>CM061064.1:138162597-139479554 GCA_030762895.1 Sophora flavescens
TGATGTTATTTATTTTCTGACTTATTCACAAGCACATTGGAAGACCCTTGGCTTGGCACAATTCACAATCTTCAAAAACTCTTTAGGTGATAGATCATATGAAGTTGTGTATTGATCCTTCACTGTCTCCATGAACATGAAGGCTTTTAGTTTTTTCTTATTAAAAATGGTATCATCGGATTTTGATGAAAAATTTGATTGTGTATATTGTTTTTCATTTTTTTATCAGTCACCAATTTGAATCAAAATAGGTATTGCTAACTTTCAGGAAACAAACTATAAAAGTAGCGTTTTGAGAAAATATAAAAGCCCATTGTTTTTGAAACCCTTGGTAAAGTTTTGAACCTCCAAAACCCAATAACTATACAGTGGAGTTGGATTTTGTTTTTTCCACTAATGTCTGAGAAAAACGGCCTGATGTTCAAGTAGTGTCTATTCCAACAAAAAGGGCCAGTTTATTTTATTTTCAATTTCTTGTTTATATTTTTTTATTTTATAAATAATTGTAAAATTAATTTTTTTATGTTTTCAAAAATTTTTTGTTGTTTTATAAACACTAGAAACATTAGAGGTACCTGCCTGTGGCTGGCTGGGGTCTGAACTTATGTACATGCAATATTTCGTCAAAGCCTGAGACTTTTGTAATTAAAAATCTTTTTTAAATCAACAATTAAGTATTTTTTAAAAAAATATTCACCAAAGAGATTTATTTTGCAAATAGATTTAGTAACCCGGATCGGTATCTAATTCTAGTCCTCCATTTTCTTATCTTACAGATGCCATCGTTAACTCTCAACATTCCTCCAATTCATCCTAGTGAGTTCCCATATGAACAAATCCTCAAAATTTACAAACCTTACAAACCTCAATACCCAATAGCTATTGGTCGGGTCAATTTGCTTGTCTATTAATGCTGCTTGCCTTTTTGTTCATCTTATTATTATCGTTGGTCTAAGTGCTTGTCTGATTATCATCGTTGGAATATATTACTGTAGCGCTTTTTCCACAGTATGAAGCATGTTTCGTCAAAATAAATAATAAAAAAAGCATGAAGCATGCCTGAAACTTAAATAAAAACAATTTAAAACCAAAATATATGAAATGTGTTCGGGCTGCCCGAGTCCGGTCGAGCTGGCCCAATTTCCGAGTTCAGGTTCTATCGATAGTGCTAAAAATGTCCGAAATTAAAATGAACTCAAATTTTAATGCTCAAGTCCTGCAAATGGGACCAATTATATTATTATTTTTAATTTTTCTTATAATTAAGGAGCATCATAAAGATATAAACCGTCAGAGCAGGTATATAACAATGGTTAAAGAAGGTATATAACCCGCTCCAAACATCATTGACTTCATTTTGCAATATGCACCTACTTATGCTACACCCACATGGTTAGTAAAAAAAGTACTTACCCATATGGAATAAGTGAGAAGGCACATGAGGGATTATATAAAAGGACCACTAATCACAATTCTGCCACTGGGCTTAACATAGAGATCACATTTCTGAATAAATAAACAAAATAACAATGGAGGGGACAAATCAAAAGAAGTTTTGTTTCAATAATAATACAAACGAGATGCAAAATCCCAGAACACATAAGCAATCCCATTGTCTTTTCTTTTCAAAACTTGGCAGAGAATTAATACCTGTCATATGTGTGATTGTATGAATAATATGTTAACTTGATTCATTATGATAACATGCCTTGACTGTGAATATGTTGTTTTACATGCCTATGTTCACAATATGTCCCTTATGTTTATGTTGTTGTTGTTAAAATGAACCCGATGCAACATGCTGACTACAAGGCTTTGGGTATAATGTTATTGGTTGAATGGTTGATACCATGGGATTGTGATGATAGTGTTGTTACTATGTTGCTAATGACGCTTAGTCCAGAACACACAGTTGGGACCTGGCTTCTAGGATTAACAGAATAATCCATAAATTTAATCAACCAAAATTGATTTTGAACCTCGCCAATAGTACTGCCCCGCATTAAGCACACCCGCGTCGGCTGTGAGCACGCCTGCTTCCCCAGCTTGAATTCTCGAAAATGGCTTGGTAGGCATTCAAGATTTACTGTGAAATAGGAGCACGCCGTGCAACCGAAAGACGACCATGCTCCACTTAAGTGGCAGCACGCCCGTGCTGGGGTCAAGCACGACCGTGCTCACCCCTCTGGACATAATATGAGATTAAGGACTTAAGGATGCTTTGTGTGGATTTCAAATCATTGCCCGCCTAATCAAGTAAAAGCATCTCGAGCTCTTACATTCCTCCATCAAAATCCTTTGCCACTTGGAGTCTTTTTCACAATAAGGGTGCCTAAAGATGAATGTCTTAGATTGGTGCTGGTTGCATGCTTGCTTCTATGTGTGATCTTTGTAATGAAATAGATGAAACACGTTAATCATTTGTTTTTTAGATGTAGTTTGGTCGTGCATTGGGACCTAGATGCAAGCATTGCATCAATTTTACTTCATTATTCAGTATTAAAAGAAATCGGGTATCTAGTGAAAGACGTAATTCAGAGCTACTATTATTAATGTGATTTATTTGATTTGGCACTGTTAGAAATCAAATGATTAAAATGCTACAGTCCATTGTCTATGCCATCGTTATATCATAGCAACCAACTAATCTTTCTGGAACTCATTCGGAAAGCGGATACTTCAAATGGCATGGAGGACTTTCAAAGTCTAAAAGCTTTAAGATACTTGTAAAGGTTAACAAAAACTCCAAGTATAAGCCAGTATGCCTGACTCCTACATTTTTGTAATTGGATTAATGTAATATAGATGGCAAGAGGATCTTGTGTTATGCTGCAAGTGGTGGTATTTTTCCATGGTTTTAGAGGAGAAATCATTGGTTGCTTCTCATCATACATTGTAATTTCTTCATCCCAAATGTGAGTTAGTGGTAGCATGATAGCCATTGAATTGGATTTACCAAAAAGTTGACATAGGTTATGGCTTGAATGCGAGTTCCCGTAACACCTTTTTTGTTTTAAGCCCTTAGAGTATGTTTATGTTTAGTATGTCATTAAGTTTGACTCAGGAATGTTTAAAAGGGGCTGTGGGACTTTCAAAGTGGAAAATCCTTTCTGCTGATGAAAAGCAAGGTCGTACCATGTTCAAGACGCCCGTGCTTGATCAAGACGCGCTAGACACCACCCACCCCGCATATATTCATAAACGTAAGAGTGATAAAAAATAAAATAAAAGAAAACACATGCATATTCATATCATAATAATAAAACCACATGAGAGATTACCACTGTAACAAAAAATCTCAAACGCGGAATATAAAACATGTCTTAAAAAAAACCACATAATAACATATCGAAACCCAGGCGATATCATATTTTATTTGGTATAACCATAGTGCAACATCTCGGATAAACAACATAAACTAAGAAATCTTGGGACCTCGATAACGGCTCCCTGATCGGGCCTCGGTAGAGCTACCATCCCACGCTAACCAAAAGGATACATGCAAAGCAAACAACAAAGACTCGGGAGTAAGAAACATGTATAAAACATAATGGCATGGAAGTGATTAGCAAGATGAAAGTGTATCTCATACACACCATACACATATACATTATATCAAAGAAATAACATCTAGCATATCAACGTCCTTACTCCTCTCAAACAAAATGCTATGCGATGCAGAACTACTCCACTACTCGGGTATGCATTTGATCCCAATCACCTCGAATATCAACTTCAGAGTTATATATCCACATTAGCCAATAAGCACTAACACCTTAGAGTCTACCCAACCATAGTGAATCCATGGATAGACGATGTACCTTACTCGGATGTGCCATCGCGGGGCCAGATTCACTAACTCCGGATGATCCACAAATGGACTACCATATCACCTTACACTGAAACGACCTCCCTATGTCGAACATCTCCTACAACATCTCGATCGTGAATGATGCAGCAACACAAAGACATAATCAAACAATTACCTGGTAAATGCCACTAAGCTACCCAAGTTTTATCACCATCAACACTCGACCACTGCATCGAGGCCCTTGCCGACTAGGCGCCAAGGTTCAAAATTATTTTTTAATCTTTAACTTTAATTTGATTTAACACTCTGGCAAGGCAAACAAGGTACAACATCAACAACACCTTAATCATTACATCAAACTAGCTATGTCACAGTGCTACTAAGGTCAACACGTATGGTAACACATTATTACCATCTTAAAATCTTATTGCTTGTTTTTATTTATCTTGATCGAGTCTTCATTGATTTATCTAGCTTTCCTTACTTCGTTTGGTATCTTATTACATCATTGGAGATTGCAAACACCCTGTTGTTGTCTCCGTTTGTTCAGGGCAATTGTTAGGCTGACTGTCGAAACGACCAATTGAAATTTGAAAGGAAGCATGGGCATAGTCCCGCTACAGCGACCATGTACTAGAGCATGGTCGTCTATCTAGGCAAGAAGGGTTGGAACCTACTAAGCTTCAAGTAGCATCCAAGATCAAACCTATAGCTAAAACTTCACGATCTAGTCACGTTCATTACCTGTAATCTTCATCTTATACATAACGGGTTAAACCCCTAATTCGAGCAACAACCCAATGTCATTAACGCCAAGAATCAATCCCAGGTCTTTAGTCATAAACCTGACAGCACCTCTACTTCTACTGCTATGGTTCATATCTATCACATTGGAAAACATCCCAAACCTTCTATTCATCATTAGTGAACATCTTTTAATGTCTTAACATCATTATAACCCATATTATTTAATTAGAGTCCCATTAACATCAACGTTGGCATCTAGCCTAACAACCAAAGACACATTCACAACATAACAACATCATCATTCATTCAACGCAATAACATCATCATAAACAATTTACCTAAAGCATGCCATCAATAGTAGAACATGACAATAGTTCACATAACAACAAATATATTGAAGCAAATAGAACAACGAATAAGTCATAGGTTAACCCTTCATCTAATTACGCTCCTCCAATGCCACCAGCTTATACCATCCCTTCTCCTATCCGGTATAGAATCTAAGGCTCTGACAATCGCGTAGACTGACTACGTACCCTCGAGCGGCTCGACAGAGTTCCTCAAGCCAGGCCAATAAAAAGAGCAAACATTAATCTTCATCAAGAAAAAATGAATAAGAGGATACCAAGCATGAACACGCTCACAGTAATGGACCAGCACGCACTCTCCTCCCAAACCACTTACAAATACCAAGAACTTCAAAGGTTTCAAGGGAAATGAAACCAGGGAGACGTTCACTCACTAGGATTGCCCAAAGTACAAATTTGGGGTTTGGATCGCAATCTCCACGGAACTCATCTATTTATAAACTACTCGAGCAGGCATGGCAGTGCTCCTAAGAACTGGTCGGCTTAACATGAGCATGGTCATTCCCACTTACACGAGCTTGAAAAATTCACGTCACAAAAGTATTTCCAACATGGTAGCTGGTCCCCCTAGCGACTTCAAGTAGCTCGGGTGACCACAAGACACGCACCTAAGAACGGGCGATCCGATACAGCACTAGTGCTCATGTACAGAAGGGGATTTTAAGCCTAAACACCCACTTATCCCTTCATAAACTCCAAAGGTCAAACCAACATATATAGCACACATAAGCACATAAAGGCTTAACACGAAAAACAAGATGTTACAGTGCTACGGTGGCTGTAAGCCACGAGCAGCCAAGGGAGTACGACCACTGTCGAAACACACCTCCATGAAGAAAAGTTGGGAGCCCATGCTTAAACTAGAGCGTCCCGTGCTCACGTTAGCGCAGGATAGGCTGTGAGGATCACGGTCAGTGCTCGGTGCAGAGTTTATAAAAGGAGGGTTTTTAGAGAGGTTATGAGTTAACCTCATAATTGGCACTTTAGCAACCTGTGTGGCTTCAACCCCCTTTCCCTATTTCCTTTGAACCCATCAATTTCTTGGAGTTCTTGCGTTGTTTGGGAGAAGAGTTACCTGGTGGTGTCAGTTAACAGCTAAATTATCCTCTGATAATCTCCTTTCTTATCTTTGATGGGAGATTAATTGGTTATCCTTTTGTGTTGGCAAAGGCTGGAAGTTTGTCGAGGTAGCTCGGAAACTGAGTAGAGTTGGTTACATTGGTGTTAAGGGATATCTTCATACTAGGTATGGGAGAAGGGCGATATGAAACATGTAGGCATTGGGGTAGCATAAGATGAAGGTTAACCCATGACCCTGTTGCTCGCTATATGTATATGTTATGTTTTTTCAATATGTTTGCACGCTCAATTATGAATTGTTGTTAATGTGAATAATGATGATGTTATGTTATTGATGATGATATTGTCATGAATGAATGACTTGGTTGTTTAGTTGATGTTGTGAGATGAACAATGATGTTAATAAGTCATTAAAAGATGTTGTGTAATGAGAATGAAATTAAGCGATATTTTCCCAATTGTTCATAGGATGTGAATTATAGTAATAGAGGCAAGGTTATTGCTCAATGGATAGTCAAGACCCCAGGATTGATTCAAGAGTGTTTTAGGGACATTAATAAGGAAGCAGTATTAAAGGGTTAATTCCCAATAATTATAAGACATGGAGATTAATTGTGAATAATGATATCGATGATTGATGGTTAGTTAAAAGCCAATAGGATTGATCCTTGAATGCCCTAGGAAGCTTAACAAGGTTTCTAACCCTTTCTTCCCAAAAGTAGTACGCCCGTACTCTAGTAAGCATAGTGGTGCTAATAGACAGCACGACCATTCTTGACTTAAAAATAGCACGCCCACATCGGGAAGTACATTACTTTCGGAACATCGTTAAACAGAAGCAAGGCGTGTTTGTAACACCCAGGGCCCGCTTTTTTGTAATATGGTAATAAATATATAAAAAATATATTTTATTCGAGACTTAGAAAATGATTTTGGATAAACCAAGGTCATTTCCTTGTTATACTTATTTTCATAAAGGTTTCTGGGAAGTTTTTGGTTGAAAATTAGAGCCACGGCGGTTGCTGCCTTTTCCATGTGTTATTCGTGATAAAAAGTTCTGCTCAGAAAACAAAATTTTATTACGTGAGCGAAAGACTTAAGTTTGGTATTTTATTTTCTACAATTCTGTATTGATAGAATTTTTCGAAAAAAAAAATAAAATAATTCGTTTTCAGTAAACACGTAATCGGGTAGATCGACGTAAAGGGGAAATTAGAGTTCTAAGAGTGGATAGAGGGGTTTATCTTAGGATTCTGAGATGATTCAATGGGATGAATCATATTTTTAAGTCTAGAAGGTTTTTCGGGGTTAAATAGAAAATTTGAAATTTGCAGTTAAGTCCGAACTTTACGTAAATTACCCTTTTGTCCATAAATTAGTTTTTTCGTTTTTCAAGTGGATTGGGCTAGAATCCTTGTTTCTAACCTTAAATGGTCATGGCTTGGCCCAAACTTTTCTAGTTCACAGTTGAGTCCATAAAGCCCATTTAAGTTTCTTATCTTAAGTTTAAAGGCTTAAATCTTCAAGTGGGCCCCACAACAAACAAGAAAATGAAACTAAGCCCAAATGTGTCAAAAGCCCAAATACATAAGCCCATGAGAGAAGATGACTTTCTCATTTTATGGATGAATCAAGATTTTTCTGGAATGTTCCACCACTTTTCTACATCATTCTTGATTTTTCTTCAACAATCTTCTTCAACAATCTTCTAACAAATCTTCTTCAACAAGTTAGGTTTTCTCTAAAATATCTATGACACCAAATCAGCCAATTAAGTCAAAGATAAGCTAGCATTTAATGTGATTAAACTCATCATCAAGTGACATTTCTATTGTCTATTTGCAAACTAGTCCTTCAACTATTGGAATCTTTGCAATTTGGTCCTTGGAACTTAATTGCACTTTTAATCCTTTAACATGACAACTCATCTCATCTAGATCCTTCTTGAAATGTCGCCACTCACACTATAAATACCATTCTCTCACTTTTCATTTAGTTCTTTGGTTAGTTGTCTTCTAAAACTCAAAGTTCTAAGATCTTAGTTCTAAGTTTCTCAAAGCAAGTTCTTGGATTGTCTTCATCATTGATTCTCAAGAGAGGTAAATCCTAATCTTTTTCTTAATCATGCCTATGTTCTTTAGATAGTTTCTTGATTCAAGACTTATATCATGGTGGTTCATCATTTTCGAGTTTCAAACCCTAGAACTTTGAAAAATCATAATAAATCCTAGGAAAATCTAATGATGATGAAACTACTTTCTATCTTCTAGATATCATGTCTATTATCTAAATCCAAGAGCATGAAGCAATCAAAAATCTCTTTCTTGAAAAACCTAGCCTTGGTAGAATCTATCAAAGTAGGTTTGGTAGAGTTTTTGTTCATGGTTTTCATTAATGATCTTGTTAATCAAGCTATTAGTATGTATGATTAATAAATCCAAGTTGGTTTATTAAACTAAGAACCCTAACCCTAAGATTATGTTGAGGCCGAATCTATGTATAAAAGAGTTAGAAAGTTTTGAGTTTCAACTTTAGTTGTTTAGTCACTAATCCATGATTTAGGTTAATCAAGGATCATTAATCTATAACTTAATCATGATTAGGAATTTTAAGGATTTTGAACCCTAAAAGTCAGCCCTTGGTCGAAACCCTAACCCTAAAGGTTAGAGGATTTTGTTTCAAATTTTAGTCATGTAATAAGTAATCTATGTTAATTAAGACTCTAGTAATTAGGATCCAAAAGATGACATTAAGAAGATAATCCTAAACCTAATTCTAAGTCTTGGCCGAACCTAGCCCTAAAGTGTCATAGATGGGTGTTAGTTGATTAATTATAATTATGTTGTTTGGTTGAAGGTGATTGTGTTAACTCGTGGCGGGATAACGAGGATCGTTGTGTACGTGTTTTCGGTGCAAACTCAGGTGGGATAAAGAACCATTCCATCGTCGTAATCGATACGTAGTATATTATTTATAATAATGGTTTATGGCGACCTAAACCCTACTAGTGGTCGAGTAATCGACAATACCAAAATCGTATTGAAATCTTTTCCGTAAAACCAATGACGATTTGGGAATTGTGGGTTTATCGCCTTAGGTTGATTATTCATATTTGAGGATGTTTGAATTATTTACTTTTGACTGTTTGTGATACGCTGGTTGAGGTATTCCATCCGCATGTGACGTATTGTTTCCGTGTTTGAATAATTATGATATTGAGGATGTTTGCTGTCCGTCACGGCCGTGATGGTTGTCATGCAGGTCGTGACAGGTTCCGTGTTGTAGGATTCTTGTCTTTGTTGTTCCGTCACGATCGTGATGGCTATCACAGGGAAGCCGTGACAGAGTCTGACTTTGTTATTTATTTGGTTGAACTATTATGATTTGGTTGTGATAAATTGCCTTATATGATATTGAGATATTTGAATATTCTCGTTGATTAATGTGTTATGCATGATCGCCTGGGTTTGATACTATGCTTAGATGATTTTAAGGAAAGATAAATATTGCTCGGAGGTATTTTGTTTGGGTGAGAGTTTTGAATATGAATTAGAAGTGCCTCGCTATTATGGTATAGAAGTAATGTGATATAGTATGTAAGTGGAGTTTATGAGGAAAAGCTTGAGGTACTAGGTTGTTATTGATAAAAGTCAGCTGAGAATCATATGTTGCATTGGTGTTCATAACCGTATTTGAGATACACGAGGTCCGAAGTTCTCGTGGACCGCTCCAAATTAGAATTTAGGTTGTGCAACTATAGTGTCATTGCTTTGCATGATCAACCTTGAGAGAGTGAGAGATAGAATCGGGTGTGCACCGACGATACAAAGTGCAGACTATAGTGTCATTGCTTTGCATGAGCATTCTTACCATGGATAAGAAGTGCACCGGCGTGGGGAACGTGTCACTTGACGATCGACCGGGCATCCCTAACGAGGGATGTGTGACAGAGTGAGTAGTGGCCACATCAGCATAAAGGTCTAGTTGCATGAGTTGAAGGGTAGAGGATGATATATAGTGAATCGAGGATGATTGTTGATTTTGAATGATGCGTGTCTCGTGACTATTATTGTATTATATGCTATGAATCATTTCCACTTATGATGATAGAACTGCTTCTTATCTCCCTATTTCTGTATTTTTGGTGTATATCTACTTTGTTTCGTTAGAAGACCATATGGACGACTATGTTACGGAGGAGATGGATGGAACCCTATACGAGACGGAGATAGTTGAAGAGTTGAACGACGTTCAATATGAAGTTGACATTGAAGAACAACCACCCACCTAATAATGTGGTGTAGTTAGTTTAAGGCCAAAGTGAGTCACATAAGATGTTTTGTTTCTGTTAGTTATAAGAATGTTGTGTAAGATAAAGGATACTTAGGTGTGTATTTATGTAAAATAGTTGGTGTGTTGTATATTTGTAGAAGTTATCTAATTATTAATTAAGTTTTTAATTTTTACGTATTTTCAACGATAAGCGCGCGACATTAATTAAATAACCATTTAAGGATTTAATGTAATAATACAATGGGGCACAACGGGGTGTCTCATGTTTCACCCCAATTGTCCCCATGATGTAAGAAGACACCAATCGAAGTAGAGACAAGACAGATAACTCAATGAAGACTTAACAACAATAATTAACACGAATGTTAAAGATGGTTAAGTCAGTAACGATGTGTTACCGCATGTTGATGTACCTTGGTGCTTATTGACCACAGGGGCCTCGACGCTTAATGGTCAAGGTGTTACTGATGTTGGACCTTGGTGCTTATTATCCAAGGGGGCGTCGATGCCAGGTGGTCGAGGTGTTGATGGTGATAAAACTTTGGTGCCTAGTGGCCAAAGCGGAGGTGGTGAATGTTGGATTGTGTGTTGTTGCTCATGCATCCACGCATTGGAGATGTTAGAGGGGCATGTGCAACATAGGGGAGGAAGTCCGAGAGTAAGACGATCTGGTCATCCGGGGTGATTCATCTGAGAGTTAGGTGAATCTGGTCCCCCCAGTGGTGGTGCATCTGAGATTAAGGTGCATCGGCTATCCAAGGGGTTCACCTTGGTTTGGTGTACTGCAGCGTTGGTGCTTAATGACCAATGTGGATATGTAACCTCGGTTGACTTCCCGAGGTAGATTGTATCTACATGCATAAGAGAGTAGTGAAGTAATCCCCGCACCGCATAACATACATTGTTGATATGACGAGAATGATGTGAATATGTTATGTATGTTGTTATGTTAGTGACATTCTTGATTGTGATGTATGCTCATCTTGCCAACAGCTTCCTTTGTTGTTGTATTTTATACATGTTTATTACTCCTTGTCTTTTGTTGTTTGCTTTGCATGTACCTTTTGTTATGCAGAGGATGGTGAGCAGTTGTTGAGGAGTGACTCTTAGAGCCGATACTCGTAGTTTAGGATTTCCCAGTTTTTAGTTGTTTACCCGAGATGTCTTTCCGGATTTGGTTATACTAGGTTTGTAATGTGACATCGGGGTTGGGTTTACTTTATTGTTTTGTTTTCTTTTTAAACTTGTTTTATTTTCCACTTTGAGATGTTTCAGTTACAATGTTGTATCTTCTAGCCATTGGTTTTTATTATTATGATATAATATGCATGTTTTTATTTTATCTCTTTTATGTTATGCCTTTATAAATACATGCGGGGTAGAGGTGTCGTATTTAGGTGGTATCAGAGCAGTCCTGTCCTCTCAGCCGTGGTATGAGTCTCATTATGAGTCTTATGTGTGTTTCTTCTTTGGATTGTCTATATTTATTATAGACAATGATGCTTAATTATAATAAGCTTTAGTTCTTCCTGCTTGGTTCTCTGTATTTAATAGTTGTCTTGGGCAAGTACATGAACCAATGGCAGGAAGAGGTAGAAACGACTGTGCAATCGCCGATGCTTTGGCACTCGCTTGCCAATGCCAAAGGACAGAACAGTAACAACAACAATGGAGGACAAACCGAAGTTTGTGGTCCGGATAAGTTCCAAGCAGTAACAACACGCCCTCTTTCAAGGGAGCTTATGACCCTGAAGGTACTCTTTTGTGGATGCGGGAGATTGAGAAGATCTTCCAGGCTATGGCGTGCAACGACATTCAGAAAGTCATCTTTGGGACTTTCATGCTGATAGAGGAAGTTGAGCATTGGTGGGAGAATTGTCGCCAGTGTATGGAAGCTGAGGGTACAATGGTTACTTGGAATGTTTTCAATGAAAGATTCTTGGAGAAGTACTTTATAGTTGACATCCGCGACAAGAAGGAGATGGAGTTCTTAGCTTTGAAGCAGGGAATATGCCCGTGGAAGAGTATCTTTGCTAAGTTTGAGGAGCTTGCCCGCTACTACACACATTATTAGTATGTGACTCGATGATCGCTTCAAGTGTGTAAAATTCGAGGATGGTCTGCGCCCGAGATCAAGCAAGTCATCGTTATCGTGAGATTCGTGTCTTTCCGGCCTTGGTGAACAAGTGTAGTATCTTCAAGATGCCTACAAATCCAGAGAGTGGCAAGCTACAAGAGTTCAAATGCTCGGGGCAATAGGAAGAATGATCGAAGGACAAGGGAAAGCAGCGTCTATCTCTTTGTCGGCCAGAGACTTCAAGTAGGGTGGCAAGAAGCCACGGTTCTCTATCAACAGGTTTAGGAGTTGGGATTCTTCTGCTCCTAGACCCATCCGACGCGGCAAGTGTGGACAGGATAATTACACCACTCGGTGTAAGGAGACCGACGCCTTATGCTTCAAGTGTGGCAATTAAGGCCACATCACCGAGAGTGTGGAGGAACAAAGTCAGAACCAAAGAGTGCTAGCAAGAATCGAGTTCCAATGCCAATCGATCGGACCGGTGGAAGAGTATTTATTCTTAGTGAGCCGAGGCCTCCAAGTCCGAGGACTTAATCCAAGGTATATGCCTCATCAATGGAACTCCTTTAGCTGTTTTGTTTGATTTGGGTGCGACTCACTCGCTTATATCACATGGATGTGTCAAAAATATTAAATTGCCTCGTGGCCCTTTTTGAGTGTGATTTAATTGTTGCCACACCCATGAATAAACCTGTTCTTACTTCACATGCATGCAAGAATTGTCTCAATACCATTGATGGCATAAACTTTGTTGTTGATCTTGTATGTTTACCCCTAAAAGAACTCAATGTTATTCTTGGTATGGACTCGGTTATCTTCAAACTATGTCCTCTTAAACTGCTTTGATAAAACCATAGATTTTGGAACTCCGATGGAGTCTAAGGATCCAATATTTATTTCTGCCAGCCAAGTTAAGGCTTCAATGAAAGAAGAGGCCCAAGTTTACATGATGTTGTCTTCCCTGAAAGTAGAGAGCAAGCCTGATGTTGGGAATATGCCAATAGTGAGAGAGTTTCCTGAAGTGTTCCCTAGGGATGTTTATGAGTTACCCCGTGAGAGAGATGTTGAGTTTACCATAGTCTTAGTGCCAGGAATAGGACCCACATCCATAGAACCTTATAGGATGTCTCCTCTAGAACTAGCTGAGTTGAAGAAATAGTTGGAGCACTACAAAAATAAGGGCGACTTCTGATGATTTTTTGTGATGGGCATAATGCCGTCGAAAATATAGTCAATACAGAAGACTTAAGCCGTCGGGAATTGCAACGTTTTTTTTAGTTTACCGACGGCCTTTTATTGTTACCGTTGAAAAATTCGCCGCAAATACTTTCACCTTTTTTCCTCAAATATTTGAGCGCCAAAATTCCATCATTTTCTGTCAAGTTTGCGACGGGCAGGCCGATGGTAATTACAGAAAAAATTGCGATGGCCTAGCCATCGCTAATCTCTGCGCGTGAGGCCAAATTTGCTATGGACTGACCATCGGTAATAGCATAAAAAATTTGCGACGACCTAGCTGTCGCTCATCTCTGCACGTGAGGGTAAATTTGCGATGAGCTGGCCATCGGTAACAATAAAAAATTGTGACGGCCTAGCCGTCGAAAATCTCTGCACGTGAATTAAAGGTGGGGCAATTTTCGATGGCCTGGTCGTCGGAAAGTGTTAATATACCCTTGAAATCTCTTCTTCTCCCATTTCATTTTACCTTTCCTCTTCACCTCTCCACCTTTCCTCTGTGCGATGTGACCGACCGCCTCCCAACCTCCATGTCGCCCCCTCTTCACCGCCACGCCCCGCCGTCACCACCACACGATCGCCCTCTTTCCTCTCCACCACGCGCCACCGTCCCCTCCACCCACTCATCCATTTCTCTCCACCGTGCATGGTGAGTCTCTGGCCTCACTCCGGCAAAAAGGTATGTCCTTTCCTCTCTTCCACACCTCTCAATGTCTGTTTTGATCTTTGTAAAAAAATACTCATTCCTCTCTTTGAGTCATTTGCATACTAATCCGTGTTTTGCTGTAATTTTTTTTTTTGAGCTGCCTTAGGGTATACTAATCCATGTTTTGCTATAAATTTTTTTCTATGCGTTGTGCTGTAAATTTTGATTTTTGTTTTGGATTATATTAATTGTGATGTTGTATGATTGAACTTTAATGGTTTATTGATAATGCGGTGTGCGGAATCTGTAATTGGAAGCATAACCATGCTTTTTGTTTGATATATTATGATTTTAGATAGGAAGCATAACATGAAGGGCTTCCTGAAGACAATCAGCCTTCTGGAAATGCTTGTGACAGTAGTTCTTTGAACCAAGAGGATCTTGTGAGTCTTGTGAGAACCTAATGGTGTTTCTTGTAAAAACATAGATACACCACATATCTATAGACAAGATGTTGTGAAAAATACTACCAATGGCATGATGGGGATTGTGACAGAAGTTTATTGATTTTTATATTATAATTTACATTATAATTATAAAATAAATAAATAAAGTTTATAATTAATTATGAATTTTATAATAAATATTAAAGAATTAATTGAAATTTAATTTAATTTAAATTTTAAATATTTAATTATTAATTAAAAATAATTTAACTAAATTATTTATTTAATAAAATATAGTATATGCGACCTCCCCATCACCACCGGAAGATATTCTGACGGCCAAGCCGTTAGTAAAATTTGTGATGGTCGAGTCATCATTAAAATTTGTGACGGTCAAGCCGTTTAACATTTATGGAGGATAAAGCCATTGCATGTTTACGATGGCCACTTAAAAAAACCATCAGAAATGGTTTGCGACGACCGTATCAGCGACAGATCCAAAGTCGTCGCAAATTCGTCAGAAACACTCATTTTGCGATGGATTTTTGCTATTTGCAACGGCCTTTGGTCTTCGCTAATACCAATGTTTCTTGTAGTGGAGGAACTGATTCAATAACAGATCATCGAGCCTAGCGTGTACCAATGGGGAAAGCCAGTGTTTTTGGTGAAGAAGAAGGATGGCAGCATGAGGTTGTGTGTCGACTATCAACAACTCAACAAAGTGACCATTATGAATAGGTATCCCCTCCCTAGGATTGATGATCTATTGGACCAGTTAATAGGAGCTTGTGTTTTCTCCAAGACAGATCTGAGGTCATGATACCATCAAATTCGGGTTAAGTCTGAGGACATCCCAAAGACTCACGTTTAGAATGCGTTATGATCACTATCGTATTTGGTTATGCCCCTTTGGTGTGGCTAATGCTCTCGCTTATGTTCATGGATTATATGAACTAGACCTTTCACCCTTAGTTGGATAAGTTTGTGGTGGTTTTCATAGATGACATCTTAGTGTACTCTAAGACCAATGAGGTTCATGAGGAACACTTGAGGGTTGTCTTGCAGACCTTAAAGAGAAGCAAGTTGTATGCTAAGTTGTCTAAATACGAGTTTTGGCTTGAGAATGTGAGTTTTCTTAGGACACATCATCTCTAAAGGTTGGATAGTAGTGGATCCGGCTAAGGTAGAGACTGTGCTCCACTGAGAAGCACCAAAGTCAGTGACAGAGATTAGAAATTTCTTGGGTTTAGCAGGGTACTATTATAGGAGGTTTGTAGAGGGTTTCTCTAAGATAGCTTTACCCTTGACCCGTCTCACCAAGAAAGGACAACTCATTGTGTGGGACTCTAAGTGTGAGGAAAGTTTCCAAACCTTAAAGGAAAGGTTGACGTCTGCATCAGTTTTAGTTTTACCCAATCCTAGTGAGTCTTTCATAGTATACTGCGATGCTTCTAAGCAAGGTTTAGGTGGCATGTTGATGCATGATGGTAAGGTAGTAGCCTATGCCTCTAGGCAGTTGAAAACCCATGAGAAGAATTACCCTACCCATGATTTGGAATTAGGAGTTGTAGTGTTTGCCTTGAAGATTGGAGGCATTATCTGTTTGACCAAAAAAGAGCTCAATATGAGGCAACGTAGGTGGATGGAGTTTCTTAAAGATTATGATTTTGAGTTGACCTACCACCCAGGAAAGGCCAACGTAGTGGCATATGCCTTAAGAAGAAAGACCTTGCATGTCTTAGCTTTGATGGTTAGGGAAATGGATCTGATAAAGGAGTTTAGAGACTCGAGCCTAGCATGGGAAGTTACTCCTAAGAGTATTTGGCTTCGAACATTGAAGATTACAAACAGCTTGATGGATCAAATTAGAGAAGGCTTAAGATAGATGTTTACCTCTTAAGTCAAAAGAGTTGCTTGCTCGGGTAGAAACCTTAGTTTTAAGGAAGGAATGGATGAAGTTTTGAGGTTTCAGGATAGAGTTTGCATACCAAATGTTCCGGAGCTTAGGAATTTGATCCTTGAGGAGGGACATAGGAGTAGACTGAGTGTGCACCCGGGTGCCACTAAGATGTATCAGGATTTGAAGTGTATGTTTTGGTGGCCTAGGATGAAAAAGGATGCGACTGAGTTTGTCTATACGTGCTTAGTGTGCCAAAAGGTTAAGATAGAACACCGGAAACCTTCGGGCAAGATGCAGCCCTTGAACATCCCAGAATGGAAATGGGATAGTATTTCTATGGACTTTGTTTCTGGACTCCCTAGGACTCCAGCTGGTTGTGAAGTTATATGGGTTGTTGTGGATAGATTGACTAAGTCTGCCCATTTCATCCCTATGAATATGGAATATCCCTTAGAGAAGTTGATTAGGTTGTACATCAAGGAAATAATTAGGCTACATGGTGTGCCCGCTAGCATAGTATCAGATAGAGACCCTAGATTTACCTCTAGGTTTTGAAATAGTTTGCATGAGACCTTAGGGACAAATCTTAGGCTAAGTTCAGCTTACCACCCACAGATCGACGATCACCTAAGAGAACCATCTAGTCCTTAGACGACTTGTTGAGAGCTTGTGTGCTAGAGCAATCAGTGTAGTGGGACAAGTTTTTGTCCCTAATAGGGTTCACCTATAACAAATGCTTCCATTCCAAAGTATTGTGATGACACACTATGAAGCATTGTATGGGAGAAGATGTAGGACACCTCCGTGTTGGAACGAACCTCGGTGAGAATGTTGTGCTAGGACACGAGATAGTGCAAGAAACCACAGAGAAAGTGAGGAAGATCCAGGAAAAAATGAGGGTGGCACAAAGTAGGCAAAAAAGCTATCATGATAAGAGGAGGAAGGCTCTCGAATTCCAGGAAGGTGATCATGTGTTCTTTGGTAGTTACTCCAACAATTGGGGTTGGTAAAGTGATGAAAGAGAAGAAACTTACTCCCAAATTCATTGGCCCTTACCAAATTCTAAAAAAAAAAATCGGTGAAATTGCGTACCAAATTGTGTTACCTCATTTCTTATCCAACCTTCATAATGTTTTCCACGTGTCTCAGCTTAGAAAGTACATTCATGATCCTAGCCATGTGATAGTACCCGATACAATTCAGTTGAAAGAGAACTTGACTTTAGAGGTACTACCGCTTGAGTTGAGGATCGAAGGGTGAATTAGCTAAGAGGGAAGGAGATTTCTTTGGTCAAGTCGTTAGGAGTGGGGCTACTGAGGAAAATGCTACATGGGAGCTGGAGAGCACGATGATGGAGACGTACCCGCACCTTTTCAATCTAGGAGAGTAGAAAGTTCGAAGACAAAATTTTTATAAGGGGGTGGAATTGTAACACCCCATTTTTCGTGTTAAGCCCTTGAGTATGTTTATGTATTGCATGTTATTAGGTTTGACCTTAGGAACGTTTAAGTCCGTGCTTGATCAGCGTGCTCAGTGGTTGCTTAAGCAACGAGCACGACCTTGCTCAAGGGGAGCACGACCGTGTCAGAAACGCGCACCTATGACGTTAAAATTACGATCCCGTACTTAAACGAGCATAACCCCGTGCTGACGTTAAGCATGACCATGCATAGTGGGAACACGACTGTGCTCAGGGTCAGAGTTTATAAAAAGGAGGGTTTTAGATAGGGTTACGAGTTAACCCTCATAATTGGCACTTTTAGCAACCCCAGTGCGGCTGCAACCCATCTTTCCCCTATTTCCTTTGAACCCATCAAGTTCTTGGAGTTCTTGCATTTTTTTTGGGAGAGGAGTCACTTGGTAGTGTTAATTAAAGATAACGATTATCCCTATCTTTAATCTCCTTTTCTTATAGGGAGAAGGGATAGTATGAACATGTAGGCATTAGGGTAGCATAAAATGAAAGGTTAACCCATGACCCTGTTGCTTGCTATTTGTCTAATTGATGTAGCCTTCTATATGTATATGTTATGTTTTCAATATGTTTGGCATGCTCAAATATGAATTGTTGTTAATGTGAATAATGATGATGTTATGCTATTGATGATGATATTGTCATGAATGAATGACTTGGTTGTTTGGTTGATGTTATGAGATGAACGATGGTGTTAATAAGTCATTAAAAGATGTTAATAATGATCAATGAAATTAAGGGATGCTTTCCCAATTGTTCATAAGACATGAATTATACTAATGAGAGGCAAGGTTATTGCTCAAAGGTTAGTCAAAACCCTAGGATTGATTCAAGAGTGTTTTAGGGACATTGATAAGGAAACATGAATTAAAGGATTAATTCCCAATAATTATATGACATGGAGATTAATTGTGAATAATGAAACTGATGTTTGATGGTTAGTTAAAAGTCAATAGGATTGATCATTGAATGCCCTAGGAAGCTTAACAAGGGTTCCTAACCCTTTATGCCCAAAAACAGTACGGCCATACTCCAGTAAGCATGGTCCTTCTCAATAGATAGCACAACCGTGCTCCCCTGCTCAAAACAGACGTTAAAGACAAACAGGGGTGTTTCACCCCTATTGTCCCCATTTTGTAATAAGACATCAATCGAAGTAAAGACAAGATAGATAACTCAATGAAGACTTAACAACGATAATTAACACGAATGTTAAAGATGGTTAAGTCAGTAACGATGTGTTATTATACATTGTTGTACCTTGTTACTTATTGACCAAGGGGGCCTTGATGCTTAATGGTCGAGGTGTTGTTGATGTTGGACCTTGGTGCTTATTGGCCAAGGGGGCCTCGATGCCAAGTGGTCGAGGTGTTGATGGAGATAAAACTTTGGTGCCTAGTGGCCAAAGCGGAGGTGGTGATTGTTTGATTGTGTGTTGTTGCTCATGCATTCATGCATCGGAGATGTTAGTGGGGGATGTACAACATAGGGGAGGTAGTCCGAGACTAAGGCGATCTGGTCGTCCGCGATGATTCATCCGAGAGTTAGGTGAATCTGGCCCCCCATGATGGTGCATCCCAGAGTAAGGTGCACCGGCTATCCAAGGGTTCACCATGGTTTGGTGTACTGCCGGTGTTGGGGCTTAATGGCCAACGGGGATATGTACTTCGAAGTTGACTTCGTGAGGTAGATTGGATTTACATGCATAACGGAGTAGTGGAGTAGTCCTGCACCGCATAGTATACATTGTTTATATGAAGAAAAAGGATGTGAATATGTTATGTATGTTGTTATGTTATAACATGCTTGATTGTGATGTATGCTCATCTTGCTAACTTCTTCATTTGCCGTTGTATTTTATACATGTTTCTTACTCCCTATCTTTTGTTGTTTGCTTTGCATGTACCTTTTTGTTATGCCGGGGACGGCGAGCAACCATTTGAGGAGTGACTCTGAGGAGCCGCTTACTCGTAGTTTAGGATTTCCAGTTTTTAGTTGTTTATCCGAGATGTTTTTCTGAATTTGGTTATACCAGCTCTGTAATGTGACATCGGGGTTGATTTTGCTTTATTGTTATGTTTTCTTTTTAAACTTGTTTTATTTTCCGCGTTGATATGTTTTGTTACAATGTGATATCTTCTGCCCATTGGTTTTTTTATTATGATATAATATGCATGTTTTTATTTTATCTCTTTTATGTTATGCCTTTATAAATACATGCGGGGTAGAGGGTGTCACAATTACCAATTAGTAGTGAAGGCTTTCAAATCGAATCATATTCTTATTTCAAAGATGCATTTTATGGTTTCTCATATTTATAGAGAAGGATTTTCTTATGCTAATAAGCTAGTTGCATTTGGTGTAGGTAACCATTATTTTCATTGGTGGGATTGCCTCATAGTTTCGTCAGAGAGGAATTTTTTAGAAATAAGTTAGGTTTGCCTAAGTATAGATTTAGATGATTTTTTCTTCATGGGTATTGTCATAGTCCCCCATGTCTTTTGTAACAACCCGATTTTTCTGCTTTCTAATATCGTTAATATATATATAAATGTTTATATTTTTATCCAAGACATAGAAAATGATTTTGGATAAACCAAAGTCATATTTTTATTCTATTTAATTTTATAAGGTTACAATTAAATTTTGGGTTGAAAATTTAGACGAAACTCGGTCGCTTTTTTAACTTACGGTAAAAAGTTTCATCGATGGAAAACCTAATTTTGACTCATGAATGAAACGGTTAAGGATTATATCGTATTTGAAACGATATTGGTTTTTTTGAAAATTTTCACGTAAAAATAAAATATTATATTTTATACGGGTGAAAAGTTCAAAATAACTTGCATAAAACCTAAGTCGGGTAAATGACCGGAGCTAGATACGTAGTTAAGCGATCGATGTGACCGACATGACGAGCATTTATGGCGATCATATCCCAGTCATAAATGCACATAAATATCTAAGTTATTTTAGGTGATGAAATGACCAAATTACCCTTGGTTGTTTAGTGAAATTGCATTTTTGCCATCACAAATTTTGGTACACTTCACCCTCCCCCATACGGCCATTTTTTTCATTCACTTCACTTGATCTTCGTCATTTTTCTCTCAAAATTTCAAAGAACAAAATACTTGAATTTGTGAAGAACTTGATCGTTTCTTTCCATTTCTTCAATCTACAAGAGGTAAAACCTCATCTCCTTGATCATTGAAGTATTCTTCTTCTCTTATTTCATGAGTTTCATGGCATGATCATCATGTTTCAAGCTCTTGAGTTTTTATTCAAAAATTTCTAGGAAATCATTGAAAAATCCTTTTGTTATGAAACCAATTTCTATGAACTCATTATGATTCCTATATTCATTATCCAAGAGCATGAATCAAAAGAAAATTTCTTTCCTATTCTTCCTCATATGGCTGAAACCCTAGCTAGAGGAAGTTGATGAATTTTGTTTCAATTTTTGGAAAGTAACACTTGATTTCATCTTACTAATACATATGCTTGTTGAATCCAAGAGATTGAAACCAAATAAATTTCCTAGCCTATTTTTTTAATGAAGGCCAAAACCTAGCTCTTGATGAGTTAGATGATTTTGTTTCAATTTTTAAGTTATAATCATTGATATTGTCTTTCTAATGCCTAAGGATCATCAATCAAAAAGCTTGAGAATTTTAGAAACCTTTAGCCTATTTTTGGTTGATGTGGCCGGATTCTAGTCATAGGAAATTAGATGGATATTTGTTGTTTCATTTAGTAACATGATTGTGTTGTTGTTGTGAAGGATAAGTTTCTTGTTGTTGTGCGTTGTGAGAAGGAATCGGAAGATCGACGATACTTTTCGAAACGAAAATCGGAAAACTTCAAGAGGTAAGGGGAGTTTACCTAAGGGGTTTTAGATAACCATATACTATCTATGTATTGTATGTAAATTATTTTTTGTGGTTTCTATGGTGTTTTAAATTATTTACTGTGTATTTGTTTATGTGGCTTGATGTGGTTTATAGAATTGATATGTTATAACCGTGTTCTAATGTTATAACTGTGATGCATACTATAACTGTGAAGTATGTTATAACTGTATTGTATGGATTTTGTACTGTCGAGTGTTTGACTGAGAAGCTTGACAAGTGGTCGAGCTCAATGTAAATTAAAGATAAAAGCTTGATAAGCTTGAAGATTAAATCAAAATGATTTAATTTGGGAAATTAGAAGAAAAAGTGAAAAATAATTCTTTAATAATATTTCGGTGAAAGATGAGTCAATGAGTGATGATAGAAGGACGAAACCGTGAAAAATTTCATCGACATTGGTTTTTCCAAAATAAATCCAAAAATAAAATAAGAAGTTATTTCAAGTAGTTAAGTTTCAAAAATAAAGTAATATTGACATTGGGAAAACTTTTTGAAACAGGAAAGTCATTTGAGTTATAAAAGGTTTTTACGTTGGTTGTGGAAACGGTTCTTAGTTGAGAGAGAGGGGGGGGGGGGGGGGGGTGAATTGACCTTTTTAAAACTTTTCAAAGAAATGTTTAACTTCCCCTTTTCAAATGGAGTAGCAAGATAGTAAACTTTCCTTAAGTCTTAAGCAATAAACAATTGCAATACCAATTCAAGAATGCACTTAAAGAAAGATATTCAATTGTATAGCTAAGAGATAGTATCATACAACAATCATGCACTATAGTATCATAAGCATAGAACATAAATAATCATGCATACGATAATAGAGATTGCAAGAAAGTAAAAAGGGTATGGATAGAGAACACAAGTATTTTTCTTGGTTCGGCCCACAACCTGGGTGACGTACGTCCAGTTCCCAAGAATCCTCTTGGAGAAATTCACTATGACAAAGTTTGTACAAGAGATACCACACTCCTTACAAAAGTCTCTCTCCCTTGTAGGATACCTCACCCACAAGTACCACACTCTCAAGAGATACCTCACTCTTGAAACTTGTTGGATACCTCACCAACAACTCACTAAGGGATGCCTCACCCTTAAACCTTGTTGGATACCTCACCAACAATCACCACAAGAGATACCACACTCTTGCCAACAAAGGGATGCCTCACCCTTACTTTGAAGGATATCTCACCAACAAAGATTTTTCTCCATTGCCACTTTGATGGATACCTCACCAACAAAGATTTACACCCCTCAAGAGATGCCTCACTCTTGAGTAACCTCTGGAATCACACTCCCAATACAAAACTCAGAAATACAATGAGTAGAAGAGAAAATCCTAGCACAAACACTTATGCATCAAAGCTTGTAAGCTTCTAAGATCACTTGTAACAAAGGATGAATAGATGACTTTCTATTTTGGCATTATAACAGTATATTTTAGCATATGATTTTGTTGCAAAAACTCTTAAGCATATGCCCTTCATATAGACTTCAATTGGAGCTGAAAAACTTGCAGTTTTGCTGAATTTTTGGGTGAGTATTCGAATACTCTCACAGGGTATCGAATACTCCCTGTAACAGAACCAAACAAACTCAACAGAATAGGGGGTATTTGAATACTCTCCCCCCAAAAGTGCCAAAATGCTTGTGTAATGGCATACATGAGTTGGTATTTGAATACTCTTGAAGGAATTTCGTGTTTTCCTCAAAGTAGACCAATAAACAACTATGTATGTGATTACTTACATACTTTTAAAACATTTTTCATCATTTGACATTTTTTAATAGCTCTAATTTATTTCTATATTTAGGTTTAGCATTATTATCTTCTTAATTTTGTTAAGCCATCTAATCAAACTAAGTTACTTATGACTTACATCAAAACCTATAAAAGCAAACATAAAACATCAAAACGATTACATCAACATCAACCATCATAATCATCATCAAAACACTTTTCATTTTTCACTCTTGAACATGGGTGGAGATATTCTTCTCAGAAGCATACTTGAGACTTGTATCTCATCATCATCTATATTTTATTTGCTAAGCAAAGAGTAATTTAGAAAAGAGATTTAAGAAGGAAGAAATTAGAAAAAAAATGAATTTATCTGCGATTTGACGTTTTATAAACGATTTTCAAAATGGAAAATATTTTCTGCAAATGAGCTTTTACTCAAGTGAAAATAATTCCTTCAAACTTGGATAAGTTTCGGAGGTTTTGTTTTGTATTTGTTGTTTCACAGAAACGAAAATGTTGTTAAAGAATAAAAGTGAACCTAGTAACCGAGACGTCGGAATTCTAGTGTTCTGTTAACTCGTGGATCATGGATCCGTGTTAGATGTTGTGGACTTTATGTCCTATAAAAGTTGTTGTGGACTTCGTGTCCTGTAATTGATGTAGTGAACGTTGTATCCCATATCTGCGAACCTAAGACTGATGCATCGATCTAGGGTTTCGGGATTGAGCACTCGGACTGTGTGTCCTGTGTTGTGTTGAAGTTGAAAAGACTTCATGTTTAAGTAAGCATGGTTGTGAGCTTTGAGCCTCGACAAGGAAAGAATGAACGAAAAATAAAAGTGACGTGAATAAAAGTATTACATGCATTATTTGGTAGACGTGCTGCGTTGCCCATTGTGCCTAGAGTTGGACAATGTGACATGAGTTTTTGACCATTGTGCCTTGAAGGACAATGTGTCTTTATGGACAATGTTCCATTTATCTTGTTGACCGTTGTACCTTAACGGACAATGTGCCATGTAAAGTTGATCATTGTGCCTTAATGGACAATGTATTATGTGTTGTTGACCATTGTGCCTTGAAGGACAATGTGATTTTATGGACAATATTCCATTTATCGCATTGACCATTGTGCCTTAAGTTGGACAATGTGTCATGTATTGCGTTGACCATTGTTTATTTCATTGAGAATGTGCCATGTAAGATCCTGATCTGCTCAAACGAAAAGAAGTTGGGATCTCTGAAGATTAGATGTCAAATTTAGAGCCTGAGTATTGAAGTGTCATGCATTTTTTTATAAATCGCGATGACTGTTGGGTTTGAATCCAATTGATAAACTATTATGTTGTTTTTGAGAATTTACAATATGTTGTGAATATATGTATATGTTGTTCTGTGTGTCACGCATGTGGTTATCTTCTTGAAACGCATATGTCGGCATCTCACCCTTGCGTGTTTTCTTGTTGGGTTTCTACTATGTTGTGTGTGTGTGTGTGTATGTATGTATATATATATATATATACAGATGGATCATGAGATGGACCTGTCGTATTTGGGAGTTTGCTCCCTAACGTTTGAGAATGCGGAGGATAGTGACGGGTGGGTAATTAACCCCGGGGTTCGCAGCGCTACTTATACTGGCCCGGTACATACTATCACGGGTATGTTAGCAGTTGGACCACAACGTAGATCGCTCAGTGTGGAGACGGTTGAGATCTCTATATCTCCGATCTGGATGATCCTACAGTACTTGGTGGCATAGGGAGAATTGGAGCATCATCCTCCCCCACATGTTCAGCCATTGCATGAGGCAGCACCAGCATCTCCTCCCGCACCGATCGTTTTAGTTCCAGAGGTTGAGGAGGGGATTGAGGAAGATCCTCACAAGGATCTAGAGGATGACCCTAATTACCATCCTCTCGATGATGGTGTGGTCCCAGTTATAGTAGCAAGAGCCATAGTATCATCTCCGGATACTCCTCCTGCAGGTGAGGATGCCTACACTGGACTCCCCAATGGTTTTCATTAGTGCCGACCAGCTATAGGGTGTTATTCCATTTTGGGGGATAGTGGGTTTGGACTGTATCGACTTACAGCTCACCGAGAGCCATTATTTTTTGAGTTGTAGTTCCAGACTCCCACTATGTTTTAATTATGTTGTTTGATTTTATTATGCTGTTATAACTTTGGGAAGTGGCATGTTATGATAAAGGTGAGATGTAAATATTGGTGATGCATAAGTATAAAACGATGTATATTATGTTATGGTGTTAGTTTGTATTGAGATGAAAAGAAAAAAAATTTATCACTATTTCTGAATAAGTATAAGTAGTGAGAAAATGTTATTTTCTGAAAGCAACCAGCGTTTAGTTATGTTTTATTTTCCGCAAAGAGTTAACCACGTGATACGCCGAGGGGGTGTTGCATTAGTGGTATCAGAGCTGGTTGGGTCTTTCGGGAATCTTTGGGAATAGGTATGTTGTGTTGATGTTATGTGATCTCTGATTGAGATTGTTTGAATTACTTCTTAGAAGTAATGTGTATTGACTAGTAAGTTTACGTCTCATTTTCTGGTTGCAGTTAACTGATTTTGTCTTGTAGGTCGGTTATGGAACCAGAAGGTGCACATGGACATGGATACGATTGTGGAAGAGGTTGTAGAGGAGGTCTTGTTGACGGTCGTGGTATTATTGGTGAAGAATATGTTGGTGCTGGTGGAATGGACCAGGCAGCACAAGCGATGGCGAATGTTCCTGCTGCCATTGCGCTCCAGACAGCTACTTTGGCTGCCCAGAACCAACTAAAGCAGATTCGAGCTGAACAAGCTGCTGAGGGCAGATGTCTGACTGCTTTTAGACGTCAAAATCCACCACAATTTCATGGGGTTGTGGATCCTGCGAAAGCTGATTTGTGGATTCAGGAGTTAGAGAAAATTTTTGAGCTGATTCACCGCCCTGAAGGAGTGAAGGTGCCTTATGCTACTTTTTTGTTGTTGGGAAATGATGAATACTGGTGGAACCCACTAAGAAACTGCTGTAAGCGGTTAATCAGGAGATAACTTGGGATGTGTTTCGGAACATGTTTCTGAACAAGTATTTTCTTCAATATAGGGATTTGTCTTTTGGGGAATATGCGGCGAAGTTTGAATCACTTGCCAAGTATTTCCTCTTTTTCCAAAATAACCCAGATGAAGTCTGGAAGAGTGAAAGATTCAAGGGAGGATTACGTTTTGAAATCAAGGAATCGGTACTGCCACTGGAAATCAGAAATTTCCAAGCTTTAGTTGAGAAGTGTAGGAAAGTGGAACAGATGAGAAAGTGAAGAGATAATAGAGGGAATGAGAAAATTTTTGAGCTGATTCACCGCCCTGAAGGAGTGAAGGTGCCTTATGCTACTTTTTTGTTGTTGGGAAATGATGAATACTGGTGGAACCCACTAAGCAACTGCTGGAAGCGGTTAATCAGGAGATAACTTGGGATGTGTTTCGGAACATGTTTCTGAACATGTTTCTGAACAAGTATTTTCCTCATAGTGCTCGGGCTGAAAAGAGCAAGAATTTATGCGTCTTCAATATAGGGATTTGTCTTTCGGGGAATACGCGGCGAAGTTTGAATCACTTGCCAAGTATTTCCTCCTTTTCCAAAATAACCCAGATGAAGTCTGGAAGAGTGAAAGATTCAAGGGAGGATTACGTTTTGAAATCAAGGAATCGGTACTGCCACTGGAAATCAGAAATTTCCAAGCTTTAGTTGAGAAGTGTAGGAAAGTGGAACAGATGAGAAAGTGAAGAGATAATAGAGGGAATGTTAGAGGACCATCGAGATCCAAGGGTCAATTCCAGAACCAGAGAGGAAAGCAAGTGCAGAAGAAACCATATTTCCGACCATCCAGAAATAACCAGAACCAGCAATCATACCGTCCTGTTGCTTCTGCATCAGGTAGTGGAGGCCAAAGGAACCAAAATCAAGGACAAGTCAAGAAATGTTACAATTGTGGGGATCTGAATCATATGGCTAATACTTGCCCGATTAAGGTAATGAAGTGTTTCACTCGTGGTCAAGTGGGACACTTAGCAAAGGATTGTAATGCACCGAGGTCTGGACCGGTTTCCAACACTGCAAGGACCAATAAGCCGACATCTAAGGGAAGAGTGTACATCATGAATGGTGCTGAAGCTTCAAACTCTGACGATCTCATACAAGGTAGTTACGACATAATGGGTAATCTCTTAACTTTACTTTTCGATTCGGGTGAAACACATTCTTTTATTGTGATGGATTGTGTGAGACATTTGAAATTGCCTGTTTATTCTCTATCGTATGACTTGATTGTTTCAACCCCGACTGTTAAACCAGTTATCGTGAATTATATATATCTGAACTGTCCTATTATCATTCAGGATAGACATTTTCTAGTTAATCTGATATGCTTGCCTTTAATACAGTTAGATGTGATTTTAGGCATGGATTGGTTATCTTCCAACCATATCCTTTTAGATTGCACTCATAAAACTTTAGTTTTTCCTAATCCTGAGATTTTTGGATTTTTATCTTCCAACCAAGTAAGAACTTTTTCGAAAAAAAGAGATCAGGGATACTTGCATTTAAATATCTTAGAAGTCTAGGGGGAGATCGATTTGAGTACAGTGCCTGTAGTGAGAGAGTTTCCGAATATGTTTCCGAATGTTGTGCCCGGTTTGGCACTAGTAAGAGATATTAAGTTCTCCATCAACCTAGTACCATGAGCCGGACCAATTTCTTTCGCTCCATATCGGATGTCACCTATAGAGCTTGTTGAGTTGAAAATTCAATTGGAGGACCTTTTATCGAAACAATTCATAGGACCGAATGTTTCCTCGTGGGGAGCACCAGTTCTCTTAGTGAGAAAGAAAGATGGAGGTTCGTTACTTTGTGTGGATTTGCGACAACTTAATAAAGTGACGATCAATAATAAGTACCCATTACCGCGTATAGGCAATCTAATGGATCAACTGTGAGGAGCTGTGGTGTTCTCAAAGATTGACTTGAGGACGGGTTATCATCAAATTAGGGTAAAGACTAAAGATATACCAAAGACTGTGTTCTGAACTTGTTATGGACATTATGAGTATCTCGTAATGCCTTTTGGAGTAACGAATGCACCTACTATCTTCATGAACTACATGAATCGTATTTTTAGTCCGTTTCTTGATAAGTTCGTTGTCGTGTTTGTCGATGACATTCTCATTTACTCTAAGAGTAATGAGGAACATGAAGAACATTTAAAACAAGTTTTAAAAATCCTACGTGAGAAGGTTTTGTATGCAAAACTGTCTAAGTGCGAGTTTTGGCTCAAAAAAGTGAAATTTTTAGGACATGTAATTACCGAGGAAGGAATTGTTGTCGATCCTGCAAAAGTAGAAGCAGCACTTTCTTGGGAAAGGCCAAAGACAGTGACAGAGATTCGAACCTTTGTCGGTCTATCAGGTTATTATCGGAGATTTATTGAAGGTTTTTCCAAGATAGTAGCACCGTTAACTTAGCTTACGAGGAGGGATCAACCGTTTGTGTGGACGGAGAAATGTGAGGAATGAGACACCCCGCTGTGCCTCGGTGTTTTATTTGGAAATAAAACTTGATTATTATGTTCTTATTCTTAAACTTAACATGAAAATACGGCGGAATTAAAACTTAAATTATTAAGTAAACATATTCATGTAGAACAGGAATAAGAAAACATGACCATATTAAGCATATGTAAGTGAAATCAGAGTTAAACAAAACACTGTTTTGGAGCATCCCGACAATAGGAGCCCTAACAGGTGTACAAGTTATACAAACGTAAAGGCGGAAAAGATAAAGCGTCGTGACACAGACGCACTGGCCATAACTAGGACTAGACCCTACTCATCATGGGTCACAGCTCGTCCTCCGGGATTCGGCTCGTAAGGAGTTCCGTCCAGCTCCTCCTCGTTCGGCTCATCAACAGGATCTTCGAACACGAGCCATAAAAGATAGAACAAAGCAGAGAAAAGTACAGGATAAGAAACATGCTATCATCAAAAGCGGAAAAAGATTCATAGCAAATGATACACTAATTGCCATAGACAATCAACACACGTTTCTAACAAGTCATCCTCAAATTAATATATATCCTCCTCTACCCTTTGTCACGATGCCATGCAATGCAGTATGAATGTTTTGCCACAACCACGTATCCAAATTTCCATCTCAAGTAAATCAGACTATATTTCAAGTCAACCAGACTATGTTTCAAGTCAACCAGACTATGTTTCAAGCCAACCAGACTATGTTTCAAGCCAACCAGACTATGTTTCAAGCCAACCAGACTATGTTTCAAGCCAACTAGACTATGTTTCAAGTCAAACATACTATGTTTCAAGCCAACCAGACTATGTTTCAAGTCGATCATATGAAAATATCACAGACCATGTTTCAGGTCACCCCCTAGTGCCGTAACCTCTCATCACTATTTCATGAATAAACCCAACAATAATCACATCTCGGTTAGGCACTTCTAAACTCAGATCTCATGAACCCCCGCACACATTACTCTAATTATCATGTATTAATACACATCAAAATCTCTAACCATATATCAAAACATTGTGGAACAAAGCAGTTCAATTATCATCAAGCTATAATACATTCTCACATAAACATATCAATCATCATAAAATATCACAGTAATATCAGCATCAATAAATTCATACATTCCCAATATCATATAAGCAATCCATCACCGATAAACCTACAATCCCCGAATCAACATTGGTTTTACAGAAAAACAACTCCAACGTGATTTTGGTCTTGTCGATTATTCGATTTTCTAGTAGGGTTTGGGTCGCCCTACACAATTAATATATAATCTACTACTTACCGTTCCCGACGGTAGATTGATTCTTTCCCCACCCGAGTTCTCACCGAACTTCCGAACTCGAAGCTCCTCGTTGCCACACCACAAGTTACCAACACCACCTTCAACCAAGCAACATAATTAAAAATAAATCAAATAAATTCATCTATGCCCTCATTATGCTAGGTTCGGCCATTTAATTCAAATGAGAGCTAGGATTGTTTTCTCAACCTAAGCTTTTGGATACTTATCACTTAGACTCTAGGTAACTTAAATAAATTGGCATAAGTTGAAAATATGGAATAAAAATCATCCAACCACTTAGGGTAGGTTTCGACCTTGTATAACAAAATAGGCTAGGATTTTCAAATCGACAATACCTCTTAGATCAATGATCTTAGAGTATTAAGGAGTATGAATCAAGTACTAGTTTTCACAAAGCAAATCAAAAACATTTTATTTCCTTTAATATAAGTTTCGCCAACATAATTGAATTGGCTAGAAATTTCTAAACTTTCCAATCTCTTTAGCTTAGCATCCATACATAGTAAGGAGCTTAAAACCATGATCATTTTGGAAAATGAAAAAAACAAGGCATCATAGGTCCATAAACCTTAGGTTTCCGCCATCATAGGATTTTTAAGCTAGAAATCTTTAAATCATCCAATCTTTTAGACATAGCATCCTTTGATATTAAGGAGCTCAATCTATAATCATTTTGGAAGAGAAACAACCTAAAACGTTCCAATCTTTTTAGATATAGCATCCTTTCACATAAGGAGCTTTAATCCATAATCATCTTGGAAAATAAAAACAACACATCCTAGGTCCAAAACAAATGAGTTTCGGCCATCATAGGAAACTCAATGAAAAAGATTTAAACTTTTCCAATCACTTAAACCTAGCATCCTTTAGTATAAAGGAGCCCTTGGTCATGATCATCTTGGAATAGAACTCAAATATAAATTCATAAAAGCAAAAGTTGAAACAAAATCCAACCTAAACCATAGGCATGGTTTCGGCCTTGCATGGATAAAGGGGTTCGAAATTTTTGTTTTACACAGTCTTTTAGTATGTTGTAATAGGAGTAAAAACAAGAACATAGGAAGTGGTTTCAACTCAAACGGAGTTTTCTACCATTTTAAAGAGTTTTTAGAAGTTTGAGAGCTTAAAGAAAACATAAAGCATAAACTATGAAATGAATGCAAGAACTTGAAAAGAAAACTAAATAGGATCATTACCCTCAAGAAGATGAACAACTTTGATGAAGGAATCAAGTTGAAAAGAGAAGCAAAAACCAAAGCTTTAAAGGTTTGAATTTTTTTTTTTTCAAAAGAAAGGAAGAAGATGAAGAAGAAGAAAAATGTGAGTGAAGTGATGAAATGGGTATATATAGATGGAGGGAAAGGGGGCACGGTTTTGGAGAGAAAAGGAGAGGAAAAATGAGAGAAAATTGAAGTGGATTGTTGAGGAAGATTGGAGGTATGGGAGGTATGGTGATAAGGTATGGTGTTGTAAGGTGGAGGTAAGGTAGGAGAGAGAAAAGAGTTGAAAAAGTAAAATTTTGAAAAGGTGAGTGATGGTGGTTACTATTTTCCATCACATCATGTCTCTTCTAGTCCTTTCGTTTCCTTTGTGCTCTGCTCCATTGCGTATCAGATGACTTCCCCGATCGTATTTCTCGACGATTTCGCTCGGGTAATACTTAGAATTTGGCCCCGGACGAGATTTTGTGAAAATATCCATACCCACACAAAACATCCTAAAAAAACTAACCGTCTTGTTTATGGGTCAAAATTATGTTTCCGGCTCAGTAAAATTATACTGGTAGAGAAAACGCAGACCGACTTCCGTCTGAATTTTCAGCCGATAATTTTACTGTGAGCTATTATCGTAAGGTAGGTCAAGAATATGATTTTTATTTTATTACAAACATTTCCTAAACTTCATATTAAAATATAATTACTTATATTTTAATTTAGTAACCGCATACCGAAAATCAGGCTGTTACATTACTACCCCTCTTAAAAGAAAATTCCGTCCTCGGAATTTACGTACCTCAGAAAAGATGTGGATATTGTTGTTGCATATCCGCCTCGCGTTCCCAAGTTGCATCTCCAGTAGCTTCATCCCATAAGATTTTAACCAAAGGAATCTGCCTACCGTGAAGTTCCTTGATCCGTCTATCTGTGATCCTTACAGGTAATACCTCATGCTCCAGGTTCTCTCGCAATTGTATAGACTCAGATTCAATCACATGAGATGGATTAGGGTGGTACTTTCTCAATTGAGAAACATGAAAGACGTCATGAACGTTGGAAAGATTAGGTGGCAAGGCAATTTGGTAAGCTCTCGCCCAATTCGTCGAAGAATCGAAAAGGTCCAATGAAACGAGGAGTAAGTTTTCGGGATTTCATAGCTCTGCCAATTCCAGTTTTTCGAGTAACTCTCAAGAATATGTGATCACCTTCCGGAATTCTAATGGTCTCCTCCTCTTGTCACCGTAGCTCCTCCTGCCTATCTTGTGCTTCCTTCATCTTTTCCCTTATCTTCACGACTTGTTCCGTAGTCATTTGTACCACATCCAGGACCCAAAACTTGGTTTTCACCAGTCTCATACCAACATAACGGGGTCCTACACTTTCCGCCATACAACGCCTCATATGGTGCCATTCCAATACTGCTTGTGGAAACTGTTGTTATAAGTAAATTCAATCAATGGCAAAAACGTATCCCAACCGCCGGTGTGTTCCAACACACAAGCTCTCAATAGGTCCTCCAATGATTGAATTGTCCTCTACGATTGCCCATCGGTTTGGGGATGATAGGGGAGAACTCATTCTCAACTTCGATCCGAAAGCATTTTGCAATTGTCTCCAGAAATTAGAGGTGAATCTAGGATCTCGATCTGAGACAATATTGGATGGCACACCATGCAACCTAACCACTTCATCGATGTAAATCTGGGTTAACTTCTCTAATTTATCACCTTATCTAATAGGCAAGAAGTGAGCACACTTCGTCAATCTATCAATGACAACCCAAATTGCATCATGCTTCTTAGGAGTCCGTGGTAATCCAACCACAAAATCCATAGCTATACTATCCCATTTCTATTCCGGGATATCTAGAGATTGCAATAATCCTGCTGGTTTTTGATGTTCGATCTTCGCCTCCGACACACCAGGCAAGATAATACATACTCCGCTACTTCTTTCTTCATCCTCTTCCACCCAGAACATTTTCTTCAAATCCCCGAGACATCTTTGTGGATCCAGGATGGAAACTCAACTTAATTTTATGTGCCTCCTCTAAAATCATCTTCCTAAGCTCTGCATCCTCGGCACACATATTCTATCTCTAAACCTTAATGCACCATCTGTTCCTCTAGTGAACTCGAAACTTTTCCCTCGTCTATTCCTTTACTTATCTCCTGAAGGTACAAATCCTGAATCTGCTTATCCTTGAGATCCTGCATGAAATCACTACTAATAGTGATCCTACCCAAACAAACTTTATTTTCTCTTAACTCCATTCCTATGTTCAGGTCTCGGAATTGTTCTAACAACTCCAACTCCTTAACCATCATTGTGGATACATGCAAGGACTTCCTACTTAAAGCATCTGCTACCACATTGGCCTTCCCAGGATGGTACAGTAACTCAAAATCATAATCTTTGATGAACTCCATCCACCTCCGCTGTCTCATGTTCAATTCTTTCTGATCAAAAAGATACTTTAGGTTCTTGTGGTCACTGAAAACATTAAACCTTGCTCCATACAAAAAGTGTCGCCAAATCTTCAATGCGAACACTATTCTCGCTAACTCCAAGTCATGAGTCGGATAGTTCCTCTCATGAATTCGCAAAGCTGTCGGGAAGCATAAGCCACTGCTTCTTCCCTCTTGCATCGAACACAACCTAAACCTTGGTATGACGCATCACAAGATACGTCAAACTGTCCTAGAGGGTCGAGTAAGATCAACACAGGTGATGTAGTCAATCTTTCCTTCAGCTTTTGGAAACTCTGCTCACACTTGTCCGTCCACACAAAAGCTGTATCCTTTCTCGTTAACTGCGTCATAGATAGCGCAATCTTAGAGAATCCCTCTATGAACCTCCGATAATATCCAGCAAGTCCTAAGAAACTCCGTATTTCACTCACTGACTTGGGTCGTTCCCATTTAAGAACTGCTTCAACCTTAGCTGGATCTACGGCTATTCCTTCTTTGTTAATTACATGCCCTAGAAATTGTACTTCTTCCAGCCAAAACTCACACTTGGAAAGTTTGGCATAAAGCTGCCTATCTTTCAAGACTCGCAGTACCAATCTCAAATGCTCCTCATGCTCTTCCCGCGTACGAGAGTAGATAAGAATATCGTCGATGAACACAACGACAAACTTATCGAGGAACGGTCTGAAAATTCGGTTCATATAATCCATGAACACGGCTGGCGCATTAGTTACACCTAAAGGCATAACTAAATACTCATAGTGCCCGTACCTCGTCCTAAAAGCCGTCTTGGGTATATCTTCCTTCTTTACTCTAATCTGGTGATACCCAAACCTCAAATCGATCTTAGAGAATATTGACGCTCCCTTCAACTGATCCATTAGGTCATCGATTCTAGGCAACGGATACTTGTTTTTAATCGTCACCTTATTCAACTGCCTGTAATCCGTGCACAACCTCGCACTTCCATCCTTCTTCTTAACGAACAACACCGGTGCACCCCAAGGTGAAACGCTCGGTCTGATTAACTCTTTCCCCATCATATCGTCCAATTGTTCCTTCAACTATTATAGTTCCATTGGTGAGATCCGATACGGTGCTATATATATAGGCCATGTCCCTGTTAAGATATCTATAGTGAATTCCACTTCTCTTTCTCGGTGGCAAACCTGGAACGTGCGGGGGAAACTTCGGGAAACTCCTCACGATAGGCATAGAATCTATGCTTTGGGGATCTCATTAGCCTCCATTGCAAAAAGCATCACAAACTCCCGAGAGTTGGTACTCCTCAAAGGTACTCCTTCATTGGCGAGATACTATACTAGAAGGCTCAAGAAATGATAAGGTCTTACTAGAACAATCTAGCATTACATGGTTAGCGAAAGCCAATCCATGCCAAGGATAACATCTATCATGTTGCATAGGCAAACAGATAAGGTCTATAACAAAAGCTCGGTTTTCAAGCACTATAGGACATTTTAAGCAAACAGATATGGTAATCAAAGGTTTACTAGTTGGAGTAGATACCGTAAGGGTATAAGGCAATTCGCATACACAGTCAATTTCAAATGATCCACACACTCATGCGATATAAAAGAATGAGTAGCGCCTGAGTCAAACAACACATTAGAGAGTTTACCAGCTATCAGGCACAAACCTTGTATAAGATCAGCAGATTAAGTGGATTCATCTCCCCTCACGGTAAACACCCTTCCAGTGGCTTGTGGTCTGGTTGCTGGGTCACCTCTATGATCTCGGACACTTTTTCCAGTAGTTGTTGACTGTTGTTTAACCTAGCGGTCTGCGAGTCTCGTGCTATGTGGCCTTGTTTCCCCTGATTGAAACAGATTGGGCCTACTTGGACAGTTGTTGGCATAATGTGGCCCTCCACATCTGAAGCAAACTACATTATGCGATCGCTGACCCGTTCCATTCTTGGTCCCTGGTCCTTGCTTCGCCAGGCTTAGCATATGGTTTCTGTCTCCATTGAGAATTACTTCCTCCACGCCTCTGGAAATTTGACCGATTAGGACCCCCGGTCCTCAGTTGTTTTTGTTCATTAGCCATCCTCAAGTCTATGCTTTCGATGGCACTGCATCTCTCTACTAGCTCGGGAAATCTTGTATGTCCAGAGACACTACAGCCCATTGCAGCCTCATCCCCGAGTCCCTCTTCAAACCTTCGCATTGCTAGTCCTCATTAGGGAACCTCGATAGTATTTACGAAAACTTGATCGGCGCCTCAAACCTCGAGGCATACTCACCGACAGACATGTTGCCCTGCTTGAGATTCGTGAATTCCTTCTCCTTCTCGCGTCTAACTGTACGCGGAAAATACTTCTCAAAGAAGCAATCAGTGAATAGCTTCCAGTTGATCACACTACCCTCAGTTTCCAATAACCTTCTCTTGCCCTTCCACCAGAATTCTGCCCCCTCGGTCAGCATAAAGGCAGCGTAAGTCACCTTCTTATCCTCTCGGCAGCGCATAGTGTAGAATATTTTTTTCAATCTCTTGTATCCACCATTCAGCCCTTTCAGGATCATACTTCCCGTGGAACTGAGGTGGCTTTCCATTCATAAAAGTTGTCAATCCGGAATCCTCAGCTGCTGCCCTCCTCTGATTCTTTATCTCGAGCTGCTCCTTGTTCATTTGCAGCATCTCAAAGATTCGTTGGGTTTGCGGTAGCAAAGCAGCCGCGCTATTGTCTCCATTGTGTTTGGAGTCGAAGATGATCCTCCTCCATTGACAGCTCCGATTACTCTTTCTGGAGTCCTTCCTCCACTGTTTGATGGACGTCCTCTTCCACGTGCCATGATTCTGAGTGAAAGAAACCATTCACTCTAATTAGTATGACATATAATACTACATAAGCAAGTATATAAATACCATATGCCATACTAATATTAATGTTTTCGCATTAGGTTCGGACACTCTACCCCACTTCTAAACATAGTCTAAATCCGATGTGGATTCAACTAGACACGGCCAGTAACAACACCTAAACTTAGTAGTCCTTGATTCTGATCGGACATAACCCACAGTCCGTTTTTAGAACCAAACTGCTCTGATACCATAATGAGACACCCTCATTGTGCCTCGGTGTTTTATTTGGAAATAAAACTTGATTATTATGTTCTTATTCTTAAACTTAACATGAAAATACGGCGGAATTAAAACTTAAATTATTAAGTAAACATATTCATGTAGAACAGGAATAAGAAAACATGACCATATTAAGCATATGTAAGTGAAATCAGAGTTAAACAAAACACTGTTTTGGAGCATCCCGACAATAGGAGCCCTAACAGGTGTACTAGTTATACAAACGTAAAGGCGGAAAAGATAAAGCGTCGTGACACAGACGCACAGTCCATAACTAGGACTAGACCCTACTCATCATGGGTCACAGCTCGTCCTCCGGCATCCGGCTCGTAAGGAGTTCCGTCCAGCTCCTCCTCGTTCGGCTCATCAACAGGATCTTCGAACACGAGCCATAAAAGATAGAACAAAGCAGAGAAAAGTACAGGGGATAAGAAACATGCTATCATCAAAAGCGGAAAAAGATTCATAGTAAATGATACACTAATTGCCATAGACAATCAACACACGTTTCTAACAAGTCATCCTCAAATTAATATATATCCTCCTCTACCCTTTGTCATGATGCAATGCAATGCAGTATGAATGTTTTGCCACAACCACGTATCCAAATTTCCATCTCAAGTAAATCAGCCTATATTTCAAGTCAACCAGACTATGTTTCAAGCCAACCAGACTATGTTTCAAGCCAACTAGACTATGTTTCAAGTCAAACAGACTATGTTTCAAGCCAACCAGACTATGTTTCAAGTCAACCAGACTATGTTTCAAGTCGATCATATGAAAATATCACAGACCATGTTTCAGGTCACCCCCTAGTGCCGTAACCTCTCATCACTATTTCATGAATAAACCCAACAATAATCACATCTCGGTTAGGCACTTCTAAACTCAGATCTCATGAACCCCCGCACACATTACTCTAATTATCATGTATTAATACACATCAAAATCTCTAACCATATATCAAAACATTGTGGAACAAAGCAGTTCAATTATCATCAAGCTATAATACATTCTCACATAAACATATCAATCATCATAAAATATCACAGTAATATCAGCATCAATAAATTCATACATTCCCAAGATCATATAAGCAATCCATCACCGATAAACCTACAATCCCCGAATCAACATTGGTTTTACAGAAAAACAACTCCAACGTGATTTTGGTCTTGTCGATTATTCGATTTTCTAGTAGGGTTTGGGTCGCCCTACACAATTAATATATAATCTACTACTTACCGTTCCCGACGGTAGATTGATTCTTTCCCCCACCTGAGTTCTCACCGAACTTCCGAACTCGAAGCTCCTCGTTGCCACACCACAAGTTACCAACACCACCTTCAACCAAGCAACATAATTAAAAATAAATCAAACAAATTCATCTATGCCCTCATTATGCTAGGTTCGGCCATTTAATTCAAATGAGAGCTAGGATTGTTTTCTCAACCTAAGCTTTTGGATACTTATCACTTAGACTCTAGGTAACTTAAATAAATTGGCATAAGTTGAAAATATGGAATAAAAATCATCCAACCACTTAGGGTAGGTTTCGACCTTGTATAACAAAATAGGCTAGGATTTTCAAATCGACAATACCTCTTAGATCAATGATCTTAGAGTATTAAGGAGTATGAATCAAGTACTAGTTTTCACAAAGCAAATCAAAAACATTTTATTTCCTTTAATATAAGTTTCGCCAACATAATTGAATTGGCTAGAAATTTCTAAACTTTCCAATCTCTTTAGCTTAGCATCCATACATAGTAAGGAGCTTAAAACCATGATCATTTTGGAAAATGAAAAAAAACAAGGCATCATAGGTCCATAAACCTTAGGTTTCGGCCATCCTAGGATTTTTAAGCTAGAAATCTTTAAATCATCCAATCTTTTAGACATAGCATCCTTTGATATTAAGGAGCTCAATCTATAATCATTTTGGAAGAGAAACAACCTAAAACGTTCCAATCTTTTTAGATATAGCATCCTTTCACATAAGGAGCTTTAATCCATAATCATCTTGGAAAATAAAAACAACACATCCTAGGTCCAAAACAAATGAGTTTCGGCCATCATAGGAAACTCAATGAAAAAGATTTAAACTTTTCCAATCACTTAAACCTAGCATCCTTTAGTATAAAGGAGCCCTTGGTCATGATCATCTTGGAATAGAACTCAAATATAAATTCATAAAAGCAAAAGTTGAAACAAAATCCAACCTAAACCATAGGCATGGTTTCGGCCTTGCATGGATAAAGGGGTTCGAAATTTTTGTTTTACACAGTCTTTTAGTATGTTGTAATAGGAGTAAAAACAAGAACATAGGAAGTGGTTTCAACTCAAACGGAGTTTTCTACCATTTTTAAGAGTTTTTAGAAGTTTGAGAGCTTAAAGAAAACATAAAGCATAAACTATGAAATGAATGCAAGAACTTGAAAAGAAAACTAAATAGGATCATTACCCTCAAGAATATGAACAACTTTGATGAAGGAATCAAGTTGAAAAGAGAAGTAAAAACCAAAGCTTTAAAGGTTTGAATTTTTTTTTTTTCAAAAGAAAGGAAGAAGATGAAGAAGAAGAAAAATGTGAGTGAAGTGATGAAATGGGTATATATAGATGGAGGGAAAGGGGGCACGGTTTTGGAGAGAAAAGGAGAGGAAAAATGAGAGAAAATTGAAGTGGATTGTTGAGGAAGATTGGAGGTATGGGAGGTATGGTGATAAGGTATGGTGTTGTAAGGTGGAGGTAAGGTAGGAGAGAGAAAAGAGTTGAAAAAGTAAAATTTTGAAAAGGTGAGTGATGGTGGTTACTATTTTCCATCACATCATGTCTCTTCTAGTCCTTTCGTTTCCTTTGTGCTCTGCTCCATTGCGTATCAGATGACTTCCCCGATCGTATTTCTCGACGATTTCGCTCGGGTAATACTTAGAATTTGGCCCCGGACGAGATTTTGTGAAAATATCCATACCCACACAAAACATCCTAAAAAAACTAACCGTCTTGTTTATGGGTCAAAATTATGTTTCCGGCTCAGTAAAATTATACTGGTAGAGAATACGTGACCGACTTTCCGTCTGAATTTTTCAGAAAATTTTACCGTGAGCTATTATCGTAAGGTAGATCAAGAATATGATTTTTATTTTATTACAAACATTTCCTAAACTTCATATTAAAATATAATTACTTATATTTTAATTTATTAACCGCATACCGAAAATCAGGCTGTTACAAGGAAAGTTTCCAAAAGATAAAAGAACGTTTGACAACTTCGTCGGTATTAATACTCCCTGAACCGAATGAACCTTACGAGGTATATTGTGATGCTTCGCATCAAGGTTTAGGCTATGTATTAATGCAACATCGAAAAGTTGTAGCTTATACGTCACGTCAGCTAAAGACTCATGAGAGAAATTATCTGACGCATGACTTAGAGTTTGCTATTGTGGTTTTTGCACTAAAGATATGGAGACACCACTTGTATGGAGCTAAGTTTGATGTCTTTAGTGACCATAAAAGTCTAAAGTATATGTTTGATCAAAAAGAGCTCAACATGAGACAGACGATGGATGGAGTTCCTGAAGGATTATGACTTCACGTTGCAATATCATCCTGGAAAGGAGAAGATGGTAGCTGATGCACGGAACCAGAAAGCTATCCATATCTCATCTATGATAGTAAAGGAACTCGAATTGATTGAGAAATTCCGTGATCTTAATTTGATTATGGAAGTAAGTCAAAAGAAGATCATTTTGGGAATGATCAAGATTTCTAGTGAATTGATGGAAGAAATTCGAGAACAATAGATTACTGATGCGTATATTCAAGAAAATAAGGAATTAATGGAACAAGGAAAAGCTACAGAGTTTAGTTTGGGATCAGATCACATCTTAAGGTGTAACGGATGAGTCTATGTACCTGATAATCCTGAGATGAAAAAGATGATTCTTGAAGAATCACACAAAAGTAAGTTAGGTATTCATCCTGGATCAACTAAGATGTATCAAGATATAATACAAAGATTTTGGTGGCCAGGCATGAAAAAGCAAGTAGCGGAGTACGTTGCATCATGTCTGACTTGTCAGAAAGCGAATATAGAACATCAGAGACATGGAGGTATGCTTGCATCATTAGATGTACCGGAATGGAAGCGGGATAGCATATCGGTTGATTTTGTGGTAAGTTTACTGCGAACTTCCAAAGGTTTTGATTAGATTTGGGTGATCGTTGACAGGTTAACGAAATACAATGTAGAGAAGTTATCTGATGTGTATATTAAAGAAGTGATTAGACTTCACAGAGTGCCTTCGAGTATTGTTTTAGATCAAGACCCGAAGTTCACTTCACGTTTCTGGGGAAGTTTACATCAAGCACTGGGAACCAAGTTAAGCTTAAGTTTGTAACACCCCATTTTTCGTTAAGCGCTTTTATGTATGCCTTGTTTGTTAGGAAGGTTTAGAATGGGCTAAGTGGGGTTTTAGGTGGAAAATCCCTTTCTTAGGCTTGTGTCATGTGACTGTCTGAATCACAAGCACAACCGTGCTCATTGGGCTAACGCGTCTCGCTGACGCTAAGTTGAGCACTCCCGTGCTCAATAGTGAGCACGCCCGTGATCAAGGGCAAACCGCGCCTCGTAGGCGCTATGTTGAGCAAGGCCGTGCTCAAGGAGGATCACGACCGCGCTCGGGTCTGAGTCTATAATATGTTGCTAACAGCGAGGGTTATGAGTTAAACCCTCAATTTGGCACTTTTAGGCAACCCTAAGTGTGACAGCAGCCTCTCTCATTTGTTACCTTTGAACCCAATCATTGTTTGGTGCTCCGTTCATGTTTGAGAGAGTAAAGTCACGCGCTAAGTGTCAATCCTAAGGTAATGGTCCTTCCCCTTTCTGTTTCCTTTTCGGTTTGTTGAATTGGGAACTGATTTGGTTAACTTCTTCGTGTTGGCCAAGGCTTGGGATCGCTCGTCGAGCCGTTCGAGGGAACCAGTTAGAATATGCATCGGTTAATGGGAATTCTTCATACTAGGTATGGGGAGAAGGATAGTGTATACATTAGGCAAGGGGGTAGCGTAAGATGAGGGGCTCCCATAGCCCCATTATTTGATAACTGTTATGAACGTTAAATGCTACCTTTGAATATGTTTAAATTGTTGTTGATGCCATGATCTGTTTGGTTGTATGAGTTAATTTCCGTAAGTGTTAGTTGATTAATAGTATGCGTATTGTCTATAATTACTATGTTGTATGCCAGTAATGCATAACTGGTTGGATCTGTATATGATATGAGTATGGCTGTTATGTTGTTGTTATCAATGGATTGATTGAATGTTGGTTGAATGAGTGATGTTGGATATAGTTGAATGATTAATAAGACCCTAATTGATTTAATAGGGATCTTAATTAATGTAATGATTAAGGGGTTAATTCCCCAATGTTTCATAAGACATGAACTGTTAATGAGAGGTGAGGTTTGATGCCAATTGGATTAGTCAAAGGGCCCTAGGATCTGATTTGAGAGTGTTAGGGAGTTTTTGGCTCCAAGAACACAAGTTGAATCAGTCCAAAATAGTACGGCTGGCCTAGGAGCACGGCCGTGCTGAACAGGGAGCACGCCCGTGCTCCCAGTTGAATTCTGGAATATGGCCGCGTATTGAGCACGCTCGTGCAAGACAGTGAGCACGATCATGCCACTAGTGGAAAATATACATTAGACGGTAAAGGTTTACGTTAGTTAACCAAAAGCTAGACGTTAAAAAGGAGGCGGTGGCAGTTTTGTAAATATCAGACTTCATTAATTCAATTTTAACGTCAATTGTTTTAATGACTGACGTTAAAAGTGAAGTGACTCACTTTTAACGTCGGTTCAATAAAATCGGCGTTAACAGTGAACATTTTAACGTCGTTCTATAAAGAACTCGGCGTTAAAAGTAAGTCACTTCACTTTTAACGTCGGTCCTTACATCAACAGACGTTAAAGTTTATTTTAATAATATTTTTTATCTAGTATACGATCCCTTCCGCATTGCCTTCCTCAAAGTTTCAGTTTCACATGAATTGCTTTGATGTTTTGTGTTTCTGTTTTGAAAACTATAAGTTGAATCAATAACCCAAACCGGATCTCATTCATGAAGTGTAATACTGACTGATACAGAAGATTGAAAGGGTTTAAAATCCTATAAAAATTTACATTGAAAGGGTTTAAAATCCTATAAAAAGTTACATTGAAAGGGTTTAAAATCCTAAACATTAAAGCTACATCCCATCAGAGAGTTTTATGAAATATGCCAAAGGTAAAACTATACTCCAAGACCTCGTAAAAGCCGGGGGCATGAGAGAGCTCAAGAGAGAGGCAAAAACAGGTGCACTAGATCTGTTTCAAGCAAAGGCAGTGGTTCCAGAGACTTCCAAGACGGTCACTTGCTGCCAAAGCTGAGGTTTTGGAACTGTGATCCCCGAGCACCTGATTAGCCCTCCAGCAGCTGATTCTCCGGAAGGTGATAAGGTGAGCAACTCACATAATGTAGTTTACTCAAACTTATCACCCATGTAATGTAATTTAGTCAAACTCAAGTTTTTTGACCATTAAGACAAAGACCTTTGAGTCTAGGAATAGGAAGAAAGAGTGATGAAGTTAATCTCCACGGCAGAGCCATATTGTGAAGCAGCAAATTAAAAGGATGGAAGGAAGCTATTTATAGGAGCAGTGGATGAAGTTACTAAGCTAGCTATTCTGATTTTCTTGAAAACTTATCTATAAACTTAATGCTCATTAAGAGGATTGAGTTACAAGGTGCATGGGTAAGTAGCACAGTAGTCAAAGAAATGAATGCTTTTGCAGATATCTATACACTTTTAACGTCAGTTGTTTAAAAAAGCGGCGTTAAAAGTGTTTTTAAAATAAAAATATTTATTGTTAACGTCGATTTTTTAAAAAGCGGCGTTAAAAGTTTGATTTTTACTTGATTAAAAAAATAGCCGGCGTAAATAATCCTATATATTATAAACGTGCGAGAATGAATATTGGAAATAATGTAATTAATATACGGGAACTTGGCGGTCATAAATTAAGTTGATGTTAAAAATGAGGTGGTGGCAGTTTGTAAATATTAAATCACTATTTCCGTCAGTTCTATAAATAACTGACGTAAATAATTATGAAACTCATTTCATTGGTTGTCATGTCCCTGTTGTCCCTCTTAACGCAGATCACTCCATATAGTACTGCAGTTTATTTCTAAACCTTTTTTTTATACAAGTTTATTTTTAATTTTTATTAATTAGCTTGAATTAGTAAACAAATTCTTGTGCAAATTAAAATAAATAAACACTTAACATAAAACAAGTTATATGTATAATCAAATCGTATGTCATTGAAGCGATTCATAAGTTAAAATTACATGATTAAAAGATAAAAAATTTCTGCAACATAGCCCTAAAATATAAAAAAGTTTCTGCATCAACATCATTTTCTTCTCAGTCCTGTCAACAGAAACTCCAATGGATGCATCATCACCTCCCTCACTTGAATTCCATGATGCAAAGTAAATCCTCAGTCACTAGCAGCGTAAGTAAAGTGAAACGGATCTTTGCATCTTTCTTCTTCCGTGGAATTCCTTGATGCATCATCTTGAGTCCACAATCACTTGCTTCCAAAGCAAAGTGAAAGGGATGACGGGGATGAAATAAAGTGAGAGAATCTCATTACGTGATTCACCCAACCTTAATATCCATGTAATGTGATTTACTCAAACTCAGAAGTTGTTTGACCATTAAGACAAAGACCTTTGAGTCTAAGAATAGGAAGAAAGAGTGATGAAGTTAATCTCCACGGCAGAGGCATATTGTGAAGCAGAAAATTAATTAAAAGGATGGAAGGAAGCTATTTATAGGAGCAGTGGATGAAGTTACTAAGCTATTCTGATTTTCTTGAAAACTTATCTATAAACTTAATGCTCATTAAGAGGATTAGGTACAAAGGTGAATGGGTAAGTAGCACAGTAGTCAAAGGAATGAATGTTTTTGCAGAAACTAATAAACTTTTAACGTCCGTTGTGTAATACAACTGACTTAAGAAGTTGTGAGTGTTTTTAACGTCAGTTTCTTAATACAACTTACGTTAAATATATGACATTTAACGTCAGTTTTTACTAACAACTGACGTAATAAGTGTGAGAGTTTTTAACGTCAGTTTATTAAGACAACTGACGTTAAATATATGATCTTCAACGTCAGGTTTTACCAAAAACTGACGTAAAATATTGTTTTATTTTAATTATAACGTTTACCCCCGCGCGCCTTCTCCACTTCTCTGTACGTACGTGTCTTTTTTCTTTTCATCACGCTCAACCCTCACTCTCAACCCTCACTCTTGCTCTCACTCTACCCTAATCGCGAGCTCATTTCCACCGCAACCACCGCGAGGGCTTCTTCGCCACCACCGTGAGGTACACTCTTAACCCCTAACTCTGTCTTTCCCGCTCATTCTTTGCAATAACTTGACATCTCTCTTTCCCCTTCCCGCGCACTAACTCTCCTTGTCCCTCTGCTCTCAGTAACCACATCGAACGTTGGCCACCACTTGAGCTTCCCCCCCACCACCACGCGAGCGCCTATTTCTGGTGAGTCTTTAATTAGGGCACATTTTTTTTATTTTTGGTTTTGAGTGCATGCATGTTGCTCTGCTGGTTTGAAACTGTAGTCTCAATAATTGAAAGTTGAAAGCGTGAGTTTGAGTTGTTTGGAATGTCTCTATTTTTGGTTTTGAGTGTATGTTGAAACTGTAGTCTCGATGAGTTGTAACTTTAAACCGTGAGTTTGAGTTGTTTGGAATGTCTCTATTTTTGGTTTTGAGTGCATGTTGCTCTGCTGGTTGATCTGTCACGGCCGTGATGCTCATCACGGCCTAGGCCGTGATCAGTTACGCCTATGAGGGTCGGTTCGGATTGGCACGTTACGGCCGTGATGGACATCACGGCCAGGCCGTGACTTGCTTGGCAATCTTCAAAAACTATAGTTTTCAATCTCCCGTATTGTCCTTATATTGGATATATAGATTTTTTGTATATCTACAGGACCTATCTAGTTATTTTTATTTATACTTTTGTATTTATTTTGAGTTATAACCTATGTTAATACATATATATTGTTTCGAACAGGCATACATATGGATCGGTCGGATAGCCCACATGCACGGGAGGACACTTGTGGGGGTTTCGCAGACCCGATCACGCCTACGCCTGATTCTAGTGTAAGTTTACATGTTATATACTATCTTTAGTCCTTCTTTTTAATGTAAGTTTATAATGTTACAACCCTCTATTTTATCATTTTTTTTTGTCCATACAGACACCACAGGCTCATAGGAAACGGGGTAGAGGAGCCACCTCGTTGAAGAAACTAGAGAAGGACAGGCAGAGCGGACAGAAGCTTGAGGTGTCCTTCGATGCTAATCTAAATGCCCAGGGACCCCGTGCTAAAGAATTTAATAAGTGGGTGTTTCAACAAGCGAAGCAGCACGTAAGCATCAACTACAACCACTAGAATGACGTTCCGCAGAACGTTAAGGATCAGATTTGGGAGGCTATCACGATATTTTACCTTTACATTCGTTTGATTTACATTATTAGATAATTATCCGAGTTATAATCCATCCAGTTGTTATATATGTATCTAATGTGTAGGTAGCTTGGACTGTGACAATTGACGAGGATCATCGTCATAAATGTATGAAAATGGCATCAAAGCGTTGGAATGGGTTCAAGCATGATCTTACCAGGTACTATGTATCTGGGAAGAAGCGGCTTGATAAAATGTTCTCGGATTATCCCTGGATTGATCAGGATACTTGGGATATGTTTACCAGGAGTCGACAGGATGGAGAATTTCAGGTTGGTTGATTAAGTTAATTTTGTATGCTTATTATAGATCATTTAACTGTATTTAATTATGTGTTTTTGTTTGAATAGGCTAAGGCAAATAAGGGTCGGCAGAATCAGGCGAAGAACGTCCACCGCCACACCATGTCTCAGGGTGGGTACCATACTCGGATCCAGCAGATGATGGCGGATAGGCTGAGGGCGAAGCAGGAAGAGCACTCTGCTAGGATTGAAAGAGGAGAGGTGCCTGAGGGCACACCATCAAGTCCTCCGTCGGACATCGACCGCGAGGATGTCTGGTTAGCCGGCCACATGACAAAGACGGGATCTTTTAAAGTTGATGCCACTCGCGAAGTGGCAGAGAAGATTGTAAGTAAATAATTAACTTGATTTCAATTGATATTTGTATAGATATTTGCAACACTTTTCACTTGCACGTTTTTTCATTTTTTTTCATTGTAGATGGATCTTAAAGCAAAATCCTCCCAGGGCGCATTCGTCCCTTCTGGACGACAGGATGTCTTGATGACTGCTTTAGGCAAGAAAGACCATCCTGGTCGGGTTCTCGGTGTTCCTGGGAACGTGACCATCAAACAATATTATGGCAAGTCTGCTTCACGAAAGCGGGTGGTCAATGAAGCATCAATTTTGACTGACATTACTCAGCACCTCATGTCCAACCCAGATATTACAACACATCTGATGCAAGGCTTAATATCCAACCCAGAATTCAAGCAGGTGCTTGCCAGAGAGCTTTCCTCCATCGGTACATCCCAGGACACCGCAGGGCTTGCCAACGCTTCACATGTGAGCACAAAAGAGAGTTTTAGTAGGGCACATGTGGAGGACGATGAGTTGGCAGCTAGGGAGCGGGAGTTGGAAGTCCAGCGCCATGAGCATGAGTTGGAAATGAAAAGGCGTGAGCTTGAGTTGGACTCCAAACGACGTGAGCTCAAAATGTTAGCAAAGGTATTTATTCATTATTAATGTCCAAATTAGTCAAATAATTACTTGTGTTTTTTTTAATTATAAAAAACTTATCTATTTTATTTTTCCTAAACTAAAGGCCAAGTCGACGTCGGTGTCGGTGTCGCTGTCACCTATCACTCGTTTGTTCTTACTTGGTGAGGATTATGCGTTTGAGATTTTTGAATGTCCATTGGATCACGATGGATGGGTGGCACGCCCAGATCAACAGAGGATATTTTCCTTCTGTGGTGACGATCTCGGGAACGCCTGCAGAAATAACGTCTGGATGAACAACAATGTCATCAGTCTCTGGTGCACGTAAGTTAATTTTAATTTTATAACTTATTTATTTTTGGTATTTTTCCATTTAATAATTTATTTTAATTTCAATATATATATATATATTATGTAATTAACTTCCACACCTTTTCATATCTTAGGTATCTCCATCGTCTTCAGCTTGATAAGGGCGTTGCATCAGTTTACGGTTTCTTAGATCCGTCAATCCTTCTGCCCGATTTCTTTGCTGGCGATGCATTGAGTAAATACTTAGGGAACTTGTTGGGAGACAATCCGAAAGAATTATATCTGGCTCCCTACTGTATGGAATGCCATTGGCAGTTGTTCGTACTTCACCCGTCTAGGCATACTGTCATATTCTTCTGCTCTCTCCACCAAGATCCGCCACCGAAGGTGGTGGAAGCTGTAAATATGTAAGTAACTAATCTTAAATTTAATTTAAGTTTTAATATCAGTTGTTTTTAGTTTATTACACACATGATATATGAGTTTGTTAATTGATCGACATGATTATTTGTTTATGATAGCGTTGAAGGCGAGTAGCATAAGTTGCGCCAACGGGAGAAGTAGGACTTCTAAGGCTAAAGCAAATCCTGTATGGAACATCCTCAAGGTTTGGTAGTTTATTTATCAAATAATTAATATTATAATTACTAATTTATATGTATATTCAACTGACGTTGAAATTAATTATGTTGGTAGTCTTGATTTCAAACTGACGGGTGGTCGTACGGCTATTATGTGATGCTTCATATGCTGAACATAGTCTCCGCATCTATTACGGATGGATGGAAGAAGGTAATATTTAAACAACTTGTTAAATTATATATTATAGTTTTGAAGATGACTTGCATTGATGTTATTGTTATTATTTGAACGTGTCTAGGCATTTATCGACCAATCGCCTATTGAAGAAGATGAGTTAAGAGACTTGATGATGCGCTTCGCTGAATTCTTCTTCAAGTATGCGGCTGAAAAAGGAATTGACAACATACCTCCGCACTACTTAGATGAATAGTTTTTTTGTTAGACTTTAGAAACTAATTAATAACATGTATATATATATATCCTTAGATAGTTTTGTTTTTTAGACATTGGAACTAAAATTTATTTATATATATACATGGGTTTTGGTTTTAAGTCCCCCCATTGTTCAATTTTCCTTTGCAATTCTGTAATGTGTGTGATATTCGTATTCTTCGGGACTGAATGCAGGGATAGCTGAGGGGAGCGATATTTTAAAACTGAATTTAAAAAAAAAAACCTATTAACGTCAGTTGTATCAAACAACTGACGTTAATAGTATTTTATAAAATAGACAGTACACTATTAACGTCAGTTGTTTATTACAACTGACGTTAAAATTAAACCTTTAAAGTCATTTCTTTATAACAACTGACGTTAGTTTTAACAAAATCAACGTCCGTTGTCTTAAAGAACTGACGTTAATAGTTTTAGTTTAACGTCAATTGTTTAAAAAACTGACGTTAATTTTTACAAAATTAACGTCAGTTTTGTTAAAGAACTGACGTTAATAGTTTTATATTTAACGTCAGTTCTCAACTGACGTTAAAATATTAACTATTAACGTCAACTGTATTTACGTCAGTCAGTATTCTGACGTAAAAAATCAATTTTAACTGAAGTAAAAAGCACTTATTGCACTAGTGTGCTCCACTTAAGTGGCAGCACGACCGTGCTGGGGTGAGCACGCCCGTGGTCCCCTTATTGGTCAGAACGTGAACTAAATGATTAAAGGGTAGTTACACCCAAATGTCCCAAAATGATGAAATAATACACCAATCGAATGATAACAAGTTAGATAACTTAATTAAAGATTAATTAAGATAAACAAGAATAACAAGTTGGATAAGCTGGTGCCCAGTGGGTTACCGCATGTTGATAGACATTGGTGCTTTTTGGCCAAAGTGGCTTCGATGCTTTTTGGTCGACGTGTTGATGAGTTGAACCTTAGTGATTTTTGGCTAAGAGGGCCTCGACCCAGAATGGTTAAGGTGTTGATGTTGACGTTGATGTTGGTGATAAGTCTTGGGTGCTTATTGGCCCAAGCAAAGGAGGTGGTTGCCTTGTTCGCTGTTGTGCTCATGCATTCATATGTTTAAGTTATTAGTGGGGGAAGTTCAACATAAGGGAGGTCATCCTAGAGTTCGACGATCTGGCCAAGTCTCGGGTGGTTCACCCAAGGTTTGGTGAACTATGCGCCCCCTCGGTGGCGTACCCGCGTTATGGTGCGTTGGCTATCCAATGGGTTCACCCATGGTTTGGTGGACTGCCAGCATTGGTGTTTTTATGGCCAATGTGGATATGTAACTCCGAAGTTGCCTTCTTGAGATATTTTGGATCCACATGCATAACGGAGTAGCGGAGTAGTGTTGCACCACATAGCATATGTTGGTTAAGATGACTTGTTGATGTGATTATATTATGTTATGTTGTATATTGCCGTGCCATGTTATGATGTGATATGATCCTAGGAAGCACAACCTTAATGGGCCAATGGGGGCAAGTCAACTTTGAAGCAAATCCAAATCAAACCTACTTCACAATTTTGGATGTTTCTTGAATTGTAGATGTCCGATTGAAGTGATCTTGGATGCATTGGAAAGCTTAGAAGATTATCTACAAATCGTATTTTTGACTCAAGACCTGATTCGACGTCTATCGTGACTTAAATTGGGCTACAGGTTTAGCACGAAATTTTGTACGGGTTTTGATTTAGGTAGGCTTGTAATTGGGCTTAAGAGTGTTCCAAGCCCATTAGGACTTAGAGTAGCTTACACCTCAAGTAAGACTAGCTTGCATCTTAAGTTAGAGTAGCTTTCACTTCAAGTTAGTCAAGCTTGAACCTTAAGTAGGATGAACCTATAATAGGCTTCATGTAAATCATTTTTCAAGTTTGAATACATTTGAGTTTTCTCACACTTGAGATTTCTAGAGAGAGTTGAGAGTTCTCCTCTTCTTGGTTCATGAGTTGAACTATTGATTCTTATCTTGAATTTCCATATTCAAGTGGTGAATCCTCCTTTGGCTTATCAATTCAATCTTCTTCTCAAAGATGATTCAATAGTGGTGCCTTCCCTTCATCTTCTTCCTATTCCATTTTCTACTTTTATTCTTTAATTTCCTGCACTTTAAATTCTGCACTTTAATTCTTGTTCTTGTCATTTCAATTCATATATAATTGTGCTCTTCTATTCCTTTTTGTTTCTCTTGATTCTCACTTGAGAATCAAGCTTCATCCTATTATTCTAGTTTATGTTTGATCTTGAATTTTTAACACTTGAAATCAAAGAAAGATCCTCAAATATTTAGTGATCAATCCTTGACCACATCAAGTGGTATCTAGAGCTAGATCTTTGATCTTCAATTATTTTGAATTTTTGATCAATTTTTTTTTCAAATTCTATGATGATCTTTGAGTTGGAGCCAAATTCATGTTGAAAATTTCACATGCTAGTGGCATCAATTACCACAAGAATTGGATGATGAAAAGTAATTTGAGTCCAATTGTGGTCATGGATCTAGAATTTGAAATGAGTTTGAACTGATCTTGCTTGAATTTTTGGTGAAAATTTTTTCCGTCCACATTTTCACTTTCAAATTTTATGCTCCATTTCTTGCATGTGCTCTTCCATCACATGTGATTTTGGTTGCTTCTTGAAAATTCAAGCATTGATATATTTTCCTTACTTTGTGAATTTTAACAATTGCTAAATTCAAATTCAAATTTCAATTCACAATAGTAAAGATTGATTCAAATTTTAATCAAAAGTGCTTCAATGATTTCAAATTTTTAGAATCTAATAGATCTTCATGAAATTAAAATTGTGGAAATGCTGTGTTTATCATCCACTTGAATGAAAGATCTAGGTCTCTAATTACTTGATTTGTGCTCCTTCACTTGGAAATTATTCTAGACTACTTGAATTGTTCATATTTCCAAGTATTACACCAATTATGTTCAAATTTGTTCATAATTGAAGGATCTTTTTGTAAATTCGAAAATTAAGTATAATTGCTGTGAAATTGTAATTAGTAAAAGTCAAGTGGCTGAAGTTTAAAAAAAAAACTGGTGTAAAAAGAAAAAGTGGGCCAAAACTATAAATATACAAAGTTTTGGGGCAAAAGTGTAAATTCTGAAAATTTTCAGCAAAAGGTAAAAGACTTGCCACCATTTAACATACTTGTATTTTTATAGATCCTTCAAAAATTGGTGTAGAACATTTCACATTGATCATTAATTGTTCACCAACACTTTGATTAAATTTGAATTACACTTTGTTGAACTCTTTCAACTTGTCTTCTTCACATCAATTTGAGTGTGCAATTCTTCTTGAACCTTTTCTTGCTTGTCTTCTAAACTCCATTAGTTTTGTATTAGTAGTTTTCAAAATTCTTGACCTCTTTGAATTGATCGCCTATTGGTTGATTTTTCATTTGTTTAATGGAGACTAATTGTTGAAAATCTTGTTTCAATTTGTAGATCCCTTGGAGAGGAAACTCTTGAGTGGAAAGAGACAAGAGAGAAAATCATCTTGTAAAAGTCTACATTGAGTGATATATACGAGTGGCAATCTTTGAGTGAATGGTGAGTGAGTGGTGAGGTCCTTGTTATATTCATTTTTGACTTGTAATCTTTTCTTTCACTTGTACTTTAAGTGTATTTGTTCCTTGCTGGATTGTACTCAATTCTTTTTTATTTTTGGTGGTGTAATTGTTCTTATTGGTGCAATCTTCATTTGATTTGTGTAACTTTCAATTTTATAGAATTTGTATTGTGATTTCTCAAATTGTAAGTGCACCATGGCTTCACAACATGAAGAAGACAATGAAGATTCTCCTCCATCATCACCAAGAACAAGGAACTTGCATAGAAAGTTGGATAGAATGACAAGGAACATAGAACGAGTGTTTGAAAGATTAGAAGTACTTGGGCACAAAAAGGGATCAAGGCATGACAACTCACATAGAGGCTCCTCAAATTTGGAAGACAATGAACATAGACCTAGATTTGATAGATGGAGACATAGACATGAACATAGAGGAAGAAGGAATGAGAAGGATGACAAGTTGCATAATGTGAAGGTGAAGATCCCTAGCTTCCATGGGAAAAGTGATCCCGATGTTTACTTGGAATTGGAGACCAAATTGGAGCACATATTCTCTTGCTACTACTATAGTGAAGAAAAGAGAGTAAAGGTAGCTAGTCTAGGATTTCATGATTATGCTTTAATTTGGTGGGATCAATTGTGTAAAGAGAGAAAGAAGGTATGATGAGGAACCAATTAGAACTTGGAGAGAAATGAAGAGGGTTTTGAGAAAAATATATGTGACTTCATGCTACACTAGAGACCTACACCATGCAATGAAGGTTGAAGCCCAAGTGAAGAGAAAAAACTCCTTCAAGAAGGAGGGTGACTCATCAAAACAACTTGAAGTTGTTCGTAAAAGTGGATCAAAGGCCACATTTCCTAACTCTAAACATTCCACTTCTACTATTTATTTTCCTTCTATGCACCACAACAAAAATATTACTCTTTTACCCCTCTCTACAAATGAAATTAGTAAGGATCAAAAGAAAATGAGAGAGAAAATGGAGCTTGAGAGAAAAGCCAATAGTGACAAAGAAGAAAATGAAATAAATGCAAAAGAAAAGAACGTGCCACAAAATAATATGGAAAAGGTAATTGGCACAAGTGAGCAAAACTTTTGCAAAAACCATAAGGTTAAAGAACAAGATGGCAAAGAATACACAGCTTTAAAGGAAAAAGAAGTAGAGAAAATACTTTTGGAAACCCATCCATTGTGTTTGCTTTACTCCAACAATTTTTGTAACAAGTCTCTTCCATCTTTTTCTTTACCTACTACCTTTGAGTTTCTTTTGGATAAACTTCAAGTCACTTCTAAAGAAACTAAAGAAATTCAAATGCTTGTGGTAATCTCCAATGATGCTATCTTGCTACATAGCAAAACACAAGAAAATCTTCTTGAACAATTAAAATGTGTTTTGTTGTTACTTATGAAAGAAAAACCTTTTACTAATCTTGAAAAATACACTTTTTACACCACGAAAGTGGAATTTATGGGCTATGTTGAAAGTGCTAAAAGTGTGCTTATTAATAAGGTTAAAAGAGAGGTAAATGATGCTTTCTTGGTAGGGCAACCAATAAATGATTTTAAAACTAATGATGTTTCCTTGCCTACTAATACTTCTACTTTACCTATGTACATTAAATTTACTTTGAAAATAAAAACATTGAAACTAATGCACATCCATCAAGGTTCCCATTCTTTGAGAGAACTAGAACACAAATTCAATATCTTTCCACATGTTTATCTCAATAGTGGACAACCATTACCAAACAACCTTGAAGGGATTACACCTTGTGGAAAATATTTGAAAGGGTTGTTCACAAAACTTGTTTTCAAAAGGGTGGTTTTTGACTCGAGAGAATGGGTTGAAAATTACAATGATAATAAGGGAGTTGCCTTCCCAAATAAAGGAGTTTCCTTCCCCAAAATTTTTTTTTAGGATCATTAAAGCATAATAAACCTAAACATCTTCTCTTTGATGTAGGATTAAAATTCGGGATGAATTTTCTTCAAGAAGGAGGGGATGATGTGATCCTAGGAAGCAAAACCTTAATGGGCCAATGGGGGCAAGTCAACTTTGAAGCAAATCCAAATCAAACCTACTTCACAATTTTGGTTGTTTCTTGGGTTGTAGATGTCCGATTGAAGTGATCTTGGATGCGTTGGAAAGCTTAGAAGATTATCAACAAATCTTATTTTTGACTCAAGACCTGATTCTGCGTCTATCATGACATAAATTGGGCTACAAGTTTAGCACGAAATTCTATACGGGTTTTGATTAGTTAGGCTTGTAATTGGGCTTAAGAGTGTTCCAAGCCCATTAGGACTTAGAGTAGCTTACACCTCAAGTAAGACTAGCTTGCATCTTAAGTTAGAGTAGTTTGCACTTCAAGTTAGTCTAGCTTGCACCTTAAGTAGGATGAGCCTATAAATAGGCTTCATGTAAATCAATTTTCAAATTTGAATATAATTGAGTTTTCTCACACTTGAGACTTCTAGAGAGAGTTGAGAGTTCTCCTCTTCTTGGTTCATGAGTTGAACCATTGATTCTTATCTTGAATTTCCATATTCAAGTGGTGAATCCTCCTTTGGCTTATCAATTCAATCTTCTTCTCAAAGATGATTCAATAGTGGTGCCTTCCCTTCATCTTCTTCCTATTCCATTTTCTACTTTTATTCTTTAATTTTCTGCACTTTAAATTATGCACTTTAATTCTTGTTCTTGTCATTTCAATTCATATATAATTGTGCTCTTCTACTCCTTTTTGTTTCTCTTGATTCTCACTTGAGAATCAAGCTTCATTCTATTGTTCTAGTTTGTGTTTGATCTTGAATTCTTAGCACTTGAAATCAAAGAAAGATCCTTGAGACACCCTGTTGTGCCCCGGTGTTTTATTAGATTAATTACCTTCTTAAATCAATTCTTAATCATGCACTTATCGTGAAAATACTTAAAAATTAAAAACTTAACTTATAAAGTATACAACTTCATATAGAATGGCATATCACAATATAAGTATATTATGCATATTACAAAAACACTGTTGAGGATATCTTATCAGTAGGATCCCTCACAGGCATATACTCAGGCAAAGTGTTAAACAGTGGAAAACATAATAAAAATACGCCTCACGAGACACACTGGTCATAATGTCTATACTTTAATCGCCATGGATCACAGCTCGACCTCCAGCGTCTGGTTCGTAAGGAGTTCCATCCAACTCCTCGGCAATCTCCGTTTCATAGAGTTCCGTCCAGCTCCTCGGCAACATAACCCTCCATCGGGTCTTCTAACGTAAACCAAAGTAACCCACAAAAATACAGAAACATGGGGGATAAGAAGCAGTTATATCATCAAAAAGCAGAAAAAAGTCATAGTACATTATACAGTAATTGTCACAGATAATCAATACACCTAACTAACAAATCATCCTCAAATTAATATATCATCCTCTACCCTCAACCTCATGCTACTCAAGGATACCATAGATGCACACCTATTTCCTAAGGTAGAAGTGGTCTCGCGAGAACTATTGATTTTACGTGTATTATATTACCAATACACGGTGTATTATATTACCAATACACATAAGTGTTTTACGTGTATTATATTACCAATACACAGATGTCCTTGCGTATTATATTACCAATACACTTTTGTCTTTGTGTATTACATTACCAATACACTATTGTCCCTGTGTATTATATTACCAATACACGGTTGTGGACAACAACACCTATACTTGAATCTCACCAACCCGTTTTAACAACATCCTAGTGCCTTAACCTTCCATTAGAACTTGACACATATTCTATGCCGTAACACCTCTTTAATATACACCATCTAGGATAGGTACTTCTAAATCATTATTATCCTCACACCCAAAACAATAATCTCTTAGACAACATATATATCTTTGCTTAAAAACCACTAAGCAGAATAATACAAACCAGGCAGATCATGCATAACACAATATCAATCAAAATATTCTCATATCACCAACATAGCACAAAATCAATTCAATAAAGGTAATAAAATCAAATCAACCATCAACAATATAAAATCAACCTAATATAGATAAACCTATAATCCCCCAATCGCCATTGGTTTTTCAGAAAGGGTTTCCAATGTGATTTTGGTCTTGTCGATTACTCGACTACTAGTAGGGTTTAGGTCGCCCTACACAATTATTATATAATCTACTACTTATCCATTCCAACGATAGGTTGGTTCTTTCCCCCACCTGGGTTATCGCCGAACTCCTGAACTCGAAGTTTCTCATTGTTACACCACAACGTACTAACTCCACCTTCAACCAATCAACATAATAACCAATAAATCAAACAAACTCATCTATGTTCTCTTTAGGCTAGGTTTGGCCATTTGATTCAAATTAGAGTTAGGATTATTTTCTCAACATAAGCCTTTGGATACTTATCACTTAGGTTCTAGGTAACTTAGATAAATTACTATAACTTGAAAATATGGAATAAAAATCATCCAACCACTTAGGGTAGGTTTCGGCCTTGTATTACAAAATAGGCTAGAAATCTTTAAACTTTCCAATCTCTTAGACTTAGCATCCAAATGTATTAAGGATCTCAAGTCCATGATCATATTGGAAATTCAAAACAGAACATCCTAGGTTCAAAACCATCATAGGTTCGGCCATCATTGGATAAATAGGCTAGAAATCTTTAAACTTTCCAATCTCTTAGACTTGGCATCCAAATGTATTAAAGAGCTCAAGTCCATGATCATATTGGAAAATGAAAACAAAACATCCTAGGTTCACAACCATCATAGGTTCGGCCATCATAGGAGAAATAGGCAAGAAATCTTTAAACCTTCCAATCTCTTACACTTAGCATCCAAATGTATTAAGGAGCTCAAGTCCATGATCATATTGGAAAATGAAAACAAAACATCCTAGGTCCACAATCATCATAGGTTCGGCCATCATAGGATAAATAGGCTAGAAATCTTTAAACTTTCTAATCTCTTAGACTTAGCATCCTAATATCTTATGGAGCTCAAGTCCATGATCATTTTGGGAAAACATTGGAAACTTAAACATTCCAATCTCTTAGACTTAGCATCCAAATATCTTATGGAGCTCAAGTCCATGATCACTTTGGAAAAAGAAAACTCAAACATCCTAGCCCCAAAACATTTAAGTTTCGGCCTCCATAGGATAATAAGGAAAAATATTCTTTGTTTGATAACAACTCTTAGGTTTAGAATCACAAGGTATTAAGAGTTCTAAATCCATTATCGTACTTGGAAAGTTGAAACATAGTATCCTAGGCCTACTTATACAAATTTTCAGCCATCATAGGAAAACAAGCTATCAAACCTTCCAAGATTTATAGATTTAAGATCAAGGAATAGTTAGAAACTCAAACACATGATCATATTCCAAAAGTTGAAGCAAAAACCTCCTAGGCCACATATGCATAGCTCCGGCCTTCATAGGAAGAGATAGGTAGAGATTTTTGTTTTACACAAGTTCTTAGTATGTGAAAATATAAGTTAATACAAGACTATAGAAAGTGGTTTCAACTCAAAAGGAGTTTTCTACCATTTTAGAGAGATTTTAGAAGTTTAAAGCATATAAAGAACACATAAAGCAAACTAAGAAATAAAAGATGAAACTTGAAAAAAGATTCATATGAGAGCATTACCCTCAGTATAAGGAAGAACTTTAATCAAGACCTTAAGTAGAAAAGATGAATAAAAACTAAAGCTTTAAGAGCTTGAACTTTTAAAAGAAAAGGAAGTAGATGAAGTTTTAATGGAATTTTGGAGAAGGAAAGTGATGAAGTGAAAATGAGAGGTGTATATATAGAGAAGGGAGAGAGTGGCACGAAATTAAGGAGAGATGAATGAGCTTGGAGAGCAAGTTTTGACCTTGTGCCTTATTTGGTTTGAGAAGAGAGAGAAAAATAGGTTTTTAGAATATAATATGTTATAATTCAAAAAGTGTCATCATGACCACTTTTTAGGATGTGACTTAGGCCAGCCCCCCAGTAAGTCACCTCACTCTCACATGTCACCTCATCACTTTTGTGCTCCCTACTCTGCTCCATTGCGTATTCGGTTCAAGTTTCCGATCGTATTTCACCCGGAATAACTATTATATTTTATTTCCGAACTCGAATTTTCGAAAATTTCTAATATCATACAAAACATCACAAAAAACCCTAACCGTTTCGTTCACGGTTCAAAATTAGGTTTTCTACTCGGTAAACTTGTATCGGCAGTGAAAACACAGACCGGCTTTCGTCTGAATTTTCAATCGAAAATTTTACTGTAACCCTCTACCATAAAGTAGACTATGAATATGATTTTATTTAATCAAAAACACTTTCTAACTCTCAAATTAAAATATAATTAATTATATTTTAACCGATTGAACATCATAATTAAAACCAGGACGTTACAATCCTCAAATGTTTAGTGATCAATCCTTGACCACATCATGATGTATGTTCATCTTGCTTAACTATCACCATGATGTTGTGTTTACGTGATTTATTACTCCCCGTTTCTCTTTTCTGTTGTTGGCATGTATCTCTTTATGCAGAGGACGGTGAGCAGCCAGTGGAGGAGTGACTCTAAGGAGCCGTGACTCTATCTAGAATGTTTAGTTGTTTCAGTAGTCATAGTTTGCTGTTAGTTCAGTTTCATTGTATTCCAAGGATTTTATTCCGGAACGGTTATACCTGTGACACCCTAACTCGGGTCATCACATGGTTACCCATTTGCGGAAATAAAACTTAATTTGTTGGTTGCTTTCGGAAAATAATGTTTTCTCAATGTTTATCTTTTCAAAATATGGTGATAAAATTTTTTCTTCTTTTTAACCTCATAACAACAATAACGTAATCAAATCACACTTAAATAAATAATGTATATAAGTCATACAACTATAATGCCTCATATGTTCTCACACCTAGATCATTATCAATTTAGTTTATTCTCAAAACATAATATAACATAATAGGACCTAAGCTGGTCGTAACTAACAGACGTTACAACCAATAGAAGCGGCAACAACATGCCCCGAACTAGAGAGCCTTCTTCTTCTTGTAGAAATCATACCCCTTGTGCGACTCTGATATGTTTGTAAGGGTGAGACGCCAATATATATGGATTTAACAAAATAACTAAATGCGCGACACAAAAGAAGGCACATACGTACACATATACATGTTTATAACAACATAAGCATCTATATTATAGCATACAGTTTATCAATGGGTTCCACACCCCAAACATCAACATTGGAAAACTATGCATGAACACTTCAATACATCATCTACACATTCACACTTAATCTCCGGAGACCCCCAACGTCATTTAAAATGAGCTGATCAAGCTCGATTGCTAAAAGAGGCACGTCGATTTTGCCAAAGAGGCATGTCGATTTTGCCAAAAAAGGCACGTCGATTTTACCATAGCCCACTGTCCGGCATAGTGAGAACGTCGATTTATGGTTTTGCATTGTACGTCGATTGTCCAAAGGCACAATGAATACGTCGATTACATGAATATCATAAAGATACCATGATTAACAAATACGTCGAGTGACCGCGCTGTCGCCACGCGCCAAAAAGAACGAGCGTTTACAAAATTAATGTAGATAGGGAAGCGACAACTCGGATGTCGTCTCTCAAGGACTCTTAGGCGTTGTTATTATTAACAGAAAATCCAAAGTTAGTTTTGGGGGTTTTGGATTGAGATAAAATAAAGAAAACAAAACAATGAAAACAAAGCAGTTAAATAGAATAGCAAATAAACTAAAGACGATTAACCTACTGTTCTCGGTTTCCCACTATCATTGGTTCATATAAATCCAAGCCCTAAGCAGATTCTAATCCCCTTTCAGTTGTAGCAACAATTAACAACGCAATCACTACTACGGATGTATGTTCCTATTCCCGAAATAACAAACGGGGTGAAGCCCTCATGAACAAACGAACATGAACGAACACACGCGAAATAACAAACGCGATTAAGTATAAGAACATAGCATCACCGAAATGAATCAACACAATACTATATACTCCTGAAATAACAAACAGAAACATATAGCATCGTATTGAAAAGAGAAAAGTAAGTGAAAACAGGAATTATAGAACCTCAAATGTAAATGGAAACCAGTCCCAATAGATTAATCTAGGAGACTAGTTCTCCATTACAAAGGAAAAACAAAAGACAAGAATTAAACTACTGAAAGCTACTACTAGTGTCTAAGACTAGCCAAAACTAGCTAACTCCCAGCCCAGCCAACTCTCATCAGTTCTGTCTAACACGCTTAAATACAATTTCTGGAATCAGCTTTCTCGCGAGGCGAAGCCTCTCTCGCGACGCGAATCTTGTGAACAGTCTGCAACCTTTGGTATTCTCGGGAGGCGAACAAACCTTCGCGAGGCGAGAATCTGAAAAGTCTTCTGTTACGCCCGTTATGAACATCAGGGGCCAACCGTGATGCTTTCTGACTTCCAGGCTCGCGAGGCGAATGGATTCTCGCGAGGCGAACGCTTCAACTTCAAAACTGCCACAGTCGTGATCTTCAACACGGGTAAACCGTGATCGTCTCTGACTTTCTGGGCTTGGTGACTCGCGGGGCGAAAGATTCTTCGCGGGGCGAAAGCGCATAATTATTCCTTTTTATTAACCTGAAAATAGAAAATAGCATAAGTATTTTATTTAACTCCAAATCAACTAAATTAACTTAAAAATGCTCTACAGACTCAAAATACTACTTAAGGACAATCAAGTCTAATTTGGGTGAAAATGATATAAAATTAGCACAAAGCCAAGGTCTTTACTAGTTATAAAACCAGTCAAACAGAGGCTCATCAAAATACCCCAAACTTAAACTTTGCTTGTCCCCAAGCAAACTAAAACTCAAAAACTTAAAAAGAACTCGAAAACTTAAAAAGACTAAGGACATGGCAAGCTTAAGGATCAATCAACTTTGCACAAATTTCAAGCAATTTATCAAAACAATTTTTCCTTCAATGCTCCCCCTTTCAAACAAAGCAATCCCCACATTCATTTATTCTAAACAATTGAGAATTTCATCATTCAAACGATTATTAATCTAAGCAGGGGATCCAAGTTACACACAAGGGGGAGATCACCAAATTCAAACAACTGCCTTCCTCACAAGGGAAATTTGTGTTTCACTCAATCGCTCAGTTTGTGTCAGGCTATCAACATTTCACTCATTTTCACTTTTAAGAGCACTTCCCATAAATTTGATTTTCATCTCAAAATGATTCCCACAGAAAACATGCAAGCAACATCAAAAGGACTTTTATGGGTTGTAATGGGGCCTGGCTAAGGGTAGGATATACAAAGGATCTAAGCTGAAGACCCTAGGAACTAAGAGAGCATGAACACTTTTTTTACACTTTGAAATTCCACTCAAGTTCCTTTTCTCATTTTTCTTTATGCCTTGGGTGGCTACAGCCTTTTTATTCAAACAGCCTTTTTGGCCTTTTTCCACTTTTTAATTTATTATTATTATTTTTTTATATTTTTTTTCTTATAATTTTTACACTTTTTTTTTCAATCCTAAACAACACATTGCACCTGGTAGCCACCCCAAACTTAATTTCTTGCACCCATTCTAAGATTACATGCTCTCCTAATCCTAAGATCGGGCTAACATGGTTTTCCAGATTTTTGGGCTTATAACATTAGGTTATCAAGAAGCAATAGGCTAATAGGCTCAATGGGGCTAACTAGGGAACATGCATTAGGAATTGGTTATTTTTGGCTAAGTAGCTATTTACAAAGAAAATGCCTAAATCATTTGAAGCAAACACATGAACATGCAAACCAAAAAGAGATTGAAGCAAATTCAGGAAAGTGCAATTCAAAAGTGATTTCTCACAGTTTAAAACATGTTGGAGGCTCAAAACCTCACCTGGACATTTATGTGCAAATTGCTTGACAGAGAGTCTATCCCTAGTGTGTGCTTCCTATCACCCCCAAACTTATCATAAATCATGCCATCATAATAAAATCTCAAAGTTCAGTTTTCAATCACATGGGGATCATTTTTCAAAAAAATTTCATATCCTAGGGGGAAAACAGTCAATACAATACATGCAATCAATTTATGCAAAATTAATCAAATCCATCAAACTTGCCAATACCAGACTCAACACAACTCCTGAGCTTCTCAAATTATTCAGGAGCTTTATTCAAAGAAAAGGAAAAACTACAACTAATTCCCTCCCCCACACTTAAAATATACATTGTCCCCAATGAAACAACATAACAATAAAATCAGAGTGAGGGAAAGGAAAGGGAACTCCCTGATCAAGCGTCAGTGTAGGAGCTTCCGCCTGGATCCCATTGTCTGTGATACAGTGGCCACGGGATGCTCAAATTGTGAAACGATCCTCCCGGATCCCATAGTATGCAGCATAATGCCCACGTGATGGACGAAGACTGGAAGCTCATTCCGTGCTTCCCTAACTTGCAGCCTTGAATTGGAAGTGAGCACTTGACAATTACAGTGACCTCGCCCAGTGCGGCGGACTTCTCACTCCCCTTCAGGTCACAGCTGACCTCTTTATCTACAAAGTCTCCCCAATAGAAGTGGGGCTCAACCTCTTGGACCGGCCATGATGACAAATCCAAAGGCTGGAACTCCATCACCGGTGGTTCCACAGGGGGAGGTGGCAAACAGTTAGCTGGGGTTACTGGTGCTGCTTCAACTCCTGCAAGGTCTTCATTCACTGCACTAACAAAGTTATCACCTGCTATACATGCAGAAATTTCAGCACACACCACACAAAGGTTAGAGTTAGTAGAGTCAGTACATATATCACAATAAAATGAATCAGTAAAATTCTGAATGTCTGGAAATTGAACAATTAGTTCATCCACCCCATTACTCTCAACACATGCATTTGATTCAATTGAATCATCTACTCCCAAAGGTTCTTCATCATCCTCATGCACGGGGAAGCAGATGTCCTCCTGATCCTCCTGATGCTCATTTCCTATATGAACATGGCCCTCAACCTCATCTGTCTCCTGTTCCATATGGATGCTTTGCTTAACATACCTTTCAAAATAACATTCTACACACAAAGCAGTGCCAGAACAATAACAATCATCACATGCATTAGAATCAGGGGATTCAACACACAGTTCATCAATAGAAACATTATCAGAATCATCATCAGAAATATTTTCAGGAATAACTTGTGACTCTGTATGTTCTTCAAGAGGCTGTGGAGTTAGCATTACAGCCGAGTTGGCGGCTATTTGATCAATTAGAGCAGACAACTTCCGAGATTCAGCTTCTCCCCTCTGGTATTCAGCCTCCATCCTCTGTTGATTTTCCTTTATCATCCGTTGATTTTGCTCGGCCATTTGTTGTATCATTCCTTCCATATGTGCATTTATCTGTCCAGCCATTTGCTTGAACAGGTCCTCTAGGGAAGGTTCGGAAGGTGCAGAGGTGGTCACTTGGCTAGGATAGTATCTAAACAGGAAGGCTTCCTTCAAATCAAACCAGCTTGAGATGGAATTCTCATCAAGACAATACAACCAATCTCTTGCAGCACCTTCAAGTGAGAACTGGAAAGCTTCCATCTGAATGTGATCTTCTGTTATTCCTGCAGGTCTCAGCATTATAGAACAAGCAATCTGGAATTCCCTCAGATGCTCCTGCGGATTCTCACCTGCAAAACCACTAAACCTTGGCAACCAGTGTGATAAACCAAGAAAATCAGGAAAATATATACATGGTGGTGGTTCATAGTAAACATTAGGCATGTAATTTCGCATATAATTATCCATGGGGGGTGCTAAAATTCACAACCAGACAAAACAGACAAAATTAATTCAGCAAAGAGATTTTTTTTTTTTTAAGATTTTATTTTCTGCTAATAACAACAAACAAGAGTCCCCGGCAACGGTGCCAATTTTTGACCGCGTTGTCGCCACGCGCCAAAAAGAACGAGCGTTTACAAAATTAATGTAGATAGGGAAGCGACAACTCGGATGTCGTCTCTCAAGGACTCTTAGGCGTTGTTATTATTAACAGAAAATCAAAAGTTAGTTTTGGGGGTTTTGGATTGAGATAAAATAAAGAAAACAAAACAATGAAAACAAAGCAGTTAAATAGAATAGCAAATAAACTAAAGACGATTAACCTACTGTTCTCGGTTTCCCACTATCATTGGTTCATATAAATCCAAGCCCTAAGCAGATTCTAATCCCCTTTCAGTTGTAGCAACAATTAACAACGCAATCACTACTACGGATGTATGTTCCTATTCCCGAAATAACAAACTGGGTGAAGCCCTCATGAACAAACGAACATGAACGAACACACGCGAAATAACAAACGCGATTAAGTATAAGAACATAGCATCACCGAAATGAATCAACACAATACTATATACTCCTGAAATAACAAACAGAAACATATAGCATCGTATTGAAAAGAGAAAAGTAAGTGAAAACAGGAATTATAGAACCTCAAATGTAAATGGAAACCAATCCCAGTAGATTAATCTAGGAGACTAGTTCTCCATTACAAAGGAAAAACAAAAGACAAGAATTAAACTACTGAAAGCTACTACTACTGTCTAAGACTAGCCAAAATGGCTAACTCCCATTGACCAACTCTCATCAGTTCTGTCTAACACGCTTAAATACAATTTCTGGAATCAGCTTTTCTCGCGAGGCGAAGCCTCTCTCGCGACGCGAATCTTGTGAACAGTCTGCAACCTTTGGTATTCTCGCGAGGCGAACAAACCTTCACGAGGCGAGAATCTGAAAAGTCTTCTGTTACGCCCGTTATGAACATCAGGGGCCAACCGTGATGCTTTCTGACTTCCAGGCTCGCGAGGCGAATGGATTCTCGCGAGGCAAACGCTTCAACTTCAAAACGCCACAGTAGTGATCTTCAACACGGGTAAACCGTGATCGCTCTCGACTTTCTGGGCTTGGTGACTCGTGTGGCGAAAGATTCTTCGCGGGGCGAAAGCGCAGAATTATTCCTTTTTATTAACCTGAAAATAGAAAATAGCATAAGTATTTTATTTAACTCCAAATCAACTAAATTAACTTAAAAATGCTTTACAGACTCAAAATACTACTTAAGGACAATCAAGTCTAATTTGGGTGAAAATGATATAAAATTATCACAAAGCCAATGTCTTTACTAGTTATAAAACCAGTCAAACAGAGGCTCATCATCGAGACATGAATACCATTAAGATACGATGATTAACTCGGTAGCCATGTCTGCCGAATATGCATGTAAAACACTTTGTTCTCGTTATTTTTCTTTGTGTTCAATCTTTCCTTTGCCGAAGCTCAGAGCTTACGACCAACAGAGTTTTAACATTTTAAAACTTTCATTTATAACACATGACTTCAAAGTCCGAGTGCTCAATCACAAAACCCCTAGACCGATGCACTAGTCTTAGGTTCGTGGTAATATAAAACATCATTAATATTTTACCGTCGTTTATTACATCGCGAAGTAGACATACCGTCTACCTACTAAACACCAAGTCTATAACGTCATAAGAACACTAGTACCCCGACATCTCGGATACTAAGTTCCATATCGTTGTTTACGTCATTTTCGTTCTGTGAAAAACAAATCCAAAATAAGATCTCCGCAACTTATCCAAGTTACCGGAAATACGTCATTGAGTAACACTCATTTACTGAAAATCCTTTCTACTTGAAATTCGTCTGTAAAACGTCAAATCATAAAAAAAATCTATTTTCCTTTGGAAACTCATTTTTTTCCGAAATAACGTCAAATCATCAAGACTCTTTTATTGAAACTTCAATAAAAAAAAAAGGATAAATCAATTGAGATTAAATCTCTTTTCAAAATAAATACTGTTGTTTTTAAACTCCCACTGTAAATAACTTCGAAACTTGCCGTCGTTTAGCATTTTCAAAGAAAACGTTTTTAAGTCAAACTTTGACCTTTCTTCTAAAATAATTTTCTTATATAATAAATAACTTATTTTAGAAAATTAATTTCACAAAATAATTTTTTACAATATTACGGAATTTCTTACGTAAAAATTAGCAGTAGTAAAATATTTTCACGATTGCGCATTCTCTGTGACCCACAGTTCACTTTTTCATTAATAAATCATTAAAATAATAATATTTCTCAAAACTCATTATTTTTCCAAAACAATATTTTCCACCACTATTATATTCCAACATTTCCCATAAAACATTGAATATAATTTACACAGCTTATTAAAGCTTTTATCTGATTAATCGGTAGTGCACTGACCACTGTCAGGCTTCTCAAACAACACTCAACAACAATTATCAGAATTATATCACCAGGCAGATCATGCATCATAGCAATATAATATACAACTGCAGATAATTAAATAAATTAAAAGTAGATCAATCATCGATGCACAGATAAACAACACAACTTAAACAACATAAACAAATAATCACAACCACATATAAATTATACAGACTACACTACAAGCAAATGGTTATTGAGAAAAATCCCTCAGGTAAGCTCCCCTTACCTCTCGAAGAACTTAGCTTCCGATTTAAAACTTTGTCGTGAATCCGGAAACCGTCAACGCACGTACACGATAATCTAGCTTATCATTCATTAAACATAACATTCAATCAACAAACAAACAACTAAATCAAGCATAAAATCCTACATGTTGGTTTCGGCCAAGGGCTGACTTTGGGGTTAGAAATCTCTAAAATTTCTAAACTCTTCGATTAAATTCCTAGTTACTTAAAACCCTAAATCAATGATCATTGTACAAAGATTGAAATTAGATCTTCCAATCCTCGAACAATTAAATTTCAGCCATGGAAACTAAATTAGCTTAGAGACCTTGATTCATTTCAAACAACATAGATCCAATACCTACATAACTTATAAGATTGGATCATGTAAAGAAAATGAACAAAATCCACCCCCCCCCCCCCCACCACCACCACCACCACCACCACCAAGACATAGGTTCGGCCTCTTTAGGTTAACTAGGAACGAAAATTTATTTTTATGCACCCTCTTGGATCTTGAATATAGAGAGGATAATAGGATCATAGAAATTGGTTTCACATTTTTAGGATTTTTCTATGATTTTTCAAAGTTCTAGATCTAGAAATTGGAAAAGATGATTAAAGCTTTAAATCATGAAAGTAAATGAAGAACATGATGCTAAAAAAGGAAGATGAGTAAGGTTTACCTCTTGGAATCAAGAAATGAGCAAGAAATCTCCTACTTCTTTCACAAAATCAAGCTATGGCAACTTAGAGCTTTAATGGCAAAAATGGCAAAGCTTGATGGAGAAGATGAAGATGGCCTTTTATAGAAGTGAAAATGGGCCTCTTGGCTTCCTAGGGTCGTGGACTTTGACGGGTAAAAGGGTCCAACACACAAAAATTCAAGGACAAAGTAGTAATCTCACAAAATGGCTTTTTTGTGGTATTATGACAACATAAGGACAAAATGGTCATTTACCAAGAAGTAATTATGACCAACATGTGGTGAGAAATGAGTGAGGATGTGGCTGATTTGTGTCCACAAATTGTGGGTCAAACTTACCATTTCGATGAAAGTTCAAGGGTAAAATCGTCCAAGGGTAAAATAGTCTTTATACTATTTAAAGAAATATCTAGATTTTTATTTGAAAGAAATCATGACATGAGTGAGTCATCCATATGAATCACCACCCTTGGTGGCAAGTTATCTCAGCATCCGATATCGGGTTTTGTCTCTGCTCGTATGTTCTCGACTCCATCGATTACCCGATTTAGGGTTTTACGCCAAAATCAAGTATAATAACCTATTTATTTTAAAAAAATCAAAATAATCTATATCGTTGGAAATGACATATAAAATCTATTCATTTCTTTCTCGAGTTAAAATTTGGTTTTCCGATCAGTAAAATCTTATTGTCAGTAAAAACGTAAACCGGGTTCCGTTTGAATTTTCAACCAAAAATTTGACCATATACTTATAAAAATAAGTATGATATGAATATGACTTTGGTTTTCCCAAAATCATTTTCTAAGTTTAATATAAAAATATAAACGTTTATTTATATTTATACCGATCTTAGAAAGCGGAAAAATCGGGGTGTTACAATACCAGCTCTGTATGTGACATCGGGGTTGGGCTATGTTATTGTTTTGTTTATGTGTTTTTAAAAAAAAAACTATGTTTCTTTCCACATTGAGATGTTACAATGTGGTGTCTTTTACCCAGTTTTTATTTTACGAAATAAATGCATGTTTTTATATTACCTCTTTTAAGTAAATGTTTTATATTAATATGCGGGGTAGAGGGTGTCACAAAGTTCAGCGTATCATCCTCAGACCGATGGACAAACGGAAAGAACGATTCAATCGTTGGAAGACTTACTGAGAGCATGTGTCTTAGACCATCATGGAAGTTGGGATGATCTTTTACCGCTTATCGAATTCACGTATAGCAACAGTTATCATTCAAGTGTAGGGATGGCACCCTATGAGGCTCTGTATGGGAGAAAATGTCAAACACCTTTGTGTTGGTACCAAGATGGAGAAAGCATGATTTTAGGTCCCAAAATTGTGCATCAAACAACGGAAACTATTAAACAAATTTGTGAAAATATGAAAACGGCACAAAATAGGCAGAAGAGTTACTATGATCAAAGAAGACAACCTCTTGAATTTCAAGAAGGTGAACATGTATTTCTGAGATTCACACCAACGATTGGGGTAGGTAGAGTTATAAAGTCCAGAAAACTCACTCCTAAATTCATTGGACCTTACCAAATTCTTCGTCGTATTGGTCCAGTAGCTTACCGAATTACTTTACCACCTTTTCTTTTAAATATTCATGATGTGTTCCATGTCTCACAATTAAGGAAGTATATTCCTGATCCATCACATGTAATTGAACCCGATGAAGTACAATTAAAAGAAATTTGTCTTATGAGACTTCGCCTGTACGAATCGAGGATAAGATGATTAAATAACTCAAGGGTAAACAAATTTCCTTAGTCAAGGTGATTTGGGATGAGACAATCGGAGATTCAACAAGGGAAACTGAGGACAAGATGAGATTACAATATCCTGATCTTTTTCCAGGTGCGTAATTTCGAGGACAAATTTTTTTTAGTGGGGTAGTAATGTAACACCCTGATTTTTCTACTTTCTAATATCAATAATATATATATATATATATATTTATTTATATTTTTATCCTAGACTTAGAAAATGATTTTGGATAAACCGAAGTCAAATTTATTCTAGGGTAAAGACCCATTCGGTCCCTAACAATTTTTGCGGTTCCCATTTTAGTCAGTGACAAAAAAATTTAGTCTGTTAGTCCCTGACAATTACAAACCAGGGACACGTTAGTCGCTCTGTTAATAACCGTTTGAAAGACTCCGTTAAAATGCTTATGTGTACTGTTAAAATGCCTAGGTGTCCGTTAATTATTTCCACAGTTTAATTTTGTTTAAAAAAACATCACTTTTAATCAGAACGACGTCGTTTAGGCACCCATCCTCCTTCGTCTTCTTCCCCACTCTCTCTTTATCAAAATTTCCAGAAAACACTAGGACATCCCCATTATTGAAACCTAGAGAACTAGAAAGCTTCAATCCTACTCCTTCATGTCTTCTCACCACCCATTTCTCACCTTCATGAAAGTAAATCCCCATTTTTTTATTCCTCTCTATGTCCCAACCCACGACAACAAGCTCCTCCTCAGATCCTACCCACCACTGTCCGGCCACCGCTCCTTCATGCCCCACAACCAGCTGGCCACTACTCTGCCTTGCTGCTGAGTATTCAAATTTCAGATCCCCTTCGGCCATTTGTATTTTATGCTCTCAGTTCCATTATCAACATTCCCTCTTTCTTCATATGATTCATCTTCTTCATGCTATGCCTCTAATTCATTTTTTATGATCTTATTCACTATGTTTCTTACTTTATTATCTCTTTCTCTGTGTTGATGTTGGTGAATAAAGGAATGATTTTTTTCACTGTTTGCTTACCCCAACTGTGTGATTTTTGGACAGCTTTGTTAGATATTGATGATTTATGAAACCAAATGAAGATGTGATCTGGTTGGGTTTAGGGAGCTTGACCTTATGCAAAACCCTTTTATGCAAAACACAATGAAGATATGGTCTGAAATTCTTGAGAAAGAGCGCAACAAGGAAGAAGATGAAGGAACATGACTGAAACTCCCATAGAACAACATCATTTTTGTTGAAATTTGTGTAGGACACCGTTAACGGACAACTGGACTTAGTATCGGTCCACGTCAGCTTTTTAATGGAGTGTTCCAAGCGGTTATTAACGGAAGGACTAACGTGTCCCTGGTTTGTAATTGTCAGGGACTAACAGACTAATTTTTTTTTGTCAGGGACTAAAATGGGCACCGTAAAAATTGTCAGGGACCAAAATGGGTCTTTACCCTATATTCTATTTAATTTTAGAAGGTTACAATTACATTTTGGGTTGAAAGTTCAGATGAAACCCGGTCTGCGTTTTCACCTAAAGTAAAATTTTACTGATCAGAAAACCTAATTTTGACTCATGAACGAAGCGGTTAAGGATTATATCGTATTTGCAACAATATTGGTTTTTTTGAAAATTTTCGCGTAAAAATAAAATATTATATTTTATACGGGCGAAAAATTCAAAATAACTTGCATAAAACCTAAGTCGGGTAAACGACGGAGCTAGATATGGAGCTGAAGTGACTGATATGACCAACGTGACGAGCATTTATGGCGATCCTATCTGAGTCATAAATGCGCATAAATATCTAAGATATTTTAGGTGATGAAATGACCAAATTACCCTTGGTTGTTTAGTGAAATTGCAAGGTTGCCATCACAAATTTTGGACCACTTCACCCTCCCCCCACACGGCCACACCCCTACACTAAACACTTAGCCATTTTTTTCATTCACTTCACTTCATCTTCTTCATTTTTCTCTCAAAATTTCAAAGAACACCAGACTTGAATTTGTGAGGAACTTGACCATTTCTTTCCAATTCTTCAATCTACAAGAGGTAAAACCTCATCTCCTTGATCATTGAAGTATTCTTCTTCTCTTATTTCATGAGTTTCATGCCATGATCATCATGTTTCAAGTTCTTGAGTTTTTATTCAAAAATTTCTAGAAAATCATAGAAAAATCCTTTTGTTATGAAACCAATTTCTATGAACTCACTATGATTCCTATATTCATTATCCAAGAGCATGAATCAAAATAAAATTTATTTCGTATTCTTCCTCATATGACCGAAACCCTAGCTAGAGGAAGTTGACGAATTTTGTTTCTATTTCTGGAAAGTAACACTTGATTTCATCTTTCTAATACCTATGCTTGTTGAATCCAAGAGATTGAAACCAAATAAATTTCATAGCCAAATTTTTTTTAATGAAGGCCGAAACCTAGCTCTTGGTGAGTTAGATGATTTTGGTTCAATTTTTGAGTTATAATCATTGAATCATTGATCTTGTATTTCTAATGCCTAAGGATCATCAATCCAAAAGCTTGATAATTTTAGAAACCTTTAGCCTATTTTTGGTTGATGTGGCCAAATTCTAGTCATAGGAAACTAGATGGATATTTGTTGTTTCATTTAGTAACTTGATTGTGTTGTTGTTGTAAAGGATAAGTTGGTTATCGAAAGATCAACAATACTTTTTGAATCGAAAACCAGAAAACTTTAAGAGGTAAGGGGAGTTTACCTGAGGGGTTTTAGATAGCCACATGCTATCTGTGTATTGTATGTAAATTATTAGTTGTTGTTTCTGTGGTGTTTTCAATTATTTACTATGTATTTGTTTATGTGGCTTGATGTGGTTCATAGAATTGATATGTTATAACTATGTTCTAATGTTATAACTGTGATGCATGCTATAACTGTGAAGTATGCTATAACTGTGTTGTATGGATTTTCTATTGACGAGTGTTTGACTGAGAAGCCTGAAAGTGGTCAAAGCTCAATGTAAATTAGAGATACAAGCTTGATAAGCTTGATGATTAAATCAAAATGATTTAATTTTGGAAATTAGAAGAAAAAGTGAAAAATAATATTTTAATAATGTTTCGGTGAAAGATGAGTCAATGAGTGACAGTAAGGACGAAACCGTGAAAAAATTTCACAGGCATTAATATTTCCAAAATAAATTCAAAAATAAAATAAAAAGTTATTCAAGTAGTTAAGTTTCAAAAATAAAGTGATATTGACATTGGAGAAACTTTTTGAAACAGGAAAGTCATTTGAGTTATAAAAGGTTTTTATTTGCTCGGCAAAGAGTAATTTATAAAAGAGATTTAAGAAGGAAGAAATTAGGAAAAAAAATGAATTTCTCTACGATTTGACATTTTATAAACTATTTTCAAACCAGAAAAGATTTTCTGCAAAGGAGCTTTCATAGAACGAAAATGTTGTTAAAGAAGAAAAGTGAACCTAGTAACCGAGACGTCGGAATTCTAGTGTTCTGTTAACTCGTGGATCGTGGATCCGTGTTATTTTTTGTGGACTTTGTGTCCTATAAAAGTTGTTGTGGACTTCGTGTCCTGTAATTGATGTGTGAACGTTGTATCCCATATCCGCGAACCTAAGACTGGTGCATCGATCTAGGGTTTCGTGATTGAGCACTTGGACTGTGTGTCCTGTGTTGTGTTGAAGTTGAAAAGACTTAATGTTTAAGTAAGCACGGTCGTGAGCTTTGAGCCTCGACATGGAAAGAATGAACGATATAGAAAAGTGACGTGAATAAAAGTTTTACATGCATTATTTGGCAGACGTGCCTCCGTTGACCATTGTGCTAGAGTTGGACAATGTTCCATGAGTTGTTGACCATTGTGCCTTGAAGGACAATGTGTCTTTATGGACAATGTTCCATTTATCGCGTTGACCATTGTACCTTAACGGACAATGTGCCATGTAAAGTTGATCATTGTGCCTTAATGGACAATGTATTATGTGTTGCTGACCATTGTGCCTTGAAGGACAATGTGTCTTTATGGACAATATGAAGATGGAATAGGAAGAAGATGAAGGGGAAGGCGCCAAATTGAATCATCTTTGAGAAGAAGATTAAATTGATAAGCCAAAGGATGATTCACCACTTGAATATGGAAATTCAAGATAAGAATTAATGGTTCAACTCATGAACCAAGAAGAGGAGAAATCTCAACTTTCTCTAGAAATCTCAAGTGTAAGAAAACTCAATTGTATTCAAACTTGTAAAATGAATTACATAAAGCCTATTTATAGATGAGCAAAAGTATTCATCTTACTTAAGGTGTAAGCTAGCTTACTTAAGGTGCAAGCTAGCGCCTCCTTCCTCTACAACCCAAGTGTGGGCTTTGTTTTAGGACTAATGTTTCCTACACTTATACTTATGGCTCAATAGGCCCAATTCCTAAACTAGTCCTAAGTGCTTTTTGAATAAGCACTTCTATTACATGAACTCTACTATATACAAAGGTCCTAGTTCCTATCTTTATTACATGAACTCTACTCTATACAAAGGTCATAAGCCCTATCCCTAACTAGGTGTCATGGACTCTTCTTTAGAGTATTTTGGACTCTTCTTAGCCTTGACCTTGTCATGGGTCCATGTGAGTCTTCAGTGCTTGGTCTTTTGCTTTGTGAATCCATGTTCATATCAATCGCGTTGACAATTGTGCCTTGAGTTGGATAATGTGTCATTTATTGCATTGACCATTGTTTATTTTGTTGACAATATGCCATGTAAGAGCCTGATCTGCTCAAACGAAAAGAAGTTGGGATCTCCGGAGATTAGATATCAAATTTAGAGCATGGGTATTGAAGTGTCATGCATTTTTTATAAATCGCGATGACTGTTGGGTTTGAATCCCATTGATAAACTATTATGTTGTTTTGTAGAATTTACAATATGTTGTGAATATATGTATATGCTGTTCTGTGTGTCGTGCATATGGTTATCTTATTGAAACTTATATGCCGGTATCTCACCCTTGAGTGTTTTGTTGTTGGGTTTCTACTGCGTTGTGTGTGTGTGTGTGTGTGTGTGTGTGTCTATATATATATATATATATATATATATATATATATATATAAAAATATATATATATATATATATATATATATATATATACAGATGGATCAAGAGATGGACCTGTTATTCGGGAGTTTGCTCCCTGACGTTTGAGAATGCGGAGGACAATGGCGCGTGGGTAATTAACCCCGGGACTCGCAGCGCTACTTATACTGTCCCGGTACGTACTATCACGGGTACGTTAGCTGCTGGACCACAGCGTAGATCGCACAGTGTGGAGACGGTTGAGGTCTCATTACCTCCGATCTGGATGATCCTATACTTGGCGGCACGGGGAGACTTGGAGCATCATCATCCCCTACATGTTCAGCCATTGCATGAGACAGCACCGGCATCACCTCCCGCACCGATCGTTTTAGTTTCGGAGGTTGAGGAGGGGATTGAGGAAGATCCTCAGGAGGATCTAGAGGAGGACCCTGATTACCATCCTCTCGATGATGGTGTGGTCCCAGTTATAGGAGCGGGAGCTGTAGTATCCTCTTCGGATACTCCTCCTGCAGGTGGGGATGTCTACACTGGACTCCCCAATGGTTATCATTAGTGATGACAAGCTACATGGTGTTATTCCATTTTTGGGGATTGTGTGTTCACTACAAAAAAAGGTTATTTAGCAATCGAAAATAGTGACCGAATTTGTGGGTTGCTGTTTGCGATCGAAATGGCGACCGATTGTAGGATCTAAATCAAACACTGATTAGAGTTGATATTGCGACCGAAATAGCGACCGAAATAGAGCGTAGCAGAGTTATCAGTCTCTATTTCGGTCGCAAAATAAAGGAAAGTAAAAGTCAAAAATTTATGACTTTTTAGCGACCGAAATGGCGACCGAGTTAAATGCAACGGTTAAATTTTATTTATCTTTGCGACCGATATTAAATTGGTCACTAAACGGCACGTAAAAAATTAAAATAGAGCGTGTTAGCGACCGAATTTTAAATCGGTCACTAAATTTATGAATTCAAATTTCAAATTAATCCATTTAGCGACTGATGACAACCAAATGGTGAGGTTGCCTTTGATGATCTTTTTTGGTTGAATTTTAACACTTAATTTGCGGAACAATTTTGAGATTAAAATAAAGGGAAGAAAAGAAACAAATGGATGGAGAATGGAGATGGTATGGAGGCTCCACAAACAAGGTTGTTTGATAAGCCAAGGAAGTTCGCCACAAGAATCGTGGATTCTTAATAAGAACAAGATGGCTCAACCAAGAACCAAGGAGAACAAAATTCTCACAAAAGGATTTCAATCCAAAATAATATCCAAATTGTCATTCATGTGTTGGGGGGCGTCTTACATATAGAGGAATGGCCTAAGATCAATCCTCCCATAATCAATACAATTTAATGCCCAAAGATTCCCTCCCTGATTATGTGGGATCACACTTGTTTCTCAAATTAAAAGTGTAATCCTCTCATAATCAATACAATTTAATGCAACAGATTTCCTCCCTAATTATGTGGTGATTACATTTGTTTCTCATATTAAAAGTGTAATCCCCATAATTTATTCAAAATACCAACACACTAATTTAGGAGTTCTTATAGCATGCAAGCTAAAGATTCCTCCCATTAAGACACATACAAATTCGTTTTCTAACATGGGTTACAAGTGGGCTGCCCCAAAAACATCACTTAGTAATTGGGCTCACTCATAAAACCCATTTACACTTGTTTAATTAAAATAAACAACTAAAATTAGACTCCTTCATGTTGCACGCCCCTCTTGTCATGGATCCTTTAGTTGGTTAATGTAAGTTAATAATTTGGGCTTCATTCCACCCAATCTTGCATTTGGGCTTGCTTCCATGATGAGAACCATAGTTTGATTTAACACTTGTTGGGCTTTCTTGGTTGTAATATTTGTCATTGGCCCACCAAGTCCTTGGCTACCTTCTTGAACCATACTCCAAATTGGGCTCATATCATCCCCTCCTTCTTTGAGTGAATTCGACCTCGAATTGAAGTCTTCATCACCAAAATTAGTCATTTTGGGTGTATCCAGAGTGTTCTTCACAATGACATTGCCATAGGGTGCTTCCTTTGGGATGAAATTACCAAATTTCTGCAAAAAAGTTACAACACCACTAGACAAAGAAAGATCCTTAGAAGCATTAGCAATTAAATAAAAATTGTTGCAATAAAAAATGAATTGGGGTTACCTTGAAATCAAAGCCTCCTTCTCTTCACTTTTTGTTGCCAAACAACTCTCTTTCTTTTCACTAATTTTCACAATATTTTCCTCATTATTTTTCTCTTGATCACTCTTTTTTTCAATTGTTTTCTCGCCTTTTTCTTCAATCTTTTTCTCACTCTCTTTTTCAATCCTTTTTTCACTCTCCTTTTCTTTCTTTTTCTCACTCTCCTTTTCTTTTCTCTCTTCCTATCTTTTTTCTCTCATTCTTATTTGATCCTCACTAACTTGATTTGGAGATAAAGGAGAAAGAATGACCTTTCGGTCTTGATGCATGAAGGTGAACTTATTTGAGAACCCATCGTGGATGGCCTTTTTGTCATATTGCCAAGGCCTTCCCAACAACATATGGCTTGCCTCCATAGGCACCACATCACAAAGTACACAATCTTCATACTTTCCAATTGAGAATGGGACCTCTACTTGTTTGTTCACCACCGTTTCCCCAACCTCACTTAGCCATTGAAGCCTATATGGCCTTGGATGTGCCTTAGTAACAAGATTCAATTTGGACACCAATCTAGTGCTTACAACATTGGCACAACTCCCACCATCAATGATTAGAGAACATACCTTTCCTTGAATTAGACATCTAGAATGAAAGATATTCTCCCTTTGGCTTGCTTCATGATCCTTCACTTGACTTCCCAAAAGCCTTCTTACCATGAATAAGTCTCCCTCCGTAATTTCTTCTCCTTTTTCACTCTCCTCCTCACTTGAAGCTTCGCTTTGTGAGACCACTTCACCATTTCTTGCCACCATTGTCCTCTTTGTTGGGCATTGGGATGCAATATGCCCATGGCCTAAGCATTTGAAACACTTCACATCACGGCTCCTAGAACTTGTTTCCATTGGCTTCTTTCCTTGAGGGGTGCTCACGGCCTCTTTAGAAAATGGTGCACCCTCCTTCTTTGAATCTTCCTTCCAATTTGAGGATGGAAATTTGGAAGATGATGAAGAATAATATTTGAAGTTCCTCCTCTTAATTTGTTGCTCCACCTTAATCGCTTGTTGAACCAAATCTTCAAGCTCCACATAATTTTGCAACTCCACTATGTCTTGAATATCTTGATTCAAACCATGTAAGAACCTTGCCATGGTAGCTTTCCTATCTTCTTTAAAATTTGACCTAAGTAAGGCCAACTCCATCTCCTTGAAATATTCGTCAACGCTTTTGGTCCCTTGGGTAAGCCTTTGTAACTTGTTGTGAATGTCCCTTTGATAATGATTTGGGACATATCTCTCCCTCATGACAAATTTCATCTCCTCCCAAGTGTCTATGGGCTCTCTTCCATGTCTTCTCCTTTCTTTTTGTAATTGGTCCCACCACACAAGGGCATATTCCTTGAACTCGAGGGCGGCTACTTTCACCTTCTTGCTTTCATTGTATGAATTACAATCAAAGACTTGTTCTATTTTTAGCTCCCACTCCAAGTAAGCCTCCGGATCATTCTTCCCAATAAAGGGAGGAACTTTGATTTTGACCCCTTCAAGTCCTCTTTCACGTCTCTCTCCCCTATGTTCTCCTCCTCTATGTCGTCCTCCTGTAGGCCTTACTCTTTCACTATCATAGTCACTTGAATCGTCACGGTGTAGGTGAGCAAGTTGTCGATCATAATTGGCTTGCATTTGCTCCAATTGCCTTTGAAGAGCTTGGACTTGATTGGTCATCCTAGTTTGAAGAGTGGCTGACCTTGGAGATAATGGTGGACTATCTTCATGGGCTGCCATCATTTGGACACAATATCAAAAGATAACAAGAAATTATAAAATTCCTCACTACACTCCCTCACTTGTGCACACAAATGTATTTCACTCAATTGGTTTTTTCCACACAAGATGTAATTTTCACTCTTGCATTTTTCCACTCAATTGTTCTCTTTTAGGTCTTGGAGGAGTCAACCACGTTCCACACAAAAATCCAAAAATCAAGTAACAAAAATCACAAAAACTTATCAAAACAAGGAAACAAAAAAAAAGGCTAGAAAGGAAAAAAACCTTGAGAATGATGAAACAATAAAGAAGGGAATTTTTTTTTTGAACACTAATTGCCCAAATAGAACTTTGTCTCTTCTCTTTTTCTCACTATTTCATGCGCTACTTCACTATATTTTTTTTTGAAAAATTGCGCAATTTTTTTTTGAACTTTAAGGAGAAGAGAAATACTAATTGCAACTTGAAGCTTTGGGGCAGAAACACAACAAAAAAAAAAACGAAAATTCCCTTCAACAAGATCAAAGTGTTAATTTTTTTGTTTTTGTTTTTGGGTTTAAAAGAAGAAAAGAAGAAAGGTAGAAGAATAAGAACAAAACTCAAAAAATTCAACCAAAGCCTAAGCTTTGATACCACTTGATGACAACCAAATGGTGAGGTTGCCTTTGATGATCTTTTTTGGTTGAATTTTAACACTTAATTTGCGGAACAATTTTGTGATTAAAATAAAGGGAAGAAAAGAAACAAATGGATGGAGAATGGAGATGGTATGGAGGCGCCACAAACAAGGTTGTTTGATAAGCCAAGGAAGTTCGCCACAAGAATCGTGGATTCTTGATAAGAACAAGATGGCTCAACCAAGAACCAAGGAGAAAAAAATTCTCAAAAGGATTTCAATCCAAAATAATATCCAAATTGTCATTCATGTGTTGGGGGGGCGTCTTACATATAGAGGAATGGTCTAAGATCAATCCTCCCATAATCAATACAATTTAATGCCCAAAGATTCCCTCCTTGATTATGTGGGATCACACTTGTTTCTCAAATTAAAAGTGTAATCCTCTCATAATCAATACAATTTAATGCAACAGATTTCCTCCCTAATTATGTGGTGATTACACTTGTTTCTCATATTAAAAGTGTAATCCCCCATAATTTATTCAAAATACCAACACACTAATTTAGGAGTTCTTATAGCATGCAAGCTAAATATTCCTCCCATTAAGACACATACAAATTCGTTTTCTAACATGGGTTACAAGTGGGCTGCCCCAAAAACATCACTTAGTAATTGGGCTCACTCATAAAACCCATTTACACTTATTTAATTAAAATAAACAACTAAAATTAGACTCCTTCATGTTGCACGCCCCTCTTGTCATGGATCCTTTAGTTGGTTAATGTAAGTTAATAATTTGGGCTTCATTCCACCCAATCTTGCATTTGGGTTTGCTTCCATGATGAGAACCATAGTTTGATTTAACACTTGTTGGGCTTTCTTGGTTGTAATATTTGTCATTGGCCCACCAAGTCCTTGGCTAGCTTCTTGAACCATACTCCAAATTGGGCTCATATCAGCGACCGATTTAGCGACCGAATTATTCGGTCAAATTCGGTCGCTAAAACTAAAATCCCTAAATCACAATTTCCTTCCTCTCTTCCCCCATTTCTCTCTTTTCTTCTCTTCTCTCTCACACGCAGCGGTGCAGCAGCTCCTCTCCAGCCACCACCTCCTCTCCGGCCACCACCTCCTCCACACGGTAAGCATACATCTCTCTCTCCCTCTCCTTCTCTCCTTCTCTCTCTCACTCGTGTCTATCTCTCTCCCTCTCCTTCTCTCTGTCACCTACGTCTCTCTCTCCCTCTCCTTCTCTCTTTTCAACCTAGGGGGAATCATCACAATATAAATCACATATCATGCAATCAATCTGTGCAAAATCAATTAAAATCCAGCAAACTTGCCGACTCAAGACTCACAATTTATTCAAGAGCTAAAAGAAAAACAAGACGGAACTAAAAGAAACTACAATTAGTTCCTTCCCCCACACTTAAAATATGCATTGTCCCCAATGAAACAACATAACTATAAAATCAGAGTGAGGGAAAGGAAAGGGTGCTCCCTGATCAGGTGGCAGTGTAGGTGGGAGCTTCCAAGGAGAGCTCCTCAACAGTAGCATCGTCAGGAACACCAGCAGCCACACCATGGAATGGCTTCAGCCTCTGCCCGTTAACCTTGAAGGACTTGTTGCTACCTGCATCTTTAATCTCTACTGCACCATAAGGAAAAACATTAGTAACAACAAATGGTCCAATCCACTTGGACCTAAGTTTCCCAGCCATCACTTTCAGGCGGGAGTTAAACAGTAAGACTGGCTGGCCCACAGAAATTTTTTTCTAGCAATCATCCTATCATGAAAATATTTTGTTTTCTCTTTATAAATCCTGGAGCTTTCATAGGCTTCTAGCCTAAGCTCCTCAAGCTGCTGCAACTGGAGTTTCCTTTCAGTACCAGATTTCTTCAATTCCAAGTTACAGCACTTGACTGCCCAATATGCACGGTGCTCAACTTCCACCGGGAGGTGACATGCCTTACCAAATACAAGCCGAAAGGGGGACATTCCTATTGGCGTCTTGAAAGCGGTCCTCTGAGCCCACAGTGCGTCTTCCAAACGGCGACTCCAGTCCTTCCTATTCGGCTGCACCATTTTCTCTAAGATCTGCTTGATCTCCCTATTTGATATCTCAGCCTGGCCATTGGTCCGGGGATGATAAGCAGTGGAAACTCTATGCACAACTCCATATTTCCTGAGTAAGGCTTCCATGGTGCGGTTGCAGAAGTGAGTGCCCTGGTCACTGATAATAGCCCGAGGTATGCCAAACCTGCAAAAAATATTGGACCTAACAAATTTTGAAACAACTTTAGCATCGTTAGTCCTAGTGGGGATAGCTTCCACCCACTTTGAAACATAGTCAACAGCCAAAAGAATGTACAGAAAACCAAAAGATGCAGGGAAAGGACCCATAAAATCAATTCCCCACACATCAAAAACCTCACAAAAAAGCATGGGCTGCTGAGGCATCTCACTCCTACGAGTGATGGCAGGGCCTGCTGTTTGACATTCCTTACAATTCCTGTAGAACTCATAGGCATCTCTAAAAATTGTGGGCCAGTAGAATCCAGAATCTAGGACTTTTCTTGCCGTCCTCTGTGATCCAAAGTGTCCCCCTACTTGAGAGGCATGAGAAAAGTGTAGGATGGACTTTGTCTCATAATCCGGGACACATCTCCGAATCACCTGATCACTGCAAAACTTCCAAAGGTACGGATCATCCCACACATAGTACTTTGAATCACTCTTGAGCTTGTGGATCTTGGATCTACTTGTACCTGCAGGAACAACACCAGCAACAAGAAAGTTAACTATGTCAGCAAACCAAGGGGTTACCCCATGTAGATGTAGAAGCTGTTCATCCGGAAAATCATCCTGGATGGGAGAAGGATCCTCATCCCTTGCTATTCGGCTCAAGTGATCAGCTACCAAATTTTCAGCTCCACTCTTGTCTTTTATCTCCACATTGAACTCTTGGAGCAACAGCATCCACCTAATCAATCTTGGCTTCGCTTCTGGTTTTTTCAATAGGTACTTCAGAGCTGCATGGTCAGTAAAAACAATAACCTTGGAACCTAGCAAGTATGACCTAAATTTATCAAGTGCAAAAACAACAGCTAGAAGTTTCTTCTCAGTGGTGGTGTAATTAGATTGTGCAGCATCTAATGTCCTAGAAGCATAATGAATGACATGGGCAGCCTTGCCCACCCTTTGTGCCAGAACCGCTCCCACAACATAATTAGAAGCATCACACATGAGCTCAAAAGGGAGCGTCCAGTCAGGGGGCTGGATGATTGGGGTAGAGGTTAATGCTCTTTTCAGGTAGTCAAATGCCTTCTTGCAGTTGTCATCAAAATGGAACATGGAATCATTCTTCAGCAGGTTTGACAAAGGCAGAGCGATCTTGCTGAAGTCCTTTATGAAGCGCATGTAGAAACCTGCATGGCCAAGAAAAGAACGGATCTCGCGAACGCAAGATGGATAAGGCAATGTAGAAATCACATCAATTTTTGCAGGATCTACTGAAATACCCTCTTTAGAAATAACATGACCCAAAACAATCCCCTGTTCTACCATAAAGTGACATTTTTCATAGTTCAAAACCAGATCAGTCTCAATGCATCTTTCTAAAATCAGACTCAGACTATACAAACATGCATCAAATGAGGACCCATATACAGTGAAGTCATCCATGAACACTTCCATGCAATTTTCAATAAATTCAGTAAAAATGCTAAGATGCATCTTTGGAAAGTGCCAGGAGCATTACAAAGGTCAAATGGCATCCTCCTATAGGCAAACGTACCGAAGGGGCACGTGAAAGTGGTCTTTTCCTGATCCTCTGGGGCAATATGGATCTGGAAGTACCCGGAAAAGCCATCAAGAAAATAGTAATGAGATTTACCAGCCAGCCGTTCCAGCATCTGATCTATGAACGGCAAAGGAAAGTGATCCTTTCTGGTGGCCAGGTTCAACTTCCTATAATCTATACAGACTCGCCAGCTATTCTGGACTCTAGAAGGTACAAGCTCATTATTATCATTTCTTACCACTGTGAGGCCGGACTTCTTGGGTACAACTTGCACTGGACTTACCCAAGTACTATCAGAGATAGGGTATATAATACCTGCCTGCAGAAGTTTAGTCACCTCTTTCTTCACCACATCCAGAATCAATGGATTGAGTCACCTTTGGGCCTGCCTAACTGGTTTAGCCCCATCCTCCAACAGAATTCTATGCATACATCTGGAGGGGCTAATTCCTGGGATGTCAGCCAAGGTCCACCCAATCACCTTCTTGTGCTTCTTCAGAACTTCCAAGAGTTTAGCTTCCTGGTCAGAGTCAAGTTTGGAAGAGATAATGACTGGAAGTTTTTCATTTGTCTCCAAGTAAGCATACTTCAGGTTCCCAGGAAGTGGCTTGAGCTCTAAGGAGGGTGGCTGCTCAATTGATGGTACATTTGGAGTAGCCATGATGTCAAGAACTTCGGCTGAACAGACAGCTTCACTCTCACTATCACCCTTCAAAGTTGAATCAAGAAACTCAGCACAAACAGCACACGGGTTAGTGTCAGTACCACTACAACAAAATAGACTTTTAATAACGCACCTTTAATAGCATTTCCGTGTGGAAATGCTATTAAAAGTGATGGGGGACTTTTAATAGCGTTTCCCTAAGGGAAACGCTATCTTAGGTATAACCTAAGATAGCGTTTCCGTGTGGAACCGCTATTAAAAGTGTCACTTAGGAAAAGATAGCGGTTCCACACGGAAACGCTATCTTAGGTGATACCTAAGATAGCGTTTCCTGAAGGAAACTCTATCTTAGGTATCACCTAAGATAGCGTTTCCTGTAGGAAAACGCTATCTTAGGTCTTCCCAAAGAAAAATACGCGCGCTCGGCCTTCCCTCCCTGTTTCCTTCCCTCTGCATGCCATCTCTTTTTCCTTCCTCATTTCTTAGGTCTCCGCCGCTACTTCGCCATTGCAGGTTTCGTTGGGTTAGCTCAAGTTGCAGGTTATTTCTCTCTTCTTCGTTGCAAATTTAGCTTTTTATGCTTGATGTGCCATCTGGGTATGCTCTAGATTTGTAGGTTTGTGATTTGTTTGGTGCGGAATGCTTTGAGTTTTTGAGGTAGTTTTGGTTGCTTGAAAATGGAAGTAAAGTGGGAAAAGTTTTAACTGGAACGTGATTTTCGGAAATTAGAAGTCTGGGTGTGTTGAATGTCGAGCTCGTAGTGAAGTGAGGTTATGCGTTTTTGGGGATTCTACAACTTTCGATCGCAGCCTCCTCTCTCTTCTCGTATTCTTTGTGTGTTTTGGTTGTGTTACTTTGTGCTGTTTACAATTGGTTTTCTACTGTGCTATGAAGTTTTATCTTTAATTCTTTATAGTGCGTGTTTGGATGAGCGTTTGACAAATGTGATTTTGGATATAATTGATTTTGTAGAATTGATTTTAATAAAATTGAGTTTGTTTTGTGAGCTATGGGTCTGGGTTTGATTCTTGCACTTATATTGATCTTTCAGTTTGCCCCTTCTTTGGTGCTTTCATTTTGCATTTATATCCTGTTTTGGCTTCATAAGTTTTGAGAAACCATTATATATGTAGATCTAGCTTAAACTCATGTGGATCAGCCATAGTAATTGATCTTTGCTTACCTAGAGAGTCACTAACTTGGAACCCGCTCCTTCATGACCATTGATTATAATCCACGAAGGGTTCAACACCCATCCATCTTTTCCACCAACATAGAATTTGTAGGCTTGGGAGCTTGAGAAGAGACTAATGAGAACCAAGAAGAGGCATATAGGTCTCTCAAGCTCCATGAGGAAATAGAAGCAAGTAGTGAATGAGTGTGTATTGAGGTATATATAATATAATATATAGTTATTATAGTGTGCATAATAACCTATGCCTAAGTCCTAGTTGTTATGGATCTCATCCAATGTGTATTGTGTATCCCCCGATCCGATGCCTTGATCCTTATTTATAGAAATTGGGAAGTTAGAGTCCCAAACCAACTCAAAATCTGATCTATTTTGGTTTCTTCGAGTCCAAGTAATGCGCGCACGGCCGGTGATGTCCATCACGGCCAGGCCGTGACGGTCTCTGTTATGGCCGTGGAAGAATTTCACTACCGGGCCGTGATGTGCTCGACTTGTGGTGGTTTTGGGTCACGGCCGTGATGGATATCACGGCCGGCCGTGACGGTCTCTTGCAGGCCGTGAAGAATTTTCACTACCGGGCCGTGATGTGCTCTCGACTTGTGGTGGTTTTGGGTCACGGCCGTGATGGATATCACGGCCAGGCCGTGATGCACTCGACTTGATCTTTCTTCTTTTTCAGCATGGATCGGAAATGGATGTCCGCCAATCGTTTAACGAAGGAGTATGAGGATGGGGTGAAAGAGTTCATTAGTTTTGCAGTTCGGCATGCGAAAACCCTAATACAATCATATGTCCTTGTTTAGATTGTTGTTATGCAAGGCGAGTTAGTGCAGCCGATTTGGAAGAACATTTAGTGTGTAATGGAATCGATCAAAGTTATACATGTTGGACAAAACATGGTGAGACAAGAGCCGAGTCTAGTGAAATGAGGAATCGTGTGAGATATTCATCATACGATACCGACAGTAAATACTTATGAGGGCGATCGTTTTGAAGACATTGCAAATGCTGTTGAAGAGGATCTTTGGGATTGTCCACAAATGTTTGGGAGGTTGGTAAGTGATGCAGAGCAACCATTGTATGATGGATGTACTAAATTCACAAGATTGTCGGCGATGTTAAAGTTGTATAACTTGAAATCGGGCAACGGATGGACTGATAAGAGCTTTACGGACTTACTCACACTATTGAAAGACATGTTGCCGATGATAATGTGCTTCCTAGTCGGACATATGAGGCTAAACAAATGTTACGCTCTATTGGCATGAGCTACGAGAGGATACATGCTTGTCCTAACGATTGCATTTTATTTCGGAATGAATATGCATCGTTACAGATGTGTCCAAAATGTAATGCCTCACGATATAAGAAGAAAGAATCAGATCCAGAGAAGGTTGTGTGGTATTTTCCCATAATACCCAGATTTAGGCGCATGTACCGTAGTTCAGAAGATTCAAAGCACTTGACATGGCATGAGTATGAAAGGATCAAAGATGGCAAGTCTGCAGACCCAGCAGATTCTCCGCAATGGAAGAAATTTGATCATGATTATCCCGATTTTGGGCAAGATTCAAGAAACCTACGACTTGCATTGGCAAGCATCGACGGATTTAACCCGCATGGTGTTCAAAGTAGCTCTCACAAGACATGGCCTGTGATTTTGGTGATTTACAACCTATCCCCATGGCTATGCATGAAGCGCAAATTTATGATGTTATCTATGTTAATTTCTGGGCCCAAACAACCAGGAAATGATATAGACGTCTATTTGACTCCTTTGATTGAAGACTTGAAACAACTGTGGGAGACAGGTGTGGAGGTGTATGATGGGTATAAGGAAGAAAGTTTCAATTTGAGAGCTATGTTGTTTGGGACAATTAATGATTTTCCACCTACGGTAATCTGTCAGGATATAGCATCAAGGGTCAGGTGTGCATGCCCTATATGTGAAGAGGGTACAGATTGGATGCGGTTAGAACATTGTAAGAAGAATGTCTTTCTTGGGCATCGTAGATTTTTGCATCCAAGTCATCATTACGGTGGTGGAGAAAGGCGTTCAATGGGAACTCGGAAGAAGGTAGAGCGCCTTCACCTTTGACGGGTGATCAACTTTTTGAAAAGGTAAAGGATTTGAATATCGTATTCGTTAAACCTTTTGAGAGATATTGTCACAAGAGGGTGGAAGAAAAGGTCGATTTTCTTTGAGTTGCCATATTGGAAATCATTATATGTAAGACATTTCCTCGATGTGATGCACGTTGAAAAAAATATCCGTGATAGTGTCATTGGTACGTTACTCAATGTGCCAGGGAAGACTAAAGATGGCATCAATGCAAGGTTGGACTTGGTTAGTATGGGAATAAGAAGAGAATTGGGACCGACGAAGAAGGGTAAAAGTACATATCTTCCTCCGGCTGCTTACACTCTATCTAGAAAAGAAAAACTGTTTTTTGTAAGTTTCTTGAAGGAGTTAAGGTTCCGAAGGGTACTCTTCAAACATTAGGAACCTCGTATCGATGAAAGATCTCAAGTTAAAAGGTCTAAAGTCCCACGATTGTCATGTTCTCATGGAGCAGTTGATACCCATTGGTATACGGTCTATTTTACCTAACAAAGTGCGGGGGGCCTTAACTAAACTCTGTTTCTTCTTCAAGACAATTTGCAGCAAAGTGATTGACCCTGGGAAGTTGCCATCATTGCAAAGAGAAATTGTTGTGACTTTATGCCAGCTTGAGATGTACTTTCCACCTTCATTCTTTGACATAATGGTTCATCTAACCATTCACCTTGTTAGAGAGACACAACTGTGTGGGCCAGCTTATATGAGATGGATGTACCCGATTGAGCATTATATGAAGATATTAAAAGGGTATGTGAAAAACCGATCACGACCAGAAGGTTGTATTGTTGAACGGTATATTGTCGAAGAAGCTGTTGAATTCTGTACCGAATACCTATCCAATGCTGAATCTATAGGGCTGCCAAAGTCTCGTCACACATGGAGAATGATGGGGCAAGGAATTACTGGAAATGAAATAGTGACTATAACAAGGACAGAATGGGAGCAAGCACACTTATATGTTCAGCACAATGCCGATGAGGTTGAGCCATATGTTGAAAAACACAAGGACATGCTTAAGAGTTTGTATCCAAATAAGAATCAAAATTGGCTAACTAGAGAACACAATCGTTGTTTTATAACGTGGCTAAGAGATCACATTTATACGAGAGTTGACTGAAAATGATACTTCAGTTTCAAATAGATTGAGATGGTTAGCCAAAGGTCCAAGTTTGCATGTGTTCTCTTACCACGGTTATCAAATTAATGGGTACACATTCTATACAAAAGAACAAGATGGTCGGAGTACAATGCAAAAACAGTGGTGTGACTCTAGTAGCTCGGCCGATGCATACCTCAAGTGCCAAAGACACAAAACCCGATATATGCAAATATGTCATACTTCTGGCGTCATTGAACGCATATGGGAGTTGGATTACACAAAGTTTAAGGTTGGTGTGTTTGGTTGCAAGTGGGTTGACAATAATAACGGTGTTCGATTGATGAGTCGGGGTTCATGCGGGTGGATCTTAATAGGGTGGGGTATAAAGATGAGCCTTTTATATTAGCATCTCAAGCTCAACAAGTGTTCTATGTCACCGATCCAGCTGATATGAAAAGGTCCATTGTTCTTTTGACTAACAAAATAATTACTAATGTTGATGATCAAGACCATCGAGATGTTGATATTGAAGATGATCCTTTCGTCGGGACATTACAATCACTTGAGATTGATCCAACTAGGGATGATGGTATGTATATGAGAGATGATCATGATGAGGGGCTTTTGGTCAATCCACCATTTCGTACTAATAAAGGACAAACAAATCTCAATCAAATGAAGAAAAGAAAAAGGTTGACTTAAACATGTATGTAGTGTTTGTGTTTAATTGAACTTTCTGATCCTTTTATATTATAGTTAGCATCTTCCTAGTAATGCTAGTGTTGATTTTGTTATTCATAGTTGTTTTATATTTTGCATCAATTAATGTTATATTAATGTCCATTGATGTTTTACTTGTATCTAATATTTTTGTAGGTAAATGGCATCTTCAAGTAATTCTAGTGATGCCAAAGCGGCGAGACGTGGGCCAACAATTATGAAGGCGGTCATCCGCGCACGGAGTAAAGGACAAAAATTTGATGTAATTTACTTACTAATCTAAGGATTTCATAATGTTGTTTGATATCTAGATTTAATTACTTTATTATTTTTATTAGGTTGAATGGAATTCTTTGGACCAACCTATTCGTGCTAATGGTAAAATATTGAAGAGTTACATTGGGGCCGTTGTCCTAAAACGGTCCCAATTATTTGTTCTAATTGGAAGGATGAAGCTTTGGATGGTTTCAAAGAGAGCATATGGGCTGATGTACAGGTAATTGTTAAAATTTATAAATTATATTGTAAACTATGTAAACATACTTACTTTGACACGTTGTTTATATTGTTTTGCAGATGTCTTTAATGTTGATGAATCTCGGAAAAAATTTGTACTCGGAAGTCGGTAACCTACATAGGGCATTCAGAACTAGATTGACCAAAAAATTTCTAAGAGATGCCAACGGAATATCAATGAGGAGCCTCCATCAAAATATCCACACATATCAAGGGATGAGTGGGACAGATTTTATAGCAATACGCACAGGAGATGCTCAATTCCTGGTATGTTTAATATCACGTTAGTCCTTATAATTTTATAGCAATACGTACATATGACATTAACCATGTATTAATATTACTTATATGTGTCCGAATAGAAATTAAGCAATGAAAATCGCATAGCAGGGCGTTAGATCCCGCATGCCCTTACAAAGCATCACGTAAGGGGTATGCTTGACATTGAGGATGAATTGGTATATATATATATATATATATATATATATATATATATATATATATATATATATATTTAAACTGCATTTGTGGTAAATATGACTTTTAAAACTGTTTGGTTAATTTATATTATCTCAATATACAGATACAGGAGGCGGGGCCGGAAGTTAAGAAAATTAAACGCCATATTGTGTGGAGGAAAGCCCGCGAGAACAAGGCGGGTGTAATTGACAACAAAAATACGCAGACCGTGTGGAATAAATGTGTTAGTAGACTAACGATTACATTATCAATTGTTATTTTCATATGATAATATATAATAATTTTAACATTTGCATTTCACCAATAACTATGTGTCGTGAGGAAATCATCACGATCTGCGGTAGAGGGAGAGATAGAAGACTTTGGTCGCCAGGATATTCTTGCCAAAGCCATAGGTGTGCCGGAGAACCCCGGGCGTGTTAGGGGGTGTGGGTTTGGCGTCTCACAAAAAGATTACTTCCCACCCGAAGGTCGTACAAGATATAACTCGGAAACGAAAAAGTGGGAGACATTGGTGTCTCAACTCTCTGGTAGATTGAACATTTTGGAAGAAAAGCTTAAACAAAAGGATGATGAGGAGAGGCAGGCTAATTTCACAGCCCAAGCAAGCGTCAAAGATAGTTGCACTCTACCATCTCACAAAGAAGCTTCGTGAGGTAATGCATGCCTTTTTTTTTTACTAGTATTGCATTCGCAGATTAAATACATTCAATTGGATGCCTTAATTCACAGCTTATTAATCTATCATTGGATTAGGGCGTCACTCATGTCGACTATATTTATCGACCCCAAACTATCGTATGGTTGCTATGGGTAAAGTATACAATGAGCCGGTGTTACACTACACACCTTGGACCAGCACCCCTTAACCATGTGAAAGTTGGAGTTGATGTTGCAACTGAGGGGATGCGCCATTGCCGGTACCTATCGTTGATGCAGATGTGATGACAAAGAGGAGATGCAATAGGTACTTATGTGGCATGGCCAATTGATCTCGTGGTTGTAATTAATATGGTATGTAATTGCATTTTTCCACCTTTTCATATACGGCATATATGGATTACATTAGTTGATCACTAATCGGCATATTGAAATGCAAAATTTCCAGGCACCCGCAAAGCTAAAGGCAAGGGCAGAGTGTCCGGATATACAAAGGAGTCAATTACAACCCCAGAAAATAAAGGAGGCAACTCGAGGCCAACCCACCTACAACTGGTTCAACTACAACTTCTCCGGAATATTTGAATTTCCTTAAAATACATGAACGAAAGAATATGAAAAATGCTGACCAATTGTACGTAGAGATGGAACAAAATATTTTTGGCAACCATTTCATTGAGATGCTCAATACTGAAAATATCGGAGAAGTTGTAAATCATGAATGGGTATCTCGCCTCCGTTATTTCCGCATATATCGGGTAATAAATCAGGTTTAAAGTGTACAATATTTTTTAGTCTTTCCATTTAAATATTGATGTATGTCATTGGTGTAATCCATTTTTATATTTTAATTGAAGGTATTTGTATGAAGAATTGTTGCTTCCAAAGGAAATAACGAGGAGGTTTCTGTTCTTGTCCCCACACCAAACAAATACATACGGCTACTTCGGGAGGGATTCACGAGACAACGTATCTAGCTGACCGGTTTGCAACTAAAGAAAGAGAATATCAGCCCTTGTTTTTAGCGCCATGCAATGTTGGGTGAGTCGCTTATCCTATAGGACTTAATTCACAATAATGAATTACATAAAAGTTGAGGTGCTTAGGATTTGTTATCTCAACATTTTTGTAGGAATCATTGGGTGTTGTGCGCGATAAATATTGTTGAAGAGATTATTTACTATCTGGATCCCTTGTATGTTGATCCTAGGGATCGCCCAGAATTAAAGAACTGCATTCGATACGTAAGCATGTTTTTATATTTCTGATTTTCTATGATTCTGTTCGATACGTGAGCATGCGTGTGTTTGTGATGATTGAAAATATGTTTCTTAATGAAGTCTGTTTGATTTTGTGATTAGTGGTTTGCAAGTTTATCGCGCAAATATCGGAGCTAAGGTGCCGCGTTTAAAGGCAACCAACATTAAATGGATTCGAGATACAGGTATATTTGCAAAAACTTAATGCGCAATTAGATAAAAAAAACTATATTGATTTACTATTTTATTTTTTATAGTGCCCAAGACAACCCAACAAGATGATGCATTGTGGGTACTATGTCATGCGTTTCATGAAGGAGACTATCTTGCGGAACCAAGTTAAAATACCAATGGCGGTATGTTGTTTACTTAGCTTTTACTTTGTGACTGTTCAAATGTTTTAGCAATTGTAACTTAATTTATTTAATTTTTATGTCGCAGATACTTCCTCGACTTCAAATGCTCCACATACTCCATCGCTCAACTATCTCAAGTCAAGGAAGAGTGGTGTCGCTATATTGTTGAAAAGTTCGTTTGATTATGTCAAATTGATCACAGGAGTTGCAGCAATACTCATTGGTATGTGAATAATGCTTTATATTTATCAACCCCAAACTATCTATGTATTTGTTTTTCCTTGGTACATGCCTTCGAGTTGATGTGCCGCTGCTAGGAGAAAATAAGTTCAAACTTATTATTTTTGTTACACTTTGTTAATGCTTGATTTGAATTCTGTTTCTTGCTACAGTAGTATTTACCTAATTAGTCTGCTGTATCCCAATGTAACAAAGTTAGTCTTTGTGGTGGAAATGCAGTATGTATGCTACAGAGTCTTTGGATCACATTTCGACACATTACTTTGGTGTTGTCTTGGTCTCATGAAAAACAAACAAGCTGTAAATGTAGATTAATTGTAGATGTATGTTGGTTTTCTGATTTTGGTTTCTTAAGGATTGAGATCTGGTATAGTTGCTGCACTTTGATTTTGTCTTACTCGTGTGAATTTGAATACTTTAGAAACAGAGTGGTGTACTTATATCTGGTTATATATATATATATATAGTTGCTGTATAGAGTGTTGCACTTTGATTGGATAGTTCTTGGTTTTCTTTGCCACAAACACATGCAAGTCTTGCATTGAACACTTATATTTTGAACACATTTTGAACAATTGTGTTGACTGCAACAATTGTGGTTTTTTTGTGTAAATATGCAGGAATATTAGGATGTAAAAGTTAAGAAATAAAATTAAAAAAAAAAAGGGGCTTTAGATAGCGTTTCCTTGTACAAACGCTATCTAAAGTCAGACTTTAGATAGCGTTTGTATAAGGAAACGCTATCTAAAGTCAGACTTTAGATAGCGTTTGTATAAGGAAACGCTATCTAAAGTCTGACTTTAGATAGCGTTTCCGTGTACAAACGCTATCTAAAGTCAGACTTTAGATAGCGTTTGTACAAGGAAACGCTATCTAAAGTCTGACTTTAGATAGCGTTTCCGTGTACAAACGCTATCTAAAGTCACCTATTAATAGCAGTTCCTAAATGCTATCTTTGCTAACGAGTTTTAATAGCGGTAGAATAGATAGCGGTTACAAACGCTATTAAAAGGCATACGGAAACGCTATCTAAAGTCTAATCTGTTGTAGTGTACAGTCAGTACATGAATATATATCATCAAAGCCAGAAATTAATGGAAAATCAGAAACAAAGTCCTCATGGGTGTCATCAATAATCTCAGAAAGCAACTCTAATTGGAAAACTGAGTGCTCCTCCAGGGGATGCTTCATAGCATCAAAGATGTTAAACTTTGCAACAATATCACCAAACTCCATAGACATGGTCCCATCATTAACATCAATCTTCGTCTTAGTTGTCTTCATGAATGGTCTGCCCAAGATTATTGGTGATCTACTGGAATTTGTCTCTCCTGCCATGTCTAGGATGTAGAAGTCAGCAGGGAAGATCAACTCGTCAACTTGTACCAGCACATCTTCTACCATTCCCATGGGCCGGGCACTGGTCCTGTTGGCCAACTGGATAGTGAGACCTGTATACTGCAAGGGACCAAGATCAAGGTTATTAAAAATAGATGTGGGCATGACATTTATGGAGGCTCCCAAATCCAACATGCAATTTTCAAATTTTCTGTCCCCAATAGTGCATGGAATAGTAAAAGTGCTTGGATCCTTGCACTTCTGTGGTAGTGCCTGAGTGGGGGCTGAAACAGTAACTCTTTCTGGTGAAGGCTTAGACTGGATAAGAGCTGAAACATTCCTTCCCAAATTAACTCTCTCATTACTCTTCAACTTCCTCTTGTTGGTGCATAAATCCTTCAGAAATTTGGCATACTTAGGAACCTGCTTGATCACATCCAAAAGAGGAATATTTACAGCCACCTTTCTGAACACATCTAAAATTTCCCTCTCCTTGTCTTCACCACCAATATTCTTATTTCTCTGCACTCTGTGTGGGAAGGGGATCGGTGGTATATACACTTTCTCAGCTTCAACAATAACAGAGGGCTCAGGAGTTACCTCAACAGTTTCTTCATCTTTTTCAGAAGATGCCTCAACAACTCTTCCAGATCTCAGAGAAATGGCACTCACATTAGGATTAGAGGCATTGGGATTTATCACATGTCGTGCGGGTAGATGACTTGATCCTTGAGCTTCTTTGTATGTTGTTTATGGAAGTGGCAAGCTGCCCAATCTATGTCCTGTAAGGCTTGAATGGTAGCATCCGTTCATTGTTGAGACTTGCCCAATCTCCCAATCTGTGTGTTTAAAGTCTGAATATTAGTATTTGCTTGCTGCTAAAACTGGAGATTGTTTGCAGCCAATTGCTTGATCATGTCCTCTAGGGAAGGTTCGGAAGGTGCAGAAGATTGGACCTGAGGAGGATTCTGTGGTGCTGCCATCGGTTGTTGTTGGGATGAGTTCCCATACCGAAGATTAGGATGATTCCTCCAATTGGGGTGGTACCTATTTCTGGAGAGGTCGGGAGTGTTGTACCGGTTCTGACTGTTGCCTTGATTGTAAGGATGGACTGTATAAGCTTGAGGCAAATCAGTATTTGACCCTTCCTTCAGAATGGGGCATGCTTCATACGGGTGCTCAGGAGAACTGCACATGCCACACAACCTTGCAGGCTGAACCCTATCCATTGCCAATTGCTTTACCAAAGAAGTGAGCTCATCCATTCTATTCTGAGGGACCTGGTAAGAAGAAGAACTATAGACCTCATTTACACCCCTTGTCTCAACAGAATTTCTTCTGGTTGTAAACTGCTGGGAATTCAGTGACATATTTTCAATTAGTTTCTTGGCAGCAGCTGGGGTCTTATCAACAAGTGCTCCCCCACTAGCAGCATCCAAAATATTCCTATCCATCGGTAGTAACCACTCATAAAAGTACTGGATAAGAAGTTGCTCAGAAATCTGATGCTGAGGGCAACTGGATACCAACTGCTTGAATCTCTCCCAATACTCAGTCAATGACTCATTACCTTGTCTGATGCCACATATTTCCTTCCAGATTGATGCGGCTCTGGAGGCAGGAAAATATTTCTCTAAGAAGAGCTTCTTCAAATCGTTCCAGGTGGTAATAGAGTTTAGCGGAAGATATAACAGCCAATCCTTTGCAGCGCCCAGTAGTGAAAACGGGAAGGCTCTCAGCTTAATGTGATCTTCAGTTACTCCCTCTGGTCTCAAGGTTGTGGAGCAGACAACCTGGAATTCCTTGAGATGCTTATGTGGATCCTCACCTGCAAGACCATTAAACCTTGGCAACAAATGGATTAGACCAGATTTTAATTCAAAGGGAGTAACAGCACCAGAATATTCAATACACAATCCATTATAATTAACATCAGGGGCAGCAAGCTGTCTTAATGTCCTTTGGTCACCCATGTTATCAAAAACAGTTTTAGAATTAGAATCACTACTAGTGCTAGCCCGAATTTCTCTACGGCGTGTGTGTAGTGTTCTTTCAATTTTAGGATCAAAATCACACAGTTCAGGGCAAGTAGACCTAGTAGCCAGACCAATTCAAAACAAAAACGGAAATAAAAGAAAAAATGCGAAAATAACAAACAAGAGTCCCCGGCAACGGCGCCAATTTTTGTTCGCGCTGTCGCGCACGCGCCAAAAAGCGAGCGGGTTTATAAAACTGTAGTTTAGGGCGACAACTCGGATATCGTCTCACAAGGACTCTTGAAGTGTTATTTACTACAAAAATCAGTTTTTGGGGGGGTTTGGTTTGAAATCAAACAAAGAAAACAAAGCAATAACAGAGCAATCAAAAGAACAGAGCGGTTTAAAGGATTATCAAATAGCTAAAGACGATTAATCTACTGTTCTCGATTTCCTAACTATCATCGGTTCATGTAAATTCCAAGCCCTAAGCAGATTCTAATCCCCTTTCGGTTGTAGCAACAATTAACAAACGAAATCACTACTACAGATATATGTTCCTATTCCCGAATTAAACAAATGGGGTTAAGCCCTCATGAACTAAACGAACATGAACGAACACACGCGAATTAAACAAACGCGATTCAATATAGGAACATAACATCAACGAAATAAATCAACACAACACTATACACTCCTGAATTAAACAAACAGAAATATATAGCATGGCATTGAAAAGGGAAAAACATACAAAACAGGAATTGCAAGAACCTCAAGTGTAATGGAAATCAATTACAGTAGACTAATCTATGAAATTTAGTTCTCCATAAAAAAAACGAATTACACCCAGAAAATATGTAAAGAAAACAATGGAGAATCAAAAGTTGTTCTAATCTGCCCAGAACATCCATTTATATCATTCAGAAACTGAGCCCACTCGCGAGGCGAACCCTCACTCGCGAGGTGAATATCATGAAGAGTCTGCAACGTTTGGTATTCTTGCGGGGTGAAATACTGCTCGCGTGGCGAGGAATTGAAGAGTCATGGCTTCTGGTCTTCAGTCTCACGAGGCGAGACATGGATCCACGAGGCGACACAGAATGGGTTGCATTTCTCTGGAACAGTCAGCTATCAGGGTCGCAAGGCGAGGTGTTGTTCGTGGGCGAGCAGAGAGGATGACATTTTCTTTGTTCACGCCTGCCTTCGAGTTCGCGAGGCGAGAAGATCCTCGCGAGGCGAACACCTCCAGACTTGAAATTCCCCTGATTCTTTATTCCCTTGACTTCTAACTTAACCTGAAAACAATAAGTAGCCATAAGTGCTTTATTTGACTCAAAACTGGCTAAATTAACCTAAAATTACTCAAACGACTCAAAATGTTGCTTAAGGACAATCAAGTTTAATTTGGGTGAAAATGAGATATAATTACCACAAAACCCTGGTCATACTAGCCATAAAACTAGATGAGCCAGAGGCTTATCACCTCTCCTTCTCTCCTCTCTCTCACTCGCGTCTCTCTCTCCCTCTCCTTCTCTCTGTCACTCGCGTCTCTCTCTCCCTCTCCTTCTCTCTCTCACTCGCATCTCTCTCTCCCTCTGCCTCTCTCTCTTTGCAGGTTTTGCGCGGTTTGCAGGCTCTGTTTGCAGGTTTTTGCGCGGCTGAGAGAGCACCCTCTTGGGCCGCCGCACCGCCGTCTCTGTAATTGTGAAGGGTAGGTTATACTGGTTGAACATTTGATCTATGTGACGTTGCCTGTTGATGATTGAAGCTGTTAAGCATTGAAAATTAGATTTTATGTTCTCTGTTACTTGCTAAACTGTTTGGTATTGATCAAATGGGTAAAGTTTCTGGGGATTATTGTCTTGTTTAAACAGTATGATAGGTGTTGAGGGTAATGATAGCAGGGTGTTTGATGAAAATCCTGAATTACCATGATTTGTAAAGTATATATTTTTGCTAGGTGGTGTAGGTGCTGATTGGTTTTTAATTGTACTTTAAAATTGCTTGCTTTATGACTACTTGAGTTCTGGTATTTTAGTTTTTATAGGATCATTATACTTCTGCCACCTTTTCGCATATATCCAATTGGTTCTAATCTAGTTTTGTTTCTACTTTTTAAATCCTTCTTTTGGTGTAGCTAAAGGTAAATAATATTTTTGTGATGTTAAAAATGAAAATAACTTAACTGAATGATCATTGTTTTAATTTGATTGACCTTTTATGATATTTATGCTATGGTTATTGCCTAAGAGGATTTTTGTTTTCGCAAGTCATCTTGGTGAACATGCTACGCTGGTTTGTCTCATGTGCATTGCTCCATTTTACCACTTTTTTTTATTACTTCTTTTATTTTACCTCTCTGTTTAGGGTTCCTGCATTATCAGTTCCCCACACTCTCTTCCCTTCCATTCACGCCACCTGCACACAGCACACTTTGGGCACACTTATATAAGTTGTTGAAGTACATAACATACCTTTTTTTTTATTGCTTTGCCACTAAAACAATGCCCGTCTTAAACAAGCTATGGTACTGATATGTAATGAAAATGTTTTGTTTATACTTTCATGAGTGGCAAGTGTGCAAGTAGGTTAATGATTTCCAAGTTTATACTTTTATCACAAGAGCCTTTGATGATGTTATTACTTTTTCTTACAGTTTTCTTTGTCGATTGACAACCGCTCTAGTCGTCACCCATTTTCACTATTTACTTGGAGTTGAGGTAGGTCAAATACTCTATCTTTTTCTTTGTTGCTAGTGGTTCTTGAAGACTTTGAATTGATTTGTTGATTGTTAGTGAAGAGTCGAGCTCAATAGGATTACGGTTGTGTCTTTGGTAGATTAGAAATGATACATATGGTTGCAATTGAATATGTTGTTTGTTAGTGGAGAAGTTGAGCTCAATAGGATGCTTGGTTGTGTCTTTGGTAGATTAAAATTGATGCATGTGATTGTAAACTTTATATGTTGTTTGTTAGTGGAGAGCAGAGCTCAATAGGATGGATGTGTCAATTCTATGCCTTGATTGCCATTTTTATGTCCTTATTAACGTTTTTGTCGCTAAAATTGTGCTCTGTATATAGAGTTAAATTTGTATCTTCTGTTATGGTTAATGAGTTAGAATAGCCTTAGTGGAGAGCAGAGCTCAATAGGATGTGATCCTGTCAAAAAGGCGGGATGTTTGTTGTGTGTTGCTAATTTAGAAGTTGTGCATGTGTTTGACAATTATGTGTTACTTGTTAGTGGAGAGCGGAGCTCAATACGATGTTTGCTACTATATTTTATCTAAGTTTGTATTGAAATATGCTTCAATATATATTTGTTGAAGTATGCTGCAATCCTTATAAGTCAATGGTTTTATTTTCTGCTAGAGTTAATTATTAACTTACGAAAGCCTTAGGTTCCTATTTGAGATTCAATATTAATGAGCATGCGTACCTTCTCAGGGCACGCATGCTCATTGTATTGAATCTTGAATTGTCCAAGTGGGATAGTTTAGGAAAAAACCTTTTTCACACTCGTACAATAGTCATTTCAATGTTCAAATGCCTTATATACTTGTTGAAAGCTCGGTCTGATGCATTTCCTTTTGTTCTCCTGGTGCATACTTGATCGCGGTGATTCTCACCGTGCTCGAGTCGTGTACTTTGAGACCAATGGGAAATGCTGCCAAAATTTTGTCAAGTATAATGTATTTGAATATGGGAATAACTATTATTAGCCGAGTGCGGTAAAGGTTTCTTCTCGAATGGGATAGGTTCATACCTTGTCATAAGAACGAGATTGATGCAATTATTGGAATGCACCGTAATATATAAGTGTTATTGTAGGATTGGTCAGGCTATTTAATTGCCAGCAATGGATATTCCGGAGAATCGAAAATGGATGTATCGTAGGTTGGATCGGAATAAAGGTCTCAGGGAAGAGTATAGAGTTAGAGTGGGTGAGTTTATAGAGTTTGTTGTTAGCCAGGAGAGATTTATACGGCTGGGCGGTGATCATTTGAGGTGTCCTTGCAAAAGAAGCAAGTGTCAATCTTTCAAAAGCGTGGATGGAGTTGTAGCCGATCTTTATGAGAAGGGCTTCATGCCTGATTACTATTGGTGGAGTAACCATGGTGAGACGTTGCCTGATTTAAACCCGATTGTGTTTGAAGGTCGTACTATGGAAGTGGTGATCGGAGGGAAGAATTGAATCCATGTAAGCAGATGATAATGGATCATGCTGGACCATCGGTTGGTGTTGTACTAGAAGAAGATGGGGGAGAAGATGGTGGAATGGGTTCCTAATACATAGAGGAGAATCCGAATCCCGAAGCTCAAAGATTCTATGATATCTTTGAGTCTTTGCACGATCTCCATTGTAGGAAGGATGTCGGGAGTACACGGAGTTGTCGATGTGCATGGAATGGTTGAGTATCAAATCTGACTATAATATGCAAGAAGGTTGTTTTAATCACCTCACCAGGTCGGTGTCAAGGCGTTGCCGAGAAGACAATCGGATGCCTACTAGTTTTTATCATGCTAAGAAGTCAGTGGAAAATTTGGAGTGCGGGGTGTTTGAAAATTGATTGTTGCCCGAATGGATGTATGTTGTACTATAAGGATGATTCAGTGGAAAGCATAACATGTTGTCGATTTTGTGGTGCGGATCGGTATGAGACAACCACTAGGATGGGCATTGAGAAGAAGAGGTCGCTAAAAAAATGTGGTACTTTCCGCTCGTGCCAAGACTTACAAGATTGTACTCTTCGATGGCCACTGCAGCTCACATGAGGTGGCATAGTGAACATGAGAGGGAGCAAGATGTCTCATGTCATCCATCTGATGGAGAAGCTTGGAAGCATTTTGATAGGGTTCATATGGCATTTTCGCAAGACCCTCGGAACGTCCAATTGGGGTTATCTACTGATGGATTTAATCCTTTCGGGCAGTCTGGAAAAGCATACTCTTGTTGGCGGTTATCCGACTCGTACAATCTTCCCAGGGATGTGCATGAAGCGGGAGTTTATGTTCCTAACAGTCATAATTCCGGGTCCGTCTAATCCAAAAGGTAAGATTGATGTGTACTTGCAGCCGCTGATAGATGAGTTGACGATGTTGTGGAATGATGGTGTGTTGACATATGACGTATCTTTGAGGCAGAATTTTATGATGAAAGCAGCTTTGATGTGGACGATCAACGACTTTCCCGCCTATGGGATGATGTCGGGTTGGATGACCGCTGGGAAGCATGGATGCCCAATATGTATGGAGCGATCGAAGGCATTCACGCTTAAAAACAGTCGAAAGATCTCATATTTTGATTGTCATCGTCAATTCCTTCCAGAAGATCATCCTTATAGGCGTAACAAGAATGCATTCAAGAAGCGTTGTGCGGATACAACACCACCTCCACCACGTTTGACTGGTCCTAATGTATGGCGGAGAGTACAGTACTTACCGCTCGTCCATGAATCCCAAGGAGAACATATTCCTGATTATGGCGTCAACCATCATTGGACAAAACAAAGTATATTTTGGAGGTTGCCGTCTTGGAGGACGCAGCTACTCCGTCACAACATTGATGTCATGCATACTGAGAGGAATGTGTTTTTGAATGTGTTTGACACTGTGATGGACATCAAGGGGAGGACAAAGGACACAAATAAAGCCCGATTGGATCTGGTTGAAATTTGTAATCGGAAGGAGCTTGAGTTGCAGGACGATGGTCGTGGCAGACTTATCAAACCGAAGGCAAGTTATACACTAAGCAAAACACAGAAAGTGGTCGTCTGTAAGTGGGTTAAAGAACTAAAGTCACCAGATGGGTATGCTTCCAATCTGGATAGATGTGTTGACATTAAGGAAGCAAAGTTACATGGAATGAAGAGTCATGATTGCCACGTGCTCATACAACGGTTGCTTCCAATTGCATTCGACGCATTACCGAAGCAAATTTGGAACCCACTTGTTGAGCTTAGCCACTTTTTCAGGGAGCTTACATCGACAACACTAAATGTGAATCAATTAAAGGATATGGAAGTCAAGATAACCGTTTTGTTATGTAAGCTGGAGCAAATCTTCCTGCCGAGTTTCTTTGATTCCATGGAACACCTTCCAGTTCATCTACCTTACGAAGCAAGAGTTGGTGGCCCAGTCCAATATCGCTGGATGTATCCATTTGAGAGGTAAACAACATCAACTATTTTACTTAATACATATGAAATTTACGAACACGAAATCATAGTTTAGCTTTCCCTAAAACTAGTAATTATTTTTATGTATCCCTCTTTAATAGGTTCCTGCACTCCCTTAAACACAAAGTCAAGAACAAGGCACGAGTGGAGGGTTCCATTTGTGAAGCATACTTAGTAGAGGAGACTTCTACTTTTGCCTCTTATTACTATCCGGACGAAGTTAACACAAGTAGGACAAGGATGCTTAGAAACGTTGATTTGGGCGAAGGAAGTTCAACTAGTCCTCCTATATCAATATTCAACTATCCGGGCAGATTTAGTGGCAAATCAAAAGGATATTTCTTGGAGCAGCGTGACATTAATGCCGCTCATCTGTATATCCTTCAAAATTGTGAAGAGGTGGCGCCATATTTAGAGTAAGTTTCTACAATATCTTTTATAAGTTCAATTGACATTTATGATTATTAATCATCCTGCTGTTAATCTCCTATATGTAGGATGTACGGCAATTTTCTAAGGGATCTCCAACCTGACATTTCAAACGATCAGGTTGATCGAGAAATTACTTCTCACTTTGCTACGTGGTTCAGTAAATATGTAGGTTAAGCATCTTCATTTGATGCAATACATTTTATCTCCTTAAATATATAGCATGTATAAGAATAATATAATATTTGATTTTTCAGGTACTAGATCCAGAAAACAATGTTCAAAATCCATTGTTGACAAATTTGGCATGGGGGCCTAACAGATGGGTTACATCATGGAATACTTACATTGTAAATGGATATAAATTTAACACAAAAACATGGAATGAAGGAATTCAGTCGTGTAACTATGGTGTTTGTGTTCGAGCCACTGATGGCAATGTAGAGGATGATTTCTATGGGGTTCTAACTGACATCCTTGAACTCGATTATACCGGTTTCCTCGTGATGAAGTTGGTTATCTTCAAGTGTGATTGGTTTGATCCTACTCTTGACGTAGGGACAAAAATCGATAAAAAATATGGTATTGTTCAAGTTAGGTTGTCTCATAGGTATAATAAGGCGTACGACCCATTCATTTTTTCACAACAGGCAGATCAGGTTTATTACTCGTCATATCCCGAAGGACATCAAGGCTGGTTGGGTGTTATTAAGATAAAGGCTCGCAGTATAATTACTGATAATGTAATCAACCAGCCTAGAAAAGATGCTCCGTACCAAGATGATGAGTTTTCAAGACCCCACGTACTGTTGCAAATTACGCCGGACATTATTGTTAATTCTCTGGCGGACATTTCCGGAAATGGGGAAGAAGTTGAAAGAGAGTTAATGGATCAATCCGAGTTGGACGCATCTAGCGAAGGCACATTCCGATCAAGTGAGACTGATGAGAGTGAGGGTGAATTTAGTGACAAAGATTCTACTTAGGTAATTTATTTATGTCATAATTCATTGTGTAAATGTCATTCTACTTAGGTAATTTATTTTTGTATGATTTGCACTGTTGTGTAATCATATTTTCATTTTTTACACAGATGGCAGATTCCTCTAGAGGTAGGGGTCGTCGTGGTGGTCGTGGTAGAGGTCATGCTGCGAGAGTCCCTTCGCCGGTCGACCCACAGCCTTCAGATCGAGACCACCCTACCAACACCTCTGTGGACGGGACACCTTAGGGTGATGGAGTTGCACCCCCTTCCCAGCCTCATGTGGTCAGGACACAGGCTGCACCCTCATCATCCACACCTATGACAGGACCATCATCATCATCGGGACAGGAGAGTCGTGGTCCATCCGACAGGAGGATTCTTCCTATCCCCAGGGGGGATAACGAGTAAGCTAATTTAATTTTTTAATATATACAAAGTATCGTTAATTTCTATTTACTTGTTTTTTTATTTATTTATAACATTTATTAATGCTCTAATTTTGCTGCAGCTTTCTGCCCGTAAAAGGCCCTTCCGATTCGATATCGAAGATCCTGCGATGCAAGTTTGATGGTCCATGGCCTACATGGAAGGCCATCCCAGGGGGGCCATAGGGATCAGTTGTTTCAAGAGTTTAAGGTAACAATTTATTAAGTTATTTAAATTAAATTTACATTTTATATATATATACACACACGAATTTCCTAACAACTGTAAGTTCCAGAAAGAGTATAGGTGGGACGTAGCTTTAGAGGGTCTCGTCAGGGACATATTTGAGCATAAAGGCTCACTGGTCATGAAGAATATGACGACCAAGCTAAGGAAGGGTAAGAATAAGGCGAAGTGGGTGGATCCTGAGATCAGGAGGCAACTGGTGGCACATGTGCTTGGACTAGAGGGTCTAAATCAGCCGCCACCCACTACACTGAGCTGGTAATACATTAAACTTTTGACTTATTATACTATTTAATTAGTTTTCATTTTTAATTATTCTTATGAATTTAAGATTATATTTTTCTGTGCAGAAAGCACAAAAACAGTGGGCCCTCACTGCTATGGAGTTGGTGGAGAGGACGAAGAAGTTGAAGTCGGGGACATGGGTCAACGACAAGGCCCGTAACTATGCTGTAAGCAAAAAAACAATTTACTGTTTACTTATAATTTATTATAAATGATTTGTTAATATTGATTATAATTTTAACTAAATCTCTTCAACTATACTTTGAAGGTGGGCTTCAACGAGAAGAAGGACGATGCCATATCACGTGCCTCACAGTCACAAGATGAGGCCTTGACTTGTGATGGGCCCAACTCTCCTATCTCCGTCAACGATAATGTCATTTATTTGGAGGTCGTCGGGGGCAGGAACAAGAAGGGGTACGTGTATGGCCTCGGCCACCTGGGAGGCGAGTTTATCGCTTCATCATCAGGCACACCTGTTCCTTCCTACGCCGATACCGTCCCTCAGGAGCAGTTCACCCCAATGCAGGACACCATCACGGGGAGCGTCGGGCGAAGAGCGAGAGCGCCCAGCCGATGGCGAACCAGATTGCACAGATTGACTCGAGCACACCAAGAAATGATGCGAGGCGAATATCAGAGGAGGCCGACAATCGTGGCTGGTGTTGGAACAGATGAGGATCCAGACTCCGACTTGCTCGGGGTGATGCTCGACGGCGGTTGTGCCTTTCGCTGCCGCTCCTCTAGTTCCGCCGCCAGCTACTGATGCTGCTACTGCAGAGGACGATCAAATAGAAGACGTCGGTGGTATGGACGCTGAGGATGATTGGATTCCTCCACCTCCCCCTCATCATGACTGATTTTTTTTTCCATATTTTTGACTTTAAACGATTCTTGTACGACACTTTGGATTATATATATATATATATATATATATATATATATATATATATTCATTATTTCTTATGAATGTATATTTCATTAGTAATTTGGTGTGTTTTATTAGTAATTATGCTAAACTTTAAAGAAAAACAGAAAAAAATTTATTTTTTTTAAAATTAAATTTTTTTTTAAAAATTAATAAAACCAGTTTAGCGACCGAATTAGAAACCAATAATTCGGTCGCTAAACTTTAATTAACACCAACAGATTGTGGTCTAGCGACCGAAAATCCGTCGCTAATATAGGTTAACAGTAACCAACATTGGCGACCGAACTAGCAACCGATTATCGGTCGCTAAAAATGGTTACCCAAACAATGCGACCAACCGTGTAGCGACCGTTTTTTATTATTTAGCGACCGAAATTACGGTCGCCATTTAGCGACCGAATTATTATTTCGGTCTCTAAAAGGTTAGTGACCAGTCAGTCACCACCATGAATCGGTCGCTAATTCGATCGCTAAATTAAATAGCGACCGAATTAGAAAGTTTGGCGACCGAATATTCCGGTCGCTATTTGTTTTTTTTGTAGTGGTTTTGACAGTCTGACTTTTGGCTACTGAGAGCCATTATTTTTTGAGTTGTGGTTCCAGACTCCCACTATGTTTTAGTTATGTTGTTTTATTTTATTATGTTGTTATAACTCTTGGAAGTGGCTTGTTATGATAAAGGTCGAGATGTAAATATTGGTGATGCATAAGTATAAAACGTTGATGTATATTATGTTATGGTGTTAGTTTGTATGGAGATGAAAAGAAAAAATTTTATCACTATTTCTGAATAAGTATAAGTAGCGAGAAAATGTTATTTTCCGAAAGTAAACAGTGTTTAGTTAAGTTTTATTTTCCATAAAAGAGTTAACCATGTGATACCCCGAGGGGTGTTGCATCTTTGTATTCTTCTTTCCTTATTAATAAATTTTAGATGTGATGCAAATGAATGGTAGGAGCTTTGGGGCCAACCTAGTTTGGATCGTCTATCCTATAGTGATGTTTCGCACATCTCAGCCTTTTAAAAAAAAAAAATAAAAAAATTCCTTTTCCATTTCGATTTGTCTATATATCATAAGAATTTCTTTAGTCTAGTAATTGTTAATTAACTCTTGTGAGTACGATATCAGGAACTCAAATTCTTTATTACTATTGCTATAGGATGCACTTGCTCTTAAGTGTGTTATGCATGAAACACTTCTAAATGCTTATTGGTTTAGTGATTTAAAATCTAGTTTTCCTTCCTGTTCATGTAATATTAAGGTTAACTATTTTTTTGCCTATAATGCCAGGAAGGAAGGATGATCTTGGTATATGCTTTAGAAGAGCCCCGGGGCATCTGTTGATGTTACATGAGCTGGTATTTAACATTGAAAGAAAAAAAAAATTCTTCCTTGTCACTATTATTTGGGGTTGGTCTAAGCTATATCATCCTAAAATTACACCATTCCTTATACCATCCATGTGGCAATTTGTGGACCAATTAAATTGCCACATGGATGGTCAAAATGTCAACTGTTGGAGTTGTATTAATATTGTATTCAAAGCTTGTATGTACAGTATACTACAGTATAGTATACGTATTTTTAGTATTTATATATTTTGCCCAAAAAAAATTAATTATTATTTTTAATATCTGAAATAATGTATTTGTTAATTTTTTTTTATGTATTAGAGACCAAAAATACATAAAAAAAACAAATACATTATTTCAAATATTAAAAATAATAAGTAAATTTTTTGGACAAAATACATAAATACTAAAAATACGTATATTATACTACAGTATATTGTACATACAAATTTTGAATACAGTATTAATACAACTCCAACAATTGACATTTTGACCACCCATGTGGCCATTTAATTAGTCTACAAATTGCCGTCACATGAATGGTGTAAGGAGGGGTGTAATTTTAGGATGGTGTAGCTTAGACCAACCCATATTATTTTTATGTACTTGCAAAAAAACTAGTATATAGCAACAAAGGTCTTAACTCTCTGATAATCACTCAAATTGAATCCCACACTTTTCTTTTTCTCATTTATTGATACTGGCGAGGTAGTAATTGATAATTATAACAGGGGATGAAAATAATAGCTAGGAAGTGACCCCAAAACCCAGCATTAATTCACGTGTTTTTGCTTGCTTGACTTGAATGGATGGGTGAGTAGCTGTGCATATAAAACACAAAATTCTGCTATTGAATCGGTGTATGTTAGATATGCCTCCAAGGTCTTTCTGCTAGGCTGACACATTCACTATGCCTATAACAGTCCACAAGATGATCAATGGTCAATCCCGCAGCTTGCATAAAAGAGTGCACAATAACTGGACCAACAAACCGTAATTCACGCTTTACCAAGTCCTTGCTAAGGACCTCTGCTTTTGGACTCCTCAACGGAACATTTCTTGGGTATTTGTATTTGTTAATCACCGGTTTGTGATTTACATAACCCCATATATAGCTACTGAATGATCCATATTCCCTTACAATCTGTGCACAAAGATCAGGCATCAACTAACTTTCTAACCAAGGTCATGTCATGAAAAGCAGAAGGAAAAAATTAAATAGACATGGTTTGTGGCTTTGTGTACTTGCCTTCATTATGCATTTGGCATTGTGTACTATGCACATAACTCTGCTATCAGCTAAAGAAAGTGCTTTGTTTGATGCTATCTCCATGATTTCCTTTTCCTCCATTCTTGCAACAGTATTAGGATCAAATCCACCAAAAACTTCTCTATGTAAAAAATAATATAACTTCATCAATTTAATTACAAACAAAACGACATGCATACTATTAGAAATATTTGACACAGAATGTTACCTAAGCGTTTCCTTTCTTTTCAGAATTTCCGTCCAATTGTAATCCATGAGCAATCCAGACAATGCGAGCAGCTCAAACAATTTGCTATTTCATGATTTAACCAATCAAGAGAGTTGACATCAATGCATATGTATTTAATTAATAGATGTGATTTTCTAGGAAAAGAAAAGTTGTTAGAGTCTTCATCATTACGACTTAGCACTTACTTATCATCATAAGCTGGAACTCCCCAGCATTCATCATGAAATTCTATGTACACTTTATCTGCACAAAACTTCTAGATCAATTCTATACGAGAAAGAAAATATAAATTACTTGTATAAACTATGTCAGTTATGTATAAAATCTGGCCCATTTAAAAAAAAGATATTATACATTCTCTAATTATCATGAGGATGCTTCTAGGGTGCCTTGGAAAATTTAGATGCACCAATAGAGTTGATATTTTGCCCAATAGTTGATAAGGTTTCATTTAATGCTCTGATTTATGTAATTTATTATTAAAATATAGTAAACTTTGTGTTTTACCATTCTGTCCCTCAGTAAAATCTTTTTTTATCCTAATGTCGGCGGTGATGGGGATCACGAACTACGGCAGGGACGAGTCGACGGTGGTTGATAGTATGTACGTATCATGATGGGGAACAACACCAGCATCATTTTCTGCTCTGAGATGGATCTGGCCAAGGTCATATACAGATTGAGGGGTACAAGACGATATGGAGATGGAGAAGACCATTCCTAATTCATACATAATACAAAATTCAACTACATACCGAGATGGAGAAGACCAAATTGAGGGGTACATGATTTGGGGTTTACGATTTCATAAAGAATTGGGGAAAAGAGGATTAGGGTTCATGTTACAAATTTGTGCAAAATGAAAATACCATTTTTTTTTTAAAAAAATTTATTATGGTTTTTAAAATTATAATTAATCAGAAATTGGTAAAATATTTATTTAAATTTTTAATTTCAAAGGTAAATTAGTTAGTAGGGACACATATGTAAAATCAAATATTTTTAGGTTAAATATCAAGATCTTTGACTTGACCTCGTTAAATACACCATGAGTTGTTATTGGTCATGATAAAACTGCATTGATACAGCTAAATCTTCCAAGGCACCATAAAAATTTCCTTATTATGATATTTCCATATATATTATACGGTTAACTCACCATTGTGTTTATTTTAATTCATGCATTTGTTTTGTTTTTAAATGATTTGTAACCTGCTTTTCTGTTTTTTTTCCCTTTAAATGATGGAATAAGGGCTAGAAGCCAAACAGCTGTTGAAGGCATTTTTGTTCTTAGGCAAAACTAGTTCAATGGACTATGGTGACTTTTTAATGAATCTCAGTTTGTCTATTGGTTTATTTTCAGTGACTTGTATCTATTTCAACAGTTTGTACATCGGAATGTTGTTTTGTTTTCTAGTTTATAATTTGAGTAGAAAAGAGATAAAACATGCATGTACAGAATTATTTCTAAGGTATATAGGGATCATAATACTTGATTTTAATGTAATAAGCCAAGTAGTAGATAATTAATTGTGGAGGGTGCTACCTAAGGTAGTTATGATTACATTAATTTTATTTTAAATTTTATTTTTGTTAACCAGTTTATCTAGTTATTTCAAAGTTAGTAAGGCTAAAAAGAATGTTCCATTGAAATCTGTTAACTTAGTTAACGATCAATAATGTTAACAGGGTGAAGTGTAATTTTTTGTTAAGTTTAGAGTTGTTTATCTTTTAGCAAAATCTCATAAGGGTGGGATATAACTTACTCAATTATATAATACAATTAAGAGTATCCAGAGCAAGAAGTATCCAATATATACGGATGAAGATCACCTGTCTCAAAATAATGTCTCGTTCTCTATCTCATCCACTTAGACAGAGAATGAGACATCATTTTGGGATAGATAATCTCCATCCAATATGTAGATACATGTGAATACAAAATAACTATTTTCAACTGTCCATGTTTCATATATGACAATTGAACAATGGCTTTGTATTGGACTGTGTGTGAAGAGAGTATATATCCGTGTAACTTTATGAAAGTATGATTGCTCATTCTATACTTGCTTCAAAGTGAAAGATTACGAACTCCCAACCGATATACAGATATGTTTGGTTCATGAGCGCCATTATCATTTCTTCTAATAGAAACCAAGTTAAGCCGCACAAATCTACCAAATTGATAGGCTTGATTTTACGTTCGAGCAGTACTATATTATTGATATTGAAGTGAAAACAACCTGTTCTATACAAGTTATAGAATCACTATTACAAAACTAGAAGCTTTTGGTAGAAATGCTTGTTTTCTGTTAAAAAGGAAAAAGAAAAAGATATCATTACATTTGCTTTTGGTAGAAAGACTTGTTTTCTGTTAAAAAAGAAAAAGAAAAAGAAAAAAAGATATCATTACATTTGCTTTTTATCTTAAATATGCATATTGAAAACCAATTAACCCCCAGATTAAATGGCAATACTGACCATTTTAGCGCATGACAACACATGCTCTAAAAGTACACAAAGATCTAGTTTATCGCTCAATAAGATGTATATATGGTTTAAAATTGCGAACTTTATTCGCAGTTGCAGTTGCATAATATTTATCGTAATTATAAATATCACAATTATAAATAATTGTAAAAAAATGTGATTGATCCTGCATCAATTGTAATCGTGTTTTGGTTTAGAAGATCTCCAAATCAAAACATTACGATACTAATTGTAATCGCATGGCTTTATTTAAAACCCCTTAGTAAGATAGGATGTTTGACTCAACCAAAAACTTTGTTTTGTTTCCAATTGCATGTCTTTATACTATTGAGCAATGCTAGCATGCCAATTTTAAACATACTCATACTCCTCTTAAAACATCCTTTATTATTTGATGCATTTTATATGGGACAACATATTTTGATGGGTTTCACATGAAATCCATTCAATAATTGAGACTCTGTTAAGGAAGAGTGCAGTACTAGTATTTTTCTATTGTATTTGTATGTTAGTGTTTTAATATGCCTTTTCATATTCCTTCGACGCAAAATAAAAGAAAACCAAATCAAATTTTCCAAAATGATAAAATAGTGGTATTGAAATTGAAATTGATCATACCACTGTTCTTTGTGATCCAGTTGCATCTTTTCAATTCCCCAGGCTCAGGGCTCAGTGGTGGACTTGGTTGTCGTTGTTGCTGTAGCTGTATAGTTTTAGTAACTGTAGGTTCTCTTCTTTCACATGGTGAAATCAAACGCAGTGCCAATGAAATCTTTTCATCTAGTGGAGTCACAGAATCAGCCTGAGAGGAGTCATTTGAGTTTTGTGACAAAGATAATGATAATGAAGATAAAGATAAAGATAAAGATGAAGTGCTTTTCTGGAGTCCAATTGGGTACACTTTCTTGAGGTGTTTGGGAAAAAAGCTATGGTTCAGTATTCTCTGTGTCTCTTTGACACTCTTGCTCTTCTCCAGAGCATGTTTACTTACATTTTTTGTTTTAAACATAGCGAAGAACAAGAGAAAATTTTACTGTCACAAATGCGGTAGTTGCTCAAGTGGGGTTGGGATTCATATAAACGGGGGGTTTTTAAAAAGAGATGGATAGCAAGAGAAATGTTAATTTGAAGTGGGTGGTTAAAATGTGAGTTTCATAGCACATTAGATATTTTCTTGTCCTTAGTTTTCAAGCAATATTTGATTATGAGCCCATAGCATAAGCTACACATTTTCTTGAGATAAGAATACTGCAGTCCTCGGGCCACTGAAAGTCGTCTATAATAAATGTTAAGATCAACTTTGTTTAAATGTAAAACGACGCCAAAGACTCTACTTACAAGTTACACATATTCATTGAACTGTTCTTCAGTACATAAATATTGATAGCTCTCTCACTTATAAGAAGATTAAGACAAGGGTTACCATGATTTTATTATCTAAGAATCCATTTAGCCTAATTTTTGTCTTATCATATGATAAAATATAAATCACTATCTATATATGTTGCTAGTTTATATAAATATTAAAAATGGGTATATATGTGTATATATTATAACCGGTTGAGAATTATGTGCCCCTACATTTAGGAAATAATAAAACAATTCATTTTCTGGAAAAATTCAGCGGTAATCATAAATGGGGTTGATTTATTTTGTTTCCGGCCAAATTCGCTAGACCACAACATTGCACCCAACCTGTAAAAATAGAATGATTAGGAACATATGCATTGCACCCTTATTACGAATCTAGTTAGCAACACGTAGATAGCACGCAAATTGTTAAAAATTTAATTTTTAAATTTGAGACAGTAATTATAGAATTAAAATATATAAATATATAATATATAAAAATCTACTTGGAGTTGCTAACGGGTCTCAAAATTTTTTGGTTGGGTTAAACCATTGAAGCTGACGTGGATGTCATAAGGATAGTTGCTAATAGAATTAACTAGTTTTCATGAAAACTACCAATAAAAATAAGAGAGAGAAAAAAATAATAGTATTAAGTAAATATTAATATCAAATGAAAAAATAAAGAGTTATATATTTTAAGTTGAAACAAAATAAGATTTCAAAAAAAATGTTGAAACAAAATAAATATAAATACCAATATGAGGGTAATTCATGGGACCCAGTTGATAAATTTTTAAGAATTATATCATTGGAGTTTACTACAAGAAAAACAGTGTTTAGTGTCAGCCAAAAGCTCATGCTAAATGCTAAAAGCCACATTAAGGGTGCGTTTGATTTGCAAAAGGTATCTGGACAGTACAGGACAGACAGGCACATGACAAATCCTTGAGTTACAGGACAATTCTTTGTCTTATACATTGTTTGATGGATAATAGACAGCACAAACAAAATAATATTTAAATTTACCGCAATACCCTTTAAAATATATATATTATTTAATATATAAATATACAATATATAATTTTGTATAATTATGTAGAGAGGAGAGAAGGAGAGAGAGAGAGATAGAGAGGAGAAAGAGAGAGGAGAGAGGGGGAGAAATAGGAGAGAGGGAGGGAGGGAGAGGGAGAGAGAGAGAGAGAGAGGAAAGAGAGGGAGGGAGGGAGATGAGAGAGAGGAAAGAAAGAGAGAGGAGAGGGAGGGAGATGAGAGAGAGGAAAGAAATAGGAGAGAGAGATAGAGAGGAGAGAGGGAGAGAAAGCGAGGAGAGAGATGTAAGGATAATTTTGTCTTTTATTAGTCTGTCTATGGGACAACCTTTTGTCCCATGATTTGGTGGGGGTCAAAATTTTGGGTTTTTGTCCTGTCCCTCACCACCTTTTATGTCATGTCCCCTGACTACTTTTCAAATCAAACAAGACACAAAAATTTTTGTGCTGTCTAATCCCCTGAATTTTTGCAAATCAAACTCACCCTAAATGACAAAATAATGTCGCCTTTGTGTTGGCCACGGCGCTATCGCTAAAGTGCTTGACGCTAATTTTAGCGTCTGCTAAATAAGAACCGACGCTAATTAGAATCGACTTAAGAGACGCTAAGTAGACGCTACACAACTCTGGCAATGGCCAACGCTAAATTATGGTGAGACACAAGGTATGACCCATAAAAAAAAAAAGTTAAATATTATTCCAAAGGACTGCAATATTAAAAATATGCTCCAAGTTAAATTTTCGTTTAGTAAATATTTCTAACTGGAAATGGAATGAATCCAAAATTTTGGAAACTTTTAAAAATTAACTTGACTTTCATTAGAAATATTTAAAAAAATGTATGATGACCGAAAAATTAATTAATTGTTTCAAGGAATTTCAAATTTCATTGAAGATAACTAAGGGGAAAATGAATAACGTAATTATTTTTTACCATATTAGGATTTGTTAATTTGAAAATAATAAAATCTTAGAGAAAAACCCTGATTTGATCTATTAAAAGAAAAATAAAAAAATAAAAAATAAGCAATTAATAAGCATTTTTTTACAAAATTAATAAGCATTTTGTGATCGTGGAATATGTTAAACTAAAATAATACAAAAAATGAATAATCCAATTAATTGGATATTATATTGAGAATTTGTTAATTTGGAATACTAAAAACTTAGAGCGAATACCTTATTTGCTTAATAGAAAGAAAAATCATTAGTATTAAAAAAAAGCAATTAATTAATGGGTTGGGCTAAGGTGCACCATCCATATTTTGCATCACCAACTACACTACTCATATGTGGCAAATTTTGGGCCAATCAAATTACCACATGGGTTTGGTCAAAATTTCAAATTTTCTAGTTGTATTTATATTGTAGTCAAATATATGAATACAATATATTGTAGTATAGTATATGTACTCTTTGTATTCGCAAATTTAACCCATATTTAAAAAATCTTTTTTGATGAAAAAAACTGATTATATTACAAAATAATATTTTAATATGAATTAAAATAATGTTCGTTGTCAATAATATTTTGTAATATAATCAGTTTTTTAATCAAAAAACATTATTTTAATATGAGTTAAATTTGCAAATACAAATAGCACATATATTATACTACAATATACTGTATTCATATAGTTTGACTACAGTATAATACAACTAGAAAGTTTGAAATTTTGACCAATCTATGTGTTAATTTGATTGACCCAAAATTTGTCACATGGGTGGTGTAAAATATGGGTGGTGCACCATAGCTCAACCCTTAATTAATTGATATATATATATATATATATATATATATATATATATATATATATATATGATCATTGAATAATGTAATTTAAATAATATAAAATGAAAAACATAATTAATTACAATATTGTGATTTGTTCATTTAGAAGTGATAAAAGTTTTGAGCAGAATCCTGATTAGTGCTATTTTGAAAAGAAAAAAATCAATAAAAAATAAACAATTAATTTATTATGAAACATGCTAAATTGAGAAAAAATAAAATTAATAAATGCAATTAATTGACAGATTTAAAATATATATATATATATATATATATATATATATATATATATATATATATATATATGATATACTTGACATGCATAAAGCCACATGTCTTATTGAATAGAGCTCAATTATTGATTTGTCTCGTTTGATTAAAATTATCGTCAAACAGACGATGTTAGATGTGACATCAGTGTGGTACATGATAGGCTCCTAAATGAAAAGACTCATAAATGAATCGATTTTATTTGAAGTGTAAGCTGATCCGATCTGATCCCCGAATTCTAGAAAATTAATATTAAAATTTAATCATGTTAACTATTTATTCTCTAGAAGTATATTAATTTTTTATATTTTTTAGTGAGTTCCAAAATAAAAATAAAAATAAATGAGAGTAATTGGATAATCTGATGATCCAAACCAATCCAATTTTAATTGGACAGACTTGGATATGTAGAATTATTTTGCAAAAGCGATCTGATCCAATTCAATTTAATCAGATCGCGCGGATGCTAAAATACATCAAATCCGATCCAAACTGACTCAATTATACTCCTAGATTTAATATCAGAACGAAATCATGAGACTGTGCAAATTTCGGACTATAAAACTTAATAATTTTGAGCGACACTGTGCATGTATGAGACTGTACAGTTGATGAAAGCTTAAAAAGAATCAATTGGTACTAACTATAATAACAAGATGCATTCTTCTTTTCGGGTGTACATGACTTAGGAACTCCAAGGTTAAGCATGCTTGATTTGGAGCAATGTTAGGATGGGAGACCTCTTGGGAATTTATTTAATTAAGAAGCGTGTGAGTAAGAACAAAGCACATAAGAGGCCCATGTTGGTTTGTGGGGACAGTAATCAATATAAAAAATAGTTTGGTCATTACAAATATTGTCAGAGTGGAACCTCTCCCAGTACAGTGTGGTTCGAGATGAACCATCTTGAAGCTGGTGGGCATGTGACCTAGGATTGAAGAGTGCAGTGACTGATAATCATTGCCAAAGATGAAGCACGGACGACGAGCGGCTCTTGACAGACTTATAGGCGAAGGGACACTTGAATGAACCAATTTCACATTCAAAATGAGAAGGATCCTAAGTTTGTGTAGGTACGAGACTGCGCAAGTATGAAATTGTACAATTGAGAAAATGTTAAAAATAATTGATCGGTACAACCTATACCTTCTTTTTGGGAACCCGTGACTTAGAAACTCCATATAAAGCGTGTGTGAGTGAGAACAAAACACATTGAGGAGACTCAATGTTGCTTTGCAGGGACAATGCCAATTCGAAAAGCAATGCGATCATTACATTAAGGTTTAATTATTGAGTTGGTCCCTTAACTAAAAATTTTCTAATTAGGTCACTGAACTTATATAAAATTTTCAACTGGGTCCCTAAACTAAAAAGTTTCTAATTGGGTCCTTGAACTTATATAAAATTTTTAATCGGGTCCCTAAACTAGAATGATAACGACATAAAATAAAAAATAATAAAATGATAGATAATGAAATTTAGAAAAAATACTATTTGACATAATAATAAAATGACAAGATGAACATGAGAGAAAACTCACTATTTAAAATAATAATAATTAAAATAAAAAATTAAAATAAAACTTAGTGAGAAAAGTTATTGTTTATCATAACAATTAAATAAAAGTAGAAAAAATTATGATATAAATTTAGTTCTTGAAATGATAATAACAAAATAATGAAATATGAAATTGTGCTAGAAAATTCATGTTTTATAAAAAAACATATTAAGATACTAAACTGATAAATCTCAATCAAAAATATTAAATAGTAATATAGTGTTAATGGATGATTTTGAAAAAAAAATGTTTCAAATAAAAATAAAATAGTAAAAGATAAAACTTTAATACCCGCTATTTTTATTATTATTTAAAGAAAATATCTTTAATAATTTATGCAATTTTTTTTATTTCAATAATTGAGTTATGATTTTAAGACCTAGACATGATAATGCATACTCGACACATTCTTAGTAATCATGTTAATTGAATTAATGACATTATTTGAATATTTTTATTCTAATATTATAACAAGACATGAAACTTGGTAAAAAAATCAATATTTTAAAAAATAAAATTATAATTTAACAACAAAGTTATTGTTTGAAATAATCTAGTAAAGTAAATATCACATCTTATTTTGATTTTCAATTTTTTTGAGCTATTTAATTAATTAATTAATTTTTTTTATTATTTTATTATTTTATTTTTAAATTGAGTTTTTCTTAAATTATTTTAATATTTCTTAAATAATATTTTTGCTTGTTATGTCTATTACTATTATTATTAAATTTCATCATCTATTATTTTATTATTTTTTATTTTATATAGTCACCTATAGGGACCCAATTGAAAATTTTATATAAGTTCAGGGACCAAATTATAAAAAATTTTAGTTCAGGGACCTAATTGAAAAATTCTCAAATAGTTCAGGGACCAATTCAATAATTAAACCTTACATTAATTAGACTAAAATATCTTCATCATTGCTAATTAATATTTCTGAAGAACTTGTATTTCAAAATGGTTTAAGTATGTATTCCCTCCTGTCCATATTATAAGCAAAAAAATCTCAAAACTTTTGGTCCAATATATAAGTAAATTTTGTTTTCCAACGACTCATTTAATGACATTGTTCCTAAAATATCATTCATTTAATATAAGTTTTGTTTTCCAATGACTCATTCTATTCCTAATAATACAACCAACTTTTCATTACCATTAAAGGGTAATTTAGATAAAAACCTAATTTTTTAACCAAATTAAATAAGATTAACTAACCACCTTAATATGTGTGTTGCATTAATTTTTTTTTTTTCTTATAATACATAGCGGAGGGAGTAAAGATTTGGTTGAAATTGGAATGCCATTCCAAATGAAACATACCAATCTAATCATTACATTAATTATTCTTTTAGCTGCAGTGTTTGTCTCATCGCAAGGTGTAATGGGTCCATAACACTCTTGACTCCTACTCCTCTGCCTTTAATTCTGAGACATACCTGTGGCCTGCATAGACAAAGATATCCTATCCTTCTTTCTTCTTTGCCATTTGGTCTCTTCCGCTTTAAAAATCTTTTCAAAGATAGAGGATTCTTTAGTTAGCTTCGAGCATTTGATTGCAGACTAATGATTTGATCATGATGTACCTATGTTCCTCGTAGGAGGCCAGTTGCTTCGCAAGATGTTAGCAAGTATATTTGATTGCAGACTAGTAGTCGGAGAGACAGATCTACATACAAAGTGGTAGCCCTTGCGTCTGCCAAGTCACAAAATTTTCTATGAAGAATATTCTAGATTTTTTTTTTTTTTACTAGAATTATATGAAAGACGATATTCTATTTTAAATTTAAGTTCGCCATGTGACATATGACATAAATATGTGTGTTCCTGCCATTGGTTGGCAACCGGCCCACTTCGCATTCGGGTAAGGCGTACGTCATACGTAACCCGAGAACAACAGCCCGACATTGAACAAGATCTGGGTCGAGCACGAGCCGGAAATGAGGGGTAAGACCCGACTTAGTGGATACCAGGGTCAGAGTAACCCACTTACTCGGCCCAGAATGAGAAGGAATGCTTTCGCTCGAGAAGGAGAACTACCTGATCAACTACCCTGCTTGTAACCGGGATTGGCCGCCCAAATCCAGAGGCCCAACTCGATGGCCCCGAAGGGATAACCCATCGGCGCTTCCCAACTCGGTCGAAGCTCCCTGCCAACAAGGTCGAAGCTCCGTGCTTCCCTGCTAACAAGGTCGAAGCTCCGTGCTTCCCATCTCAGTCGAAGCTCGGCGCTTCCCAATGTAAATATATGCCTTGACAGGTACTTTTGTTTTGATGATTGACAAAAGGAAAAGGTCCAGAAGGACTAAATAGCAAAAAGCAGAAACTCATAAAGCAAGCAAGCACAAGGGGCAAAATGGGAATTTCAGTTATTGTATTGGATGTGTTAGAAAATGTGTGTAAATGGTAAGTAGAGTTCTCAATTTAATATTGGTCTCACACACACAAATTTAACACGTGCCTAAAACTTTTTTAACATGTTTTATATCTGACAATTAATTGTGCTTAATGTGTAATAAAAATATAAATTGTCAAGATTTTCGAATTCAAATGTGCTTCGAGCCATAATCGATTATGGGAAACCAATAATCGATTATGATATGAATTAAAAGGCTTTAAATGAGTTTAATGAGCATTGATTTTAGGTAAAGCCATTAAATTTTGAATTTTAATTAGAATAATCAATAATGTAATATGTATAATCGATTATGTCCTTTCTGGATTTCAACGAGCTTCAAACAGAAACCTCGTAATCGATTATGGATTTTTATATGAAAGTCAGTGGACCCATAATCGATTAGTATAATCGATTATGATTATTCTATCAAATTGAGCGCTTCCTGAAAAAGTTTTAAATAATCTATTATGATAATGTAATAATCGATTATGCTGCGATAAAAATGAATTTTAATGAGGCTTGGCCTATTTTCTTTGGACCAACACTTCTCACATATAAAAGAAAAGTTTGGCAGCCATCAGCAGACAGAACTCTACTATTTCACTTGTGCTAAAAACTATGATAAACATATTCTCTACTATTTCTCTTGCACTATCACTTTAACCATATTATCTTGAGAGTTCTACACACCATATAGGTGTTATTGTAACTGTTCTTCAATTTGTTTTTATCAGCACTATTAATATTGCATATTGTTGGTAAGAGTCGTGTGACTCAAATCCTTCTTTTCTACACCAAGTTTACAAGAGAGGTGATATCTCTTGTGGAGGTGATATCTCTTGTGGTATTTCTTGGATGTGATTTCCAAGGGTACAAGGGAGGTGATATTCCTTGTGGGTGACAAGAGAGGTGATATCTCTTGGGTTATTTGTTTTGAGGCTCTTTCACTAGGGGAGGTGATATCACTGGTATGTGAGGAGTGCTATCTATTGTAAAGGTTTCTAGCTGCTCCTGTTTGAAAGCTAGTGTTGAGTGAAAACCATTGGTGGTATTACCTTGGGGACTGGGTAGTTTGTGGCCGAACCAGGTTATATCGCTGTGTTCTTTTCTCTTCCCTTATCTCTTTACTTTCACAATTGCTTTTCGCTTAAACACTTTTTAATTGCACGTGACGTTAACAATTTGATTTACAAAATATTTTAAAAGGATTATAATTTTAATTTGTTAAAGTTTTTGAAAAACACAGTTCACACACAATTCACCCCCCTCTTGTGTTTGGAGTCACTTGTCAACAAGTGGCATCAGAGCTTAACTCTTGGATATAATGGATGTAACGGTCTTAAGAGGAAATATGACTTCAAACGGTTTTTGTAATGAGGGTAATTCCGTAAACAGACCCCATCTTTCAATGGTGAACGGTATGGTTATTGGAAAGAAAGAGTGCTAATTTTTCTTGAATCTTCCGATATTGATATTTGGGATGCTGTGGAAAATGGTCCATTTGTCCCCAAGGATGAAGTTAATGGTTCTTCGGTGGATAAACCGAGAAATCTTTGGACCGACGTGGAAAAGAAAAAGGTCCAATACAATTGAAAGCTAGGAACATCATTATTTTAGCTTTAAGCTACACTGAGTTTTATAGGGTCTCAAATTGCAAGACTGCCAAGGAAATGTGGGACACCTTTCAATTGACCCATGAAGGTACTACCGAGGTCAAAAGGGCTAGGATGAACACATTGACCCATGAGTATGAGCTATTTAGGATGAAACATGGTGAAAGCATACAAGATATGCATAAACGTTTTACTCACATTATAAATCATCTTAGGGCTCTTGGGATATTTTTCAATAGTGAGGATTTGATTAATAAAGCATTTAGATGGTTGAATAGAAGTTGGCAACCCAAAGTAACTGCTATATCTGAATCTAGAGATTTATCTTCTATGTCTTTGGCAACTCTGTTTGGCAAAAATTCAGGAACACGAGCTTGAACTAAATCACCTCTTGGAAAGTGAGCAAAGCGATGATAAGTTAAAGAATGGTCATGCACTCAAAGCACTCATGATTGAAAAAGATGAAGAGAGTGACTTTGATGATTGCGATAGTCTTGATGGAGAAGATGAAGATATGAGCCAAATGATCCGCAAGTTTAAAAGTTCTTAAGGCGAAAAGGCAAAGCAAAACAAGTCTCCAATCCTCAAAAGAAATTTGAGGAAGAAGGAACTTCATTCAACCCAACATGCTACAAGTGCGGCAAAAAGGGTCATATAAAACCCGACTGTCCTAAAGGCCAAAGATCAGATAAAAGGCCACAAAAGGACCGAATAGAAATAAGGGCCTATATTGCTTGGGAAGAAAATGATATGGATTCATCCGATGAGTCGAATAATGAAAAGGCAAATTTATGTCTCATGGCAAATCATGACGAAGATGAGGTAAACGACCTTAAACTTGAAACTGATTTATCTTATGATGATTTGCTAATTGCTTGTGAAGAATTGAATGATGAAACTATTATACTTCGAAAAATCATTTCTTCATCCAAGAAAACCATCTCTCTTCTTGAATCCAAAATCGATGTTTTAAACAAAGAGATGGAAGCCCTTAAAGAAAACAAGTTGTTTTAAAAGAAACTTCTTCTTGAACTTATTGTGAAAATAAAAAGGATGAAGTTTTCAAATGTGAAGTGTGCAACATTTTGAAAATTAAAGTTGAGGACTTATATAACAAGCTTGCGAAATTCACAATGGGAAGGGATAACCTAAATGTTCTATTGGGAAATCAAAAGGGAATGTATGATAAAGCTGGTTTGGGTTATCACTTGAAATTTCATGAAAAATATTTTAAGAAATTTTTTGGTCCAAGCAACAAGTTCAGTAGTCCTTTTGTTAAATGCTTTCATTGTGATAAAAAAGGTCACACTGCCGCTATTTGTAACAGTAGGAAATACAAAGGCATGAATGGTAACAATGCATGGATTTCAAAGGGCTTATTGCCCAAGACTAATGTTCAAGGACACAAAATGGTTTGAATAATAAAAGCCAAAACATGATTCTGTTTTGAAGTAGTGCTTGAAAACAAAGAACTAAATTTGGAACCTTAATAGTGGTCGTTCAAAGCACATGACAGGAGACAAACACAAATTCTCCTTTCCATCACCCAAAAATGGTAGTTATGTTTTTCTATGGTGTAAGTTTAAAGGGTATAAGGCAGAGTTTGTTTCTTCTAAATATTTGGTCATGATTAATGAGTTCACTTGACAAACAAACCAAGTTATTTGAACAATCAATTGGAAATATCTATATGGTTATATCTTGGATAATATATGCTAATCTGTGTGTTGAAGTGTATAAATAAGCTATATAGGTTCTCTCCAAAGAAGTTGGCCAAGTTCTGAAATTTTCGGGTGATAATCGATTATGCACAAGAAATAATCGATTATTCAAAAGTCAGTGAGCCTAAAATCGATTATGATAATTGATTCCATGAGAAAGGGGGAGAAACCACAAAAGTCAGAGGAGTCTTAATCGATTCCAATAATCGATTATGCACGGAAGGAAACAAAGAGTCATAATCAATTACAATAATTGATTATGAAAAGCTAGAATTCAAACTCGATTACATAATCGGTTATGCTTTGAATGTTAATCATCAAAAATCGATTTTCTAATTGATTATACGAAGAAGCCCAAAAGGAGATTCCTCAAATATCAAAGGTCATGCTCTCAACTTTGATAAATTTTGGTATATCTTGATAAACCCCATATGAAATATCTATATTTGCATGTTAAAACTCTTTACATACTCACAGCTTGGGAATTCTTTGAAAAAGGATATTTCGTCATCATACATTCTTGTCATGGTTCAAATTTTCCATTACATCAAATCAATATAAACTTTTAATTTTTATCCTTGATGTTAATTTGAAAAATTATTTTCGAAAGGCGGAAAATTATTTGTATGATTAAGGGAACTATAAGAATACAAAATTGTATCCTTGTTAAAAAGGCAACAATTTTCTTTAAACTGTTTCTTTAATCATGGTACTTGCTTCTGCATAAATAGTTGGAATTAAATGGATGCCGGCATATATTTTTTGTCTATAATTCTTGCCTGGATATATGCCCTCCTTTACCATTACTTTTTCCCGCCTTTTGATAATGCCAAAAGGGGGAGAGTTATATGATTTCATGATTCAAGGGAGTGGATTTGAATGTATGCATAAAGTGAGGGGGAGTAGAGCATAAAAATGCGCTTAGAACTCTGATATTTCTTATTTGTTTGCTCTTACCCATTTCTTAATCAAATCCCTCCATGAGATGTTTGTCATCATCAAAAAGGGGGAGAATGTAAATATATGCCTTGACAGATACTTTTGTTTTGATGATTGACAAAGGGAAACGGTCCAGAAGGACTAAATAGAAAAAAACGAAAACTCATAAAGCAAGCAAGCACAAAGGGCAAAATGAGAATTTCAGTTATTGTATTGGATGTTTTATAAAATGTGTGTAAATGGTAAGTAGAGTTCTCAACTTAATACTGGTCTCACACACACACATTTGACATGTGCCTAAAACTTTTTTAACATGTTTTATATCTGACAATTAATTGTGCTTAATGTGTAATCAAAATATTAATTGTTAAGATTTTCGAATTCAAATGTGCTTCGAGCCATAATCGATTATGGGAAACCAATAATCGATTATTATATGAATTAAAAGGCTTTAAATGAGTTTAATGAGTATTGATTTTAATTATAGTCGTTAAGTTTTGAATTTGAATTAGAATAATCAATTATGTAATATGTACAATCGATTATGTCCTTTCTGGCTTTCAACGAGCTTCAAACAGAAACCCTGTAATCAATTATGTAATCGATTATGGCTTTTTATATGAAAGTCAGTGGACCTGTAATCGATTAGTATAATCGATTATGCTTATTCTCTCAAAGTAAACACTTCCTGAAAAGGTTTTAAATAATCGATTATGAGAATCTAATAATCGATTATACTGCGATAAAATGAATTTTAATGAGGCTTGACCTATTTTCTTTGGAGCAACACTTCTCACATATAAAAGAAAAGTTAGGCAGCCATCACCTGACAACACTATTAAGAGTGCATATTGTTGGTAAGATTCGTGTGTCTCAAACCCTTCTTTTCTACACAAAGTTTACAAGAGAGGTGATATCTCTTGTGGTGTTTCTTGGATGGGATTTCCAAGGGTACAAGGGAGGTGATATTCCTTGTGGTTGACAAGAGAGGTGATATCTCTTGGGTTATTTGTTTTGAGGCTCTTTCACTGGGGGAGGTGATATCCCTGGTCTGTGAGGAGTGCTTTCTATCGTAAAGGTTTCTAGCTGCTCCTGTTTAAAAGCTAGTGTCGAGTGAAAACCCTTGGTGGTATTGCCTTGGGGACTGGACGTAGGCCATGTGGGTAGTTCGTGGCCGAACCAGGATATATCGTTGTGTTCTTTTCTCTTCCCTTATCTCTTTACTTTCACAATTGCTTTTCGCTTAAACAGTTTTTATTTGCACGCGACTTTAACAATTTGATTCACAAAGTATTTTAAAAGGATTATAATTTTAATTTGTTAAAGTTTATGAAAAACATAGTTCACACACAATTCACCCCCCTCTTGTGTTTAGAGTCACTTGTCAACAAGTGGCATCAGAGCTTAACTCTTGGATATAGAGGTCGAAACTATCTTAAGAGGAAATATGACTTCAAACGGTTTCTGTAATGAAGATAATTCCATAAATAGACCCCCCATCTTTCAATGGTGAACGGTATGGTTATTGGAAAGAAAGAGTGCTAATTTTTCTTGAATCTTCCGATATTGATATTTGGGATGCTGTGGAAAATGGTCCATTTGTCCCCAAGGATGAAGTTAATGGTTCTTCGGTGGATAAACCGAGAAATCTTTGGACCGACGTGGAAAAGAAAAAGGTCCAATACAATTGAAAGCTAGGAACATCATTATTTTAGCTTTAAGCTACACTGAGTTTTATAGGGTCTCAAATTGCAAGACTGCCAAGGAAATGTGGGACACCTTTCAATTGACCCATGAAGGTACTACCGAGGTCAAAAGGGCTAGGATGAACACATTGACCCATGAGTATGAGCTATTTAGGATGAAACATGGTGAAAGCATACAAGATATGCATAAACGTTTTACTCACATTATAAATCATCTTAGGGCTCTTGGGATATTTTACAATAGTGAGGATTTGATTAATAAAGCATTTAGATGGTTGAATAGAAGTTGGCAACCCAAAGTAACTGCTATATCTGAATCTAAAGATTTATCTTCTATGTCTTTGGCAACTCTGTTTGGCAAAAATTCAGGAACACGAGTTTGAACTAAATCGCCTCTTGGAAAGTGAGCAAAGCGATGATAAGTTAAAGAATGGTCATGCACTCAAAGCACTCATGATTGAAAAAGTTGAAGAGAGTGACTTTGATGATTGTGATAGCCTTGATGAAGAAGAGGAAGATATGAGCCAAATGATCTGCAAGTTTAAAAAGTTCTTAAGGCGAAAAGGCAAAGCAAACAAGTCTCCAATCCTCAAAAGAAATTTGAGGAAGAAGGAACTTCTTTCAACCCAACATGCTACAAGTGCGGCAAAAAGGGTCATATAAAACCCGACTGTCCTAAAGGCCAAAGATCGGATAAAAGGTCACAAAAGGACCGAAGAGAAAGAAGGGCCTATATTGCTTGGGAAGAAAATGATATGGATTCATCCGATGAGTCGGATAATGAAAAGGAAAATTTATGTCTCATGGAAAATCATGACGAAGATGAGGTAAACGACTTTAAACTTGAAACTGATTTATCTTATGATGATTTGCTAATTGCTTGTGAAGAATTGAATGATGAAACTATTAGACTTAGAAAAATCATTTCTTCATCCAAGACAACCATCTCTCTTCTTGAATCTAAAATCGATGTTTTAAATAAAGAGATGGAAGCCCTTAAAGAAAAACAAGTTGTTTTAAAAGAAACTTCTTCTTGCACTTATTGTGAAAATAAATAGGATGAAGTTTTCAAATGTGAAGTGTGCTGCATTTTGAAAATTAAAGTTAAGGACTTATATAACAAGCTTACGAAATTCACAATGGGAAGGGATAACCTTAATGTTCTTTTGGGAAATCAAAAGGGAATGTATGACAAATCTGGTCTTGGCATGAGGGTCAAAGACCCTTTGCCAATTCATTGGGAACAATTCAGATTCAATCCTAAGGGTTCTTACTAATCCATTGATCATCAGTTTCGTTGGTATTGATTAAATGTTCATGTCTTATAGTTAAAGGGAAATTAATCCTTTAGTTTAATTCCATTAATTGTCCATAAATCGCTCAAGATCAATCCCTAAGGTCCTTGACTAAGCCATTGGCATAATCCTCACTCATTACTAACATTCAGTCTTATGAACAAGGGGAACAATCTCCCTTAACATGGTTCAATAGTTTTATTGTAATTAGGCCACGCATTCATAATACCAAACAACAACCAATATATCACAATATCATAATTATAATAAAAACACTCAATCATTGCATCGTTACATCAATATGAACATAACAGACATCAATAAACAATTAATAACAGTCATGCCAATATCATAACAACAAACAGTTTAACATTAGATAACAATTATGCATATAGGCATACAACGTCTTATCAAACATAAAGGGTTATGGGAACCCTTTGTCTTATGCTACCCCCAAGCCTACATACTCATACTATTTCTTCTCCCCGTACTTGGTATGAAGAATTCCCGTTAAATCGAAGACGCTCCTAGACCGGTTCCCTCGAACGACTCGACAAACGATCCCAAGCCTTGGTCAACATAAACAGGGTTAACCCATTAGTTCCCAATTCATGAAACAGAAAAGGAAACAGAAGAGGGAAAGACCATTACCTTTGCTAATTGGTACTAGCACGTGATTGTACTATCTCAACTACGAACAGAACACCAAACAAGGATTGGGTTCAAATGGGAAGAATAAGAGAGGCCAACGTCACACTTAGGATTGGTAAAGTGCTAATTTTGAGGGTTTCACTCATAACCCTCGCTGCTCACTGTCTATATATAGACTCTGACTCGAGCACGGTCGTGCTCCTTGTTGAGCACGGTCATGCTCCACTTAGCATCAGCGAGACACGTTTCCCCTTTGAGCACGGTCGTGCTTCCTATTGAGCACGACCATGCTTGTGGCTCAAGCATCCATAAGACACGTGCATCAAGCACAGGCGTGCTGACACATGAGCACGGGTGTGCTCATGCATCAATAAGTGATTTTTAACTTTAAAAACCCCACTTATCCCACTCTAAACCTTCCAAATAAACAAGGCAAATACAAAGCACTTACACGAAACACGGGGTGTTACATGAGTCACTTGTCAACACCCAACTTGGTCGAAGCTCCCTGCCAACATGGTCGAAGCTCTGCGCTTTCCTACTCGGTCGAAGTTCTGCACTTCCCAACCTGGTCGAAGCCCACACTTCCTGACTCTGTCGAAGCACCGCTCTTCCCTACTCGGTTGAAGCTCTCGCTTCCCTACTAGGTTGAGTTTTGGCTCCCAACAGTTGAGCTCTGGCTCACTTACTTGGTCGAGCTTCGGCTCTCGGAACATCGAGTTCAGGCTCTCAAACACCGCTAAGGATAAATTCCGACTAGTCCTTCTCATTTCGGCTCCTCAAAGAGGTTGAGCTCGGTCAAGCTCCCTCTAAGGATTACAATCGAAGAGGCCGATCTTGTAACACCATTCTCGAGCGCTACATTGTCCGTGACATTTTATGGCCGAAAAGTAGGTTAATTAAAATTCCCTGGAATATAACGGGGCAATTTTCTTTTTCACAAGTCGTAAATATAAATAATTGGAATAAGGTAAAAGTACAATAACATATTTCATAATCATAATTAAGGTTATAAGTTTGAAAATCATTTACATAAAAATCCAACCTGACTCATAAACAGAAATCATAAAGATATACAGACCCAACATAAAGATATGGAGACATAGCTCCTAAAATACAAGATACTTCGAGTAGCAGCTCCATAAACGGTAACACTAACTCCCAGACATACCCAACTGGCCAAACTAAAATATAAAAGACAATCCTCTCTCATACATTGTGAGAAGGACAAACCCAACTGTCGAGGTCTAGTGGAAACTTTATTTGAGCCCACTAACGACGCCTCACAAAAGACACTATTAGAGCCACTACAAAGTAGCTCTCGGACTAAGCCCTTTTCCTCTTCCAAGGGAAAAGTCATAGCTTACAAATCATCGACAGTCATGCCTAACTCATGAAAAGAAGGGTCAGGCATGACAGAAACACAAACTCCATAGCCTTGGGCCATTTGAAGTCTGGAAGACGTCCCCTAGAAACTCCACCATATCGTTCGTATGCTCGAACCTCAACCTCTACGATGAATTAGCTGAGCGACATCTAGATATCTTAGTCTTCTTGGGAGAACACAAAAGGAACAAAGCCAACCGACATAGGAAATATAAAATAAGGAGGCGAGATTCCCAAACATCACAATATATGGCAAATTTGAGAATAGCACGACACAACATAGCATACATTCATATCCATGTAAACACATATCTCAGCTAGACAATCCAGTATATTCAAGTAACAGGTAACACATGCACATGTAGCCAACGGTTTACTATATCAATATGATCATAAACTTGTCGAAGCATGACTTGACAATGTTAGTTCACAGAGACACGAGAACAGAGGTAACTAGTTGAAACTGCATAGTCACATACATACCTACACGACCACAAGGAAGATTTGATCCTAACTCCAGAGCTAAGAGAATGTTCGGAAGGAGTGGTTAGAGCACATGTTTCACAACTGGCAATATTAGGGATCTTGTGTGTTCAATAGTAACAGCCACAGTGGTACTATAACTGATTGTGCAACACTCTCGATAATTTGGACATGCTAGCATCTATTCGTAGATGTCAGTGTATTTCATGGAATGCCACAACCAAGAAGAATCACTAACTGGCCATCCGTGACCCTCCTACCTTGACCATCCTCAAGGCCATTTAAGATCGTCACTAGCACGTCCTCATGCACCCAAGCATGTAAGTCTGCTTCCTAGGCACAAAGGCCTTACTGACAAATTCATTTGAATCAAGCCGATAACGGCATGTGCGTTCATATTTATCCACTGGATAAATTCAGGGTTCCTTGAAGAAACCAAAAGCCATTCTAGAGGAAAAGTAGACAGTACCTACCTGTTATGAATCACCCCTCGTTGTACTATCCATGTTTCCACGATTGAGTATATTATGAAGGTTGGTCATTCGTCACCAACTTATTTTGCCTCTTTAAGTCCATTCCCAAATGGGATTACTTGTCGAGCAAGTAACCTTAAAATAGTCTTTGTCATTAAGTATTATGGATAGGATAAGTGAATCATCCTTACTTTATGACATATGTTCTTGCTCCACCATGAGTCATAATCATTAAGTCTTTGTTTTCACTAAGTCATCCTCGACTTAGGTTTTACATTTAACTTGAAATACTAGTCATAACGACTAAAATCCTTTTGGTTCAAAATCAACACTCCTTGGCTAAAACCAAACCATTTGGAAATAAATTCAAATTAAGATATACTAGTACTAAATTTCTCAAAAACAGTTTCTCAAAAACACTTGAAATCCATAAAAGGCAGCTTTGACCCTTTTTTATTGAATTTAGGACCTAAACCACGTGTTTTCAAAAATATGACTCTTTTTCTCGAATATTTCACTCTCTTAAGTTCCAATACCCATGTTAAGGTATTAAAATACTAATTTCAAACTTTACATTACGGTTTGCTCAAAAACTCTAGAACTCGACCAAACGTCGCTAAATTCGCAAATCGCGTAATTCATTTTTCAACAATTTTTAACTCTAATGGTCTAAAACTCATGTTGGGGTCTTAGGACACTTAGTTAAGTGGTAAAACAGTTCCTAACTCATAAGAAATAGGATTGTCAGATTAATTAATTTTAGTCCATTTTACACTTCCAAACTTTAGAAACTCATTTTCTTATACTTTCAAAACCCTATTTTGCTTCTTTATGATCTATAATAAAATCAATGCCATTCGATTTAAGCAATTCAAAACAAATTTGAACACTACAAAACAGTTTTGGAAAATAACATTCTTTTTCTTGGTCTTTAAGACATTACTTGGTTATTTTCAAACGTAGAGTAAAATCAAATACATTTCTCAAGTCATTTATAAAACTCTTAGCTGAAATCAATGCTTCAATATATAATTAAAACTTATTCTCTTCTCTTTATGGATTGTAATATTCATATTCCCACTTAAAGATGTTACAATCACTTAATTTTCATATTCCCACTTAAAGATGTTACAATCACTTAATTTCAAGGATTGGAGTTAAACTACCATTTCCATTTATACTTGGCCAAAAGCCAATCACAACCAAAGTGAAGGTTACACTTCGTCAAACAATCTCACAATTATACACACACATCAACATATCATGTTATATCAAATAATCACAATAACCAATTTAATTGCAGTAACCAAGTATTAAAATCCTCTCTTTGATCCAATGATCAAAGTGATGGTTTTCAACATGTGAGAAATCATTTTTCCAACCAAGCAATCACACCAATAAACATAAATCAAACTACAATTAACCACTACAATCATGTCCTCATAAGGGACCAAATAAGCAAAGTGGATAATCCTTGGTTTAGGATTTCCAACAACATGTTAAATAAGGCCATCTTCACACCCACCAATATGGTGTGATGTGGTTCACTCCTTTCTTACCCTCTTGTAGACAAGAAAGAGACCATCTCCTTGGTGCTTCAAAAGTTAGCTTCCTTCAGAGAGAATCTTCTCAAGACTAAACCATAGCTAACAACCCGACTTGACATTCCAGTTTCCTCTGACACCTTGCAACATGTACAGACAGCTCCTGTCAGCTCCCGAAAAATGCAAAACCTGATCCTCCAAGAAAGCACAACCATGACAACATCCCAGAGAGGGAGTCCAAGCATTTTCAACAATCAGAAGAATCACATAATCAATCACTCATCATCAAAACCATTAATTTAATTTATCTATATACTTAATTTCACAAAACATGGTCGCTTTCAACAAAAATCATATTTGGAAAAAAATAGTGTTCATCACCAAAAATCGGGTAAAAGAGATTTGATCATAGAAATACGAAATCAGTTTAATAAAACATCAATTAACAGTCCCAATTGCATAAACTTTGGACAGGAAGAGGGGAGGTGCAACTAGACGAAACCGATGGAAAACCACCACGAAAGGCGGACGGAAAAGCTCACCCGCGGCGGAGATGACGATGTACAATGGCAGAGCCACTAGAACAGGCACGTGATTGTCTTCCCCAGTCGAGGCGGCGAGTGGTGCCGCTCCAGGGCGGCTGGACGGTGGTTGGGAGCTAGAGAGAAGGAGGAGAAGTTTTGAAGTGAAGATGGTGAGAGATGAGTCTAATGAAGGAAGAAGAAGGGAGAAAAAGAAATAAGTGTGTGTGTGTGTGGGGGGGGGGGGGGGGGGGTACGTGCACACAAAGGGACCAGGGAGAGGAAAATATTTGTTTTTTTCATTTTGTTTTTATTTTCTTTAATTGGTGGTAGATACAAATAATGATTGTGATTGAGTTTAGAAAATAGGAATAAATCTGAGCCCTTGGATCTAAGAACAATGAGGGAAAAATCTATAATTTCAAATTTTGAATTAGAGGAGAGATTAATGGTTGAATTAGTCAACCAATAAAATCAATGATCCAAAATTAATCTCCAATTAACACTAAACTAATTTATTTTCAAATCTAAAATTAAATAGAAAAAATATGTAAATAAATTTCGTTCAATCATATTATTTAAAATAATTTTCTAAACAAAGAAAAATAGTGAAAACAGCTTAATATTATTGTCTAGCAAGCATGTATACACTACATTAACGTAGTGTTAACACACCTAATAAAATAATTTAAATGAGTAAATAAATTACTCAAACTAAAGCACATCCAAAATAAACAAAAATAAACATCCAAATAATTAATCATTCCAATAAAACAATTAAACATATATGTGAAAAATTGGGATGATACAGAGCTCTAGCTCCCTCTGAAAGAAAATAGAACGAACTCAGTTGAGCACCTCTAAAAACAGAGGTCGAGCTCGAGCTCCCTCTATAGAACAACAAATTCAAGCTCAAGCTCCCTCATCAAAATTCAGCATGAGGTCGAGCTCAAGCTCCCCCATCAACTGATGAGGGCAGGGTCGCGCATCGACTCCCTCAAAAAATATCAAGATGAGATCTAGCTCAATCCCCTCGTCAAATGACAACATGAGGTTGAGTTAAGGCTCCCTCAAAAATAAAAGGCAAGTCATTCTCAACGAGTAGAAGAAACGTTTTCCAATGCAAACGGAAAGTAGGTCAACTTCAAGTCGGGCCAATACCTTCTACACAAATTAGAAGAAATGAAGACTCAAGTCGAGTTAAAGCACATCTCACTCGAAAAATATAACACCCCGTTTTTCATAAATAAGCTTAATGCACTTATATATGTTATATAAATGTTTGTATAGCTTTTTATGTTTGTTTTTTTTTTTTTATGTCTAAGTTTATGTTTGGGGAAGTTTAGCCTCAGAAAGGTTCAATCCTTTTAAAGTCCAAGTAACCTGTTTCACCGTTTTGGCCATATCTTGAGTTCCGATTGAGGTGATCTTTGATGCGTTGGAAAGCTAAGAGAATTATCTACAAGTTTTATTTTAGATGATTTGGCCAAATTCAGTTGTTTAGTAGGCCTCCCGTCGCGATCTTTGTTCGCCTCATGATCATGTTGAGCACAGCCGTGCTTAAAGGGAGCACGGCCGTGTGACGCGCTGTCGCGCACGCGTCAAAAGATGAGCGGTTAGTAAAAATGTAGTTTAGTGTGCGACAACTCGGGTATCGTATCGCAAGGACTCTCGTAGTGCTATTATCGCAGAAAATAAGTTTCTTGGGGGGGGGGGGGTGTTTGGTTTGAAATTGATTGGAAAAACAGAATGAAAACAGAGCGTAAAAACAGAGCAAATTACGTGATTATCAAATAAGACTAAGACGATCAATCTGCTGTTTCGTTTCCCACTATCATCGGTTCATGTAATTCCATGCCCTAAGCAGAGTCTAATCCCTTTTCGATTGTAGCATCGATTAACAAGCTAAACCGACGCTACGGACATATATTCCTAATTCGAATTAAGCAAACGGATGAAGCCCTTCGTGAATTAAGCAAACACGAATTGAACGCACGCGAATTAAGCAAACGCGATTAAGTTTAGGAACATACAATCATCGAAACAAATCAATACCCATTCGATACAAACTGAATTAAGCAAACAGAGAATATAGAATAGATATTGAAAGAGAGAAGAGAATTAAATCAGAATTACAAGACCTCAAGTGTTGGTGGAAGCCGACACAGCAGATCAACCTAGGGAGATTAGTTCTCCATCAAAAACGCAATACAACCAGAGAAATTCGAAAACTAGGATTAGCAAAAGATAGATCCTTCATTGCTCGCCCCTAAACAACTATTTATAACTTTCGGAATCGCTAGATCTCGCGAGGCGAGTGTCTTTCGCGAGGCGAATATTAAAATGGCACCTTCTTGAATTTGTATTCTCGCGAGGCGAGCGTGATTCTCGCGAGGCGAGTCTTCAAAACCTGGGTTGTCACAGCCGTGATGCCTATCACGGCCAGGCGTTGATGGTCTCTCGTCCCGGGTGCTTATCTGTCATGGCCGTGACCTTCATCACGGCCAGGCCGTGATGGTCTCTGTCTTCGTGGGTTTCTCTTCACGCCCGTGATAGGTGTCACGGGATGACCGTAATGCTTGCTGACTTGAGGCTCGCGAGGCGAGCAATAGCTCGCGGGGCGAGGCAGAGAACATGACTTTTCCTCGGCACTCGGCCTGGTCCTCACTCTCGCGGGCGAGTATCCTGCCGCGTGGCGAGTGTTTCCAGATTGCAATTTCCATTGTTTCCTTCATTCCTTGGACTCTAAGTCAACCTGAAAACATGAAATAGCCATAAGTGCTTTATTTGACTCAAAAACTGACTAAATAACCCTAAAACTACTTAAGGGACTCAAAACCTTGCTTGAGGACAATCAGGCCTAATTTGGGTGAAAACGAGATATAATTGGCACAAAACCACGGTCATACTAGTCATAAAACTAGATGAGCCAGAGGCTTATCACCGTGCTCGGGTTTGAAGTTATAAATAGCGAGCAGTCTGCGAGGGATTCGAGGGAAAATCCTCTTTTTGGAACTTTGGGCAATCCTAGTGTGACAGAAACCTCTTCCATTTCCCTTCCCTTTAACCCATTAAAGTTCTTGGAGTTCTTGAGTCCGTTTGGGAGAGAAGTCATGCGCTAGTGCCATTAAGGTAATGTGTTCGCCCCTTTATTAATATCTTATTCATTGTTGTTTGGGTCTGAGATTAATGTTTGCCCTTTTGTGTTGGCCAAGGCTTGAGGAACTCATAGAGCCGCTCGATGGAACATGTTTAGTTTACCCGCGTCATCGTTGTTGGGAATCTTCATACTAGTTATGGCGAGAAGGGATAGTATGAACATGCAGGCATTGGAGGTAGCATAAGATGAAGGGTTAACCCATGATCCTTTATGTTTGCTATTTGTTTAAATGGTACTTGTTTGTTAACTGTTATTCGCTATCCTATTCATGATGATGTATGATTATTTGTTATTGGTATGCCTATTTGTGAATGATGTTTAATGATGCCATGAATGGATGTTCATAATGATGATAATGGTGCTGTTATGATTTGATTATGATGTTGCCATGGATGATTGATTTGGCTGTTTGGTTGATGTTGTGAGATGAATGTTGTTATTAGTAAGACTCTAATTAAATAATAGGGCTTATTAATAAGGTTAATAAGACAGTTAAAGACGATAACAATGATGTTAAAGAATTAAGGGATGTTTTCCTAGTTTGTTCATAAGACGTGAATATAGAATGAGAGGTAAGATTATCTTCAAAGGTTTAGTTAAAGACCCTAGGAATGGCTCATGAGTGTCTTAGGGACATTAATAATGAAGCTGTAATTAAATGATTAATTCCCTATAATGATAAGACATGGATATTAATTAAGAATAATGAAACCGAGGACTGATGGATAGTTAAAAGCCAATAGGATTGATCTTTGAATGCCTTAGGAAACATAGCAAGGGTTCTTAAACCCTTTCTGCCCAGATCAGTACAGCCATGCTCTAACGAGCACGGTCGTGCTTAATAGTCAGCATGCCCGTGCTCAACTAGAAGTTCAGCACGCCCGTGCTGGGGGCAGCACGACCGTGCTTTCCCTAGACAGAACAATACACTGAATACAAAACATGGTTGTTTCACCCCAAACGTTCCCAATGATGAAATAAGACACCAAATGAAGTAAAGACAAGCTAGATAAATTAAAGATGATGTTGTACCTTGGTAGCCGAGTGACCAAGGGGGCCTTGATGCTTAATGGTCAAGGTGTTGTTAATGTTGTACCTCGGTAGCCTAGTGGCCAAGGGGGCCTTAAGAGCCGAGTGGTCGAGGTGTCGATCTGGTGCATAAGGACCAGAGTGTTAGAAGATAAAAGATGAAAGATTAAGGATAACGTTGAAACTTGGTAGCCTAGTGGCAAAGTGGGCCTTGATAGCCAAGTGGTCGAGGTGTTGATTGTGATAAAACTTGGGTAGCCGAGTGGCCCAAGCGGAGGTGGTGATTGTTGATTGTGTGTTGATCATGCATTCACGCATCGGATTGTGTGTTGAATTGTCTATACTTGTTATAGGAAATGATGCTTAGTGTTTGGAGCCCAAAGCTTTTCCTGCTTTAAGTTCTCTGTATTTAATAGTGGTCTTGGACATTTACAGGAACCTATGGCAGGAAGAGGCAGAAATGATCAGGCTATCGCTGATGCTTTGGCACTTCTTGCCAATGCAATAGGGCAGAATCAGAGCAACAACAACGGAGAACCAGCTGAGTTTTAGGGTCTCGATAAGTTCCAATGAAACAATCCTCCATCTTTCAAGGGAGCTTATGACCCCGAAGGTGCTCTGTTGTGGATGAGGGAGATTGAGAAGATCTTTCGGGCTATGGGATGAAACGACATTCAGAAAGTCATATTTGGGACTTTCATGCTGACAGAGGAAGCTGAGCATTGTGGGATAATTGTTGCCAGCAAATGGAAGATGAGGGTACAATGGTTACTTAGAATGTCTTCAAGGTCAGGTTCTTGGAGAAGTATTTTCCAACTGACATCCGCGACAATAAGGAGATGGAGTTCTTGGCTTTGAAGCAAGGGAGTGTGTCCGTGGGAGAGAATGCCGCAAAGTTTGAGGAGCTTGCTTGATACTACATGCTCTACTAGTACGTGAACGATGATTGCTCCAAGTGTGTGAAGCTCGATGATGGTCTGCGTCCAGAGATCAACCTAGCCACCAGTTATCAGGAGATCTGAGTCTTTTCCGTCCTGGTGAACAAGTGCAGGATCTTCGAGGATGCCTAAGGGTCCAGAGTGGCAAGCCGCAAGAGTTCAGACTCACATGGCAGTAGGAAGAATGACCAGAAGGATGAGGGAAAGCAACATCTAGATCCAGTCGGTCGGGACTTCAAGTAGAGTGGCAGGGAGCCACAGTTTTCAACAGGCAAGCCCAGGGACTGGGATTCTTATGTTCCTATGCCTATCAGATGTAGCAAATGTGGAAAGGATCACTATACCAGGCAATGAAAGAAGACAGACGTCATCTGCTTCAAGTGTGGCATGTCTGGCCATATCAGCCGGGAGTGTGGATGAGCAAAGTCAGAACCGTAGAGTGCTAGCAAGAATCAGAAACCCCAAGTTAATCAACTAAAGACCATTGGGAGAGTCTTTACTCTTAGTGGGGCTGGAGCCTCCGAGTCCGAGGACTTAACCCAAGGTATGTGCCTTATTGATGGGAGCATACCCGCACCTTTTGACACGGACTCGGCAAGTGTACCGGTTCGTTGCAAGTAATAAAATGGTAAGACCGGATATCGTTCTCAGGGATCGTGGACAATTACCACTTCGCAAATTAGACTACTATCTAGGCGATCAAATTTTTGGAGTGAAGGTATCTCTAACATCTAACAAGCAAACAAGAAGAAAATGTTTTTGTTCTTTTTGGAATTTTTTCAAACAGTTAATGTGCAAACAGAAAGATGAACAACAAATGATAGAATTGCTAGGGTTAGACTAAGCTAATCCTCCCTTGATTGTTATGAAATGATAACTAACACAGTTCCTACTTCACTTATGACAATCGAATCTTTTCTAATATACTCAAGCCTAATGTCTTAGGTGCATTGAGCCTAAAATCCCAAATTAAACCCTAATGTCTTAGGTGGATTAATAAGAGAAATTGCATTAAGAATAAAGATTCATAAGATTGCAAGTAGCCAACACCTATGTCTAGATTCTTGGACTACTTGGCATATAATTCATGAGCATGCTTTAACATCAACCTTTCAATTGTCTATTAAAGCAACTAATCATTCCTAAGATGATCAAGCCTAGGAAAGCATTAAGCATAGAATTATACACTCATAAAGAAGAAGGAAACTGTATTAAAATCAAGTCATTTTACATCCAAGTTCAGATAGCAATAGTCTAACCCCAACAAAGGGGAGTTTAGCTACACATAATTGAAGACAAAACAAAAGAAAGAGTTACAGAGATGAACAAAGGAGAGAGCTCCATGGAATGTTGCACAAAGAGCCACACACAGCAGCAGAGGATCTGATTTTAGGGTTTTCTGAATGATTTTCTTCTGTTCTGCTCAGTTCTTTTATAACTCGTGGCCGGTCACGGCCGTGATAGCCATCACGGCCAGGCCGTGATGGGTTCTGTCTCTTGCAGTTCTGGCAAACTTACTCTCTCGCGAGGCGAGACATTTCTTCGCGACGCGAGCCCACTTTTCACGCCCGTGATATCCATCACGGCCAGGCCGTGATCGTCTCTGACTTTTGGTGGTTTTGGCACAATCAGTCTCTCGCGAGGAGAGCCATTTCTTCGCGACGCGAGCCCACTTTTCACGCCCTTGATCTTTATCACGGCCAAGCCGTGATCGTCTCTGACTTTTGGTGATTTTGGGTCACGGCCGTGATAGCCATCACGGCCAGGCCGTGATGCCTTCCCGACTTTTGGACCCCTTTTCTTGGGCCAGGCCTTCTCTTCATCTCAGCTTCCTCATGGCTAAAACTTGGGCATTTAATCATAAATCCCTGCAAAACAACACACAATACCACCTTATTCGTTCCAAAGGAAAAACTAAACAAAATCCAACTAAAATGGCCTAACTAAATGCAAATGCATGCAGAAATGTACATGGAAAATGAGGTGAAATCACACTCATCAAATCACCCCAAGCTTAAGACTTTGCTTGTCCTCAAGCAAAAACCAAGGCCATAAGACCGAAATAAACAAGCATGATAGTGAACTAAGAACCCGAGTAAAATGATCCAAGTAACAGGCATTCAATTATTTCAGCAAGAGACAATCAATTCAAGTCCAATTAGGGGCTTAGTTTTCCTAGACTCACAATCTCACTGATTCGGGCACTCTATCTCACTCGAAGCTCACCCCAAGCTTGTTCATTTGCTTGGCTCTCTTTCTTGCCTCACTCACTCAAGTGTTAAGGGAATATGACATTTCACTCCATTTTCCTCAAAGAATGATTCCTACCATAAGCTTGACTATCAACCAAATCTTCACTTTATTAATGAAAACATCTAAGAATCAAGAGGTCTTATTCTTTGGTTGTAATGGGGCCATGGGATCAATTTTCAGGTGGGAATTTCAAGAACAGGAAATTTCAAAAGGCTATACAAACAATCAAGCATTGCAAGGCACGACCTTCTAAAATACCTTTCTTCGGGTTTCAGTTTACTTTTCCACCATTCTTTCCTTTTATTTTTTGCTATTTCTCACTTCTCTTGTCACCCCCTTCTCCATTTTTATTTCTTTTTCTCTATCTTTTTTTTCTTTTTTTTTTCTTTTTGTTTGGAGAAGGGGAGATTTTTCAATTCAAGAGAAAATTTTTTTTTCAGATTCATTTTTTTTTCTTTTCATCATCCCAAACTTTCAACTACATTTTCCAACCCTTTTTGCACAGTACTTTAGAAGGTCCCTCATAAGCATATTTAACAAAACATTTCAGGGTACCAAGAAAAGCATGTTATTCATTAAGGCTCAAAATGGGCAACTACGGGTAGCATTATTCATTCAAAGTTCAGAAGGCCGGAAAAAATACCTATTGCCTCAATCCTTTTCAAAAATGTTCTCAAAAAATTTTCAAGTTTCGAAATGGTTTCAAGTCAAGTTCTAGAGAAAAACAATCCAAGAGGAACACACTCTACACAAAGAACGGGGGCAGATTTAGTGAGTACCCCCTAATGGCTCAAAAGCTCACATTTATCAGTTCAAGAACCAGTGAGGAACACAAGTCTAAAGAAACACATGCTAATCATCAACTATCCAAGACCATCTCAAGCATATTTAATGAAGCCATATCATAAGAATATAAAATCAGGGTCCAAAAATTCACTATCACAGAAAAATTGGCACTTAGTTCTCACAATCATAAGCTCAATCTAAGCAGGGGTAACCGAATCATGCGATCATGCAAACTTAAGCCTATATGAATGCAATATTTACAATGCAAGCAAAAAGATTACCCCTACCCCAAGCTTAAAGACTTACATTGTCCTCAATGTAAATAATGAAGCCTAGAGAGGGGAGAAAACTGGAACAACTCACCCAGGTGGTAGTGGTGCTGCATCACATGCTTTCTGGTTTTGTTTCCTCTTGCCCTTCTTCTCCTCCTTCCTTCAAAATCTGGAATCACTCAACAAACTATTAACAAACCTCTTGAGCTTCTCAAATTATTCAAGAGGAGAAATCAAAAACAAAAGAGAAGATGAAAATAAAAATTGGGTTGCCTCCCAATAAGCGCTTCTTTAACGTCACTACCTTGACGGATGATTTTTTTTTTTTCATTTTTTTTCTCTTTTTTTTTTCTTCTAAGATGGTGCCTGAAGAGTGACGGAGACCGCCTGACGATCAAAGTTGCCTCCAAGGTAGTGCTTTAGTCTTTGTCCATTAACAGTGAAGGTATCACCGGATGATGGATCTTCCAATTTAACTGAACCAAATGGAGAGACAGACTTGACATAGAATGGGCCTGACCATCTTGATCTCAATTTGCCCGGAAAGAGCTTGAGTCTTGAGTTAAACAAAGAAACCGATCGCCTTCTTCAAATTTCTTGGGAAGAATGTACTTATCATGCCAGAACTTTGTTCTTTCCTTGTATATCCTAGCACTCTCATAAGCCAAGAGTCGGAACTCATCCAACTCATTCAATTGAATCATCCTCTTGTCCATGGCCAGCCTTGTATCAAAGTTCAGGGCCTTCACTGCCCAAAAAGCACGGTGTTATAGCTCTACCGGAAGGTGACATGATTTCCCGAACACTAATTGGTAAGGTGACATACCAATAGGTGTCTTATAAGCCGTCCGATAGGCCCAAAGTGCATCATCCAATTTCTTCGCCCAATCCTTCCTTGCATTGTTCACAGTTTTTTCCAAAATTCTCTTCAACTCCCGGTTGGACAATTCCACTTGCCCACTGGTTTGGGGATGGTATGGTGTGGTAACTTTGTGGTTCACCCCAAACTTGGCAAGCACTGCATTGAACTCATTATTGCAAAAGTGGGTACCCCCATCACTAAGGGGTCCCAAACCGGGTAAAAATATTCTTCCTCACAAAACTGATCACAGTTCTTACATCATCTTTCAGAGTTGGCACGGCTTCCACCCACTTGCTCACATAATCAACCGCCACCAGAATGTACTTGTTGTTGTAAGATGATGGGAAAGGACCCATGAAGTCGATCCCCCACACATCGAAGAGCTCCACCTCAAGTATACCCTTCAAGGGCATCTCATTTCTCTTGGAAATACTACCGGTCCTCTGACATTTATCACAATTCATCACCCAAGCTCGGGAGTCCTTGAAAATAGTGGGCCAAAATAGCCCGCTTTGCAAAATCTTCATGGCGGTCCTCTCACCACCAAAGTGTCCTCCATAGGGTGAGTTGTGGCAGTGGGTCAACACCCCATTAATTTCTTCTTCGGTATGCACCTCCTCGTAATTCCATCTCGAACCTCTTTTGAAAAGATACGGCTCATCCCAAATATAGAACTTGGCATCATGAATGAGCTTCTTCCTCTGTTGCGCATTGAAGTCCTTAGGAATCTTATTGGCTGCCTTGTAATTTGCAATATCTGCGAACCAAGGTGCCACTTGCACCACAAACAACTGTTCATCTGGGAATTCCTCTTGAATTGGCAACTTTGCTTCTGCTTGGACATCTGCTTGTGGAAGCCTAGACAAATGGTCGGCTACCACATTCTCCACTCCTTTCTTGTCCTTTATTTCCAAATCAAACTCTTGGAGTAGTAGTATCCACCTAATAAGCCTTGGCTTAGCATCCTGTTTAGTCATAAGATATCTCAAAGCAGAATGATCAGTGTAGACAGTAGTTTTACAACCAATCAAGTAGGATCTAAATTTATCAAAAGCAAATACCACAGCAAGCAATTCTTTTTCAGTCGTAGTGTAATTCAATTGGGCATCATTAAGCACACGACTGGCATAGTAAATGACATGCAACACTTTGTTTTTTCTTTGGCCCAAAATGGCTCCCACCGCATAGTCACTTGCATCACACATTAGCTCAAAAGGTAAACTCCAATCTGGAGGTGCAATGACCGGTGCGGTGGTGAGTTTTTCTTTCAAAATTTTGAAGGCATGCATGCAATCATCATCAAATATAAAAGGAGTATCAGCTACCAAAAGCTTGCTTAAGGGTTTCACAATTTTTGAAAAATCTTTTATGAACCTTCTATAAAAACCCGCATGCCCTAGGAAGCTTCTAACACCTTTCACATTTAAGGGAGGAGGAAGTTTTTCAATCACTTCAATTTTGGCTCTATCAACCTCCATCCCCCGTGATGAAATTTTATGCCCAAGAACTATACCCTCCCTAACCATGAAATGGCATTTTTCCCAATTTAAAACGAGGTTAGTTTCTTGGCACCTTTTTAGAACACAGGCAAGATTATTCAAACAGTTATCAAAAGAATCACCAAACACAAAAATCGTCCATAAATACCTCAATAAAATTTTCATTCATATCAGAAAATATGGATAGCATGCACCTTTGAAAAGTGGCGGGTGCATTGCACAACCCGAAAGGCATTCTCCTGTATGCATAGACTCCATAAGGGCAGGTGAAAGCGGTCTTCTCTTGGTCCTCTGGGTCAACCACAATCTGGTTATACCCAGAGTATCCATCAAGGAAACAATAGAAAGCATGGCCCGCCAACCTCTCTAGCATCTGATCAATGAAGGGTAATGGAAAGTGGTCTTTTCTGGTGGCGTCATTCAGTCTTCTGTAATCAATGCATACCCTCCATCCAGACACGGTCCTAGAGGGAATAAGTTCATTCTTTTCATTCGCTACCACTGTCATCCCCCCTTTCTTCGGCACAACTTGGACCGGACTCACCCATGGACTATCGGAGATGGGATAGATAATGCCCGCATCCAACAACTTCACAATCTCCTTCCTCACAACTTCTTTCATATTCGGGTTGAGTCTTCTTTACGGTTGCCTAACCGGCTTGAAATTTTCCTCCACACGGATTTTGTGCATGCAAAAGGAGGGGCTTATCCCTTTCAAATCGGACATAGACCATCCGATTGCAGATTTGTGCTCCCTAAGCACCCTCAACAGCTTTTCTTCTTCCAAGGAATTCAACCCACTATTGATGATAACTGGGAATGAAGAGTTCATCCCAAGGAAAGCATAACGGAGATGGGATGGCAATTCTTTCAACTCTAGCACCGGTGGGTCACCCTTGTCTTCAATTCTCACATCTTCCACCACTTTGTCTTCATCAGTATTCACAACCAGACAAGCCTCCAGAGATTTAATCATGAGATCAACTTCTTCTGCACATACTTTTTCTTCTACATCCTCTACCATTAGAGCGGCTTCTAACGAATCTTCAAACTTCTGGTGCAAACTCTTGTCAGATAATGAATCAATGAGGTCCACTATCATGCATGTGTCCTTGTCGCTTGGGTGTTTCATCGCTTCAAACACATTAAAGGTGACCTTTTCGTCTTGTACCCGAAGCACCAATTCCCCTTGATTGACATCGATCAAGGCTCTACCTGTTACTAGGAATGGTCTCCCAAGAATCAGAGGAGTGTCACCATCTTCAGCCATATCTAACACCACAAAATCTGCTGGAAAAATGAACTTATCTACCTTCACCAACAAATCCTCCACAACACCATAGGGATATGTAATTGAGCGGTCTGCCAGTTGAAGAGAAATCCCTGTTGGTTTTACCTCACCAATCCCCAGCTTCTTGAAAATGGAGAGCGGCATCAGATTAATACTTGCCCCTAAATCGCACAATGCTCTCCCTATGTTCAGATGACCGATAGTGCATGGGATAGTGAAACTGCCCGGGTCCTTCATCTTTACTGGTAACTTCTTTTGAAGTATAGCGCTGCACTCTTCAGTAAGCATAACTGTCTCCTCCTTCCACCTCCTCTTGTTTGTAAGAATCTCTTTCATGAACTTTGCGTAGGAGGGCATCTGTTGGAGAGCTTCAGCAAACGGGATGTTGATTTGTAGCTTTTTGAATACATCTAGAAACTTAGAAAACTGCTGATCTTTTGCCTCCTTCTTCAACCGTTGGGGGTACGGGATTCTGAAATATGGGGGCAGCTCTTTGGGATTATCAACCTCTTCCAGAATCTGTCTTTTAGTCTTCTTCTTCGCAAATTCTTCATCAACCAATTTCTCCCTCTGCGGTTCTTCAGCTTCTACATCAATAGGGATAGAGGTAGTATCTTGGGAATTTCCGGGTTCTTCATTGTTTACCTCTTCAAACTGCACCTTATCAATTCCAGCATCACTTGTCTTTTCTTCCCTCTCTTTTTCTTGTGGATTTAACACTCTCCCACTTCTTGTAATAATGGCCTTACAATCTTCCTTTGGGTTCTTCTCAGTATCCCCAGGCAATTGTCCTTGAGGTCTCTCTGCCATCTGCCTTGCTAGTTGGCCTATTTGATGCTCCAAGTTCTTGATTGAGGCATTCTGATTCTTCATAGTCTCTTGAGTAGCTTGCATGAACTGGCCTAGAAGGTTCTCCAATTTGCTTGAACTCTCTTGAGGAGGCTTTGCTTGAGTACTTGAACTTTGCCCTTGTCTCCACCCAAAGTTAGGATGGTTGCGCCACCCCGGATTGTAGGTGTTGGAGTAAGGATCATTTCTAGGCCCTTGGTTGCCCATATAATTTACCTCTTCTTGTCCAGAACTTCCAACCACATTGATCTCACAATTTCCATTTGCATGGTTGCCTCCACAGAAATCGCACACTGAGTTACCTTGAACTTGGACAGCTTGTAGTTGAGAATTCTGCAGTTGAACCGACCCCAGTTGTTTGGTAAGAATAGCCATTTGTGCCTTGAGAGCACCAATTTCATCCAGCTCTAGAACACCTCTCTTGACCATTGACCGAGAACTAGGCATTTGATAGTCATTGTTAGCCATGTTCTCAATCAAGTCCTTTGCTTCTTCGGGCGTCTTCTGACTCAATGTCCCTCCTGCAGCCGCTTCAATCATACTTCTTGACTTCCTGTTGATCCCATTAAAAAATGTTGCAACCTGCTGCCATGTCTCTAGTTCATGATTTGGACAAGCTGTGAGTAAGGACTTGAACCTCTCCCGTGCTTCATATAGTGACTCACCATCCCTCTCGTGCAAAGGCATTGATCTCTGATCTCGCCTTAATCATTCTTGACGGAGGGAAGAAGCGAGATAAAAACTTGTCGACCAAGTCGTTCCAGGTGATGATGCTTCCATGAGGATGAGATTGAAGCCATGCCTTAGCTCTATCCCTCAAAGAGAAAGGGAAAAGCCTTAACCGAATGGCCTCATCCGAAGCTCCGTTTAACTTGATGGTGTCACACACTCAATGAAATTACCAATGTGAGCATGAGGGTCTTCACTCTCCAACCCTCCAAATTGGTTTTTTTGCTGCACAAGGTGGAGAAGTTGATGCCTTGATTTCGAAATTATTGCAAGCCACCGCGGGTCTCACAATCGGAGTTCCACATCTATCAACTCTAGGGGAAGTGTAGTCCCCCATTGTTCTCCTTGGTGCATTATTTTCTGCCATGGTGACAAATGCTACTTCAATTTGTGGTTCTTGCACACTCGGGTAACTCAACTTGTTGCTCTTGTCTACTAGAAGATGCTCTTTCTCTCTGCTCTGTCTTGCCTTGGTTTTCTTTCTATTCCTTCTGCAGAGTCTCTCGATCTCAGGTTCGAATTGGAGTTCACCGGGTCGATTGTACCTCGCATACACCGAACAAAAAAGAGTAGCGCAGAAAAAACAGAAGAAGAATGAAAAAACAGATAAAAAAACAAAAGAAGAAAGAAAAAAACGCAGAGAGGAAAACAGTAAAAATGCCTAAATTAGGAGTCCCCTTTGGTACTCGTGATATTGGCACACCGATCCCCGGCAACGGCGCCAAAAACTTGACACGGACTCGGCAAGTGTACCGGTTCGTTGCAAGTAATAAAACGGTAAGACCGGATATCGTTCTCAGGGATCGTGGACAATTACCACTTCGTAAATTAGACTACTATCTAGGCGATCAAATTTTTGGAGTGAAGGTAGCTCTAACATCTAACAAGCAAACAAGAAGAAAATGTTTTTGTTCTTTTTGGAATTTTTTCAAACAGTTAATGTGCAAACAGAAAGATGAACAACAAATGATAGAATTGCTAGGGTTAGACTAAGCTAATCCTCCCTTGATTGTTATGAAATGATAACTAACACAGTTCCTACTTCACTTATGACAATCGAATCTTTTCTAATATACTCAAGCCTAATGTCTTAGGTGCATTGAGCCTAAAATCCCAAATTAAACCCTAATGTCTTAGGTGGATTAATAAGAGAAATTGCATTAAGAATAAAGATTCATAAGATTGCAAGTAGCAAACACCTATGTCTAGATTCTTGGACTACTTGGCATATAATTCATGAGCATGCTTTAACATCAACCTTTCAATTGTCTATTAAAGCAACTAATCATTCCTAAGATGATCAAGCCTAGGAAAGCATTAAACATAGAATTAGACACTCATAAAGAAGAAGGAAACTGTATTAAAATCAAGTCATTTTACAACCAAGTTCAGATAGCAATAGTCTAACCCCAACAAAGGGGAGTTTAGCTACACATAATTGAAGACAAAACAAAAGAAAGAGTTACAGAGATGAACAAAGGAGAGAGCTCCATGGAATGTTGCACAAAGAGCCCACAAGCAGCAGAGGATCTGATTTTAGGGTTTTCTCAATGATTTTCTTCTCGTTTCGCTCAGTTCTTTTATAACTCGTGGCCGGTCACGGCCGTGATAGCCATCACGGCCAGGCCGTGACGGGTTCTGTCTCTTGCAGTTCTGGCAAACTTACTCTCTCGCGAGGCGAGACATTTCTTCGCGACGCGAGCCCACTTTTCACGCCCGTGATATCCATCACGCCAGGCCGTGATCGTCTCTCGACTTTTGGTGGTTTTGGCACACCGTCTCTCGCGAGGCGAGCCATTTCTTCGCGACGCGAGCCCACTTTTCACGCCCTTGATCTTTATCACGGCCAAGCCGTGATCGTCTCTGACTTTTGGTGATTTTGGGTCACGGCCATGATAGCCATCACGGCCAGGCCGTGACAGCTTCTGACTTTTGGCCCCCTTTTCTTCAGTTTTTAGGCCTTCTCTTCATCTCAGCTTCCTCATGGCTAAAACTTGGGCATTTAATCATAAATCCCTGCAAAACAACACACAATACCACCTTATCCGTTCCAAAGGAAAAACTAAACAAAATCCAACTAAAATGGCCTAACTAAATGCAAATGCATGCAGAAATGTACATGGAAAATGAGGTGAAATCACACTCATCACCTTTTCAATCAAGGTGACAGAAATTTCGAGGACGAAATTTTTTTATGGGGGATGGAATTGTAACACCCCGTTTTTCATAAATAAACTTAATACGTTTATATATGTTATATATATGTTTGTATTTGCTTGTTATGTTTGTTTTTGATGTCTAAGTTTATGTTTGGGGAAGTTTAGCCTTAGAAAGGTTCAATCCTTTTAGAGTCCTAGTAACCTGTTTCGCCGTTTTGGCCATATATTGAGTTCTAGATGTCTGATTGAGGTGATATTCGATGTATTGGAAATATAAGAAAATTATCTACAAGTCTTATTTCAGGTGACTTGGCCAACTTCGATTGTTTAGTAGGCCTTGCATCGCGATCTTTGTTCGCCTCGTGCTCATGTTGAGCACGGTCATGTTTAAAGGGAGCACGACCGTGCTCTGGTCCGAAGTTATAAATAGAAACAATCTGTGAGGGTTTCGAGTGAAAACCCTCTTTTTGGCATTTTGGGAAATCCTTGAAGTTGACACAAGGAAACACAAGAAGGGGGGGTTGAATTGTGTTTCTTAACAGTATTTCCAAAAAGCCTTTTCTTAAACTCTTTTGCAAGCAAATCAATAAATGCAACATACAAACAGGAAAACCTTTTTAAAGATTTAACAAACTCAGATTCAAAACCCACAATTAGTATAACCAAAAACTGTAAAAGATAAGGGTAAAAAGATTCACACAAGTATTTTATCCTGGTTCACTATCTTCCAACCTAGAGTTACATCCAGTCCCTTCTTCTTGAAGGTTTTCTCCACTATTTTCCAAATAGATTACAAGTATTCAACACCTCTTCAGGCTACAAGTATTCTTTCTCTACCAAGCCTCTTCAGTCTCTAACTCTAACTAAGAGATTGTTTGTTTATGATCTTCTTACTCACTATATGTGAGGATATGAAAGTTTAAGATCAAATGAATATTACAGAGATATTCAAACTAAAGAAGAACACAGACTATTGTACATGAAAGGTTATTGTAATATTAATTATAAATTGGGAAAAGTGCTTCTTCAATAGACATGGTAGTCTATTTATAGTGAGCTACATCTTCTCTTGAAAATCTTCAACGGTCTTGAATAAACTTCCCGTTTAGAGATAGCATTTAATGCATGAGATCCGTTGAGTCTGATAGCTTGATTTTCTTCTAAGAAATGAGCTCTTGGTTATCACTTTTCTTTAAAGTAGATAGTCACATCTCTGTTCATGTAAACATTGATTTCTGATTTATCCTTCTTTATGTGTTTCTCAGTTTTCTAGCTACAAATATGCCCGAGTACGTAGTTTTTTCTTCTCAATGGTACTATGTTTCTTTTACCAAGAAACAAAGCATTAAACAATGTAAAAACGGTACAAAAGGCAAACATTCTTTCATACCAAATCCATTGCTCATCTTCAATGGACACTAGACAAGAGACACTCTGATTTGTGAGGTCCTTCAAGTCAATTTTATACAAATTGTTTTGCCTCTTAGCAGTGAATAAAAGTGATCCATCATTCTTTTTGACATTACACAGGTTCTTATCAAAAGAAACAACATATCTACTGCCACATAATTGACTTATGCTCAGCAGATTATGTTTTAAACCATTAACTAAAAGAACATTATCACTGGAGGGAAAATGATGCTTACCAATTTTACCTATACCAATTATCTTTACTTTTTTATTTCCTACAAATGTATCCTAGCCACCATCTTTGTGTCAAAGGTCTTGGAACATACACCTTTCTCCCGTCAAGTGACTTGAGCAGCCACTGTCCAAGTACCAACATGTTTGTTTCTTTCCTATTGTTAAGAAAATCTGCAACAGGGATGATCTTATCTTTAGGTACCCAGATTGACTTGGGTCCTTTCTTCTTAGAGGTCACTGGACGAGCATGTTTATTATGTATGCATCTAGATGTAACATGCCCACTTTTTCCACACATTTTACAAAAGGTGTTGGATGGGCTTGGTTTAGACTTAGCATGTTGTGCTGGAGCTTTTGAAGCTCTACGATGTGTATGTGGTTTTGACTTTCTGTGAGATGCTTCATGCTTCTCATTGTCATAACCAATGCCAGATTTATCATGAGGTGACCTAGAGTACCTTAAAATGAGACTTAGTTTATCTGATCCACCGACAAGCTTAGACAGGGTGTCTGTCAGGTATGTCACATCTTGTTTCAGTTTTGCAACTTCACAAGTAACATTAGGCTCACACTCGAGCTTGTCAGTTAGACCGAGATTCTCTGATTTGAGTTTTTCATTTTCATCTTTAAGACTTTGTTTTTCCATTCAAACCCTATCATACTCTTTAGACAGTGTAGAAAATTTCTTTTTGAGATTCTTATATTCATGAGACAGAATAGACGAGCCATGCAGTAATTCATCAAATGCATCTTGAAGAGTGAACGGAGTAGAATCCTTTACCTCAGCATCAGTGTATTCACTTTCTGATGTAGTGTCAGCCATGAGACAAATATTTGCTTCTTCCTCAACTTCATCTTGTTCATCAGATGAAGATAGATCCAGATCCTCCCAAGTAGCCATCAAACCCTTCTTCTTCTTGAAGAACTTCTTTTTGTCCTTCAGATCAGGGTAATCATCAGCTTTGAAATGACTAGGCTTTTTGCATTCGAAGCACAGAGGTGGACCTTTTTCTTTGGAGTATGATTTCTCCTTGGAAAACTTCTTATTGAACTGCTTCTTCATAAAGCCACCTTTCTTTCTCCACATGTGTTGAATCTTTCTCGAGATGAAAGATAGTTCATCCTCATAGGATCCTTCGTCACTATCTGAAGGGCCTGCTTCATCTGAAGATTCCTCAGCTTTAAGAACTTTTGATGAACTTGCCTTCTTTGCTTTTAGGGCAATCGACTTTCATTTTCTAGAGTTATCTTCTTCATTGAGTTCAAGTTCTTGAACCTTCAGAGAACCAAGGAGTTCCTCCAGGGTGAGAGTATTGAGGTTCTTTGCTTCCTGAATAGCAGTGACCTTAGGTCTCCAGTGTTTATGTAAGCTTCTCAAAATTTTACTGACATGATCTCTATTTTCATATGTTTTTCCAAGAGATCTAAGACTATTGGTGATGGTTTGGAATCTTCCAAACATTTGATCTATGATTTTATGTTCAGCCATTTTAAATAGCTCAACTGATGAACCAACATGCTTATCTTTGATTCTTTGACTTGGGAAGACCCTTCATAAACTAGGGCAAGAATATCCCATATTTCCTTAGAAGTGTTATAGCTATGAACTTTATCATGCTCGGATCTGGTGATAGCACCCATCAAATAGTGCCTAGCTTTCATATTGTGTTGATGTTGGGTTTTATGCTCGAGTCCATTGAGCTCTAGGAATAACAGCTCCAGCATCACCTCTTGGCTCAGTGTAGCCAGTTTCAATAAGCTCCTAGATATCCACATTTTGTGCATCAAGAAAAGCCATCATTCTCTTTTTCCAGTAGTCATAATCACTAGTATCAAAGAGAGGAGGTCTGTTGATTACTTGTTCTTCTGTATCCATGCTTGTTTGATCGTACTCCCTCAGAACTTGTTAGATGCTCAACCCTTTTGAGGCTGAGCTTTGATACCAACTGAAGTTGACACAGGGAAACACAAGAAGTGGGGGTTGAATTATGTTTCTTAACAGTTTTTCCAAAAAGCGTTTTCTTAAACTCTTTTGCAAGAAAACCAATAACAGCAGCACACAAACATGAAAACCTTGTTAAAGAGTTAACAAACTCAAATTCAAAACCCACAGTTAGTATAACCAAAAACTGTAAAAGATAAGGGTAAGAAGATTCACACAAGTATTTTATCCTGGTTCACTCTCTTCCAACCAAGAGCTACATCCAGTCCCTTCTACTTGAAGGTTTTCTCCACTATTCTCCAAATAGATTACAAGTATTCAACACCTCTTCAGGCTACAAGTATTCTTTGTCTACCAAGTCTCTTCAGGCTCTAACTCTAACTAAGAAATTGTTTGTTTATGATCTTCTAACTCACTATATGTGAGGATATGAAAGTTTAAGATCAAATGAATATTACAGAGATATTCAAACTAAAGAAGAACACAAACTATTGCACTTGAAAGATTATTGGAATATTAATTTTAAATTAGCAAAAGTGCTTCTTCAATAGACATGGTCGTCTATTTATAGTGAGCTTCATTTTCTCTTGAAAATCTTCAACGATCTTGAATAAACTTCCAGTTTAGAGATAGCATTTAATGCATGAGATCCGTTGAGTCTGATAGCTTGATTTTCTTCTAAGAAATGAGCTCTCGGTTATCACTTTTCTTTAAAGTAGAGAGTCACATCTCTGTTCATATAAAAGTTGATTTCTGATTTATCCTTCTTTGTGTGTATCTCAATTTTCCAGCTACAAAGTTGTCAGAGTATATAGTTTGTTCTTCTCAATGGTACTATGTTTCTCTTACGAAGAAACAAAGCATTAAACAATGTAAACACAACACAAAAGACAAACATTCTTTCGAATTAAATATACAATCATTTGAAATATATAAGCATTGATAGATGGGCTAGCATTTATATCACAGGACGCGCTAGTCTTAGGACGTGCAAGCTTATCAAGTAAAGAATATGGATTGATTTTGAAGCTGCGTCTACAGGTTTTTTGTCTAGCTATAAGTCTTTTGACTTGCTTATTTCTTATCTTGTTTTAGTGATCTCGTCTACTAATCAGAAAATAGTAAGATTTAGGTTCTCGTTTACATATATATATTTTAATACCTCGTCTACTGAGTCATAGAGATAGTGAGAGTTTTACCAAACTGTTTAGATACCTCGTCTATAGGATTAAACATGGAATTTGATTTAATTCCAAGTGAAGACAAGGAAACTTTCCAAAGTTTCCCGGACTTATATAAATTTGAGCATTCCTGCAAACTAGATAATACTTGTTAGATCTCAAACGAGCCTTTGTCAAGAAAATTTAATTCTTTTGTTAACATCAAAACACATAGGTTATTAATCCAAAAATACTTTGGTTACAACAATCTCCCCTTTTTTGATGATGACAAAAACTAATTAAATTTGGGTGATCAAAGTCTAAGAAAGCAATAGGGCTCCCCTAAGACATATCATATAAAACATTGAATATTTAAAACAAATAAGTAGCAGCACATGACATATGTGTCAAGTAGAAGAATAAATCAGTTCAGATCTATCTAAGTTGAAAGCAGCTTATCATCAGAGCAAACATAATAATTTAAGCCATATCATAGCATATAAAGCACATAAACAGTCAAGAGCATGCATATGCAAACAAATTGATACTTCCAAAGACTGACTTAAATTTTAAGGTCAAAATTTAATTCTCATTCTCATATCCTTTATCCCTCTTTTTTGTCATCAGACAAAAAGGAGACAGGAGAGGACCATCATTGTCAGTTAAAATAGAAAACTAAGAAGAGGGTGGAGGTGGAGGAGGAGTGTCTTGATTTGGAGGGGGTGGAGGAGGTTAAGTAGTCAGATTATGACTCTGTTGGAAACTTTGTAAAATGCTCATCATTTGATTGATCATCACATTCTTGGAGCCACAGCTTCTGCAACTTGCTCCTTGACATGTTCCTTAACTTCTACTTTCACTTTCTCCTTTATTATATTGCCTATGATTTCTTCAAAATTTGGTGCCAGTGAAGGTCTTGAGCTTTCAGCACTGTCATGAATGTTCTCTTGACCATGAAATGTGCTTAATGATCTAGAATGTTGAGGATGGTCATGTGGATGGATAACTTCTAGAGCCAGTGGTTGAGATGAGTGGTTCTCAAAAGTACTTTGTCTGTAAGCAGACTTAGTTACTTCCTCATACCCAGTTACTGGATGAACAATATCAACATTCATATATGGACTTTGACAAATTATTTCCTCAATCTCCTCAGATGAGTCTATAGATGCTCGAGGTGTTGGAGCAGGAGTTGGATCTGGTTCCCAGTGGACGGGATCTTCTTCATAAATTGAACTAATTAGAGGCACGACTAGGACATCAGCATGAATAAAATATCTGAATTGAGAGAATCCAATTCTTCCTCTAACAGTAGGAGTTTCACTCTTTTCTTTATTACTAAGACCAGAAGAAGATGCTTCTTTGGTACAAGTTATCATATGACTTCTCCATAAGTCAACTGCAGCATCCTCAGGTATATTCTCAACAGGTTGAGACATGTAGGCATCTATCAGATTTTGATCAATAGAGACATCAGAGTCAACTGAAAGCAAACAAGAGTTGTCAGCTGACATCTTGTCAGTATTTATTTGTTTCTTTAGCTCCTTATCCTTGTTCAAGTCTAACATAGGTAGCCTTGGACAAATCATGTAAGGTCTCACTCCAATTATTGTATTCTTCAAGGTGTGAAACAACCAGGTTGGAGGGACAAAGTTGGCAGCTCTAACATATCTAGGCAGCTCAAACTCAGCCTTCGGATGAGCATACATGATGTGATCCACAACATCAGCAGCTTTGCCATATTCTCTAGGATGTACAAAGGTCTTCCAATTTGTTTCTGTCCAAAATGAAATGTGGTCTCCCATATGTTCTGGATCTTCTGTACTTTGCTGACTTAGCTTTAACTTTGTAAGGATCTTGAGTCCAGTTAGGAATAATGTGCCTGTTGACACCTTCTGTGAAAGGTTTGAAGGGAGGGAATTTGATAAGTTTAGGGTAGATTTTTCTTGGAGGGAATTTTTGTAGTGGAAGGTAAGTGAGAGCAGGTCCAATATCATTATACACGGTGGATGGAAGTGGATTAGTTTACTTATAAGGAATAGGAACATGCCATGGGTATTGCGTAGGCTCAGGCTCAAATTCATACTCAGGGGGAGGGTAAAAAGGTATGGTTGTCTTTGGTTTAGATTCATGAGTATGGTAGAGTATTCTCCAGTCTCTTTTGACTTTGGCCCAGCTTTTCAGCTTTGCCATCATAGAGAACTGAAGGGTCAGTGTAGGGAAAGATTGTTTTTGGTAATCTGGGAAATGGGGCACCGGGGTTAATCCCTACATCATCTGGTTGATTGAACCAGGAATCATTTGCAGGAATGATTGGTTGAAAAAGTGGTATATTTGGAGATGTTTGTAGTGGTGAGTGGACAGGGGATTGGACAGGTGAGGTTATTTGTTGTTGTGGTTGTGAAGGTTGTCAATCAGGTGACGGTTGTGTTGTTGGTAGTGTGGGAATATACACATCATGGTGAGGTGGAGGTGGTAACACGGAATCAGGTGCAACAGTAACATTATTCCTATTTTCTAAGCTTTCTACCAAGGCATCTACTGCTAATTGAATAGGATCATTAGCAGGGATGTTTACCTTAGAAGTCATAATGGACTTGACTTTCCTTGAGGGTTGCTTTCTAAGTTAAGTTGGGATAGTTACAGCAGCAACAATTTTATGTTTCTTTAACACAACACCAATGGGGACATTGTCCTCATCATCCTCATCTTCATTGTGGGACAGGACAATCTTCCTTGTCCTTTTCTGAGTAGGAGTAGGTTGTGGTGCAGCAGCAGAGGGATCCCTAATGACAATGCCATTAGCAGGTCTCTTGGCAGCATAAGTTTTTGCCAAGGTTGTTTTTCTTCTTACCGATTTTCTTTTCTAACCAAGTGTCTCAGCATTGTTGAGTTCTATTTGTTCCTCCTTAATCTTCAGCATCTCTTCTTCTTTAGCCATAGAAATCTGACTGTAGGTGTTGAGATTCATGTTGGATATATTCATCTTCCCAAAATCACCAGCAGACATACCCTTCTCAGTTAGAATTCTTGCTTGCTCTTTAGTAGACTTGGCAACAAGAATGTCATAAATTTGTTGAGATTTGAAGATCTTTGACAGAAGGTGACAGAAAGGAATAACAGAGATCTTCTTCCTGTGAACAACAACATCCGTGAATCTTCCAGAGAGAATTCTGAGCAAGTTGATTTTGCTCTCAGTGATGAGATGGCAGAGACAGAACTTGTGCAGAGCTGACAAGTTATCCTTAGACACAATCTTATGAAGAACAACCTTGTTGAAAATCTAATGAAGAATGCGAACCTCATCCTTCATCTCCACTGACTTCCATGAATGATTTCTCACTATATCTTCTCTCTTCAGGAAGGCAGCTACCACTTCAGAACCACCAAGGTCCTTTTCCCAAGTACTGGTGAAAACTAGTCCTTCTTGAGCGCAGTTAATAGCTTCAGAGATGCTCTTTTCAGAGACCACTACTCTTTTCCCGAGTACCTCAGCAGAAATTTCAGTGATTGTTACTTCAGGTTTTCTCCATAAATCCCAAATTAGGTTAGGGTAGATCGAGACTTTCTCTATGAACAATCCATCCCAACCAGCAACAGTGATGTTCTTACTTACATCCAAGTTATATTCTTTCAAAATTCCAAAGTTAAAGTGGTGCTCCACATCAAGATTCAGCTTGTCCACATTAAAGGTAGAAACAACAGAAGAGGAAGCCATTGTTAAAGTTGAGGTTAGGGTTCGGAAGCAAGAAAGCAGAGAGTTCTTTTGTAAGATAGTTTCAGAGACGCAGGCAGTGAAAAGTTTTTTTTGAGGGAAGTTCCTTTCTTAAAAATGTTTCGAATATGAAGAGTTTTCTTTTGAAAATAAATCAAAAATAAAAATAAAATCAAACGTGTGACAGGACATGTCATAAATGGGAAATACGGCACATGTTTTTTGAAACCGTAAAAAGCTATTGATGGGATTGATGGAAATAACTGATTCATCAAAGAAAATATAAATTAAATTTACTTTTGAGACAAAATAAATGCATTAACTAACTAGATATATGAACACGTCCATTCAAAACATAAGCAAGCATGGACACGGTATGCACTGGACGCGGTATGCAAATGCACTGGATGCGCATTAAAACATGCAATGGACCAGAAATGTAATAGACGGACATACATCATATACAAGATCCTCATAGCTGGATGACTTCATTAATCCACACACAACATATTAAGATGCTTTCTAATAAAGATAAACCTGTCCTCAGCAAGAGGTTTAGTAAATATATCTGGCCATTGATAGTCTCTTATAAAATGATGTTTAATTTCTATATGCTTAGCTCTAGAATGCAATATTGGATTCTTAGATAGATCAATTGCAACAGTATCATCACACATAAGTGGAATACTACTTTCAAATATATTATAGTCCTCCAATTGATGTTTGATCCATAGAAGTTTTGAGCAGCAACTTGCGGTTGAAATATACTCAGCTTCAGCAGTTGATAAGGCAATGGTACTTTGTCTTTTGCTTGACCATGAGACAAGATTAGCTCCAATGAAGTGACATCCTCCACTGGTACTTTTTCTTTCAATTCTATTTCCAGCATAGTCAGCATCGTAAAAACCAACTAATATGTAATCCTCATTCTTCTTAAAGCATAAACCCATATTAGTAGTACCTTTTAAATGTCTAAATATTCTTTTAACTGCTGGTAAATGTGATTCTCTTGGATCATATTGAAATCGAGCACATAGACATACACTAAACAATATGTCAGGTCTAGACACAGTAAGATATAGCAGAGATCCTATCATACCTCTATATACCTTTTGGTCTACCTTTTTATCTTTATCATCTTTGTTCAGTATGGAAGTAGGATGTAAAGGAGTGTTCATAGGTTTACAATCATCCATCTTGAATTTCTTTAACAATTCCTTTGTGTACTTAGTCTGATGGATGTACCTCGTCCACTGTTTGTTTAACTTGAAGTCCAAGAAAGAACTTGAGTTCTCTCATCACGCTCATTTCAAATTATTTCTGCATAAGCTTAGAGAATTCTTTGTATAGAGATTCATTAGTAGCACCAAAGATTATGTCATCTACATATATTTGAACAACAATAAAACTGGACTTATTGGATTTTCTAAATAAGGTTGTATCAACCTTTCCTCTACATAATCCGTTGTCCATTAAGAATGAACTTAACCGTTCATACCAAGCTCTAGGAGCTTGTTTAAGGCCATATAAAGCTTTCTTTAGCTTATATACATGTTCAGGTTGGATTTCATTTTCAAAACCCGGAGGTTACATAACATACACTTCATCACTAATAACACAATTTAGAAAAGCACTTTTTACATCCATTTGATATAGCATAATAATGTGATGTGCAGCAAATGATAGTAAAATACGAATAACTTCTAATCTAGCAATTGGTGCAAAAGTTTCAGTATAATCTATACCTTCTTCCTATGAATAACCTTGGCAACAAGTCTTGCTTTGTTTCTTACCACCTTACCATTTTCATCTAGCTTGTTTCTGTAGACCCATTTGGTTCCAATAACAGATTTGTTCTTTGGTAAAGGCACCAGAGTCTAGACATCACTTCTTTCAAACTGGTTTAGCTCTTCTTGCATAGCCAGAATCCAGTCTTTGTCCAGCAGAGCCTCGTCTACAATCTTTGGTTCTAACTCAAAGACTAATACAGAATCATCTCGCTCTCTGAATATTGATCTGGTTCTTAGCTTATCATTAGGATTCCCAATGATTTGATCTTGTGGATGATAATTTTTGAAGTACCAAGATCTTTGAACATTTTACTGTTGAGAAGTTGAAGTTTCTGAATCATGTTGTTGAGGGTCATCCACTTGATCATCTGGTTTGACATTTGTTTGAATTTTAGAATCCTTGAGATTCAAATCTGCAATAGCTTCATCAAGCTCTGATAATTTCTTATCAGGCTGCTTGCCATCAAACTTAACATGTATACATTCTTCTACTACTAGAGTTCTAGAGTTGTAAACTCTAAAACCTTTGGATGAAACAGAAAATCCTAACAAAATTCCATTATCTACTTAAGCATCAAACTTACCGAGTTGATCTTTAGTATTTAATATAAAACATTTACAACCAAAAGGATGAAAATAAGATATGTTGGGTTTTCGTCCTTTCCATAATTCATAAGGAGTCTTATTCAAGATAGGTCTAATGTATATTCTGTTCTGAATATAGGAGGCAGTATTAACAGCTTCAGCCCAAAAGTGTCTAGGGACAGAGTTATCATTGAGCATTGTTCTAGCCATCTCTTGAAGAGATCTGTCCTTTCTCTCTACCACACCATTTTACTGTGGTGTTCTAGGTATTGAGAAGTTGTGAAGTACACCACTTTCTTCACAGAACTTTTGGAATAGCTCATTTTCAAACTCTCCCCCATGGTCACTTCTGATTGAAGTGATACACATGCCTTTTTCATTCTGTACACGTTTGCAGAATATAGAAAAGACCTTGAAAGACTCATATTTGCGAGCTAGGAACATAACCCATGTCCATCTAGTGTAGTCGTCTATAATGACCAGACCATATTTCTTTCCACTAACAGAGGCAGTCCTAGATGGTCCAAACAGATCAAGGTGTAGCAACTCTAGTGATCTATTGGTACTAACAATATTATTAGATTCAAAGGAACCTTTGACTTGTTTTCCCTTTTGACATGCATCGCAGAGAGCATCAGATTTGAACTTAAGGTTTGGTAATCCTCTCACAAGGTTATGCTTATTTAGCTTTGAAATTAATTTCAAACTTGCATGACCTAGCCTTTTGTGCCAAATCCATCGCTCATCTTCAATGGACACTAGACAAGAGACACTCTGATTTATGAGTTCCTCCAAGTCAATTTTATACAAATTGTTTTGCCTCTTAGCAGTGAATAAAAGTGATCTATCATTCTTTTTGACATTACACAGGTTCTTATCAAAAGAAACAACATATCCACTATCACATAATTGTCTTATGCTCAGCAGATTATGTTTTAAATTATTAACTAAAAGAACATTATCAATGGAGGGAAAAGGATGTTTACCAATTTTACCTATACCAATGATCTTTCCTTTTTGATTTCCTCCAAATGTAACCTAGCCACCATCTTTGTGTCTGAGGTCTTGGAACATACACCTTTCTCCCGTCATGTGACATGACCAGCCGTTGTCCAAGTACCAAGATGTTTGTTTCTTTCCTATTGTTAAGCAAATCTGCAACAGGGATGATCTTATCTTTAGGTACCCAGATTGACTTGGGTCCTTTCTTCTTAGTGATCACTGGATGAGCATGTTTATTATGTATGCATCTAGATGTAACATGCCCACTTTTTCCACACACTTTACAAAAGGTGTTGGACGGGCTTGTTTTAGACTTAGCATGTTGTGCTGGAGCTTTTGAAGCTCTACGATGTGTATGTGGTTTTGACTTTCTGTGAGATGCTTCATGCTTCTCTTTGTCATAATCAATGCCAGATTTATCATGAGGTGACCTAGAGTACCTTAAAATGAGACTTAGTTTACCTTAAAATGTCAGGTATGTCATATCTTGTTTCACTTTTACAACTTCACAAGAAACATTAGGCTCACACTCGAGCTTGTCAGTTAAACTGATATTCTCTGATTTGAGTTTGTCATTTTCATCTTTAAGACTTTGTTTTTCCATGCAAACCCTATCATACTCTTTAGACAGTTTAGAAAATTTCTTTTTAAGATTTTTATATTCATGAGACAGAATTGACGAGTCATGTAGTAATTCATCAAATGCATCTTGAAGAGTGGACGAAGTAGAATCCATTACCTCAGCATCAGTGTATTCACTTCCTGACGCAGTGTCAGCCATGAGACAAATATTTACTTCTTCCTCAGCTTCATCTTCTTCATCAGATGAAGATAGATCCAGATCCTCCCAAATAGCCATCAAACCCTTCTTCTTCTATAAGAACTTATTTTTTTCCTTCAGATTAGAGCAGTCGGCTTTGAAATGACCAGGCTTGTTGCATTCGTAGCACAGAGGTGGACCTTTTCCTTGGAGTCTGATTTCTCCTTGGAAAACTTTTTTATTGAACTGCTTCTTCCTAAAGCCACCTTTTCTTTCTCCACATGTGTTGAATCTTTCTGGAGATAAAAGATAGTTCATCCTCATCAGATCCTTCGTCACTATCTGAAAGTCCTGCTTCATTTGGATATTCCTCAGCTTTAAGAACTTTTGATGAACTTGCCTTCTTTGCTTTTAAGGTAATAGACTTTCCTTTTCTGGAGTTATCTTCTTCATTGAGTTCAAGTTTGTAACACCCCGTTTTCTCGCGTCTTGACCGGTAATTATATTTTATATTATTACCGAGGATTTATAAAATGATTTTTAAGTAAACAAAATCATAGTTGAGACCTTCTATATGAAAGGAAGTTACGGTGAAATTTCAGGTTTAGAATTCACGCGGAACCCGGTCTATGTTTTTCACCGACAGTAAAAGTTTACTGATCAGAAAACCTAATTTGGACTCGTGAACAAAACGGTTTGGGTTTATATTATTTTTCCAACGATATTGGTTATTTTGAAAATTCTCAAAAGAAATAAGTTATTATACTTCATTCGGGCGCATCTTCAACAAACAGGTAATCGACGGAGTCGAGAACGGACGTGCAGAGACAAAAAATGACTCTGGATGAGGGGACATCTTGCCACCTAGGGTGGTGAGTCATGGAGGTGGTTCACCCTAGCCATCACGACAACGAAGAAATATCTAGATATTATGATCTTTAACCTAACCCATGTCTAGTTAACTCCAACTAAGGTTAGCAGACCATGATTTGTAACAAAATATCTTCTTCCACACATATGGTCACAAAGCAGCCATGTACTCCTACTCACCATTACCACTCAGTTGTCATGATGATTTCAAGTGAAATGACCAAATTACCCCTAAGTTAACCTAACCTATGTTTGGTTAATTCAACCATGGTTCACAAGACAATTTCAAATTTACTTCTCCTCCTCATTTGTGGTGCTAAACTCAGCCACACCACCCTAAGAGCACCTTCACCACACAAATTTACATAGCTTAATGATTCATGAAACTAGCCATATTAAAGTATAGTATTTTCATAAACTAACTTAGCCAAGCTTTGGTCATCTTTCAACCATGGATTTCACTTAAGTTGATTAACCAATTTCTTCTCCTCACTTGCTAAAATTTCGTGCAGCCTCACCTCTTATAAAAGGCCATCTTCATTTCATTTTTGCTCCTTCACAAATGTTCATGTTCTTCACTTTCCTACTGACAAAAACTCTAAGTTCTTTCACCTAATTTACAAAGGAGGTCTAAGATCTTGATCATTTCTCCTAATTTCAAAGGTATAGACTTATGATCCATGATCATACCATCATCTCTCTTCACAAAATTTCTTCCAATCTCAAGTTTTCTTCAAGTTCCAATTTCTAGATCTAGTTTTTCAAATAATTCTAGAAAATCATAGAAAAATCATTTTAATGTGAGATCAATTTGTAATCTCCATATGACTTTTATATTCATGATCCAAGAGCTTGAAAAATTTAGAGGTCTTTAGCCAATTCTTTTTGTCTTGGCCGAATCTATGATAAAATGGATTAGGATGATTTTCTTCATTCTTTAACTTGATTTCTTATTGATTGATCATGGCTAGGTTTTTGCGGACAGAACCATGGCCTACCTTGCTTGGTTTAGCTTGCTTTTGTTGGATCTTCAGGAGATCTACAAGAGGTATGGGGGAGATTACCACTATCCTACCTTAATGTAGATATGTTGATGGTTTATTTAGTGTATATGGTCTTGTAACTCATAAGTGTATAAGTTGTGTAAATTATTGATTTATATGTGTGTGATCCTCTTGGAGGATGTGGTTGATGCTTGGTTGTGATATATGTTGGTTTTGATCCTAATGATTTCTAATTGGAAACCTGGTTGTTGTTTGATTGATTGTGAAGAAAAATGCCTAACATCATTATTCTAGGCCATTTGGCCATAACTGAATAAATTGATTCCATGATGATTTAATTTGGTTGGATAATTATTATAAGCATTGAATGAATATATAAGAGTATATAAATTGGTTTGGATTGATTTGGATGTGTATATTGAAAGATATGAATTTATGAGTCCACAGGGACTAATATGAAAATTCTTAGAATTTCAGTGGCTGCACTGAAATTCATATTCTTGTGTGTTAATATTGTAGTCCTTGATGAGACAAAACCATAGAAATTGGTTTGATATTAATTGGATTAACACATAAAAAGATATAAGCTTTTTAGTAAACAATGATCTTTTTGCAAATATTGTAAAATATGTGGGAAGAAATGTAATTTCTGGAAATTTGATGGTAACTGAAAAATATTTCTATAGTAGTTGGTTTGGTGTGATTTGAAGTTATAAATAAAAAGCTATAAGGTTTTAAGTGAATAAGGACCTTTTTGTAATTAATGAAAGTTTAGGGTATAAACTGCAATTTTCTAAAATTTATGTAATTGGATAGTTAGAAACTGTTTTTCATACCTATCTAACTGTTCTATAACTCCAAAGTGAGTTTTGGACTATTAGAGTTTAAAATCGTAGAAAAAGGATTTATGCAATTTACAAACTTAACGACGTTCGGTCAAATTTTTAGGAATTTCGTATAAATGGAGAGTAAGATGTAAAACCAGTGATTCAAAATTTTCACATGAGTATTATAACCTAGGAGAGTAATATGTTTGAGGTTAAGAACCATGTTTTCAAAAAGTATGGCTTTTGAGCTTAAATTCAATAAAAAGCGGTGAAACCGTCGTTAAGCGTTTTTAAGGACTTTCGAGAAATTGTTTTGAGAAACTGATACCTATGTATCTTTTATGGAAATTATTCTTGAAAATTGATTTTATTTTATCTAAAGGTTTTGGTTTTAATCCAAAAGGATTTTAGTCTTCAAAGACGAGCTTTTATGGTAAAATGTAAAAAAACCTAAGTCTAGAACGACTTAGTGAAAATACGAACATAATAATTTATGACGTAGGGTGGAACGAGACCTTATGTCGTAAAGTATGGATAATTCATTTTCCAAATTCCATAAAATTTAATGGACGCAGAATGATTTGTTTTCTTGGAAGCCAAAGAAAAAGGCTCCATTAGAAAAGTACAGAGAAATTTAAAAATTGGACTTGTGTTCCAATCTCATAATGCGTTAGGACTTTTAATAAAGTGTTTTAAGATATATTTACACAAATATGAAAGGTTACTTGAGAACTTCATCTCAATGTTAAGTACCATAATTCGGACTTAAGAACATCTAGCATATGAGAAAGCACGTTGAAAGAATGTCGATGGAATCAAGATGTCATCCGATGGAAAGACAAGAAGAACACATTGTCCTGTAATTTTGTCTAAACACATAGTGAAACTATGTTCTGTAAGGCCGTTGTGCCTAGGAGTTGAGCTAACACTTTAATGCAGGTTCGAATTCCGCAGTGACGATCCATTGATGCTCGGGGGGTGTCAGGGTTATGAAATACTCACATAGGCCCAGTGGGTTGCTCCTCTGTGGTGTGGTGATCTGGCAATACACCGACATACTTGACTAGTATGCTACGTGATTTCTGGTAGTGTAAGATGTTCCCGAAAAAGCCTATGACGTGCACGTTGCCTATTGTTGACGCATTTTTTATTACCCAAGGCTGGTACCTCCAGAACAATCCTCCGAACCACTCTCTCCGACTGTTCGTAAAACCATGGTATAGGAATTCAGAGGTCATTCCTCAAGTCTTAGATGTCTACTATCTAGGAAAACGTTATGCTGGGGTCATGTTTCTGTGAAATATTATTGTTTTGATATGAGTGTAGATATGATTGATAATTGATACTTGTACGTACCTGAGAGTCGTACCACTGAATGTCTGCCTTATGTGTAAGATAAATGGAAATCTCACCTCCTTATTTTTATATTGCCTATGTCGTCTGGCTATGTGCCTTCTATACTCTTTTGAGAAGATTGAGACATCAAGATGTCGCTTGGTTGACGCATCATAGAGGATGAGGTTCGAGCATGCAGACGATATGTTGGAGTTTCTAGTGGACGTCTTCCATACTGTCGATGGTTCATAGACCATGTTTTCCTCTAGGAAGAGGAAAAGGCTTAGTCCGAGAGTTACTATTGTTGTAACACCATGTTTATACTGTTTTTTATTATCGGTAGAATTTTTAATTCTTTTTATTTTATCTGAGATCTAGAAAATGATTTTGGATAAAATAAAATCATAATTTTACTCTACATTATGATAGAAGGTTACGGTAAAAATTTAGGTTTAAAATTCAGACGAAACCCGGTCTGCGTTTTAACTGATAGTAAGATTTTACTGATCAAAAACCTAATTTTGACTCATGAACGAAATGGTTAGACTTTATATTTTATTTCCAATGATATGGGTTATTTTGAAAAATTTCAAATAAATAAGTTATTATACTTATTTAGGAGTAAAGCCCTAATCGGGAAATTGGCAGAATCAAGAATGGATGTGCAGAGACAGAACCGGATGCGAAAGGAGTTGAGCCATGGAGTGAGTCACCACCATGAATCACCAAGCATTTATGAAACATTAAATGCAAGTAATCATGTCTTTTATGTGAAAAGACCAAAATGCCCTTAACCTAATCTACCTTAGTTAAAAGTTAACCATGGTTAAGGCAAGAAAAGTTCAAATTTGCCTCTTCATCCTTTATGTGGTCCAAAACTCAACCACACCACCCCCTTCACTCTTCACCACATATTTTTCTAGTCATGATTATTATTAACCCTAGTTAAGTATTATATTATTTTTTAACTTAACCTAGCTTGATTAACATTAACTATGGTTACTAACAAATGGTTATTAACAATGTCACATATCCTCTCCCTAAATCACTCATTTTACAAGGCGGAAAACCCCTCCACACCTAGCCAATTCGTGTTTGCCCACTCCCCCACACTTAGACATTTTGTTCTTCTTCATCGAGAACACAAAGAAAAGCTCCATTGACTCCCCGAAACCATACCGAAATTCTGACCCTCTTATGTTCTGAAACTCGGAAAACTCACTCCATAAAAGTTGTTCCTCGTCCTCTCTTCTTTCCAAAGAGATAAAGATCATCAAAAACGGATAAGTATATTGGGAGATATGCCCAAATTACCAAAATAGCTCAAAATCCTCAGCATCACACGAGAACAGAGGAAAGAAGGCTCTTTAAGCCCCTATTATGATCTGAATCAAAAGAAACCTTAAACATAAAAGTTGTGTATCTCTTTCCTTCCTTTTCAACAAGCCAAAGTTTGTAATTTTTAGATGAGCACGTCGTGAGATACACTCATTAAACCACCACATCCTGAAAGCTATCAAATTTTTAACAAGCTTTGGTTGATCATTTCTCTTCATCTCTTCATCATTCAATAGGTAATCTCTTCTCTCCATTATCAATCATGACTTCTCCTTGAAGCATTTTAGTTGTTTAAGTCATGAATCATGATTTTCCATCTTCATGAAGCTTTCTTCAAAAAATCTCTAGAAAATTGTAGAGATCCCTAGCTAATGATCTCTATATGACTTCTATTTTCATTATCCAAGAGCTTGAAAAATTTAGAGATCCCTAGCTATTTCTTCTTGACTTGGCCGAAACTATGTTCAAGTGGGCTAGGTTGATTTTCTTCAATCTTTAACTTGATTTCTTGTTGATTGTGGGTTCAAAACCTTCTGATTTAGGTGAACAACATCCTTCTACTACTTGAGTTTCAAGTGATCTACAAGAGGTAAGGGGGGATATTACTACTATCCTACCTTAATGTAGATATGTATGTGGTTTAAAAGAATTGTATGTTGGTTTTCAAATCCTAAGTGTTAGGATTATGTATCAATGTTTATGGTTGTTTGATCCTCTTAGAGGATTTGATTTGAGGCTTAGTTGTGGTATGATATCTCATATGGTTGTTTTGGTTCCAATGAACTTAAGTTGGAACCATGATTTTTGTTTGCTTGATTGGTTAAGAAAAATGGTTAATATAATTATTTTAGGCCATTTGGCCATAAATGATTAATGGGGTTTCAAATTGATTTAATTTGTTTGAATAATTTTTATAAGGATTAAATGAGTATCTAAGAATATAGAAATTGGTTTGGATTGATTTGGATGTGTATGTTAAAAGATATGAATTTTTGAGTCTTTAGGGACTTTTATGCAATTTCTGGAAAATTGCGGGACTGAACTATAAATATGAAAATATGTCACACAATTGAAGTGAATGATAAGATAAGACCGTAAAAATTGGTTTGATGTTAATTGGATTAATACATAAAAAGTTATAAGCTTTTTAGTAAACAAGGACCTTTTTGCAATTATTGTAAAATATTTGGGGGCAAAAATGTAATTTTTGGAAAATTGATGGTAACTGAAAATATTTCTATAGAAGCTGGTTTGGTGTGATTTGAAGTTACAAATAAAAAGTTATGAGGTTTTAAGTGAATAAGGACCTTTTTGTAATTAATTAAAGTTTAGGGACTATACTGCAGTTTTTGAAAATTTATGTAACTGGACAGTTGGAAACTGTTTTTCATACCTATCTAACTGTTCTGAAACTCCAAAACGAGTTTTGGACTATTAGAGTGTAAAATCTTTGAAAAATGATTTTACGCGTTTTACAAACTTAACGATGTTCGGTCAAATTTTTAGGAATTTTGTACACATGGAAAGGAAATTGTAAAATCAGTGTTTCGAACATCTTACTATGAGTATTATAACCTAGGTGAGTAATATAGTTGAGGTGAAGAACCATATTTTCAAATGTATGGCTTGTGGACCTAAAACCAGTAAAAAGCGGCGAAACCGTCGTCAAACGTTTTTAAAGACTTTTGAGAAAACAATGATGTAGTGTTTGAAATTAGTATTTTACTACTTAAACATAAGTATGATAACTTAGGAAAGTGAAGGATTTGAGAAAATAATTATATTTGTGAAAATATGGAATTTAAGTTGAAATACAGTAAAAAGCGGTAAAACGGTATTTTAAGAGTTTCGATGTTTTTCAAGAAACTGTTTTTAGGAATTTAGTGCTTATGTACTTTAATGGAATCCGATTTCAAAATGGTTTGGTTTTAACCAAAGGTTTTATTTTTAAAACAAAAGAGAATTTTAGTCTTTAAGACTAGTATTTCAAGTAAATGGAAAAACCTAAGTCATGAATGACTTGGTGAAAATATGAACTTAATGATTTATGACTTATGGTGAAGCAAGACGATCTGTTGTAAAGTGTGGATAAGTCATTATCCATACCTCCATAAGATTTAATGGACTAAGTTATTTGATTTCTTGGAAGCCAAGAGAAAGGCTCTATTAGAAAAGTGTAAAGAAATAAATGATTGGATTGTCGATCCAATTTCATAATGTGTTAGGACTTGTAAGCATGTGATTTAAAACATCTTTACACAAACATGACAAGTATGTTTGAGAACTGTGGATCAATGAAGGGCCGATGATTTGTAATCGAGAATATCGTCCATCAGAGATTGACAACAAGTGGATTCTGGTGGAATCACGAGGTTATCCGATGGATGGACCAATTGGACGTATTCCAGCAATTTTGCCCAGATACATAGTTGATACTATGTTCGGTGAGGTCATTGTGACCAGGAATCCGAGTTTCGGTTGTAGAGGTTTCATAATGAGCCTGATGTGTTACAGAGAGTTTGAGATCACATGTGATTATGATTGTACGTACGTTATGATTTAAGCCTTGTGTGCGTAACACGAAAGCCACAAATGTAACACCCCATTTTTACTATTTTAACTATTTTTACTGTTTTTACTGTTTTTATGGTTTTTACCGTTTTGTTGTTTTTGCTGTTTTTACTGTTTTTCAATTATCGGTAGAATTTTAATTGTTCATAATTTTTATATTGGATCTATAAAATGATTTTTAATAAAATAAAATCATAGTTATACTCTACCTTATGGTAGAAGCTTATGGTAAAAAATTGGGTTTAAAATTCAGACAAAATCCGGTCTGCGTTTTCACTGACAGTAAGATTTTACTGGTCAGAAAACTTAATTTTGACCCGTGAACGAAACCATTTAGGTTTATATTTTATTTCCAACCATAGTGGTTATTTTTAAAATTTTCAAAATAAATAGGTTATTATACGATATTCGGGCGAATACTCGACGATCGGGGATCGACGGAATCGAGAACGGAGGTGCAGAGACAAAACCCGACCCCAGACGGATAGGAGCAATGACTCATTTGTGATGACTCAAGGGGGTGAGTCATAAGAGGTTAGTCACCATACATTAAATGCATGTAATGATGACTAAAATGTGAAAAACCCAAATTACCCTAAATCCTTCATTTTAATTTCAAGTTTGCCATGACACCAAATTACACTTTGAACCCTAGAAACTCACGACCAACTCCTCATAAACCACACTTAGACATTTCATATCACTCATTTCTCTCATTTGTTCACGTGTTCTTCATAAACTTGACAAAAACTCCTAAAGTTCCTTACACTTGATTTACAAAGGAGGTATAAGTTGTTGTTGGTTTCTTCAAATTCCAAAGTTAGATCCTTGTGATTCATGATCATATCTTCCTTTCCTTTCACAACTTTTCTTCATATCTCAAGATTTTACAATTTTCAAATTCTTAGATCTAGAACTTCAAAAATCTCTAGAAAATCATAGCAAAATCCTTTTAATGTGATTCCAGTTTCTACGATCTTCATATTACTTCTATTTTCATTATCCAAAAGCTTGAAAATTTTGGATATTTCGAGCTATTTTTTTTAGAGTTGGCCGAACCATGCTCAAAATGGGTTTGGTAGTTTTTCTTCAATTTTAACTTGTTGTTTTGTTGATGATTCATGGCTAGGTTTTGGTGTTTCAAACCTTGAGTTCTGGGTGAACATCATCCTCTTGTTTCAAGTGATCAACAAAGGTATGCGGGAGATTACCATCATCCTACCTTAGGGTAGACATGTTGATGGTTTACTTAGTGTTATTTAGTGTAAATGGTCTTATAAATTATAAGTATATAATTTGTGTAATTTATTGATTTATATGTGTGTGATACTCTTGGAGGGATTGATTGATGTTTGTGTTTGTGGTAGAATTACTATTGATGTTGAATATGATTATATGATGCATCACTACATGAGAAAATTATATAAATCACTTTTTTAGGCCATTCGACCTTCGCTGTTTAAAAAGGTTCCATGATGTGTTAAATTGTTTCAATAATTTTTATGAGAAGTAAATGAATATATAAGAATATAGAAATTGGTTTGGATTGATTTGGATGTGTATATTGAAAGTTATGGATTTATGAGTCGTTAGGGACTAAATTGCAATTTCTGAGAATTTCAGTGACTACACTGAAATTCGTGTTCTTGAATGTTAATATTGTAGTCCTTGATGAAACAAAACCATAGAAATTGGTTTGGTGTTAATTGGATTAATACATAAAAAGTTATAAGCTTTTTGGTGAAAAAGGACGTTTTTGCAATTATTGAAAAATATTTGGGGCAGAAAAGTGATTTCTGGAAAATTTGAGGGAAACTAGAAAATATTTCTAATGAAGTTGGTATGGTGTGATTTGGAGTTATAAATAAAAAGTTATAAGGTTTTAAGTGAAAAAGGACTATTTTGTAATTAATGAAAGTTTAGGGACTAAAATGTAATTTTAGAAAATAAATGTAATTGGACAGTTAGAAACTGTTTTTCATGCGTATAAAACTATTCTAAAACTCCAAAATGAGTTTTGGACCATTAGAGTGTGAAATCGTTGAAAAAGGATTTACGCGATTTACAAAATTAACGACGTTCGGTCAAATTTTAGGAATTTTGTATAAATGATGTAAAATCAGTGTTGTAACTTTTTCAAATGAGTAATATAACTTAGTAGAATAAGGCGTTTGAGGTGAAGAACCATATCTTTAAAAGTTTGGCTTTTTAAGCCTAAATTAAGTAAAAAGCGGGAAAACTGTTGTTTAACGTTTTAAAGATTTTTGAGGAAATGTTTTGGAGAAATTGATACCTAAGTATCCTTTAGGGATATTAATCTTGAAAATGGATTTGATTTTATCTAAAGGTTTTGGTTTTATTCCAAAAGGATTTTTGTCTTTCAAGATGAGATTTTACTGTAAAATGTAAAAACCTAAGTCAAGAATGACTTATTGAAAATACGAACGTAATAATTTATGACGTGGGGTAGAACACGACCTTATGACATAAAGTATGGATAATTTATTATCCATATTCCATAAAATTTAATGGACTCAGAATGATTTGTTTTATTGAAAGCCAAAGAAAAAGGCTCAACTAGAAAAGTACAGAGGAATAAATAATTGGACCTATGTTCCAATCTCATAATGTGCTAGGTTTCGAAATCAAGTATTCTAAGAAAACTTTGCACAAAGATGAAAGGTTAGTTGAGAAATTTAGCTTGATGATTAAGTACCGGTGATTCGGACTTAAGGACATCTAGCATCTGTTACAGTACGTTGAAAGGATTCTGATGGAATCAAATTATGTCATCCGATGGATAGACGGGAAGAACGCATTTCCGGCAAAGTTTACCTAAACACATAGTGAAACTATGTTCTGTAAGGCCGTTGTGCCTAGGAGATCGAGCTAACACTTTAATACGAATTTCGTAGTGACGATCTATTGATGCTTGTGGGTGTCGGGGTGTGAAATACTCATATAGGCCCAGTTGGTTGCTCTTTTGTGGCATGGTGATCTTGCAATACACCGACATACTCTACTAGACACTACGTATTTTTTGGTAGTGTAGGATGTTCCTGAAAAAGCCAATGTGCACGTTGATGACTCTGGACGCATTCTATTGCCCAAGACTGGCGTAGTCCGGATCAATCCTCTGAGCCACTCTCTCCGACTGTTTGTTAAAACCATGGTATAGGGGATCAGAGGTCATTCCTCGAGTCTTAGATGTCTCTTATCTAGGAAAAGCGGTGCCTTGTGATTATGTTGTTGTGAAACATTATTATTTCTATTGTAATGGATGATATAACTGTTTATTGATATTGGTGCGTACATGTGTGTCGTACCACTGCATGTATGCGTTAAGTGTAAGATGAACGGAAATCTCACCTCATTTCTGTATTTTCTGGTTTGTTGTTTTCTATCTTGCGTTGGACGAAGATGACGACAACACTGTTTCTCCATCGCATCCTGCTGGAGTTTGAGTGTACTTGGAGACATGGACACCGTCTCGAGGGCTTTAGTATAATGGTTTTTTCTCAGTATTTTGTGTCCGGCCAGTCTCGCGTCTATGTTATATTTTGTGGAGCTATGTCTCTAAAGATATTATTATTATAAATATATTTCAGTCTGTTGTTATTTACTGGCATTGGTATTTCCGCTTTCTTTCTGAATGCGTATGACTGATAATACTAGGAACTTGGTTTGTATAATATTGATGCATAAGTTGATGTTATATGTTAAAGACTATGTATGGTATTATTGCAAAAGAGAAAAGAAAAAAAAATAAACCCGTATTTTTGGCAAAATAATTATTTTCCGTTTTTACTTGGTCTTATAAAAATAGAAATGTCACAAACAATGTAGCACCCGAGAAGGGTGTTACAACAAAGGTGCCTGAGGTGGGCGGATGTGAAACCTATACAGATCATTTCCTTCGAAAATGTCAAATTAGCTCCGATATTAGAATCAGATATCCCTTGAGGCTGTGTAGGAATGGGACTATATAGTTTCAATCAGTTTCTCTCTATTCCTATCCTTTGATGGACAAACCATGTTCGGGTTGCTTGATAAGCTTACCATCGAGTTTGATATCTTATATTCTTGGAGTTTTGAGTTGCAGAATTAAAAAGGGAGATAAAAAGAATATATGACTGTTGTATTATATACTTGTGAGTCGTACCACTGCATGTCTGCCTTATGTGTAAGATAAATGGAAATCTCACCTCTTTATTTTTATATTGCCTATGTCGATTGGCTATGTGCCTTCTGTATTCATTTGAGAAGATTGAGATGTCCCTTGACTGAAGCATCGTAGAGATTGAGGTTCGAGCATGCGGACAATATGTGGGAATTCATAGTGGAAGTCTTCCAGACTGTTGATGGGTTCGTAGATAATGTTTTTCCTCTTGGAAGAGGAAAGGGCTTAGTCCTAGAGTTACTTTTGTAGTGACTCTAGTAGTGTCTTTTGTGACGACGTCGATAGTGGACTCAAATAGAGTTTCCACTAGATCTCGTCAGTTGGTTTTATCCTTCTCACGATGTACGAGAAAGGAATGTCTTTTCTGTTTTAGTTTGGCCAGTTGGGTATGTTTGGGAGTTAATGTAGTCTATGGAGCTACGACTCCAAGTATCTTGTATTTTAGAAGCTGCGTCCCCATATCTTTTATGTTGAGTCTGTACATTTCTATGATTTCTGTTTATGAGTCGGGTTGAGTATTATGTAAATGATTTTCGAACTCACCTTAATTATGATATTGGAATATTTTATTGTCCATTCCTTTATATCAAAGTAGTTATATTTACGACTTAAGTAAAAGGAAAAAAAATACCCCATTCTTTTATATCCAATCTTAATTAACCTACTTTTCGGCCTTAAAATGTTTACGTACGATGTAGCACTCGATAAGGGTGTTACAATTGTAGTAACTCCAATAGTGTCTTTTGTGACGACGTCGGTAGTGGACTTAAATAGAGTTTCCACTAGATTTCGTCATTTGGGTTTGTCCTTCTCACGGTGTTTGATAAAGGAGGGTTTTTTCTATTTTAGTTTGGCCATCTGGGCATATTTGCTAGTTATTGTTACTGTTATGGAGCAGCGACTCCAATTATCTTATATTTTAGGAGCCGTGTCTCCATATCTTTATACTGGATCTGTATACTGTTGTGATTTATATTTATGAGTCGGGGTGGATATTATGTAAATGGTTTTCGATCTTATGATCCCAATTGAGAGAATGGGAAATTTTATTGTCCATTCATTTAAATTAAAGTAGCTATATTTATGACTTACGAAAAAGAAAAAAAATTACCCCATTCTTTTATAGCAAATTTTCATTAACCTACTTTTCGGCCTTAAAATATCACTTACGATGTAGTGCCCGAGAAGGGTGTTAAATTATTGGTATCAGAGCTGGCCGAGTCTTTTTGGGCTTGAGGTTTAGGTCTGTTGTCGTTTTTCCCGTGTTTTCTATGGTTGTGCTTTGTGTCGTTTTGTGTTTTTTGTTCAATGAAGAACCAATGTTTGGAAGGATAATGACGTTAGTCTATCCTTGGCTGAGTTTATGTTCTTCATAACGTTGTTCCGAAAGGATACAACATTGTTTGTTGATCTTTTCATTATTTTTCCTAAGGAGGAATATTGGACATATTATGATGTATTGTTCTCTTCCTAGTTCTGACTACAATGCTTTGATTAGAAAATCATGGTTAGTCTGGGATCGAGTAGATCTGACTCTGCAAGCAAGGATCCAGAAGATATGGTAGTAGATGTACAAGCCTTAAGGGAACTAACATCAATCGTGGTAGGTCATAATGAGAAAATGACGGAGAGGCGAGGACTAGTTGAGTTCTGTCGTAGTAATCCACCTCAATTTAATGGTGAGCTTAATCCGGAGAAATCTGAGTTTTGGATTACGGAAAAAGAAAGGAATTTTCAAACTATGGAATACCCTGATCATTAGAAAGTAGCTTGTGCGACATTTATATTGATAGGAGATACTGGATTTTGGTGGAGAGAAACTTGCCAGCTGTTAGTGGCAAGACAAGAAGTGATCACCTAGAATGTGTTTCGAAACAGATTTCTGGAGAAGTATGCTTCCACTGAAGTGAGTTGTGCAGAGGAGATTGAAAGAACAGCACGGACACGAGGATATGACTATCAGCGAGTATATTGTTGAGTTAGAAGATCTGATTAAGTTCAAGGAGTTGCATTTAAAGGATTTCGATGAAGTAAAGTGTAAGAAATTGGAGGAAAATCTAAAGGTTGAAATGAGGAAGACAATCTTGTCATTGAAACTACTGCAGTTTTCGATCTTGATGGATGAGTGTCGAGTTCCTCGAGATCTGGAAGTGAGTAAAGGCAAAAAGAGAAGCTTTGGATCTTTAGAGGAGAAAATGTACGCAAGGCCAATGTGGTCATCATCAAAAGGGAAGTGGATTAGTGGTAGCAGTAAAGGTTATGGACTTTCTAAGAATTCTCTACCGAAGTGCATGAAGTGTGGCATGAGTCATGATACAAGGGACTACAATATTAAGGGTATTATCTGTTTTAAATATGGACAGCTTGGATAACTCGCTAGAGTGTGCGAAAAACCTAAGGATGTACCTTCTGCAGACAACATGTAAGCCGAGAGACCACAAACGAAGATCCGATTAAAGAACACTATGCAAGAGGAGGTAGTTCACCAATATTTAAAGTTTGAATACGTTGGTAGTTGTTAAATGGGTAGAATCTTCACAACAAGTAGGACTGAAGTATCACAATCAAATAAATATCTTTAAGTGAAGTGTGTCATAGAAAGTAGACTTTGGATTGTACTGTTAATTTAGAGGAGAATCATTCTTGATTTTCTATGAATGTGTAAAATACTCTGTGTATTTATCTATGTACTACCTATGTTTGTCGCCAACATGCTTCTGAGTTGGTTTAGTTTCAGCATCGCATCTTTTGTTGTCTAAGTTTTATGCAGAACAATCAGAATTGCATTCCTATATTATTCCTTAATGTAATTATTTTTATAGTTTCTTGATAACTCATACTGGTTAGGAAAATCCGTTCGGATATTTCTTTGTTGTTAAGAATTGAGTTTTGTAAACTTGACCATTTGGTTTTTCCGAAAATGAGTACAATTTAAAATGGAATGATCTTTTGGGGATCATATCTTGTTACCCTTGTGGGTGAAAAGTTATAAACTTTATGGCAGATGAAATTTTAACAATTCACGTCAAATTTTCTTTTATGTCAACTGAATCAGAGTTACCTCGAGTGAGGGAATTCGCAAAAGTTTATTGTTGCTCTCTCTTAAAGACCAAGATAAGTTTTGATTTAAAATCTACTCTTGGAAATTAAGAAAGTTATCATCTTCAAATTTTGCCTTTTGAAGGAAATTCTCGTTGAGAAAGGAACTTTATTAGGGTCACGTTTGTAAATATGTGGTTGTACAATGCATTTTTACATTCAAGAACCTATTAAAGAGACTTTTTGTATAAAGAATATTCTATGTTTTTTCTATTCATTTTACTTTATTCTGTTGAAAGAGTAAAGTCTAGAGATTATTTTCTCTTCTTGAAATTTCTTTTTTCAAATTATGAGTTCATATTTACCATCGGTGTGTTAGAATCGCCACCATAAATGGGAGTCAAATTTTTGAATCATTCCAATTTCCAAATCTATCGGAAACCCGTGTATTGACATTCAATTATTCGAATGTGCTTCGAGTCTTGAGATATTAAAAATGGGTTTACCTGATTTGTATTATTGGGTGGTTTAATGAATACAGTATAAGCCAGAGCGACAATCTAATCCAGGAAATAATTCAGGTCACGTTCTGAGAAACGTGAATGTTATGAATCTAGAGCACAAAATAAAAGGATGGGTTTCATGTTTGTTTTCTTTAGAAGAGATAATTTTGGGGACGGAATTTTTTTTAGAGGGGTAGTATTGTAACACCCCGTTTTCTCGCATCTTAACTGGTAATTATATTTTATATTATTGCCAGGGATTTAGAAAATGATTTTTAAGTAAACAAAATCAAAGTTGAGACCACCTATATCGAAGGAAGTTACGGTGCAATTTTAGGTTTAGAATTCAGGCGGAACCCGGTCTGTGTTTTTCACTGATAGTAAAATTTTACTGATCAGAAAACCTAATTTGGACTCGTGAATGAAACGGTTTGGGTTTATATTATTTTTCCAACGATATTGGTTATTTTGAAAATTCTTAAAATAAATAAGTTATCATACTTCATTCGGGCACATCATCGACAAACGGGTAATCGACGGAGTCGAGAACGGACGTGCAGAGACAAAATTGGACTTCGGATGAGGGGACATCTTGCCACCTAGGGTGGTGAGTCACATGGGTGACTCACCTAGCATTTATGAAGCATAATGATGACACCAAAATATCATGATATTTATTCTAGTAAAAAGACCAAAATGTCCTTGGTCTTTAAGTGAAATTTCAAGAGTGTCCCTAAGTGAATTTTGACCAAAATACCCTCATACCTACTCAATTTCGTGCAGCCCCTCCACTAAACCAAACTCATTTCATTTTGATTTCATTTCATCATCTTTCTCTCAAAAACCATAATCGGGTAAACTACGGAATAAGATACGGATGCGCAAAGATACACCGGAAGACAGAACGATTAGTCATCCATGATGACTCAAGAGGAATGAGTCACCATGGTGAGTCATGGAGGTGTTTCACCCTAGCCATCATGACAAAAAAGAAATATCTAGATATTATGATCTTTAACCTAACCTATGTATAGTTAACTGCAACTAAGGTTAGCCAACCATGATTTGCAACAAAATATCTTCTTCCCCACATATGGTCACAAATCAGCCACGTACTCCTACTCACCATTCTATGACTGCTGTTGATGGTTTGGCATATTCCAAACATTCAATCTATGGTTTCATGTTCAGTCAGTTTAAATAGCTCATATTGATGAACCAGCATGCTTATCTTTGATTCTTTGACTTGGGATGACCCTTCATGAGCTAGGGCAAGAGTATCCCATATTTCCTTAGCTGTGTTACAGCTATGAACTTTATCATGCTCAGATATGGTGTAACACAAATCAAATAGTGGTTAGCTTTCAGATTGAGTTGATGTTGAGTTTTCTGCTCTTGAGTCCATTGAGCTCTAGGAATTGCAGCTCCAGCATCACCTCTTGGCTCAGTGTAACCAGTTTCAATCAGCTCCCAGATATCCACATTTTGTGCATCAAGAAAAGCCATCATTCTCTTTTTCCAGTAGTCATAATCACAACCATCAAAGAGAGGAGGTCTGTTGATTTCTTGTCCTTCTGTATCCATGCTTGTTGGATCGTACTCCCTCAACTTGTTAGATGCTCAACCCTTTCGAGGCTGAGCTCTGATACCAACTGAAGTTTACATAGGGAAACACAAGAAGGGGGGTTGAATTGTGTTTCTTAACAGTTTTAAAAAGCCTTTTCTTAAACTCTTTTGCAAGCAAATCAATAAATGCAACACACAAACAGGAAAACCTTTTTAAAGAGTTAACAAACTCAAACCCACAGTTAGTATAACCAAAAACTGTAAAAGATAAGGGTAAGAAGATTCACACAAATATTTTATCTTGGTTCACTCTCTTCCAACCAAGAGCTACATCCAATCCCTTCTACCTATGTTAGTACAGCCATGCTCTAACGAGCACGTCCGTACTTAATAGTCAGTACGCTCATGCTCAACTAGAAGTTCAGCACGCTCATGCTGGGGGCAGCACGACCATTCTTCCCAAGACAGAATGGTACGGTGAAGACATAACAGGGGTGTTTCACCCCAAACGTTCCCATTGATAAAATAAGACACCAAACGAAGTAAAGACAAGCAAGATAACTTAAAGATGATGTTGTACCTTGGTGACCGAGTGGCCAAGGGTGCCTTGATGCTTAATGGTCCAGGTGTTCTTAATGTTGTACCCTGGTAGCCTAGTGGCCAAGGGGGCCTCGATAGCCGAGTGGTCGAGGTGTTTGTGAATATATGCCTTGAACATGTTATTTGTTTTGATGATGGACAAATGAAAAAGGTACAGAAGAACTAAAGTGCAAAAAGCGGAAAATTATAAAGCAAGCAAGCACAAGGGGCAAAATGGGAATTTTACTATTTGTATTGCATGTTTTAGAAAGATATGTAAATTGTAAGTAGAGTTCTCAACTTAATATTGGTCTCACACACACATTTAACATGAGCTTAAAACTGGCAATTAATTGGCACTTAATAGACAATAAAATTCTTAATTGTCAAGTTTTTGAAATTCAATTTTATTCGTGCCATAATCGATTATGGGAAACCAATAATCGGTTATGAGTCGAGTTTAAGTGGCTTTAATTTGGTTTTAATGAGTAATTATGACATTAAAGTCGTTGAGTTTAAATTGTGAAATACAATAATCTATTATGGTTCTTGTATAATTGATTATGTCCTCTCTGACTTTCGATGATCTTCAAAAAGAAACCCCGTAATCGATTGTGTAATTGATTATGGTCTTTTATGTAAAAGTCAGTGGACCCATAATCAATTAGTATAATCGATTATGGCTATTCTGTCCAAATGTGTGTTTCCTGAAAATTACTTTAAATAATCGACAATGCCCTTGCAATAATCGATTATGACGCGACAGAAATAAATTTTAATGAGGCTTGACCTATTTTTATTAACCACACTCTTTTCTATTATAAAAGAAAAGATATGCAGCCATCATAAGATAAAACGCTGCTATTCTATCTGTGCTAAACAATCTCTATACTCTTTCTCTTTCACTATCACTCTGAACATATTACTTTGAGAATTCTATACACCATATAGGTGTCATTGTACTTGAGCTTCAAGTTATTTTTCATATATGCACTTTTGAGTGCTTTCTCATTGTAAATCTTTTACAGTTTTCTAAGTGAGTGTTATCTCACAAAACTGTTTTTAAGACTCTTGTAAAAGGGAGTGTTCATCCAGTGTTTTGTGTTAAGAGTGCTCTGAATTGTAAAGGTTCTAGTTTAGCCTGTTTTAAAAAACTAGAGTTTATTGTAAACCCTTGGTGGTATTTCCTTGGGGACTGGATGTTGGCCACATGGGTAGTTTGTGGCCGAACCAGGATACTTCGCTGTGTCCCTACTCTCTTTACATGTCAGTAAAGTTTTTATTTTTTTAATCTTTATTTCACAACGCTTTATTATTAATCCATCGCTTAGAAAAACAAGTTTTAAGTATTGTTTAAATTAGCAAAATATTTCAAAAATCAATTCACACAATTCACCCCCGCTCTTGTGTTTGAGGTCACTTGTCAACAAGTGGCATCATAGCTTAACTTTTAGACATAAAGGATGAAACCGTCTCAAGAGGAAAGATGACTTCAAACAATTGTTGTAACGAGGGTAATTCCGTAAACAGACCCCCATCATTCAATGGTGAAGGGTATGGATATTGGAAAGAAAGAATGCAAATATTTTTAGAAGCTTCAGATATTATATTTGGGATGCTGTGTAAAATGGTCCATTTATCCCCAAGCACGAAGTCAATGGTGCTTCGGTGGATAAACCAAAAACCCTTTGGACCGATGAGGAAAAGAAAAAGTTCCAATACAATTTGAAAGCTAGGAACATTATCACCTCAGCTTTAAGCTACAATGAGTTCTATAGGGTCTCAAATTGCAAGACCGCTAAGGAAATGTGGGACACCCTTCAATTGACCCATGAAGGTACTACCGAGGTCAAAAGGGCTAGGATGAACACATTAACCCATAAGTATGATCTATTTAGGATGAAACAGTGTGAAAGCATACAAGATAATCAAAAACATTTTACCCATGTAATAAATCATCTTAGGGCTCTTGGGAAGTCATTTTCAAATGAAGATTTAATTAAAAAAGTTCTTAGATGCTTAAATAGAATTTGGCAACCCAAAGTAACTGCTGTTTTTGAATCACGTGATCTAACTTCTATGTCATTGACCACTCTTTTTGGAAAATTACAGGAACATGAGCTAGAACTCAATCGCCTCATTGAAAATGAGGAAAGGGACGAAAAGAAGAGAGGCCTTGCTCTCGATGCTAACATAAGTTAAACAAACGAGGAAGATAGTGACTTTGATGAACTTGATGAGCTTGATAAAGGAGATGAGAACATGAGTATAATTGTAACAACCTGATTTTAATTACGCTGTTTAACCAGTTAAAATATAATTATTTATATTTTAATCTGAGAGCAATAAAATGATTTTAAATAAAATAAAATCATATTCATAATCTATCTTATGGTAGAGGGTTACGGTGAACTTTTAGGTTGAAAATTCAGACGGAGCCCGGCTCATGTTTTCACCGATGAAAGAAGATTTTCTCGAGCAAAACCCTAATTTCGACTCATGAACGAAACCATTAGGTTTTATATTTTGTTCTAGAGTATTTTCCAAGTTTTGAAAAAAATCGTTAGGAATGAAATAATAATAATTTTATTCAGGCGTAATCTTTAAGAAAACGCGTAAAACCTAAGTCGGGTAAACAAAGGAGTCGATAATTGAGTGAAGGTATTCAGAGAGATTAATGTAGCAGAGTGGACAAGGATTTCGGCCTTAAATTTTAGTAATCGGTAATTTTCAAGTGAAATGACCAAAATACCCCTAAGCTTAACCTAACCGACATTGAGATAAATTTTAACCATGGTTAAGGAACCAAGGTTAATTTATGTGGTTCTAGGGCAGCCACACCTTTCACTAATTATGAGCCACATGTTTATTAACCATAGTTAACTATTATATTATTAATATTCACAAAACCCATTAATTCAATTGCTTAGAACCAAACAAGGCATAAGATTTCCCTTATAAAACCCCCCATGGCCGCAGCCCCCTGCCCCCTCTTCATCTCTTGCATTTTCTTCATTTTCTTCACAAACTCCATTTTCTTCTTCAAATGCTCCAAGTGCTTTCATACTGAAACCTTGACAAGATCATAAAATATTCTTCCTCCATCTTCCTAACTTGAGGTAACAAAATCATCTCTTCCATTCTTAAGATTTTAATATTCCTATTTCATGATTTTATATTCTTAGATCTAGAACTTTGAATAATTCTAGAAGATTGTAGAAAAATCATAAAAATGTGAAACCAATCTCTATGATCTTGTTATGTCTCCTACTATTATCATCTAAAAGCATGTGATCAAAATCATTTTCTTTCCTATTGAACCATTGTTGACCGAACCTATGTGAGAACGTGGGTTTGATGTTCTTGTGTCATTTTTTGAATTCTAACACTTGTTTCATGCTCTCTATTACCTATATAGTCTATGTCCAAGAGGTTCAATCCAACTAAATTCTCTAACCTATTCTTTTAGCCTAGGCCGCAACCCTAAGGGAAATGGATGAAATTATTTTTGTTTGATTTGAGAAACGTATTGTTTGATTAATGCTCTTTAATGTTTTAGTAGCTTAAATCCAAAATTTTGAATTAAAAATAAATTCCTAGCCTAAATTTTTATAAATGGCCGAAACTTAGTTAAAAATGAGGTTGGAATATTTTGTTCATATTTTTAAATTATGACAATTTATCTAAGCTACCTATGACCTAAGTAATTAGTATCCAAAAGCTTGAGTTGAGAAAAGAACCCTAACCCTTATTTGATTTTACTTGGCCGAACCTAACAAAAAATGGTTAAGGGTGGGTTTGTTTATTAATTTGTTATTGTGTTGTCTGGTTGAAGGTGAAATTGGTAACGTGTGGCGTGATAACGAGGAACATCAAATTCGGAATTCCGGTGATAACCCAGGTGGGGGAAAGAATCAACCTACCTTCGGAATGGATAAGTAGTATATATTATAATAATTGTGTAGGGTGACCTAAACCCTACTAGTAGTCGAGTAATCAACAAGACCAAAATCACATTGGAAAGCTTTTCTGTAAAACCAATGGTGATTCGGGGATTATAGGTTTATCGACATTAGGTTGATTTTAAGTATTTGATGATGTCTGACTTTATGTTATTGAATTTATTGTGATACGTTGGTTGAGGTATTTCATTGCATGTGACGTATTATTTTTAGTGTTTGAATATTTCCTGATATTGTGTTATGCATGATCTGCCTAGTTTTTAATATTGTGCTTAGTTGATTTTAAGCAAAGATATATATGGTAGGAAGATAATTGTTGGGTGTGAGGATGATGGTGATTTAGAGGTGCCTAACCTAAATAATTTATTTTAAAGAGGAGGTGTGACATAGAATATGTGTTGAGGCTTTGATGGTAGGTTAAGGCACTAGGTTGTTATTAATGTGGGTTAGTGAGATTAATGTGTTTGCATTGTTGTTCGCAACTGTGTATTTGGAATACACGAGGTCAGGAGTTCTCGCTAGACCGTTCCACCTTAGATATACACTACAAAAAAAACAATTGTTTAGCGACCGTAATTTTCGGTCGCTAAACCATGTAAATCGGTCGCTATTTGTTTTAGCGACCGAATCAGAGACCGATTTATGATGGTAGCTGAATACCTGGTCGCTAAGGTTTTAGCTACCGAATTATTATTTCGGTCGCTAATTAGCGACCGTAAATTCGGTCGCTATATAATAATAATCGGTCGCTATTAGGTGGTCGCATTTTTTGGGTAACCATTTTTAGCGACCGATAATCGGTTGCTAATTCGGTCGCTAATTTTGGTTACTGTTAACCTATATTAGCGACGGATTTTCGGTCGCTATACATCATCTGTAAATCTTAAATAAAGTTTAGCGACCGAATTATTGGTTTCTAATTCGGTCGCTAAACTGGTTATTATTAATTTTTTTTAATTTTAATTTTTATAATAATTTTTTTTTCTGATTTTCTTTAAACGTTAAAAAAATTACTAATAAAACACACCAAATAACTTATGAAATATACAATCATAAAAAATAATAAATATATATAAAAAGAATAATCCAAAATGTCGTACAAGAATCGTTTAAAGTCAAAAATATGGAGAGAAAAAATCAGTCATGATGAGGGGGAGATGGAGGACTCCAATCATCCTCAGCGTCCGTACCACCGACGCGTCGCTAGCCGATCGCCTCTGCAGTAGCAGACATCGATGAGTCGGGCGGCGGAACCGGAGGAGCGGCAGCAGCGGCACAACCGCCGAGCATCATCCCGAGCAATCGGAGTCTGGATCCTTATTCGCTTCCAACACCAGCCCGAGTGTCCGCCCCGCTCGATGCTCGCCCGCATCAGCTGCTGGTGTGCCCGAGTCAATCAGTGCAATCTGGTTCGCCATCTCGCCGCTCTCTCTCGCTCTTCTCCCGAAGCTCCGCGTTCACTGCGTGATGGTGTCCTCGCATTTGGTGGAACTGCTCCCGAGGGACGGTATCGGCGCAGAAGGAGCAAAGGCGTGCTTGGGACGATGAAGTGATGAACTCGGCTCCCAGGTGTCCGAGGCCATACATGTGCCCCTTCTTGTTCCTCGCCCCGACGACCTCCAAATAAATGGCATTATCGTCGACGGAGACAGGAGAGCAGCCATCACCCGATCAAAGCCTCATCTTGTGACTGTGAGGCACGTGATATGGCATCGTCCTTCTTCTCGTTGAAGTCCGCCTACAAAGTATAGTTGAATAGATTTAGTTAAAATAATTATATCCAATATTAACAAATCATTTATAATAAATTACAAGTAAACACTAAAATATTTTTTTGCTTACAGCATAGTTACGGGCCTTGTCGTTGACCCATGTCACCGACTTCAACTTCTTCGTCCTCTCCACCAACTCCATAGCGATCGGGCCCATTGTGTTTACGTGCTTTTCGCACAGAATAATATAATATTAAATTCATAAGAATAATTAAAAATGAAAACTAATTAATTAAATAGTATATTAAGTCAAAAGTTTAATGTATTACCAGCTCGTCGTAGTGGGCGGCGGCTGATTTAGACCCATCGGTCCAAGCACATGCGCCACCATCAGAAGCTCGATTACGCCGAGCTGTGGCCTGGATCTCCTGGAACTTCTCAGTAGCCCAGTACTGGTCCAACTGCCTCTTGATCTCAGGATCCACCGACCTCCCCTTATTCTGCCCCTTCCTCAGCTTGTTCATCAGATTCTTCATAACCAGTGAGCCTTTATGCTCAAATATGTCCCTGACGAGAGCCTCTAAAGCTAAGTCCCACCTATACTCTTTCTGCAACTTACAGTTGTTAGGAAATTCGTGTGTACATATATATAATGTAAATTTAATTTAAAAAACTCAATAAACTGTTACCTTAAACTCTAGAAACAACTGATCCCTATGGCCCAGTGGGATGGCCTTCCATGTAGGCCATGGACCATCAAACTTGCGTTGCAGGATCTTCAATATCGAATCAGAAGGGCCCTTCGCGGGCAGAAAACTGCAGCAAAATTAGAGCATTAATAAATGTTATAATTAAATTTTAAAAACAAGTAAATAGAAATTAACGATACTTTATATATATTAAAAAATTAAATGTGCATACTCGTTATCCCCCCTGGGGATAAGAAGAATCCTCCTGTCGGATGGACCACGACTCTCCTGTCCCGATGATGATGATGGTCCTATCATCGTAGGTGTGGATGATGAGGGTGTAGCCTGTGTCCCGACCACATGAGGATGGGTGGGGGGTGCAACTCCATCACCCTGAGGTGTCCCGTCAACAGAGGTGCTGGTAGGATGGTCTCGATCTGAAGGCTGTGGGTCGGCCGACGAAGGGACTCTCGCAGCACGACCTCCACGACGACCTCCACGATGACCCCTACCTCTGGAGGAATCTGCCATCTGTGAAAAAAATGAAAATATGATTACACAACAGTGTAAATAATACAAAAATAAATTACCTAATAAGTAGAATGACATTCACACAATGAATTATGACATAAATAAATTACCTAAGTAGAATCTCCGTCACTAAATTCACCCTCAGTCTCATCAGTATCACTTGATCGGAATGTACCTTCGCTAGATGCGTCCAACTCGGATTGATCCATTAACTATCTTTCAACTTCTTCCCCATTTCCGGAAATGTCCGCCAGAGAATTAACAATAATGTCCGGCGTAATTTGCAAAGGTACGTGGGGTCTTGAAAACTCATCATCTTTGTACGGAGCATCTTTTTCAGGCTGATTGATTACATTATCAGTAATTATACTGCGAGCCTTTATCTTAATAACACCCAACCAGCCATGATGTCCTTCAGGATATGGCGAGTAATAAACCTGCTCTGCCTGTTGTGAAAAAATGAATGGGTCGTACGCCTTATTATACCTTCGAGACAGCGTAACTTGAACAATACCATAATTTTTATCTATTTTTGTCCCTACGTCAAGAGTAGGATCAAACCAATCACACTTGAAGATAACTAATTTCATCACGGGGAAACCGGTATAATCGAGTTCAAGGATGTCAGTTAGAACCCCATAGAAATCATCCTCTACATTGCCATCAGTGGCTCGCACACAAACACCATAGTTACACGTCTGCATTCCTTCATTCCATGTTTTTGTGTTAAATTTATATCCATTTACAATATAAGTATTCCATGATGTAACCCATCTGTCAGGCCCCCATGCCAAATTTGTCAACAATGGATTTTGAACATTGTTTTCTGGATCTAGTACCTAAACAATCAAATATTATATTATTCTTATACATGCTATATATTTAAGGAGATAAAATGTATGCTTCAAAAAATGAAGATGCTTAACCTACATATTTACTGAACCACGTAGCAAAGTGAGAAGTAATTTCTCGATCAACCCGATCATTTGAAATGTCAAAGTTGGAGATCCCTTAGAAAATTGCCGTACATCCTACATATGGGAGATTAACAGCAGGACGATTAATAATAATAAATGTCAATTGAACTTATTAAAGACGTTGTAGAAACTTACTCTAAATATGGCGCCACCTCTTCACAATTTTGAAGGATATACAGATGAGCAGCATTAATGTCACGCTGCTCCAAGAAATATCCTTTTGATTTGCCACTAAATCTGCCCGGATAGTTGAATATTGATATAGGAGGACTAGTTGAACATCCTTCGCCCGAATCAATGTTTCTAGGCATCCTTGTCCTTATCGTGTTAACTTCGTCTGGATAGTAATAAGAGGCAAAAGTGGAAGTCTCCTCTACTAAGTATGCTTCACAAATGGAACCCTCCACTCGTGCCTTGTTCTTGACTTTGTGTTTAAGGGAGTGCAGGAACCTATTAAAGAGGGATACATACAAATAATTACTAGTTTTAGGGAAAGCTAAACTACGCTCTTGTGTTCGTGAATTTCATATGTATTAAGTAAAATAGTTGATGTTGTTTACCTCTCAAATGGATACATCCAGCGGTATTGGACTGGGCCACCAACTCTTGCTTCGTAAGGTAGATGAACTGGCAGGTGTTCCATGGAATCAAAGAAACTCGGCGGGAAGATTTGCTCCAGCTTACATAACAAAACGGGTATCTTGACTTCCATATCCTTTAATTGATTCACATTTAGTGTTGCCGATGTAAGCTCCCTGAAAAAGTGGCTAAGCTCAACAAGTGGGTTCCAAATTTGCTTCGGTAATGCGTCGAACGCAATTGGAAGCAACCGTTGCATGAACACGTGGCAATCATGACTCTTCATTCCATGTAACTTTGCTTCCTTAATGTCAACACATCTACCCAGATGGGAAGCATACCCATCTGGTAACTTTAGTTCTTTAACCCACTTACAGACGGGCAATTTTTATGCTTTGCTTAGTGTATAACTTGCCTTCGGTTTGATAAGTCTGCCACGACCACCGTCTTGCAACTCAAGCTCCTTCCGATTACAAATGTCAGTCAGGTCAAATCGGGCTTTATTTGTATCCTTTGTCCTCCCCTTGATGTCCATCACAGTGTCAAACACATTCAAAAACACATTCCTCTCAGTATGCATGACATCAATGTTGTGACGGAGTAGCTGCGTCCTCCAATACGGCAACCTCCAAAATATACTTTGTTTTGTCCAATTATGGTTGACGCCATAATCAGCAATATGTTCTCCTTGGGTTTCATGGACGAGCGGTAAGTACTGTACTCTGCGCCATACATTAGGACCAGTCAAACGTGGTGGAGGCGGTGTTCTCTCCGCACAACGCTTCTTGAATGCATTCTTGTTCCGCCTATAAGGATGATCTTCCGGAAGGAATTGACGATGACAATCAAAATATGAGATCTTTCGACTGTTTTTAAGCGTGAATGCCTTCGATCGCTCCATACATATTGGGCATCCAAGCTTCCCCACGGTCATCCAACCCGACATCATCCCATAAGCAGGAAAGTCGTTGATCGTCCACATTAAAGCTGCTTTCATGATGAAATTCTGCCTCAAAGATACGTCATATGTCAACACACCATCATTCCACAGCATTGTCAACTCATCTATCAGTGGCTGCAAGTACACATCAATCTTACCTTTTGGATTAGACGGACCCGGAATTATGACTGTTAGGAACATAAACTCCCGCTTCATGCACATCCCCGGGGGAAGATTGTACGAAGTCAGGATAACCGGCCAACAAGAGTATGTTTTTCCAGACTACCCAAAAGGATTAAATCCATCTGCAGATAACCCCAATCGGACATTGCGAGGGTCCTGCGAAAATGCCATATGAACCCTATCAAAATGCTTCCAAGCTTCTCCATCAGATGGATGACACAAGATATCTTGCTCCCTCTCATGCTCACTATGCCACCTCATGTGAGCTGCAGTGGCCATCGAAGAGTACAATCTTGTAAGTCTTGGCACGAGCGGAAAGTACCACATCTTTTTTAGCGACCTCTTCTTCTCAATGCCCATCCTAGTGGTTGTCTTATACCGATCCGCACCACAAAATCGACAACACGTTATGCTTTCCGCTGAATCATCCTTATAGTACAACATACATCCATTCGGGCAACAATCAATTTTCAAACACCCCAGACCCAAATTTTCCACGGACTTCTTAGCATGATAAAAACTTGTAGGCATCCGATTGCCTTCTGGCAATGCCTTGGACACTGACCTGCTGAGGTGATTAAAACAACCTTCTTGCATATTGTAGTAAGATTTGATACTCAACCATTCCATGCACATCGACAACTCGGTGTACTCCTGACATCCTTCCCACAATGGAGATCGTGCAGCACTCAGCATATCATAGAATCTTTGAGCTTCGGGATTCGGATTCTCCTCTATGTATTGGGAACCCATTCCACAATCTTCTCCCCCATCTTCTTCTAGTACAACACCAACCGATGGTCCAGCATGATCCATTATCATCTGCTCGTATGGCTTCAATTCTTCCCTCCCGTCACCACTTCCATAGTACGAACCTTCAGCCACAATCGGGTTTAAGTCAGGCAACGTCTCACCATGGTTACTCCACCAATAGTAATCAGGCATGAAGCCCTTCTCATAAAGATCGGCTACAACTCCATCCACACTTTTGAAAGATTGACACTTGCATCTTTTGCAAGGACACCTCAATTGATCACCGCCCAACCGTATAAATCTCTCCTGGCTAACAACAAACTCTATAAACTCACCCACTCCAACTCTATACTCTTCCCTAAGACGTTTATTCCGATCCAACCTACGATACATCCATTTTCGATTCTCCGGAATATCCATTCTTGGCAATTAAATAGCCCCGACCAATCCTACAATAACACTTATATATTACGGTGCATTCCAATAACTCCATCAATCTCGTTCTTATGACAAGGTATGAACCTATCCCATTCGAGATGAAACCTTTGTCACACTCGGCTACTAATAGTTATTCCCATATTCAAATACCTTATACTTGACAAAATTTCGGCAGCATTTCCCATCGGTCTCCAAGTTACACGACTCGAGCACGGTCAGAATCACCGCGATCAAGTATGCACCAGGAGAACAAAAGGAAATGCATCATACCGAGATTTCAACAAGTATATAAGGCATTTGAACATTGAAATGACTATTGTACGAGTGTGAAAAAGGTTTTTTTTCCCAAACTGTCCCACTTGGACAATTCAAGATTCAATACAATGAGCATGCATACCTTGATAAGTTACACATGCTCATTAATATTGAATCTCAAATAGGAAACTAAGGCTTTCGTAAATTAATTATTAACTCTAACATAAAATAAAACCATTAACCTATAAATATTGCAACATTGTTGAGTTTATATAAATTGCAGCGTAAATCAATACAAACTTAGATTAAATATTGTAGCAAACATCCTATTGAGTGCCGCTCTCCACTAACAAGTAGCAGTTAATTGTCAAACACATGCATAATTTCTAAATTATCAGCACACAACCAGCATCTCGCCTTTCGGACAGGATCACATCCTATTGAGCTCCGCTCTCCACTAACAAACAACACATATTGACAAACACATGCATAAACATTAAATTATCAGCATACAATCATACAAGATCACATCCTATTGAGCTCCGCTCTCCACTAACAAACAACACATATTGACAAACACATGCATAAACATTAAATTAATTATCAGCATACAATCAGACAAGATCACATCCTATTGAGCTCAGCTCTCCACTACCAAACAAGACGATAATTCACATAATACATTACACTGAGTGTTCAGAGAACTGACCTGAGAGAGAAAACACAACTGAGCAAGGATAAGTGGAGGAGCTGGTAGAAGAATATGACAACAAGGACCTATCGTGCATAAATGAAATTATTCATTTCAACTCAAATCACTATTCTATTATGTTAAATTGTTATACCTAAATAATTTATCTCATGAATATCTAGTGTTAAAGCATGTGCTGACGAAAAAATAATCAATGAAGCATAAAAAATAATAAGATTGGAGAGCTGAAGGTCAATTTATTTTGATTTAGACTTTTTTTAAAAATTTATCCTTAAATCGGGCCTAACTGTTTACACAAATCGAATCAATATATTACATATCCAGTACCATAAAAAAATGTGGATAATGCTAGAATTTCTTTCTATCAAAGAGAAGATTTTCCATGTTGTTCAATGTTCATGTTAGTAAACATGACAGTGCCCATTAAAATAGAAAATAATAGAGAGAAAACTGAAAGGTGTAATTGATTGAATGAGAAAGTTTATTACATCAAGTCATATATAAAAGTGACTTATATTATATGTAAGATAAAGCAACTGATTTGTAACTAACCACTAATTAACTATATTAATTATATGATCTAATAGTCCATCCTAGATAGACAAGATGTTAGGGTCTTAGTTAGTAGGGAAAAATTGTCATAACTCACAAATTCCATTTCTATGATTTTCTAGAATTTAAATCATAAAAATCAAGGAATATGGAAAGTTGTAGCAACTTAGTGATTTGAATGAAAAACATGAAGAGAAAGGAAGGATGATCATTGATCACTAGACAAGCACATATATCAAATTTGGAGATTTGTTTCCCTTTATGTAAAGAGTTACAAATTTTTGAAATCCAAGAGTAAAATAAAAGGGTATGGTTCGACCAAGTGGGGGAAAATAGGGGAGAAATTTTTGTTCATCAAATCATTTGGCAAGCATGAAGAGTATGATTATAGAAGCACCAATATTAAGTTTCAAGACTTAAATCAATGGGTACAAAGAGTTATGATTTTTCTACCATTTTCAAGCTTAATTCTTTTTGAACAAAATTAAGAACAAGCATGAAGCTAATCAACTCAACATCAATTGTAATGAAGAAAGGTTGGAGGAAAATTACCTCTAAGTGATGATCCTTGAGTAAGAAATCAAGACACCTTGAGAAACTAAGAGAAAAGAGAGAAATGTGTTGGATGAAAAAATGAAAATGATGAGTAACAAAAACACACATCCCTAAACTCACACACATACACTAAACACACATCTCTGCACACACACACACACACACACACACAAACATCCCAAACAGACACACACACATACACTAAACACACATCTCTGTACACACACACACACACACAAACATCCCAAACAGACACACACACGTACACTAAACACACATCTCTGCACACACACACACACAAACATCCCAAACAGACACACACACAGAGCACCCCAAATGCACAATACACATCAAACACACACATCAAACACGGTGAGACACACCTACCCTATGATTACAATCCAATTGAACACACAAACTTTAGTACACAGAACACACAACAAACACACACTCACAACACACACACACACAACACAACAAACACACACACAACACCAATGTACACACAACACACAACAGAAACAACAATGTAGAGAAAGACAACGAGAGAAGCAATTACCTCGGTCAGTGTGAGTGAGGGCGTTGTGGTGGTGGTGTGAGCAATGTGACCAGAATGAGCCCTGAAATGAGGGGGGAAATGATAGACAGTGACATAGTGAGACAATGAGACAGAGAGATGGAGTAGAGGAGAGCTTACCTGAGCAGAGGGGAGATGACGGTGGTGACGACCGGAGGTGTCTTGGGGTGTTGAGGTGGCCGGAGCGCGCGCCGTAGAAGAGAGAAACAGTGGGTGGGAGAGAGAAAACGACGGAAAAAATGAGGAAGAAGGAGGTTCTGTCGAATTTAGGGATTTCAGTTTTAGCGACCGAATTAATTCGGTCGCTAATTCGGTCGCTAATATGGTTAGTTTTAATTTGAATTTGTAATTGTAGCGACCGAATTAAATTTCGGTCGCTAACACGCGCAATTTTATTTTTTCAACGCGCCATTTAGCGACCGAATTAATATCGGTCGCAAATATAAATAAAGTTTAAAGTGTGAATTCATAAATTTAGCGACGGATTTATAAATCGGTCGCTAATATAAACACAGTTTGACCGTTGCATTTAATTCGGTCGCCATTTCGGTCGCTAACAATTCATAAATTTCTGACTTTTACTTTCCTTTGTTTAGCGACCGAAGTAGCGACCGATATCTCTGCTACGCTCTATTTCGGTCGCTGTTTCGGTCGCAGAATCAACTCTAACCAGTGTTTCATGTAGATCCTACAATTGGTCTCTATTTCGGTCGCAAAAAGGAACCTAAAAATTCGGTCACTATTTTCGGTCGCTAAATGACATTTTTTTTGTAGTGATAGCTTGTGCAGCTATAGTGTCATTGAATTTCATGAGCAACCTCGGGAGTGGATAGGGTGTGCACCGGGATAATCGTGCAGTTATAGTGTCATTGCTTTATGTGAGCATTCTTACCATGGAAGAGAATGTGCACCGGGAATTGGGAACTTGTCACTTGAACAACTGACTGACATTCCCAATGAGGAATGTGTGAAGGAATTGGTAGTGGCCACGTCAGCATAAAGTGTTAGATTGCATCAGTTGAGGGTAGAGGATGATATATATTGAATTATGGATGATGGTTGATTTAGAATAATGTTTGTCTGTGACTTTTGTTATATTATATACTATGACTCTGTTCCACTTTTTGATGATATAATTGCTTCTTATCCCCTATATTTCTGTATTTTTGTGTGTCTACTTTATTTACGTTAGAAGGCCCAATGAAGGAATATGTTGCTGAGGAACTTGACAGAACTCTGTATGAAACCGAGGTTGCTGAGGAGTTGAATGGAACTCCTTACGAACCAGAGGCGGGAGGTCAAGCTGTGACCCATGGTGATTAGAGTATAGATAGTATGGCTAGTGTGTCTAAGAAGTATTTTTATATTTTCCGCTAAGTATGACTTTTGTTAATTATATGCCTGTGAGGGATCCTACTGAGAGGATATCCTCAACAGTGTTTTGTAATATGTTTATAAGACTTATGTGTGTATGTCAAACCTAAATATGGTGTGTTGTTTTTGATTAACTAAACTTGTATGTTATTTAACTTAAGTTTTAATTTTTACATATTTTTCACGCTAAGTGCGCAATTAAGATATTAATTAAGAAGGCTTTAATCTAATAAAACATCGGGGAACAACGGGGTGTCCCACTAATGGTCCGAAAATTTAAGAAATTTATGAGGAACAAAGGCAAAGCACGACAAACCTTCACTCCTCAAAAGAAAGTTGATGGAGAAGGAACCTCTTACGTGCCTACATGCTTCAACTATAAGAAGAAGGGTCACATAAGGCCCGAGTGTCCTCTAAGTCAAAAGAAGAATGACAAATTTGAAAAGAGGCCACAAAAGGATAGAAAAGGAAGGAGGTCATACATTGCTTGGGAAGACAATGACATGGACTCCTTCGATGAATCTGACAACGAAAAATCAAATCTTTGCCTCATGGCCAACCGTGAGGATGATGAGGATGAGGTAACTAATAATGATATTGAAAATGAATTGTCTTACAATGATTTACTTGCTTCATGTGAAGAATTGAATAATGAAAGCATGCATCTTCAAAAATCATTTTATCTTCAAATAAAACCATTTCTAGTCTTGAATCAAAAATAGATTTATTAAATAAAGAAATGGAAGGTATTAAGGAAAAGCAAGCTCTTTCAAACAAAACTTCATCATGCCTATCTTGTGAAAACAAAAATAATGAAGTTTCAAAATGCAATGAATGTAATGTTTTGAAAATCAAAATTGAGGACGTGTACGACATTCTTGCAAAATTCACAAATGGGAGAGACAATCTCAATGTTTTACTTGGAAACCAATAAGGGACATATGATAAAGTTGGTGTGGGTTATCACCCTAAATTACATGAAAAATATTTTAAAATGTTCTTTAGCCCAACCAATACTTCTAGTAGCCCTTTCGTTAAATGTTCTTATTATGGTAGAAAGGGACACACCACATCTATTTGTAATGCTAGAAAGAATGTGAATGTCAATGGCAAGAAAGTATGGGTTCAAAAGGGCAATGCCCCCAAAGCTAACTCTCAAGGACCCAACATGATTTGGGTACCAAAAGTTAAAACTTGAAATTGTTTTGTAGGTGTGCTTGAAAGCAAGGAACTCAAACTAGTACCTTGACAGTAGATGCTCCAAGTACATGATGGGAGACAAAACCAAGTTCTCCTCTCTCACACCCAAAAAGGATGGATTCGTTACTAGATAATGAGTACCCTAGGAAAATACCTTCATCAGCTTTAGGATCAAATTTACCTAGATTATCCTTGACATTATTTAGCACAAAACACTTATAACCAAAGACGTGAGAGTGAGTAATACTTAGTTTTCTACCCTTATGCAACTCATATGGAGTTTTCTTCAATATTGGTCTAATTAAGACTCTATTTAGTACATAGCAAGATGTACTAACAGCATCTGCCCAAAAGTATTTTTGCACATTAGAGTCGTTCAACATGGTTCTAGCAATCTCCTCAAGAGATCTATTTTTCCTTTCACCTACTCCATTTTGTTGTGGAGATCTAGGTGCTGAAAAATTGTGTTGTATACCATGCTCATCACATAAATTGTCAAATTCCTCATTTTGGAATTCTCCTCCATGATAACTCCTAATAAATATAATTTTCATGTCTCTCTCATTTTGTACAAGCTCAGCCATTTTCTTAAAAGCATAAAAGGCATCATTTTTATGTGCTAAGAAATATGTCCAAGTATATCTAGAGAAATCATCAATAATTACAAGATCATAAAGATTTCCACCAAAACTTTTTGTTCTTGAAGGACCAAAAAGATCCATATGCAACAATTGTAAAGGTCAACTAGTTGAAACAATGTTTTTAGCTTTGAAAGAAGTTTTCACTTGTTTACCCTTTTGACAAGCATCACATAAACCATCTTTCACAAACTCCTTCTTAGGTAAACCAATTACAAGTTCTTTGGAAATCAATTTGTTCAAGTGATCCATATGAATGTGAGTTATTTGAAATGAACAAATATAAAACACTAGAAGGGGGTTGAATTATGTTATAAATACTTTTTGGAAAACGTTGCAGTTTGACCTATAAGACACAAAGATGCGTCAGATAATAAAAATGAGATTCACTTTCCAACCCAGTTAGCACAGTTAAAGTAAAGAAAACTAAAAAGATTAAGCTAAGAAAAGGACACACATATTTATACTGGTTCACCCCAAACCTTGGGCTACATCCAGTCCTTGGCTTCACCAAGTATTTGCACTATAACTAATCAGGTTATAGAAGGTATTATTTGCACACCTAGCCTTCACATGCTCAACAAACAAGTATTGTTTGCACACCTAGCCTCTTCAGGCTCAAACAAGTATTCTTTCAGCAAGCCTCTTCAGGCTCTACAAACAATGATAGGTTGAATGAAGCAGCAGCTTCACAGGATTGCAACTTTGCAGATCTTCCGAGTAACACTCATAGAGTGAATAAGTTTTTGAGGTAGATGAGACCACAATGAAGAATTCTCAATAAATACAAATGATTTGAGCAGAGAAGTTTTCTATGAAGAACTTAAGAGATCTTTGAATGCTTGAGAGTATTGAATGCATGAGTTAATGTATTCAGGTGTGTGTCTTCAATGGTCTTCAAAGTCTTCTATTTATACCCAAGAGAGATAAGTCTGTTGAGGAGAGTTCTTCAGCTAAGTATTCTTTTGTTCTTCATCCATAAATGCCAAAGAGTCGTTCTGGTCTTGCATTTAATATTTGTGATCATTGGTGAGCTTCAAGACAAATTGAATGTATAGGTTAGCATAGCTTTAGCAGAGTCCAGTTTGATTCAAAGCAGCATTTATTGCTTCTCAAACTTGGGCAGCGCGACTTTCCTTATTTGTGCTAAGCGGGTCTGTGATCAAGTAAAGTTTACTTTGCCTTTTGCAACAAAAAGATTCTTCAGGCACGGAATGGTTCTTTGAGCTTTCTGATATCGAATTTCTTTATTCGAAATAATCAGGTAATATTCTTTGTGTTTGAATATTGTTGAAACGAAGGACTTTTAGTCGCTTAATCAGATTTTGGTAGAGACCGAGTCATTGTTCAAACGCGTCATATCACAGACGCATCATTAAGACTTTGTTTCTACCCGGGTACTGATGAGGGCGGGAAGTGGTCGCTGGTGCATAGAAAGCACAGACAAGGAGCGGCTCCTGGCAAGCTTCTAGGCGGAGGGTCACATGAACGAACCGATAACACACCGGAATGAGAGGGATCCTGAGACTGTGTTGGTATGGGACTATACAGTTGAGGATGACTTATATGAATTGATTGGTACTACCTACACTAACAAGATGCATCTTCTTTTCGATATCCCATCACTTAAGAACTCCACAGTTAAGTGTGCTTAACTTGGAGCAATTCTGGGATGGGTGACCGTTTTCCCAGGAAGCATGTGAGTGAGGACAAAGCACGCTGAAAAGACCTATGTTGATTTGTAGGGACAGTCGTGGGTCCATAAAGCAGCCAGGGATGTTACAAATGGTATCAGAGCGGCACCTCTCCCAGTACAGTGTGGTTCGGGGACGAACCAGGCAGAAGCTGGTGGGCATGTAACACCCGAGTGCTGACGAGGGCGGGGAGTGGTCACCGGTGCATAGAGAGAACAGACAAGGAGCGTGTAATACCCCGATTTTCGCTGCTTCGTAATATCGATAATAAATATATAAATATATATATTTTTATCCGAGACAGATAAAATGATTTTGGATAAACCAAGGTCATTTCCTTGTTATACTTATTTTTATAAGGTTACGGAGAAGTTTTTGGTTGAAAATTCAGACGGAAGCCGGTCTGCGTTTTCTGCGTTTTCACTGACAGTAAAAGTTTACTGCTCAGAAGACCTAATTTTGAGTCGTGAACGAGATGAAAAATGTTTTTATCATATTTACTACGTTACTGGAAGTTTTGAAAATTTTGGTAAAAAAATTAAAATATCATATTTGTTGCGGGCATATACGTCGAGATGTCTCTAGGAAAAGCTTGCGCCAGATGAATCGAGAAGTCGGCAACGTAGTAGAGATGTTGGATTGACCGACTTGACGAGCATTTATGACGAGTTTATCCGTATCATAATGGCCATAATGGCACATTTATGGCAAAGTGAAATTTTCCTATGAAATGACCATTTTGCCCTTGTCTTTATATGACAAATGCAAGCAAATGCCATTGGAAAAGTTGACTAAAGCTTGCCCAAAACCCACGGCTCCAATGCCTTCTTCATTAAGTTTGGTTTCTTCTTCATTTAAATAGGTTGTCTTCTTCATTAAGCCATTTTTTCTTCCATTGTTCATGTTCTTTTCTCCAAAGAGTTCATAATTCGTCAGATTTGGATTGGCAATTCTGACCAGGTTCCATTTTGAATCTCGAAAAACTTTACACATGAAAGTTGTTCATCTTTCTCTCTTCTTTCCAACGACATAAAGATCATCCAAAACGGACAAGTATGTTGAGATATCTACTCAAAATACTAAAACTGTTCTAAACCCTAACTATGTTCATCTTCTCCCTTAAGTTTCTTAAGAACACCATAAGAAAACCTTGAAGAACATCATCCAAACTTTGTTTTCTTGGATCATCAAGAGGTAATAACTTATTATCTTTTCATTTAAATCATTTCTCTTCATCACTTTTGGTAGATTCATGACTTAGATCAGCATGTTCTTCATTTGTTCAAAGTTCATGGAACTAGATTCAAAAATTCATAACTAATTCTAGAAAAATCCTTTTGACATGAAACCAATTGATATGATCTTATAATCATCTCTATTTTCATCATCTATAAGCACAAGATCATGAGAAATTTCTTTCCCTAAAATCTGGACTGGGCCGAACCTAGGTTAACTTTGTGTTCTTAGGTTTTGTTTCAATTTCATGTCTTGATTCATGATTATAACTTGATAGTTCTTGTATTCAAGTATATATAAGATAAAAAATCAAACTTAAGCCTATTTTATCTCATCAAAACCGAAACCCTAGATATGAGCACTTGATGGTTTTGTGATTCAAAAGTTGTTTGTTACACTTGAATCCAACTCTAAGTTTTGTATGTTGATTAAATCCAAGAGTTTAGAAATTTTAGATATTTCTAACCTCAAACTCAGCCCTTGTCCGAAACCCTAGTTCTTGGAACTAGATGAGTTTTAGTTCATGTTCTTAGTTCATAATCATGGTTAAAGTGATTAATCATGCTTAAGTAACCTATGGATCATTAATCCCTATCTTAATCAAATTTTAAGTTTCCTAACCTAGAAAATTGGGTGAAGCCGAACCCTACCCCCATTGATTTAAGTGTGTTGTTTTTTGACTTTGATTTATTTTGGTTGCAATTCGTTATGAAGGAATCGATCGGGTTGGTTTGACCTAAAGCCGACGGAGGAAACCGGATCAAATCGGGAGATTATTTGAAACCCTTAGTTCGAGTCTTCAACAGGTAAGGGGAGCTTACCTGAGGGATTTTTCTCTATAACTATTTGTGTGTAGTGTGATTTATATGAATTATATGTGGTTGTGGTTATTTGTTTATGTGGCTTACGTTGTGTTGTTTATCTGTGTATCGGTGATTTATCTGCTTTTAATTTATTTAATTATCTGCAGTAGTATATTATGTTTCTATGATGCATGATCTGTATGGTGATATAATTATGATGATGTTGTTGAATGATAAATGTTGAATGTTGTTTGAGAGGCCTGACAGTGGTCAGTGCACAACCGATTAATCAGATAAAAGATTTAATAAGTTGTGAAAATTATATTCAACGTTTTATGGGAAATGTTAGAATATAATAATGGTGGAAAATATTATTTTGGAAAAATAATTAGTTTTTGGGAACTATTATTATTTTAATAATCTATCAGTGTAAAAGAAATTTGTGAGTCACGGTGAGAGCGTAACCGTGAAATTTTTTAGTACTGCTAATTTTTATGCAAGAAATTATGAAATATTATAAAAAGTTATTTTGTGAAATTAATATTCAAAAATACTTTATAAAAATAAAAATAAAAATAAAAATAAAAATAATAAAATAATAATATAAAATAAAAAGTCAAAGTTTGACTTTAAAAATATTTTCTTGGAAAATGACAAACGATGGCAAGTTTTGAAATTATTTAGGGTGAAAGTTTAAAAATAGCAGTACTGGTTTTGAAAAGAGGTTTAATCGGAATTGATTTAATTTTTAAAGTCAAGTTTCAAAGAAAAGAGTTTTCAAGTAGAAATGATTTTCTGTAAATAAGTTTTACTTAGCGACGATATAGAACTTAGTAACCGAGATGTCGGGGTGCTAGTGTTCTTATGACGTTGACTTATTTTGGATTTGTTTTTCACAGACAAGAACGATGTAAAACGATGTTATGGAACTTAATAACCGAGACGTCGGGGTATTAAGGTTCGTTGTGTTGTAGACTGGGTATCTACTTAAAGAAGTTAAAACGTTTTGAGATGTTTTCTATTACCACGAACCTAAGACTGATTGCAACGGTCTAAGGGCTTCGTGATTGAGCACTCGGACTTTAAGGTCCTGTGTTGTTAATAAAAGTTGTAAAGATGTTGAAAACGATGATGCTTTTGAGAGCATTCGATGTTGAAAACGATGATGCTTTTGAGAGCATTCGATGTTGAAAACGATGATAAGTTGAAAGCTTTTGAGAGCTTTGATGTTTTAAAAAAAAAACAACGATGATAAGTTGAAAGATTTTGAGAGCTTTGATGTTTAAAAACGATGATGGGTCGAAAGCTTTTGAGAGCTTTGACAAATAAAGATATAGCACAAAGAAAAGTGTTGAGAACAAAAGGTTTTTATTGCATGCATTTGGCAGACGTGCCATGATCAAACGAGTGATTACCATGTGGCGTCATGGTAGATCATAAAGATGTTCTTATTGTGCCTAGTGGACAATGAGGCCCTATCTACGTTGGGACACCTGTGCCACGATGTTGGACAGTGTGTGATAGGTTTTATACGAGTGATTACCTTGCGGCGTCATGGTAGATCATAACGATGTTCTTATTTTGCCGGGTGGACAATGAGGCCCCGTCAATGTTGATATCACCTGTGCCTCGATGTTGGACAGTGTGAGATGGGTTTTTGACTGCGTGTCTGTGGCTGCGTGCCTGTAACTATCGAGTCTGATCAAGTCATTACGATGTTGGAGATATCACATGAGATTAGGTATGAATGTTTAGATGATGTTTTGAAGTGTTCATGCATAGTTTTTCAACGTTGATGTTTGGGGTGTGAAACCCATTGACAAACAATGTGATATAATATGAATTAGTATGTTGTTATAAATATGTATATGTGTATGTGCCTTCTTTTGTGTTGCGCATTTAGTTATGGTGATAAATCCGTATATTGGTGTCTCACCCTTACAACACATCTCAGAGACGTACAAGGGGTATGATCCCTACACGAAGAAGAAGGTTGTCTAGTTGGAAGCGTGCTGTGCTGCTCTAGTTGGCGGTAGTGTCTGTTAGTTACGACCAGCTTAGGTCCTATTATGTTTTGAAGATAAAACTGATGTTGATTTAGGTATGAAAATATATGAGGCAGTATAGTTGTATGACTTATATTCCTTATGTATTTAAGTGTGGTTTGATTACGTTGATGATGTTATGATGTTAAAAAAAGAAAAAAAATTTTATCACCATATTTTGAAAAGGTGAACGTTGAGAAAACATTATTTTCCGAAAGTAACCAGCAAATTAAGTTTTATTTCCGCGACTGAGTTTAGGGTGTCACATTAGTGGTATCAGAGCTGGTTGAGTCTTTCGGGAATGTTGGGGAATAGGTCTGTTAGGTTTTTGTTGTGTGATCTCTGGTTGAAACTTGTTTGAATTGTTTCTTGGTTGAAACAATGTGTGTTGACACACAAGTAAGTATGTTTTGGTGGGTTCTGATTGAGTTGAGACCTTGTGAGAATTCATGTTTAGTAAAGGGTACTTATGTTCATGTTGATACATTCGTTTATTCCTTAGGATGGTATCAGACATTTGAATAAGGTACCTGTCATTGAAAATTTTTGGGGAAAATTTTCTGAGAATGTCCCAAGTTTATACGGACGGACGGATGTTGAGTTTCTGATTAATCTAGTTTCTAGATTTATTCAGATCTCAATCGCTTTGTGTAGGATATCGCCAACAAGGATAGTTGGGTTAGACTTCAAGAAATGGAATTTTGGTCCATTTCTCGATAAGTAAGTCATCATCTTCATCGATGATGTTCACGTTTACTCTAAGAGCCACGAGGAGTATGAGAGACTTATGTACCAAGTGTTACAGATCCCTCGCAAGGAGTTGATGTATATTCAAGGATCGACTTGAGAACAAGTTACCACCAGATTGGAGTTAGGACTTATTAAAGATTTTGTACTGTAAACTCAGCTTATGAGGAAAGATCAACTGTTCGTGTGTCTGAGTGATTGACTAAGTCATCAGAAATCGTGCCGATTCAGGGTGACCACACTAAATGCGTCATAAAAGACCATTGTGCTTGTGAGAAACCAAGGCGAATAGATTTAAATCTTCAACCTTAGATGAGGGTCTCGGGATTTAGAAAAATTGTTCCTTATGGACAAATTGCTTTTCAAATTCCTAAGGTTGTATTAGACAATCATAGCGGTACATTTTGTACAGGCCAAATTCATTTTTCTGACCTTGATTTAAAATCTATCCTGACTTTGGTTCTGACAGTCTAGATATTTTCATACTTCTTTGGAAATGTATTAAGAGTATTTCTTGAGTTATGCGACATATATGAATTCTTGATGATAGAAGTTTCTTGATGAGACTTAGTCGATTCACTTTTACTTTTGGTGGAAGTGATCCAGTCTAAATTTTGTCGGACTGATGTTCTTTTAAATCGTTGTTCTTGTGAAGGAAGAAACTTTATTAGACTCATGTTTGTAAACTTGTATTAGCTGTGCATTTTTACACTCACGAACCTATTAAAGAATCTTTTTACATATTGGACACTTGTATCTTTCAGATTGGTCAAATTATTCTTTGTGCTTTCTTGTGAAAGCAAAATCAAGAAAATTCTTGTCTTGAAAATCTCTTTTCAGATTATTGAGAGTAGGTTGACGGAGTCGACATCTTTTTACCTGCTTAGGTCCACGATGTAATGGAAAAACCAACAGAAGCGTGTATCAGAGGACTGATCCAACGTGATAAAGAATTTTCCAACATCATTCTGAGCAAGGCTTACTTCGAGTGTCGGGCTAAAGTTACATCTAGTGTTAAGATCCAAGTTGAAGTTAATGTTCAGCTTATCATCCTAAGTTAGATGAATAAAGAAGAAAGGAATTGATCCTTAGAAGGTTAGCTGAGAGTAAGTGTAATACCTAAGCATGATAAGAGGTGAATGGATTTTTATTGAGGTGTAGATGTGATTAGTAATCTGAGATTTTTCAGAAGTAAGATCAGTAAGTAAGATGATTTCGGCAAATTTTGTTATGATCGAGGTAGAGTTTGCTAAAGGAACTAGGATAATGATAAAATGATCATCGTTAAGATTTAATTGTATGATTGGAAGGAATTACAGAAAGGTGTCTATGGTGGTTTTACCTACGTTGAATGTGAACGGAAAAGAGAAGTTCTTGAGTAAAATTAAGTTGATAGGAAAGTTCGAAAGCTAAGGATTAGATAATTCTATTCTATAATCCCTTTTGGTTTAATTGCATTAAGATATGCAATGAGATTATTTTGAGGATGAGATGTGTGAGGTCATATTAAATTGGAGTAGTGAATTATAATGAATAGAAACTAAGACTATGATTAAATATTTTGATTAGGGAGTTGATACGTGGTGCTGTGTAGATATTGTTGGTATTAGTGATAATATTCAGAGTTAGATGATTTGAATAATGTTTCTGGTAGAACAATGTTGATAAAAGAAGTGATTAAGTTTCGATTTTGTTTTTTTTCGAGTATGATAGACTCTGATGAAATTTTGAGGATAGTACGGATATATAGAAATGACATAAGAATGAATTGTGTTATAGAATATAGAATAAGAGGAAAGATGATGTGAAGGGCAATGTAGAATTTTATGGTTAAGATGGGATTACAAAATTTTGTTTAAGTTTCGAATGACGAAATTTCGAGGACGAAATTTTTTTTTAGTGGGCTAGTAATGTAACACCCCGATTTTCGCTGCTTCGTAATATCGGTAATAAATATATAAATATATATATTTTTATCCGAGACAGAAAATGATTTTGGATAAACCAAGGTCATTTCCTTGTTATACTTATTTTTATAAGGTTGTGGAGAAGTTTTTGGTTGAAAATTCAGACGGAAGCCGATCTGCGTTTTCTGCGTTTTCACTGACAATAAAAGTTTACTGCTCAGAAGACCTAATTTTGAGTCGTGAACGAGATGAAAAATGTTTTTATCATATTTACTACGATACTGGAAGTTTTGAAAATTTTGGTAAAAAAATTAAAATATCATATTTGTTGCGGGCATATACGTCGAGATGTCTCTAGGAAAAGCTTGTGCCAGATGAATCGAGAAGTCGGCAACGTAGCAGAGATGTTGGATTGACCGACTTGACGAGCATTTATAACGAGTTTATCCGTATCATAATGGCCATAATGGCACATTTATGGCAAAGTGAAATTTTCCTATGAAATGACCATTTTGCCCTTGTCTTTATATGACAATTGCAAGCAAATGCCATTGGAAAAGTTGACTAAAGCTTGCCCAAAACCCACGGCTCCAATGCCTTATTCATTAAGTTTGGTTTCTTCTTCATTTAAATAGGTTGTCTACTTCATTAAGCCATTTTTTCTTCCATTGTTCATGTTCTTTTCTCCAAAGAGTTCATAATTCGTCAGATTTTGATTGGCAATTCGGACCAGTTTCTATTTTTATTCTCGAAAAACTTTCAACATGAAAGTTGTTCATCTTTCTCTCTTATTTCCAACGACATAAAGATCGTCCAAAACTGACAAGTATGTTGAGAGATCTACTCAAAATACTAAAACTGTTCTAAACCCTAACTATGTTCATCTTCTCCCTTAAGTTTCTTAAGAACACCATAAGAAAACCTTGAAGAACATCATCCAAACTTTGTTTTCTTGGATCATCAAGAGGTAATAACTTATTCTCTTGTCATTTAAATCATTTCTCTTCATCACTTTTGGTAGATTCATGACTTAGATCAGCATGTTCTTCATTTGTTCAAAGTTCATGGAACTAGATTCAAAAATTCATAACTAATTCTAGAAAAATCCTTTTGACATGAAACCAATTGATATGATCTTATAATCATCTCTATTTTCATCATCCAGAAGCACAAGATCATGAGAAATTTCTTTCCCTAAAATCTGGACTGGGCCGAACCTAGGTTAACTTTGTGTTCTTAGGTTTTGTTTCAATTTCATGTCTTGATTCATGATTATAACTTGATAGTTCTTGTATTCAAGTATATAGAAGATCAAAAATCAAACTTAAGCCTATTTTATCTCATCAAAACCGAAACCCTAGATATGAGCACTTGATGGTTTTGTGATTCAAAAGTTGTTTGTTACACTTGAATCCAACTCTAAGTTTTGTATGTTGATTAAATCCAAGAGTTTAGAAATTTTAGATATTTCTAACCTCAAACTCAGCCCTTGGCCAAAACCCTAGTTCTTGGAACTAGATGAGTTTTAGTTCATGTTCTTAGTTCATAATCATGGTTAAAGTGATTAATCATGCTTAAGTAACTTATGGATCATTAATCCCTAAGTTAATCAAATTTTAAGTTTCCTAACCTAGAATATTGGGTGAAGCCGAACCCTACCCCCATTGATTTAAGTGTGTTGTTGTTTGACTTTGATTTATTTTGGTTGCAATTCGTTATGAAGGAATCGATCGGGTTGGTTTGACCTAAAGCCGACGGAGGAAACCGGATCAAAACGGGAGATTATTTGAAACCCTTAGTTCGAGTCTTTAACAGGTTATGGGAGCTTACCTGAGGGATTTTTCTCTATAACTATTTGTGTGTAGTGTGGTTTATCTGAATTATATGTGTTTGTGGTTATTTGTTTATGTGGCTTACGTTGTGTTGTTTATTTGTGTATCGGTGATTTATCTGCTTTTAATTTATTTAATTATCTGCAGTAGTATATTATGTTGCTATGATGCATGATCTGCCTGGTGATATAATTATGATGATGTTGTTGAATGATGAATGTTGTTTGAGAGGCCTGACAGTGGTCAGTGCACAACCGATTAATCAGATAAAAGATTTAATAAGTTGTGAAAATTATATTCAACGTTTTATGGGAAATGTTGGAATATAATAATGGTAGAAAATATTATTTTGGAAAAATAATGAGTTTTTGGGAACTATTATTATTTTAATAATCTATCAGTGTAAAACAAATTTGTGAGTCACGGTGAGAGCGTAACCGTGAAATTTTTTAGTACTACTAATTTTTACGAAAGAAATTCCGAAATATTATAAAAAGTTATTTTGTGAAATTAATATTAAAAAATACTTTATAAAAATAAAAATAAAAATAAAAATAATAAAATAATAATATAAAATAAAAAGTCAAAGTTTGACTTTAAAAATATTTTCTTGGAAAATGATAAACGATGGCAAGTTTTGAAATTATTTAGGGTGAAAGTTTAAAAATAGCAGTACTGGTTTTGAAAAGAGGTTTAATCGGAATTGATTTAATTTTTAAAGCTGACGTTTCAGTAAAAGAGTTTTCAAGTAGAAATGATTTTCTGTAAATAAGTTTTACTTAGGGACGATATAGAACTTAGTAACCGAGATGTCGGGGTGCTAGTGTTCTTATGACGTTGACTTATTTTGGATTTATTTTTCACAAACAAAAACAATGTAAAACGATGTTATGGAACTTAATAACCGAGACGTCGGGGTATTAAGGTTCGTTGTGTTGTAGACTGGGTATCTACTTAAAAAAGTTAAAACGTTTTGAGATGTTTTCTATTACCACGAACCTAAGACTGATTGCAACGGTCTAAGGGCTTCGTGATTGAGCACTCGGACTTTAAGGTCCTGTGTTGTTAATAAAAGTTGTAAAGATGTTAAAAACGATGATGCTTATGAGAGCATTCGATGTTGAAAACGATGATGCTTTTGAGAGCATTCGATGTTGAAAATGATGATGCTTTTGAGAGCATTCGATGTTGAAAACGATGATAAGTTGAAAGCTTTTGAGAGCTTTGATGTTTTAAAAAAAAACAACGATGATAAGTTGAAAGCTTTTGAGAGCTTTGATGTTTAAAAACGATGATGGGTCGAAAGCTTTTGAGAGCTTTGACAAATAAAGATATAGCACAAAGAAAAGTGTTGAGAACAAAAGGTTTTTATTGCATGCATTTGGCAGACGTGCCATGATCAAACGAGTGATTACCATGCGGCGTCATGGTAGATCATAAAGATGTTCTTATTGTGCCTAGTGGACAATGAGGCCCTATCTACGTTGGGACACCTGTGCCACGATGTTGGACAGTGTGTGATAGGTTTTATACGAGTGATTACCTTGCGGTGTCATGGTAGATCATAACGATGTTCTTATTGTGCCGGGTGGACAATGAGGCCCCATCAACTTTGATATCACCTGTGCCTCGATGTTGGACAGTGTGAGATGGGTTTTTGACTGCGTGTCTGTGGCTGCGTGCCTGTAACTATCGAGTCTGATCAACTCATTACGATGTTGGAGATATCTCATGAGATTAGGTATGAATGTTTAGATGATGTTTTGAAGTGTTCATGCATAGTTTTTCAACGTTGATGTTTGGGGTGTGAAACCCATTGACAAACAATGTGATATAATATGAATTAGTATGTTGTTATAAATATGTATATGTGTATGTGCCTTCTTTTGTGTTGCGCATTTAGTTATGGTGATAAATCCGTATATTGGTGTCTCACCCTTACAACACATCTCAGAGACGTACAAGGGGTATGATCCCTACAAGAAGAAGAAGGTTGTCTAGTTGGAAGCGTCTTTGTCTTTGCTCCAGTTGGCGGTAGTGTCTGTTAGTTACGACCAGCTTAGGTCCTATTATGTTTTGAAGATAAAACTGATGTTGATTTAGGTATGAAAATATATGAGGCAGTATAGTTGTATGACTTATATTCCTTATGTATTTAAGTGTGGTTTGATTACGTTGATGATGTTATGATGTTAAAAAAAGAAAAAAAATTGTATCACCATATTTTGAAAAGGTGAACGTTGAGAAAACATTATTTTCCGAAAGTAACCAGCAAATTAAGTTTTATTTCCGCAAACGGGTAACCATGTGATGACCGAGTTTAGGGTGTCACAGAGCGGCTCCTGGCAGACTTCTAGGAGGATGGGCACATGAACGAACCGATAACACACTAGAATGAGAGGGATCCTGCGACTGTGTAGGTATGGGACTATACAGTTGATGATAGCTTATATGATATGAGCCCAATTTGGAGTATGGTTCAAGAAGCTAGCCAAGGACTTGGTGGGCCAATAACAAATGTTACAACCAAGAAAGCCCAACAAGTGTTAATTCAAACTATGGTTCTCATCATGGAAGCAAGCCCAAATGCAAGATTGGATGGAATGAAGCCCAAATTATTAACTTACATTATCCAACTAAAGGATCCATGACAAGAGGGGTGTGCAACATGAAGAAGAGTCCAACTTTAGTTGTTTTGTTTTAATTCAATAAGTGTAATGGGTTATTTGAGTGGATCCAAGTTTGTTAGTGTTGCAATTGGGTCAAGCCCATTTAATCTCATGTTGAGCACGAAATTATGATAGCTTAGTAGGAGGAACCTTTGGTTTGCATGCCAATAGTAACTCCTATAAGTTATTAGTTTGTTTATTGTTTTGATAATTATGTGGGAGTTACACTTTTTAATTTGAGAAATAAGTGTGGCTGTTACATAATGATATAGAGAGTGGGTAATAAGTCACCTTTATGTGGCTGAGTTACAAAAGGGTTTTAGTGAGTCATTAGTTGTGGAATTAAGTGACATTATTATTTGGGGGGTTATGGAATGTGGGGGAATACAATGTAATTCAGATTTGGGCAGCCATGGCTATATGTATTGGGGCCTTAAACACATGAATGATAACTTGGATGTTGAATTTGGATTGAAATCCATTTGTGAGAGAATTGTCTCTCTTTGGTTCTTGGTTGAGCCAACTATTGTTCTTATCAAGAATCCAAGATTCTTGTGGCGAACTTCATAGGCTTATCAAACTCTCTAGTTTGTGGCGCCATCACCATCTCTATTCTCCATCCATTTGTTTCTTTTCTTCCCTTTATTTTAATCTCAAAAATTGTTCCGCAAATTAATTGGTAAAATTCAACCAAAAAGATCATCAAAGGCAACCTCACCATTTGGTTGTCATCATTATATGAATTGATTGGTGCTACCTATACTAACAAGATGCATCTTCTTTTCGGTAGCCCATCACTTAAGAACTTCACAATTAAGTGTGCTTGACTTGGTGCAATTCTGTGATGGGTGACCTCCTGAGAAGTTTTCCCAGGAAGCGTGTGAGTGAGGACAAAACATGCTGAATAGACCCGTGTTGGTCTGTGGGGCCAGTCGTCAATCCATAGAGCAGCTAGGGTTGTTACAATGAGACTCTTGTATATTGATCTGCACACTTAATACACATAATAGTAGATTTCACAGGGTTCACTTAAAATCATTCTTTGTTTCGATTCATCAAAATCATAGATGTCAAAAGATGTAGTCTTAACATTATTCTCCTATGCCATGGCCAATTTTCTTCTTCTTTTAAAATTAAGCAGCATGCATCATTAGAAGATAAATTGTCTAAATCTATCATATAGATGTTATTAACTCTATTTCCAATCAACTTCATATTACTATCATGTCTAGATTCAATCATACACATGCTTGAGTTAAAGTCTACCTTATACCCTTTGTCACAAAGTTGACTTATGCTTAAGAGGTTATGCTTTAGACATTCAATATAGAGAACTTCTTCAATCTTAGTTGCTGGACTTTTTCCAATTGCGCCAACGCCAAGTATTCTTCCTTTTTTGTTGTCACCATATGTTACATTTCCACCTTGTTTGGAAGTGAAGGGTGTGAATTTTGTGATGTCTCCAGTCATGTGTTTGGAGTGGCCACTATCTAAGTACCAACTTGAGCTTTTGGCCTTCAAACACAACTACAAAAAAGATTTTAACCATTTGTCTTAGGTACCCAAATTTTGTTGGGTCATTTGGTGTTAGTCATGACATATGTTCCCTTAGGAACCTATATTTCCTTGATACTCATCCTTGAAGGATTTCTAAAATAGCATGTAGAAGCAGTGTGTCCTTTTCTTGCACAATAGAAACATTTAACAAAAGGACTAGTAGAAGTTTTTGGTGCAACAAAGAGTTTCTTAAAAGATTTTTCAAGCATTGCAGGTTGGTAACCTATTCCAGCTTTATCATATACTCATTTTTTTTGTCCTAATATAGCATTTAGATTATCTCTTCCCATTGTAAATTTAGATAGAGTACTATTCATTTTTTCTACCTCCTTTTCCAAAGTATTGCAATTGAATCATGTAGAACTAGATGCACTGAACCTACTATTTTTAGCTTCTAATTTTTATTCTTAATTTGAAGAGATGCATAATCACTACATTTTTTAGCAATGACTTTCCTAGATGGCATTAATTGCTTACAAATTTTCAGATATTCACTATGCAATTCATCAAAAGCATTTTGTAGTTCATCATAAGTAGGGGGAAGATCATTTACCTCATCTTAATTTTCATTGTCACTTTGATGGTGAGTCAAAAGGCGAGATTTACCTCTTATTCCTCAGAATCTTCAAAGGAATCCATGTCATTTTCCTACCATGCTATGTATGCTCTTCTTTGCTTTTTATTCTTCTTGTCCTTGGACTCATAGTTATCATGCTTGTCCTTCTTTTGAAGTTTAGGGCACTCATTCTTGTAATGTCCAGGTTTGCCACATTCATAGCATTTCACATTTGAAGTTGAACTTGCATCTTTTGAAGGGTTCTTCTTAGGAAAGAAGCTTGAAGGGTTCTTCTGACCAGCATTCCCTTATCTTCTTATGAATCTTCATCCTCCTCAACTTCTTCATCTTCATCACTATCAAGGACTTCTTTGGAGATTAGTTCTTTTAGTGATAAGCCTTTCTTCTTTTTCTCATTCTCTTCATGATCATTCAACCTATGAAGCTCCATCTCATGCTCTTTGAGCTTTCCAAATGGTTGCCATTCTCTTGTCAAACATCTCATAACTTTGTTGATTTGTTGTTCATCTGAAATACTCTTTCCAAGTCCATTCAGTTGATTCACAATGTGGGTGAATCTTCTTTGAATATCATTGATGTCTTCATCTTTCTTATGTGAAAGAGTTCATACTCGTGCATGAGTGAGTTCATTCTTTCTCTCTTCACATCACTTGTTCCTTTTACAGTGTATCCCACATTTGCTTGGTTGTCTTACAATTAGAGACCCTGAAAAATTCATCATAACTCAAAGTAGCAGTTATAATATTTTTAGCTTTAGCATTATAACCTACTATTTTCTTGTCATCATCATCCCAATCAGTTCTAGGCTTATTTGTCTTAGTGCCATTTGCATAAAGAATAAAAGGGATGTATGGACCATTTTCAACAGCATATAATACATTAATACCACTAGCCTCAAGGAAATATTAACATCCTTTCTTTCCAATACTTATAGGCAGTGCCATTGAATGCAGGAGGTCTTGCTAGAGAAGCCCCTTCTCCCAAGATGTCGTTTGAAGCCATCCTCCCAAGCTGTTAACCTTTACACAAGAATGAAAGATCTGATGGCACTTGTTGGTTGTGGCTTCTAGATACCCCGAGGGGGGGGGATGAATTGAGTATGGGTGATTTTAAAAACTTTTCCCCTTTTTGTAAAAGCTGAAACTTTTCTTTACCTTTGAAAAGATTGTTGTCAACCAACTAGCCAAAAGTGTTTTTGCAAGATTGATTAGACTAAACAAGAAATATTAACAAGGATATTGATTTCAGATATGAACATACAGATTATTTCATTCAGAATTCCTTAACAATTGCTTAAACATACATTCATCAATAAAGCAAATAAAGAGTTAAGTGATAGTGAGAAAATGCAAACCAAGATTTTATCCTGGTTCAGCTACCTCCTCTGGTAACCTACATCCAATCCCCACTTCACAGTGAGTTTTGTCCACTAAATCAAAATCAATTACAATATTCTTTACAAGCTTCAACTCCCATGTTCCTTCTACCCAATTGACAGCTTTCCAGACAAAACAATCTTGCAATTCCCAAGAGTCGCTTCTACTGTTCTCAAACCACCAAGAGTCCCTTCTACTCTTGATCTACATAGAGAGAAAACATTCTCTCTTATGTTCCTTTTGTAGTAAGAAAATAGTTTGAATCATATTCTAAGAAATCAGATATTACAAGTTGAAGTTCTAATTGAAAAACTCATGTATTCTCAATGAAAAGCTCTCTCTGAGAAATTCGTGTTTAATCTCAATATGGAATGAATTGTTGTTTAGAAAGTGTTTGCCCATGCATATATATAGTTGTATTCCAAAATATATCTGTTGGGCACACTTAGAAGTCAGTTAAGATAAAAACAGACTTTCTTGAAAAATTCAGTTATCAAAGAACATCGATTGCTAAATCGATTTTGTTCTTGGAAATTCTTGATTTTGAACAATACACAAATGTGCACATCGATTGTGTTCTTGGAGAACATGTGCATTCTCAGCCCAAAAGTCTTTACATCGATTGATCAATCGATTGTATGATCATTGTCAAAAGTCTTAGCCTCTGTTTAGGCTTATACATCGATGTATCAATCGATTGTTTGATCATTTCAAAAAGATTTTACTTTTGTTCTGCATATGCATCGATGTACCAATCAATTGTATGCATGTGTCAAAAAGTCTTGGCTTCTGTTTAGTCTCATACATCGATGATGCAATCGATTTACAGAAGCTGACTTGCATATTGATCAAGTAAATCCATAATCAATCGATGTATACATTGATGTATAGCATTTACACATTGATGTACACATTGGTTTTCATTAAAAGTTAGTTAATTAACTGAAACTACATCGATGTACACATAGATGTACAAAATTTTCAATTAATCATTTTTCATTCTAAGTTTGTTTTAATTTGTGAGAACCATTTTGATTGTTTTTAGATAGCTTAATCAAAGAGAAAATACTTAAATTTTTCTTTACATAACAACCCTAATAATCCTTTCTTGAGATTCTTTGATATTCATCTTCTTGGTTCTTCATCTTCAAGCATTCCTTCATGATCCTTGATTTCTTCCTTTGATCCATTACATCCACTTCCTTGCTCTACTGATATCTTATAAGAACACTTATACTTGGCAAGTTGTTAGTGAATCAAAGTGATAATCAATCAAGTTTGGTCATTAATCAAAACACAATAGGGTTATTTATCCACAAGTGCTACCTTTCCCTATGGTCATGTTGTGACCCGTATTCTCAGGCACGTTAAGGTTAACCTCACTGGAGAGGTTAAATTGGACTATAAGAAATTTCATGCTATGATGAAGGAAGGCACTATTAATCATATGGGTATTGAGTACTATGGTGATGCTTTGGTTTAAAAACCCAAGAGATTGAAGATGTACGACACTCGGCCACCTTGCACCGATGGGGCATCCTCCTTTCACGCCCCTCCTATTGTCGGTTCCTCCGTAATGATGGCCTTACTTGAGAGTATTCTAGTGGAGGTTTGGGTGAACACCACGGAGATCCGAGCTAACTCTACTTCTATTTGTGAGCTTTCTCTAGAGGTTAAATCATTAGAGTGTAGAATTACTGCATCTGAGGTCAGTCCGATTTGAGCAGCACAGCAGACTCTTGAGGACTTTGACAGCAGCAGCACGGATGATGATGATGGTGGTGATGATGATGGTACCGGTGGTGGATATGTTGGAGATGATGAGTACTATTTTTAGTACTATTTTCAATATTTTATGACACTTTTATTATTATTTTTGGATGATTGTATAAGTTTTTGATTTTCCTGGCACTGTTTGCTTCCGCACGTACATTTACCTATATATTTTTTATGACTTCATGAATTACGGTTTGCATGCCATGGTTATATCTTGCATCTGAATGTTTGCATGGCATGTTTATATAACATGCTTGTGTATATATGGCATGATACTAGAAGCTTACTTTTCCCGCTTTTTTATAATGCTAAAAGGGGGAGAATTATATGATTGCATGCTTGAGGGGGAGCGGATTTTAATTGTCTACATAAGTGAGGGGGAGTAGAGCAAATAATTTACTCTGATATATTTATATATATTGCTCTAACCTTGTCATTTAGAAAATTCCTCCTAAGATGTTTCTCATAATAGAACCAAAGTGGTTTTGGCTTATATAATCTCTTAAGTTTTGATGTTAACAAAACGGTTAAATTTGTATGGGAAAGTTTTGTCAAAGATCTAACTTGTTTATTCTAGTTTGCAGGTTTGTTATGGTATTGCTAGATGAGGAAACCTACATTTAGCTTCTTAGTTTTGCTAAGAAACTGTATCGGGTTTTAGTTCTCAATCGCTAGACGAGCCTTCAAAAACATTGTAAAAATTCTAAGTCTATAAGGTTATCGCTAGACGAGGTTTTAAAAATTGGATAAGGTAAAAGTCACTAGACAAGAGTCTAAGTCTATATGTAAAATAAGTTTTAGACGAGCCAATTAATAACTCTCAGGAAAATAGCAAGTCCAAAGACTTAATTCTAGACGAGAAGTTAACTAGACGCCACGTCCGTAGACGAGGCTACTTTCCTGCTAAGTTAAAATTACGCGTCCAAAGATTTGCATGTCCACAGGTCACTAAATTGAACCCGTCTATTAGAAGTGAATTTATTTCAAATGTTTGAATATTTAATACGAAGGAATGTATGTCTCTTTCCCTTGTTGCTTCAATTGTTTACTCTTTGTTTCTTGAGATTTGAAACATAGTACCATCGAGAACACAAACAAATGTACTCTGACACTTATATTGCTGTAAAGTTAAACCAAGTACAAAGAAGGAAAGTCAGAAAGCAACCTATGGTGCAACAGGGAAGTGACAACACTATTTTGAGCATTCCTCTGATAACTAAGAGCAATTCTCCAGGAAGCATATCAAGCTATCAGTCTCAACAGATCTCAGCATTAAATGAAATCTCTAAACGGATATTTCCTCAAGACCGTTGAAGAAAAGATGAAGGTGTCTATATATAGTAGACAACCCCAAAAGAAGAAACGACTTGATACTGTGAAATTTCTTAGTGCCAAATCTCTGCAAAAATTCATTTGAATATTTTCAGTTGTATTCTTCCGGATCTTAAACTTTCATATTCTCAAACACAGTGAGTTCATATATCAAAATCTTAAATCTCTTTGTTAGAGTTAGAGCCTGAAGAGGCTTGGTAGAGAAAGAACACTTGTAGCCTGAAGAGGTGTTGAATACTGGTAATCTATTTGGATAATATTGGAGAAAACCTTCAGGTAGAAGGGACTGGACGTAGCTCTCGGTTGGAAGAGTGAACCAGGATAAATCACTCGTGTGAATCTTTTATCCCTAGATTTTACAGTCTTTGTTTATACTAATTGTGGGGATTTGGATATGAGTTTGTTAACTCTTTAAAAAGGTTTTCTTGTTTGTGCATACTTATCTTGTTTTCCTTACAAAAAGGTTTAAGAAAAGGCTTTTCTGAAAAACCGTTAAGAAACACAATTCAACCCCCTTCTTGTGTTTCCATGTGTCAACTTCAGTTGGCATCAGAGCTTCGCCTCGAAAGGGTTGAGTGAGACAGCCCGTTGTGCCCCATTGTGCTATTAGATTAAAACCTTATTAATTAATTTCTTAATTGCACACTTAACGTGAAAATACAAAAATATTAAAACTTAAGTTACTAAACCCACAACTTCGATTAATTGAACACCACAACATAAGTACATTATACATACATACACATGTCTTATTATAGTAATACAAAACACGGTCTTAGGGTATCCTCTCAGTAGGATCCCTCACAGGGATATACTTAAACAAAAGTTATACTAGCGGAAAATAAAACATCTTATAAGACACACTGGCCCTAGACACAAAACTACATTGCTGGAATCCACAACTCGTTCTCCTGCATCTGAATCATACGGATTTCCATCTAACTCCTCAACAACTGGTTCCTCCATCGGTTCTTCTCGTACGATCACATCAGAAATAAAATACAAGAGACAAAAATATAGGGGATAAGAAACAGTTCTATCATCCAAACCGGAAGAAAGTCATAGTATATAACATAATAAAAGTCACAGACCATCCACACATATAAACAACAAATCATCCTCAAAACTAAGATATTATTGATAGTGTGGTTTCACATCATAATTCCTGTACATTTTTGCATGCATTTTTCATATAGTTTAGGCATACTTGATTTGATTTTATTAGTTTTTACCTTGGATCGGGTGAGGCGGTTTCTTGGTGTTGTTTTGCAGGAATTCAAGGAAAAATGCTCAAGATTAGTCATGATGGAGCTTGGATGAAGACAGAGATTAAAAAGTGAAGAAAATGACCCAGGCAGAGCCCATCATGGCCTGGCCGTGATGACCCTCACGGCCGTGATCGAGCAATAATTGAGAGAAAAGAAGGAAAAAGTCAGAAGCTGTCACGGCTTAGCCGTGATACTCATCACGACCGTGACATGTTAATGGAGCCAGACCCCCTCTTGGCAGAACCAGTCACGGCCAAGCCGTCACGGCCATCATGGTCGTGGCCGATCATTTGGTGAAGGCAGAAGCTAACACGGCCTGCCCGTGATGCTCCAATATTTGAAAGTGCGACAAGGCAGAAAGCGTCACGGCTAGGCCGTGATGGCCATCACGGCCATGACGCGAATCCTGATCTATAAAGGAGCACGAGCAGAACAGAAGAAAAATAGTTTTTGAAACCCTACAATACTCTCTCTGAACCAGGGGCAGTGGCACAAGGATTCCATGGAGTTTTTCCTCCCTTTCATCTATATTTCTTTGGTTTTGGCTATGATCATGAGTAGCTAAACCCCCATTGTTGGGGTTAGGTGTAGCTATCTCTGAATTCTCATGTATCTGACTTGATCTTGTAATACAGTTTTTACTTCTTTATTGAGTGATTGATTTCGATGCTTAATGCTTGTTGTGGCTAGCACCCCCATGACTTGATTAGTGTTTTGATGTGCAATTGAAAAATTCGTATTAGAATCGGAACTGAAATTAATCACCTAGTAAACCATGTATCTAGGAATGGAACTAGGTTTATTAGAAGTCACGTAATCCCTAATCTTAATGCAATTTCATTAATCTAGGCCACCTAAGGAATTAGGGTCTATTAGTGGATTTAGGCTCTTGTCATCCGAGGAATCGGGGCTTGAGTAATTTAGTGGATTGATTGTCATACTTGAAGTAGAAACTGTTTATTAGTCATGTCATTGCATGGGGATGAAGTTTAGTGAACCTAATCCCAGCGTTGTTCTTATATTTGAAGAATCCTTTTAAGTGCCTTCCAAGTGTTCGACAGAAATTCCCAAAGAACTTTTCTCTTTATTTTGTTATTTTAGGTTTAGATCTTATTCGGGCTTGGTATTTATTATCGAGCTCCCTTCAATCCAAATATCCACTTAGATAGTAATTGATTTGGTATGTGTTAGCACTTGCCACAGTCCTCGTGGGAACGATAAACGGTGTCATCAGCGTATTACTTGCACGACTAGGTATACTTGCCTAGATTTGTCAACAAGTTTTTGGCGCCGTTGCCGGGGATTGTGTTACAATATTAGCATACCCATTTCGGTTACTAATTTAAGCAAAAACAAAAAAAAATTCTGTGGTGATCTGTTTGCTGTCATATTTTTATGGTATATTTGCTGTTTGTGTGCTGACTTTTACTGCTAACACTCTTGTTTGCTAGACTGTTTGTGTATGTGAGGTACTATCCCAGCTGACCAACTCCTCCACGATCCTGAGATTGAAAGAACAACTAGGAAGAATCGAAGGCAAGCAAGAGAGCAGAAACTGTTAGAACAACAAGAAGAAGAACAAGAGACTTCCACCTCTCAAGTTCATCAAGAAAAACTCAGAATGGCAGGTAATGGCGAAGGTGCTCCACCACGGAGGACACTTGGTGACTACGACAATACAAATATCAATCGGCATGTCACTAGCATAGTGAGGCCCCCAATTAACTGCAACAATTTTGAAATCAAGCCAGCTCTTTTGAATTTGGTTGCACAAAATCAGTTTGTCGGGTTGGAAAAGGAAGATCCTAATAGTCATATCTCCAACTTCATTGAGATATGTGATACGATGAAGCACAATGGTGCCTCTGAGGATGCAATCCGCCTAAGGGCGTTTCCCTTCTCTTTAAGAGACAGGGCCAAGGCTTGGCTCCAATCTCAACCAAGAGGGAGCATTACTACATGGGATGACTTAGAGGCAAAATTTCTGGCAAGGTTCTTCCCCACCTCAAGATTTGTGAAGACAAGGGGTGACATCATAAGCTTTGCTCAGAGAGAAGGTGAGACTCTTCATGACGCTTGGGAAAGGTTCAAGGAATTGCTCCGAAGATGTCCAAATCATGGGTTTGATGATCATACCCAAATGCAAACATTCTACAATGGACTGAGGCCGTCAACCAGGTATATGTTGGATGCCTCAGCTGAAGGGTCCATGAACACAAAGACAGCAGAGGAAGCACTGATTTTGATAGAGGCTATGGCATCGAATGACTATTTGATGCATCATGATCGGGGTCCCACATCAAGAAGGAGAGTGTTGGAGTTAGATTCACAATCTGCACTTTTGGCTCAGAATAAACCCATGACACAACAACTGGAGTCCATTACCAAGCAACTCGCTCAACTCCCACAACAACTCCAAATTGTTCAAGGGACAACCATGCCACCTCAACAGGTAATGCGATGTGATTTTTGTGGAGGAGATCATGATAATGGAAGATGTGAGGCACCGCCTAGTTCCCATGAAGAAGCTAATTATATGGGGAACTATGGGCGGCCAGGCAACAACCAATACCCCAACAACTACAACCAAGGATTGAGGAATCAACCGAGTTTTGGTTGGAAACAAGATGCTGGACAAGCAAGCAAGCCTCAACCCACACCACCGCCTCAAGACCAGACTTCTATCTTGGAGAACACCCTCAATCAGTTCATGCAGATGTCCATGTCAAACCAAAAAAACACTGATGCTTCTATAAAGAACTTGGAGGTTCAAGTTGGACAGATTGCAAAGCAACTAGCAGAGCAGTCTAGCAGCAGTTTTTCAGGTAATACTCAAACTAATCCTAAAGAGAATTGCAATGCTATTGTGTTGAGGAGTGGTAAACGCCTTGAGGAAGAGAGTGGTGAGCCCGTGGTGAAAAATCAGAGAGTTGATGAAAAAATAGAGGTGAATGCTGAAAAAACTGATTTGAATAAGGAAAAAGCCAAAGAGATTGTAGTAGAGGAGAAAGAAAAAGACAATGAAAAAGACAAGAGGGAAAAATTAGTAGATGAAAATTCGATTTTGAGGAGAACTAAAAGTCAGATTTTGAAATATGGAGACAAGCCTCAAGTGATCCCCTCTTATGTGAAGTTGCTCTATCCTCATTTGAGCAAGAAAAAAGAGAAGGAAGAACAGTTTGCCAAGTTCCTTGACATCTTCAAGCGGTTACAGATCAACATACCCTTTGCTGAAGCACTAGAGCAGATGCCAACCTATGCAAAGTTCATGAAGGAGTTGCTCACAAAGAAAAAAAAATTCAAAGAAGGTGAGACTGTTGCCTTGACAGAGGAGTGTAGTGCGATACTTCAGAGGAAGCTACCTCCAACACTTAAAGATCCTGGTAGTTTTACAATCCCTTGCACTATTGGGAGTGTTGCTATTGGGAAGGCCTTATGCGACTTGGGAGCGAGTATCAACTTGATGCCGCTTTCAATTTTGAACAAGCTTGGAGGTGGTGAGGTGAAACCAACAAGGATGGCATTGCAACTAGCTGATAGATCAATCAAGCGTCCTTATGGTATTTTGGAAGACATCTTGGTTAAAGTGGACAAGTTTATCTTCCCATCGTATTTTGTGATATTAGACATGGAGGAGGATGCAAAAGTTCCACTTATATTTGGGAGACCCTTTCTTGCAACCGGACGTGCTTTGATAGATGTACAAAAGGGCCAGCTTCGACTCAGAGTGCAAGATGAAGAGGTTACTTTCAATGTGTTTGAAGCCATGCATCACCCGAGTGATGATTAGAATTGCTTCTGCATGGATATTGTGGATGTAGTGGCCAATGAAGTCTTTGCACAGCAGCACCATTCCTCTACTCTTGAGAAGTTAATTATGAACTCTATTGAAAATCTTGATGAAGAAGAGGAGAAGGAATTAGAAGACTGTTTGTGTGATTTGGAAGCCCAACCCAAGCAACTTGCTGTGAACACTAAGAAAGAAGAACTCAAGAAGGATGAAGTCCAAGAGAAGCTCGAGTTGGAGCTTAAACCTCTACCTCCCCACTTGAAGTATGTCTTTCTTGGTGAGAATGATGAAGACCCTGTCATAGTGAGTAATGTACTGTCCAAATTGGAAGAGGAGAAACTTGTAAGGGTGCTTCGAGAGCATAAGACGACTATCGGATGGTCCATATCAGATTTGAAAGGTATTAGCCCCACGTTTTGTATGCACAAGATCATGATGGAGGCTGAATTTAAACCGGTGGTCCAACCACAGAGGAGGTTCAATCCTACAATGAAAGAAGTGGTGAAGAAGGAGGTGCTGAAACTCCTTGAAGCTGGAATGATCTATCCGATTTCCGATAGTGCTTGGGTGAGTCCGATACAAGTGGTTCCAAAGAAAGGTGGCATGACCGTCGTGCACAACGAGAAGAATGAGTTGATCCCAACTAGAACGGTCACCGGTTGGCGGATGTGTATAGATTACCGGAAGCATAATCAAGCTACTAGGAAGGATCACTTCCCACTTCCATTCATGGACCAGATGTTGGAGAGGTTGGCCGGGCAAGCTTACTACTGTTTCTTGGATGGTTATTCGGGTTATAACCAAATTGCGGTTAACCCGGAAGACCAAGAGAAAACTTCTTTCACATGCCCGTTTGGAGTTTTTGCCTATCGGAAGATGCCTTTCGGTCTCTGTAATGCGCCTGCGACATTTCAAAGGTGCATGATTTCCATCTTTTCTGATATGGTAGAAAAATACATTGAGGTTTTCATGGATGGTTTTTCTGTTTTCGGTTCCTCATATGATAACTGTTTGTCTAATCTTGCTGCTGTGTTAAAGAGGTGCATGGACACCAATTTAGTCTTAAATTGGGAGAAGTGTCATTTTATGGTGCAGGAAGGCTTTGTGATTGGGCACAAAATTTCAGCCAAGGGGATCGAAGTGGATAAATCCAAGATTGAAGTGATTGAGAAACTACCTCCACCAGTGAATGTCAAGGGTGTGAGGAGTTTTCTTGGGCATGCAGGCTTCTACCGGCGGTTCATCAAGGACTTTTCAAAGATAGCTAAGCCGCTGTGTAGCCTTTTGAACAAGGACACTCCATTTCTGTTTGACACTGCTTGTCTTAACTCTTTTCAAATTTTGAAAGACAAGTTGATTACTGCCCCCATCCTTGTTGCACCCAACTGGGAGTCACCATTTGAATTAATGTGTGATGCCAGTGACTACGCAGTTGGGGCAGTTCTGGGACAGCGGAGGGACAAATTTTTCCATGCCATTCACTATGCTAGCAAGGTTCTCAGTGAGAACCAAGTAAATTATGCAACAACTAAAAAAGAGTTGCTAGCCATAGTGTTTGCACTGGAAAAATTTCGTTCCTACTTAATAGGGCCACAAGTCACTGTTTTTACTGATCATGCTGCAATTAAATATTTGTTGACTAAGTTAGATTCTAAACCAAGACTCATAAGGTGGATTCTATTGTTGCAGGAGTTTGATTTAGTCATCAAGGACAAAAAGGGCAGTGAGAATGTGGTGGCTGACCACTTGTCTCGGTTAGTGAATGAGGAGGTGGCTGCTAAAGAAAAGGACATTCGGGATGAGTTCCCAGATGAGGCTTTATTTCTGGTATATGAGAGACCATGGTTTGCCTACATGGCAAATTTCAAAGCAGCCAGCATTGTTCCAGAGCACCTCACTTGGCAACAAAAGAAGAAGTTCTTCCGGGATGCCAACCATTTCATATGGGATGATCCATTTCTATTCAAGGTTGGACCGGATGGCTTATGGAGGAGGTGCGTTAGTCAAGAGGAAGCAAGGAAAGTTTTGTGTCATTGTCATAACTCTCCATATGGTGGACATTACAATGGGGATCAGACAGCTGCAAAGGTCCTCCAATCCGGGTTCTTTTGGCCCTCAATCTTCAAGGACTCTTACAATCATGTGAAGAGTTGTGACAAGTGCCAGAGGACCGGGAACATTTCAAAGAGGGATGAGATGCCACTGCAGAATATATTGGAGGTTGAGGTATTTGACTGCTGGGGCATAGACTTTATGGGTCCACTTCCACCTTCATTCTCCAATCAATATATATTGGTGGTGGTGGACTATGTCTCCAAATGGGTGGAGGCCATTGCAACACCGCAGAATGATGCCCAGACAGTGATTAGATTCATCAAGAAGAACATCTTTGCCCGGTTCGGTGTCCCAAGGGTTCTTATAAGTGATGGGGGATCTCACTTTTTGCAACTCACAACTGAGAAATGTGTTGGCCAAGTATGATGTGAGGTACAAGGTGGCATCTCCCTATCATCCGTAAACAAATGGGCAAGCAGAGGTCTCGAACCGAGAGATTAAGAGAATTCTGGAAAAGACTGTGGCCGCTTCAAGAAGAGATTGGGCAAAGAAGCTGGACAATGCCTTGTGGGCCTACCGGACTGCACTGAAAACTTCTGTGGGGATATCCCCGTTTCAGATGGTCTATGGAAGGGCATGTCATCTGCTCGTAGAGTTGGAGAATCGAGCCTTTTGGGCATTGAAGTTCTTGAATTTTGATGCCACTATGGCGGGTGAGAAAAGAGTGAATCAGCTGCATGAATTAGAGGAGATGCGCCTTAATGCATATGAGAATGCAGCCATTTACAAGAAGCGAGTCAAGACCTACCACGACAAGAAGATCGTGATGAAAACATTTCAGCCGGGACAACAAGTTTTACTGTTCAATTCCCGACTGAGATTGTTTCCGGGCAAGTTGAAGTCTAAGTGGTCGGGACCGTTCATTGTCAAGGAAGTCTCACCTCATGGAGCTGTGGAAGTGGAGGATCCTACTTCAAAAAGGACCTTCAAAGTCAATGGACAAAGACTTAAGGCCTACCTGGGTGGTGACATCGAGAGATTGATCTCAGCTGTGCGCCTTCATGATCCTTGAGGTCATCTACCTGTCAAGCTAGTGACGTTAAAGAATCGCTTATTGGGAGGCAACCTAAGTTTTCCTTTCATTTTCCTTTTGTTTTTGATTTTGCCCTCTTGAATAATTTGAGAAGATCAAGAGGATAATATCATAGATTAATAGGTTTGTTAAGTGTTTTCAGGGAAAGGAGGAAGGAGAATCAAAAAGGGCAGAGACACCAAAGTCAGCAACCATCACGCCCAGGCCGTGACACTGGTCACGGCCGTGATGAGCCCGAGTTGAAGATCAGAAAGCCGTGATCCCCATCACGGGCGTGATGGAAGGACCCTGAAGATCAGAGAGCATCACGGCCTAGCCGTGATGGAGGTCACGGCCGTGACAGGCTACTTCTATGAACCAAAATGCATCACGGCCTGCCCGTGATAAGAATCACGGTCGTGACCCAATTTTTATGCAATTCCTTCTGACTAGGCATGTGAATCAGCACCCACTACCGCCTCGGTAAGTCGTTCCAGTTTTTCTTTCCTCTCTCCAACTTGATTATTTACATTGGGGACAATGTAAGTTCTTAAGCTTGGGGTAGGGGTATTTTTTTGCATTGTTCATGTTGCATTCATATAGTTTTGCATGATAGCTTTGCATGTTCACATGATTAGATTGCCCCTTGCCTAGATTTTGCATCCAATTGTGAGAACTAAGTGCTAAATAAGTTGAGATAGTGAATTTTTGAACCCAATTTTTTTTATAAGGCTGCAAATGAAAATGCTTGAGATGACCTGTGATAGTTGATAATTAGCATGTGGTGCTGTAGATTTGTGTTTCTCACTGATTTTTGAACTACAAAATGTGAGATTTTGAGCCAAAAGGGGTACTCACTAAATTTACCCCATTCCTTGTGTTAGAGTGTTATTCCTCTTGATTTGTATTCTCTAGAACTTGACTTAAAACCATTTTGAAGCTTAAAAATTTTTTAAAACATTTTTGAAAATGATTGAGGCACTAGGTATTTTTTCGGCCTTCCGAGCTTTGAATGACTAAATGCTACCCCTTAGTTGCCCAATTTTGAGCCTACATGAACAAAATACTTTTCTTGGTACCTTGAAATATGTGGATGAATGATGCTTGATAAGGGACCTTCTAAAGTATTACAAAAGGGTAAAAAGGTAGTTGAAAAAGTTTGGGATGAGAAAATCAGAAAAATATTTCTCTTGAGCTGAAAATCTCCCCTTCTCCAAATAAAAGTAAAATAAAAGAAAAAGAAAAATCTATGGAGAAGGGGATGACAAAATAAAGTGAGAAATGAAATAAAAAGAAAGAAAGAAAGGTGGAAAAAGGAATCAAAACCCAAAAAGGTATTTTAGAAGGTCATGCTTTGCAATGCTTGATTGTGTTTAGCCCTTTTGAAATTTCCTTTTCTTGACTTCCCCACCTAACGATAAATCCCATGGCCCCGTTACAACCAAAGCAAAAGACCTCTTGATTCCTAATTGTTTTCATTAATAAAGTAGAGGTTTGGTTGATAGTCAAGCCTATGGTAGAATTTATTCCTTGAGGAAAGTGGAGCGAATTGTCTTATTTCCCTAACACTTGAGTGAGGTGAGAAAGAGTGCCCTAATCGGTGAAAATATGAGTCTAAGAAACCTAAGGCTCTAATTGGACTTGAACTGATTGTCTCTTGATGAATTATTTAAGATGCCTGTTACTTGGATTACTTGCTACTTGGGTTCCTGGTTCACTATCCGTAATCTGATTGTCTATATCTTCTGGCCTTAGCGATTGCTTGAGGACAAGCAATTGAATAAGCTTGGGGTGATTTGATAGTGTGGTTTCACATCATAATTCTTGTACATTTTTGCATGCATTTTTCATATAGTTTAGGCATACTTGATTTGATTTTATTAGTTTTTACCTTGGATCGGGTGAGGCAGTTTCTTGGTGTTGTTTTGCAGGAATTCAAGGAAAAATGCTCAAGATTAGTCATAATGGAGCTTGGATGAAGACAGAGCTTAAAAAGTGAAGAAAATGACCCAGGCAGAGCCCATCACGGCCTGGCTGTGATGACCCTCACAGCCGTGATTGAGCAATAATTGAGAGAAAAGAAGGCAAAAGTCAGAAGCTGTCACGGCTTAGCCGTGATACCAATCACGGCCGTGACATGTTAATGGAGCCAGACCCCCTCTTGGCAGAATCTGTCACGGCCAAGCCGTGACGGCCATCACGGCCGTGACAGATCATTTGGTGAAGGCAGAAGCTATCACGACCTGCCCGTGATGAGCATCACGGCCGTGATGCTCCAATATTTGAAAGTGCGCCAAGGCAGAAAGCGTCACGGCTAGGTCGTGATGGCCATCACGGTCGTGACGCGAATCCTGATCTATAAAGGAGCACGAGCATAACAGAAGAAAAACAATTTTTGAAACCCTACAATACTCTCTCTGAACCAGGGGCAGTGGCACAAGGATTCCATGGAGTTTTTCCTCTCTTTCATCTATATTTCTTTGGTTTTGGCTATGATCATGAGTAGCTAAACCTCCATTGTTGGGGTTAGGTGTAGCTATCTCTGAATTCTCATGTATCTGACTTGATCTTGTAATACAGATTTTACTTCTTTATTGAGTGATTGATTTCGATGCTTAATGCTTGTTGTGGCTAGCACCCCCATGACTTGATTAGTGTTTTGATATGCAATTGGAAAATTCGTATTAGAACCGGAACTGAAATTAATCACCTAGTAAACCTTGTATCTAGGAATGGAACTAGGTTTATTAGCAGTCACGTAATCCCTAATCTTAATGCAATTTCATTAATCTAGGCCACCTAAGGAATTAGGGTCTATTAGTGGATTTAGGCTTTTGTCATCCGAGGAATCGGGGATTGAGTAATTTAGTGGATTGATTGTCATACTTGAAGTAGAAACTGTTTATTAGTCATGTCATTGCATGGGGATGAAGTTTAGTGAACCTAATCCCAGCGTTGTTCTTATATTTGAAGAATCCTTTTAAGTGCCTTCCAAGTGTTCGACAGAAATTCCCAAAGAACTTTTCTCTTTATTTTGTTATTTTAGGTTTAGATCTTATTTGGTCTTGGTATTTATTATCGAGCTCCTTTCAATCCAAATATCCTCTTAGATAGTAATTGATTTGGTACGTGTTAGTACTTGTCACAGTCCTCGTGGGAACGATAAACGGTCTCATCACCGTATTACTTGCACGACTAGGTATACTTGCCTAGATTTGTCAAAAATTATCCTCTACCCACAACCTCACGAAACTAAACCATTATATGGACGTGACCGCTACAATTTTGTCACACCATCTCCATCCAAATAGGAAGATTAGTCCTTCGTCCGAGCGAGCACTCCCCTCTATCAAATTATATCTATAGTAGCCCAATTGCTACACCTATAATTATATCTTTAGTAGCCCAATTACTACACAAAGACTTTATCACTAGTAGCCCAATTGCTACACATACCATTATATCTCTAGTAGCCCAATTGCTACACATACCATTATATAAAACTCACCGACTCTTACGGGGTCATAACCTAGTGCCTTAACCTCTCACTAGAAACTCACATAAATCCTCAAATCATATATCATAATCCCATCTATAAAACAACTTAATTAAGCTAGGCTCTCTACGTCACGTCCATTCTCTTACCCAAACAAATATCTTCCGAACAACATATATCTTTACTTAAAGTCCACTTATCACATTACCAAACAGTCAGATCATGCATATCACAATATCAGGAAATATTCAAACACCAAAAATAAAACGTCACATGCAATGGAATACCTCAACCAACGTATCACAATAAATTCAACAACATAAAGTCAGACGTCATCAAATACTTAATGTGACACCCTAAACCCGGCATCACATGGTTACCTAATTGCGGAAATATTTCTAATTTACAATGCTGGTTACTTTCGGAAAGTATCATTTTTTCAATGGATGAGCACACTAAAAACGGTAGTTTTTTTTTTTGAAAGGATGAAACAAGATAAAGGTGACGAACACTCAGAACATGTATTGAAGACTATATATATATATATATATATATATATATATATATATATATAACATGTCCCAATGAGAGCCAAGTTCCAGTACATATAGGGCCTTATCAACGGCCATTGCAACAAAATTAGACATCTAGAAGATACAACTTAAAAGAGAGTGAGTAAAGACACAGGGAAAGAGGGTCTGGAACCACATCCAAAAAGGTAACTCTAAAAACTCAGATGACGGAAGACTATCCACAAAATGCTCCGAACTGGTTACTGACACTGGCTGCAAGCAGGGTCTCCTCAAATGCTCCCACGAGACATGATATAGGTAATGGATCTATGGCGTCGCCGCCCTCATCTACAGAATCGTCATCGTCATCATGATCCATAACGTGATACTCTGGCTCATCCTCCTCCATGACCTCAAAGAAGTCTTCCTCAGTGTCCTCCTCAGGATCCTCCTCAGGGTCCTCCTCGGGATCCTCCTCAATCGTTGCTGTCGGCTCTAAGTCTATAGGTGGTGGCTCATGTAGCAGTCCGTTAGCTCAGTGTGTGAAGGTAATACCAAGTTGGAAGCAGAGCTACCCTCCTAGTCTCCAAGATGTGGCTCCTACGCATTGGGTCTCCATCAGCGTTTAAATCGATTGTGGTGATTGCTCCATGGTATGTGGCAGATGTCGCCCCTAGATGTATCAGCCATGCCCCGGCATTCCCTGCGTCGTCGAAGACCTCAGTCTTCGACATTGTCGGCACAAGTGGGACATTAGGACCCATCTGAACTTATACATATATGGCGGTACCAAAAGGGAAGAGAAAATAACAAATAGAAATGAAAGAGTGAGATACCGACAACAGATATATCGCACAACAACCATACACATGATACATACAACACCTTGGCATATTAACATTTTAAACATTACTCATAGGTAAACAACAAGTATTATTTCAGTGGGTCTCATACCCAAATCAGTCAATTTTATAAAGATAATGCATGACACTTCAATCATCAGGCTCTGATCTTAATCTCATGAGATACCATCACCGTTTTATCATTAAGAAAGAAAGAGTTGATCAGGCTCATACGCCACATTTGGCAAGTTGTCTCCGTTACCTCATGCACCCTGACCAACATCATCACGAATCCCTTATAACGGCCATTCGGATGTATACCTCATTGAATACCACATCTTAAGCGGGTATTCGGTTAACTCGAGCACGTCTGCTAAGGGGAAATGCATATGAATAAAAGACTTTTCATTATCGATATTTTGTTTGTGTTCACTCTTTTCCGCTGTCGAAGCCCAAAGCTAATGACTATTCACAATTTTCATTACTTGAAAATCAATAACACAGGACACACAGTCCGAGTGCTCAATCACAACACCTTAGACCGATGCCGCAGTCCAAGGTTGTGCTCGTAGAAACAATTATAATTTTATCCATGTTTTATTTCAACATGATAAGGACTCCTAGCCCATAACAACAAAATTAGGACACACTGTCCTAAATTCCAAAATCAGGACTCCTAGCCCATAATATCACGATTAGGACCCTTGGTCCATAATTCGTGACACGGATCCCTGATCACGTGCATAAACTGAATGCTAGAGGCGACGTCTCGTGAACTAGTATTCTCTTTCACATGTGCTTACTTTTCACTCAGTGAAAATCAAAAACCAAAACAAAACCTCGGTCACTTATCCAAGTTACCCGAACGTTTCTAAATCATTTAGGAGAAAATATTTTCCTTTACAAAGTCTTTTATAAAACATTTGGAAATTCGTTTGATTTTGAAATCCTTGATGGAATAAGGTCAAATATTTTCAAAAGGGTTTTTCCTTCATGAAACACAGTTCGAAAAAGGTTTTCTCTCGTACAAACTTTGGATCATAAAAAGGTAGTTTCTATTGACTTAAAAACACTTCAACGTTTCTTTTCAAAACTAGAATCTCATTTTCTTGAAGTAAGTGTTTTAAACAAGGAACTTTTATAAATGAAACCAATACTTTCAAAGTTCTATTCAAGGCTTATTAAGGCTTTTAATCCTTATAATCATTATGCACAGACTCAAGTCCGGCTTCTCAAACTTCAATCAACAGTAATATATTCTCAACAATAATATCACAGTTAATGACAGTTCATCACATATATACAACTCACAATATTTTAAGGCAAGTAATAATCAACTTCAAGTAATAATCACAATAGTTCAAGTAAACAAGTCATTCAAGTGTTTTCTCCACATCATAATAATATTCAAATCACTCAAGTAAACACATACACACATGCATATAGCCAGTGAATATCCCTAGGCAATCCCCTCTTATTTTCTATGAAGGTAAGAAAATTAAATGCTCGAAGAGGTATGTTACGAACGTCCTCGTTTCCTCCGTGATGGGAGTCTAAGGTTATGAACACAAAATCACAAGTTAAAATCAAACAAGAACACTAAACCACAAGGTATAGGTTCGGCCAAGACTAGTTCTTAGGGTTAGAGATTCCCGAAAATTATACAACTCATGGATTTATGATCCTTAAGTGTTAAGAGTTCATAAAAATGATCATATAACAAAGTTGAATTAAAATCCCACTAAGTTATAAACTTAGGGCATTCGGCCAAGGCTAGTAAAATTGGCTAGCATTCACTAAACTTTCCAATCTCTTGGGTTTAGCATCCATATGTATTAAGGAGCTCCAAACCATGATCATTTTGGAAAAACAAGAACAAAGTATCCTAGGTCCATAACCTTCTAGGTTCGGCCTTCATAGGATTTATAGGCTAGAAATCTTTAAACATTCCAATCTCTTAGACTTAGCATCCAAATAGCTTATGGAGCTCAAGTCCATGATCATCTTGGAAAAATAAAAGTAATACATACTAGCTTTAATAACATAGAATAAACAAGTTAGAAATCCTTAAACTTTCCAATATCTTAGACTTAGCATCCAAATATCTTATGGAGCTCAAGTCCATGTTCATTTTGGAAAAATAAAAACTCAAACATCCTAGCACCTAAACTCTAAGTTTCGGTCATCATAGGACGATGAGGAAAATATTCTTTGTTTAACAATAACTCTTAGGTTTAGAATCACAAGGTATTAAGAGTTCTAAATCCATGATCAATACTTGGAAAGTTGAAACATAGTATCCTAGGCTTACTTATTCATATTTTCGGCCATCATAGGAACAAGCTATCAAAACTTCCAAGATTTACAGATTCAAGATCAAGGGATAGTTAGAAACTCAAACACATGATCATATTCCAAAAGTTGAAACAAAAACTTCCTAGGTCACAAATGCAAGCATTCGGCCTTCGTTGGAAGAGATGGATAGAGATTTTTGTTTTACACAACCTCTTAGTATGTGAAAATATAAGTTAATACAAGATTATAGAAAGTGGTTTCAACTCAAAAGGAGTTTTCTACCATTTTAGAGAGATTTTAGAAGTTTAAAGCATATAAAGAACACATAAAGTAAACTAAGAAATAAAATATGAAACTTGAAAAAAGATTCATATGAGAGCATTACCCTTAGTATAAGGAATAACTTTAATGAAGAACTTAAGTAGAAAAGATGAATAAAAATTAAAGCTTTAAGAGCTTGAACTTTTAGAAGAAAGAAGAAGTTGAAGGTTTAATGGAGGCTGAAGGAGCAAGATGATGAAGTGAAAATGAAAGGGGTATATACAGGGAAAGGGGGAGAGTTCCACAGCCAAGGGAGAAGAGGGAGAGCTTGTTGAGCAAGCTTGGTAGTTTAATGCATGATTGGATGGAAGAAGAGAGAGAAATGACTTTTTGGATTAGAATAATATTATAATTTGAAAAGTGTGATGATTACAGTTTTAGAGAGTGTCATAGCCTCTTCCATCATGTCTCCTTACTTATTTTATGGTCCCTAATCTGCTCCATTTCGTACCCGGTTGCATTTCCGATCGTAATTCTTCTGACGTTTTCGCCCTAATAAAATATTTTATTTTATTTTTGAACGAAAATTTTCAATATAACCAAAATGGAAGGAAACATAATAAAAACACTAACTATCTCGTTCACGGGTCAAAATTAAGTTTTCTGCACAATAAACTTGTACTGATAGTGAAAACGCAGACTGGCTTCTGTCTGAATTTTCAACCGAAATTTTTACCGTGACTTCATATGATATAACAACACAAGAAAATGATTTTAGTTTAATTAAAATCATCCTGAGTTTAATCTAAAATAAACACATTTAAATATGTATTTACTGCTACAGAAAACATAGGAAAAACAGGGTGTTACAATATTACCCCTATAAAAAGAATTTCGTCCTCGAAATTACGCACCTTGAAATAACTCATAGTATTGAAATTTCATCTTGTCCTCCGCTTCCCATGTAGCTTCTCCGGTTGTCTCGTTCCAGATGACTTTGACTAAAGGAATTTGTTTACCTCTGAGCTGCTTCATCATCTTATCCGCGATTCGTACCGGCGAAGTCTCAAAAGACAGGTTTTCTTTTAATTGTACTTTATCAGGTTTAATAACATGTGATGGATCAGGAATATACTTTCTCAGCTGAGAGACATGGAAAACATCATGGTGTTGGAAAGAAAAGGAGGTAAAGATATTTTGTACGCTACTGGACCTACGTGACAAAGAGTTTGGTATGGTGCAATGAATTTGGGAGTAAGATTTCTGGATTTTATCACTTTGCCAATCCCAGTCGTTGGTGTGACTCTCAAGAACACATGGTCGCCTTCCTCAAACTCAAGAGGTCATCGTCTCTTGTCAGCGTAACTTTTCTGTCGACTTTGGGCCATCCGCGTTTTCTTCTGGATCATCTTCACCTTCTCGGTCGTTTGTTGTACGATCTCTGGTCCTAATAGCAGACTCTCACCATCCCGGTACCAACACAAAGGGGTTCAGCATCGTCGACCATACAAGGCCTCATAGGGTTTCATCCCTATACTTGAATGAAAACTGTTGTTGTAGGTGAATTCTATCAATGGTAGGGACTCGAACCAGCTCTCAGTGTCTTCCATCACGCATGCTCTTAGTAAATCTTTGAGTGATTGGATTGTCCTCTCTGACTGTCCATCAGTTTGTGGATGATACGCAGAACTCAATTTGAGTTTTGTTCCCAAAGAGTTTTGTAGTCCTTTCCAAAATTCTGACGTAAACCTTGGATCACGATCCGAAATGATACTCGAGGGTATACCGTGTAACCTGACAATCTCGTCGATGTACAACTGAGTCAACCTTTTCATCAGGTACTTCATGTTGATTTGTAAAAAGTGTCTGACTTGGTCAGTCGATCCACAATTACCCATATAGCCTCATATCCCTTTCGAGTCATTGGTAAGCTGGTCACAAAGTCCATTGAAATACCGTCCCACTTCTATTCTGGGATGTCCAATGATTTTAGCATTCCTGCTGGCCTCTGGTGTTCAATCTTAGCCTTTTGACATATCAGACAAGAAGCAACGCATTCCATTACGTCCCTTTTCATTCCATAACACCAGTATAACTTCTTGAGATCTTGATACATCTTTGTGGCTCTTGGGTGTAAACTCAGCTTACTCCTATGAGCCTCCTCTAAAATCAACTTCCTAAGCTTGGCGTCATCTGGTATACAGATTCTTTCACCGAATCTCAAAATTCCATCCGTTCCTTCTCTAAATTTTGACAGTGCTCCTTGTCGCACTAAGTCCCTTTCTTCCTGCAGATACTGATCACTACCTTCTTTTTCTTTTATTTGTTCCATCAATCCGTTCGAAATGGTGATCTTATTCAGATACAGCCTTCTCGGAAATGTCTTAACTGATAAACTTAGATCCCGGAATTGTTCCAACAATCCCTGCTCTTTAACTATCATTACTGACGCGTGTATTGACTTCCTGCTCAGTGCATCCGCTACCACATTCGCCTTTCCAGGGTGATACTGTAGTTGAAAGTCATAGTCCTTCAAAAACTCCAACCAACGCCTCTGACACATGTTCAGCTCCTTCTAGTCGAAGAGGTACTTCATACTCTTGTGGTCACTGAAAACATTAAAAGTAGCTCCATACAAATAATGCCTCCATATTTTCAGGGCAAAGAATACCGCTGCTAACTCCAAGTTATGCATCAGGTAATTCCTTTCGTGAATCTTCAACTGCCTTGAAGCATATTCTACGACCTTTCGGTTCTGCATCAGCATACAACCCAATCCCTGATGTGAAGCGTCACAATAAACCTCAAAAGGTTCCTTAGGATTAGGTAGGATCAACATGGGTGAGGTTGTCAACCTTCTCTTAAGCTCTTGGAAACTTCCTTCACAAGCCTCCATCCAGACAAACGCTTGGCCTTTCTGAGTTAACTGGGTAAGGGGTCCCACTATCTTGAAAAATCCCTCAATAAATCTCCTATAGTAGCCCGCTAAACCCACAAAGCTACGGATTTCAGTTGCCGTTGTTGGCCTCTTCCATTCTAAAACAGCCTGGACTTTTGACGGATCCACTGCGATTCCTTCGTATGATATTACATGACCTAAGAATTGCACTTGGTCCAACCAGAATTCGTACCTTTCTGGCTATGCATAGAGTTGCTTCTCTTTCAAGGTTTGAAGAACAATGCTGAGATGTTCAGCATGCTTTTCCTTGTTTGGAGAATAGATCAGAATATCATCAATGAAGACGACAACAAATTTATCTAAGTAAGGATGAAAAATCCTATTCATGTAATCCATGAATATGGCTGGAGCATTCGTCACTCCAAACGGCATCACTAGGTACTCATAATGGTCGTAGCTTGTTAGAAACGCTGTCTTTGGGACATCCTCTACTTTCACACGAATCTGATGGTAACCTGAACGTTAATCTACACAGAGTCGAGAAGTCCCATCCTTCTTCTTTACTAACAGAACTGGAGCTCCCCACGGCGATACACTAGGTCGGATGAATTCCTTTATCATCAACTCTTGAAGTTGTTCCTTCAGGGTTTCTAACTCCGATGGTGACATGCGATACGGTGCCATGGATATTGGTCCAGTGCCTGGAACCAGATCAATCGCAAACTCGATATCTCGAACAGGCGGTAGACCAGGTACATCCTCAGGAAAAACTTCCAAAAACTCATTGACGATGTCTGATGACTCTAAGTCTAACTCACTCTTAACATTTGAGGAAAACAGCAACATGTAACCTTGAGCTCCCTCTTTCAAAGAAGCTCTTACCTGACTAGCAGATAATAATCCAGAAATCTCATCCCTAAATAGTTCTTTGAGCACGGTCTATCATGATATGGTTGGAAGATAACCAATCCATGCCTAGAATTACATCTAGTTGTATTAAAGGTAAACAGATTAAATCTACAAGAAAGTGCCTATCCCGAACAATGATAGGACAATTTAAGCAAACAGAATTAACAGTTATTGGCTCAATAGTTGGGGTAGAAACAATCAAGTTATATGGTAAGGAAGAAATAGGCAAGTCTAGAAGTTTCACAGGATCCATCGAGATAAAAGAATGAGTTCCACTTGAATCGAAAAGTACAGTTAAAAGATTACCGGCTAAATCGCACTTACCCTGCACCAGATCAGCGGAATTCGATGCTTCAGCTCCACTCATCGTATACACTTGCCCTTTAGTAGTCGGCTTTCCTACTTTGGCATGATTGATAGTTGGTTCTCTTTTCGGTGCTATGCAGTCCCTGGCTATATGCCCCATACGATCGCAGTTAAAGCACTTCGTCTCCTTATTTGGGCACGTATTAGCTAGATGACTAGGATCCCCGCACCGGTAACACTTCCTCTCTTGGCCCTGATTATTGTTTCTCTGGCATCCACTTCCCATTCCCGAAGTACCGGAACGATGTTGTTGCTGTTGTTTCTGGTTGTTACTTGGTGATTGGTAATACGGCTTCCTCAAGTTCTGCTTCCAATTTTGGTTTTATCCCTGATATTGACTCTTGGGATGAATGGATCCTCCATTTCCCTTGCTATCTCACCCCTTACGCATCAGTTCTACCTTTCGGCATTTCTCTACCAGTGCTTGGAAATTTCGGATTTCCAAGGGTATCATAGATTCCTTGATCTCGAAGCGCAGACCGGCTTCGAACTTTTCGCACTTCCACTCCTCGTTGGGGTTGTTCTGGGAAAAGTTGAAGTATTTGGCAAGGGACTCAAACCTTGCCGCATATTCCCCCACCGTCATGTCCCGCTGACTCAGCCTCAAGAATTCCTACTCTTTCTCTATCCGAGTACTCTGGGGAAAATATTTGTCTAGAAATTGGTGGCGAAATACTCCCTAGGTGATTGCCTAATGCTCAACTACTAGCCGTTGTCTGGTGCCCTTCCACCAGTATTCAGCATCTCCAATCAGTTGGAATGTTGCATAAGGCACCTTTGCTTCCACTGGGGTGTGTACCAGCTCAAAGATCTTTTCCAGCTCTTGGATCCAAAGATCGTCTTTAATTGGGTCTACGTCCCCGTAAAACTGCGATGGATTCTGGCGTCGGAAGGCATTCAGATTCTTCCCCTCTGCAGCCTGTTCAGCTCTTTGCTGCTCATGTTGATTATGGGCAGCCGCATTGGCAGTCTGGACAGCTATGGCAGCAGCAACGTCAGCCAAAGCTTGGGCATCAAAGTCCATCACGCCATTGCCTCGGCCACGACCGCCACGCCCGCGCGCTCCTCCGGGTTCCAAACTAACCTGTAAGACACAATCAGTGAGATGGTAACCAGAAAATAAAAGGTAACTCGTCGGATAACACACATTACTTCTTAGAAGTAATTCAAACAAGACTCGATCAGAGAATACACAACATCGACACAACAGACCTAAACCCAAACATTCCCAAAAGACTCGACTCGCTCTGATACCACTAATGTGACACCCTAACCCCGGCATCACATGGTTACCCAATTGCGGAAATATTTCTAATTTACAAAGTTGGTTACTTTCGGAAAGTATCATTTTCTCGATGGATGAGTACACTAAAAACGGTAGTTATTTTTTTTTTGGAAGGAAGAAATAAGATAAAGGTAATGAACACTCAAAACATGAATTGTAGACAACATATATATAACATGTCCCAATGAGAGCCAAGTTCCAGTACATAAGATAGGGCCTTATCAACGGCCATTGCAACAGAATTAGATATCTAGAAGATACAACTTAAAAGAGAGTGAGTAAAGACACAGGAAAAGAGGGTCCAGAACCGCATCCCAAAAGGTAACTCTAAAAAGTCAGATGATGGAAGACTATCCACAAAACGCTCCGAACTGGTTACTGACACTGGCTGCAAGTAGGGTCTCCACAAATGCTCCCACGAGACGAGACCTCAGGTAATGGATCTATGATGTCGCCGCCCTCATCTACAGAATCGTCATCGTCGTCATGATCCATACTGTGATACTCCGGCTCATCCTCCTCCATGACCTCATAGAAGTCCTCCTCAGGATCCTCCTCAGGGTCCTCCTCAGGATCCTCCTCAATCGGTGCTGCCGGCTCTACGTCTAGAGGTGGTGGCTCATGTAGCAGTCCGTTAGATCGCAGTGTGTGAAGGTAATACCAAGTCAGAGGCAGAGCTGCCCTCCTAGTCTCCACGGTGTGGCTCCTACGGAGTGGGTCTCCGTCAGCGTTTAAATCGGTTGTGGTGATTGCTTCGTGGTATGTGGCAGATGTCACCCCTAGATGTATCAGCCATGCCCCGGCATTCTCTGCATCGTCGAAGACCTCAATCTTCGACATTGTCGGCGCAAGTGGGATATTGGGATCCATCTGAACTTATACAGATACGGCGGTACCAAAAGGGAAGAGAGAATAACAAGTAGAAATGAAAGAGTGAGTTACCGACAACGGATATATCTCACAACAACCATACACATGATACATACAACACCTTGGCATATTAACATTTTAAACATTACTCATAGTTAAACAACAAGTATTATTTCAGTGGGTCTCATACCCAAATCAATCAATTTTATAAAGATAATGCATGACACTTCAATCATCAGGCTCTAATCTTAATCTCATGAGATACCATCACCATTTTATCATTAAGAAAGAAAGAGTTGATCAGGCTCATACGTCACATTTGGCAAGTTGTCTCCGTCACCTCATGCACCCGAATCAACATCATCACGAATCCCTTATAACGGCCATTTGGATGTATACCTCATCGAATACCACATCTTAAGCGGGTATTCGGTTAACTCAAGAACGTCTGCTAAGGGGAAATGCATATGAATAAAATAATTTTCATTATCGATATTTTTCTTTGTGTTCACTCTTTTCCGTTGTCGAAGCCCAAAGCAAATGACTATTCACAATTTTCATTACTTGAAAATCAATAACACAAGACACGCAGTCCGAGTGCTCAATCACAACACCTTAGACAGATGCCGCAGTCCAAGGTTGTGGTCGTAGAAACAATTATAATTTTATCCATGTTTTATTTCAACATGATAAGGACTCCTAGCCCATAACAACGAAATTAGGACACACTGTCCTAAATTTCCAAATTAGGACTCCTAGCCCATAATATCACGATTAGGACCCTTGGTCCATAATTCTTGACACGGATCCCATATCACGTGCATAAACTGAATGCTAGTGGCGACGTCTCACGAACTAGTATTCTCTTTCACATGTGCTTACTTTTCGCTCAGTGAAAATCAAAAACCAAAACAAAACCTTGGTCACTTATCCAAGTAACCGGAACATTTCTAAATCCTTTAGGAGAAAATCTTTTCCTTTACAAAGCCTTTTATAAAACATTTGGAAATTTGTTTGCTTTTGAAATCCTTGATGGAATAAGGTCAAATATTTTCAAAGGGGTTTTTCCTTCATGAAACACATAGTTCGAAAAATGTTTTCTCTCTTACAAACTTTGGATCTTAAAAAGATAGTTTCTATTGACTTAAAAAAAACACTTCAACGTTTCTTTTCAAAACTAGAATCTCATTCTCTTGAAGTAAGCGTTTTAAACAAGGAACTTTTATAAATGAAACCAATACTTTCAAAGTTCTATTCAAGGCTTATTAAGGCTTTTAATCCTTATAATCATTGTTCACAGACTCAAGTCCGGCTTCTCAAACTTCAATCAACAGTAATATATTCTCAACAATAATATCACAGTTAATGACAGTTCATCACATATATACAACTCACAATACTTTAAGGCAAGTAATAATCAACTTCATGTAATAATCACAATAGTTCAAGTAAACAAGTCATTCAAGTGTTTGCTCCACATCATAATAATATTCAAATCACTCAAGTAAACAGATACACACATGCATATAGTCATTGAATATCCCTAGGCAATCCCCTGTTACTTTCTGTGAAGGTAAGAAGATTAGATGCTCGAAGAGGTATGTCACGAACGTCCTCGTCTCCTCCGCGATGGGAGTCTAAGGTTATGAACACAAAATCACAAGTTAAAATCAAACAAGAACACTAAACCACAAGGTATAGGTTCGGACAAGACTAGTTCTTAGGGTTAGAGATTCTCGAAAATTATACAACTCATGGATTTATGATCCTTAAGTGTTAAGAGTTTATAAACAATGATCATTTAACAAAGTTGAATTAAAATCCCACTAATTTATAAACTTAGGGCATTCGGCCAAGGCTAGTAAAATAGGCTAGCATTCACTAAACTTTCCATTCTCTTGGGTTTAGCATCCATATGTATTAAGGAGCTCCAAACCATGATCATTTTGGAAAAATAAGAACAAAGTATCCTAGGTCCATAACCTTCTAGGTTCGGCCTTCATAGGATTTATAGGCTAGAAATCTTTAAACATTCCAATCTCTTAGACTTAGCATCCAAATAGCTTATGGAGCTCAAGTCCATGATCATTTTGGAAAAATAAAAACTCAAACATCCTAGCACCTAAACTCTAAGTTTCGGCCATCATAGGATGATGAGGAAAATATTCTTTGTTTAACAATAACTCTTAGGTTTGGAATCACAAGGCATTAAGAGTTCTAAATCCATGATCAATACTTGGAAAGTTGAAACATAGTATCCTAGGCTTACTTATTCATATTTTCGGCCATCATAGGAACAAGCTATCAAAACTTCCAAGATTTATAGATTCAAGATCAAGGGATAGTTAGAAACTCAAACACATGATCATATTCCAAAAGTTGAAACAAAAACTTCCTAGGTCACAAATGCAAGCATTTGGCCTTCATTCCAAGAGATGGATAAGATTTTTGTTTTACACAACCTCTTAGTATGTGAAAATATAAGTTAATACAATACTATAGAAAGTGGTTTCGACTCAAAAGGAGTTTTCTACCATTTTAGAGAGATTTTAGAAGTTTAAAGCATAAAAAGAACACATAAAGTAAACTAAGAAATAAAAGATGAAACTTGCAAAAAGATTCATATGAGAGCATTACCCTTAGTATAAGGAAGAACTTTAATGAAGAACTTAAGTAGAAAATATGAATAAAAACTAAAGCTTTAAAAGCTTGAACAGAAAGAAGAAAGAAGAAGATGAAGGTTTAATGGAGGTTGAAGGAGGAAGATGATGAAGTGAAAACGAAAGGGGTATATATAGGGAAAGGGGGAGAGTTCCACGGCCAAGGGAGAATAAGGAGAGCTTGTTGAGCAAACTTGGTGGTTTAATGCTTGATTGGATGGAAGAAGAGAGAGAAATGACTTTTTAGATTAGAATAGTATTATATTTTGAAAAGTGTGATGATTACACTTTTAGAGTGTGCCATAGCCTCTTCCATCATGTCTCCTTACTTCTTTTATGGTTCCTAATCTGCTCCATTTCGTACCCGGTTTCATTTCCGATCGTAATTCTTCCGACGTTTTCGCCCGAATAAAATATTTTATTTTATTTTTGAGCAAAAATTTTCAAAATAACCAAAGTGGAAGGAAACATAATAAAAACAATAACTGTCTCGTTCACGGGTCAAAATTAGGTTTTATGCACAGTAAACTTGTACCGTCAGTGAAAACACAGACCGGCTTCCGTCTGAATTTTCAACCGAAATTTTTACCGTGACTTCATATGATATAACAACACAAGAAAATGATTTTAGTTTAATTAAAATCATCCTGAGTTTAATCTAAAATAAATACATTTAAATATGTATTTACTGCTACAGAAAACATAGGAAAAACAGGGTGTTACACTTAAAATCAATCCTAATGTCAATCAACCTACAATCCCCGAATCACCATTGATTTCACTTAAAAGGTTTCCTATGTGATTTTGGTCTTGTCGATTACTCGACCACTAGTAGGGTTTAGGTCGCCCTACACAATTATTATATAATATACTACTTATCGATTCTGATAACAGAGTGATCCTTCCCCCCACCTGAGTTATCACAGGAATCTTAAATTCAAAGCTTCTCGTTATCACACCACAAATTACCAATTTCACCTTCAACTAAACAACATAACAACAAATTAATCAAGAAACTCACCCTTACTCCTATGTAGCTAGGTTCGGCCATTCAATTCAAAATAGGGTTAGGATTCTTTTCTCATTCTAAGCTTTTGGATCCTAGATCCTATGGTCTTAGATAGCTTAGTTAAATTGTCATATCTTGCAAATATTAAGTATTAACTTTCAACAAAAAGAACAAAACATCAAACTCACTTTCAACTTAAGTTTTGGACAACAATAGATAATAGGGAAGGATAATGTTTTTGATTACACGCTCTTGGATAATGAAATCAGATATCATAACAAGATCATAGAAATTGGTTTCACATTTTTATGATTTTTCTAAAATTTTATAGAATTATTTAAAGTTCTAGATCTAGATCTAGAAATGGAAAACTCATGAAATAGGAAGAAAATGAATTGAAGAAGAGAGGAGATGATCATGGATGATCATGTTACCTCAAGTGTGTGAAGGAAATGAAGAAATGATGATTATCTTGGCAATTTCTTCAATGGAAGCACTTGAAGAAGAAAATGGAGTTTTGTGTTTTTTTGTGAAGAAAAGAAATGAAAGAGATGAAGAGTGAAGATGGGGAGGGGGGCTGCGGCCTTGGGGTATTTATAGGGTAGATATTAGGCATTGTGGTTTTTAGGAATTGAATTAATGAGTTTTGTGAATATTAAATAATATAATAGTTAACTATGGTTAATAATTAACTTAACTAGGGTAATTTTGCTAACTATGGTTAATAAAAATGTGGCTCACATTTAAGGAAGAGTGTGACTGATTCTTGGCCACAAGAATTAACCTTGATTCCTTAACCATGGTTAAAATTTAACTCAACGTCGGTTATGTTAAGCTTAGGGGTATTTTGGTCATTTTAGTTGGAAATGCCTGATCACTTAAATTTAAGGCTGGACTCCTTGTCCTCTCTGCTACATCAACCTCTCCTAATACCTCAGCTCCATAATCGACTCCTTCGTTTACCCGACTTATCCCCCGACTTAGGTTTTACCCGTTTTCTTAAAGATTACGCTCGAATAAAATAATATTAATTTCATTCTAACGAATTTTTTTGAAACTTGGAAAATACTCCGGAACAAAATATAAAACCTGATGGTTTCGTTCACGAGTCGAAATTAGGGTTTCTGCTGAGTAAAATCTTACTGTTAGTCAAAACGCAGATCGGGTTTCGTCTGAATTTTCAACCCAAACTTTTACCATAACCTTCTACCATAAAAGATACTATGAATATGATTTTATTTTATTCAAAATCACTTTCTAACTCACATATTAAAATATATTTAATTATATTTTAACCAGTTAAACAATATAATTAAAAATCAGACTGTTACATTACTACCCCTTTTAGAGAAATATTCCGTCCTCAAAATTTCTTGACTCAAAACTGGGTAGAATCTTGCAATCGTATCTTAATCTAAAAATCCTATATCGTATTTCTCATCGCTGTCTTCCCTTAATTGACAGCGGTAACTTCGTAACAGATTTCATCTTATATCATTCTATTTATCCTCGAATACATTCTGTTCATTGTCCTTAACTTTTCCAATATGCACCAAGATTAATACTTCCTTCACTTCTTACTCAATGTACCCAATCACAGTCTTAGATATTGGGAGCGCATTCCACTATTCCATATTATATCAATATTACACATACCTTCTATGAGATCTACAGGGTGAGAGGATTTGATTCCCCTCATGGTAAACACTCTCCCAGTGGTTGGAGGTCTAGCCATCTGCTGACCTGTTCCTGGATCTCCTCTCCTAGCTTCACCTCTGTAACTTCTAGCTCCTCTACCAGCAGCTACTGTCTGCTGCCTAGCCCGCTGTTTGCAATCCTAAGCTATATGCCCTGGTTTCCCATAGTAGAAATAGATAGGTCTCTCCATACAATCTCTAACATGATGCGACCCTCCACATCTGAAACAAACAAAGCCTTGCGGTTGTCGGCTCGTTCCAACCACTTGTGTTGTAGCAATTGGTGTTGGTGCCACTATCTGCACTGGTCCGGGATATAGTTCCCGCTTTCCCTGAGAACCACTATCTATTCTCCTCTGAGTATCTGATCGAATAAGGCCTCCACTTCTCAGTTGTTTTTGCTCATTAGCCATCCTTAGATATATACTTTCTATAGCGCTACATCTCTCAACCAGTTCCGGAAAACTCTGGATGTCGAGAGACACTACAGCCTTCTGCAGCTCATTTGAGTCCTTCCTCAAATATCCTACATTGCCAATCCTCATTCGGGAACCTCTGATAGAAATATGAAAACTTAATCAGAGCCTCAAAACATGATGCATAATCACCTACAGACATGTTGCCTTGCTTGAGGTTTGTATACTCCTTTTCCTTCTCGCATCAGACTAGACGCGGAATTTTTTTTTTCCAAGAAGCAGTCAGTGAATAACTGCCAGTTAATGTTTCTGTTCTCAGCTTCCAATAATCCTTTCTTTCCTTTCCACCAGAACTCTGCTCCTTCGGTTAGCATGAAGGCAACATAAGTCACTTTCCTATCATTGCTGCAGCATACAGTAGCAAATATTTTCTCTATTTATTGTACCCACCATTCAGTCTTCTCTGGGTCATACTCTCCTCGGAATTGAGGTGGCTTCCCTTTCAAAAAAGTAGTCAATCCGGCATCTTCAGTTGTTGTAGCCCTCCTCTGATTCTTTAGTTCCTGCTGCTCTCTGTTCGTCTGCAGCATCTCAGCATTCAGCTGGGTTTGTAGTAGCATAGCAGTAGCTATTGTTTCCATGGTATTTGGAGTCGCATATGAATCTTATCCATTATCAGTATGGTTACCATTACCGTAGACAGCTCCAATGATCCTTTCTGGAGTTTTGTCAACACTGTTGGTTGGACGTCCTCCTCCGCGAGCCATGATTCTGTTTAAGGAAATCATCAGCTCCCATCCATATGACATATAATACTACATAAACAAGTATATAAATACTATATGTCATACCAATGTTTGTTAACACATTAAGTTCGGACACAGTACCCAACTTCTAAGCATAGTCAAAATCAGGTGTGGATTCAACTAGACACGACTAGTAACAACATCCTAAACCTTGCTGTCCATCAGAATCAAACTGCTCTGATACCAAATCGAGACACCCTGTTGTGTTATTAGATTAAAACCTTATTAATTAATTTCTTTATCACACGCTTAATGTGAAAATACAAAAATATTAAAACTTAAGTTACTAAACCCACAACTTCGATAAATTGAACACCACAACATAAGTACATTATACATACATACACATGTCTTATTATAGTAATACAAAACACTGTCTTAGGGTATCCATTCAGTAGGATCCCTCACAGGCTTATACTTAAACAAAAGTTATACTAGCGGAAAATAAAACATCTTATAAGATTCACTGGCCCCAGACACTAAACTACATTGCAGGAATCCACAGCTCGTCCTCCAGCATCTGGTTCATACAGAGTTCCATCTAATTCCTCAACAACTGGTTCCTCCATCGGGTCTTCTCGTACGATCACATCAGAAATAAAATACAACAGACAAACATATAGGGGATAAGAAACGGTTCTATCATCCAAACCTGAAAAGAGGCATTGTATATAACATAATAAAAGTCACAGACAACCCACACATACTACTAACAAATCATACTCGAAACTAAGATATTATCCTCTACCCTCAACCCCATGCAACTAAACCATTATATTGACGTGACCACTACAATATTGTCACGCCTTCTCCATCCAAATAGGAATATTAGTCCTTCGTCCGAGCGAGCACTCCCCTCTATCAAACTATATCTATAGTAGCCCAATTGCTACACCTAAAATTATATCTTAAGTAGCCCAATTACTACACATAGACTATATCACTAGTAGCCCAATTGCTACACATACAATTATATCTTTAGTAGCCCAATTGCTACACATACTGATATGATGAAGGATTGATCACTAAACATTTGGGGATCTTTCTTTGAACTAATTGCTTTAAATTCAAGATCAAACACAAACAAGAACAATGGAAGGAAGCTTGATTCTCAAGTGAAAATCAAGAGAAACAAAAAGGAGTAGAACAGCACAATTATATATGAATTGAAATGACAAGAACAAGAATAAAAGTGCAGAAAATAAAGTGTAGAAAATTAAAGAAAGAAAGTAGAAAATGGAATAGGAAGAAGATGAAGGGAAGGTGCCACAAATTGAATCATCTTTGAGAAGAAGATTGAATTTGATAAGCCAAGGGAGGATTCACCACATGAATGAGGATATTCAAGATAAGAATCAAAGGTTCAACTCATGAACCAAGAAGAGGAGAACTCTCAACTCTCTCTAGAAATCTCAAGTGTGAGAAAACTCAAATGTATTCAAACTTGACAAAATGAATTACAAGGAGCCTATTTATAGATGAGCAAGGTGCTCATCCTCCTACTAATGCGAGGTAGCGCCTCCTACAAGCTAAACCCAAGTGTGGGGTTTGATTTGGGCCTAATGTTTCCTACTTAGATGCTAATGACCCAATAGGCCCAATTCCTAAACAAGTCTTAAGTGCTTTTATGAATAAGCACTTCTATTACATGAACTCTAATCTATACAAAGGTCCTAGTTCCTATATTTATTACATGAAGTCTAATCTATACAAAGGTCCTAGGTCCTATCCATAACTAGGTGGTCAATGGCTCAATGCATAAGAGGTTCAAAGTGATACCCATTCATGAAGTTGCCTATGAGACAAGTGATTGACCACCATCTTCTTGAGTGTGTCTTGGACTCTTCTAAGCCTTACCCTTGTCATAGGTCCATGCAAGTCTTCAATGCTAGGTCCTTGGCTTCGTGTGTCCATGCCCACATCATCCCCTCCTTCTTAAGGTACATTCCTCCACGAATTGTGTTGATCATCATCTGTGTCATTTTCAAAAAGACTTAGATCAGACACATTAAACATGGCACTCACATTATAATCACCAGGTAGATCTATTTTATATGCATTATCATTTATTTTCTCCAATACTTGGAAAGGTCCATCACCCCTTGGTAGGAGTTTGGACTTCCTTTGTAAAGGAAACCTCTCTTTTCTTAAGTGTACCCATACCCAATCACCCGGTTTGAGTAACACTTGTTTTGCATTGTGCTCCCCTTGTTTTTCAATATTCAATTTTACTTGTTCATTGAGATTTTTAACAAATTCGGCCTTGGCAAGCCCATCTTGATGCAACAAAGATTGGTCAATTGGTAATGGAAGCAAATCAAGTGGGGTTTGTGGATTAAAACCATAGACTATCCCAAAAGGGGAGTGCTTAGTAGTAGAATGTTGCACGCGATTGTATGCAAACTCGATGAAATGTAAGCACTCTTCCCAAGACTTTAGGTTTTTCTTGAGGATGGTTCGTAGGAGAGTAGGAAGAGTCCTATTAACCACCTCGGTTTGCCATCCTTTTGTGGGTGGCAAGTAGTCGAAAAGAGTAATTTAGTTCCAAGCTTTTCCCATAAAGTTCTCCAAAAGTGATTTAGAAACTTTGTATCTCTATCAGATACAATGCTTCTAGGAATCCCATGTAGTCTAACTATTTCCTTAAAGAAAAGGTTGGCTACATGGCAAGCATCATCACTTTTATGACATGGAATGAAATGAGCCATCTTGGAAAACCTATCCACAACCACAAAGATTGAGTCATTCCCTTGCCTAGTCCTTGGCAATCCCAATACAAAATCCATAGAGATATCAATCCAAGGAGAAGAAGGACTAGGTAATGGAGTGTACAACCCACGTGGCTTACTCTTTGACTTTGCCTTCAAACATTCGATGCATTCTTCACATAACTTTTGGACTTGGATTTTCATTTTTGGCCAAAAGAAATGTTCATGCAAAACCTCTAAAGTCTTGTGAACACCAAAGTGCCCCATTAATCCCCCTTGATGTGCTTCTCTTACCAACAACTCTCTTATAGAATGTCTTGGCACACAAAGTCTTTTGTCTCTAAAAAGGAATCCTTCATTGATGAAATATCCTTTATGTGCCATGGACCCTATTTGAGTGTAAATTGTAGAGAAGTCCGAATCATTTGCATACAATTCCTTTATGTGATTAAACCCTAGAAGTTTAGTTTCAAGCGTTGAAAGTAAGGTATGTCTACGTGAATGCGCATCGGCCACAACATTGCTTTTACCTTGTTTATGTTTAATCACATAAGGAAATTGTTCTATGAATTCTATCCATTTGGCATGTCTCTTTTTTAATTTTCCATCCCCCTTTAAGTGTGTTAATGATTCATGATCACTATTAATTACAAATTCCTTGGGCAAGAGATAGTGTTGCCAAACTTTGAGACTCCTTACTAGGGCATATAGTTCTTTATCACAAGTTGAATAGTTCAAATGTGCCCCAGCAAGTTTCTCACTAAAGTAAGAAATGGGGTGTCCTTCTTGAAGCAAAACGGTCAATGATTGATCACTAAACATTTGAGGATCTTTCTTTGAACTAATTGCTTTAAATTCAAGATCAAACACAAACAAGAACAATGGAATGAAGCTTGATTCTCAAGTGAGAATCAAGAGAAACAAAAAGGAGTAGAAGAGCACAATTATATATGAATTGAAATGACAAGAACAAGAATAAAAGTGCAGAAAATTAAAGAAAGAAAGTAGAAAATGGAATAGGAAGAAGATGAAGGGAAGGCGCCACAAATTGAATCATCTTTGAGAAGAAGATTGAATTTGATAAGCCAAGGGAGGATTCACCACTTGGATGAGGATATTCGAGATAAGAATTAAAGGTTTGACTCATGAACCAAGAAGAGGAGAACTGTCAACTCTCTCTAGAAATCTCAAGTGTGAAAAAACTCAAATGTATTCAAACTTGACAAAATGAATTACAATGAGCCTATTTATAGATGAGCAAGGTGCTCATCCTCCTACTAATGCAAGGTAGCGCCTCCTACAAGCTAAACCCAAGTGTGGGCTTTGATTTGGGCCTAATGTTTCCTACTTAGATGCTAATGACCCAATAGGCCAAATTCCTAAACTAGTCTTAAGTGTTTTTATGAATAAGCACTTCTATTACATGAAGTCTAATCTATACAAAGGTCCTAGTTCCTTTATTTATTACATGAAGTCTAATCTATACAAAGGTCCTAGGTCCTATCCATAACTAGGTGGTCAATGGCTCAATGCATAAGAGGTTCAATGTAACATCCTAAAATTTTAATATAAATAATTCGATTAAAAAAAACAGAGATTAAGTATTAAAAATATAGTGGAAATAAAATATAATTAAGGGGTTTAATGTAAATGATTTATTAGTATAAAATTTATTAGAGTTGGTTAGAAATTACAAAAGGAATAATAAATTAATATATATATATATGTGTGTGTGTGTGTGTGTGTGTGTGTGTGTGTGTGTGTGTGTGTGTGTGTGTGTCTGTATGAATGTAAACATAAGTGCAGACTTTTCACGTAGGGGCCAAGGGAGCAGCTCATAAGTCAAGTGGGCCTAATTGTTTCATAATAAAAAAAATAAAATAATGAAGAAACAAAAAAAAAACCTAGAAAGCCTGCACGACCTAATGCATATATGTATAAATGCTCTAAGTGACCGCACAACAAGGAAAATGCTGCTGCGGGACGGACAGAGACGGATTTGAGGCAGTTCTTTTCTTTGGCGGTGTAATCGTAATACTGAAGGGAAGGAGATTTTTTTTAGAAAAACATTAGTTCTATCATACGTAATTTTTAGAGTACATTGAGGTCTGCAAAAGGTGAGTAAAAATATTCTTTTTCTCACACTTTCATGGTACGATTAATTTGAAGCTTTGTCACATAGATTTGTTAATCACAAAAATTAAGATTTTATAGTGCATGATTTTTATTTGGAATTGTGAAATATTTTCATGTCACTTGATGAATTGATTTTGTGGGTGTAATTTTCTTGTTAATCTTTTTATGTTTGATGGCAATAAAATAATAGAAATAAAGAAAATAAATAGATATATAAATACCCAAATTCGCACTGTGCGTAACCTTGCAGTGGCATAATATTTTTTTGCATCATGTGTCTCATTCATGGATTCATTATTTATGTATTTATGATTGTTCCAATTTTGATAATAGATTTCTATCAATACATATATGCCACGTCCCTGTTAGTTAATACATGTACTTTAATAAGCATAAATTATATTAAGGACTTATATGTTATGGTTGCGTTTGTGTTTTAAATCCTGTTATAGTGCCTACGTAATTGATGCATGGAGGTTGAGAAAATATTTGGTAGTCATCTGGGATGGCATATTGCGTAGTGTATATGAGTTGGTCATCACCTTCCGGGAAGGGATGACGGTATGCATTCTATTCCGGAAATAGGATGAGAGATATCACCATCTGGGATGGGATATCAATCCATTGAAAATATCCACATCTGGGATGGGATATTAGATACCCCCATCCGGGATGGGGAAGGCAGTGGGACGCCATTGCATGGATATGAGCTCATAGACCTTAGTGGATCTGGGATTCACATCGGTTATGGAAACCAAAGAGTCAAGTTAAGTGATTCTAGGAATCACCGAGTCATGTTCGTGGAGTTGCATTGTGTAGAGTTTGCATGGTGAATGTGATTGGATGCAATGAGATGTGACCGTTGCTGAGCTTATGGGTTTGTACTTTAAATGCTTGACATTAATTTTATTTATATATATTTATTATTTTGGAGGTTAATTACATTCGATATTTTAAAAATTAGCGGGTACCATGAATGTTTTTTTTCCGGTTACCGCGCCGACTGAAAACAACACTATTTGCGAACCTTTTATCAAACAATTATTTTTATTCACTGGGATTGTATCTCATTAAAAGAGTTATTTTCAGAGCACAAGGACGACATCACTGGGACTGGAGAGGATTGAATACCTAGCAAATTTTCTCAGTTATTATTCATAGCTTGGTAGTACTTTCTTAAATAAGGAGCCGTATGTGGCTAGACATTTATTTATCGTTGGGTTTATTAGTAGATGCCCGGTTTTTGAGGCTTGGGGTTTTTATTTGGATGTATGGATTTATTATTTATTACTTTGATACATTATTACTATTTTATTTAATATGAGACATTTTCAGACTTATATAATTGATAAAATTTTATGATTAACATATTTTAATTAAATGTATTAAAGGATTTTTATACAATTGGTTTTGGGTTACTAATGTAACGAAGGGCGTTACATTCAAAGTGATACCCTCTTCATGAAGTTGCCTATGAGACAAGTGATTGACCACCATCTTCTTGAGTGTGTCTTGGACTCTTCTAAGCCTTGCCCTTGTCATAGGTTCATGCAAGTCTTCAATGCTAGGTCCTTGGCTTTCTATGTCCATGCCCACATCACATACCATTATATCACTAGTAGCCCAATTGCTACACATACCATTATATCTCTAGTAGCCCAATTGCTACACATACCATTATATAAAACTCACCAACTCTTGCGGGGTTATAATCTAGTGCCTCAACCTCTCACTAGAAACTCATATAAATCCTCAAATAATATCTCATAATCTCATATATTAAACAACTTAATTAAGCTAGGCCCTCTACGTCACATCCATTCTCTCACCTAAACAAATATCTCCCGAACAACATATATCTTTGCTTAAAGTCCACTAATCACATTATCAAACAGGCGGATCTTGCATAACATAATATCAGGAAATATTCAAACACCAAAAATAAAACGTCACATGCAATGGCAGCTCTCACAATAAATTCAACAACATAAAGTCGGCCATCATCAAATAGTTAAAATCAATCCTAATGTCAACCAACCTACAATCCTCGAATCACCATTGGTATCACAGAAAAGTTTTCCAATGTGATTTTGGTCTTTTCGATTACTAGACCGCTAGTAGGGTTTAGGTCGCCCTACACAATTATTATATAATATACTACTTATTGATTCCGAGGACAGAGTGATCCCCCCCCCCCCCCCCCAACACGGGTTATCACCGGAGTCCCGAATTCAACGCTTCTCATTATCACACCACAAATTACCAATTTCCCCTTCAACCAAACAATATAACAACAAATTAATCAGCAAACTCACCCTTACTACTAAGTAGCTAGGTTCGGTCATTCAATTCAAAATAGGGTTAGGGTTCTTTTCTCATTCTAAGCTTTTGGATCCTAGTTCCTATGGTCTTAGATAGCTTAGATAAATTGTCATATCTTGTAAATATTGACAAAATATTTTAATCTCCTTTTAATTAAGTTTTGGTCTTACCTAGTAAAATAGGCTAGAAAATTCTTTTTGATTCAAGCTTTTGGATTTAAATCATATATGTGTTAGAGAGTTTAAATAAAGTATTAACTTTCAACAAAAAGAACAAAACATCAAACTCACTTTCAACTTAAGTTTCGGACAACAATAGATAATAGGGAAGGAAAATGTTTTTGATTACATGCTCTTGGATAATGAAAGTAGAGATCATAACTAGATCATAGAAATTGGTTTCACATTTTTATGATTTTTCTACAATTTTCTAGAGTTATTTAAAGTTCTAGATCTAGAAATGGGAAACTCATGAAATAGGAAGAAAATAAATTCAATAAGAGAGGAGATGATCATGTTACCTCAAGTGTGTGGAGGAAATGAAGAAATGATGATGACCTTGGCAAGTTCTTCAATGGAAGCACTTGAAGCTCTTGAAGAAGAAAATGGAGTTTTGTGTGTTTTTTGTGAAGAAAAGAAATGAAAGAGTTAAGAGTTAAGATGGGGAGGGGGGCTGCTGCCTTCGGGTATTTATAGGGTAGATCTTAGGCTTTGTGGTTTTTAGGAATTGAATTAATGGGTTTTGTGAATATTAAATAATATAATAGTTGAATGTGGTTAATAATTAACTTAACTAGGGTTACTTTGCCAACTATGGTTAATAAACATGTGGCTCACATTTTAGGATGGGTGTGACTGATTCTTGGCCACAAGAATTAACCTTGATTCCTTAGCCATGGTTAAAATTTAACTCAATGTCGGTTAGGTTAAGCTTAGGGGTATTTTGGTCATTTCACTTGAAAATTCCTGATCACTAAAATTTAAGGCCGGACTCCTTGTCCTCTCTGCTACATCAACCACTCCTGATACCTCAGCTCCATAATCGACCCATTCGTTTACCCGACTTATCCCCCGACTTAGGTTTTACACGTTTTCTTAATGACCGAATAAAATAATATTAATTTCATTCCTAACGAATTTTTTCGAAACTTGGAAAATACTCTGGAACAAAATATAAAACCTAATGGTTTCGTTCACGAGTGGAAATTAGGGTTTCTGCTCAGTAAAATCTTACTGTCAGTGAAAACGCAGACCGGGTTCCGTCTGAATTTTCAACCCAAACTTTTACCGTAACCTTCTACCATAAAAGATACTATGAATATGATTTTATTTTATTCAAAATCACTTTCTAACTCTCATATTAAAATATAATTAATTATATTTTAACCGATTAAACAGCATAATTAAAAATCAGACTGTTACATTGAGCATCTAACAAGTGCTGAGGGAGTATGATCCAACAAGCATGGATATAGAAGGACAAGCAATCAACAGACCTCCACTCTTTGATTGTAGTGATTATAACTACTGGAAAAAGAGAATGATGGCTTTTCTTAATGCACAAAATGTGGATATCTGGGAGCTGATTGAAACTAGCTATACTGAGCCAAGAGGAGATGCTGGAGCAGCTATTCCTAGAGCTCAATGGACTCTGGAGCAGAAGACTCAACATCAACTCAATCTGAACGCTAAGCACTACCTAATGTGTGCTATCACCAGATCTGAGCATGATAAAGTCCATAGTTGTAACACAGCTAAGGAAATATAGGATACTCCAGCCCTAGCTTATGAAGGGTCATCTTAAGTCAAGGAGTTAATGATAAGCATGCTGGTTCACCAGTATGAGTTATTCAAAATGGCTGAACATGAAAGTATAGATCAAATGTTTGGAAGATTCCAAACTATCACCAACAGTCTTAGATCTCTTGGAAAGACCTATGAGAATAGAGATCATGTTAGAAAATTTTTGAGGAGCTTACACAAACAGTGGAGACCTAAGGTCGCTGCTATTCAGGAGGCAAAGAATCTGAATACTCACACTCTAGAAGAGCTTCTTGGATCTCTCAAAGTCCATTAGCTTGATGAAGAAGAGAGTACCAGAAAAGGAAAGTCTATTGCCCTAAAGGCAAAGAAGGCTAGCTCATCCAAAGTTCTCAAAGCTGAGGAATCCTCAGATGAAGCAGACTCTTCTAACGGCGATGAAGGATCTGATGAGGATGAACTGTCTTTCATCTCCAGAAAGATTCAACATATGTGGAGAAAGAAAGGTGGTTTCATAAGGAAGAAGTTCAACAAAAAGTTTCCCAGAGAAAAATCAGACTCCAAGGAAAAAGGTCCACCCTTGTGCTTCAAGTGCAAAAAGCCTGGTCACTTCAAAGCTGATTGTCCAGAACTAAAGGATAAAAGGAAGTTCTTTTAAAAGAAGAAAGGTCTAATGGCTACTTGGGAGGATATGGATCTCTCATCATCAAAAGAAGAAGAAGAAGAAAATGAAGCTGAGGAAGAGGCAAATATCTGCCTCATGGCTGGCATTTCTTCAGAAAGTGAATACACTGATGCTGAGGTAATAGAATCTGACTCATTCACTTTACAAGAAGCATTTGATGAATTGTTACACAAATCATCCATTCTGTCACATGAATATAAAAATCTCAAAAAGAAAATTTCAAGGTTGACTAAGGAATATGATAAAGTTTGCATGGAAAGACAAGCTTTTGAAAATGAAAACAAGAAGCTTGAGTCAAAGAATGTCAGTCTAACTGACAGACTCAAAGTTGAGCCCGATGTCCCTTGTGAAGTTGCAAAACTGAAGCAAGATGTGACATATGTGATAGACACCCTGTCTAAATTTGTAGGTGGCTCAGAAAAGTTAATCTTGATACTGAGGTACTCTAGGTCACCTTATGATAAGTCTGGCTTAGGCAATGTGATGTGAACAAGGATTGTTCACTAAGAATTTTAGGATTTTCTTTGATCTAATTGTTTCAAAATTCGAGATCAAACACAATTCAAGCACAATTGATATGAATCTTGTTCTTCAAGTGAAGAATAAAGAGAAACAAAAAGGAGTAGAAGAGAAGAAAAATTGATATATGACTAGAAAGTAAATTGCAAGAAGTAAATTGCAAGAATTAAAGTGCAAGAATTAAAGAACAAAAGTAGAAAATAGAATAGGAAAAAGATGAAGGGGAAGGCATGATCTTTGAGAAGAAGATTGAATTGATAAGCCAAAGGAGGATTCACCACTTGAATATGTAAATTCAAGATAAGAATCAATGGTTCAACTCATGAACCAAGAAGAGGAGAACTCTCAACTCTCTCTATAAATCTCAAGTGTGAGAAAGCTCAATTGTATTCAAACTTGTAAAACGATTTACATGAAGCCTATGTATAGGCTCATCATACTTAAGGTACAAGCTAGTCTAACTTGAAGTGCAAGCTACTCTTACTTAAGGTGCAAGCTAGTCTAACTTGAAGTGCAAGCTACTCTTGCTTAAGGTGCAAGTAGCGCCCCTTTTCCTCTTACACCCAAGTGTGGGCTTTGTTTTAGGCCTAATGACTCCTACTCTTATGCTATGGCCCAATAGGCCCAATTCCTAAACTAGTCCTAAGTGCTTTTTGAATAAGCACTTTTATTACATGAACTCTACTCTATACAAGGGTCCTAATCCCTACCTTTATTACATGAATTCTAATCTATACAAAGGTCCTAAGCCCTATCCCTAACTATATATCTTGGACTCTTCTTAGTCTTGACCTTGTTATGGGTCCATGTGAGTCTTCAATGCTTGGTCCTTTGCTTTGTGAATCCATGTCCATATCATTATGACAAAGAGAAGCTTGAAGCATCTCACAAAAAATCAAAACCTCATTCACACCATAGAGTTTCTAAAACTCAACAACAACATACTAAAACAAAATCAAGCTCGTCCAACACCTACTGTAAAGTTTGTGGAAAAAGTGGTCATGTAACATCTAGATGCATAAATAATTGGCATATCAAACATGCTCGTCTAGTGACTACTAACAGAAAAGGACCCAAGTCAATCTGGGTACGTGAAGATAAGATTATACATGTTGTAGATTTGCTTAACAACAGGAAAGAAACATGCATCTTGGTGCTTGGACAGTGGATGCTCACGTCACATAACGGGAGAAAAGTATATGTTCCAAGACCTTAAACACAAATATGGTGGCTGTGTTTCCTTTTGGAGTTAATCAGAAAGGAAAGATCATTGGAGTAGGTAAAATTGGTAAACATCATTTTCCCTCCATTGATAAAGTTCTTTTAGTAAATGGCTTAAAACACAATTTGCTGGCATAAGTCAATTATGTGATAGTGGGTTTGCTGTTTCTTTTGATAAGAACATGTGTAATGTCAAGAAGGTTGATGGATCACTCTTATTCACTACCAAGAGGAAAAACAATCTGTATAAGATTGACTTGGAAGACCTCTCAAATCAAAGTGTCTCATGTCTAGTGTCCATTGAAGGTGAGCGAAGGATTTGGCACAAAAGGCTAGGTCATGCAAGCTTGAAATTAATGTCAAAGCTAAATAAGCATAACCTCGTGAGAGGATTACCAAATCTTAAGTTCAAATATGATGCTATTTGTGATGCATGTCAAAAGGGAAAACAAGTCAAAGGTTCTTTTGAATCTAAGAATGTTGTTAGTACCAATAGACCACTAGAGTTTCTACACCTTGATCTTTTTGGACCAATAAGAACTGCCTCTATCAGTGGGAAGAAATATGGTCTAGTCATAGTAGACGACTACACTATATGGACATGGGTTATGTTCCTAGCTCACAAGGATGAATCATTCAGGGTCTTCTCTTTATTCTGCCAACGTATACAGAATGAAAAAGGCATGTGTATCACTTCAATCAGAAGTGACCATGGGGGAGAATTTGAAAATGGGTTATTTCAAAAGTTCTATGAAGAAAGTGGTATACTTTACAACTTCTCAATACCTAGAACACCACAAAAAAATGTTGTGGTAGAGAGAAAAAACAAATCTCTTCAAGAGATGGCTAGAACTGTAACACCCCCACTCGTAACCCTTTTAATTATTAATAAGTATTCCTTAATTAGGAAAATTAAAATTTAATTTTCTTTAAGTAAAAATGTGAACATAAAAACTTCGTTAGTCATTCAGAATAAAAACATAAAAGTTCTTCTAGATTAAAACTTACTAACACAAACGTTGGGATGCTACATATCTATTACACAACTCTTATCCTTTTACAAGAAGGATTACAAGATATTGAGCCAGACTCAAAATAAAACATCTAATAGATTACATGTGTCCATCTTGGACACTACCGCTCGTCTTCCTCAGGATCCTCTTTGTCTTCGCCAAGATCTTCCTCTTCACTGAGATCTTCCACGTCCTTTGCTTCGAGGTATCTAAGGGAGTAGAAGAGGTAGAAGAGAAAAGACACAACAGAAAAGTAGGGGTGAGAATCTCCGCTGATTTACTCAGTAGGGTAGAGCCATCAGCATGCTTTGTCCTCACTCACACGCCGTCCAACACACACAAGTACAGACAATCAGGCACAACAGCACAACCTTTTCACACACAAGCAACAACTGGCATTCCATCGTAAATCACATTATGCAACTATATGTATGCATGTGGGCCCAAGTTTCATGTCATCAATCATTGCTTCCGCTGCGTGCATCATCAGGCACTCACCTTTTACTAGGTGGCCTCTTCTCAACCTAGTGGAATTTACTCATCACTAGAAGTGCGACATCACAACCCAGTAGTGGAATCCTCCATTACTGGAAGTGTGGCATCGCAACCTAGTGGAATCTTCCATCACCGGAAGTGCGGCATTACAACCCAGTGAAATCCCCCCGCCCAATCATTGGAAGTGTGGCATCACAACCCAGTGGAATGCCTCATCACTGGAAGTGTGGTCTCAACTGGCACTCAACTCTACCAAGCGACCTCTTCGCATCCTAGTGCGACATCGCATCCCAGTGCGGCATCGTCCTCGATGGGATTTACACACCAGCGAGACATAAGAATGAAAATGTATGCATGTATGCACGCAAGGCCATAATCATCATAATATTATCATCACAGTCATAATCAAATCATCATTTTACTATTAACAACGCCACAAGGGCTTTCATCATTCATGGTGCCACATAGGCTTTCATTATTGTTAATGCCCCACCGGCTTTCATCATTCATAGTGCCACAAAGGCTTTCATTATCATCCATATGATTTCACATAACAGTCTCATTAACATATCCATACTTATAGGCCAGTGCATCATGCAATACAACATCAATCAATCATATAACTAATATTCAATTTTACATACATGTAGGCAATGTCAACCTCATTCAACATACACAAGTCATGAGATATTATTACAAGGAAATTAGGGCCTAATTAGCAACACTCGGTTGTTGTCATCGTTATCTCACACTCATCTTCACGTCATAGGGTTGACCTACATGTTGTGCCTACTTAGTTAATTATATAAGGCCATTTATTAAATTTTATCTGGATCAAAACAATATTTCTAAATTATTTTTCTTGAATATTAATTTATTGTTTAATTAATTATTATTTAATAATTATTAATCATATTTAATTAATTATCATTTAATTAATTATCATTTAATTAATTATTATTTAATTAATTATTATTTATTTATTAATCATTATTTAATTAATTATGTAATTATTTATTATTATTTAATCAATATTTATTTATTTAAATTATTTATTTATTCATTTATTATTTTATTTAAAAATTAATTACCAAAATCACCTTACCCATTTTCCAAAAAGTCACATGGTTTTTCAAACCATGGTTTTCATTCCACCAAGGTGTTTTCCCAAAACCATCAAACTTTCTTCTCTTTTAGAAAATTACTGACACATGGCATGCCTCTTCCAAAATCAAAGATGTCATTTTTATTCTTAAGTCATTGGTCCTGCCACATGGCATCCATGCATGTGGTCAGTTGGATTTCATTCTTTATCTTATCCTCTGTGACACATGGCAAGTGTGCTAAGGTCACTTAGGATTACATTATCCTAATTAAAAATTAGAGTTATCTCTTAAATAGATTTCTAGTGACACTTGTCACAAAGTTTGGATTTCCTTATCCTTCACTTGGATTTATGGTTTATTACTTTGATAATCCTTTGTACGTAACACATGGCATCTTAGCATTGGTTTATTACTTTGTCCTTTATGTCATTGGTTCTGCCACATGGCATCTTAGCATTTGGTTACTTAGATTCTTATCCTTAAGCTTATCCTTAGTGACACATGGCAACCATGCTAAGGTCACTTTAGGATTCATTTACCTTAATTAAAATATTAAGGATTTATTTGGATGGATTACACTTGCCACTTGGCACAAAAGCAGTGGCTAATTAGATTTCTTTATCTAATTAAATGATGGTTTATCTTTAGGATAGATTGCCTTTGCCACTTGGTATAAAAGCAATATTTATTAGATTACCCTATCTAATTAAATATTAGGGTTTCACCTAGGGTAGATTACACATGCCATTTGGCTTTTCCCCACAAACCAACTTAGACTTTCTTATCTCATTTAATTAAAAATTAGTTTTTCCTTAAACTTATTGGACTTAGTAATTTGAGTTTGAATGGATCAAATCAAACTCTAGTTTTTCAAGTCTTTTTCCAAGAACATGCCAAGAACACTATGAATGTGTTCTTGGTGTTCATCAAGCTAAATTAAGTCATTCTTGCCCAAGACTTACTTTTATATACACGTTAATTCAACATTTGTATACCTTTATATTAAAACTCGTTTATGGATCATTTTATTCCCAAAATATTTGCTTTTTCATCTTAGAACATATTATTTTCAAAATCAAGTTTTTCTTTCAAAATTCGGGTGAACTCTTTTATGAAATATTTTTCAGAACAGCAGTGAGTGTAGTTAGTGAATGTTCAGTCAAATGACCTTTAAAAATTTTTAGAATTTAATTGAAGGTACCCAACTCACTCACCAACACAGTGGAGTCAGTCCCATGTAAAAATTCAATTTCAATAATTCATGAAAATTCGCACACTGGCTCTGTTTACACAGAATTTTCCAGAAATCCGAGTTCATCCACATGCAGCTTTAAGAAATTGTTTCTCTTCATTTAAGCATGTAAAAATTCTAAATCTTCAACCAAAATTTATAATTACTCTATTAAAAAACCATAAAATTTTATAAAAGCTTTTGGCTTTCGAATTCATATTTAAAATCACCATGCAATCATTTATGTTCTTGTTTTCGAAACCAGAATCTGTTTCTACTTTGTTAGGTGTTTTGACCCAGTAGATCTTGTCCAAATTATATATCACATTAAAGCCCCATAAGTATTCTTTCCAACCATATGTTCAGTTTCCATAAATATGTTCTGTGTGAAAAGTTATGGGCTCACGAATCACTAGAGGTCTTGCTGCCAGATTCATATTTTCATATGTTCATCAACTTTAAGTTATCATTTTTATTCATACATCATCCAAGTATTCAACCAAAGTCAGCAAACACCAATATCAAACAATTCATACAACATACAATAAGGCTCAAACAAAGATTTTAGAGAGAATCTCCCCCTACCTCTTGAAGATCCTAAAACCTCATGATTCCAAGCTTGTAAAAGCTGCAAGCTTTATCCTTTAAGCTCCAAAATGAGTCCTTTGTGATGGATATAAAAGTTAGAGATGGATTCATCCACATGCATGAAGGAAAACTCAAAGTAATGTACATGAATTGGAATGTAGAGAAATGAACACTAGAAATGTAATCCTTACCATTGCTCTAAAAGATTTGAAGCTCTTGAGATGTAGATGACTAAAAGGAACCTCCTTGCTCTTGGGGTGTGATTCGGCCAAGAGAGGAACATGGTGTCGGAGATTTTTGTTGATGAATCTTTGAAGAGATTATGATGTTACAAGTAGTGTAGGTCATGTTCTAAGAAGGAATGATGATTTGAAGTGGTGGTCGATGGTTGTTATGGTGGTGGCCGATTGGAATGATGGTGAAGAGGAGATGAATGTCTTTCAGTGTTTGAGAGAAAATGAGAGAGTGAGAGATTAGAGAGAGAGGGTGAATGTAGAGAGAAGGATGAAGTGGAAAATGAGTGAAAATGGTGAGTTTTGGGTTTCTATAATGGAACCCATTTTGCACTTGAACCCCCCAACTCTTCCTTGTTTTTGCAAAGTGGTCCTTCCTTGATAAAATGTCGTTTGTATTCTTTATTATTAGGAAATTGGGTGTAATTTATTTTTTATTTGGAAATTATTGTGGATACTCATCCTATTTCCTGTGTTTATTGCAGGACACATCAACATGGTAGTGGATCATTAAAACTTGGAGCAAAATGGATAAAACTGGAAGATTTTGGGAGAAAAGCCTAGGTTTTGAAGATTTCAGAGGAGCACTGTAACACCCTGTATTTCGCTGTTTTAAATAACAGTAATATATATATATATATATATATATATATATATATATATATATATATATAAATATGTTTATAAATTTATTTGAGTTTTAGAAAATTATTTTATTTAAACGGAGTTTACTACTCAATCTTACTTGAATGTAGGAAGCTATGACTGAAAATTAGGTTGGAAAGTCAGGCGAAAATCGGCCCGCGAATTCCATTGACAGTATAATTATACTGCTCAAAAGACCTAATTTTAATTCGTGAACGAAAGACTTAAGATTATTATTTTATTTCCTACAATTCTGTATTTTTAGAATTATTTTGTAAAAAAAATAAAATAAATTATGTTTTTCGGGCGAAACACGTAATCGGGTAGACGACGTAAGAGATTTCGGAGTTTCTCAGAACCGATAGAGGGTTTCTCTTAGGATTTTGAGATGATTCAAGGGGATGAATCATATTTTTAAGTCTAGAAGGTTTTTCGGGGTTAAATAGAAAATTTATGAATTTTACGCTTAAGCCCCTGAACTTTCTGTTAATTACCCTTTTGTCCCTAAATTAGTTTCTAAGTTTTTTCAAGTGAATTGGGATAGAATTCTTGTTTCCAATCTCAAATGGACGTGGCTTTGAAGCCCAAAATTTTCTAGTTCATGGATTGATTCCATAAAACCTATTTGAAACTATACAAGTTTCCTATCTTAAGCTTAATGCTTAAATCTTCAAGTGGGCCCCACAAAAATGAAACCAAGCCCAAACTTACCAAGCCCATGCGCAAGCCCATGAGGGAGAAGGGGCTGCCCTCATAAAAATTTTGGAAGAACCAAGAAAATTCTAGAATGATCTACATTCTACCACTTTGTTCTTCAAGCTTCAACAATCTTCTTCAACAAATCTTCTTCAACAAGCTAGGTTTTCTCTAAAATATCTAATGCCAAAAATCATCCAACTTTGGTCAAGATAAGCTTGCATTAAATGTGTCAAAATCATCATCATGACACTTTATTGACAATTTGCAAACTAGTCCTTCAACTTTTGGAATCTTTGCAAATTGGTCCTTAGAACTTAATTGCATTTGAATCCTTTATCAATACAACTCATCATCATCTAGATTCTTCCTAATATGGCGCCACTACCTCTATAAATACCCTACTCTCACTTTTCACTTAGTTTCTTTTACCATTTGTTTTCAAAACCCTAAGTTCATAAGTTCTTAAGTGAGTGATTTGTGAAGCAAGTATCTTGGATTTCTTTTGTCATTGATTTTCAAGAGGTAAATCCTAATCTTCTTCCTTAATCATACCTATGTTCTTTAACAAGTTTCTTGATTCAAGGCTTATATCATAGTTGTTCATCATTTTCAAGTTTCTAACCCAAGAACTTTGAAAAGTCATAATAAATTCTAGAAAAATCTAATGATGATGAAACTACTTTCTATCTTATTAATATCATGCATATTATCTAAATCCAAGAGCATGATGTAATCAAAAATTTCTTTCCTAAAAATCTAGCCTTGGCCGAATCTATCACATTAGGGTTGGTAGAGTTTTGTTCATGTGTTGTCATGTATGATCATGTATTCTATATGGCATATATGACTACACACTCTAATCCATGTTAGTCTCTTAAAATGAATATTTTACTTAAAAATCTTTGGGTTGACCGAAACCCTAGGTGGGTTAGATTTGTTGAGTTTTGTTCAAAGTTTTCATTAATGATCTTGTTAATCAAGCTAGTATGTATGCTTAATAAATCCAAGTTGGTTTATCAAATTAAGAACCCTAGCCCTATGAACATGTTAAGTCCGAATCCTTGTATAAAAGAGATAGGAAGTTTTGAGTTTCAACTTTAGTTGTTTAGTCATTAATCCATGATTTAGGTTAATTAAGGATCATTAATCTATGACTTAATCATGATTAGGAATTTTAAGGATTTTGAACCCTAAAGGTCAGCCCTTGACCGAAACCCTAACCCTAAAGGTTAGAGGATTTTGTTTCAAATTTTAGTTTTGTAATAAGTAATCTATGATAGTTAAGACTCTAGTAATTAGGATCCAAAAGATGAAATTAAGAAGATAATCTTAAACCTATTTCTAAGCCTTGGCCGAACCTAGCCCTAAAGTGTCATAGGTGGGTGTTAGTTGATTAATTATAATTATGTTGTTTGGTTGAAGGTGGTTGTGTTAACTCGTGGCGGGATAACGAGGATCGTCGTGTACGTGTTTCTGGTGCAAACTCAGGTGGGGGAAAGAACCATTCCATCGTCGGAACCGATAAGTAGTATATAATTTATAATAATGGTGTAGGGCGACCTAAACCCTACTAGTGGTCGAGTAATCGACAATACCAAAATCGTATTGGAAACTTTTCCGTAAAACCAATGACGATTTGGGAATTGTAGGTTTATCGTCTTAGGTTAATTATTCATATTTGAGGATGTTTGAATTATTTACTTTTGACTGTTTGTGATACGCTGGTTGAGGTATTCCATCTGCATGTGACGTATTGTTTCGGTGTTTGAATATTCTGTTGATTAATGTGTTATGCATGATCTGCCTGGGTTTAATTCTATGCTTAGATAATTTTAAGGAAAGATATATATTGCTCGGAGGTATTTTGTTTGGGTGAGAGTTTCAAATATGAATTAGAAGTGCCTCGCTATTATTGTATAGAAGTGATGTGATATAGAGTGTAAGTGGAGGTTATGAGGAAACGCTTGAGGTACTAGGTTGTTATTGATAAAAGTCAGTGAGAATCATGTGTTGCATTGTTGTTCATAACCGTGTATTTGAGATACACGAGGTCCGAAGTTCTTGTAGACCGTTCCAAATTAGAGTTTAAGTTGTGCAACTATAGTGTCATTGCTTTGCATGAGCACCCTTGATAGAGTTGAGAGAGAGAACCAGGGTGTGAACCGACGGTACTGTGCAGCTATAGTGTCATTGCTTTGCATGAGCATTCCTACCATGGATGAGAATGTGCACCGACGTGGGGAACGTGTCACTTGGACGACTGACTGGCATCCCTAATGAGGGATGTGTGACAGGAGTAGTAGTGGCCACGTCAGCATAAAGGTCTAGTTGCATGAGTTGAAGGGTAGAGGATGATGTTATAAAGTATGGATGATTGTAACTTGTGAGTGATGCATGTTTGTGACTGTTATTGTATTATAGGCTATGAATCTTTTCCACTTATGATGATAGAACTGTTTCTTATCTCGCTAGCTATTTCTGTATTTTTGGTGTATGTCTACTTTGTTACGTTAGAAGACCATATGGATGACTATGTTACGGAGGAGGTGGATGGAACCCCATACGAGGCGGAGATTGTTGAAGAGTTGAACGATGTTTCGTATGAAGTTGACGCTGAAGAACAACTTACTGATGCTAATAATGTGGCGTAGTTAGTTAAAGGCCAGTGAGTCACATAAGATGTTTTGTTTCCGTTAGTTATAAGCGTGTAAAATAAAGGATACTTATATGGGTATTTATGTAATATAGTTTGGTGTGTTTTATATCTGCATAAGTTATATAATTATTAATTAAGTTTTAAATTTTTACGTATTTTCAACGTTAAGCGCGCGATTAAGTTTATAAATAATTAAGGATTTAATGTAATAATACAATGGGGCACCATGGGGTGTCTCAAGCACGTCCATGCTCAACATTAAGCATGATCGTGCTCACTTGAGGAGCCCTTACTGACCAGCACGCCCTTGCTTGCTTGCTGGAGTTTACATCATTTTCTAAGCACGACCGTGCTCATCAGCAAGGCCTTGCTAACTTTTTCATTTCTAGCACGGTTTGACGTCGTTTTTGTTCATCACAACCGTGCTCAACATTAAGCACGACCGTGCTCGTGTATCAGAGACCCCATCACATAGGTTTTCTCAGTTAGCTATAAAAGGAAGTGATGAGGGCACAGAAAAAGGGGCTGAACGCAGAGAGAAGAATAGAGTCGTCAAGTGAAGGACCGTCTCCCAGTTGATTCGAAGACTGTTTTTCATCAAAAGGGTGTTCGGGTTTTAATTTCCTAATTATCTATTATGGATTGTTACATGTTTGTGATTTGTATAGTGATCTTTATGACTATGCTTAGCTAATTTCATTCCTAGGGTAATGGTGGATCTTATGTTTTAATACCTTTGATGTTTTCCCAATTTTAATATGATTTAGTATTTCGTTAAATTGATTGGTTTAATCCTTGCGCTTGAAATTCTAGAAGGTTTGATCGTCCTTTACCAAGTTAACTAATTGGCTGGCGACTGTACCACAAAGAGTTCACAGAACTCTAGGATTAACCAGATTTGGGGTTGCGTGGACCAAACGCAATCCCTTGTTTTCAATCAGTTATTTATTTAACAAACTTGCCATTTCCTTATGCTTCTTTTAACTGTTTACCTTGCATGACCATTGGGGGTAACTGATTAGGAGAAAGAATATTAATATTACATGACCATTGGGTATTAATAGCTTTAGAGGGAGTGATTGGCAATCAATAAGAAATACATATCATTGAGGAATTGGGTAATATCATAGGTAGTGACATAAGTGAAACTAGGCACCCTAGGCTTTCCATAATTGAACATTTGCTTGCAATTCTTTACTTTTCTTGGTTTTCACAGTCTTGTTATTTTTATTCTTTTCTTATAACCAATTCGATTTTCTAGATAACATAAGGAAGTAATTAATCTAGTAATTGTCACTAATCTCTATGGGTTCGATTACTTTTGCGATAGGGTGCACTTGCCCTTAAGTGTAGTTTTAGCGCAACAAGTTTTTGGCGTCGTTGCCAGGGATTGTTTTTGACAATATTAGGGAGATTAAATCCTAGTTAATTTAGACGCCATTTTATTTACGTTAGAATTTTATTTTGATTTACTTCCTTATATGCTAATGCGTTCCCAATCTCCTGACTTGCAGTATAATCCTTAAATATAAAGAACTGCGCGCAGAAACAGAAAGAAAGCTAGAGAAAGGAGAACCATAGCTCAAGAGGATAACAGGACGATCTTGGACTTTGCTCGTCCCTCCACCACCAATGCTACAGGGAGTATTACTAGGCCTAACATTGAGGACAATAACTTTGAGATCAAGTCAGCTTTGATCTCTATGTTGCAAAATGCAATTCAGTTCAATGGGGGTCCAAGTGAAGATCCACATGATCATCTTGCTGATTTCCTTGAGATTTGTGACACCATCAAAATATAATGGTGTCTTAAATGATGCTTTTAGGCTTCGATTGTTTCCCTTTTCTTTAAGGGATAGGACTAAACTTTGGCTTAAGTCCTTGCCGTCTGGTTCCATAACCACTTGGGACCAACTCTCTTCTAAATTTATGGATAAGTATTTTCCACCTGCTAAATCTGCCAAATTGCGTAATGACATAACTTCTTTTGTGCAGGTTGAAATGGAATCTCTGTATGAGGCATGGTAGCGATTTCAAGAGTTGTTGAAGAAATGCCCCCATCATAGCTTTCCTGTCTAGCAGTTAGTCCAAGCATTCTACAATGGGCTATCTTCATCAAATAAGAGCATGATTGATGTAGCAGCGGGAGGTAGTATATGGAATAAGAGGCCACGGGTGGCTTATGAGTTGATAGAACAGATGACTTCTAGTTACCAATGGCCATCCAGTGATAGGCATGTGAACAAGAGGCAACCTACACTTTTTCAAGTTGAAGCCTACAAAGTGGATACTAACGCCGCATTGGAAATCAAATTGGAGGCTCTTTCAAAGCAGATGGAAGCAATGTTGCAGACATAGACTCAGTTGATAACTCAAACTGCTCCACCTCTTGTTATTTGTGATCTTTGTTACCAAGAGGGACATGAGAGTACAGAATGCCAAGCAGGCAACCCTTTGTGACAGAAGAAGAGGCAAATTATATGGGTAATCCTAATCGGGGTAACAATGATCCTTATTCAAATCACTACGATCCCGATTATAAGCAAAACCCAAATCTCTCATATGGAAGTCAGAACCATAATATTCTCTACAGGCCACCTCATTTGAAAAATCAAGGCCCGGGACAAGAGGAACGGAGGCCTAATCTCTATGATACAGTGATGAAACACATAGAGAAAAGCGATGAGAGTTTAAGACTTTGGAGAATCAGGTGTCTACTTTGGTAACATTGATGACACAAAGAGAAAAGGGGGCACTGCCTAGTCAACCAGAGAAGAATCCAAAGGAGCATGCTAAGGTGATTACCCTTAGAAATGGGAAGTAGATAGAGGTTCCTCATGAAGAAGAGAATAAGTCAAAAACTTGGGAGGTTTCTACTGAAGGGAACCCAAAGGATGAGGTAAGTGAGGAAGATCTAGTGAAGGAAGTTCTTATGCCATCTCCCAAGTCAACCATTCCATTTCCTCAGAGGTTTAGCCAACAAGACCCCCAGTTCTCTAGGTTCTTGGATATGTTGAAGCAACTCCATGTAAATATCCCATTCGTGGAGGCCATTTCTCAAATTCCCAAATATGCTAAATTCCTTAAGGAGATTTTGGGCAAAAAAAGAAATTGGGAGATTTCGCTACAGTGGGGCTTAATGAGGAATGCTCTACTATCCTTCTTAAGAAGTTGCCACCTAAACTTAAAGATCAAGGGAGTTTTACTATTCCTTAATCTATTGCTACTTCTTATTTTGAAAAAGCTTTATGTGATTTAGGTGCCAGTATTAACTTGATGCCTTTGTCTGTTTCCCGCAGGTTAGGAATGCAAGTGCCCAAGCCCACCACTGTTTCATTGCAGCTTGCAGATAGATCCATTACCTATCCCAGAGGTATTGTGGAGGATGTTCTTGTCAAGGTTGACAAGTTTATCTTCCCGGCTGATTACATTGTGCTTGACATGGAGGAAGTGAAGAGGTTTCCCATAATTTTGGGAAGGCCATTTTTGGCCACTGGTAGGACCATCGATGATGTTCCAAGGGAAGCTTACTTTAAGGCTTAATGATGAGGAAGTGGTTTTTAAAGTTTTTGATTCTTTGAAATTTCCTTCCACTTTTAATTCATATAATTTTATAAATGCCTTGGATAGTACATCTACACTAATATCTTCTCATTCTCAGTGGCGATTGATGGAGGACACCCTTGACAAAATTTTATTTTTTGAAATGAACTTGTGGATTCTGAGGAGTTGATAGATGAGATAATGGCATTGGAGGCAGGGATTGCCCAAGAAAGGTAGAGAGGGAATAAGCAATTTGAAGTTCTTGAGGGATGTGGTTCACAAAAGCCAAAATCATCGATTGAAGAACCCCCAGAACTGGATCTTAAACCTCTTCCTTCCAATCTTAAATATGAATTTTTATCTCCTCCTTCTTCATTGCCAGTAATAATTTCTTCTTCTTTGATAGGTTTTATGGAGGAGAAACTCTTGCGAGTTTTGAGAGATAATAAGGAGGCCTTTGGGTGGACCATTCAAGTTATTAAGGGTATCGGTCCCTGAATTTGCACCCATAGGATACACATGCAGGTGGAACACAGACCCAAGGTGCAACCTCAAATAAGGCTCAACCCAAATTTAAAGGAAGTGGTGAAAAAGGAGGTAATTAAATTGCTTGATGCATGTATTATTTATCCTATTTATGATAGTCCTTGGGCGAGTCCTGTGCAGGTTGTCCCTAAAAAGGAAGGAACTACTGTCAGGGATAATGACAAGAATGAATTGATAGCTGTTAGGGAGGTAACATGGTGGCGTATGTGTATAGATTATAGAAAATTAAATGAGGCCGCTAGGTGTAACACCCTGTTTTTCGTGTGCTTAATTATTAGTAAATGCATGCTTTAATGTATTTAATTGTGATAAAATCCAGAGGATGATTTTATTTTAAATAAAATCATTTTCTTGTGTTATTTTACTGTATGAAGTCACAGTAAAATTTTCGGTATAAAATTCAGACGAAAGTCGGTGCAGGTTTTCAAAGCCGAGACGAGTTTCGAGCTAGAGACCTAATATTGACTCGTGAACGAGACGATTAGTGTTTTTTTTATGTTTTGTGTGGGTTTGGAGTGTTTTGAGAAATCTTGTTCGGGGCCGAATTTCCGAGTATTACCCGGGCGAATCGTCGGGAAATACGATCGGGAAATTCATCTGATGCATGTTGGAGCAGAGCAAAAATGGAGTAGATTGACTGATGTGAAGGCTATGACATAGGCATGTCCATGGCCATACCTTCCTTACACCAATCAAGTCAAATCACCATACTTTCTTACACACGCCTTACCTACACCATACCTCCTTTCTTCTCAACCAAGTCAAGCTCTTCTCTCCCCTCCAATCTGCCCCAAAACTGACGCCCTCCCCCTCTCTTTTCCTTCTTCGGTTTAAGTTTCAAAGTGTAACCATTTCACACTTTTGCTTCCTTTCACAAAAAAAAACTTTTTCACAACTATTCATCTTCTTCTTCACACAACTAAAGGTACCATTTTTACTAAGTTTTTCAAGTTGTGTTCTTCATCAAAGTTGTTCATATTGGTAAGGGTAATGTCCCTATACCATTTGTTTTTCAAGTTTTGGCTTTATTTTCATATTTGATGTTTTGAGTTCATAATATGCTTTTAAACTTCAAAAAATTCTCAAAAATTGTAGAAAACTCCGATTGAGGTGAAACCATTTTCTATATTCTTATTTTTACTTCCTCTACAACATACTAAAATATTGTGGAAAACAAAAATCTCAAACACCATTTTCTGTACTGGACAGAATCTATGTCTTTTGTGCCATATGAGTTTTGTTTCATCTTTGCTTGGTTAAGCTTGTGTTTGAGTGTTATTCCAACATGATCATGACCAAGAGCTCCTATGTACATAAGGATGCTAGGTTTAAGTGATTGGAAAAGTTTAGAAACTTTTATGTATTTTCATGAAAAAGTGAAAACTCTAAGTGTTTTGTTATATGTACTTTGAGGTTTTTCCAAAGTGATCATGGATTTGGGCTCCTTGATGTATAAGGATGCTAGATCCAAGAGATTGGAAAGTTTGAAAACCTCTAACCCTCATTTTTACTCAAGGCCGAATGGTAGTGTTTGTGGCCTAGGGTATTTGATTTTTTCATTTTTCCAAAATGATCAAGGTTTTAGGCTCCTTACTAGGTATGGATGCTAACCTAAAGAGATTGGAAAATTTAGAACATCCTAACCTATTTTAGAGGATGAAAACCGAAACCCTAAGTTGATGACTTAGTGGGATTCTTGATTCAAACTTGTTAAACTTTTGGTGTTTTAAGAACTCCTAGCACTTAAGGATCATAAATCCATAATTTGCATGATTTTTTGAAAACCTTAATCCAAAACCATTGTTGAAAACCGAACCTATGCCTTGTGGCTAGTGTTCTTTGATTAAAAATCTAACCTATGGTTTCATGTGTGTAACCTTAGATTAGATTCTGTGCGGACGTTCGTGATCCTTAGTTTTCGTAGTCGGAACCCTTATCGTCTTTTGAGGTAAGAGGGGATTTCTGAAAGATATTCAATAACTGTATGCATGTGTGTATTTGATTAATTGTTTACTTGACTGTTATTGAGTTACTGGATTATCTGAAATGTTATGCTATTATATGAAGTTGAACTTTATCGTTATATATGTTGAGATGTATAACTGTGATGAACTGTGATATTGGCATTGAACTGTGGATATATATATGTGTACATACTGCTGTTGTTGTTTGAAGTTTGCTAAGCCGGACGTGTGTCTGTGCTCAATCATTAATAAGGATTAAAAACCTTAATAAGCTTTGAAGATGAAAGGATGGGTGTTCTTTTCCAAAAAGCTTGAATGTTTAAAAGTACTTGTTTTATGTGACAATATAGTTTTAGTGATTTCTAGAATGCAAGAGAAAAACCCTTTTCGAACTATGTGTTTTAAGTGAAAACTTTCGAAAATATTTTACAATATCCTATTAGGGATTTTCAAAGTTAAAAGTGTTTCAAAAACGTTTTATAAAGGATTTTCAAAAGAAAAGGTTTTCTCCCAAATGATTTAGAAACTTTCCGATAGCCAGCATAGGTTATCGAGGCTTTCGATTTCGAAAACTGTTTTCGTCAAATGAAAGATAAGTACTAAAAGAATAGGAATCTAGACGTGAGACGTCGCCTCTAGTTTTCCATGCTTAGCACGTGATCTTGGATCAGTGTTAATTCGGGACCGTAAAGTCCTATTCGTAATGTTATGGACTTCAAGTCCAATTCGGGGAATCGAGGACAGTTCGTTCTGATTTCCGTTGTTGTGGGCTATTGTCCTTAGCATGATAAGTAAAACATGACTAAAAGTATATTGATTTCCATTACCACAAACCTTGACTGCGGCCACGGTCTAGGTGTTGGGATTGAGCATCTCGGATTTGTGTGTCCTATGTTTCTAAGTTTTCAAGTGATGGGGAAATAATGTTAAGTCATTAGCTTTGAGCTTTGACAGTGAGATATTTACACAAAGAAAAACCTTAAAAGGAAAGTTTTTATTCATATGCATTTCCCCTGGCAGACGTGCCTTTGCTTATTGAGGATACCCATGGGGTATCTGAGAGTCAGTCACATTGCTAGCTGTTTCGTTAAGGGCATGTGGCGTTGTCTGACCAAGAGGCCTGGTGCATCAGGATGCGGTGGCAACAGCCCGGTGGGCAGAGCTTGACCAACTCTATCTTCTCCGGTGATAACATGGTGTTGTGATCTCATGAGATTAGGATAGAGCCTGATATTGAAGTGTCATGCACATTTTCGAAAACTGATTGTACGGGCTTGAGGACCCCTTGATATAACACTGTTATATTATGATGATTATGCATGCTTTAACTGTTGATCTGATTTCGTGTTGCATGTATCATGTATATGGTTGTTGTGGGATATATCTTATGACGGTATCTCACTCTTGCATGTCTCGTATGTTCTTTTATTTTCCTCGTACCGGGTATGCGTATGCTTTAGATGGACCCTCTTGTCCCTCTTGTACCTGAGGTCACACGGACAAAGACTTTTGACAAGGCCGACAGGATTGGGAATTGGAGGATGGACGCGAATGCGACTACGGCGGCGACGCATCGAGGGCCAATCACTACTATCAAGCTAATATACATGGAGAGCCTGTTAGGAGGATCCACTCGGTGGAATCCAGGAACGTGATTCTTCCACCGCCATGGTTGTACCTGAACACGCTACAGGAAGCCGGTCTACTTCACCCTCACGTTGAGCCTGCCGAGCCAGAAGAGGAGGAACCGATGGAGGAAGATCCTGAAGAAGATCCCGAAGAGGATCCTGAGGAGGAGCCTCATGAGCTGGTAGACGACTGGTGGGATGAGGAGCTCGAGGCGGGTTATCACCCTTTGGATATTGAGGAGGAGGATGTCCCGTTGGATGACGGAGGAGAGGTGATTGACCCGGATCCGGAGACTTCTTCTTGTGGGAGCGTTTGTGGCCACTCCGAGTGTCGTAGGCATTGGTAGTGGTTGGAGCCTTTGTTTTGAGTGGTCTGTTAGTCTTGGCTTTTGAGCTTTTCTTTTGAGTTTAGATTCCCAGATTCCCATTCCCAGTTGGTGTTTTATTTACCTTATCTTCTCAGTTATGTTTCAGTTATGTTTTCGTTTCTGTTGACCATATTGATTAAGGCCGTGGTGTAATGTTAAAACCTAAGACCTTTCGAGGCAATATTATATGTATGTATCTGTTGTCGTTTTCAAGTTGTGAGTTTCTTTACCTTTTACTTCTTTTCTTTAAAGAAAAAAAAAATTAAGTACCTTTTTGGTAACCTTGTGTATGTTGAATAATCTTTTTCCGAAAGCGACCAGCATTTAAACGAGCATTTTCCGCAAAAAGGGTAACCATGTGATGACCAAGTTAGGGTGTCACATTAGTGGTATCAGAGCTAGTCAAGTCTTTCGGGAATGTCTGGGTTAGGTCTGTTGTGTTCTTTGTTGTGTTTTCTCTGATTGTGTGTTGTTTGAATTACTTCTTTTGAGGTAATGTGTGGTGACCGGCGGGTTCTCTCTTTCGGATTGTCATCTGACTGCTTGTGTGATCCAGGTCAGTATGAATCAGAGAGGTGCTCGTGGACGGGGATGAGGCAATGGAGGAATGGACTTCGCTGCTCAAGCACTGGCTGATGTGGCTGCTGCTATAGCTCATCAAACGGCCAATCTTCTTGCACAAAATCAGCAAGAAGAATTGCGAGCGGAACAAGCTGCAAAGGGAAGGCATCTTGATGCGTTCAGACGTCGAGAATCCATCTCGATTCGATGGAGATGTGGATCCGATTAAGGCAGATCTCTGGATTCAAGAGTTAGAAAAGATTTTCGAGTTGGTACACACTCCTGAAGAATCCAAGGTACCTTATTCGACGTTTCAGCTCGTGGGAGACGCCGAGTATTGGTGGAAGGGTACTAAGCAACTGCTAGAGGCTGAACATCAAGTGATCACCTGGGGAGTATTTCGCGGCAAGTTTCTGGACAAGTACTTTCCCCAGAGTGCCCGAAAGGACAAAGAACAAGAGTTCTTGAGGCTATGTCAGAGAGATCTGACGGTGGGGGAGTATGCGGCAAAGTTCGAATCACTTTCCAAATACTTCCGCTTCTTTCAGAACAACCCCAGTGAAGAGTGGAAGTGCGAACAGTTCGAAGCCGGTTTACGCTTTGAAATCAAGGAATCAGTGCTACCCTTGGAAATTCGGAGTTTCCAAGCATTAGTGGAGAAGTGCCGGAAGATTGAGTTGATGCGCAAAGGAAGGGATAGCAGAGAAAGCGCAAGTGGACCAGTTCGTCATAAGGGTCAGAATCAAGGACATAATTTCAAATGGAAGCAGAACCAGAGGAAGCCATACCATCAAGCACCTAGCTACAATAACAATCATAAGCAACAAGCTCGTTCCAGTGTGTCAGGAACTGGAAGTGGAGGCCAGAGAAACAACGATCAAGGCCAAGGAAGGAGATGTTTCCGATGTGGGGATCCGAATCACTTCGCGAATGATTGCCCAAAGAAGGACTACAAGTGCAACAACTGTGACCGTATTGGGCATTTGGCAAAGGAGTGCCAAGCACCGAAGAGGGAGCAGTCATTCAACCTCACTAGAGCAATCAAGCCAACCGCCAAGGGAAGAGTTTACACGATGAGTGGTGCGGAGGCATCGAACTCCGGTGATCTCGTGCAGGGTGAGTGTGACATTGATGGTAAACTCTTAATTGTACTGTTTGATTCTGGTGCAACCCATTCATTTATTTCGATGGATCGTGTGAAAACGTTGAACTTGCCTGTTTCTTCCTTATCTTATAATCTGATTGTTTCTACCCCAAACCGCTAAACCCGTGGATCGTTAATTCTGTTTGCTTAAACTGTCCTATCATTGTTCAGAATAGACATTTCCTTGTGGATTTGATCTGTTTGCCCCTAGTACAACTAGATGTGGTCTTAAGCATGGATTGGTTATCTTCCAACCATATCCTAATAGACTGTCGTTTCGTAAAACCTTAGTCTTTAGGGATGAGATTTCGGATTATTATCTCGCTAGTCGGGTAAGAGTTTCTTTGAAAGAAGGGGCTCAAGTTTACATGCTTCTTTGTGTTCCTCGGAGGTCAAGAGCGAGTTTGACTTAGAGTCGGTACCTATCGTCCGAGAGTTTCCGGAAGTTTTTCCAGAGGATGTACCTGGATTGCCACCTGTTCGGGAGATTGAGTTCGTGATTGATCTAGTCCCAGGTGCTGGACCAATATCCATGGCACCGTATCGCATGTCACCATCGGAGTTAGAAACCTTGAAGGAGCAACTTGAGGAATTGATGAGGAAGGAGTTCATACGGCCTAGTGTGTCACCGTGGGGAGCTCCGATCTGTTAGTGAAAAAGAAAGATGGATCGGCCAGGCTATGTGTGGATTATCGCCAGTTGAATAAAGTCACGATCAAGAATCGATATCCTCTTCCAAGGATAGATGATCTCATGGATCAGTTGCGTGGCGCTGCAGTGTTTTCGAAGATAGATCTACGGTCAGGATACCACCAGATACGAGTGAAGGCAGAGGATGTTCCTAAGACAGCGTTTCGAACACACTATGGGCATTATGAGTTTTTGGTGATGCCATTCGGAGTGACCAATGCGCCAGCTATATTCATGGACTATATGAATAGGACTTTCGTTTCTTTTTGGATCAGTTCGTAGTCGTCTTTATAGATGACATTCTGATCTATTCCCCGGATGAGGAGTCACATGCTAAACAACTTAGCATTGTTCTTCAGATCCTAAAAGAGAAGCAGCTGTATGCGAAGCCGGAGAAGTGTGAGTTTTGGTTGGATCAAGTTGAATTCTTAGGTCATGTGATATCTCGCGAAGGAATCGCTGTAGATCCGAAGAAGGTTGAGGCTGTTTTGGAATGGGAAAGGCCAACAATGGCGACGGAGATTCGTAGCTTTGTGGGTTTGGCTGGATACTATCGAAATTTTATCGAAGGGTTTTCCAAGATAGTGGGACCTCTCACTTAGTTGACTCGTAAGGACCAAGCATTCGTTTGGACAGAAGCTTGTGAAAGGAATTTCCAAGAGTTGAAGCGTAGATTGACGACTTCACCTGTGTTGATTCTACCTAATCCCAAGGAACCTTTTGAGCTTTACTGTGATGCTTCACATCAAGGGTTGGGCTGTGTGCTGATGCAAAATCGGAAAGTTGTAGCTTATGCTTCGAGGCAGTTGAAGATTCACGAGAGAAACTATCCGACGCATGATTTGGAGTTAGCGGCTGTGGTCTTTGCTTTGAAGATATGGAGACATTACTTGTACGGGGCTGCTTTTAATGTTTTCAGTGATCACAAGAGCCTGAAGTATCTGTTCGATCAGAAGGAATTGAATATGCGGCAGAGACGTTGGTTAGAGTTTCGAAGGATTACGACTTTCAACTACGAGTATCACCCGGGAAGGCGAATGTAGTGGCCGATGCGCTAAGCGAAAGACGATTCACGCGTCGGTGATGATGGTTAGGGAGCAGGAATTGTTGGAACAATTCCGAGATCTGAGTTTGTGTCTGTTGAGGTTACGCCAGGAAGGCCGTGGTCTCGAACAAGATCACCGTGTCAAATGGATTGATGGAGCGAGATAAAGGAGAAGCAAAGAGAGACCGATCATCGATTCTGCAGATCGAAAGGGATTTAGTGCGACAAGGAGCATTGTCAGATTTTAGAGAAGGCACAGACGGGATCTTAAGGTTCGGTGAGAGAATCTGTGCGCCTGAGGATGTCGAGTTGAGAAAGCTGATCTTAGAAGAAGCTCACTCCCAAATTCATTGGACCCTACCAAATTCTTCGTCGCGTAGATCCAGTAGCCTATAAAATATCTTTACCACCTTTTCTTTCCAACATCCATGATGTCTTTCATGTTTCTCAGTTGAGAAAATATATTCCTGATCCATCACACGTCATAAAACCTGATAATGTACAATTGAAAGAGAATTTGTCTTTCGTAACGTCACCAGCATTTAATTGCGGATAAGATGACGAAGCGACTCGAGGTAAACAAATTCCTCTAGTCAAAGTTTTTTGGAATGAAACAACCGGAGAAGCTACGTGGGAAGCTGAGGACAAGATGAAGATGCAATACCCTGAGTTATTTCAAGGTACGTAATCTCGAGGACGAGATTCTTTTTAGAGGGGTGGAGTTGTAACACCCTGTTTTTCGTGTGCTTAATTATTAGTAAATGCATGCTTTAATGTATTTAATTGTGATAAAATCCAGAGGATGATTTTATTTTAAATAAAATCATTTTCTTGTGTTATTTTACTGTATGAAGTCACAGTAAAATTTTCGGTATAAAATTCAGACGAAAGCCGGTGCAGGTTTTCAAAGCCCGATCGAGTTTACTGAGCTAGAGACCAAATATTGACTCGTGAACGAGACGATTAGTGTTTTTTTTATGTTTTGTGTGGGTTTGGAGTGTTTTGAGAAATCTTGTTCGGGGCCGAATTTCCGAGTATTACCCGGGCGAATCGTCGGGAAATACGATCGGGAAATTCATCTGATGCATGTTGGAGCAGAGCAAAAATGGAGTGGATTGACTGATGTGAAGGCTATGACATAGGCATGTCCATGGCCATACCTTCCTTACACCAATCAAGTCAAATCACCATACTTTCTTACACACGCCTTACCTACACCATACCTCCTTTCTTCTCAACCAAGTCAAGCTCTTCTCTCCCCTCCAATCTGCCCCAAAACTGACGCCCTCCCCCTCTCTTTTCCTTCTTCTATTTAAGTTTCAAAGTGTAACCATTTCACACTTTTGCTTCCTTTCACAAAAAAAAACACTTTTTCACAACTATTCATCTTCTTCTTCACACAACTAAAGGTACCATTTTTACTAAGTTTTTCAAGTTGTGTTCTTCATCAAAGTTGTTCATATTGGTAAGGGTAATGTCCCTATACCATTTGTTTTTCAAGTTTTGGCTTTATTTTCATAGTTGATGTTTTGAGTTCATAATATGCTTTTAAACTTCAAAAAATTCTCAAAAATTGTAGAAAACTCCGATTGAGGTGAAACCATTTTCTATATTCTTATTTTTACTTCCTCTACAACATACTAAAATATTGTGGAAAACAAAAATCTCAAACACCATTTTCTGTACTGGACAGAATCTATGTCTTTTGTGCCATATGAGTTTTGTTTCATCTTTGCTTGGTTAAGCTTGTGTTTGAGTGTTATTCCAACATGATCATGACCAAGAGCTCCTATGTACATAAGGATGCTAGGTTTAAGTGATTGGAAAAGTTTAGAAACTTTTATGTATTTTCATGAAAAAGTGAAAACTCTAAGTGTTTTGTTATATGTACTTTGAGGTTTTTCCAAAGTGATCATGGATTTGGGCTCCTTGATGTATAAGGATACCAAGAGATTGGAAAGTTTGAAAACCTCTAACCCTCATTTTTACTCAAGGCCGAATGGTAGTGTTTGTGGCCTAGGGTATTTGATTTTTTCATTTTTCCAAAATGATCAAGGTTTTAGGCTCCTTACTAGGTATGGATGCTAACCTAAAGAGATTGGAAAATTTAGAACATCCTAACCTATTTTAGAGGATGAAAACCGAAACCCTAAGTTGATGACTTAGTGGGATTCTTGATTCAAACTTGTTAAACTTTTGGTGTTTTAAGAACTCCTAGCACTTAAGGATCATAAATCCATAATTTGCATGATTTTTTGAAAACCTTAATCCAAAACCATTGTTGAAAACCGAACCTATGACTTGTGGCTAGTGTTCTTTGATTAAAAATCTAACCTATGGTTTCATGTGTGTAACCTTAGATTAGCATTCTGCAGTACGTTCGTGATCCTTAGTTTTCGTAGTCGAAACCCTTATCGTCTTTTGAGGTAAGAGGGGATTTCCGAAAGATATTCAATAACTGTATGCATGTGTGTATTTGATTAATTGTTTACTTGACTTTTATTGAGTTACTGGATTATCTAAAATGTTATGCTATTATATGAAGTTGAACTGTATCGTTATATATGTTGAGATGTATAACTGTGATGAACTGTGATATTGGCATTGAACTGTGAATATATATATGTGTACATACTGCGTTGTTGTTTGAAGTTTGCTCTACCGGACGTGTGTCTCGTGCTCAATCATTAATAAGGATTAAAAACCTTAATAAGCTTTGAAGATGAAAGGATGGGTGTTCTTTTCCAAAAAGCTTGAATGTTTAAAAGTACTTGTTTTATGTGACAATATAGTTTTAGTGATTTCTAGAATGCAAGAGAAAAACCCTTTTCGAACTATGTGTTTTAAGTGAAAACTTTCGAAAATATTTTACAATATCCTATTGGGAATTTTCAAAGTTAAAAGTGTTTCAAAAACGTTTTATAAAGGATTTTCAAAAGAAAAGGTTTTCTCCCAAATGATTTAGAAACTTTCCGATAGCCAGCATAGGTTATCGAGGCTTTCGATTTCGAAAACTGTTTTCGTCAAATGAAAGATAAGTACTAAAAGAATAGGAATCTAGACGTGAGACGTCGCCTCTAGTTTTCCATGCTTAGCACGTGATCTTGGATCAGTGTTAATTCGGGACCGTAAAGTCCTATTCGTAATGTTATGGACTTCAAGTCCAATTCGGGGAATCGAGGACAGTTCGTTCTGATTTCCGTTGTTGTGGGCTATTGTCATTAGCATGATAAGTAAAACATGACTAAAAGTATATTGATTTCCATTACCACAAACCTTGACTGCGGCCACGGTCTAGGTGTTGGGATTGAGCATTCTTGATTGTGTGTCCTATGTTTCTAAGTTTTCAAGTGATGGGGAAATAATGTTAAGTCATTAGCTTTGAGCTTTGACAGTGAGATATTTACACAAAGAAAAACCTTAAAAGGAAAGTTTTTATTCATATGCATTTCCCCTAGCAGACGTGCCTTTGCTTATTGAGGATACCCATGGGGTATCTGAGAGTCAGTCACATTGCTAGCTGTTTCGTTAAGGGCATGTGGCGTTGTTCCGACCAAGAGGCCTGGTGCATCGGGATGCGGTGGCAACAGCCCGGTGGGCGAGCTTGACCAACTCTATCTTCTCCAGTGATAACATGGTGTTGTGATCTCATGAGATTAGGATAGAGCCGATATTGAAGTGTCATGCACATTTTCGAAAATCGATTGTACGGGCTTGAGGACCCCTTGATATAACACTGTTATATTATGATGATTATGCATGCTTTAACTATTGATCTGATTTCGTGTTGCATGTATCATGTATATGGTTGTTGTGGGATATATCTTATGACGGTATCTCACTCTTGCATGTCTGTATGTTCTTTTATTTTCCTCGTACCGGGTATGCGTATGCTTTAGATGGACCCTCTTGTCCCACTTGTACCTGAGGTCACACGGACAGAGACTTTTGACGAGGCCGACAGGATTGGGAATTGGAGGATGGACGCGAATGCGACTACTGCGACGTACCGAGGGCCAATCACTACTACTGAAGCTAATATACATGGAGAGCCTGTTAGGAGGATCCACTCGGTGGAATCCAGGAACGTGACTCTTCCACCGCCATGGTTTTACCTGAACACACTACAGGAAGCCGGTCTACTTCACCCTCACGTTGAGCCTGCCAAGCCAGAAGAGGAGGAACCGATGGAGGAAGATCCTGAAGAAGATCCCGAAGAGGATCCTGAGGAGGAGCCTCATGAGCTGGTAGACGACTGGTGGGATGAGGAGCTCGAGGCGGGTTATCATCCTTTGGATATTGAGGAGGAGGATGTCCCGTTGGATGACGGAGGAGAGGTGATTGACCCGGAGCCGGAGACTTCTTCTTGTGGGAGCGTTTTTGGCCACTCCGAGTGTCGTAGGCATTGGTAGTGGTTGGAGGCTTTGTTTTGAGTGATCTGTTAGTCTTGGCTTTTGAGCTTTTCTTTTGAGTTTAGATTCCCAGATTCCCATTCCCAGTTGGTGTTTTATTTACCTTATCTTCTCAGTTATGTTTCAGTTATGTTTTCGTTTCTGTTGACCATATTGATTAAGGCCGTGGTGTAATGTTAAAACCTAAGACCTTTCAAGGCAATATTATATGTATGTATCTGTTGTCGTTTTCAAGTTGTGAGTTTCTTTACCTTTTACTTCTTTTCTTTAAAGAAAAAAAAATTAAGTACCTTTTTGGTAACCTTGTGTATGTTGAATAATCTTTTTCCGAAAGCGACCATCATTTAAACGAGCATTTTCCGCAAAAAGGGTAACCATGTGATGACCAAGTTAGGGTGTCACACTAGGAAAGATCACTTTCCCCTTCCTTTTATTGACTAAATGCTTGAGAAATTATCTGGTCGTAAATTTTATTGTTGCTTGGATGGGTACTCCGGATATATGCAAATACTTGTGGCTTTTGAAGATCAAGAGAAAACCACTTTTACTTGCCCATATGGTACTTTTTCATACAGACGGATGCCTTTTGGTTTGTGTAATGCACCTGCCACTTTTCAAAGATGCATGATGGCTATACTTTCCGATATCTTAGAGGATTGCATTGAAATATTCATGGATGATTTTTCTGTTTATGGGTCCTCATTTGATAATTGTTTGCATAATTTGGGGGTAGTTTTGAAAATGTGTAAAGACAACAGTTTAGTTCTTAATTGGGAAAAATGCCAATTCGTGGTAACTGATTGTATTGTTTTGGGGCATAAGGTTTCTCATAAGAGTATTGAGATTGACCCTGCAAAGGTTGAGGTAATTGCCAAATTGCCTCCTCCTAACTCTGTTAAGGCCATTAGAAGTTTCTTGGGGCATGCTGGTTTTTATAGGAGGTTTATAAAGGATTTTTCAAAAATTACAAAACCACTTTCTAATCTTTTATTGAAAGATTCTCCATTTGAATTTTCTGATACTTGTTTGGAAGCCTTTAAAATTTTGAAGGCTAAATTGATTGATGCGCCTGTTGTTGTTGCTCCTGATTGGTCTTTGCCATTTGAACTTATGTGTGATGCTAGTGATATGGCAGTAGGCGCTGTGTTAGGCCAACGTAAGGATAAAATGTTTCAAACCATTTACTATGCTAGTAGAACTCTTGATGAAGCACAAAAGAATTATGCCACTATAGAAAAAGAGTTGCTAGCAGTAGTATTTGTTTTTGATAAATTTTGTCCATATTTGGTTATGTCTAAGGTTGTTGTTTATACTGACCATTCTGCTATTAGTCATTTGCTTGCCAAACAGGATGCCAAACCAAGATTGATCAGATGGGTGCTGTTGTTACAAGAGTTTGATGTGGAAATTAGAGACAAGCGGGGTGTGGAGAATTCAGTGGCGGACCATCTCTCAAGGGTAGATGCTTCTGTTAGACCACAAGTAGAAGAGGCCATAAAGGACACCTTTCCTGATGAGCAATTATTTTCTTTTTCCAAACTTCCCTGGTATGTAGATTTTGTCAACTACAAGGCAGGTAATAAACTTCCCCCCACCTTTCATATGCTCAGCGTAAGAAATTTCTTTCTGATGTTAAGTATTATTTGTAGGAAGAACCTTATCTGTTTAAGGTATGTAGTGATAAAATTATTAGGAGATGCATTCCTGAGGTAGAGACACATGCTATTTTAGAGCACTACCATTCTAGGGAAGTTGGAGGCCATTTTGGTCCAACTAGGACAGCTCAAAAGGTTCTTCAATGTGGTTTTTATTGGCCCACTCTTTTGAAGGATGCATACAACTTTGTGAAATTTTGTGATAGGATTGGGAATATTTCTATAAAAATGATATGCCTCTAAACAATATTTTAGATTGTGAATTATTTGATGTTTGGGGCATTGATTTCATGGGACCTTTTCCCAAATCTTTTTCAAATGAATATATTCTGGTTGTTGTGGATTATGTCTCAAAGTGGGTGGAAGCAGTAGCTTTACCCACTAGTGATGCTAAAGGAGTTGCAAAGCTTTTAAAGAAAAATATTTTTACCAGATTTGGCACTCCTAGAGCAATCATTAGTGATGGTGGCACCCATTTTTGCAATAAACAATTTGATAATCTTTTGACAAAATATGGTGTCACTCATAAGGTAGCCACCCCTTACCACCCACAAACTAGTGGGCAAGTTGAGGTTTCCAATAGGGAGTTAAAGAAAATCTTGGAAAGGACAGTTAACAGTTCTAGGAAAGATTGGTCTTTGAAACTTGATGATACATTATGGGCATATAGAACTGCATTTAAAACTCCCATTGGCATATCCCCCTAAATATTGGTTTTGGAAAAGCATAAGGCTTACCGGGCCTTGAAATTTTTGAATTTTGATATGCAACTTGCAGGTGAAAAGCGCTTATTGCAGCTTAATGAGATGGATGAGTTTCGTCTTGAGGCATATGAAAATGCCAAACTATACAAGGAGCGCACTAAAAAGTAGCACGACGAGCACATTCAAAAGCGTGCTCCCTTACTGATTTGACTTATAAATAGAGGAGAGTAGGCAGAGCACGGATTAGGATTAAATGCACTCTCAGCTTCTCCTTCCTACCTTTCATAAGCTTTTTGTACGCTAAAGTGAGTGAATGCATGATTTGGTTCCTTTTTGTTTTTCCTTTTCTTCTCTTTATTTTCGTTTTCTTTTATTATTTTGATTTTAATATTAATTATTAATACTGACCTAATTTTATTTGTGAAAACAGATATCATTCTCAATCTCCCTGGATCTTCCCGAGTTTCAACACATCAAGGATTCAATCTGAGACAGATTGTACCCATTCCTGGAAGTTGAAGGTTTAACTAAAGAACAAAGGGAGAAGATTGCTACCAATTCCTACCCCGGATACACTCCATCTCGCCTGGATTTCTGTCGGGACGCAAACAAGTATGCCCTGGATGAGACCCTTCGAGATATTGAGCGGAGGGCAGGAGAACGCCCACGTGGGTATAGTGATGGGCGTAAGTACTATCATGACATGGTTGACAGGAAAATCAGAAGACCATAACAGATCCCATTCCCAGAGATAGAGCGCTATACTGAAGAAGAGAGACATAGATGGTGTGAGCTTTACTTGGTAAAAGGTGAAGCAGCGAATGACTATGCATATCTAAAGATTGAAGAGACTAGGCTTGCTAAGCTAGTATTGGAAGGAAATCCAGAAGGAGAACCAAAGGCGGAGGAGAAAGAGAAGGAGTCCTCTCGGACTCCTTGAGATAACAATTTCTAAACCCTTCTCTTTGTTTTTCTTTTTCAAATATTGCAAATAATTTTTGGTCATATATAAAAAAAATTAAAAATAAAAAAATAAAAAAATTATAAAAAAATAAAACAAAAATTGCATAGTGTCATTGAGTCTAGTTAGGTAGTCTGCTTCTGTTTTCTTTTTAATAAAATAAAAAAATAAATACAATAAAATTAATTAATTAATAAATAAAAACAAAAAAAATTAAAATTAAAAAATTAAGCACGACTATGCTCCTTGCTCAGCACGGCCGTGCTCATCTGCGATTTTGGAAAAAATAAAAAGGGGCAAAGCACGGGCTCGGGTTTCACTTTGGCCCCGTGCTCCTCTGCTCTGCCCTTTCTCATCAAACCCTTGCACCACAAAATCACAGCACTTCCTTTCATCAATTCTTGCCCATCACTTCGCTTAATCTAGGTAATTTCTATGTACCTTTGCTCTGTTATTGTTCATAATGATGTTTAAGTGATATGTGGTGGTATGATTGGGTTCCCTCTTTGTTGTGTTAATATACATGAGGACTGTGTGTATTGTTCATACTTTGTGTCCCTACCTGTTGTTTTTGTTTGCGTGCGCTTTGATGGATACATTTTTGCACATTTTTTATATCTGCTTTCTCGGATTTTTACCGATTTTCAGATCGAGCACGGTCGTGCTCATCATTAAGCATGACCGTGCTGTTCATCATCTGCAATTTCTGGGATTTATTAATAAGCACGGTCGTGCTCATCAATAAGCATGACCGTGTTGTTCATCATTTTGCAGAATCACCCAGAATCAGTGAGCACGGCCGTGCTCCCTGTTAGCAAGGTCATGCTCATTAATTTTCCAGAATAAAACAAAAAAATAATAATAAATTAAAAAAATTAATTAAATAAAAATAAAACAAAGAGTGCATGCATCCATTATACTGCTTATTGCTTATGATGCTCTGATTTGGTGCCTGAATTGTTTGTGTTTTTCCTTATTTTTCATGGCACTGATGTATTTTTTGTTTGATTTTTAGGATTATGGCTCCTAAACGCACCCGTCAGGTTGCTCAGTCTCACCCACCTCTCCAGGACGAGTATATTCAGTTCCAGAGGCCTGAGCATATTCAGAGGTTCCACAGGCTAGCTCCTTTCGAGTTCATCTCGACTAGGAGGCTTGACATGGATATCCTGACCACTCATGGGCTTGCTCCTTGTGTCCAGCAGCTGATTCAACACATTGGGTGGGAGCACATTGGATCCATCACCCGTCCCACTTATCGGGATCCCACCTTGGAGTTTCTCTCCACATTGAGCTATGTATACGATGGTGAGGAGGCGGATCCCCTTGTCATTTTTCAGCAGTCAAGTGAAGGACTGTCTTCTAGTTGATTCGAAGACTGTTTTGAATCAAAAGGGTGTTCGGGTTTTAGTTTCCTAATTCTCTCTTATGGATTGTTACATGTTTGTGATTTGTATAGTGATCTTTATGACTATGCTTAGATAATTTCATTCCTAGGGTAATGGTGGATCTTATGTTTTGATACCTTTGATGTTTTCCCAATTTTAATATGATTTAGTATTTCATTAAATTGATTGGTTTAATCCTTGCGCTTGAAATTCAAGAAGGTTTGATCGTCCTTTACCAAGTTAATTAATTGACTGGCGACTGTACCACAATTAGTTAACAGAACTCTAGGATTAACCGGATTTGGGGTTGCGTGGACCAAACGCAATCCATTGTTTTCAATCAGTTATTGATTTAACAAACTTGCCAATTATTTATGCTTCTTTTAACTGCTTACCTTGCATGACCGTTGGGGGTATCCGATTAGGAGAAAGAATATTAATATTGCATGACCATTGGGAATTAATAGCTTTAGAGTGAGTGATTGACAATCAATAAGAAATACATATCATTGAGGAATTGGGTAATATCATTGGTAGTGACATAAGTGAAACCAGGCACCCTAGGCTTTCCATAATTGAACCTTTGCTTGCAATTCTTTGTTTTTCTTGGTTTTCACAATCTTTTTATTTTTATTCTTTTCTTATAACCAATTGGATTGTCTAGATAACAAAAGGAAGTAATTAATCTAGTAATTGTCACCAATCTCTGTGGGTTCGATACTTGGTGTCCCAAATACTCCTATATTACTTTTGCGATAAGGTGAATTTGCCCTTAAGTGTAGTTTTAGCGCAACATTCCTCCTCTTGGGATTAATCCTTAGACTTCTCTTAATTATAAACCAACTCCACTCTTATTTCTCCACCACTTGTTGATACATGTCACTCAAGCATTCATCAATTCCTTTTCTTATTCTTTTTCCTCTTTTCCTCTTGTACTTTCCTTTTGTTTCTAACACCACACATACACTCCCTTCCAATACTTGTATTTTATTTTATCTCTTAAGGCTTTTCATGTATTATTTAACACTAACTGGATGCTAATAAAATCGAGTGAATTAATATTATACACGGTTATCCGAGTCTATGCATTTTTATTCTGATAATAAATTCCTTAGTAATTAAAATTAAATTCTTTATTATATAATTAATTACAGTGTTCCTTTACTGTAATTTTCGAGACGTGACAAGAACTAAGCTAAATGACAACTTTGTCCCTAGATACTTCTGGGCTGAAGCTGTTAATAATGCCTGCTACATTCAGAACAGAATATACATAAGACCAATTCTGAATAAAATACCTTATGAATTGTGGAAAGGTTGAAAACCCAACATATCTTACTTTCATCCGTTTGGTTGTAAATGCTTTATATTGAATACAAAGGATCAACTTGGTAAATTTGATTCTAAGGTAGATAATGGAATTCTGTTAGGTATTTTGAGTTATCTAAAGACTTTAGGGTTTACAATTCTAGAACCTTAGTAGTTGAGGAATGCATACATGTCAAATTTGATGACAAGCAGCCTGATAACAAATTATCAGAGCTTGATGAAGCTTTTGCAGATTTGAATCTCAAAGATTCTGAAAATCAAGTAAACATCAAGTCTGATGATCAAGTAGACGATCAACAACAACCTGAGTCAGAAACTTCACAACAAGAAAATGTTCAAAGATCCTGGTACTTCAAAAATTACCATCCTCAAGATCAAATCATTAGAAGTCCCAATGATAGGCTAAGAACCGGATCAACATTCAGAGACCAAGATGGTTTTGCTTTAGTCTATGAGTTAGAACCAAAGACAGTAGACGAGGCTCTACTAGACGAGGACTGGATTCTGGCAATGTAGGAGGAACTAAACCAGTTTGAGAGAAATGAAGTGTGGTTTCTTGTGCCTTTGCTAAAGAACAAATCAAGTATTGGAACCAAATGGGTCTACAGAAACGAGCTTGATGAAAATGGTAAAGTGGTAAGAAATAAAGCAAGACTTGTTGCTCAAGGATACTCACAGGAAGAAGGTATAGACTACACTGAAACCTTTGCTCCTGTTTCTAGACTAGAAGCAATTTGCATATTATTATCATTTGTTGCACATCATAATATCATTCTATATCAAATGGATGTAAAGAGTGCATTTTTAAATGGCTTTATAAATGAGGAAGTGTATGTCATGCAACCTCCGGATTTTGAAAGTGAAACCCATCCTGACCATGTATATAAGCTAAAGAAAGCTTTATACAGCCTCAAACAGGATCCTAGAGCTTGGTATAAATTTTAAGTTCATTCTTAATGGACAATGGATTCAGTAGAGGAAACGTTGATACAACCTTGTTTAGAAAATCCACTAAGTACAGCTTTATTATTGTTCGAATATATGTTGATGACATAATATTTGGTGCTACTAATGAATCTTTATGCAAAGAGTTTTCTAAGCTAATGCAGAAAGAGTTTGAAATGAGCATGATGGTAGAACTCAAGTTCTTCCTTGGACTTCCAGTTAAACAAATAGTGGATGAGGTGTACATCCATCAAACCAAGTACACAAAGCGACTTCTAAAGAAATTCAAGATGGATGATTGCAAACCTATGAATACTTCTATGCATCCCACGTCCATACCGATAAAAAATAACAAAGATAAAAAGGTAGACCAAAAGGTATACAGAGGTATGATAGGATCACTTCTATATCTTACTGCGTCTAGACCTGATATTATGTTCAGTGTATGTTTATGTGCTCGCTTTCATTCTGATCCTAGAGAATCTCATCTATCGACAGTTAAGAGAATATTTAGATATTTGAAAGGTACTATTAATTTGGGTTTGTGCTTTAATAAAAATGATGATTGCAGAATAATTAGCTTTTGTGATGCTGACTATGCTGGAGATAGAATTGAAAGAAAAAATATCAGTGGAGGATGTCACTTCATTAGAGCTAACCTAGTCTCATGGTCAAGCAAAAGACAAAGTATCATTGCATTATCAACTGCTGAAGCTGAGTATGTTTCAGCTGCAAGTTGCTGCTCACAACTTCTATGGATTAAACATCAATTGGAGGACTAAAATGTATTTGTAAGTAGTAATCCACTCATGTGTGATAATATTGCTGACTCAAGTGATGGGATTGCTGAGCCAGTTACTTCCATCAATCCCATCACTTGCTTTTTACAGTTTTGAAAAACCTGCGCAGTGTCAGCATTTAATGCTTGTCTCTTCACATTTCTATCTTTTCTTTTCTTTTTGAATTATTTTCCATGAAAAACTCTTCACATTTTCGAAACCTTCATAAGCAAGACGTTTCCCTCTGAAAAACCTTTCCTCTCTGTAATTCTAAAATCTCTTGAACTCTCTGTTTCCCCTACATCTCAAACCTAACTCTCAAACCTCAATAATGGCTTCTTCAACTGTTCTTTCAACCTACAATGTCAACAAGATGAACATCGGTATTGAGTACCACTTCGAGTTTGGGATTCTAAAAGAGTACAACATTGATGTAAGCAAATACATCACTGCTGTTGGATGGGGAGGTCTCTTCATGGAGAAGGTCTCGGTGTACCCAGACCTAATTAGGACTTTATGGAGGAACCCCGATGTGACTAACACGTCAATCTCTGCTTATGTATTGGGAACTAGGGTGGTTGTATCTGAAGCAATCATCACTGCTGTTGTTAATTATGCTCAAGGAGGCTTAGTTATCTCTGAACAATGGGAGGAAGTGTTGGGAGGACCAGAGGTCATAGCTGCAATTCTGATGAGGCCTGATAAAGTGAGAAGTCATTTGTGGAAAGCTGTGGAGATGAAGGATAAGGTTCGTATCCTTCACCAGATTTTGAACAAGATTGTTCTACACAAGGCTGGGTCCAAGGACAACCTATATGCCTTGAACAAATTCTATCTCTGTCGTTTGTTACCTGAGACCAAGGTCAACTTGCCTCGTATTCTCTTTGGAAGATTCAGACAATATGTGATTCACTGAGAGAAGGCATCTGCAATTCCCTTCTGCCACCTGATGTCAAAAATCTTCAAAGCTTAACAGGTGTATGCTACTCTGGAGGCCAAGACTCCTGTGGAACAAGCTGAAATCGTCAAGGAGAAGGGCATGTCTGCCTTAGTATTTGGCAAGGTAAACCTGACAAACATGAAGCTGAGTACTGTTGCTCAGGTGGAACTGGCCAAGAAAGAGGAAATGTTGAAGGTAAAAGAGGAACAGATGGAGCTCAATGAAGCTGAGACTCTTGGCATGAAAAAGAAGACAGTTGGACGAAGAGCCAAGACAACTCGTCTAGCTGCTGCCAAGAAGCCTGCTGCTGTTGGAGTGGTCGTCAGGGAAACAAGGTCTGATGCACCACAAGCTGTCCCAAGGCAAAAGATCAAGAAATATGATCATGTCCCATAATGAGGAAGAAGATGATGAGGACAATGTCCCCAGTGGATCAGTGCTGAAGAAACAGAAGCAAGCTGCTGCTGCTGCTCCAACAAAACCTAGGCAGCAACCCTCAAGAACAGCTAAGTTGTGACTTCTGAGGTAAGCATCCCTGCTAATGATCCTGTGTGATTAGCAGTCGATGCATTAGTTGAAAGCCTAAATAATATTGCCAACACTTCTGCACCATCACAATCACCACCTCACCCTGACACACAAGTCCAAACCCTTCCACCTTAACCTACAAATAAACCACAACCCTCTCCACAATATACAGCCTCACCCCGATTTTCACCTGTCCACTCATTAATCCAAACTTCCCCAACAAGACCTCAATTTCAACCGATCATATCTGCTGATGATCCATGGTTTAACCAACCAGATAATATAGGGATCAATCCTGGTGCACCCTTACCTAAATTTCCCAAGGTTACCTTTCTCTACACAGACCCTTCAACTCTATTTGATGGCAAAGCTGAAAGCTTAGCCAAAGTTAAGAGAGATTGGAGAATCCTGCCATACTCACCAACCTGAACCAGAATCAACCAGACCTTTCTATCCTTTACCTGAATATGAATATGAACCTGAACCAACCTACTACCCAGAGTATGTACTTATCCTATATGAGGGAGATGGTCCCCTTCCATATGCTTTATACAATGCCCATGGACCCCTTCTCACTCACTTGCCACAACAGAAATTCCCAACAAAGAAGATCTACCCCAACATCATCAAATATCCACCCTTCAAACCCCACATAGATGGTGTAGACAGGCATATCATCCCAGTATGATGGACAATTCCATCCAAAGCTGCTTCTTAGTATGTTGAATGCAAAGGTCTGAAACCTATGGGAGAGAAAATTTTCATTCTTCATAGGAACACCAAATGGAACCAGTTTGTGCATCCTAGGAAGTATGGCAGTGTTGCTGATGTAGTGGATCCCATCATGTATGCATATTTGAAAGCATAAATTGAGTTGCTAAGGTACATAAGAGCTGCAAATTTTTGTTCCACCAACTTGGTTGTACCACTCTTCCAAGGACACCCGAATTGGAATGAGACCTCCTAGGATCTGTCCCAGATTACCTATGATTGATCTGAATAAAGATAAGGATGCCAAGTTTAAAAGGAAGAAAGAAAAGATGCTTGCTGATAATTCTTGTATTATGGAAGTTAGTCCTGACCCCTGGGCTGACAAGTAGATGATGGAATTTTTTATGTCAGAAAATGAAGATGAACTGAAGAAGACAAATTTCGATGCAACAGGCTTTTGGGCAGGCCATATTAAAATCTGCACCTGAGAAGTATCTTCCTCTTGATTGAGTGAAGAAGACAAGAGAACCACTCCAACTGTTAGTGGAAAGTTTGGTTTCTCTCATGTCAGATACTACATTCATGAGGACATCCTTGGTGTGCCTCTGATCAGTCCAGTCTATGAGGAAGATCCAATTCATTGGGCACCAGACTTGCCTACCCCTGCACCCTCTTTACAAACTTTTGCAGCATCATATGAGCACATTGAGGAGATTATTGTTGAAGGTCCTAATATGAATAGGGAAGCTATTCAGACTGAGGTTATGGATGAAGAAGTTGTTGAATCAGTTAGCAGACAAGGCACTTTTGGCAAACATTCTTCACAACCTTTGGCCCTGGCAGTTGTGCATCCTCATGACCAACCTCAACACTCTCAGGCTTTGAGTTTACTGCAAGAGCAAGGTAACATTGCTACCACTACTAAAAGCTCCAGATTTTCTCTGCCACCAGACCTGGATGAGATTTTAGAAAAGAAGATTGAAGCTCAAGTAGCAAAGCAACTGAAGCCTACTAATGCTCTGCTCAATCAGACGCTTCGGTTACTCACAAATTTTCAACAGACTCAAGGTCTAGCTACTCCACCTCATCCACCCCCTCCAAATCAGAACCTTCACAACCTCCTCCACCCTCTTCTTAATCTATTTATTTTTGTTTCTTTTTACCGACAGTGATGGTCCACTCCTGTTTCCTTTTTGTCTGATGACAAAAAAGGGGGAGAAAGGATAAACAGATAATTAAATTTTATATAGTCAATTACTTGATCTAAGTGTTTTTCTGCATATGCATATCTGTTTAATTGCTCTTCATCTGATATGATGAATTCTTCTATGCCTCTATGATTAAAACATATGCTCTGATACTATGTTTGCTCTGATGCTATGATTTAGTACTAATGCTCAAAAATTTTATCTGCTAATTGAATTTTATTAAGTTTGTGAATGCTTTGTCTTAGGGGGAGCCCTGTAACTCTCTTATACTTTGCTCATTCAAATTTAATTGATTTTTGTCATCATCAAAAAAGGGGAGATTGTTAGAACCAAAGAGGTTTTGGCTTATATAATCTCTTAATTTTTTATGTTAACAAAAAGTTTAAATTTGTATGGCAAAGTTTTGTCAAAGATCTAACTTGTTTATTCTAGCTTGCAGGTTTGTTATGGTATTGTTAGATGAGGAAACCTACATTTAGCTTCTTAGTTTTGCTAAGAAACTGTATCGAGATTTAGTTCTCAATCGCTAGACGAGCCTTCAAAAACATGGTAAAAATTCTAAGTCTATAAGGTTATCGCTAGATGAGGTTTTAAAAATTGGCTAAGTTAAAAGTCACTAGACGAGAGTCTAAGTCTATGTGTAAAATAAGTTGTAGACGAGCCAATTAATAACTCTCAGGAAAATATCAAGTCCAAAGACTTGATTCTAGACGAGAAGTTAACTAGACACCACGTCAGTAGACGAGCCTACATTCCTGCTGAGTTAAAATTGCGCGTCCAAAGACTTGCGCGTCCACAGGTTACTAAAATTGAACCCATCTATTAGAAGTGAATTTATTTCAAATGATTGAATATTTAATACGAAGGGATGTATGTCTTTTTCCCTTGTTGCTTCAATTGGTTACTCTTTGTTTCTTGAGATTAGAAACATAGTACCAACAAGAACACAAACCATTGTACTCTAACACTTATATTGCTATAAAGTAAAACCAAGTACAAAGAAGGAAAGTCATAAAGCAACCTTCGGTACAACAAGGAAGTGACAACACTACTTTGAGCATTCCTCTGATAACTAAGAGCACTTCTCCCGGAAGCATATCAACCTATCAGACTCAACAGATCTCAGCATTAAATGTTATCTCTAAACGGATATTTACTCAAGACCGTTGAAGAAAATATGAAGGTGTCTATATATAGTAGACGACCCCAACAGAAGAAACAACTTGATGCTGTGAAATTTTCTTAGTGCCAAATCTCTGAAAAATTTCATTTGAATATTTTCGGTTGTATTCTTATTGATCTTAAACTTTCATATTCTCACACATAGTGAGCTCATAGATCAAAATCTTAAATATATTTGTTAGAGTTAGAGCCTGAAGATGCTTGGTAGAGAAAGAATACTTGTAGCATGAAGAGGTGTTGAATACTTGTAATCTATTTGGATAATAGTAAAGAAAATCTTTAGGTAGAAGAGACTGGACGTAGCTCTCGGTTGGAAGAGAGTGAACCGGGATAAATCACTCGTGTGAATCTTCTATCCCTATCTTTAACAGTCTATGTTTATGAAATAGACAACTATAAACACAAGAAGGGGATTGAACTGTGTTTATCAGAATTTAAAACAAAGTTGAAAACTTTTCCCACACAGAAGACAGGTTCAGACAAGTGATAAAATACTGCACAGACGTCTGATGAGACTTTAACAAAAAAAACACAAGCACACAACTTAAAACAAGTTCAATATTTACACTTTAACCACTTTAGTTAGAAAACATATAATATAATCAAAGCAACTAAAGAGTTTAAGGGAAGAGAGATTAAACAAAGTTATTTATCCTGGTTCAGTCTTCAACACAAAGAGCTACGTCCAGTCCTTGGCAACACCAAGTTTTATCCACTATAACTGATCATGTTACGGACTCCAAGTATTGTTTGCACACCTAGCCTCTTCAAGCTCCAAGACAAGTATTCTTTGCACACCTAGCCTCTTCAGGTTCACTCAGGTTTGTTTGAGAAGTTTGTTTGTAATAAATACAATCAGACAGACAGTTCTTTCACTAACACTCAGTGAATTAAATGTAAGCGTAGGAAAAACTGCGTAATAACTTCAAATGATTGAAGAATACAGATTGAAAGAACGAAGAAATTAATGTGTAGAGTAATAGCTCTTTTAATGGTGTGTGTTCTATATATCTTCATCTTCAATGACTTATGTATTTATAGCCTTCAAGCATTTAAGATCCGTTAGAGACATTCCTTTAAATGTTGTCTTCAAGCATAACTTCATTAAATGCAATAGAGTCATTCTAGGCAGTCATTAATGCAATAGAAGCGTTGGTTGAACTATAACATGAAGGATCATGGCTTTGCGCATCGTACAGTAGCCAAATCTGAGTTGTGCAGAATGCTTCTGTACTTTGCAGAGCACATTTCCCTTGTCGTGTAATAAGCAAGAGTACTAGGGAATAAAGTATGTTGGAAACAATCTTTAACTGGACTTCATCTCTGATATCCTTGGTTGCTTGTGAGAATGACTTCTGACTTTTCTTGATAAGCATGAGATAAAGAAAGAGAGAGCTTCAGAGTCTTCTGTATGAGGGGACAGCTTCTAAAAGCTTGTTGTACTTGAGCTCCATACCGAAGAACCTCAGACAGGTATAAGAACTTATCAGAAGACAAGTTGCAACTTCAATGCAGAAAGTCAATAATCCTAGTCAGTAGACAGGTTGACTTTTGCTTATCCAGACAGGTGATCATCTATGTGGGCAGACAGGTGAGAAGGTGACTTCTTACTATTTTGATCTGCACACTGGGTAGATATGTTAGCAATCAATACAAAGGTTAATTAAATCATTAACCAATGTTTAGTTTTAATCAAAACTTAGGGAAATGCACAACAGACATTTTAGAGACTTAACAATCTCCCCCTTTTTGGCGACAAACATTCAGATGATTTAATAAACCTTAGAAAATATCAACTGAAAAAATAGTAGAATTCAGACAAGTTGAATTTTTCTTTAGTCGGAAAGGTTGAGCAGACAAGTGCACTTAGATTCACTTAGCACAGTATCAGGGTTATACATATGATCAGAGATGTACTTAAAGACAAGTTCCATTTTAACTTATTTTACTTTTTACTTAGACATCATTATTTAATCATCTTAACCTTACTTACTTTCTCCTCCTTTTGTCAACAACAAAAAGGAATAAAACAAGATACAGAAAAGTAAGGAACAGAAAAGATGAATGATAAACAGAAATTATTTTATTCATCATAAGCTTCTCAATACAAGGCAGAATTTACACATAACTACCTAGGCTTACTAAAAAGCAAAAATAGAGATTCTACTCTCTTTTCTAAAAGCATCCTAGCATGCCTTTCTCCATCCAGTTGTCTTCTGGTTTCCTCTAGCTGAGCTTGAAGAAAGTTGAAGCCATGCAAATCCACCATTTGAGGAGTGGAGGCTTCTACAGTCAGACTAGTTGAAGCAGCACTAGTCTGAGTACCAGGGCATGGCTACGATAGGAGGTGCCTTGGGCACAGAAATGGATGAGGAAATACGGGGTAAGACAAGCTGATGAAGGTTTTATAGTAAAAGAATGGAAGAAAAGCTAACTTAAACAAAGGTCTGATTCTGACAAGGTCAGTATCAGGGGATGAAAAGATACAAGAAAGTCTCTCAGACAGAGACAGATGGGTGACTCTTATCTGGATAGGAGGGAGAAGAGGTTGTTGGGCTAAGAGAGAAGGGGGTAGTGGTAAAAATGAATCAATGTGACAAAAGAAAGAATTTGATCCTGTTACTAATAAAAAGAAATACCTAGACTTGTGGGGTAACATTACAACAGAGGCAGGATAATGAGTCCTTGCCAATATTCTAATGAACAAGACAATAGGGGGATAAAAGAAAATCTCCTTACATGGATTTAGGATATGGGGTGGAGGAGAAGGTATGACAGACAAATGCGAGATACTTGCAGTCATAAGAGATTGCAGGTTATACACAAATAGACTGGATGATATGACAGCTTGTTCTTTGGGAGTTGAATCCCTGTGAACAACTGTGTACTAACATATATCATACACAACATCATAGGATGATGTTTGGGTTTGGTGAGAGGAGACAGGTGAAGAGAAAGGACATACAACGGAGAGGGGTTGGACAGATAAAGCAGGTGGAGAAGAAACATAAGGGTTTTGGATACCTTGGTGAGAGGGAGAAGATGGTGCAGAAGGGATGGATGACAGAACCAGCTGGTCTTCAGACAGCTTCAGCTTCTTCCTTGACAGAGAAGGGGACAGAGTGTCAACCTCAGAGTGGACAACTATCTGTGTCCCAACAAATAGGTTTACAGGAGTTGCAGCAGCAACTTCATCCTTTGTAGCTTGATCTTCTGCAGGAATTTTTATCCTTTCAGCAGATGCCACAGAAGGCATTGGGTAGCCAGACCTTCTCTTTCTGGGAATGAGTCCCACATTGAGAGTCTTTTTCTCTTTGTGCTTCTCCAAGGGTCTTGTTGTTTGCTCCCCCTGAGCAGATACTTCCTCCTTGCTAGGTGCAGACTCTACTTGTCTGACCTTGGCAAAGGTCTTCACCAGCCTTCTTCTCTTGCTGGGTTGTACAGACTCAGCTTCTAATGCCACAACATCTCTTGTCTTCCACTTGGGAGAGGGCTTCTTCAGCTTGAACCTCAGAGGCTCAATTGTTTCAGCAGTCTCAGTAGAGACTGATGGCTTCTCCAAAGCAAGCCTTTGGTCCTGTCTGGCCACCTTTCCAGCAGGCTTCCAGGTCCTTTCAGAGATGGGCATCTCTGACTTATCAGTAGAGACCACTGGTTCCATTTTCAGCTTCTGCTCAGCAGCAGGCTTCTTCTTCGTTTTCTTATTTTCCTCCTTGTCCTCTTCCTTATCTTTTATAGGGATACCCTTAATGTCCATCATAGACAAGTTCTTCCTGTCAATAGGAAAGGACATGTCTATAAAGTGAGCATCACTGGGAATAAACAGCTTGTTCCTGAAGAGTCTTGTCAACAGCATTCCATAGGGGTAGGTCTACATGTTGGTCCTCTTGATCAGTGATTCAAGGTAGATGTAGATAAGGTCATTGATGTCCACCTTGATTTTGTGAATCAAGTGGTACAGGGAAAACCTGTCCATCTTGGTCACATTGTCTCGTGATCCTTTCCTAGGCATCACACATTCCAACAGCAGCTTGTGCATGAATCTGCACTTCATCACTATGCTCACATGCTTCAAATTCTCAGGGTTGGGAACACCATACAGAGCAATGTTAACATTCTACATTCCCACCTGATCCTCCCATTCAGGCTTGAAAGAAGCTCCAATCTTGGGGCATCTGGTGACGAGTTCTAAAGAGCTAATGGGAAAGAGAAGAGTGGTATCCATCACTCGAGCCATAAAGCTTTTGGTTCCATCAAACTTACTACTTATGACCACAACACTTGTCCAGAAGTCTCTGACAAGCTTGGGATGAACCAGCTCCTTTAGATCAAAGAAGGAGGTCCACTTGGAGTATTCCAACTCCTTTGTGGCATCCATTCCTCATTTCTTCATTTGTTGGAGGTCAACAGTCCTCCTAGCCAGGATTTTATCCACATCATAAATCCTCGTGTTGTACTTTTCAGCTATCTCTTTTGAAGAAAGATGCTTTGAAGGTGCCATTTCAGAGAGAATGAGTTTCTAGGGTTTTGGAAGAGAGAAGAGTTTGATAGAGGAGAAGACGAAGATGAAGAGATTTTTTAGAGTTGAAAACGTACAGATTGAAGCTTTCTGACTCTTAGCCTTTTATAGTCATAAAGACAGGAGAGACAAATAAAACATTTAATTTTAAAACGGCATGATTTATGTGGGGAACTACAGCGCCCACTTTAGACATAATGAAAACATGGTTTCAAGATAAAAAATTGTCGTGCACATGATTAGATTCAGATTAATAAATGGTATTAAATAATTCATAGCCAATCTAACAAAAACTGTTGAGTTCTAGCATTGTGACTCAACATGGTTAGACAGATAACATAGACATGTGATATAAAAACATAAGATAGGTAGCATAGACATGTTAACAATCAGACATGTCATTCAACAATGCAATGCATGTTTAGATTATCTCTCATAAATAGAAACCTTTCTTCTGCTAATGGTTTAGCAAAAATATCAGTCCATTGATTTTCAGTTTTAACAAACTTAATATCAAAGATACCTTTCTGAACATAATCCCTTATAAAATGATGTTTGATTTCAATATGCTTAGTCTTAGAATGTTGAATTGGATTTTTAGTTAAACATATGGCACTAGAATTATCACACCACACAGATATATTATTCTCATAAATAGAGTAATCCTCAAGTTGATGTTTTACCCTTAAGAGTTAAGAGCAACAACTCGCAGCTGAAATATATTCTGCCTCAGCAGTAGACAAGGCAATAGTTGTCTGCCTCTTGCTTGACCATGAGACTAAGCTTGCTCTAATGAAGTGACATCCTCCACTGGTGCTTTTTCTTTCTATTCTGCCTCCAGCAAAATCAGCATCACAGAATCCTACTAATCTGTATTCTTTTGATCTTAGGTACAGCAAACCAAGATTAGTAGTCCCAAGCAAATATCTAAATATTCTCTTAACAGCTTTAAGATGAGATTCTCTGGGATCAGATTGGAATCTAGCACACATACAGACACTAAACTGAATGTCAGGTCTACTTGAAGTTAAGTACAGTAGAGAGTCAATCATACATCTGTAGACAGTTTGGTCTACCTTTTTACCTTCATCATTTTTTCTTAGTTTTGCATTGGATTGCATAGGGGTTTTCATTAGTTTGGCACTTTCCATTTTGTATTTTTTGAGTATCTCCTTGGTATACTTTTGTTGATGGATGTAGATTCCATCACTTGTCTGTTTGATTTGTAATCCAAGGAAGAACTTTAATTCTCCCATCATGCTCATCTCAAATTCTGCTTGCATTAGTTTGGAAAATTCCTTGCACAACTTTTGATTAGTTACTCCAAAAATAATATCATCAACATATATTTGGACTATAATAAAATTCTCTTTAGAACTTTTCTTAAACAAGGTAGTATCTACTTGTCCTCTAGTAAAACCATTATGCATGAGAAAATAACTAAGTATGTCATACCATGCTCTAGGTGCTTGTTTCAAACCATATAAAGCCTTTTTAAGTTTGAAAACATGATCTAGTTTATCAGTATGTTCAAAACCAGGGGATTCTTTAACTAACACTTCTTCTTCAACTATACCATTTAGAAAAGTACTTTTTACATCCATTTGAAAAAGAGTAATTTGGTGTTGTGCAACATATGACATTAATATGCGGATAGCTTCTATTCTAGCTACAGGTGCAAAGGTTTCAATATAATCAATACCTTCTTGTTGGTTATAGCCTTGAGCTACCAACCTTGCCTTATTTCTGACAACTTTGCCATCTTCATCCAATTTTTTTCTGAAGACCCATCTTGTTCCAATGATATATTTGTTTTTGGGCTTCGAGACAAGTGTCCAGACATCATTTCTGGTAAACTGGTTGAGTTCTTCTTGTATAGCAAGAATCCATCTTTCATCCTCAAGTGCTTCTTCAATGCGTTTTGGTTCTATTTCTAACATAAAGGCCACATTGCTTGATTCTATTAAAGTGGATATGGTTCTTACTCCTTCAGAGGGATTTCCAATAATAAGATCCTTAAGATGATGAGTTTTGAATTTCCAGTCCCTTTGGAGATCATCATGAAGATCTTGACTTGTCCGTTGACTTGTCTGTTGACTCGTCTGCTGACTTGTCTGCTCCACTTGTCTGTCTGGCTCATTTATAGGTTCAGTCTTGGTCAGATCAGGTTGTTGGCTTTCTGACTTGTTTATATCAAGACCTGCAAGATCATCTTCTAGATCTGATAATTCCTTATCAATCTTTAAACCATCATCGAACTTATCATGTACAGATTCTTCAATAACAAAAGTTCTGGAATTATAAATTCTAAAGGCTTTAGAAATTTTAGAATAACCTACAAAGATACCTTTATCTACTTTGGAATCAAACTTTCCAAGTTGATCCTTAGTATTCAGAATGAAGCATTCACAACCAAATGCATGAAAGTAAGATATGTTGGGGCTTTTACCTTTCCACAATTCATAAGGTGTCTTCTTTAGAAAAGGCCTAATAAGTATTCTGTTTTGTACATAACATGCAGTGTATACTGCTTCTGCCCAGAAGTACTTAGGGAGATTATTCTCATTAAGCATAGATCTAGCCATCTCTTGCAGAGATCTATTCTTTCTCTCAACCACTCCATTTTGTTGTGGAGTTCTAGGTGCAGAGAAATTTTGAAAGATCCTATTCTGCTCACAGAACTGTCTAAACTGCTTATTTCCAAATTCTCCCCCATGATCACTTCTAAGGGTAGAGATAAAGAAACCCTGTTCATTTTGTACTCTTTTGCAGAATACTGAGAAATCCTTAAAAGACTCATCCTTGTGGGTTAAGAAAAGTACCCATGTAAATCTAGAGTAGTCATCAACTATGACAAATCCATATTTTATTACAGTCAAGATAGCAACACTAACTTGTCCAAACAAATCCATCTGCAACAACTGAAGAGGTCTAGATGTTAATATTTGGTTTTTAGATTTGAAACTTGATTTTATCTGTTTACCTCTCTGACATGCATCACACAAGACATCTTTCTTAAAACTAAAATCAGGCAATCCTTTCACAAGGTTATCCTTTTTTAGTTTATAAATTAGTTTCATACTAGTATGTCCTAGTTTCTTATGACATAACCATCTTTCATTCTCTCTAGACATCAGACTTGTTACACTTTGATTCGAGAGATCAGTCAGTTCAATCTTATACAGATTTTGTTGCCTTTTAGCTGAAAAGAGGGTTTTGCCACTACAGTCTTTAACTATACATAAATCCTTGGTAAATGAGACATCAAATCCATTGTCACATAATTGACTTATGCTAAGCAAATTGTGTCTTAACCTTCAACCATAAGAACATTGGATATAGAGGGAAGAGGGGGTTTACCACCAATAGTACCAATGCATATAACCTTCCCTTTCTGATTGCCTCCAAAGGCAACATATCCTTATTTCTTAAGTTGGAGGTCTAGGAACATAGACCTTTCTCGTGTCATGTGTCATGAGCAACCACTGTCCAGGTACCAGCAGTGGTGTTTTCTTTGTCCTATTAAGGACATCTACAATAGAAATTATTTGATCTTTAGGTACCCATAGTTCTGGGTCCTTTTCTGTTAGCTCTAGGAGTCTGTGAAGACTTCCTTCTCTTCTTATGGATACACTTAGACATAACATGTCCAGTTTTTCCACAGAAGTTCCAGACAGGTATGGATTTAATTATTGTTGACTTAACAGACACTTTAGAAGTTTTAGTTGATACTTTATGATGTGTCTGATGGACTTATCCAATACCTTTTTTTGGTAAGGGAGTGTCTCTGACAACCAAGCAGCTTAGTCAGATTACCTCTTCCATTAACAAATTTGGCAAGATCAGAAGTGAGCTCTTCCACTTTCTGCTGAAGTTTCTCAACTTCTTCAGATTGTGATGTTTCACTTGAGATCTTAGCTTCATTAGACTTTTCAGTCTTCAGCTCACTGTTCTCGTTGGCCAGCTCCTCACACTATTGAGATTTCTGCTTATGCTCACTGATGAGCTTTACATACTCTCTCTTAAGGGATTTGAAGGCCTTAGATAAGCAGTTGGATTCCTCTAGCAACTCCTCATAGGCATCAAGTAATGTATCTCATCACGAGTCGAGCGTTGCCCATCGACAGAGAGATTAGCTTCTTCCCTCTCCAACCCACCTCTCCAACACCCCTACACTCTCCCCCTCTGTACTTATTTTTTTGTAATAGAACCTTTATTTTCCTGGTTAGGAGAGATAGCTCTTCATCACTTTTAGAATCCTTGGGTTCAAACAGGTTAGCATCACTGGATGACTCATCTGCCTTCAGAGCCTCGGAAGCTTTTGATGACTTTTGATCAGCCTTCAGAGTGATTGACTTGCCCTTCTTTATTGCAATTTCATCTCCAAGTTCTTGCACATGAACAGTGAGTGTTCCAAGAAGTTCATCCATAATCAAGGTAGTGAGATCATTGGCTTGAGAGATAGCGGTGACCAAAGGTCTCCACTGCTTAGGTAAACTTCTCAGAATCTTTCTAACCTTCTCAGCATTAGTATAAATTTTACCAAAAGACTTTAGGCCATTGATAATAGTTTGGAATCTTCCTATCATCTGACCAATAGATTCTTCTTCCTCCATGAGAAACAGTTCATACTTTCTGACAAGTATGGCAATTTTTTATTCTTTAACTTTGGTTGTTCCTTCATGTGTGACTGCTAAAGTATCCCATATTTCTTTAGCAGAATCACATGCACAAACCTTTTCAAATTCTTCAGGACTGAGAGCACAAATGATGTTGTATCTAGCTTTGTGGTTTAGCTCTCATTTTGTCTTTTCTGTAGGGGTCCATTGAGCTTTTGGCTTGTCAATATTGTCATCATTTTTAGGAATGAATGGACCATCAGTGATGACATCCCAGATATCAGAGTTTGTTGATAGAATGAACCATTGAAATCTATCTTTCCAGTAGTTGTAGTTTTCTCCATTGAAGAATGGAGGTCTGGTTAGGGAGGCTACTTCAAACTGGTGACTTCCACTTGAACTTGCTCCAACAGACATGTCTATTCTTCAGGTCCTTTACTTCTACACTGTTAGATGCTCAACCCAGAGGCTGAGTTCTGATACCAACTGGAATAGACAACTATAAACACGAGAAGGGAGGTTGAATTGTGTTTATCAGAATTTAAAACAAAGTTGAAAACTTTTCGCACACGGATGCTAGGTTCAGACAAGTGATAAAACACTGCACAGACAAGTGACCTGTCTGATGAGACTTTAACAAAAAAAACAAACAAGCACACAACTTAAAACAAGTTCAATATTCACACTTTAACCCCTTTAGTTAGAAAAGAGATAATATAATATAAGAAACTAAAGAGTTTAAGGGAAAAGAGATTAAACACATCTATTTATCCTGGTTCACTCTTCAACACAAAGAGCTACGTCCAGTCCTTGACAGCACCAAGTTTTATCCACTATAATTGATCAGGTTACAGACTCCAAGTATTGTTTGCACACCTAACCTCTTCAGGCTCCAAGACAAGTATTCTTTGCACACCTAGCCTCTTCAGGCTCACTCATGTTTGTTTGAGAAGTTTGTTTGTGATAAATACAATCAAACAGACAGTTCTTTCACTAACACTAAGAGAGTGAATTAAATGTAAGCTTAGGAAAGACTGCATAATAACTTCAAATGATTGAAGAATACAGATTGAAAGAACGAAGAAATTAATGCGTAGAGTAATGTCTCTTTTAATGGTGTGTGTTCTATATATCTTCATCTTCAATGACTTCTGTATTTATGGCCTTCAAGCATTTAAGATCCGTTAGAGACATTCCTTCAAGTGTTGGCTTCAAGCATAACTTCATTAAATGCAATAGAGTCGTTCTGGACAGTCATTAATGCATTAGGAACGTTGGTTGTACTCTAACATGAAGGATCATGGCTTTATGCATCGTGTAGTAGCCAAATCAGAGTTGTGCAAAATGCTTTTGTACTTTGTAGAGCACGTTTATCTTTTCATGTAATAACCGAGAGTATTAGGGAATAAAGCATGTTGGAAACATTCTTTAACTGGACTTCATCTCTGATATCTTAGGTTGCTTGTGAGAATGACTTCTGAATTTTCTTGATAAGCGTGAGATAAATAAAGAAAGAACTTCAGAGTCTTCTATATGAGGTGAGATACCCCGTTGTGCCCCGGTGTTTTATTAGATTAAAGTTTTCTTAATTAGATCCTTAATCACGCGCGCAACGTGAAAATACGTAAAAAAAATTAAAAAACTTAAGTTAATAAACATATAACTTCAACATCACACCATAGTTATATTGCAAATACACACATAAGTCTTTTACACATATTTCAAAACACTATTGAGGGTATCCTCTCAGTAGGATCCCTCACAGGCAAATACTTAAACAAAAGTTATACTAGCGGAAAACATAAAATGTCTCACAAGACGCACTGGTCATAACTAACTAGACCCTAATCTCCATGTATCACAGATCGTCCTCTGGCCTCCGGTTCGTAAGGAGTTCCGTCTAACTCCTTCTCATTCAGCTCAGCCACAGGGTCTTCTCGTATGATTCCATAAAGATAAAATACAACACACAGAAAGATATAGGGGATAAGAAACATTTCTATCATCATAAAAGCGGGAAAGAGTCATAGTATATAACATAATAAAAGTCAAAAACAATCATCACTCCAACTCCACCTAAATCCTCAATTAACAATATCATCCTCTACCCTCAACTCATACAATCTAAACCTTTATGATGATGTGTGATGAGTGTGATTTCACCTCATATTTCCTTGTCATTTTGCATGCATTTTCATATAGTTTAGGCATATTTTATTTTTTTGTGAGTTTTTACCTTGGAACGGGCAAGGTGGTTTTGTGGTGTTTGTGTGCAGGAATTGAAGATTAAAATGCTCAGGACCAGTTATGTTGGAGTTTGCATGAAGGCAGAGCTTGAAATACAAGAAAAATGATCCAAACAGAGCCCATCATGGTCTGGCCGTGATAGGCATCACGACCATGATCGAGTAGGGCTGAAAAGAAAGAAGGTTAAACTCAGAACTAATCACGGCCATGACATGCAAATTGAACCAGACTCTCAAAGGCAGAACTGATCACGGCTAGGCCGTGATGACCATCACGGCCGTGACAAACCAAGCAGTGAAGCCATCTCCAAGTCAGAATCTGTCACGGCCTGGCCATGATGCGCATCACGGCCGTGACGCGCAAAATCTGGGATTTTGATTTATTTTTTTTATCTGATTTGTAATTGCTTTAATCCCAAGTTACCCTACATTATAAATAGGACTCGGAGGCTCGAAAATAGGGAAGCTCTTGGCTGCTACCTTAGGCAAAAATTAGGATTTCTGTTCTTCTCAATTTCTTCTCTTCTCTTAGGATTTTTATGTTTTTATTACTCAAGGTTGCTATGAATATGGAAATGCATGAGTAGTTATTTTTATTTCTAGGAATTGGGGGCTATGCCCAAGACTCGTTTTATGTGATGAATTGACGTTTTACTTCTTGTTAATTTCAATTTGCTTTCGATTTAATTCCTATTGCATGAATTACTTGTGAATTCGGCGCGCATTTATTTGCATGTCATGGATACTCTAAGGATGAACATAGCGGTGAACTTAGGTATTGGATCTATAGGAACTGAACTTAGGACTTAAATCACGAGAGTTAGAAGCGGACCTTCGAGGGTTCATTGAATTGTCACGAATCTTAATGGGTTCAATTTAAATACAATTACCACGAGAGTAGGGGTTGGTTTAATTAGGCACGGTTCTTGTATCTCGAGAGGGAACATTAACTTATTTAGGATAAATTCACCTTCAAAGCAATTTCGATAATTAACAAGAGGGGTAGTCAATTTAGTAGCATGAGCAGTCTTGTTGGTAACCCAATTCCTGGAAATCTCTTTTAATTTGAAAATCTTCAGATTTGATTTGATTGCGATTTTAGGGCTCGTTTGGTGGTCAGGATAGGATAGAGGCGGATAGGATAAAGGAGCAGGAGCAGGATAGGAGTAGGATAGGATATGAGCAGGATAAGCTGTTATCCTATCCGACGTTTGGTGTCCACCAGATAACCAACTAGATAGCATTGTAATTTTAGTATGAATTTTAAAATTTTCGTTCTTGTTCTGAATATTTTCATATTTTATTAGATTTTAGTTTTTTTTATAATTTTCATTTTTTAAGATTATATAAAAAGACAAAATTGTCCTTGTGATAAAATTACATATAATATTTAAAAAATTTAAAATATTGTTTAACTTAAATTAATTTTAATTTTTTTATAATTTTAAATATTCATTTTTAGTTTTTTCTTTACATATAGTTAAATTATTATAATATTTTTATTTATTTTTTAGTTTTTAAAAATAATATAAAGTAACAAAATTAGCCTTGTGAGAAGAAATAATAATTTTTAAAATTAATTTTTTAATATTTTTATTATTTTATGTTTTATTATACCTTTTTCGGTAACCATATTATAATTTATTATACTTTCATTATTTTATGTATAAATTTTTTTTTATACTTTATTATATTTTAAATCACCTTATCCTATCCTGTTGAGTTCTAACCCAGCTCCCCCCTCAGGATAGAATTTTATCTAGATGGACAAGATAGGATAGGAAACAGGATTGGTCTATCCTATCCTGCTGGCTCACCAAACAACAGTTTCAGACAGGATATGATAGCTTATCCTATCCTGTCTCTCTTATCCTGGCCACCAAACGAGCCATTTTTTTATTGTGTTTTAAATAATTGAATTGTTAGTTAATCTTATTTCAAAAACCAAATCTTTTTCTTGTCTAGTTTAATTAATTTAATAATTAATTGTGATTTAAGATCACGATCTCTATGGGTTCGATCTTTTTATTACTTGATGACAAAGTCGTTCACTTGGAGATTCACGCTATCAAGTTTTTGGCACCGTTGCCGGGGTCTGTGCTCTCTTAAATTTCAATCCAATTTTAAAATTGATTTTTTTGGACATTTTTTTTCATTTATTTCTTTTTCTTTTTCTAGAGTATCTATCTCTCTTTGCAAGTATTTTTCTCTTTAATGTGAAGATCCCAATGTCTTGGAAATCTTGTTGAAGTTGACCCCGAGATCGAAAGGACCTTTCATAGACGTGGAAGACTACAAAGACAAAGAGTGAGAGAAAGGTTGATTCCCATTCCACTAATGGCGAACCTACCGGATACCAAACCACTGAAAGACTACGCAGCCCCAAATGCTAGGGGTTTGCGAATTGGGATTGCTAGGCCAGAAATTGAGGTGGAGAACTACACTATACCGCCTCAGTTAATTGGCATGATTAGGCAACATCAATTTGGAGGATTACCCTCGGAAGACCCGACTGATCATGTGGAGACATTCTTGGAGTTTACCGATGCAATAAGAATTCAAGGTGGCCCGATTGATGCTATTCGCTTGAGGTTATTCCCCTCCTCTCTGACTGGAAAGGCAAGAGCTTGGTTGAAGCAAGTGCCCGCTAATACTTTGTCAACTTGGGACCAACTGGAGCAGGCATTCTTGGAAAAATTCTTCCCTCCAAGCACCTACGAACTTAGATCATCGACTTCTTCCAAAAGGACGGAGAATGCTTATCCGAAGCTTGGGATCGTTACAAAGGATTGATGGGCTCGGGAGGTGGTTGTTAGTGCATACCTTCTACAACGGATTGGATTACTCTTCAAAGGTGTCACTTGACTCCGCAGCTGGTGGAGCCTTTATGAATAGACCACTGACTGAAGCGTTCAATATCATTGAAAACGTAGCCACCAACTATCACCAATGGGGTTCGGAAATAGCTAATAACCCGAAAAAGCTTTCGAGGGGGTAAGTTTGAAATGAATAGTAATAATTTAATTATGTCTAAATTTGACTCATTGAATAAACCCTTTGATAAGCTTGAAAAGGATAATGTGAGTTCAATAGGTGCTACTAATGTTGTTTGTGAGATTTGTGGAATGCAGGGACATGACATAATGGAGTGTCCACGTGGTATTGCTCCTGGATCCAGTGCTTCGAGGGAACAAGTGAACTCTTGTCACAATTTCTATGACACGAACCCAAAATTTCCAAATTATGTTCCCCCAAATCCTTACAACCAAGTGAGGAAGAATAATCCTTATCTCTCCTACAGGAACTACAACAACACGTTGAACCACGAATTCCAGGAAGGCCAAGGTAATAGGAAACCCGCATCGGGGTATCCTCAAGTACAAAAGTCTAAACTTGAGTCTCTTCTGGAAAATTTTGTTGAAACTCAAACAAAGCAAAATGAAGAGTTTAGGCAACAAGGTAGGGCAGTCAATGAGGCAATAAAAGAGTTAACATCTAAGGTAGATAACTTAGCCATCCATAATAAGATGTTAGAAACTCAGATTGCCTAACAAGATAGTACATATTCTAAAACTAAGGGTACGTTTCCAGGACAACCCGAAGTTAATCCCAATGAGCACTGTAATGCTATATACTTGAGGGATGATAAGCTTGGGGTATTTGAGAAGGATGTGGAATGTGAGGAGGACATGAGTGAACATGAAGAGATAGAGCCAAAGTATGTCCCTCCACCACCTTACCAACCCCCAATACCTTTCCCACAAAGGTTGGTCAAGAAAAAGCAAGTAGAAAAAGAAACTAAGAGCTTAATTGAGGAGCATGATGCCATGATAAAAACTAATATGCCTCCTAAACTAAAAGATCCAGGAAGTTTCTCTATTGCTTGCTCAATTGGAGAAGTGAAAATAGACCAAGCCTTATGTGACTTAGGGGCTAATGCGAGTTTGATGCCGCATACCATTTTTGAGAGGTTAGGAACCAAGGAATTGAGTCCATCCAAGTTCTTTTTACAATTTGCGGATGGCTGAACTAAAACTCCTCTAGGCATACTAGAGAATGTTCCCATAAAGGTAGGGAAATTTTTCATTCCTACCGATTTCATGGTGTTGGATATGAACGGGAATTATAGAGTCCCTATCATTCTTGGAAGGCCATTCTTGGCCACAGCTGGAGCAATAATAGATGTAAAAAATTGCAAGCTCTCCTTGAATGTAGAGAAAGGAAGGGTGGGTTTTGATTTGACTAACTCATATAACAACCTTCCTTTTGAGAGTCATGTGTGCAGGATTGAGATAATGCCTCCAAAGGTGAAGGAAGAACATGGAAGCAACTCCCAAACTTTGCATGACAAATGATGCACCAAATAATGATGAAATTGGAGTTGCTCAACATGTGGAGTTAAAACTTCCACTGGGAGGAAGTAAGGTCATGAAACTCGGAGTGAAAAGAGCAAAGCGAAAGCACATGTGGCCATATGAACAAAATAGGCTCTTTGAAGGACATCCTAGGAAGAGAGGTGTTCTTTCACTTCCAAGCCCAGCTGATCCCAGTTGATTGAAAGTAGTATGGTCAAGCTTAAGACCGTAAATAAGTGCTTCTTGGGAGGCAACCCAAGCTTTCTTTCCCTTTTTAATTTGTTTTTGAATTTTGTTTTTGAATAATTTGAGAATATTAAGAGAAGAAAGATCACAAATTGATGGTTTTGCCAAGTATTTTCAGGTTATGAAGGCATGAACAGCAAAAAGGCATGGAAAAATGAAGTAAGAGGAGATCATGGCCATGATGGAGCAATTTCAAAAATGAAGAGGAGACTAGAATCTATCACGGCCTAGCCGTGACGAGGGTCACGGCCGTGATCGGCCAGAAGCTGAAAACCAGAAGGGATCACGCCTAGGCCGTGATAGACATCATGGGCGTGATGTGAAGAAGCAAGAAGTCAGAATTGATCACGGTCGTGACAAGGCCCAGTAACCAGCATCCGAATCGATCACGACCTAACCGTGATGAATATCACAGCCCGTCCTCCAACAGCTCTATGACTGGCATCTGAGCCAACACCCTCCACCACCTCGGTGAGTTGTTCCATTTTTCTCCTCTCTCCGACGTGATTATTTACATTGGGGACAATGTAAGTTTTTAAGCTTGGGGTAAGGGTATTTTTGCATCCAATTGTGAGAACTTTGTGCCAAATGAATTGAGACAGTGAATTTTTGAACCCAATTTTTGTATTCCTGTGATAGGCTAAAAATAAAAATGCTTGAGATGATCTTTTGATAGTTGTTAATTAGCATGTGGTTCCTTAGATTTGTGTTTCTCATTGATTTTAAACTACTAAATGTGAGATTTTTTAGCCTAAAAAGGGTACTCACTAAATCATTCATTGTGATTGAGTGTTTTATTCCTCTTGGATTGTATTCTCTAGAACTTGACTTGAAACCGTTTTGAAACTTAAAAATTTTTGAAAACATATTTGAAAATGATTGAGGCACTAGGTATTTTTCTGGCCTTCTGAGCTTTGAATGATTAAATGCTACCCCTTAGTTGCCCAATTTTGAGCCTAATAGAATAACATGCTTTTCTTGGTACCTTGATTTATTTTGATGAATGATGCTAGGTATGACACCTTTTAAAGTATTGCAAAAAGGGCAAAAAGGTGGTTTGAAAAATAAATTGTGGGATGAAAAAGTTAGAAAAATATTTCTCTTAAGTTGGAAATCTCCCTTTCTCCAAATTGAAAAAATAAAATAAAATAAAATAAACAAAAAAATGGAGAAGGGGATGAGAAAAAGAAAGTGAGAAATAAAAAAAATAAAAAAAGAAAGAAAGGTGGAAAAATGAATTAAAGCCCAAAAAGGTGTTGTTTTGGCTTCAACGACTCAAGAGGGAGGTGAATTGAGTTTTCTTTAAAATATTTCCCTCTTAAAACTTTTCACAAAACTTTTCAAATCAGAGTTGCGGATTTGTGGCCTCAGGAACATTTACAAAATCAATGAAGGGTTTTTATAAAATCTTGAATTGGAAGATGATGAAGATAAGAAAGATCGATTCAAAATAGGTTCGGGTTCAAAACTTAATAATAACAAAATACAGAAACTGATTAAGCCTTTAAAGATTAATAACAAGTTATGCAAGTTTCAGACACAAGCATTAACAATCAAGAACAAACTTGTAGGTTTCAGTTTCAGTATTAGTTCAGTTTCAGCAATCAAGAATGGTTTTGATCAACTCATTTTTGAATGCAGTTAACACAGTCTTTATTACAATCAGATTCAGATTTCATTACAGTTTATACAGATCAAGAACAGAAATTATATTGAACTTTAAACATTAAAACCACGGGTTCTTGATCAGAAAGTAAGGAATTTAAGTTTAGAGATACCACACAACCAGATTTATCCTGGTTCAGTCACCACCACTGTGACCTACATCCAGTCCCCACTCCATGGGATTTCACACACTAACAGACAAGCTTTAGCCAGGTAGCATGAAAAACCTTTACACCACAGAGCACTCCATCACCTCGAGATACCACACTCTTGTGAAGAGCCTCAATGTTCTTCCTTAGGGATACCTCACCCTGATCACTTAGAGAGACTCCCTCTCTCTTTACAATCGAAAAGTAAAGCAAAAATTGATTCCTAACTCTCAATAGTCAGATAAACAAATTGAAGCACTTATGAGAATGAAACACTCTTTTCACAATAAGCTCAAGAAAGATGATGAATGATATGTGTATTGTATTCGATATATTAGTCGTTGTTATGTAAAAGTGTTCCTTTGATCCCTCTTTATATAGAAAACAAGTTATAGTCGTTGGGATCAACCAAAATCGATTTGGGTTTGATAACATAATTTGCTTTCTTGATTATGGTTCTTGAAAAAAGATTCTGATAGTTCTTATAGAATTCGTGTCCATCTAGCCATTAAGATTTTACATTCGGACGGGCTAGTAGACGAGCTCCATATGCCACGTCATTGGACGGATCTTCTCATTAAGATCTTAGCAAGTCCAAAGACTTGTGTGGACGAGCGCTTCTGTCACCTTAGTGGACGAGCACTTCTATCACTTCAGTGGACGAGCGCTTCTGTCACTTTAGTGAACGAGCGCTTGTATCACTTTAGTGGACGAGCACTTTTGTCACTTTAGTGGACGAGCGCTTCTGTCACTTTAGTGGACGAGCGCTGGTATCACTTTAGTGGACGAGCGCTTCTGTCACTTTAGTGGACGAGCGCTTGTATTACTTGTGTTTGGACGAGCGCTTGTATTACTTCAGTGTTGGATGAGCACTTTGGACGAGCACTTCTTATTTCAAAAATCGTTTTCATTAACGAAAACTTATTTCTTTTAATGCAGGTTATGAAAATTGATTTTCTTCATGCATCTTTTTAATTGAGCAATTTGTGACTAAGATATTTCTTTCTCTTACAAATCATCTAAGACTTAAATCTAATTTCTCTTTTAAGCTTGTGTCTTGATGATTCTTTGATCTCTGTCTTTGCTCTTTGTTTCCTCCATGTAGCACTTTTGATTTCGTCAAGTTCTTCCTTGAATATTCTCCTTTAATTGCTCACTGAACTTGTTGATTACTGCTTGATACCTGTCTTTGTAATTTGACACTAAAACACTTGCATACACTTTAAGTTTTATTTGTCATATATCAAAATCTCTAAGTCAATGAGTCTAACAAACTCCCCCTTTTTGATTATGACAATTCTTTTAACAAATTATAAGATCAGAGTATAAGTGTAGCAGAAGCTAAGTGTTTTTAACAGATTTATATCATGGTATCAGAGCAGACAAAGCAGAAGTATATCAGAGCAAAAAAAATATTAACAGAGCAAAATTTGATTTACTCCCTATTAACCATGTAAGCTTATTAGCTCCCCCTCAACATGCATGTATAATTCGTTATTATCCCTTTTCTCTATATCATACTTTTTTTCTCCATGTATAATTTGTTATTATCCCCTTTCTCTATATCATACTTTTTCCTCCCCCTTTTGGCATTATCAAAAAGGTAAAGAAAAGAAACATTTAAAGCGATAGAGAAGGTAAGCATTTAAACATTCAAACATAGCATATAAAATTGTTCATGATAGAGGGATAGAGATTAGATATAGGATTGATCAATTATGCCCAATTCTCTTATAATGAAAAAGAAGCTTTCCTTGTTCAAGGGCTTAGTAAAAATATCAGCAAGTTGTTTAGTTGTATCAACATATTCAATCTCAATTTCTCTACTTTGTATGTGGTTTCTAATGAAATGATGTCTGATTTCTATGTGTTTAGTTCTAGAGTGCATTATGGGATTCTTAGTTAAGTTAATTGCACTTGTATTGTCACATCTAATAGGAACTTGGTTTAGTTGCACACCATAATCAACTAATTGTTGTTTCATTCATAAAACCTGTGCGCAACAGCTACCAGCTGCTACATATTCAACCTCTGCAGTGGATAAAGTCACACTAGATTGTTTTACTGAACCATGATACTAATGAGTTTCCTAGTAAATGGCAAGTTCCACTAGTACTCTTTCTATCTAGTTTACAACCAGCAAAATCAGAGTCTGAATAGCTAATTAAAGTACATGTAGCTCCCTTGGGATACCATAATCCCATGTCTTTTGTTCCTAACAGATACTTAATTATCCTTTTAACTGCTGTTAAGTATGATTCTTTTGAATTTGTTTGATACCTAGCACACATGCATACACTAAACATGATATCTGGCCTACTAGCAGTAAGATAAAGTAGTGAGCCTATCATACCTCTAAATTTAGAAACATCAACAGGTTTACCTTAATCATCTTTGTCCAAATAACAGGAGGTACTCATTGGAGTATCCATCTCCTTAGCATTTTCCATGCCAAACTTCTTGATCAACTCATTGCAGTACTTGGTTTGGCTAACAAAGATTCCATTTTTAGTTTGCTTTATTTGCAGTCCAAGGAAAAAGTTCAGCTCACCCATCATTGACATTTCAAACTCACTCTGCATAAGACTTGCAAACTCATTGCATAAATGCTCATTAGTAGCACCAAAAATTATATCATCCACATATATTTGTACAAGTAAAATATTGTGTGCCTTTTTCTTAGTGAACAAAGTTGTGTCAACTTTACCTCTTTTAAATCCTTTTTCAATGAGAAAATTACTTAACATTTCATACCAAGCTCAAGGAACTTGCTTTAAGCCACATAGTGCTTTGGACAGTTTATAAACATGGTTAGGCAATTCATTATTCTCAAAACCAGGTGGTTGACCAATATACACTTCCTCTTGTATAAATCCATTTAAGAAAGCACTCTTAATGTCCATTTGATACAATTTAAATCCCATTATGCAAGCATAAGCAAGTAGCATTCTTATAGCTTCTAATCTTGATACTGGTGCATATGTTTCATCATAATCTATGCCTTCTTCTTGGCTATACCCTTTGGCTACCAATCTAGCCTTGTTTCTTACAATTATACCATTTTCATCTAGTTTATTCCTAAAAACCCATTTTGTACATATTACTTGACAGTTCTTGGCTTTAGGCACTAGTTTCCAAACTTGGTTTCTTTCAAACTGGTTTAACTCATCTTGCATAGCCATCATCCAATGTTCATCAATTATAGCATCATCTATGTTCTTAGGTTCTACTTGAGACACAAATGCCATATGATTACAAGCATTTCTAAGAGATTGTCTAGTAGTTACCCCCTTTGTAATTTCACCAATGATGTTATCAATTGGATGATTTCTGACAGTCTTCTATTCCTTTGGTAGGTCAGGCTGTTGTTCTGTTTGCTCCTGTTGCAGCAATTCGTTCTTTAAGCTTTCATCTTCTTCATTGTCCTGTTTGTCTTCAATCATGTACCTGGAACAGCCACTGTCAAGATACCATTTCACTTTCTTGGCTTTCCAACACGCCTACAAAACAGAATCATGTTTGTGCTATAGGTACCCAAATCTGTTTGGGTCCTTTTGAGTTAGTTACAGCAACAGTTCCTTGAGGAACCCATATATACTTAGACTTATTGTATGCTGATTTTCTGTATTGACATGCGGAAGCTGGGTTTCCTTTTCTAGCACAAAATTTGCATTTAACAAATGGTGTATTTGATGTCTTAGGTGCAGCAAAAAATTTCTCGAAAGATTTCTCATGTATCTTAGGTTCATAGCCTATTCTAGTCGTATCATAAACACACTTTTGCTGTCCTAATAAAGCATTCAAGTTATCTCTACCATTTATGAACTTGGCTAAGTCATTTTTCAGTTTTTCAACTTCTTTAGTCAATGTACAACACTTAGAACAATTAGAGCATATAGGTGGTTCCAAAACAATAGCCAATCTTTCTTTTACAGTATAATTTTGTTTCTAATTCATCTACCTCTTTGTTTAAAACAAAAGTTTTCTCTTCTACGCATGTGATGGTTTTCTTAGACTTATTTAGCAATCTAGCAAGTCTAATGGATTCTTTATGAAGTTCTTCAAAAGCATTTTGAAATTCATCATAAGAAGGTTGATAATTAGAACTTACTTCACTTTCTGAATCAATATGATTGCTGGCCATCAAACACATGTTTGCCTCCTCAGATTCAGATTCTTCAGGGGATTCAAGATCATTATCATCCCAAGCAATGTAGGCCTTTCTTGGCTTTCTCCTCTTCTTGTCCTTTGAGTCAAACTTTTCTGTTTTGTCCTTCTTTTGCAGTTTTGGACACTCAAGCTTCATTTGGCCAATCTTTCCACATTCATAGCATGTGATGTTGTTGGAAGAGTTGTCACCTTTGCTGAAATTTCTCCTTTGAAAAGTGGATGGATTTCTTTTGAAGTTACCTTTCTTATTTAGGAAGTTCTTGAATTTTCAAACTACCATTCCTATCTCTTCTTCAGATTCTGCCTCCTGTTCTGAATCATCATCATCACTGTCTTCTACTTCTCTGACTTGTGATTTATGATGAGTGTGATTTTACCTTATATTTCATGTACATTTCTGGATGAATTTTCATATAGTTAGGCCATTTTAGTTTGATTTTTGTTAGTTTTTACTTTGGAACGGGTAAGGCGGTCTTGTGGTGTTGTTTTACAGAAATTAATGAATAAATGCCCAGAATTAGCCTTGATGGAGATTGGTTGAAGATAAAGCTTGAAAAGTGAAGAAATGAGCCAAACAGAGCCCATCACGGCCTAGCCGTGATTCCCATCACGGTCGTGATCAAGCAGAACTGAAAAGACAAAAGGCAAAAGTCAGAAGCTGTCACGGCTAGGCCGTGAGGCCCATCATGACCGTGACAGATCAAAAGTTGAAAACACGCCCATGACGGAACGCGTCACGGCCTGGCCGTGATGGCCATCACGGCCGTGACGCGCGCCTGATCTATAAATAGAGCTGCACTGAACAGAAAAAGGGACTGACTTTTAACCTAAAAAAAAAGGGGACTTTTATCCAAACTTGGAGGCTGCGGCTGGGGGCGAATTGGAACCCTAAAAGGGGCAATTTCTCTGCTCTTGGATTGGAAGAAGATTGAAGGATTCGTCATGGAGTTTTCTTCTTCTCTTCTCTCTTTCTCTTTTGTAATTTCTATTACTATGAGTAGCTGAATCCCCTTCTTGTTGGGGTTAGATGTAGCTTTTCTGAACTTGATTGTCTCTTGATTTGGTTTAATACAAGTTTCTATTTCTTTATGAGTATTTGATTCTATGCTTAATGCTTTTCTTGGCTTAGCTACCCATGGAATGATTTGTTGCTTTGATAGACAATTGAAAGATTAATGTTAAGGCATGCTCATGAATCAAATGTCAAGTAGTTCATGAACCTAGACATACGTCTTGGGGTGCTTGCAATCTTATAAGTCTTGGTTCTTCATGCAAATTCTCAGATTAATCCACCTAAGACATTAGGGTTTAATTTGGGATTTTAGGCTCATTCCACCTAAGACATTAGGGTTTGAGTATTTCAAAAAGGCTTGATTGACATAATTGAATTAGGAATTATGTTATTAACCATTTAATTGCAATCAAGGGATGATTAGTGTAGTCTAACCCTGACAGCTTTAACCACAATTCTTTTGCCTTCCAAGTGTTTGATAAAAGTTCACAAAAAGACTAAAAATATTTTAATTGCTTGGTTTCTTTATTTTATGTTTTGATCTTACTTCATACTACAGATTAGTCTAGATAGTTGTTAAATTTTTGAATTGGTAATTGGCAACCGATCCCTGAGGACAATATCCGGTCTTACCACCGTATTACTTGTATGACTAGGTATACTTGCCTAGAAAAATCATATCAAGTTTTTGGCGCCGTTGCCGAGGATTGATTTTGCCAATATCATTAGTAACAAATGAGACAACTAATTTAGACATTTTTTATTTTTTTATTTTAATTTTTGTGTATACTTCATTTTTTTCTTTTGAGTTTTATCTGTTCAAGGTGGATTGCAACACATGGAGATTTATTATTTTCCTGCCTTGGATGGAGTTACAAAACATTCCTTTGGGCCTAATGTAGTCCTGGGAGACTATGAGCTCTGGGGAAATCAATTCCCTCATGCACAAGCTTATAGTGTAATCATGAAGCATGAGGAGGAATGGAAATGGAATGAGCCAAGTCCCTTGAAAGTGGCTTTGCAATAATATTCACTAGAGCTATCCATCTCTGAGACCAAAATCAGAACCAACTGTGATAGTATCAAAGCTGTGGTGCAGAATTTCAAAATGCAAGTCAACGAAATTTGTAAACAGTTGGTACAAGAATCACATGAAGCACAATTTGAGAAAAATCTGGTTTTAGGGATAGTTCAAAGTGAAGTTGAAGTGGTAGTGGAAGAGGAGCCACAAGAAAAAGGACATGGGATGGAAAGCAAAGAGGATCTATATTTCACCATGCTTGCCAAGGATATTGATATTGCTGCCTTGGACAAATATATTGGTTTGCATGCAGGTGTGGATCCTACAAAATTGGCTCTAGAAGTAAAACCTCAGGTGCTGCATGGAACATTTATGCCTGAAGAGGTCAAAAAGCCATTTGACCAAGGAGGGACCGAGGGAAGATTCATATTACTTCTGCAATTGCCACTCCACAAACCATGGGATCCGGGTGGAGGATCTTACATCTTAAGCACCTCTTGGTCCTTATACCACAAGCTATGCGATCCAGGTGGATGCTTCTCAATAAGTCAAGCTAGTGACGTTAAAGAAGCGCTTATTGGGAGGCAACCCAAGTTTTCTTCTCTTTTTTCCATTTGTTTTTGATTCTTACTCTTGAATAATTTGAGAAGATCAAGAGGAAGAAGATGATAAATTAATAAATTTGTTCAGTGTTTTCAGGCTAATAAGGAAGGAGAAGACAAAAGGGCAGGGAGAAACAAAGTCAGCAACCATCACGCCCAGGCCGTGACACTGGTCACGACCGTGATGAGCTAACCAGAGAGATCAGAAAGGATCACGGCCCAGCCGTGATCAGCATCATGGGCGTGATGAGCCAGGCAGAGCATCACGGCCTAGCCGTGATGAAGGTCACGGCCGTGACAGGCTTCTTCCTTTGGACCAGAATTGATCACGGCCTGCCCGTGCTGAGCATCATGGTCGTGACCCATTTTACAGCATCCCTGTGTCTAGGCATGTGATCCAGCACCCGCTACCGCCTCGGCGAGTGGTTCCAATTTTTTATCCTCTCTCCGACTTGATTATTTACATTGGGGACAATGTAAGTTTTTAAGCTTGGGGTAAGGGTATTTTTGCAAATTTTTTAAAATTTTCATATTTTGCATGTTGCATTCATATAGGCATAGTTTTGCATGATCACATGATTCGATTACCCCCTTGCGTAGATGATGCATCCAATTGTGAGAACTGAGTGCCAAATATTTTGAGATAGTGAATTTTTGAACCCAATTTTTTTATTCTTGTGATAAGGCTACAAATAAACATGCTTGAGATGATCTTTGATAGTTGATAATTAGCATGTGGTTCCGTAGATTTGTGTTTCTCATTGATTTTTGAACTGCTAAAATGTGAGATTTTGAGCCAAAAAGGGGTACTCACTAAATCTACCCCATTCTTTGTGATAGAGTGTTATTCCTCTTGGATTGTATTTCTCTAGAACTTGACTTGAAATCATTTTGAAGCTTAAAAATTTTTGAAAACATTTTTGAAAATGATTGAGGCACTAGGTATTTTTTTCGACCTTCTGAGCTTTGATCGATTAAATGTTACCCCTTAGTTGCCCAATTTTGAGCCTGAAAGAATAAAATACTTTTCTTGGTACCTTGAAATATATTGATGAATGATGCTTGATAGGAGACCTTCTAAAGTATTGCACAAAAAGGATAAAAAAAGTAGTTGAAAAAGTATGGGATGAGAAAATCATAAAAATAAGTCTGAGATGAAAATCTCTCCTTCTCCAAATAAAAGAAAAAAGTAAAAGAAATATAAATAGAGAAGGGGATGACAAAAAGAAATGAGAAATAAAACAAAAAAAAAGAAAGAAAAAAAGGTGGAAAAATAAATCAAAACCCAAAAAGGTGTTTTAGAAGGTCATGCTTTGCAATGCTTGATATTTTGTGTAGCCTTTTGAAATTTCCTTTTCTTGATTTCCCCACCTAACAATTAATCCCATGGCCCTGTTACAACCCAAGTAAAGACCTCATGATTCTTTTGTGTTTTCATTAATAAAGTAGAGATTTGGTTGATAGTCAAGCTTATGGTAGAATTCATTCCTTGAGGAAATTGAGCGAATTGTCATATATCCGTAATCACTTGAGGGAGGTGAGAAAGAGTGCCTGAATCAGTGAGAATATGAGTCTAGGAAACCTAAGCTCCTAATTGGACTTGAATTTGATTGTCTCTTGGTAAATTATTTGAAAATGCCTATCACCCGGATTAGTTACTCGGGTTCTTGGTTCACTATCCATGCTCTGATTATTCTTATCTTCTGGCCTTGGTGTTTGCTTGAGGACAAGCAAAGTCTTAAGCTTGGGGTGATTTGATGAGTGTGATTTTACCTTATATTTCATGTACATTTCTGCATGCATTTTCATATAGTTAGGCCATTTTAGTTTGATTTTTGTTAGTTTTTCCTTTGGAACGGGTAAGGCTGTCTTGTGGTGTTGTTTTACAAAAATTAATGAATAAATGCCCGGAATTAGCCTTGATGGAGCTTAGTTGAAGACAGAGCTTGAAAAGTGAAGAAATGAGCCAAACAGAGCCCATCACGGCCTAGCCGTGATTCCCATCACGGCCGTGATCAAGCAGAACTGAAAAGACAGAAGGCAAAAGTCAGAAGCTGTCACGGTCAGGCCATGAGGCCCATCACGGCCGTGACAGATCAAAAGTTGAAAACGCTCCCATGACAGAACGCGTCACGGCCTGGCCGTGATGGCCATCACGGCAGTGACGCGCGCCTGATCAATAAATAGAGCTGCACTGAACAGAAAAAGGGACTGACTTTTAACCTAAAAAAAAGGGGACTTTTATCCAGACTTGGAGGCTGCGGCTGGGGGTGAATTGGAACCCTAAAAGGGGCAATTTCTCTACTCTTGGATTGGAAGAAGATTGAAGGATTTGTCATGGAGTTTTCTTCTTCTCTTCTCTCTTTCTCTTTTGTAATTTCTATTACTATGATTAGCTGAATCCCCTTCTTGTTGGGGTTAGATGTAGCTTTTCTAAACTTGATTGTCTCTTGATTTGGTTTTAATACAAGTTTTTATTTCTTTATGAGTATTTGATTCTATGCTTAATGCTTTTCTTGGCTTAGCTACCCATGGAATGATTTGTTGCTTTGATAGACAATTGAAAGATTGATGTTAAGGCATGCTCATGAATCAAATGCCAAGTAGTTCATGAACCTAGACATAGGTCTTGGGGTGCTTGCAATTTTATAAGTCTTGGTTCTTCATGCAAATTCTCAGATTAATCCACCTAAGACATTAGGGTTTAATTTGGGATTTTAGGCTCATTCCACCTAAGACATTAGGGTTTGAGTATTTCAAAAAGGCTTGATTTGCATAATTGAATTAGGAATTGTGTTATTAACCATTTAATTGCAATCAAGGGATGATTAGTGTAGTCTAACCCTGACAGCTTTAACCACAATTCTTTTGCCTTCCAAGTGTTAGATAAAAGTTCACAAAAAGACCAAAAATATTTTAATTGCTTTGTTTCTTTATTTTATGTTTTGATCTTACTTCATACCACAGTTTAGTCTAGATAGTTGTTAAATTTGTGAATTGGTAATTGGCAACCGATCCCTAAGGACGATATCCGGTCTTACCACCGTATTACTTGTACGACTAGGTATACTTGCCTAGAAAAATCGTATCAATTTCAGAGCCAATCCCTTTTTCTTTCTATCAGTTTCTTCATTCTCATTCAGTCTGTTCAACTCCAATTCATGCTCTTGCAGTTTTCCAAACAATGTGGCAATGGTCATTGATGAGAGGTCTCTAGATTCTGAGATTACAGTTACTATAGGTTGCCATTCCCTGCTCAAGCATCTCATTACTTTGTTAATTTGATCCTCATTTGATATATCTTTTCCAAGACCAGAAAATTGATTCACAATGTGTGAGAATCTCTTTCGCATTTCAGTCATAGGTTCTCCTCGATTCATGCGAAATAACTCATATTCATGTGTGAGGGTGTTCATTCTTGCTCTTTTGACATCCGTGGTTCCTTCATGTGTTACTTGCAATGTATCCCACATCTCCTTTGCTGATTTGCAATTTGAAACCTTGAAAAACTCATCATGGCTTAAAGCATATGTTATAATATTCTTAGCACGTGCATTATATTGAACTCTTTTCTTATCATCCTCATTCCATTCAGTTTTAGGCTTATTTCTTGGAGCACCATTAGCATCTACAGTAAAGGGGACAAATGGTCCATTTTCTACTGCATCCCAAATGTCTACACCTGCTGCCTCAAGAAAGATTACCATTCTTTCCTTCCAATAGATATACTCAGATCCATTGAAGGCAGGAGGGCATGCAAGGGAAGCCCCTTCATTCAAACAGTCATTGGAAGCCATACTCTTATAGCTGTTAAGCTAAACTTAAGAGTTTAGCTTTGATGCCAATTGTTGTTTTAGCTTCAACGACTCAGGAAGGGGGGTGAATTGAGTTTTATTTAAAATATTTCCCTCTTAAAACTTTTCACAAAACTTTTCAAATCAGAGTTGCGGATTTGTGGCCTCGGGATCTTCTACAAAATCAATGAAAGGGTTTTTATAAAATCTTGAATTGGAAGATGATGAAGATAAGAAAGATCGATTCAGAATAGGTTCGGGTTTAAAACTTAATAATAACAAAATAAAGAAACTGATTAATCCTTTAAAGATTAATAACAAGTTATGCAAGTTTCAGATACAAGCATTAACAATCAAGAACAAACTTGCAGGTTTCAGTTTCAGTATTAGTTCAGTTTCAGCAATCAAGAATGGTTTTGATCAACTCAGTTTTGAACGCAGTTAACACAGTCTTGATTACAATCAGATTCAGATTTCAATACAGTTTATACAGATCAAGAACAGAAATTATATTGAACTTTAAACATCAAAATCACGGGTTCTTGATCAGAAAGTAAGGAGTTTGAGTTTAGAGATACCACACAACCAGATTTATCCTGGTTCAGTCACCACCACTGTGACCTACATCCAGTCCCCACTCCACCTGTGGGATTTCACTCACTAACACACAAGCTGTAGCCAGGTAGCTTGAAAAACGTTTACACCACAGAGCACTCCTTCACCTCGAGATACCACACTCTTGTGAAGAGCCTCAATGTTCTTCCTTAGGGATACCTCACCCTAATCACTCAGAGAGACTCCCTCTCTCTTTACAATCGAAAAGTAAAACAAAAATTGATTCCTAACTCTCAATATTCAGATAAACAAATTGAAGCACTTATGAGAATGAAACACTCCTTTCACAATAAGCTCAAGAAAGATGATGAATGATATGTGTATTGTATTTGATATATTATTCGTTGTTATGTAAAAGTGTTCCTTTGATCCCTCTTTATATAGAAAACAAGTTATAGTCATTGCGATCAATCAAAACCGATTTGGGTTTGATAACAGAATTTGTTTTCTTGATTATGGTTCTTGAAATAAGATTCTGATAGTTCTTATAGAATTCATGTCCATCTTAAAAATAATCACGTCCATCTAGCCATTAAGATTTTACATTCGGACGGGCTAGTAGACGAGCTCCATATGCCACGTCATTGGATGGATCTTCTCATTAAGATCTTAGCAAGTCCAAAGACTTGTGTGGACGAGCGCTTCTGTCACCTTAGTGGACGAGCACTTCTATCACTTCAGTGGACGAGCGCTTCTGTCACTTTAGTGGACGAGCGCTTGTATCACTTTAGTGGACGAGCGCTTCTGTCACTTTAGTGGACGAGCGCTTCTGTCACTTTAGTGGACGAGCGCTTGTATCACTTTAGTGGACGAGCACTTGTCACTTTAGTGGACGAGCGCTTGTATCATTTGTGTTTGGATGAGCGCTTGTATTACTTCAGTGTTGGACGAGCGCTTTGGACGAGCACTTCTTATTTCAAAAATCATTTTCATTTATGAAAACTTATTTCTTTTAATGCAGGTTATGAAAATTGATTTTCTTCATGCATCTTTTTAATTGAGCTATTTTGTGACTAAGAGATTTCTTTCTCTTACAAATCATCTAAGACTTAAATCTAATTTCTTCGTTAAGCTTGTGTCTTGATGATTCTTTGATCTCCGTCTTTGCTCTTTGATTCCTCCATGTAGCTCTTTTGATTTCTTCAAGTTCTTCCTTGAATATTCTCCTTTAATTGCTCACTGAACTTGTTGATTACTGCTTGATACATGTCTTTGTAATTTGACACTAAAACACTTGCATACACTTTAAGTTGTATTTGTCATATATCAAAATCTCTAAGTCATTGAGTCTAACAAAAGGTAATTTAGAAGGTTGTCCTGCTTTGCATTGTTTGATAGCTTGTTTAGCCTTATTGAATTTTCCCTTTCTTGATTTCCCACCTAACAATTGATCTCATGGCCCCAAGACAACCAAAATAAAAGACCTCTTGATTCTTATGAGTTTTCATTAATAAAGTAGAGATTTGGTTAATAGTCAAGCTTATGGTAGGGTACCTTCTTGAAAAAATTGAGTGAATTGTCATATGTCCTTAAACACTTGAGTGAGGTGAGAAGAGTGCCCGAATTAGTGAGAGGCGTGAATCTAGAGAACCTAAGCTTCTAATTGGACTTGAAATTGATTGTCTCTTGGTTACTTATTTGGATGTGCCTGTTACTTGGATTTGTTACTCGGGTTCTTGATTCACTGTCTATGCTTGATTTTTTATCTTGTCTAGCCTTGGTTATTGCTTGAGGACAAGCAAAATCTTAAGCTTGGGGTAGTTTGATAAGTGTGATTTAACCTTATATTTCCTTGTCATTTTGCATGCATTTTCATATAGTTTTGGCATATTTAATTTTATTTTTGTGAGTTTTTACCTTGTAACGGGTAAGGTGGTTTTGTGGTGTTTGTGTGCAGGAATTGAAGATTAAAATGCTCAGGACCAGTTATGTTGGAGTTTGCATGAAGGCAGAGCTTGAAATACAAGAAAAATGAGTCAAACAGAGGCCATCACAGCCTGGCCGTGATAGGCATCACTGCCTGGCCGTGATAGGCATCACGGCCATGATCGAGTGGGGCTGAAAAGAAAGAAGGTTAAACTGAGAACTGATCACGACCGTGACATGCAAACTGAACTAGACTCTCAAAGGCAGAACTGATCACGACTAGGCCGTGATGACCATCACGGCCGTGACAGACCAAGCAGTGAAGCCATCTCCAAGTCAGATCTGTCACGGCCTGGCCGTGACAGGCATCACGGTCGTGACGCGCAAAATCTGGAATTTTGATTTTTTTTTATATAATTTGTAATTGCTTTAATCCCAAGTTACCCTACATTATAAATAGGACTTAGAGGCTTGAAAATAGGGAAGCTCTTGGCTGCTACCTTAGGCAAAAATTAGGATTTTTCTTCTTCTCAATTTCTTCTCTTCTCTTAGGATTTTTATGTTTTTATTATTCAAGGTTGCTATGAATATGGCAATGCGTGAGTAGTTGTTTTTATTTCTAGGAATTGGGGGCTATGCCCAAGACTTGTTTTATGTGATGAATTGACGTTTTACTTCTTGTTAATTTCAATTTGCTTTCGATTTAATTCCTATTGCATGAATTACTTGTGAATTCGGTGCAAACTCATTTGCATGTCATAGATACTCTAAGGATGAACCTAGCAGTGAACTTAGGTATTGGATCTATAGGGATTGAACTTAGGACTTAAATCACAAGAGCTAGAAGCGGTCCTTCGAGGGTTCATTGAATTGTCAGGAATCTTAATGGGTTCAATTTAAATACAATTACCACGAGAGTAGGGGTTGGTTTAATTGGGCACGGTTCTTGTATCTCGAGAGGGAACATTAACTTATTTAGGATAAATTCACCTTCAAAGCAATTTTCTTAATTAACAAGAGGGGTAGTCAATTTAGTAGGATCAGTAGTCTTGTTGGTAACCCAATTCCTGTAAATCTCTTTTAATTTGAAATTCTACAGATTTGATTTGATTACGATTTTATTTGATTGCATTTTAAATACTTGAATTGTTAGTTAATCTTATTTCAAAAACCAAATCTTTTCCAAATCTTTTTCCTGTCTAGTTTAATTAATTTAATAATTAATTGTTATTTAAGATCACGGTCTCTGTGGGTTCAATCTTTTTATCACTTGACGACGAAGCTGTTCACTTGCGAATTCACGCTATCAATGTGGCTACTAATTCCCCATATCCATTAGGTATGTTAGTCAGTCGTCCAAGCGACGCATCCCCAAAACCGGTGCACACCCTTATTCATGTTGAGAATGCTTATGCAAAGCAATGACACTATAGCTCCACGATGCTCCCGGTGCACACCCTGGATCAAGGGTGCTCATGCATAGCAATGACACTATAGCTGCACGGTACAGTCGGTGCACAACCTCATCCATGGTAAGAATTCTCATGTAATACAACGACACTATAGCTGCACGGTACAGTCAGTGCACACCTTGATTCTCTTACGAGGGTGCTCAAGCAAAGCATTGGCACTATAGCTGCACAAATTAAATCTAACATTGGACGGTCCCGCAAGGACTTTGGACCTCGTATGTGCCAAACATATGGTCATAAACACAATACAACTTATGAACCTCACTGAATTATATCAATAACAACCTAGTGTCTCAAGCTTCCATCCTAGCCTTGACTCACATTCTACGACACATTCCATCTTTAAAATAATCAATTTATGCTAGGCACTTCTAATTCACCGATACTTTCTCACCCCGAACCAAATCTCCCGAACAACATATATCCTCGCTTAAAATCAACTAAGCATGGTACTAAAAACCAGGCAGATCATGCATAACACAATATCAGAAAATATTCAAAAACCAAAAATAATATGTCACATGTAGTGGAATACCTCAACCAGTGTATCACAGTAAATTCAACAACATAAAATCAGACATCATCAAATACTTTTAAATCAACCTAATGTCGATAAACCTACAATCCCCGAATCACCAATGGCTTTATAGAAAAGGTTTCAAATGTGATTTTGGTCTTGTCGATTCCTCAACTACTAGTAGGTTTAGGTCGCCCTACACAATTATTATATAATATACTCCTTATTGAATCCGACGGTAGATTGGTTCTTTCCCCCACCTGAGTTATCACCGAAATCCCGAACTTGACGTTCCTCGCTATCACACCACAGCTTAACAGTTTCACCTTGAACCGGACAACATAGCTATAATTAATCAAACAAACCCAACTATACCCACTTTATGCTAGATTCGACCATTCAATTCAAATTAGGGCTAGGGTCATTTTCTCATTCTAATCTTTTGGATCCTAATTACTAAAGTCTTAACTAACATAGATTAATTATTACAAGACAAAAGTTTGAAACAAAACCCTCTAACCTCTAGGTTAAGGTTTCGGCCATGTATAGTAAAATAGGCTAGAAATTGTTTTTGATTGCAAGCTCTTGGATTATCACTCTAGGGATTTTAAGTAGCTTATTTCAAGTCATCATCCAAGTTAAAGTTGAATAAAACTCATCTAACCCCTTTAGTATAGAATTCAGCCAAGACATAAAAATAGTGTTAGAGGTTTCTTTTTCTTTACATATTCTTAGATTTAAAACCTAGAAACCTTAGATAGCCTAGAACCATCATCATTCATGCAAAACTTTGAAGAAAACTCATCTAGCCCACTTATGACTAGATTCGGCCTTGTAGAGAAAAATAGGAAGGAAAATAATTTTGCTTGCATGCTCTTGGATAATGAATGTAAGGATCATAACTAGATCATAGAAATTGGTTTCACATTTTTATGATTTTTCTACAATTTTCTAGAATTATTTAAAGTTCTAGATATAGAAATGGAAACTCATGAAATATGAAGAACAAAAGCTTAAGAATGGAAGGAGATGATCATGGATGATCCTATTACCTTAAGAGTGTTAAGAAGATGAAGAAAAGATGATGATCTTGGCAACTTCTTCAATGGAGCTCTTGGATCAACAATGGAGTTTTTTGAAGAAAAATGAAGAAGAAATGGAAGAGATGAAGAAGTGAGTGAAAGGGGAGGGAGACCACGGTTTTGAGGGGGTAAATAGGGTAAGAATTAGGCCTTGTTCGGTTCATTAGAATTAGATTAATGAGTTTTGTGATTATTTAATTAATATATGATTAACCACAGTTAATAATTAACTTAACTAAGGTTATTTTGCTAACTATATTTAATAAATATGTGGCTCATATTATTTGAGTGGTGTGGCTGCTCCTTGTCCACATAAACTAACCATGGTTCCTTAACCATGGTTAGAATTTAACTAAACGTCGGTTAGGTTAAGCTAAAAAGGCATTTTGGTCATTTCGCTTAAAAACTCATAATTTCTAACATTAATTGCATCATAAATTCTTGATGAGTCATCCCATAGCTCAGCTCCTCTTGTGTCCCGTTCTATCTCTATAGTTCCGTTGACGATTCTCTCGGTTTCTCGATTAGGGTTTTAAGACCGAATAAAAGCGTAATATTTCATTTTTAGTTGAAAATTTTCAAACTAACCAAACTCGTTGGAAATATGATTTAAATATAAACAATTTCATTCATTAGTCAAAATTAGGTTTTCTGATCATTAAAATCTTAATGTCGGTGAAAACACCGACTGTTTTTCGTTCGAACTTTCACCAAAATTCATCCGAATACACATAATATTTTATTTCTAATCAGAAATTTGGAAAGTAGAATTCCTCAAGGACAAAATATAAAAATCTACAAATTTCAGTTTTCACGTCAAATTAGGGTTTTCTGGCGGTATAAAATTATATTGTTAATTAAAAACGCAGACCGGTTTCCGTCTGAGTTTTAAACCCAAAATTTCACCGTAACCTCCTACCATCAGAGAGACTATGAATATGATTTTATTTTATTTAAAACCACTTTCTAACTCTCAGATTAAAATATAATTAATTATATTTTAACCAGTTAAACAGTGTAATTAAAAATCAGGCTATTACATGACGGGACAGCTTCCAAAAGCTTGTTTTACTTGAGATCCCTATCGAAGAACCTCAGACAGGTATAAGAACTTATCAGAAGACAAGTTGAAACTTCAATGCAGAAAGTCAATAATCCTAGTCAGCAGATAGGTTGACTTTTGCTTATCCAGACAGGTGATCATCTATGTGGGCAGACAGGTGAAAATGTGACTTCTTACTATTTTGATCTGCACACTGGGTAGACAGGTTGGCAACCAATACAAAGGTTAATTAAATCATTAACCAATGTTTAGTTTTCATCAAAACTTTGGAAAATGCACATCAGACATTTTAGAGACTTAACAATTTATACTAACCGTGAGGATTTGGATCTAAGTTTGTTAACTCTTTATAAAGGTTTTATTGTTTGTGTGTACTTATCTTGGTTTGCTTGCAAAAAGGTTTAAGAAAATACTTTTTCGAAAAACTGTTAAGAAACACAATTCAACCCCTCTTCTTATGTTTCCCTATGTCAACTTCATGTTATCATCAGGGGGGAGGTTGTTGTGGATATATGCCTTGACAAGTACAACTGTTTTGATGATTGACAAAAGGCTAAGTCAATAAGGACTTATTTACAAAAATCACGAAATGATAGAACTTTCAATACAAGTCAGGTTAAGGGAATTTTTCCTTATTTGTATTTTTGTTTTAGATTTTATGTAAGTGATATTAAGGCTCTCGTAATTAACTTAATCACACACACATAAAATTGGTTTTGAATAAGAAACTTAAAAGGCTTTTAAGTAGAATTTATTGAAAATATTCTTTGGCCTTTAAAGTTTTTCAAAAATCAATTTCTACGAGGAATAATCTATTATGTAGCTCGTAAATGTGCTTTATTGAGTCTTTATTTTTCGGAGCTGTTATCTTTTGAAATTCAAATTTTGAACTGGTATAATCAATTATGGTAATAGATTATGCTTATTTTAAACACATTTTAAACTCAGCTTAAAAAGCTTTTAATTGCTATTAATTGTATTAATTATTCTTGAGCCGTTGAGTTTGAATTTTGAACTATTATAATCGATTATAGGCTTTTAATAATCGATTATTGTTTTTAAAATAAAAATCCAGAGAGTTGATAATCGATTAGGATAATCAATTATCCTTATTTGATCAGTCTTTGAACTTAAACAGAGAACAAGTAATCGATTAGTATAATCGATTATGCCCTGACTGCTTCAAAATGTGCATTGTGATTTTGATATGATCCTACGAAGGAGCATGTAAATTTTCGGATCTATCCTTGAGTGACAACCAAAATATGAAGAAGAAGAAGAAGAAGAATAAGAAATACAAAAATGGATAAGATAAGGAATGGAATGTAGGCACCACAATTCCAAGGGAATTGATAAGCCGAGGTGAGGATCGCCGCCACAAGGGTCTTGGACTCTTGATAAGATCAAAGGGGTTGGCCCAATGAAGAACCCAAGAGAGAACACTCTCACAATTGGTAAAAACCAAATTGAACATCAAAGTTGTATTTCATCATGTAATAGGTGTGTACATATAGCATAGGGAAAGAAAAACCAAAGGTCATCATAAGATGACATATACTCCTAATAACTAGACATAACTCTCCACTAAGTGGTTATTAAAAGAACATAACTATCCTACTTAAGAAAATAATAAAAAGTGGTTTCATAACTTCTAAAGGAGTTACCTAGGCATGCAAGCCAAAGGTTGCTCTCCTTTGTAAGTTCCAAAAACGTGCCAGCCACCATTCATAATGGGCCTTGCTCATTCATCAAGTTTAGTGTAGCCCAATTAACATATAACTCATTAAAGGTCCAAGAATTCGTATTAAACTTGCATCCCGTTTTTCACCTGATATAAGCCGAATCAGGTTAAGAGTCATGAGATATTATTTGTAGATAATTTCCTAATTTTTCCAACGAACCAAAGAATGCATCAATCGGGGATCTGTAGCTCAAGATACAGCCAAAACAAACATATAGATTCAGCATAATGAAAATAAAATTTTCATCAAAAATTAATTTGGCCTTAAATTGGATATCATTCTTGATTTGCATCATTCCCTCCATCTTGAAGAGAATTCGATCTCGAATTCATTGCTTTTGGGAATCGTCTTCATCCTCCGGGTTCAAACACAACCCTTTTGAATCCATGGGGCACCTCTATTGGAATTGTTTCTTCAACTTGCTTCAAAATAGAGTTATCACCTGTAGGCAAAGATTTTGCATTAGTATTCAAACAAGCATCTTTACATAGAAAGATATATATAGGATGCCTTTCCAACATTGCTCCCTTCACCTTATTTTCTTTTATAGGAAGACTCTCAATTCTTCATTCAACATTTGCCTAAATTTTTTTCTTTTTATTTTCCCCTTCAAAAAATGCATTCTCCACCTTTTTCTCAACATCTTTTTCATTCTGTTTGTTTTCATCCATTCCCTTTTGTTCTACCTTTTTCTCATGGCTTTCTTTTTTATTACTTCTTCTTCTTTGCTTTCCTCATTCACCAGACACTCTTCTTTTATTGTTTTCTCAATCATTCTTTTTTTCTCACTCTCTCCTTTCAAGTACATTTGATCTTCATACACTTTTTTTGGTGACAATGATCCAAGAGTAATTTTGCGATTATTAAATACAAATGAGTACCTATTGTTGTAGAGAACATATTTCGCTTCTCGTTCAGTCCTCCAAGGACGCCCAAGTACCAAGTGCCTCATTTCTATAGGCTCCACATCACATAACACCTCATCTTCATATCTCCCAATCCGGAACGACACTAGTACTTGTTTGTTCACCATCACATCACCGAGATCACTAAACTTCGGGATGCTCCAAATGACATACGGTTGTGGATGCTCTAGAAGAGGAAGTCCCAACTTTTGCACCATGGTGGTACTAGCTAGGTTGATGTAACCCTTTCTATCAATGACCAAGCTACATATCTTGTCATTCACATAGCATCTAGAATAGGAAAGATCCTCCATTTTCTTGGCATCATTTTTCTTCATTAGTGACTCCATGATCGAAGAACCCACTAAGAAAAATTCAAATTTCCGAAAAAATCGAAAAACAAAATCAAAAGTCACTCTAGGAAGGATGGCTCTAGATACCAAATGATATGATCCTGATCCAGACCGCCTTGAAGTTTCAGACAAAAGAGGGATATTGACGCCACATTCAAGATATAGGTGAGAAGGTGAGTGATAAGTCATAGGTTTGATCGCCACAAGTTGCCTTGATAAGATCAGATTTAGTTCTTTTACCCAAGAACCAAAGGGAAGCTCTCACAATAGAGAAAACTCTTCAAATTTCATTATCTTCAAAACTGATTTGTGTAGTACAAGAGTTCCCTATTTATAGGCTAACTTGGAAATACAAGAAATAAAACTCCCACTACCATGCATTTACCACAAGTTGATAATTGCATTTACATTACCTAGTAAATAAGCATAAACATGATAATAAATTCCTACTAGTCATTATTATGACTTAGAGCACTACTAGGAAGCATTTAGTGAGGCTAGGAGAAAACAAAAGGTCACCAGAAAATTCATCCTAAAAAATATTACGAAAATTAAAATTAAAATGATAAAAATTGAACTTAATTATCATCCAATAAGCCCACTAATAATAGTGCACTAATCTGGATCTGAATATGCTTCTTTCCGCATATTCAAGCCATTCATGCTTCTATCATTCCCCTCCTCTTGAAAGTGATTTGTCCTCAAATCCAAACCCGCATCAAAAGTTAGTGGATTATTTAATAAAATCTTTCTTTTGTTCTTTCCAACTTTTGCTTGAAATTTGGCTCTTCCATTTCTTTTTCTAGCAAAGCTCTCATTTTTCATGAGATATCCATCATTGCTTTCTTTTTTTCAACTTTTATCTCATGGTTTTCCATTTCCTTTTCTTCTCTCTCATCACTATCCTTTTTTCATACTCTTTATTCTCCCTTTCAATTTCTCTATCGCATCTTGTAACACCCGGTTTTTCACTGTTTACTGTTTTTATATCGGTAAAACAAATAGCAAGGATAATAATTTTATTTTTTAAACCTAGAAAATGATTTTGGATAAACCAAAGTCATATTTAATATTACCATTGAATGCCACAATTAAATTTTGGGTCAAAAATTCAGACGAAAACCGGTCTGTGATTTATTGACATTAAGATTTTACTCCTCAAATGACTTAATTTTGACTCGTGAATGAAACACTTAAGATTTTTATGAAGATTCCAACTTCTTTGGCTATTTTAATTTTTTTTCACCTACAAAGTGAAGTAATAAATATTATCCAAGGGTTTCACAAAATCGGCTAATTAACGGAGTTGAGAACGGGATTTGCGGGACCCGCTAACGGATAAATAGGATGTCAAATCATGATGAGTCATTGTGGATGAGTCATAAAGATAATATCCAAGAGTGATGATTACTTTTTAGGGGAAATGACCATTATGTCCTTATGGTTGATTTTAATTACAAATTAACCTAAAGTAAGATTACACCTTTATCCTTGGATTTTTGCATGGTGGACCTTCCTATCCTTGAAACCCATGGCCCAAAGGCTGCCAAGAGGCCCAAATTCACACCTATTTAAGGAGCACTTCATCTTCTCCAAGAGTTTGCTCTTTTTTCTCCATTAAAGTGTTAGGTTTCCATAGCTCATTTTGTGAAGGAAGTGTTAGATTTCTTGCCATTTTCTTGATTCCAAGAGGTAAACAATTCTCATCATCCTTATTTAGCATCATGTTCTTCATTGAATTTTTCATTTTGAAGTCTTCATCAATATGATGCATTTTAGGGTTTCTAGATTCAAAAATTCATAGCAAATCATAGGAAAATCCATTTGACATGAAACCAATTTCTATAATCCTATTATTACCTCTATATTCTATATATATAAGCTTGAATCAAAAAAAAATTTCTAACCCTAAAAACCTAAAGAGTCCGAACCTATACTCTAGAAAACTAGGGTTTTGTTCCAATTTTTCCTAACTAGTTTGTCATGATTCAATCTTATAAGTTGAATAGGTATTGAATCTATATTGTATGAACCAAATGAAGGTCTCTAAGCCATTTTATTGATCATGGCCGAAATTCATTTGATGAGGGATTGGAAGATTTAAATTCAATCTTTGTTCAATAACTATTGATTTAGGGTTTTGAGTAATTAGGAGTGATTAATCCAAAAGTTTAGAATTTTTAGAGATTCCTAACCCTAAGGGCAGCCCTAGGCCGAAACCTACATGTAGTAATATAGGTTTGATTAATTTGTTTGATTGTTGATTAGTTGTTATGTTTAATGAAGGATAAAGTTAGATTACCATTTACGAGCATTACCGACACTGCAAGACTTGTCAAAATTATTCACTGAAGAAACTGTGTTTTTGAGGTAAGGGGAAAGCCTGAGGGATTTTTCTTATAGCCATGTGTAATTGTTATTGTGTGTCTTAATTATGGTGTGTAAGTATTTATTTTGTTTTTAACATTATTTGCTTATTGATTATCTGATGTTAATTATTTGATTTAACTGCATTTAATTATTTGTTGTATTTGGTGATATGTTTTAAATTTCTATGTGTCATATTATTGATATGAAATAATTGTTGATGTGGATTGTGAGTTTGAAAGCCTGACAGTGGTCAGAGCTCGATTAAATACGTGGTAAAAGCACTTAAAAGCTTTTTATGAAATGATGAAGTTAATTTAGGTGGAAATATTAATATAATATTACTTAATTAATTATTTGGTGTAAAATGGTAATTTATGAGAAATAATATTATTTTAATGATTTAACGGTGAAAGAGCGTTTTAAGAGTCATGGCGAGGACGTAATCGTGAAAATATTTTAGCACCGTTAATTTTTACCCAAAGAATTTCTAAATAATAGAAAATATTGTTTTATGAAAAAAGTTTCAAAAATAACTTTATTACAGTGTCAGAAAAATTAATTTACAGTAAGGAGTCACGTTTTAGCCTAATTGCGTTTTGAAACGGCAAACGGCGGACAATTCCGTCAATATTTAAGAAAGTATTCTTAAAAATGTGTAATAATTAATAATATTGATAATTAGTTTTAATTGAGATTTTTAAGTTCAAATTAGTGAGTTTTAAATAAAATGAATTTCCAACGTAAAAGGATTTTCGGTAAACAGTAGATTATTTTGGTCAAAATTAAGAAAGGTTTGGTTTTACTTCGGATTTTAACAGAATAAACATGGTTAAAGTTGTATACGAACCTAGCCACCGAGACGTCGGATCTAGTGTTCTTAAAGATATGGCCCGGGGCCCAAAAAGTGGAATAATGGACTAGAAGTCCTATAATCAGTGTATTGGTTTTGTGCACTAAAATCTACGTGTCTAAGACTGGTGCATCGGTCTAGATTCCGTGATTTGCACACTTTTGACTTAAGGTCAGTTATGGTTTGATTGAGATATTAAACTTAGTAGTTTAAGATAATGGGTTGTCGCGAAACTTTTTAGTCCCAACATATAAAGAATGAACACAAAGAAAAACAACGAGAATAAAATGTTTTACATGCATCCCAAGGCAGACGTGCCTTTGCATTGAACTTGAATGCTTGATGGCAAGTATTCATGCAGTTTGCGTCACTATGCCTAGATGGATATACGACCACGTAGACCATGTACTAAGAGTAGTCACCACTTTGCCTTGAGTTGGACTGTGGAATGGTCAATAGAACTTTGCCATATCGGGCATTGATTCTGCCTTAATTGGCAACTAGAGCCTGATCAGCTCATCCATTGGTTGATTGGAGCTCCGGAGATTAGGTCTCAAAGTTAGTTGATGAATATTGAAGTGTCATTGTTTTTAAAGCCGTTACGATTGACGGGTATGAAACCCTTTGAGATATATATTGTTTTTGTCTTTAATATTCATGATTAAATGGTAATTGAAAGTCATACATGTGGTTGTCATTTTAAAATCCATATATTGGTACTCACCCTTGCATGTTTTATTGTTGTTCTTCTTTCTGTATGGATATTCTATTATATGAGTATAGATGGACTCGGCGATGCCTTTGGTCCATGCGGGGGTCCCCTCCACTTTGAAGATGCAGACAATATAAACGCATGGGTCATCCACCCGAGAGCCCATAGCGTCAGGTATACCGGGCATGTGCATACTATCGAGGGTACTATAGAGACTGGGACACAATGCGAGCATAGGAGTGTGGAGACCATTGAGGTGTCATTACCTCCACTGTGGCTACTTATTCATCATCTGGTTGATCACGGGAAGCTGGAGGCACAGCCCTTGGCAGAGGCAGCACCTGAGCCAGTTCTGGAGGAGGTTGTGGTTGATCTCGAGGAGATGATAGTAGATCTGGAGGAAGATCCAGAGGAGTTCGTTGAGGATGTACCCGAGTATGTTCCTCTAGGTGATGGGGATGATTCACCTGACGAGGGTACTGGTGTACTTTCCTTTGATTCCTCTGCTGGGAGTGGGATAGACCCTGGTCTTCCCAACGGGTATCATTAGTTGCTGACCAGCTGTAGGTAGTTTCATTTTTGGGGTAGTGATTCCGTCAGTCTTTCTGGCTACTCAGAGCCATGTTTTTTGTTATATGGCCATAGACGTTTCACTATAGATATCCTTATGCTTTTACTTCTTTACTTAGTTTGTGAATGACCTGTCCTTATAAAGGTCCTATATAGTTACATATTTTGTACAAAAATTGATGATGCATATGATATGCATATATACATATATGGTGTGTTATGTGGTTGTATGTTGTTAGATGTTGTCAAGTTAACAAGAAAAAGGAAAAAAAAAATTATCACTATTTTTTATATAAGAGAAGTATTAGAAACATTATTTTCCGAAAGTAACCAGCATAATTAAGGTTTATTTTCCGTAACGTGTTACTGTGTGAAATTCTAGTATGGGTGTCACACATCTCCCATATCTCCTTCCTCCATGCCTCCTCCTTTTTATTTCTACTAGCTTGTCAAGAATCACATTGAACTCCTCCATGCTTCTTTGAAATCTTTTCATTTCAAGGAATAGTGTTGCCATGATAGGTGGTGGGAAGAAGAATTTTGTTTTGGGAAAAAATGGAAGAACAAGATCAAAAATCACTCTAGGAAGGATGACTCTAGATACCACATGATATGATCCTAAAAAGGAGCATGTAGATTTTTGGATCTATCCTTGAGTGACCAAGCAATATTCAAGAAGAAGAAAATAAGCAAATGGATGAAGGTAAGAAATGGGATATGACGCCACAAACCAAGGTGGATTGATAAGCCAAGTGAGAATCGCCACAAGGGTCTTGGACTCTTGATAAGATCAAAGGGGTTGACCCAATGAAGAACCCAAGAGAGAACACTCTCACAATTGGTAAAAACCAAATTGAACATCAAAGTTGTATTTCATCATGTAATAGGTGTGTACATATAGCATAGGGAAAGAAAAACCAATGGTCATCATAAGATGACATACACTCCTAATAACTAGACATAACTCTCCACTAAGTGGATATTAACAGAACATAACCATCCTACTTAAAAAAATAATAAAAAGTGGTTCCATAACTTCTAAAGGAGTTACCTAGGCATGCAAGCCAAACGTTGCTCTCCTTTATAAGTTCCAAAAACGTGCCAGCCACCATTCATAATGGACCTTGCTAATTCATCAAGTTTATTGTAGCCCAATTAACATATAACTCATTAAAGGTCCAAGAATTCGTATTAAACTTGCAACCCGTTTTTCACCATCATAGAAGCCGAATCAGGTTAAGAGGCATGAGATATGATTTATAGATAATTTCCTAATCTTTCCAACGAACCAAAGAATGCATCAATCGAAGATTTGTAGCTCAAGATACAGGCAAAACAAGTATACAGATTCAGCACAATGAAAATAAAATTTTCATTAAAAATTAATTTGGCCTTAAATTGGATATCATTCTTGATTTGCATCAGATTTTACATTAAATAATCAATTATGATTATTGGGTAATCAATTATTGAGTGAGAAACAGCAATTTTCAAGAGATTTTGACCTATGCTTCATGTTTTATAAAAAGGTCTCTTTGAGAGAATAAAGAGCACATAAAACTCTGATTATTTTCTAACTCTCTCACTCTTGAATCATACTTTCTAATACTCTCAATCTTACACTTGCAAAGTTATTTGTTGAGAGTCTTATACACCACATATGTGTTGATTATTATTGAGCTTCAATTTGTATTTATCTATTGCACTTTTGAGTGCTTCGATCTTGTAAACCTTTTTCTGATTTATTTGAGTGTGACCTCACGAAAACATTTTTGAGGCTCTTGCACAAGGGAACGTATATCCTGAGATTTGGGTAAGGGTTCTCTGAATTGTAAAGGTTCTAGTTGATCCTTTTAAAAACTAGAGTTGATTGAAAACCCTTGGTGGTATTGCCTTGGGGACTGGACATAGGGCATGAAGTTGACACATGCAAACAAAAGAAGGGGGGGTTGAATTGTGTTTGTTAATAATTTTCGAAAACAATTTTTGCACACAAGGAATTAGAATCAAAAGCAAGCACAAAGAAATAGATCTTTTAAAAAGCTTTAACAAAAGCAATATCAAAACCCCTCAGTTAGTAAGAAACAAATAAAGCTGTAAGAGTTCGGGAGTAGAAGATTCACACAAGATGTTTTATCATGGTTCACTCTCTTCCAACCAAGAGCTACGTCCAGTCCCTTCTACTTGAAGGTTTTGCTCCACTATTTCCCAAATAGATTACAACCAAGTATTCAACACCTGTCTAAGCTACAAGTATTTCTTTCTTACCAAGCCTCTTCAGGCTCTAACTCTAACTAAGAGATTTGACGTTTGATCTTCTTAACTCACTATGTGTGAGGATATGAAAGTTTAAGATCAGATGAATATTTTCCCAATATTCAAACTAAGGAATACATACTGTTGCTTTTGAAAGAATATTAGAATGAGTGATTATCGATTGGCAAAAGTTGAGCTAGCAAGGTTGTGCAGGCAAGAGTCAATCTTCAATATCTTAGGTCTTCTATTTATAGTGACCTTCTTCTTCACTTGTATTTCTTCAACGGTTATTTTGAATAATCTCGTTTAGAGATAACATTTAATACATGATATCCATTGTGACTGATAGCTTGATTGTGGCAAGCTAAATAGTACTATTGGTTATCGAGGTAGCATGAAATTGGAGGCTTACTGCTTTGAGTATTGCAGCTTGAGAACTTGTTGTTCCTCCTTTGTGTACAATCCAACTTTTTCACCCATAAAGTTATCATCGTACAGATCATTTTGCAGTATCTCATTGTATGATTTTGCTTTTTGCATTTCTTGATGGTACTATGTTTCTTTTACAACCAGGTTAAACATTAAAGCAGACAAAATAAATGTGAAGAACAAATATTCTATTGAAATAAATATCAATCATTTGAAATAAATTCAAGAGATTCAGATTGCATTTATTTATTCAAAGATGGAGCTCGTCTACTTTAAAAACTCCGTCTACTTAGTTATATGTGAGACCAAGTCTGTTTCAACAAATTATTTTGTTTGTCCGATGACGTGGCATATCCTCTCGTCTATCAAGTCTTTGGACTTTCTATTCCTCAATGAGTTATAAAGATCTCCGTCTAGTGACATAGCAGATAGAGCTCGTCTACCTGGTTACTTTATTTTTCAGTTCATTCAATTTTATTAATTACTTTCGTCTGCTTACGTGGCAATCTAGACACGTTTACTCTCAAGTCTTTGGACTTGCTGTATCTAAGAAGTTATTTTGATTTCCGTCTAGTAAGCATTTAGAGCCTCGTCTACTTAAGAAAACCAGTCTACTCAAATAAATAAATAAATAACTTTTACCAAAACATTGAGCAGTCTGTCTACAAGGGTGGACACGTATTTTTCAAGGAAAACTTATCCCAAGTTTCTATTACGTATATTTAAATATTCCTGCATAACTGGAAGAACATGTTAGATCTCAACTAACTCTTTGCTAAGAATGTTTAATCTTTTTGTTAACATTAAAACGTAGAGATTATTCAGTCCAAAACCACTTTGGTTCCAATAGGCCACATGGGTATTTTGTGGCTGAACAAGATATATCGTTGTGTTCATCTTCTCATCCCTTATCTCTTTTATTTATGCTTTTATCTTTTACTTAAACGATTTTATTTTCACGCGACGTTTATCAACTGATTATCAAAGTGTTTTAAAAGGAAAATTATTTTAATTTGTTAAAGTTTTTGAAAAACACAGTTCACACACAATTCACCCCCTCTTGTATTTGGAGTCACTTGTCAACAAAATGTGGGTTGGTTTAACAAATTTTAGGCCTGAAATATTTTTAGCTTTGTCCAATCTGACCCGAAAATTTGTTAGACCGACATGGGCTGACCCATGGTGAGTTGGGCCACCCCGTTGGCTCGACCAATTTTTTGGTTTTTTTGTTATAGGATGCTATATTTTTTTTGTTATATGATAAACTCTTATGTTATGTTATAATGTATTACTAAATTTTTTTTTGTTATTTTGAACTCATACAAGTTTTTAAAATGGATTCATCATGTTGTGACTACTGTATTACCTTTCAAATGGTTGTTATGAGCTTATATAATTTACTTTAGTCGTCAACGTAGATAAATCAAACCATTAATTTATATTGTTAAGGAATACAAAATCAAAGATAATTATTTTAGTCTTTCATTATATTGTTTATATGGTTAAGAAATAATTTTTTAACAATATATATTAATGGGCCAATCCATTTAGCCCGTAAAGAATTAGGTTGGGCTATAAAATTATTGGCATGCAATTAATTTGACCCAACCCAACTCAACTCAAAAATATGTTGGCATGTCATTGACTGAACTGAATGGTCTGCCAGGGTTGGACCAGCCTGAGTTAACATGTCTACGTGGAATATCCTAACAAAAATCAAATTGGTTGCTGAAAAATTTAGGGGACTCACTTTTAATCCCTAAAATAAATAAATTAATCTTTTATTTCCCCAAATTTTTAAATGCGAGACACATTAGTTCCCAGATTTAGTTCGGATGTCCATTTACTTGCCTATGTGTCTCATTAACCATCCTATTTGACCCGTTAGTGGTCTTGTATGACCTATAACGAATTACCGCTGTGAAAATTTAATGAAAAGTGAAAAAGTGCATTTTTTAGGTATTTATATTTTAAAACTGTGCATGTTTTCATTTTTTATTCGTTTTCCACAAGGAAATTCATCATAAGCCACGCAGGATCACTAACGGGCCAAATAAGATGATTAATAGGACACATAGACAAGTAAATGGACTTTAGAACTAAATATAGGAACTAATATATCGCTTTTGAAAATTTGAACACTAAATAGATAACTTATTTTTTGTAAGGACTAAAACTTGGTTTCTCGAAATTTTTGTGGGACCAATTTGGGATTTCGCACGAGACCATTGCTATTCATACTTTGCAGCTTGGTTTTACCAAAAAAATTTCCAAAAATACCCTCTTTACTCAATTATGGAAATCATCTGGAAAATGGAGAATGGAGCCAAGAGAGTATCGAGCACAGCGAAAGCAAGGAGACGGCTCACATCGAGGGTATCGAAACCATCAGCATGTTCATATACCCACTCGGACGGTCGGTCCCGGAGAGATGCGAAAAACACCGTCGCCATCGTCGACGACATCCTCATGATATTCAAATTGCTATTCAGCATGAGATTGGGAATCTTGTTGTGAAGCAGGTTGAGAAACAATAAGGTGGGTGCCTATCAACGTGGTCACAGTATGAGTGGAGTCCTCAAGAATATCATCTTCATCTAATGCTGTTGTTGGTGTTTTGGATTAAAGTTGCACGATTGTAGTGGCACTGGGTCACATGTACGGAGAAAGAAGTAGCTCGAAGGGGACCAATATGCTTTCCGGATTTGATTTTCCGGATGGATTCCAGATTTGATTTTCCGGATGATTTCCAGAATTGATTTTCCGGATTCTTTGTTCTCCGGATTCTTTGTCACCTATGCTTTTCAGATTTGATTTTCCGGATGGATTCGGACTTGATTTTCCGAAAGATTTCCATAATTGAATGAAGATGATATTTTTGAGAATTTTTTTTTGACAAAACCAAACTATAAGGTGTAAATAATAAATTACATGGTGTGAATAGCTGAGCCCTCACACGATCACTATCTGAATTTGAGAACGTTTATTTATTGGTCATATCTTTGGTTAATGACAGTATCCGACAAATAAAATCCCAAACGCCAACAACGCGATCCCAGGGCATTTCCGTCATTCCATTCCAGATATCTTCTTCAATCGCTATTAGCACCTTTTTAAGACGAGGGAGAACAAAACTCACAACAAATTTGCGTGTCCACTGTAAATTTTCCTTCCCCCATTCTGTATTTCCTCAGGAGGTGTTCCTGTTTCTCCAAATTAACACCCCTGAGATTCAACCCTTCTATTACGAAAAAAATTAAAAAAAGAATTTTAATTTCAATTCCATTTCCTTTACCGTTTTGATCTTCATTCTCCCCTTCCAATGGCGTCCGATGGCTTCACTGACAAGAACGCGGTATTCCGGAAACTCAAGGCCAAGTCTGAAAATAAGGTTCCTCCTTTTTAATTTTTCTTTCGAATTCAAGCGCCTGTTATTTCAATTTCTTGTTTTTTAAAAAAAATTACATCTTGAAATTTTCATTTTCATTTGTGTTCTCTGATTTATTTACGAGATCGGGTTTCAGATCTTCGATTCCGCACGCGTTCGTTTGATTTTTTAATTTTTAATTTGTTGGGTGTGGTTTTTTACTTTTTTTTTTTTTGTTTTGTTTCAGATGTGTTTCGATTGCAATGCGAAGAACCCAACCTGGGCGTCCGTCACGTATGGGATCTTTCTATGCATAGATTGCTCCGCTGTTCATCGCAGTCTCGGTGTGCACATCAGCTTCGTGAGGCAAGTTGTTCGTTTTATGCTAGCCGATTTTGTTTCAAAATGGCGAACTTGGTTGTTGATTTTCTATGAGAAAAGTGCCTACATCCAATTGTAATTTGATTGTGTAGCTAATTGTGCAATGATGAGGACTGAATAAACATGTGGATGAATGAATTTAGACTAGTGCGTTATAATGTTGTGTCATCTTTTAGAAATTCCCCGAAACAAATGATTAAATCTTGTTCAATGAGTAAACCCTATTTTAGTCCCTGTAAAGCACTTGTCATAATAGTCTCTGACTTTAAGAAATTAACATATTAGTCCTTGAAACTACAAAAACCAGCTAGATTGATACTTTTGTTGGATCAATTTGACTGATCATAGGGATCAATTTAACTGGTTTTTAGGTTTTAATTGTAGTTTCAGGGACTAATATGTTGATTTCCTATAGTCTCTATTCTGTACTTTGGAAATGGAAAAATGTTTCTGTGGTCCGAGAAGCTGTTTAGAATAAATAAATGCCAACGGATTTTTCAGTGCCATGTAAATTTTGGAGGTGGAGTAAATATTGGTATTGCAGCAGGTTGGCTTGCTTCGTTAAGGGCTTTAAATGGGAATCAGGATGCAATGGTGTTTGATATGGCTTGAGTTGGAACTTGGAAATATCTTTTTTTTTGGCTTTTAAATTTCAATCAGGGTGAAATGGTGTTTGATATGCCCTAACGTCTTTGCTTTTTACTTAGTTATTATGTGAAGTAAATTACAACCGGAAGGGAGGAATGTTGTACAATAAACGGAAGAAGGCTGAAAAGATGAATGTCTTAATAATTGTGTTATTTTTAATGTAGATCTACAAATTTAGACTCATGGAGTCCTGAGCAACTAAGAACGATGAGCTTTGGAGGAAACAATCGTGCACAGGTTTTCTTTAAGCAGCATGGTTGGACTGATGGTGGTAAAATAGAGGCAAAATATACATCCAGAGCTGCAGATTTATATAGGCAAATTCTTTCAAAGGAAGTAGCTAAAAGTATGGCTGAGGAAGCAGGTTTGCCATCGTCACCTGTTGCTTCTCAGTCTGCCCAAGGGGCTAATGGACTTCCTGTCGTCAAGACCAATGAAGTACCAAAAGAGAACATTCTGGAGAAGCCTGTGACCACTTCTTCACCTAGAGCTTCACATACAACATTTTCAAGTACTATCAAGAAGCCTATTGGTGCTAAAAAACCTGGGAAGAGTGCGGGACTTGGTGCCCGTAAGCTCACTAGAAAGGTATGCAAATAATTATCTGTTTGCAGATTGTATACTGGAAGTGGTATATTTGAAGTACCTATTTGTTTATCTTTATCTTGTTTTCTTGTTTGATTTGTTGGTATTATTTTGTTGACATATTATCCTTATGAACTGTAGCCAAGTGAGTCTCTCTATGAGCAGAAGCCTGAAGAACCACCTTCTCCAGTTTCATCCTCAACAAACAACAATTTGCCTTCTGGGTCATCTCTAACATCCCGGTTTGAGTATGTAGAAAATGTCCCATCATCCGAGTTCAATTCTGGAGGTTCACATGTAATTAGTCATGTGTCTGCACCGAAGTCATCAAGCTTCTTTGCAGATTTTGGAATGGATAGTGGCTTTCCAAAGAAATCTGGGGCAAGCTCCTCGAAAGAGCAAGTAAGTCTTGTACCTGAAATTTCTTCCCCTGCATGGTGTAACTTCGAGGTTATCATTTAGAAATAAGTTATATATGATTCTCTTCAAATTCTGATATGTAGTCTCTATTCAATATTCAGTTCAGATTTTTTAAAAAGATACGAGTCCATGGAGCCAAAGATGTTGGTCACAACCTTTGGAGAAAATTATGCAAGTGTTTTATAAAAAAGAATTAATCCTAGCATACATGTAGAATTTATTTCGGGAGCGAATTCCCTGACGTTGTGGCGCGCAACGTCAGGTGACTTTGAAGCTTATTAGCCGTCGGATCAAATCCGACGGCTCACAGATGAAAAAGCTTAATTTTTTTCACCAGCGCTGGGCGCTACATCACCAGCGCTGGGCGCTGGCTTCCACACTCGCGAGGCGAGCCAAGGTTCGCGGGGTGAATCTCCAAAGATGAAAAACGCTTATTTTTTCACCAGCGCTGGGCGCTGGCTTCTGGTTTCCACACTAGCGAGGCTCTTTGAGTATGGTGTCTCACCAGCATTTTTTCTAGCCAAAGCTAGAGGGGGAACCTGCACTCTTGCCACTTCTGATTCAACAGAAGATGTTCTTCACCGTGCTTTGTTCCTTCGTGAAAATGGATTTGGTGGATGGCTAAGGAAGACTAGAGGTGGTTGCAATAAAACATCTCCACTACGAGTTTTATTGCAACCACCTCTAGTCTTCCTTAGCCATCTCAGCTATAAGCTTCTCCACCGGAACTTTGGTTACATCACGGCACGCCAATATCGTGAAACCAATCGGCTAACACAAGACATGCCAGACGCAACCAAAGAGAGACCTCCAAAACTCGGTGGTCATAAATCTAAGTGGTGAAGAAACTATGGCACTAGCAGCAAAGCAAGATCTTTCGCTTGACCACTCCCCGCTCACGCCGATGTTTGTATTCACAAGCATGCGGTTTTGCGAAGAAACTGCAAAGTCTTCACAGTTATTCTTGAAGACATGATAGCCACCAAATCCATTTTCACGAAGGAACAAAGCACGGTGAAGAACATCTTCTGTTGAATCAGAAGTGGCAAGAGTGCAGGTTCCCCCTCTAGCTTTGGCTAGAAAAAATGCTGGTGAGACACCATACTCAAAGAGCCTCGCTAGTGTGGAAACCAGAAGCCAGCGCCCAGCGCTGGTGAAAAAATAAGCGTTTTTCATCTTTGGAGATTCGCCCCGCGAACCTTGGCTCGCCTCGCGAGTGTGGAAGCCAGCGCCCAATGCTGGTGATGTAGCGCCCAGCGCTGGTGAAAAAAATTAAGCTTTTTCATCTGTGAGCCGTCGGATTTGATCCGACGGCTAATAAGCTTCAAAGTCACCTGACGTTGCGCGCCACAACGTCAGGGAATTCGCTCCCATTTATTTCTCCTCTTCTTATGGCATTTGGATTAGCTCAATTCTGGGGAAATAACCAATCATTTTTCAAAAGCTCTGTCGGGAAACTTTTGATTATATGCTGTTTTGAACACAGAATAAGCTAATCCAAACATGTATTTATGGATTTCTTCTTTCATTAAAAAATCTAAATTTATTTTAATCTTTGTTTTCAGGGTGAAGCTTTTATTGATGATCTTTGCCAAAATAAGTTTCTATGTGAATATTGATGATCTTTGCCAAACAAGTGAGAGAAACAAAACATTGAGATGATACTAAAGAGAAAAGGACTAATATTGTCTTTTTCTTCCTGTTAAATGCATTCATATTTATAGTAGGGGGTGGTAAATAGTCATGGGGTCTAAAAATAAATTGATTCCAAGATGTTGTCATCAATAACATGACATGATATCATCATTATGATGATCTTGCATGGTATTGATGGCTGGTTTAGCAGGAGGACATCCAATAATGTTTAAAAGTAATATAACCATGAAATCATTGAGAAGTGCTTGAAATAGAAACAAACTTAAACAAGACTGAGCTTGATAACTCCAGGAAAAATGAACCACTATCAACCCCAGAAAAAGGATATGCAACAAGAGGCAATGAGTGTATATCTGAACAAAGATAAACCACATAGGACCTTGTTGACTTGCCTGCTTTAGCAGTAAATAAGCATTATTGCCTTCATAGGCTGAAAGATATTGATATTCTTTGGTTAAATTAGTCTTGTTCCTGCAAAATCTTAATTACTATTTAATTTTTAAAAATTATATCAACATGGTGCGTACTCGTGTAACATGTGGACATGCATTGATGGAGTGACTTCCATAGGCCATAGATGTCAATCATATGGAAAACATGTATTTCTTTTTTCATTAAATATTATAACCTGTACCTTATTTTGTTTGTTAGCTTTTGCTTTGTTTGGCCATGCAACTTATTTTGTCTTGCTGTGTGTCTGGTATCAGATTCAGGAATCTGACGAAGCAAGAAAGAAGTTCTCAAATGCTAAATCTATTTCTTCATCCCAATTTTTTGGAGACCAGAGCAAAGCTGCAGATGCGGATGCTAAAGTGACACTATCAAAATTTTCAGTATGTGGCCTTTATTTTTTTAACTTGCTTGAACATTTAAGTTAGAATACACATTTCTTACTAGATTGGATGACTTCTTTTATATCTCATATATTCTTTTGATTGGTGGAACTCATTGACTGATATGAATAGTAAGGGCCATAGACAGAAGTTGCTTTCAAAAGTTCTGTTTTCAAATCAAGTATGAAGATTAGATAGGAATGATTTTGTTCTCTCAAACAAGTCCTTTTTTATGTATCAAAACAGTCCTTTTGATGCTTGAACTGCCATCTCTAGTGCCCATCTCTCAAACAAGTCCTTTTTTATGTATCAAAACAAGTCCTTTTTTATGTATCAAAACAGTCCTTTTTATGTATCTACAGGGTTCAGCTGCCATCTCTAGTGCCGATCTTTTTGGTAACTCGAGCGATAACTCCATTGATCTTTCTGCTAGCGACCTCCTCAATCGATTATCTTTCCAGGTATTCCTTAATTTTTTTGGGATTTAGATATTTCATTATTCTTTCCAGGTATTCCTTAATTTTTTGGGGATTTAGATATTTCATTATACTTCATCTCCTCGAATGAGGAACTGGTAATTAAACTCTTGTTATTAGTTTCTGTATTAATAATATTGGATGGATGTCACACTCCCTCCTCCTCCCTATTTTACAGGCACAACAGGATATCTCTTCCCTTAAAAACATTGCAGGAGAGACTGGAAAGAAGCTCAGCTCTATAGCCTCTAGTTTGATGACAGATCTTCAGGACCGAATCCTCTAAAATTGTATGTTCTGTTCGGTATCCAAGAAAATCTTTGGAGCCTGTTATAGATACCAGCCAGTTATGTTTCGAATGTAATATAAAAAGAGTTCAATATACAATTCTTTGAGAAACAAAAAATAAGATACTTTTTTTCAGGTTTGTCATAGGCTGGTGTTTTTACTTTATCACAGATCACCGGTATTGTTTTGAGCTGGCTAATTTGTTTTAGACTTTCTGTTTTCTGCTTAGTCCAGTTTGTTGCAATTTCAACTGTGTCATCTGGTATCAAACTGAGTTCCTAATGGTTCGATGTCTAGTTTTAAGTAAAAATGAATTATTTTGCGTTAAATCAAAACCCTTTTCAAAGTTAAAACAAAATTTGCAGTAGATATTAAATTCTTTTCAAATTAAGGTGTTTTAGGAAATAAATAGCTTGAAATTAAAGCTCGAATTAAAATACGGAAATGTAAAGAGGATAGGGAAAGAAGATGAACACCACAATATATCTTGGTTCGGTCACAGACTATCCATGTGGCCTACGTCTAGTCCTCAAGGCACTCTAGTTTTTAATCAGGATCAACTAGAAACTTTATAATTAAGAGAACTCTTAACACAAATCTCGGGACATACTATCCCTTATGTAAGAGCCTCAAACACTAGCTTTTTAAAGAGGCGCAGCTAGAATCTTTACAATAGAGAATTTTTCACGGATCAGGGATATCACCTCCCCCAGTGAAAGAGCCTCAAACAATAAATAGTGAGATCACACCCACTAAATACTTACAACAGAGACCCTCTCTTGTAAGAATAGTAATCAAAAGATGGGTTGAGTCAATCCGACTCTTACCGATATAAGGCACTCTTAATAGTGCAAATAAAAATAAATTGAAGCACAAGTTACAAGAACACCTATATGGTGTGTAGAACTCTCAAGATAATATGGTTAAAGTGATAGTGCAAGAGAAATAGTAGAGAATATGTTTATCAGAGTTTCTAGCACAAGTGAAATGGTAGAGTTCTCTCTTATGAAAGTTGCCTAAGTTTCCTTTATATAGAAAATGTCATTAACTCAAGGAAATTAGGTCAAGCCCATTTTAAAACTCTTTTAGTCGCGTAGTAATCGATTATTTAGAATACATAATCGATTATTTTAACTCATATCAAAAGGCATGTCTTTAAACAGTCTAAGACAATCGATTAGGATAATCGATTACATGTTTTCTGTGTAAAATCATTTGAATTTTAAAAAGGGCATAGTCGATTAAACTAATCGATTATCTATTCTCTGTCTTACATTTCAAAAAGCCATAATCGATTTTTCAAACATCATAATCGATTATATAATTTTGAATTCAAACTTAACGGCTAAATAATTAATACTCATTTAAAAACATTAAAGCCAATTAAGTTGATTTAAAAACGTGTTCAACATAATATAATTGATTATGCTAATCGATAATTATCATTTAAAGTAGCTGATTCAAAATCTTTAACAACTCTAGATTTGATTACTCATTAAAGCATATTAAGAGCTATTAATACTATTTGAATTTGGAAAACTTAATGACTGAAATTAATAACTCATTTAGGTTTATTTAAAAGCCATTTAAGTGTTATTTTGAAAGCTCATTTATGTGTGCGTGACCAATTTTAATTAGAGAGCTTTACTTACCATTTACATAGGGAATCTAAAACATACAATATAATTAATAAAATTCCCTTCACCCATCTTGAAAGACTTGATTTTCTGGATACTCTTTTCCGCTTTTTGCAATCTAGTCCCTCTGGGATCATAGCTTTGCTTATTCCAACCTGGACTTTTCTTATTCACAAATTTCTCATTTATATCGCATTAGTTCAAGGTATAGAAATAATAATAATAATATTTCACATTTTATTTCATACACAAAGCTATGTATAAATCTCATAAGACATATTTAGAGATAATATCATATTTAATATTCTTACGTCTTTAGGCATATAATAATAATTCCAAGTATAATTCTATGCGAAATACAAACATTTATCAGATATAATTAATAATTACATGTGCATTAAACTTTATGTTCTATACACATTATCATTCACCACTCTATCAAATATTCAATATATATCAAATGTCTCAATAGCACCAATATATCAAATATAAGTGTCACATGGCATTTATCAAATAATATATAATAACCCCAATATTCTTTTTATTGAATTAATACCATGATACTCTATTTGTTAACATCAAAACCTACATCATATTGATTGGCTCATGTTCTTCCCTTAATACTATATTTGTCAACATCAAAACCTATATCACCTTTAGATTCACAGACTTTTATAAATTGTAGGTCAAGTAAAATTGAGGTTAAACTCATAGAATAATAAATTTGAAGCTTGTACAGTTTAAATATTTTTTTTTATCTCTGTTAATTAAATTTAATTCCTCTGACAATTATTTATTATTAATTTAACCTCCGCCAATTGCATTAAATTTTTTTTTTTTGACAAACCAATTGCATTAACTAGATTATACTTTATACAATAATTTTTCTTGAATTTCCGTGAGTAAAATTTAGGTTTGCCATACTTTTTATTTAGTCAGTTGACACTAACGGCTTAACGCTAATTATTATTGGATAAAATGCAAGTCTAGCCGTTTCCTTTTATTTCAAAGAATAAAAGAATAAATTAAACCGTGTCCCTCGGTCGAAATGACACTCTTCAAGGGAAGATTGCATAGTTCTTAGTGTCGATGGGAGCTATTTTGGAAATTTGGGTAGAGCTGGTTTTGGCGGTGTGTTAGGAAATTCTGATGGTGGTTGGGTTGTTGGTTTTTTGCAGGTTACATTGGACACTCTTGCCTTCGTGCAGAGCTGTTGGCAATTCTTAATGGTTTCATTCTTGGTTGGAACATGGGCTTTCAGAACATCATATGTTACTCTGACTCTCTTAACATCAATAGTATGGTCACAAAGACCAAATCTCTCAGCTGAACAAGTATGCACCTCTGGTTCTTGACTTTCGTTAGTATCTTTGCTAGACTTGGATAATGAAGCTGTTTCATACCCTCCGCAAAGGAAACTGCAAGGCAGACTTCATGGCCAAGCATGGTGTGGCTAATGAAGATCATATGAAGTGCGTGCTTGCATGATGGTTTTACAAACGTGATTTTGGATGAAAATTTGTCACGGGACTACTAACGAATTGGGATATATAGACAAGTAAACCAATATTAAAAATGAAAAGAGGGACTAATGTATCCGTATTTATAAATTTGAGGGATTAAATGAATAATTTATTTTTTCAGGGATAAAAAATGGGGCCCCTAAATTTTCCGGGGAGTGATTTGGATCTTTATTCAAAATAATAATAATAATAATTATATTCTACTACTTTTTAAGTTTATTAAAATAACAGTAAAACCTGAACGTTAATTACAGTATCTTTTATCTCCCCCAATATATGTTATGCAGCTCAACGAAAGATAAAAATGTTTCAATATATAATACTATTATATTAGGGATTTGCAGTTATTTTTATAAACTTGGAGGTGATGGAACGAAATTTACAAACTCTCCCTCCATTTGCCGTTTGAACAGTTTACATCTTCCTGGCTCTCGTTTTCCGTTTCTCTCAAAACACAAACGAATAAATAACTCAGCAAAGTTTTCTGTTTTGCATGAACATTGGAGAGCTGAGCAACAACACTACTGATTTCTTTAGCTTGAGAAAAGAAAACAAAGATGCCGCCAAGGAAGTCTCGCAAGAAAACGGACACCCCAAAGGAGCCAAAACCGGAAACTCATCCCATTAGTCCTCGACCGCCATTGCCACCACGAGCACCATTACCACCTCTGCCGCCACCACGACCATTACCACCTCTGCCGCCACTAGTCCCTGACGTCCAAGATGACGACATAATTCAACAATTACCTGGCGAAGATTTGTTTCATAGTTTGTCTCCATTGGCCTCCACTCCATTCTCACCGGAGGCACTCCCATTGTCCACTATTTTACCTTCAATCCCTTCATGTCCACTCCCAAGCTCACCTCCCAAAGATTTTTCTTCTACCTCCTGGACTAACATGTACGACGATGATCAAGAACTAGAACAACAACAACAGCAACAACGATCATCATCATCGGAGAAAACGGTTGATGACTCGATTAACTCGAAACCGAAACCGAAACCCACCACGCCTCCCCTCTCACCACCACCTCTCTCATCACCTCCAGATTCCGAAGAAGACTTCATAATTCGAAGAAGAAAAAGAAAGCCCCCGAGGTTGATCGTGCCTCAGCCAGATTATGATTATGATATGCAAATAAAGGCAACATTTGAGTCGTTGTTTGGTCCTGATGAGACTTCTGAACAAGAATGGGATCCCACGTCACCTTGTGCAAAATTGGTGGTACGTTATGCTCTGTTCTGTTACCCTTTTCACAATCTTTCTTGGATTTGTTCAGTTTTGATAAATCTTCTTGTTTGGCAGGGAGCTGGGATTAAAAATACTGGTAACATATGCTTCATGAGTGTTATACTGCAGTGTTTTACACACACCGTGCCACTACACCAGGGTCTTCGTTCTTGCTCCCATATCACCCCTTGTGAGCTTATTTTATCAACTTCTTGTCTTTTCTTATTTCTTTCTCTCTGTTTTTTTTTACTGCATGACATCCCGAAAGTAAATCATTCTTTAAGTTTGATTTATATATTAATGTAAAATTGATCGTATGAAATCGTAACCATAGATTTATTTAAATGAATGCGTGAATGTAGGGATTCCATGTATGTATCTGGGCCCTCCTAATGTAGTTCCCGAGAAATAAAAAATCATAAAAAATTCCAACTTGGGACTGTATTTTCTTCTTCGAGAGCTTATTTACTCTTTAATTTTTGAAGATATTGATTTCTAGAATTGGATGTTAATTTCAGGTGGTGCAGATGGTTTCTGTGTTCTTTGTGCTCTTCGTGAACACAATGATGCTTCACTAGCATTATCCGGGGGATATCTTGTTCCTAAAAAGCTAGTTGACAATTTGAGCTGTATCTTTTTTTTTTCTTCCATCATTGCTCTTTGCATGTCATGATTTTTGTGAATAGAAACTATATTACACCATTTGGTAATGAAATAGAACTTTTAAGAACCCTTGTCTATGTTGTAGTCCATGACCTCCTAACAGATTTTTCACCTAATTTCATAAGACACCAGCAGGAGGATGCGCATGAATTCATGCAGTGTGCCTTAAATAAAGTGGGAAGATGTTTCTCAGATGGAGAAGAAAATCTAGTCCAAAAAGTATTTGGAGGTCGTCTTATTAGCAAAGTATGATAAAATAATACTGTTAAATAAATAATCCTTTTTATGGTTTAGAATTTATGTTTTTGGGGGCCAATTCTTACATGATGATGTTTGTGTTTCAGCTTCGATGTTGTAACTGTGGTCACTGCTCTGATACTTATGAGCCAATTATCGACATAAGTTTAGAGATAGAAAATGTGAACAGCCTGAAGGATGCTCTGGAGTCGTTCACTATGGTGGAAAAGATTGATGAGAAGCTTACATGTGCTAGTTGCGGGGAAATTGTGTCCATGGAGAAGCAGCTTCTGCTGTATCAAACACCAAATATTGCAGCATTTCATTTAAAGAGATTTAAGAAAGACGGGGACTCTGTTGAAAAGATTGATAGGCGTATTTATTTCACAATGGAATTGGACTTACAGCCTTATACCTCTGGTGATCTCGATGATAATGTAAGCTGTGACTTTATATTTTTAGAGTATTCTTGTTTCTCTGTGATTTCTATGTTCTGACTCATTTTTGTGGACTGTGGTAATAGGTACCTTTGCAATATGATCTATATGCAGTTGTTGTGCATATTGGATCTACACCTAATTCCGGGCATTACTTTTGCTTTGTTCGATCTGCCCCAGACAAGTGGCATCAAATGAATGACTCACAGGTAGCATCAATTGAGCTTTAATCATTTTGAATTGCAAATTATTGTGTTGATTAGTTTTATTCTTGTTAGCTTAAATGTCTGGCAATACTTGTTCAGGTTACTAGAGCCAATGGAGAATTAGTGCGGTGTCAGGTGGCATACATGCTGTTTTATGCACGACAGGGCACACCGTGGTTTTCTAGTATTATGGGAACTCAAAAGTCAGTTTCCGACAATGTTGAAAAGGATGAGCACAAGGTTGATCGTTCGGGTGGAGAAAATGATGATGATCCTATGGATGGTGGAAAGCCAAATCCAAATGCAGTTTCGGACAATGTTGAAAAGGATAAGCAAATGGTCGATAGTTCTGAAACAGAGACAGATCCTATGTATGGTAGAAAGCTAAATCCAAAGGCAGTTTCAGACCATGTTGAAAAGGAAGAGCGAATGACTGATAGTTCTGATACACAAACTGATGATGATCCTATGGATGCATATAATGATAGTATTGATGTCTCTGGAGAAGAATCTGATGCTCGTACCAAAGGGACACCTTGAGCAGCAGTAGTGGTTTCAAACAATGTCATCAGGAAGTTGTTGATATATTCGTTTTTTTGGTTACATAACAATTGTTGATAAGCAATTTTTTATAATAGCATATATGATTTCTCCGATGTTGCTGATTCTTCTCCTATAATGGTTTTTGTCTTGCAGTTCCTGTGCTAATGTACAATTTGGATGGTTACTAGAGTGACCATTAAATGAGGCATGGTGAATTCTGATTTATTTATTTTTTTGAATTTTTCTTTTATTGAAGGCCCATTTTGGTCCTTAAAAAAAATGGAAAGACACTCTTGTTATTATTAGCCCCTTATTTTTTACAAACACGAAACACTTTAATGATCTTTCAATGAAATGATTTCAATTTGCATACATTTACAATACTAGATGAGACAAACTGGCTCAGAGACAAATCCGATATATCATTATCATCATCATTATTATTATGATGTTGAATTACTCTTTTGGTCCCCAAATTGTTTTAAAATGTTCAATTTGATCCCTTAATTCCTAAAACATATTCAAATAGGTCTTTCGGTCAAGTTGACTAATGATGAACATATGATATTGTCAAATATAACATGACAAACTAAACATATTTTAACCCATTCATTAAATACACATTTTAAAATGAAAAAACCAAAATAGATTCAATAAATTTCAGAGGTGGAAGCAAACTAAAACAAGAAAAAATACAAGAATTGTTTGTGCAAGTCTTAACTAAATGGAAAGTCCTCATTCCTTTAAAATAGCTTCTTCAAGGGTAAGATATTGATAAGTAAGAAGTATCTGAGGACTAGGTTCACGAAGGAGTGCATTTCTCCTTTTCGAAACATTAAACCAGAATCCAACAGGTACAATGTTGAAGCTCATGCTGGGATCTGTGCCTTATACAACAATTGGAGAAAGTATCTTATACAACAACGAACAACGTAACATCAAAATATTATGTTCGTTTTCTCATACAATGGTATGAACATAATTAAACTATAATGTGTGCGTTTAATGAAATAATCAGTTGTAGACACAAGAAGCGGGGTTGACTTGTGTTTACTCATACCAACTATAAGAACAAAACAAGTTAGAGTTGCTAAAAATACGGGGGTTGGATACGGAATCAGTTAATCACATTTTTGTTTATATTTTATTCATAAAAAGTTGTACACAAAAAGATATTACAATTCATGAATAAGGCCTCTAGCATTATCTATATCCGTGCTAGCAAGAGTTAGTTCATCTGCAGAATTTCTGTTTTCACTGTCTGTCTCTGTGCCAGCTTCGAACCGAGTACATGATGGATGGAAGATGTTTGCCAACCCAGCAAGCCACTCGGGAAACTGGCATCTGCATAATTTGATTCCGAATTAAGGAAATTTTCTATTAGTGGGTTAATTGTAAGTTTCTTCTAAGTGTTCAATAAGCTTGAAAGCCTACCCTAATTCTGAACTGAGTTAGCGATGCCCTCAACCAAATTTTTTATGCACCGATAAACAAACACTATATCCATCAAAGGAATCTGGTTTTACTGACATACTGATAGTATTCTTTCAGCCCGTAGAGTTCCCTGAAACATCAATCAGTACACTGTAAATATAAAAAAAAAAAAACAGCTTACTGTGAAAATGGATACAAGCTTCAACATGATTGATAAACTCTTATTACTTTTTTAAAAGTGAAAGGACACAAAAGCAAAATAATAATTAATAAAAGCTTCAGGAAAAAAAAAATTAATGAAAGTTTGAACTCTGCTTTGTCATTGATCTAAAGTGCTGCTCCATAGATCCATGACTTTGGTACAATAGTGTTCTTATTTCGGATGGTGACATTACTGTTGAATCACCGTAATGGAAAGAGCGGAATGCACGCCACCAGTTGAGAATGCATGATTATTTTTAATGAGCAGAATAGCAGATGCATATCATGAGGACAGGAAGACGTGTGAGATGAAATGAAGGTTATTCACTCTCTCTTTAATAAGCGACAATCCAACTCAAATCAAGCTCAGGTTTCTCATTAGTGACAAGAAACAAAAAAAAATCATTTTTACAGACCATCTGAAAACTGTGCAGAAAAGCTAGTACTAAGTTTCAATTCCGCTCAATACTCAAAATGGAACAAGACATCTCAAGAAGGCAAGTTCCAAGTCGTTTTCTTAAAAAAAAGAATGTTAGAGATTTGGAGAACGTTTTTATAAGAGAAAGCACCTAAAAGCAGAGAGCGCTAGTAATATTAAATGACCCATTGCATATATTGCACACAGAAAGGTAGTAATGACCCCATTGCAAGCATCACGATAACCAATAAAGAAAAAAGATAAACTTACGCTAGATCTGCAAGGGACTCTGATTTAATCACAGCTTTCCCTTCTGAGTGTTCTAGACATGAATAATGCATTATCATTTCCTTTAATGTATGCTTGGTGCTTTTCATATCATTATCCCACAAGATGCACTGAAATCAAACAGTAGCATTTTTAAGACTGTCACTCGTGCCACAGTAAAAGATAAAACAGGTCATAAGTGCGTTTGTTGTGGTTAATGTAGAAGAAAGAAAAAAAAAATTTACCTTCCTAATATATTCTCTTTTCACGTCTTCATAAGAAACTTTTCCTTCAGGTGAAAATATTGAAGCATTCCAGAGTGCCCCTCTAGCGACCATCACTGACGAGGCACCTTATGCCAATTGCCAAGCCAGTGTTATGAATTTAAATAAGAAAATTGAATACTACATAGGATTCATGGCAAAAAAAAAGTATGGATGTTACTACATATTTAACATAAAAGTAATCATCAAGACCAAAACAACAAAAACAAATCAAATGTGATAAAAAGTAAAAACTTAAAACTTTCTTGGCATATGACTTTCTATGACATCCAAATGCTATCCTAACTTTCCTTGAATTTGTTTTCTACAAGCCTTATCGGTTATCTTTGCAGACCCGTAAGTGACATTCAGTAAATGGCCTGATAAGGATTGGTGGGAAGCTGTTTCTTATGCACAACGGCAGGAAGGTGATCAGCAAGAATTTTTACAGAAATTAGTTCAGTCTCTTTGCAGTTAGTTTTATGGCCTTGTATTTCCTAGAAGCTTCCCAGAGCTTCCTTGGAATTATAATAGAATTTTCGTTTCTCACGTTTAATATATTTAGAAATAGAAGAATGTCTACATCTACTTAGCTGCCATACACTTTCCTTTTACTAACCCCACATTATTATGAAAGCACTCACCTTAATTTCTAATCTACATCATCAAAGTGTTGTCATAATAGTGTCAATAAGGGATTCTATCCATTCATTGTATTTACGTTATTATTATCTTTCCTATCATATGATGTATATATTAGGATTAGTAATCTGTCCATTCATTGTATATAACGAGATTGCCTAATTATAGGGATTATACTAAGAATTAGAATAATTGTCATTAGTGCCATTAATGGCTGTAAATGGGTCTGTACTATTTATTGAGGAATTTCTAACAATGAAAGCAAGAAATCAGAATTTCTGACATGGTATCATGAGGCTCTCGATCGGACCTGTGATTCTTTCAGCAACACCATACTTGGTTGCTCTTGTCTTGGTGTTCTACATTACTCTTAGTTCGTGTTCTGGGTCCTTTGTTTCTAGTTCGTGGGTTTCTTTCCTTCTTCCTGGTCCGTGCGTTCTCGTGTTCTTGGTTGCGGTTTCATGGCTACAGAAAATTTGTGCTCGCTTTACCGGCAAGAACTATGCTGCCTGGGCATTTCAATTCCAAATGTTTGTGAAAGGGAAAGGATTGTTGGGTCATCTCGATGGAACTGCTACTGCCCTGACGGCGGCGGCGGACAACACTGCATTGGTTACATGGGAAACCAAAGACGCGCAGATCATTTCTTGGATCCTTTCCTCCATTGAGCCTCAAATGGTTAATAATTTGCGCTCCTTCTCGACTTCTAAAGACATGTGGGATACTTGAAGAATATTTACAATCAGAACAATGCGGCGAAACGCTTTCAGCTTGAACTCGATATTGCAAACTATCAACAGGGACCTATGTCCATTCAAGATTATTACTCTGGTTTCCTGAATATGTGGGCTGAACATTCTGAAATTTTACATGCTGATGTTCCTAAGGATTCGCTTGCTGCTATTCAAAAGATTTATGAAGTCAGCAAAAATGACCAATTTCTTATGAAGCTTCGTCCAGAAGTTGAAGTTGCATGTGCTGCTTTACTAAATCGCAGCCCGATTCCGTCTTTGGAGGTTTGTGTTGGTGAACTTCTTCGTGAGGAGCAACGTTTACTCACCCAAGGCAGCATGTTGCACGACCATAATGCTTCTGAAGCTATTACAGTTGCCTACTCGGCTCAAGGTACCGGCAAAGGTCGTGATATGAGGCATGTCCAGTGTTTTTCCTGTAAACAGTTTGGTCATATTACTATAAATTGCAGTAAGAAATTCTGCAATTATTGCAAGCAACGTGGCCACATTATCACCGAGTGCCCCACAAGACCTGCACAGCGCCCTATGCAAGCCTTTCATGCTACTGCTGGTTCTGCTGGCCTGTCTCCTCCTTCCACCGCTGCCAGCCATGATGTTCTGACTCCAGAGAAGGTGCAGCAAATTGTTCTGTCTGCTCTCTCTACCTTGGGCATCCAGGGTAAGTCCACTAGTGCTTCTACACCATGGTTTGTGGATTCGGGGGTACTTCTAATCATATGACTGGATCCCCGGACCATTTACACAATGTACATGCTTACAATGACACCCAAAACATTCAGATTACCGATGGTAACACTCTGTCTATCTCTGTTGTTGGTGACATTAATCCTTTCTTTAGAAATGTATTTGTGTCACCAGGACTTGCTTCTAATTTAATTTCGGTTGGCCAATTGGTGGATAATAATTGTAATGTTAATTTCTCTTGAACTGGTTGCTTTGTGCAGGATCAAGTGTCGGGGAAAGTGACCGCGAAGGGACCTAAAGTGGACAGATTGTTTCCGCTCCAATTTCATTCCCCTAGTTTTTCTTCGTTTGCTTGTACTGGTTGTCCTGCATTCATTTGAGGATTGGCATAATAAATTAGGACACCCAAACTCTGTTGTTTTGTCTCATTTAATAAAAAATGGTTTGTTGGGCAATAAAAATATCACTTATGACTCATCCTTTATATGTTCTGTGTGCAAACTTGCCAAAAGCAAAACTTTCCCCTTTCCTCCCCATGCTCATCGTGCTGAAAAATGTTTTGAAATTATTCATAATGATGTTTGGGTGTCTACTGTTTTATCTCATGCCAATTATAAATATTCTGTGACGTTTATTGATGACTATAGCCGCTTTACTTGGGTTTACTTTCATCGTTCTAAAGCTGAAGTTTTCACAATGTTTAAGAATTTTTTGTCTTATATTGAGAACCAATTTCACACCTGCATTAAGATCTTGCGCATTGACTCCGGTGGGGAGCATATTTCTCATGCTTTTCAGGAATACCTGCAGCAAAATGGTATCATGTCTCAGCGTTCCTGTCCCTATACGCCTCAGCAAAATGGCATCGCAGAACGTAAAAATCGGCATTTGCTTGATGTCACACGGTCCTTGCTCCTTGTAGCCTCTGTCCCTCCCCGATTCTGGGTTGAAGCTCCGTCTACATCTGTCTTTCTAATCAATCGTCTCCCTTCTCAGGTTCTCGGGTTTGATTCTCCTTTCTTTCGTCTCTTTAATGCACATCCTGATTATACTAATCTTCACCCTTTTGGTTGTGTATGCTTTGTCCACCTTCCACCTCCTGAACGTAATAAACTAGGGGCTCAATCTGTCATGTGTGCATTTTTGGGTTATAGTACCACTCAAAGGATTCTCGTGTTATGATGGCACTTCTCATCGGTTACGCATTTCTAGGAATGTGGTTTTCTTTGACCAGCAAATTTTTTTCCCATGTTCTAGTCTTTCTTCTAATGGTTTTGTTACACTCCCTGACTTTTCTGATGTTTCTCATTCTATAGAACGGTTCAAACCAGGTAAAGTTTATGTCCGGCGCAATCCTACTTTGTCCCTTCCGGTCGCTGATCTGCCACCTGTCCCTGCACCAGCAGCTCTGCGTCGCTCACACCGAGTGTCTCGTCCACCGGATAGGTATGAATTTGGGCCTACTTCTCTTACTGCTACTCTATCTGGCACATCTATTCCTACATGTTATTCCCAGGCAGTTAAAGATGTTCGTTGGGTCAAAACAATGAATGATTTTTCACTTGGGACATTGTTCCTCAACCTCCAGGTGTTAAGCCCATTGGTTGCAAATGGGTCTATTCGGTGAAGCTGAATTATGATGGCACTCTCAATCGTTACAAAGCCAGATTGGTCACATTGGGTAATAAACAGAGTATGGTGTGGATTGTGATGAGATGTTTGCACCTGTAGCAAAAATGACTAGTATTAGAACCATTCTTTCTATTGCTGCCTCTCAAGGCTGGTCACTCACTCAAATGGATGTGAAGAACGCATTTCTTCATGGCGACTTGGCAGAAGATATTTACATGACTCCCCCTCCAGGGATGTTTTCCTCATCTGACGGTGTGTGCAAGCTCAAACGTTCTCTATATGGCTTGCGACAAGCTCCAAGGGCATGGCTTGAAAAGTTTCGGACTACTCTTCTCGGTTTCTCTTTTACTCTGAGTTGCTTTGACTCCTCCTTGTTCATTCATCGTACGCCCACTGGTATTGTTCTTCTACTTATTTATGTCGATGATATGATTATTAATGGTTCTGATCATGCTGCCATTCAAAACATTAAAGAGAAGCTCCAGTTTTCTTTTCATATGAAAGACCTCGGTTGTCTTCACTATTTCTTAGGCCTTGAGGTTTATTCCGATTCTACGGATATTTTTCTTCATCAGCATAAGTATACAGAAGACTTGATTTCTTTAGCCGGTCTTACTTCAGTCACTCCAGTGGATACTCCTCTTGAGCTTAATGTCAAATATCATCATCATGAGGGCGATCTATTGTCCGATCCCTTGTTATATCGCCAACTGGTGGGTAGCCTTAATTACCTGACCATTACACGCCCTGACATTGCCTTTGCAAGTGAGCCAATTTATGCACACTCCTCGCCATCTTCATCTGGCCGTTGTTCGTCGCATCATTTGTTACTTGAAAGGCACCTCTACTCGAGGCCTATTCTTTCCTGTTGGGAAGCCTCTAAAATTGGTTGGCTATAGTGATGCGGCTTGGGCTGGTTGTCCCAATACACGAAGATCGGTCACGGGTTGGTGCATGTTTCTTTGTCCTGCATCAATCTCTTGGAAAAGTAAAAAGCAGTCTCGTGTCTCCAAGTCCTCCACAGAATCTGCGTATCAGGCTGTCTACGGCCTGTTCTGAAATCATTTGGCTTCGTGGGCTTTTGGCAGAGCTTGGCTTCTCTCAAACTACTGCCACACCACTCTATGCTGATAATACTAGTGTCATTCAGATTGCTTCTAATCCAGTTTTTCATGAACGTATGAAGCATATTGAGGTGGATTGCCATTCTATTTGGGAAGCATTGGACAATCAACTTATATCTCTTCCTCATTACACATCAGAACTTCAGCTTGCAGATATCTTGACCAAGGCTGTCCCACGACCTCGACATCAGTTTCTCATTAGCAAATTGATGCTCCTTGACCAGCCGCATCAATTTGAGGGGGGATGTCAATAAGGGATTCTATCAATTCATTGTATTTACGTTATTATAATCTTTCCTATTATATGATGTATATATTAGGATTAGTAATCTGTCCATTCATTGTATATAATGAGATTGCCTAATTATAGGGATTAGAATAGGAATTAGAATAATTGTGTCATTAGTGCCATTAATGGCTGTAAATGGGTCTGTACTATTTATTGAGGAATTCCTAACAATGAAAGCAAGAAATCAGAATTTCTGACAAAGAGGACTAAATATCAACCCGGAGCTTTCCCTCAGAAGGATGAGTTCAAGATAGCCGATCTAGAAATGCAAAAATTACCTATAGCATGGCATGCAGGCTTGATCCAATGCAGCAGTGGGGAAGGCAAAGAGGTTAGTTACTCTGTAAACCAAGGGGTACGCTCACTCAACCATTTCTATAGACTTGAGGGGAATTTATCATTACTTTCCAAGAGAATGAGCCGCATCTTGTCTGAGGGTTAGATTTTAGCTTGTAGAGAAGTCATTAACAATGACTGAGAGATTAGGTAGCAACATAAATACAAATAAGACAACTCAGCTCGCTGACACTTGTGATAAAATAAACTACATCCAAAAATTTGTTTCACTGCATAGAATCTACAATTCTAACAAGCATAACTGAAAAATATTTGAAGTCTTGAGGAATTCTTTTCAGCTACCTGTAGCAGATTTAATACGTTTGAAATCATCATACTCAAAGACATCACCATTTGCTATAACTGGAATAGATAATGCTGACACAACATCAGCAATTTCACTCCACTTAGCAAGATCTCTGGGCCTATCTGGGACTTTCCTGCAAAAATAGATAAAAAGGAACAAATAAAGCATGTTTTAATGGAAGAAAGATAAAAGAATCATCATATTTGTGATCCAATTCTGTAATGCTTTAACGGTACCATATGTCAGTTTTTTAGCTTCATAAGCATCAAATTATTTAAAAATGATGAATAAGTCCTAAGTAGCATGTATTGTTCTTGCACACAAACGCACGTACACACAGTCATGGAAGCCAAAGGTATTAACAATTTTATTGAATTCAGAAATGTATGAGAATTGCACAGAAATGGCAGGGCTAGGCTCCACAGAGAAAAAACAATCCATGTCCAAGCTAGAGGCCAAAAGGAATAACAGAAAAGTAATCATGATCCTGTAGCTCACTCCTCTCCCATAACTAACTTCCCCTCTTCTTTTGGTGGGTCCCACATACAAAAACAAAAGCATGACACAATACTATCTTACGTGGTCCTGGCCTATTTTTTTTTGTTTTTTTTGTTTCTTCAAGTGTAGACCCTCCAGGGCTTAGGCCCATCTCCCTTGCCTGCTACTAGTTGGGCTTGTTGAGACTCCAAGCATCTGATGTACTTAGTTTCACTAAGTTTTGATGATTCCAAACCTTTGAAGTATGATTACACTGACCCAATTGAAATCGTCTGATGTATTTGCTTAAGTGTGCAGTACTTCATAAAAGAACAGACTCTTTCTTATGTGTCAAATATACAGAATGCTTCACTCGTCTGATCTTAAATGCTTGATGAAAGACATGTTAGTGACGTCTAACTAAGAACGAAAATATTTTGGATAAAAAATTCATTCTACATCAGACACCCTTGCTATGTGATATTTATATACATCATGAATGAAGAAGCTAATAAATTCTATGTACAATTTACAGTATGACTAATTTAGATAACTCTATTCCCTATGATTCATTGAACCTATTTCTGTTTCCATACAATTAACCTAAGCTACATGGAAAGTGGAATACTATTTTCTATTTTTCCAACATATCTCAACAAGCAGAGTACAAATAACTACTCAAAACAGATCCCTAAACTTTAGGTATTGATATGAGAATTAAAACAGAATCCTAAACTTCAGGGATAGAGATCAAAGTTCAACAGAAATGCGTCAAGATAGTAATAGGATAGGAACCCTTTTTGAGCAAGGGGAAGCTCCAAGAAATTGAGGGAGGAAGAGTGAAATTGAAAACTAAAATTGGGTTAATTCTTCTCTGGCTTCATTGATTTCTCATGGGTTACATATAGCTGAAACGGTTACCCCAATTGGCACATCACAGGCCAAGTGTACACTAATGAAAATGGGAAATAACAAAGTAGAAAATATTCTAACGGAATGGAAATAACAGCAACTATCTACAAACATGTGAGATAGTGTGTGCTGACGTGTATTATTCAAAGACCTTAAGCCAGCTTGGTAATTTCCTAATTCTCTAGGCCTGGATTGGTTGGGCTCTCCAACACATTCTCTGGTCCATTGTCTATTTGAGGCCCAACACTTGCAGAAGTTGTAACACTGACCCCCAATCTCGTATCATTACTCCACCCTTTCACAATAACCTTGTCCTCAAGGTTGTGCTTTAAATAAGCCTTTCAAATTCAGTTGTATCTGCCAAAGGGGCCTCTAATTTGAGTTGACCATTCCAATGAACAATAAAACATTCCCCCGGATCCCACTGTTTGAACTGCAAAGACTCTGTTGCACGTGAAAAAGAGTAATATCCACCCGGATCCCATTTATTGGAATGCTGAAGGGTAGGCCAAGTTGTCGGTAGCTTGGGAAATAATGTCCAAACAATAGTAGCCATAACATAGGAATCATTCTTTGAGAGTGCCATGCAAGGAAAAACTGCTTCAGAATTGTCTATTGTTGTCAGTTCCCAAGCTTTAGATATATCATCCAAACTTCTTTGCTTCAGTGTGCCTCTAGTTAAAGGATCAACTCCATAGAAAAGTGGATAGAAATTTGCAACCACATAAGAGCAAGACACATTTCTTTCTAAATCCAGAATATGTTCTTTTTGGTGTTCCTTCATTTCTAGCCCACTGAATTAGGAAGGAAGCTGCACGAGACATAAGTTCTCTTTCAATGAATCCACATGCTTCCTCATAACTGAACATCACCGCAATTGTTTTCCATTTTACATGGTGCCCATTTATTCTATCCCCGTAAAAGCTCTCATTAACCAGAAGTATGTAAACAAGAATAACCACCATGCAAAAAATTTCCCAATGATGAACTAATTAAAAATGACTTCGAAGGTGGCCTCCATCTATTGACTATAACTTTTAGCCAGCTGCCTTCCTTCATGCTTTTCAAGAATCTTTCTGGTAGATGTGTTCCCCTATACTTCAGGTTCTGAATCCAATCTAAAAGCAAGAAAGCATTGTCTTTGGGTAGTGGTGTATCTAATCCAGCATTTGAAGGAGAAATATAAGGTATATCAGAAGCATTAACATAAAAGTTTTAAGGGATTTGATGAACTCTCCATTGCAAGTATATTGGCCTACATAATGACATCCCAGTACTCCTTCCCCTGCTCAACATAATTTTCTTTTCTCCATGGATTAGAAATAATCAGGGCTGCTCATGTGCTCACATTTGCAGTTACAAGAATCCCCTTTTTGCATTCAGTCACACATCCATAATTGTCAACAAGGGGCAAAGAACTACACAAACCATGAACATCCCAATCCAATAAATAACTCTTTGAGTAAGAGTGATATAAGAAATGAGCATATGCAATGGCAAGCCTTCAGTTAATTTTAATAGCAATGCAAATGACATTTGCAAAAGTGTGACCACAAATCAAGTTCCTAGCATCACTGTGATAGTGCTGTTAATGAATGTAAGACCCAATCCAAAATTGTGTTCCTTCAAACACTTGGGAAAGGCAAATGCGAAAATCACTTTTACCAAAAGCAGGGCCAAAAGGGATAATACCAGTAGCATAATCATTAACAATAGAATTGTGAGCAACAAAACTAAAAGCCGTATCCAATAACTCTAGAAAGGGATTTTGTAATGGCAGATACTCCATCCTTTCTAATGAAATCCCTAAGAATATCTCTAACACTTCGAAAGAATTTAACACATGGGTGCAACTAAGTATAGGATCATGACCCAAATACATATTGCATACCTTCAGAAAGGGAATATTAGCATTGACGCAGAGATCAAGGTTTCGAGGGCAAGTCCATGGGGTTGTTATCCAAGCCACGAAAGATGCACGGTGTAGATCGCCTAAGACTCCAACTTGGTCTGGTGGTTCCGACAACGGCGACACGAGCGGTGGCGACAGAATAATAGCTCTTTCTGGTGGTTTTGGCAGAGGCGATGCGAGCAATGGTGGGTCCTGTGGTCCTGGATCGTATGGGCCGTAGTCTAACAGTGGCACATCCCCAACAGAGGTGGCAGTGGTATCATCGAGGTGACGAGGTAAGGATTTGGGACGACAACGATGGTGTGCCTCAAATAAATTGTTGTCGTTGATGCATTGAACCTTGGGGTAGGGCTCTTGTCTCGCCGATGGAGACAAACGGTGGGGAGTCTAGGAGGAAGGCGGTGGTGAGGAGACAGGGGTGGTGTCGAGGGCCGTAGCTTTGAAGAAAATGGCATCGGGATCAACGATAGGATCTGAATCATCATATGGGTTTGGTTCTACTGCCTTTTCGTTCCCCAACAGCCTTTTCGTTGTCATCGTTGGCTCCTCTTCCTCATCTGAAATCGGTAAAAGGTGCCACCATTCAGGCTTGAAACGCCACAGAAAGGCAGTGGTAAAGGTGTCTCAACTGGGCTCTAGATGACAGTGAGACCACCAGAGCCACCAGTGGAGAGGACGACCTCTCAATGTCGTCACAGCCGCTGTTACCTTCGCCGCCTCTGGTGTGCCGTGCTCCTTGAAGTGTTTCTCGGTGCAAATCACCCAGTAGTAGGCATCTTCTCCATCAAACATCAGAAGCTCCATCTCTGATCTCGGTTCAGCGGGAAATGAGATCGAAAATGAAAGCACCAAATGATAGGAACCCTTTTCGAGCAAGGGGAAGCTTCAAGAAAATTGAGGGAGGAAGAATGAAACTGAAAACTAAAATTAGGTTAGTTCTTCTCTACCTTAATTGATTTCTCACAGGTTACATAGAGCTGAAATGGTTACCCCAATTGGCGCATCACAGGCCAAGTGTACACCAATGAAAATGGGAAATAACAAAGTAGAAAATATTCTAACGGAATGGAAATAACAACAACTATCTACAAACATGTGAGATAGTGTGCGCCGATGTGTATTATTCAAAGACCTTAAGCCAGCTGGGTAATTTTCTAACTCTCTAGGCCTGGAATGGTTGGGTTCCAACACATTCTCTGGTCCATTGTCTATTTGAGGCCCAACACTTGCAGAAGTTGTAACATTGACCCCCAATCTCGTATCAGATAGTTTGTTCTCCAGATCCTAATCAGAACTGGATTAACACATCAGGACAGTAATTATCCTGCTTTGACTGATTTGAGAACAGTCAACTCTGCCTATGTCATGCTTTCTTGTCAAACTTAGCATCATAGATTCATAGTATCCCAAGTCCGGATAAAAGAGTAGTGTTGTGCAAAGCAGTCAGCACACAACATAAAGCTGGGTAAAATCTTCTATGGGCATAGATCAACAATACAATTGTGATAGATCCTAATGGCCCCAAATGATCTATGTAACAGACTAGTAAGATAATTGGTTGTTGGTTGTTATTTTCTATTTTAGAATGGGCACCATAAGAAAGCAAAATTACTACATTAAAGTTCCTACCAAAATCAAAAACATTCATGAAAAAGAGACGAGAGCTGGAGATTACCTTCCATGGACGGCAAGAGCAGAAACACCAGTTTTCTCAATTCGCCTTGCTAATTCCACTGTATCATGGGGTGATTTTAAAAGTCGAATCTTACATGTTACTGGTGTGCTCAAATTCCTCCTTAATGTTGTTAAAATCTAAATTTTAAAGAGGAAGGGATCAAACACATTGCAGAAGTATGATGCGAACAGCTACAGATTACAAAACTTACATCTTGAATAAGCTCTGGCTTGGACAATAGAGCTGCGCCCATCCCACCACTCACAGAAAATGATTTCGGGCAACCCATGTTAATATCTATTGCAGCAACATCATTACACCTGCAACCCAACCACACCCCACCATACAGAAACATAAATAAACATCAGAAAAGGATCACAAAGAAAACAATTAAACACTTCTTCACTAATGGTGTGTTTGGTTTCCCATTGGGAAGGTCCTTGATAGGGCCTAAGGTAAGGGAAGCCCGAGAATATGAAGAGTCTATACCTGTAAGAAAAAGAAAAAGGGAAAAGGGGTGAATTTGGAGATTGCTGAGCTTGCCAGTTAGTGAGGCCATGTAACGAATTATATGATGAGTGTGGAGGGGAGGGGAGTCAGTGATGATTATGCTTTGAGTAGTTAGTTAGACGGAGAGAGTTATCTTTCTCTAAGGAGTTGAGGATTTTGGTTTTCCCCATTGGAGCTAATGTTGTTTTCTTATTATCAATACAACATTTCCATCTTTCTTTTAGTCCCGTGCTATATCAATTGGTCAAGCTGTCAGAAAGGGGTGTTCATTGGTTCAGATCGACCCGATGAACCCGAGAATCTGAACCAATTAAATTATTTCGGTTTTATTCGGTGTTCGAGTCTGAACCGAACCGATGCAAACCAAATCCGATGGTTATTGGTTTGGTTCTCGGGTTCAAGGATTTTGGAACCGAACCAATTACTATATTTTATATTTATATATATTTTAATATTTAAATAATTTTTTATTTTAATATTTACTATATTTATTTATGTATATATATATATTAATGTTTTATATATTTTATTTAATATTTATATATTTTAATATTTAATATTTTTCGGGTCCAAATCGAACCAAACCAAACCAACCCGTTTTTGAATTTTGGTTTGGTTTGGATTTCCTTACAAAAAATTGCAAATCCGAACCGAACTGAACCAATTAATTTTTATTGGTTCGGCTTTGTTTTTCATTCAAATCCAAAACAAACCGACCTGTGAACACCCACCCGTACTGCTAGATAACAAGTTCCCTTTTGGGAGTTTGAGTGTTTACTCATGGCAACAAAATGACAGATAGGGTCAAATCGTTGGAAGCTAAGGTTGTCGCTTTGGAGGATTCTGTCAAACTTTCAATGGTGAAGTTTAGGCAAGCCTTGTCACTTGAAATGGGTAACATGTTTGATAGACATATGGGTGAAGATCGTAAGGGGAAGTAGCAGCTGAGGTGGTGCTACTCCGGGAGTAGGCAAATCATCGTTTTCAAGTGACCATTTGGATGGTACCACATGGCGGTGAGGAAGGCTGAATTACCCTTATTTGATGGTGCTGATCCGGTGGGGTGGATAACAAGGGCGGAAACTTACTTCGAGGTGCAGGACACATCTGATGAGGTTAAGGTGAGGTTGGCTAAGTTAAGTATGGATGACCCTACAATTTATTGGCTCAATTTGTTGAAAGAAACATAAGATCATCTTACATAGTCCAAATTGAAGCAACCTTTGATCAAGAGATGTGGAGGTCGATATATTACAACCCATTTGAAGAGTTATCCAACTTACGGCAGACGGGAAGTGGAGAGGACTATATTGCTGAGTTTGAGTACATCTCTTCCAAGGTCTACCAATTGTCGGATGAGGAGTACCTCGGTTACTTCATGTGCGGTTTTCAGCCTGAGTTATGTTGTTGGGTTTGTATCTTCAACCCACACAACAAGTCATTGATGATGAAGATAGCTCGTGATGTAGAGAACGAAATGATAGGGACAGTTGATGGTCGAGGCAATGTGGTTCCACGCCCTCTGGTCGGAGATTCGAGAACACATTCAAGGAATTTCAATGGAAACTCATGTTGCAAAGATCCGGAGCAGATGTTTAAATCAGGTGAGCCAATGTTGGGGTTACGGGTCAGTTGGGACCTACCAGCATGAACGTGGACTTGGGAAACTTAGTAGGAGCCCAAAATAAGGGAGCTCCCCTTTATGTTGCTACTTGAACTGTTAAGGAGGAAAGTTTTGTAGTTTTTATTGATCAAAAGAGTCTTAAACATCTACAGCAACAGTGTGTGGCTAGCTGTGATCAACAACTTGGTGTCTAAACTCCATCTCCATGGTTATCATTTTGATGTAATTAACAAACCTGGATCTGAGAATAAAGCAGCAGATTCTTTATCTCGGGTTCATAAGGAAGAGGACCTCAAGATGTTGGTTTCTTCAACTATTTGGGACCTGGGAAAGGAGATAAAGCGACAGATGACCCTACTTTAAAACATATTATTGAGGAATTGCAAAGAGAAGCTAATGGTAGACCGAGGTTCAGTTTTCAAAAGGGTGTTTTACTCTACAAGGGCAGACGAGTGATATCTTCATCTTCTACACATTCCCTTTCTTTTGGAAGAACTTCATTCTTCACCTACTAGAGGACTTTCAGGCATCTTGCGGACATAGAGGAGGATAGCTGGGAATTTATATTGGATTCGGATGAAGAAAAGTGTTCAGGAATTGTAAAGGAATGTGATGTATGCAAACGATAGAAATGCTATGCCACGTCTCTGTATGTCAGAAATGAAGAGGAATGAAGACAAAGGCACAAAGATGCAAGTGTTTTGAGGTTGGACTGTTGGAGGGTGGGTTTTCTTGAAGCTAAGCCCACATAGACAGCAATTAGTTGTCCATAGGATCAATAGAAAACTGGCTCCTAGATAGTATGGCCCTTTTTAGATATTGGAGAAATATGGGTGTCACCTGAAAATTCGAAATGCCTCCGACTTTGAAAGTTTGCCCAATTTTCCATGTTTCCTAAGTCCCGACTTAAAGATGTCATTCAGAACTATACTCCTGAAGCAAAATTACCCACGGATTTAGAGGTTGAATTGGATGGGACTATAGAATCTGAGAAAGTGTTGGATAGTATGGAGAATGTAAAGGTCCCAAGGAGAAGTACCATTTAGTTCAGTGAAAAGGCTCGACGGAGGCAGATGCTACTTTGGGAGGACAAAATGTACTTCTGCAGCCAGATCCCTATCTCAGCCTTGCGGACAAGGCTATTCTTCTAGGGGCAGAAAGTGATAGGAGACCCGATGATGGACTCAATGTTTACCCAAATAGGGACCCATTATTGGGAATAAGCCAAGGGAATCCCAGGATTTGGAGTCTATATCCAATGATGATTATGTTTTTAGTAGTTAGCTAGACAGGGAGAGAGTTATCTTTCTCTAAGAAGCTGAGGATCTGGTTTTCTCCACTGTATGAGCTTAGGCTCTTTTCTTATTATCAATTCTACATTTCCATTTATCTTTTAGTCTTGTGCACTGTCAATCCCAAACTGGCATTTGGCAAAAGCTACCTTCCCAAAGGGAAACCAAACACTAAATCACTCATTGGATGCCAGAAAGCCACATGTTGATATGTTTATAACCATCCAAATTTTTAGATCTCCAGTCTTCAGCTTAGATCTTTATAACCATCCAATGAGATAATATGTTTGGAATTGGAAGAGGAGAAAAATCTTATGGCCAACTATGACTATGACAGAAATTGCAATGTTTTAAATGTTATATTGAACAAGTTTTCATTCTTATTTATAGTAACATCAATAAACAATTATAAAGAGCCAACAACAACAATAACAGTCAAACCTTATCCCACTAAGCGTGGTTGACTTCTACGTGGAATAATTGACCCACTAGGAAACGACCATAAAAAATTCCAAAAGATAAGAAATAATTAAATAAATAAAGTGCACAATCAACAATAAACAATTATTTCACTTAAAAAAAGGTAAAAGGAAAAATATCAACTTCAATGTCTATACTAAGGAGGGAAACTAAGATTTAATTGACTTACACTAACTGAGCAGCAGTCAGGGCCCTCACAGCATTAGATGTGCCTATTTGAAATACAACCCTATCTTTTTCTTGATCACAAGTTCTGAAAACAACATTTTCTGTCCCTTTCTCCACAAAATCAGTCGATCCAATGAGTTCTGAGCAAGAAGTAAAAAATGGGTTTCTTACAAAAGCAAAACTTAATCGGAGTGAGAGAAAAACCATAGGCAAATGAGAGATTAGCGGTGTTATCAATAGCTGTTGGTGGCCAATAGCGGAAAGCCAAAAATCCTCCATACAACATGGCATATAGCGTTGAGGGCAACTAGTGAAAACATGGAAGATGAATTAAAATAAAATAAAATATACACAGAAAAAAATACAAAAAATACTAAATATAATAAATAATAAAAACTAATGTTCAGATATTATCAGATATTGATATTATCAGTTTCTATTTCTCATGTTTAAATTGTACAAACCATTCATGAAAAATAACTATACTCATTATTGATATTCAAGTTGGTACCAGAGTTAGCTTTTTGGTACAGGAACCCTAGTTTCGTGCTCAGCTGCCATAAAGTAGGCTGACCCAGTTTTGTATTGTCATCGGGTGCCAAAAGTGATACCACTGTCCGTCTTAGTGACCGCCGACCAGTCTTATCTCTGAGCACCGCCACTGGAGACACTGTGACGACCTGCAATACGACTTTTGAAATTTCCATCACCACGTGTGGGGCCCACGTGTCACCTTCCAGACGTCTTTTCGTCGCGCAATTGGTCCGGTTTGGTTTGTCGGCCTCCTCTGGGTTGTTTGTGACCACTTTTGGCTTATGAGTCTCGGACTCTGATTGCTCTTTTGCGGCTGTGTGGCTTTCTGCTTCTTTGGTTTGTGACTGTTTTAAGTGGAATCTTCCCTAAGTTGTGTTCTGGTTGAGTACAGCAGCTGGTTTTGGTTTGTCCATCATGGAAGAAACTCTCAAAGTTGATCCCAAGGCTGAACCTTCAAAAAAGGGTCTGATTTCGTTTGCGTTTTTAGGTTTACCCACTATCACTACTGAAAAGTTGAATGGTAAGAACTACATGGGCGGGTACACTGTTGTTGAGGTGTGGTTTTTAGTCCAGGGTCTCTCTAATAATCTCACTAAGAAAGCTTATGACATTGATAACAAGGTGAGAGATGAAGGGCAAAGAGCAGATTATCAACTTGTATCCTTATTATGGCAGTCTATTGATCACAAATTGATGATACATTTATGTCCATACAAAACATGTTATGAAGTTTGGGGAAAAGCCAGGAACATTTATGCTAATGATATTCAGCGATTGTATGAATCGGTTAGTAGTTTGCCAACCCTTGAGATGGTTGATCATGATTTATCTTCTTATTTGAACCGCACTCAGTCCACTACTGATGAGCTCAAATTGATGCTGGTTAGTGATGATCTTCAAAAGGTGTTGACTGTTGAGCAAGCTTGATAATATATTCATGGTGTTTATTCCCCACGACATTCACAAGGACTATGGATCCATAAGGGATAAGACTCTGACAAATCCCAACATCCTTATGGTGGAGGAGCTCATTGATTGTCTGATTTGAGTTCCCTCACCGGAAACTAATTTCCAAATAGCAATTGAGTCCTTCACATAGTTATCAATCCCGAATAGCGGCGCGTAGCGGCCGACCCCCGAAATTGCTATAGCAGGATAGCGGAAGCGGGATGGCCGCTATTGCAATGTATATATACACAAGCTAAAAAATTAGATATACACATATGTAAATGCTAAAACATAATAGACTACCCAAAATTGCAAACACAAACTCATAATTAATAATCATAAGTTATAATCTTCATGTCAATGATAACAAGTAAAAAAACTATCGATTATGAAGGAGCTAAAGGTGAAAATTATTTAACCTTGGTCCGAAAAACCGACAACACCCCCAAATATGACCATTAAACCAACAATACCCCCAAATATGACAGTTAGATGCCCATTTGAGGAGGGGTAAAAATTAGTTCTTAACACATTTTCTTGTAGCGGTCGCTATTGGCGTTATTTCCCGCTATTCTGGCCGCTATAGCTGCCGTTATTGCCGCTATCAGAAAACGCTACGCTATTCGAGAACCATAGCGGCCAGGGGCTGATCCGCTCCGCTACGCCGCTATAGCGCGTTATTAACTACACTCTTCGCTGTAAATGAAGATGAAGGATCGAGTGCTTACCACTAGGCCAAAAGCTATAGCTGTTAGCAAGGACGCAACTTTATTTTCTTAATCACGGTTCAAGCGGTTAGTCCATGGCCATTTACGTTCTCCCAAATCAAAAGGTGCTGCTGACCCCCCATAAAGGCCAACAATCACCCTCAGCACCAGCCAGCCTGGGAGATTCGAACCCGTGACCTAGCTCTGATACCAATTGAAGGATCAAGCGCTTAAAACTAGGCCAAAAGCTATAGCCGTTAGCAAGGGTGCAACTTTATTTCCTTAATCACAGGTCGGGTGGTTAGTCCAGAGGTAGTTACGCTCTTCCGAATCAAAGGGTGGTGCTAACCCCCCATAAAGGCAAACAGTAGAGGGGGCTTGTACTTACTGTAAGAGAGATGCACACAAACAGGATCAGTGCTACTCCTTGCATGGTTTTCCAAACAAAGTTGCAAATGTTGCTCAATCTACTACACCAGGTCTTGAGCCAAAGATTAAATTTGAAGGTGGTCGGTCGAGCTTGTTCTCCATCAATGAATATAAAGAGTATCTTCAATTGAAGGCAGCATAACAGACCTCTTCCTTAGTCATTATTGCTCATATAAGTAATTCCAGGGTTTGTCTCTCACACTCTTTGCATGTTGGATCTTGGTTTTTGGATTCTAGTGCTTCCGATAACTTAACCGGTAATCCCTCTCTTTTCTCTCACTAATCAACACCTAAAACACCACACCATATCACTCTTGCAAGTGGGTCAAAGGTACAAGCCACTGGTGTTGGCCATGCTTCGCCTCTTCCCACATTGCCATTGAATTTTGTTCTATTTACTCTTGGTTGCCCCTTTAATCTAATATCTATTAGTAAATTGACTCACTCCTTAAATTGTATCATCACTTGTACCTTCCACTCTTTCTTTATACAGGACTGAAGTACGGGACACTTGATTGGAGATGAATCTGACTCACGATGTCTTTACTACCATCAGTTATCTTCTTCAACTATATGTGCTGCTGCTACGGAACCTCCTGGTCTTGTTCATCGTCGTTCGGGTCATTCGAGTCTGCATAAGTTGAAGCAAACGGTGCCTCATCTCGGTCAGAGTCTTTAGATTGTGAGTCGTGTCAACTTGGAAAGCATGTTAGAGTCTATTTTCCTAGTCATAGTAATAATCAATTTTTCTCTCCATTTGATGTTATCCATTCTAATGTTTACGATCCTAGTCATGTTCCTTCAGTCTCAGAGTATGGCATTATGTTACATTTATTGATGATTTCTCACGATGTACTCCCTCTTGACTTAATTATAAGCAAAACAAAATCCAACTAACTCAACCCTATCGAATGTAAGTATTCCAAAAATCAAGAAAATTAACCAATTAACCAATCAAACCAATTCTCCCTTTACTTTCCCAAGAGCATTGCACATTCCCGAGACAATTAAAGGATAGTTTAGTAATTATAACTCATTTTTTTACATAAATCAAGACAATTAAACTAAATTAACTAACTTCCTTAATAAGTGTGAAATTAGTTATTTTAGCTTATAATTGAGTCCGGAGGGAGTACTTGAATATTTTTAATGAAAGATCGATCTCAGTTATTCAATATTTTCAATAATTTTTGTTTGGAAATAAAAACTCAATTTGGAAAAACAATACGCATTTTATGCAGTGACAATGCTAAGGAATATTTTTCTGATTGTTTCAATTCGTTCATGACTTCTCATGGCATTATACATCAATCTAGTTGTCCTCATACACCCCAACAAAATGATACAGCTAAACACAAATAGACATATTTCTTACACTGCTTGGACTTAATTATTGAATGTTAATGGACCTTTTATGGTTTTGGGGTGATGTTGTTCTTACCGCAGGACATTTAATAAATTGGATGCCATCTTTGGTATTCGACAATCAAATTCCTCTTTCCATATTGTTTCCTATGGACCCAATTTATTCTATTCTCCCTCAAGTCTTTGGTTGTATTTGTTTTGTTCATAATCTATCCCCAGGTCGCGATAAATTGTCTCTCGCCTCATCAAATGTGTTTTCGTTGGCAATACTCTCTTGTCCAAAAGGGTTATCGGTATTACTCTCCTACACATCATTTCTACATCTCTGGCGATATCACGTTCTTTGAGGCCACACCATATTCTACCACCTCAGATGCTCCTTCAGTTGACTCTGATCCCTTTCCTCAAGTATTGCTTATTCCCCATATTGACTTTGTTGAGTGTGTTCCTACTGCTCTAGAGGTGCCAGCTACTTCTTCATCACCACGAGTTTGCTCATCCACTACCACAGTTTGGCACTGTTTATGAGAGTTGTTCTTGTTCTGCGGTTCCTCCCATTACTCCTGTTGTTGAACCCAGTGATTCAGCTCCTACCCCAATCACCTCACCTGTCGGTTTCCACCTGCTTCTGCTGACTTGCCCATCGTTAGGGATGTAAATGAGCTGACCGGGCTCGGCTCGTTAAATACTCGATGAAGCTCGTTTGTTCAATTAAATAAACAAACTCAAGCTTGAGAGTGAGCTCAATTATTTAAATGAGCCAAGCCTAAGCCTTATAGGCTCGACATTAAGGGCTCGCGAATAGCTCGTATATATATATATATATATATATATATATATATATATATATATATATATATATATTTAAATTTTTTAAATTATATATAATAATATGGCCAAAAAAATAATATATAATAATATAATAATATATTATATATACTAATACTACCGTGTTTTTCATTGGCTTCCCCTTTCTTAATGAATTACTAATAGATGGACTTCCCTTTCATACAACTAAAAACTTTCAAAACTAATGGTTGGGTCCCAACCAACCTGATTGTAGTCCAAACATCTTTTGGGTCCAATAGTTAAACCCCCTCCCAATAATTTTTATTATTATCTTAATGAAAAGTCTTTCCAACGCCTACTCGTAAATCTCTATAACAACAACAACCAAGCCTTATCACACTAGGCGGGGTCGGCTACATGAATTATAAGGTGCCATAATGTTCTATCATGAATCATGTGAATAGTTAAATAATTGGCCTCTAAATCTTTCTTAATAGTTTCTCCTATAGTTTTTCTTGGCCTACATTTGCCTCTAGCGATTGGATTGCCCTCCACTTGGTTCACTCTCCTTACTACAGAATCTAATGGTCTCCTCTATACATGCCCAAATCACCTAAGTCGAGATTCAACCATCTTTTCTACAATAGGTGCTACCCCAACTCTCTAATGCTATCATTCCTAATCCTATCACGTCTAGCTTTTCAGCTCATCCAGCACAACATTCTCATCTCCGCTACATTGATTATACTCTCGTGTTGATTTTTTACCGCCCAACACTCCGTCCCATACAACATCGCCGGTCTAATAACTATACGGTAAAATTTTCCCTTTAGCTTAAGAGGTACCTTTTTATCACACAAAAAACCCGAAGCCTTCCTCCATTTCGACCACCATGATTGAATCCGATGGTTTACATCTCCCTCAATTTCTCCGTCATTTTGTATAATAGACCGAAGATATTTAAACCGTGTGACTTGTGGTATGTTGTGGTCTCCAACTTTCACCTCTAAGCTGGAGGTGTTTCGTCTTTTGCTAAACTTACATTCCATATACTCCGTCTTGCTTCTAAAGCTTGTCTCCAAGTCTCCAACCTTCCATTTATATCCTCTCTCGACTCTCCAACTAGAACTCTATCATCTATGAAAAGCATGCATCGCGGTGCTGGCTCTTGAATGTGCTCCATAAGTACATCCAAGACCAAGGTAAAAAGATAGGGGCTTAAAGCTGACCCTTGGTGCAAACCTATGGTTATTGGGAAATCTTCTAGGGCTCCACCCTGCGTTCTCACACTAGTCGCGGTCGACTCGTTTACACCCCTACCCATCGTCCTTCGTAAAGGTAGAGTGGTGCTATTTAGCCCCACCACATTTATAATTTTTTATCATAAGATCACTTGTCTCCCACCTATTATGCTTTTATCTCTTTTATTTCCTCTTATTACCATTCCTAAGACAGCACCTATTGTAGAAAAGATTGTTAAATCTTGACTTAGGTGGTTTGGGCATGTATAAAGGAGACCTGTAGATACCGTAGTAAGGAGAGTAGACCAAATGGATGGCAATCCAATCGCTACAGACAGAGGTAGGCTAAGAAAAATTATACGAGAAACAATTAAGAAAGATTTAGAGGTCAATGGTATAACTATAAACCTGATTCTTGATAGAACATTATGGCGTCGTTTGATCTAAGTAGCCGACCCCACCTAGTGGGATAAGGCTTGGTTGTTGTTGTTGTACCATTCCTAAGACAATGTCGGAAGCATTATTCCATTCAAGATGCCGATTGGCAACATTTGATGAGATGCAGGCTTTGGAATCTAACCATACATGGGTACTTGTTCCACCTCCTCTTGGGAAATCTGTTGTTGGTTGCTGGTGGGTCTTTAATGTTAAGGCGGGCCTGAATAGACAGGTGGATCGATTGAAAGCTCGTCCTTTGGCAACGGGGTACACACAGGTCTATGGTCTGGATTATAGTGATACCATCTACCCGATTTAACATAGTCATCCAGCAGTTTGGAATGATCCGTGTCGAGGCAGATCACTTTGTTTCCTATGGTGCTCGTCGTCAGATCAATATATCTATCTTGTGGTTTATGAATTATGTAGATGACATTGTGATTACGGATGATGATCATGAGGGTATCAAGGACCTGAAACAACACTTATTTCAGCACTTTCAGACTAACGACTTGGGTCATTTGCATTACTTTCTTGGGAATGAGGTGGCTCAATCAAAGTCTGGTATTGCTGTCTCTTAGAGGAAGTATGCTCTTGACATTTTGGAGGAGACAAGTCTTACATAATGTAAAATAGTTGATATTCCTATGGATCCTAACGTGAAGCTGCTACTCAAACAAGGGGAGCCATATCTTGTCCCAGGAAGATACCGAAGATTAGTGGAAAAACTAAATTATCTCACCATGACCAGGCCTGATATATCTTTCCAAGTCAGTTCTTGAACTCTCCTTGTGATGGTCATTGGCATGCAGTTGTTCGGATCCTTAGGTACATCAAAGGATCACCTGGAAAGGGGCTTGTGTATACAGACAGAAGTCATATTGACATCATTGGATACTCAGATGCGGATTGGATAGGAGATGCAAGTGATAGACAATCCACTTCTTGGGGTTGTGTTTCAATGGGTGGAAATCTTATTTCATGGAAGAGTAAAAAACAGGGTGTTGTCGTCATCGTCAGGTCAAGTACGAAAGTCGAATACTGAGCTATGGCTTACACCATATCTGAGTTGTTGTGGTTGAAGCATTTACTTCAAGATTCGCGGTTCTCTAATCTCTAAAGTTGGTTCAATGGAGCTAGTGTGTGATAACCAAACAACTTTGTACTCTCCTCCAACCCAGTTTTTCATGAGCGGACAAAGCATATCAAAGTTGATTGTCATTTTATCTAAGAAAAGAACCTCCCCGGCATTATCAAAGCTTCCTTAGTTTGCTCCAAGGATCAGTTTGCCAACATCTTCACTAAATCTTTACGGGATTCTAGGATATCTACATATGTACCAAGCTGGAAGCATATGATGTATATGTTCCTGCTTGAAGGGGAGTGTTAAGATATTATCAGATATTGATATTGGAATTATCACATGTTGATATTATTATCATATGGTGGCTGAACATATTAAAACTGCTGTGTCGTGAACCACCCTTCAATGCACCCCATGTTTGCTCCATGCAGCAACGTCGCAATTTGCTGCACCGTGAACCACTTTGCGATGCGCCCCATATCTGCTCCACACCGCGTCATCGTGATAGCACCACTATTGCACGTTATTAACTATACATAGTTTGTAGTAACGAGGATTTCAAGTATTAATGTGTGATAAAAACATAACGTTTTATGCAAACAGACACTACAGAAACCTCACTTTGATGATTCGTTATATCTCCATTTCTCAATGTCATTTGCAGGTCGCATGATGTATGTCCTCATTTCTTCCTTTCCCTTACAAGTCCCACCAGACTACCAAAAGGTACTGTTACCAACTTATGATTTGTAGATAAACACATTGATGATTAATCTATAACCCTTAGCTTCCTTCGAGTTCAATTATATATTATGTGACGTTTGTGTATTTAAGCAAATTTATCTGCGTCCATTATATTTAAGTTTTAGAACTTTCTTGTGTTTGTTTAAATAACTTAGATGTAAAAGAAATCATAACTCTCCTATAACATCAATGTTTGATGGTATAAGAACAGAAGCAAAATAAATTCATAATAAGATGTTAACTACAAGGAACCAATTAAAGAAATGAAGACTGCATATTGTGTACCATTGACTCGGCGCTCGCACTTGACCATTTTATGGTCAATTATTTCCTCACCGTAAGTGATATCCGCACCATATTGAGCAGCTAGTAATCTAAATGGGAGTGTGCCCTACCAAAAAAACAAGTAAAAGCTTAAAAATTAAAAACCAAAGTAATAATTTCACTGTTGTGTTTTTCGTTTGCAAGTGAATGATCATGAGAAGAAAAGAAAAATGGTTTTGGTACTTGAAGAGATGAAATAAAAGGAACGGAGACTCACAACGCGAACCATGGGAGCAAGGATCAGTTTGTTGTCGTACTCCATCTCCGTCGGATGGTTTGACAACTCCTGACTTCGGAGTCTCCCCCGTTGCCTAGTGCTCTTCCGTAACAGAGGGATTGGAACCACGAATGAGTGTGTTTTCTCGCCCTTTTCTGGACTCGAAACACGAATGACAGAAAGCCCAGCCCAGATTCCACTCATTATTTTTATATTCCCATGAATATAAATTAAGACATGGCATTTATTACTGATGAAAAAATTATTTCTTTTAAGTAAAAAAATCATTTTTAATGATGTTATATGTTTATTTATGATCCATTTATTTTATATTGGGATAGAATTGAGTTTAAAAGAATTGATTTTAAAAAAGTGAGGTTAAAAAAATTGATTTGTATTTAATAACGATATTTTAAAAGTAAGTTTAGAAAAATTGTTTTTTTATATAGAAGGTTAAAGTAATCTTTTGGTCCCTATACGTGACATTGATTTTCAATTTGGTCCCTATACGTAAAAAGTTATTAATTTGGTCCCTATACGTGACACTGGTTTTCAATTTGGTCATCACGCTAATTGGTCCCTATATAAGAAGACCAAATTGCAAATTACTATCACATGTAGGGACCAATTCAACAAAAAAAATTGAAATCGATCCCTACATGTGACAATTATTTTCAATTTGGTCCTTATATTTGATAATAATTTGTAATTTGGTCCCTCTTAAATAGGGACCAATTAGCGATGATGACCAAATTGAAAATCAGTGTCACGTGTAGGGACCAAATTGATAATTTTTTATATATAGGGACCAAATTGAAAATCAGTATCACATATAAGGATCACTTTAACCTATATAGAATAAAGTAGAATCACATTTTAGGATAAATTACTAAAAAGGACCTGGGTTATATTGATTTTCCTTCCTACCTTGTTTGCTCATTGACTTCAGTAGGTGAGACAAAAAAAATAAAAAGTATCGTGCATTATATTTCACGCACCAAAACAGAACCCAACCAAAAAAAAAAAAAACCAAAATCAAAAAAAAACCCCAACCACCCCACACCCCACCCCCAAAAAAATAAAAAGTATCGTGCATTAGATGCAATTTTTGCACGCACCATGAAACAGTGAACCTCCATTGTTTACTTATAAGCCCGCCCCTCTCTTTAAAGTGTCCTAAATGAGAAAATGAATGAAGATTGTCATCACATGCTGCAAACAGGGCCCCAAACAAGTTACATAAATTCAACACAGGCTAAAGGGAACTAATTATCCATCTAGTTTATTCATAATAAAATTCATTAAATTCATTCAATAATAAAAAAAAATACTAGATTGTTTGGATAGATTGGGTTATTTTTATTAATGAATGATTAGTGATTCATCCATAATTTTTTGTAATCCATTGGATCAGATAAAAAAAGAGAGTGGATCATTTATCATTCATTCCAAAAATTTTTTAAAAAAGGAATGAATTATTGATTATCCATTCAAGAATTATTTCTTTTTCTTTTGGGTATTTATCATTCATTCCAAAAATTTTTTAAAAAAGGAATGAATTATTGATTATCCATTCAAGAATTATTTCTTTTTCAAATCTTTTCTCAAGTCTTTGATTTCCATTCAAGAAATATGGCTTGCGGTGAAACAGTGCAAAAGCACGTTTCCAACTCACAAGCTACATATTGTAGCTTCATAACGGACACACGTTTGGACAGTTTCGATTCGGATCCAAACACTTAACGAATTCTTCGGGAACAAAAATCTCTTATCTTCGTTCGTATTGCTCTGCGAATAGCCACTCTTATTACCTCAGCCAAAGCCTTTTTCGATTCTCATTCTCAGTAAACTTCTATCACTGTACTTCTTGTTTTTGAATCTTTTTTTTTTAAGTTAAAATAAATTTGCAATAAAATAAATTTAGAGCAGACCTTAAAATTATTGTACATTTCTAATTCAATTATAATTCTTATAAGATTATAATGTTTAGCTTCTACCCAGTTTGATTCATAATTTGTATAGAAAATTCATATAATTAATTAAGGTACTTAAAATTTTAGAGAGAGAAAATATTTAGTATGTAAAAAATTATTAAAATAAAATTTTAATATATAATATATTTTTAAATTGATGGGTCGGATATCCATCCATATAAAAATGACTAATGGATGGGTTGGATATTTTTTATTAAATGAGTCATTGATGGACTGGATTTTTTTGATACATTTTTAGTGGATCGAAATGGATTGATTGATTGTTTTTTATCCATCAATTATAATCCAAATCAAAATTCATCTGATCCATCCATTTGCCACCCTTAGCTAAAACTAAAAACATAGAGAATAACCATGTTCCCTCCAAGATTGGTCCAGGTCTAATACACCAAGACCTGATAGTATGGGAGGAAGAGTGACCCACACAATGCTACCACCACAATCAGAGATACGCCTTCAGAGGAGTCCTCTCAGAATTCCAGAAGAAGACCGAGATGTCACCCGGATATGTAGACATCTCGGGACCGGATAGCAGATGATAGTCATCATGAGAACAACCTAGTCCGAGAAGAGCACATGTACAAATCAAATCAATATGATAACAGCCAGCCCGAGAGAAGCAGAGGATAGGTGAGGACACGTCAAAGGGACACGTAGCAGTTCTAGAAGGATCTCATGATGATTAGAGAGAGAAGAATCTTCACCCGCGTCCGGAAATCGCGCTAACTGTGGAGAGGGACCCGCTCAACGTAACCGTCTCGCGTGGTTCACACGCTCCTTAGTCTTAATATAAGCCTATCGTCCCTCTCTCTAGGGCAACTTCTAATTTTACTATTCACACACTCACTCTTAGTAGAGGGGATGACCTAGTTGTACTAGCGCAACTCCCTTTGTACTTAAATCACCATTAATACAACATCTATTCCTACTACTGATCTTTATTGTTTTAGCATAAACAATTGGCACCCACCGAGGGGCTATGTAAAACTTTTCCCTAGCCACACCTCCAAGTCCGAATACCACGGTTACCACCCGAAGCGGCAGTGTATACTCAGTGGTACCAAGTCGTTTACAATGACTTGAAAACGATTTTGAACCTCATTGATAGATTCACCATGATTCATTCTAAATAATTCATATTGATGCATCAAGGTGTTTATCTTTGATCTAATAACCTCACTAGTTCCTTCATGAGTCACTTGTAAAGTGTCCCAAATTTCTTTTGCACTCTTGCAATTGGAAATGCGAAAGAATTCATCAATTGACAAGGCGGTGGTGAGGATATTCTTAACTTCAAAGTCAAGTTGAACATTTTGCTTTTCATCTTTAGTCCATAGACTTTTGGGTTTATTTCTCTCTTCATCTCCAACACCATGTTTGGGGACGAAGGGACCATTTTCAATAGTTTCCCATAAGTCTATGTTTATTCCTTCAATAAAAATTTTCATCCTTGCCTTCCAATAAGGATATCCTTCACCATCAAAAATTGGAGGAGATGTGGTAGAAATGTGTTTATGTTTCCTACTTGATTCAAGTGCCATTTTCAAAAATAATATTGAAAGCTATTAAGCCTTATTCAATACCCTAGCTCTAGATACCAATTGTTAATCAATATAGCACCTCAAGAGGGGGGTGAATTAAGGTTTAATCACTTTCTTTGAAAACTTTGCTTTCTTTAAAAAAATTGTTCAAGAAAGACTATGTATGATGCAAAGAAATTGAGTAGAAGAAGAGAGTGATTATGAATGAATGATCTCAATTAAAAGCCAGAGAATTAAATCCACCACAATTAACCAAATACAATAAAGAACAACAATTGAACAATAATTGCAAGAACTAGATGAGCGAGGGAAAGAGAAGATCACACAAACGATTTTACTGGTTCGATCACAACCCGAGTGATCTACATCTAGCTCTCAAGAACCTTGAGAGATTCCACTATTTGAAAATTGTTTACAAGATTATTACAATTTACCAAAAAGTAAAGGATACCCCGCCTTTACCTTGATTATTTTGAGATGCCCCACTCAAAATAATCCTTACCTCCTAAGGATACCTCACCTTAGCCTCAAGGATTCCTCACCTTGGCTTCAAGGATTCCCCACCTTGAAATTGATTTGGATGCCCCACCAAATCAATGAAGCAACTCTCCTATTGCTTACAAGAAAATTGTTTTCAAAAAGAAATACAAGAGAAACTATAATTGCCTTTTACAAGATGAAGTATGAAAGCTCTAATGATTTTTGTGGAGGTATTTTGCCAGAGTTTTGTTAGCTCAAAAAGTCTTAATTTTCGTGCCAAAGTAACCCCTATTTATAGAGAAAAAGTTTTGACGAGATTTTGAAAATATGAAAAATTTTAATTGTTTTTCCTGATGTAGTCAACTACTTTATAGTAGTAATCGACTACTTTAGTGTAACAGAACCAAGATTCAAGAATTTCAGCTAAGTAGTATACTACCTGACTGAAGTAGTAGACTACCTGACTGAAGTAGTCGATTACTGTGATTAAAACTCGTTTCTGGAATATTGAAGAACAAAGTAGTTGACTACTTAACCCAAGTAGTCGACTACTTGCCTTTTTCACATGAAAAATCAAATTTTTTTTCTTTTCAGAGGCAAGTCCAGAAACTTGTTTTTAATGTCATGAATCAAATTGAAATAATCTTCTAAACATTTTTAACTCTAAAACACTTATTACATCACTTACAACTTATACTTCAATCTTAAAGGCAATTTTACAAAATATTCCTTAAGAAAATATTAAACCCTTCAACAATTGGAGTTTCTTCCTTGGTGTGCATTTGGAGATCATCATCAAAACCATATGTTGAACTTCACTCAAGTCTCATGATAATTAAATATTATTTAGGTTAGACATGACTAATTCATATGACATACACTCCCCAACATGCATCACTCCGAAATATCATATATCACTTGCTAGGAACCAATTAAACATGTATAATAGGCAAAGCACGTTATCATATAGAGCATGATTATACAAATAAAATATTAATAAAAAATTAATTAAAATAAATAAAATAATAATAAAATATTTAAATAAACATAATTAATCAAAATAATCACATTAATCAAACAGCACGTAGCAAGCAGCTCCATAGGCAAAACCATGCAACCTCGAATATCTCAATTTTAACCTAACGACAATAAACCTATAATCTCCATATCATCATTGGTACCACTGAGTAGTCCCCAATGTGATATTGACATTGTCAATTATTTTCCTACTAGTAGGGTTTAGGTCGCCCTACGCCATTAATTTAAATATGCTACTTAGCCAATTCCGACGATAGGAGGCTTCTTTCTCCCACCTGAGAAGTCTTAAGCTAGTCTAGAATCAACGAAACGAGTACTCCCCTACTCTTCTCAATTCTGCCACGAAAGGAAAAGGCACCCCCGATGCTCCGAAAATCACCTGAACACATCAATGTGAAGCACACGTTACGGGTAACCCTAATCTGAAGACGGAATTGAAAATCGATAAATGAATTGAAAGATAACCTCAATACCATCACTGACGGTATTTCGACATAATAAGGGCATAGATTACCTTAGCTTAGAAGAGAAAATGAAGGTAGGGATTTGAAGATGTCGTTGCCACGATCATAATGACGTAGTCGGAATCGCGTTAGGACGATCGATCGAGTCAGAAACCGAGTCAGAACTTTTCTCTCTCTAACTACCTTCTCCTTCTCTCTTACTCTCTCCCTGTCTATTTTTACGAAGGGGGAAAGTCTCATACTTTAACCCCTTTTTATTTTTACAAATCTGCTTGTCCACGCTTGAGCGTGAGAACGACCACAGTAGAGCGTGCCCACGCTTGAGCGGCAGGCTCCCCACGCTTTAGCGTGGAGCTTCCTTCAGGGTTAGGTCACCTCCACCACGCATGCACCCAATCATAGCCTGCCACATGGAGTCAACACTCAGTCCTGTCTACTTGACTCACCACGCTTGAGCGTGCCTGTGCTCAAGCACCAGTACAACCACACTTGAGAGTGCTGTGTTGGACAGAAACCCTAGTTTTTGTTTCCATTCTTTCCGAAGTCGTTTGATCACGTATTTTCCATGGAAAGGTTCCTATGTCTGAATAAGCATATTAGACACCTAATCAAGGTCGTAAACATAATCATCATACGTATAATGTAACACCCTTTCGAGTGCCACATAATGTTAATGCATATGATTATAATGAAACGATTAAAACATTTATAACATTTATTTACAATCAACACATATACAATATCAGAGTAACATGGAAGCTATGGCTTATACAATACTGACACTCCACTGGCCGTGGTATAAACACTAAAAATTCAACATCATCTCTGAAGATCTCTTAACTCGAGCAACATAAATGTCCTCGTCATCTTCTTCGTCTCTCCACCAGCAAGAGCTCATCTCGATCTTTGAACCATGATCCAAATCAACACATAAAAGAATAAAGAAACATACATATACAGGAGGTAAGAAACTCTACAATTATCACAAAATAGGAAACAACATAAAATATTACTTATTAACATGTACATCATCAAACACAATCGTCTCCCAAAATCATCATCGTAATCAATCAACATCAGAAACTCATCCACTAGGATCACCGCTTACTCTAATGCATAATCGATCCTGTATGGATGATTGGACAATTCTACAACAACGTTTAGTCGGTAGTTGGGCTACTGGCTCCTGCGTTACCAACATGAGTTCCGTCATCTTGGTCGCTCCGGATAGTCCACCTCAACCTTGTGTGGCAATTGCTCAAATAGCTATTGCAACTGGTCACACGGCCCCTCTGTGACCACCACTTAAACACAATTTTTGCAGTTGTACACAGATACACCTCTTTACAATAACCACTCAAACATCTATTGTAGCTATGCACAAGTATTATCCGACCATATATGATAACCACTCAAATGGTTTATCGTAGTTATTCATACGACCCCTTGTGACAATTGTCCTACTTTCGTTATAGTCGTTCACAATACACTGTTGGTTGTGGCTTCTAATACTCAAGAAGGGGGGTTGAGTTGAGTATGTAAGATATTTGAAAACTATTCCCCTTTAAGCAAAAACTGAAACTTTTCTAACACTTTTGAAAAAGTTTTGCCAACCAACAAAACAAAATAAGTTTTTGCAAGTTGATTTGATTCAAGACTTGATTCTTTACCAAGAAAGATTGATGAAAGATAATTTTTTAGATTAGAACATACACAAAATTTCCTTAACTAAAACTTAACCACATACATTCAACAATTAAAGCAGTTAAAGAAGTTAAGTGATGGAGAGAAATGAAAACCGAGTTTTATCCTGATTCAGTTACCTCCTATGGTAACCTACATCTAGTCCCCACAATCACTTGTGAGTTTCGTCCACTAAAATCAACACAATTATAAAATTCTTTACAAAGCTTCACAACTCAGGTTCGTTCTACCCAGTGACAGCTCTTAGACAAAGCAATCTTGTAATTCCCAAGAGTCCCTTCTACTCTTGTCAAACCTCTAAGAGTCCCTTCTACTCTTAGATCAACACACAAAGAGAAACCTTCTCTCTTTTCTCTTCCTTTCACGGTAGAAAGATTGATTGACAGATTCCAAGAAATCAACAATATTACAACTTGAAGCACTTTTGTAGAAAAGATTTTAACTATTCTCAATGAAAAGCTCTCTCTCAATTTCGTGTAATCTTTCAGAATTGAATGAATTGATTATTGAAAAACGTTTGCCAAGCCTTCTTATAGGTGTATGTCAAAATAGATCCGTTGGGCACACTTTAAAATCAGTTAAGATCAAAACAAACTTTTCATCAAAAATTGATTATGTCAATCAATCGATTGCCTAATCGATGTATTAATCAAGATTTTCAATTTTTACACCGAGTACATCGATTGCTCAATCGATTGGATTCTTGATAGTTCTTGATTCTCATTGATACATAGATGTGTACATCGATTATGTTCTTGAAAATCACAAGCATCAGCAGCCCATAAGTCTTTATATCGATTGCTCAATCGATTGCATAATCATTTCAAAAAGTCTTTGCCTCTGTTTGGGCTTATGCATCGATGTGTCAATCAATTGTTTCTTTGTAAACATAAGACTTTACTTCTGTTCTGTGTATGTATCGATGTACTAATCAATGTGATGTACATGAAAAAGATTCTTGGCCTCTGTTTGGCCTTATACTTCGATGTGTCAATTGATTGTATGCTTATTTAAGAAAGTACTGGCTTCTGTTTCACTCTATACATCGATGTGCAAATCGATTGACAGAAGCTTAGTTTGCATACATATCAAGTTATTATAGAATCAATCGATGTATACATTGTTGTATAACATTTATACATTGATGTACACATAGGTTTTCATTAAAAAGTATTTAATTAACTGAAAGTACATAGATGTACACATAGATGTATAGATCTTTCAATTAACCTTTTTCTTTTTAAGTTCAATTTTAACTTATGAAAACCATTTTGAGTTTAGTTAAATTGAGAGAGCTAAATCAAAGAAAATAATAAAAACTTTTCTTTACATAAAACTTTATAAGTTCCTTTGCTTGAGATTCCTTGTGATTCTTCATTTGAGATTTCTTCATCTTCAAGCATTCCAAGCATGATCCTTGCTTTGCCTTTGTCTTTCTCCTTTGATCCTTTGAATTCATATCCTTCCACTAAATGATCTTTTCATAACATGTAAACTTGGAAAATGATTAGTGAATCAAAGTTTAATCAATTCTTATGTTTGATCATTAGTCAAAACATACTAGAGTCATTTTCCAACAAACTCCCCCTTTTTGATTGATGACAAACTTACCATACTCTAATATGAAAGAATTCATTGGAAGTAAAAATACATATATCAGAGTTAAATGATGCAACAGTATTTCATTTGATATGATTACTCCCCCTGTCTAAGTGACCGTTTAATAGCATTTAGGATCATTGAACTTAGAATCATATTTGTCATTTTAATACAGTGAGTATGGTACCCTTTCATTTCTCCCCCTTTGTCATTATCAAAAAGAATTTATGGGAGATATAAAGCATAAGTAAAAAAAGAGGTACATACTAACACCTTTATTCATTCATCACACACCATGTCAAAACATTATGATATTATTGCAATTATAAAAGCAAAGTATAGATAATTGTTGTTCCAAGCATTACAGACCAAAAAGAAATAACATCCTAAGCACAGACTTAACACTAAGAATCCCTAAAGATCTAAACATTATCATTGTTGCTTGGCTCTTGAGTGTGTTGTGCAGGTGTTGCAGCTTCAGCTTCTTGATTTCCTTCTTCATCAGTAGCAGCAGCAGCAGATTCTCTGGCAATGTTTACAACATCCTCAGAAGTTGGTGCTTCTTCTTGAGGAGTTGTTGTAGGTGAAGCTGCAGCCAGAGGAATGCCTAAGTGCAGATGCACAGTGGCCATTTGCCCTTCCAAAGCATTAATCTTTAGACTCATGTAGTCTAAAGTCTTCTTAATCATTAAATGTTGTTTGTACTGCCTTTGCTCAAATACTCCAATCATGTTGATCAGTTTATCTATCTTGCCATTCATCTCAGCATACTCAGGTCCAACTTCTGCTTTTGCTACATTTCCAATCACCCTCACCCATTCTCCATTCACTTTGGCAAGCTTCATCTTGCTTATGATGCTTTCTCCAAACTTGTGAGTTACTTGTCTTGCATAGAACCTTTCTTCATTTTCCATTGGAACCTCAAAGTGTTCTAGCAATTTAACCACTAATCCTGGATAGCGTAGGGTTGCACCACTGGTTTTACAATCAAGCATATGTCTGATAATGATATTGCTCCAACTGAGTTGTTTCTTTTCTACCATGGCCTACAACATCAGAAGGTCATTAATTTGGACCACAGCATGATTACCAAACCTAGGTAGAAGCATCCTATTGAGCACATACTGCAGTAATCTGTGTTGTATATGCATAGCACTTATGTTTATCAGCCTTCCTTCTTGTGGATTCTCTACAAGAAGCACTTTCTTAGCTTCCTCTTTGTCACAAGTCTTTAACCAAGCACTTTCTGGTCCTATTCCAGCTAGATTACTCCCCAAGTAATCCATCCTAATGAATTGTGTAAATTCTTCAAAAGTCATTTCAATTCTTACATTCTTGACTTCAGCAGAAAATCCAACATTATCCATTTCAAATGTGCTGTAAAATGCCTTGATTAATGTTGGATAGATATCAGACTTAGTGTATAAAAAGTCATTAAGCTTATAGTCCTTCAAAATCTTTTGAAAGCTAAACTCATTGATATCAAAGTAATTGAAATCAACAGTCCCAGCTTCATGGATTTCTCTATGCTTAAAGTCATTCTTGTAAAGAAGTATAGATTAAACATCAGTAAAATACCTCTTTATCAATTCCATCTCTGTGATCATATCAACATCCTCTTCTACTTCTTCTTCTTCTTCTTTCTCAGTTCTCTTCCTATTTTTATGAGTTTCTTTCTTCTTTGGAGTTTCCTTAACCACCTTCTTCTTTTTATTCTCCTCTTGTTTCTTTGGAGATGGTTTGAAGGATTCAACTACTACTTTCTTTCCCTTATCAAGATTCTTCTTCTTTGCAAGTTCCTTGATTGGAAGCTTGTCTACCCTTTGTGAGGGTTGGGATTTCTCTGGTTCTTTCCTTTTAGGGCGCTAAGAAGCAGGAGAAGGTAAAACTCGTTGAGGAGTGAAGGATTGGGTTGAGGATGATGCAGTGGAGTTAGAGGGAATAGGGGTAGCAGGGCCAGTTTGCTTAACTCGTGCCATTGGAGAGGTTTTGAGCTCTGCTAGGGTTTGGGTATTGAGATTTTGATTTGAAATGTGAGAAATTTTGGAGGGAAAAGCTGGGTATTTAAAGACCTAAGCCAATCAATCGATGTAGTAATCGATTTATTAAAGGTTTTCAGCTGATTAAACTAGAATATACATTGATGTACAAAGCTTCAAAAATAGGATTTTAAATTTGTCAATTGATGTAGCAATCGATGCATAGGCTAAGACAGAGAGTACCAAGTTCTAACACTTGAACTCAACCGATGTGTGAATCGATGTATAAGTTGAGACAAAGAGACCAATAGAAGTAGTATTCACTACATCGACGTATAAATCGATGTATAGGTCAAGTCAGTGAGTTCCAAGCTCTGGAGACTTGATTCAATCGATGTCACAATCGATTTATATACAGGGTTGGTCTGAATAACCCAATGTAAATTGATGTAACAATCGATGCATAAGCTCTTCCAGAGAGCTATGCTAAATGGTTCAAGGTATAAATCGATGTTGCAATCGATTTATATCAGATAAAATTGAGATTTTCTGATTTCAGCTGCAGGTCAATCGATGTAGACATCGATGCATAGGGACTTCCAGAGAGTCACCTATTCTAATTTGGTAACACAATCGATGTAACAATCGATATTATGATGTTTCTAAGACTAAAAAGGTTGGATCAATTGATTGGTAAATCGATGTTCAGGCACTAAAAATGTATTTTTAAATTTATACATAGACTGCACAATCTGTGTACTAGCTATAGGATATAGATTTTTGCTTAAGCTAATCGATTGGTAAATCGATGCACAGAAAATAAATATCAAGCAACCATGTATTCAACATACAAAACATCAAGCATAGGTTGGATTAATTATCCCCAATTCTCTTCTTATGTAATAGAAACTTTCTTTAGCAAGGGGTTTAGTGAAAATGTCAACCAATTGTTTAGATGTGTCAACATATTCAACAACTATATCTCCACTTTGTATATGATCTCTTATAAAATAATGTCTTAGTTCAATATGATTGGTTCTAGAATGCATTATAGGATTCTTAGTTAGGTTTATACCACTAGTGTTGTCACATTTGATTGACACTTTCACTAAGAGAACACCGTAGTCAATGAGTTGTTGTTTCATCCAAAGGATTTGTCCACAACAACTTCCTCCTGCAACATATTTTGCTTTAGCAGTTGACAAAGCCACACTTGTTTGTTTCTTACTAAACCAGGAAACTAGTGAGTTCCCAAGTAAGTGGCATGTTCCACTAGTACTCTTCCTATCCAACTTGCATCCAGCAAAGTCAGAGTCAGAGTATCCTATTAGATTACAAGTTGATCCCTTAGCATACCATAAACCCAGATCTTTAGTTCCTGGCAAGTATTTCATGATTCTCTTCACATCAATTAAATGAGATTCCTTAGGGTTTGACTGATATCTTGCACACATGCAAACACTAAACATTATATCAGGCCTACTAGCTGTAAGGTAAAGTAAGCAACCAATTATACCTCTATATTTGGGTATGTCTACAGTTTTACCTTTTTCATCCTTGTCCAAGTAACATGATGGATTCATTGGAGTTGTCATTTCCTTTGCATTCTTCATGCCAAACTTCTTCAATAGTTCCTTGCAATACTTTGCCTGTCTTATAAAGGTTCCATCATCACATTGTTTAATTTAAAGTCCTAAGAAGAAAGTGAGTTCTCCCATCATGGACATCTCAAATTCATTTTGCATCAACTTGGAGAATTCCTTACACAATGAACCATTAGTAGCACCAAATATAATATCATCAACATATATTTGTACAAGTAGTATATTTTGACCTTTTCTTTTTGTGAAAAGTGTTGTGTCAACCTTGCCTCTAGTAAAACCTTTTTGTAATAAAAAGTTGCTTAACCTTTCATACCAGGCCCTTGGAGCTTGTTTAAGTCCATACAAGGCTTTGGTGAGTTTATAAACATGGTTTGGAAAATCATTCATTTAAAAACCTGGTGGTTGACCAACATATAGTTCTTCTTGTATAAAACCATTAAGGAATGCACACTTAACATCCATTTGATATAATTTGAAAGCATAATACATGCATATGCTAGCAAGATTCTTATGGCTTCTAGCCTAGCCACAGGTTCATAAGTTTCATCATAATCTATGCCTTCTTCCTAATTTATCCTTTGACTACTAATCTAGCCTTATTCCTTATTATAATGCCTTTCTCATCAAGTTTGTTCCTAAACACCCATTTTGTACCAATTATCTGTTTATCCTTGGGTTTTGGAACAAGTTCCCAAACTTTGTTTCTTTCAAACTGATTTAATTCTTCTTGTATTGCCATGATCCAATTTTTATCAATAATAGCATCATTAATAGTTTTTGGTTCAATTTGAGAAACAAAGGCCATATTGTTACATGCATTTCTTAAAGAATGTCTAGTAGTTACCCCTTTGGATATATCACCAATGATGTTGTCCAAGGGATGATTCCTTACAATCTTCCATTCTTTAGGTAGCTCTTCATATGGTTCTTTTCTGGATTTTGTGCAACATCATCAATATTTGCATCGTCTTGTCTTTCTTCAGTATGATTTTCTTCCATATTACCTGCATCATCTTCGCAAACATCCTTTCCCAACCTCTTGGGGTTAGATTCATCAAATGTATCATGTATAGATTCTTCAATTGTTTGAGTTCTTTTATTGTAAACTCTAAATGCTTTGCTAGTTATAGAATAGCCTAGGAAAATGCCTTCATCGGCTTTAGGATCAAATTTGCCTAGATTATCTTCGCCATTGTTCAGCACAAAGCACTTACAACCAAAAACATGAAAATGAGAGATATTTGGTTTTCTTCCTTTGTATAACTCATAAGGAGTTTTCTTTAAGATTGGTCTAATTAAGACTCTATTCAGTACATAGCAAGCTGTACTTACAGCATCTGTCCAAAAATATTTTGGAATATTAGAGTCATTTAACATGGTCCTAGCTATCTTTTCTAGAGATCTATTCTTTCTTTCAACTACTCCATTTTGTTGTGGAGTTCTAGGTGCTGCAAAGTTATGTTGTATACCATGTTCATCACAGAAATTATCAAATTCTTCATTTTGGAATTCACCTCAATGATCACTCCTTATAGATACAATTTTCATTTCTTTCTCATTTTGTACAAATTTGGCCAATTTCTTAAAAGCAGAAAAAGCATCATTCTTGTGTGTTAAGAACAATGTCCAGGTATATCTAGAGAAATCATCCACAATCACTAGAGCATAAAGATTTCCACCAAAACTCTTTGTTCTAGAGGGACCAAAGAGATCCATATGCAATAATTGTAAAGGTCTACTTGTGGAAACAATATTTTTAGCTTTGAAATATGTTTTAACTTGTTTTCTCTTTTGACAAGCATCATATAAACCATTTTTCACAAACTTCTTTTTAGGTAGACCACTTACAAGTTCTTTGGAAATCAATTTGTTCAAGTGATCCATGTGAATATGAGCTATTCTCCTATGCCATAGCCAATTTTCTTCTTCTTTAGAGATTTAACAGCATGCATCATTTGAAGATAAATTGTCTAAGTCTAGCATGTAGATATTGTTTACTCTATTTCCTATCAACTTCATGTTTTTATCATTTCTAGATTCAATCATACACATATTTGAATTGAAATCTACCTTATACCCTTTGTCACAAAGTTGACTTATGCTCAAGAGATTGTGCTTGAGCCCTTCAATATAGAGAACTCCTTCAATCCTTGTTGCTAGACTTTTTCCAATTGTCCCAACACCAAGTATTTTACCTTTGTTATTGTCACCATATGTTACATTTCCTCCTTCTTTTGAGGTAAAGGTTGTGAATTTTGTGATATCTCTTGTCATATGTTTGGAGCAGCCACTATTTAGGTACCAACTTGAAGTTTTGTCCTTCAAACACACCTACAAGATAGATTTTCAAACTTTTCCTTTAGGTACCCAAATCTGGTTGGGTCCTTTGTTGTTAGTCATAACATATGTTCCCTTAGGAACACATATTTGATTAACATTTATCCTTGAAGGATTTCTAAAATAAGATGTAGATGCAATATGTCCTTTTCTTTCACAATAAAAACATCTAACAAAAGGACTAGTAGAAATCTTAGGACCAACAAATAGTTTCTTAAAGGATTTTTCATGCATAGCTGGTTTGTATCCTATTCCAGCTTTATGATATACACCTTTTTGTTGTCCAAGAATTGCATTAAGATTATCTATTCCTAAAGTAAATTTAGAGAGAGTGGTTTTCAATTTTTCAACCTCTTTTTCAAGAATATTGCAATTAGAACATGTAGAGCTAGATGCACTTAGCCTAGCTTCCAATTCCCTATTCTTAATTTGAAGAGATGCATAATCATTACATTTTTTAGCAATTACTTTTCTACATGATATGAGTTGCTTAGCAATTTTCAGATATTCACTATGCAATTCATCAAAAGCATCTTGCAGTTCATCATAAGTAGGGGGAAGATCATTTACCTCATCTTCAATTTCTGTGTCACTTTGATGACTGGTCATAAGGCAGAGATTTGCCTCTTCTTCCTTAGATTCTTAAGAGGAATCCATGTCATTTTCCTCCCATGTTATGTATGCTCTTCTTGGCTTTTTGTTCTTCTTGTCTTTGGACTCAAAGCTGTCATGCTTGTCCTTCTTTTGAAGCCTTAGACACCCATTCTTGTAATGTCCAGTTTTTTCACATTCATATCATTTTACATTTGTATTTGAACTTTCACTTTTTGAGAAATTCTTTTTGGAAAAGAGGTTTGAGGGCTTTTTGTTGAAGGTTTTCTTCTTCTTGAGAAATGTCTTGAATTTTCTTACTAGCAGTCCCATGTCTTCTTCAGAGTCTTCATCCTCCTCAAGTTCTTCATCTTCATCACTGTCATGAACTTCTTTGGAGATATGTTCTTTTAGTAATAAGCCTTTCTTCTTTTTCTCCTTTTCTTCATGATCATTCAGCCTATGAAGCTCCATCTCATGTTCTTTCTTTCAAAACAATGTAGCAATGTTCATTGTTTCCAAGTCTCTTGATTCAGCTATAGCAGGGATTTTTGGTTGCCATTCTCTTGTCAAACACCTCATAACTTTGTTGATTTGTTGTTCATCTGAAATAGTCTTTCCAAGTCCATTTAGTTGATTCACAATATGGGTGAATCTCCTCTGCATATCATTGATATCTTCATCTTTCTTCATGTGAAAGAGTTCATATTCGTGCATGAGTGAATTCATTCTTGCTCTCTTCTCATCACTTGTCCCTTCATGAGTAATTTGCACCATATCCCACATTTGCTTTGTTGTCTTACAATTTGATACCTTGAAAAATTCATCATAACTCAAAGCAGCAGTTATAATATTTTTAGCTTTAGCATTATAACCTACTCTTTTCTTGTCCTCATCATCCCACTCAGCTCCAGGCTTATTTGTCTTGGTGCCGCATCAAGATTTTGAGGGATGTATGGACCATTCTCAACAGCATCTAACACATCAAGACCACTTGTCTCAAGGAATATTAACATCCTTTCTTTCCAATACATATAGGCTGTGCCATTGAATGCAGGGGGTCTTTCTTGAGAAGCCCCTTCTCCCAAGATGTCATTTGAAGCCATCCTCTTAAGTTGTTAGGCTTTACACAAGAGTGAAATCTCTAATGCCACTTGTTGGTTGTGGCTTCTAATACTCAAGGAGGGGGGGGGGGGGGAGGGTTGAATTGAGAATGTAAGATTTTTGAAAACTTTTCTCCTTTAAGCAAAAACTGAAACTTTTCTAAATCTTTTGAAAAGGTTTTGCCAACAACCAAAACAAAATAAGTTTTTGCAAGTTTATTTGATTCAAGACTTGATTCTTTACCAAGAAACATTGATGAAAGATAGTTTTCCAGATTAGAACATACACAAATTTTCCTTAACTAAAACTTAACCACATACATTCAACAATTAAAGCAGTTAAAGGAGTTAAGTGATAGAGAGAAATGCAAACCGAGTTTTATCCTGGTTCAGCTACCTCCTCTAGTAACCTACATCCAGTCCCAACAATCACTTGTGAGTTTCGTCCACTAAAATCAACACAATTACAAAATTCTTTACAAAGCTTCACAACTCAAGTTCCTTCTACCCAGTGACAGCTTTTAGACAAAGCAATCTTGTAATTCCCAAGAGTCCCTTCTACTCTTAGATCAACACACAAGTTTCTCTCTTTTCTCTTCCTTTCACAATAAAAAGATTGATTGAACAGATTCTAAGAAATCAACAATATTACAGCTTGAAGCACTTTTGCAGAAAATATTTTAATTATTCTCAATGAAAAGCTCTCTCTCAATTTCGTGTAATCTTTCAGAATTGAATGAAATAATTATTGAAAAACGTTTGCCCAAGCCTTTATATAGGTGTGTGTCAAAATAGATCCGTTGGGCACACTTTAAAATCAGTTAAGATCAAAACAAACTTTTCATCAAAAATTGGTTCAGTCAGTCAATCGATTGCCTAATCGATGTATTAATCAAGATTTGCAATTTTTACACTGAGTACATCGATTTCTCAATCGATTGGATTGTTGATAGTTCTTGATTCTCATTGATACATAGATGTGTACATCGATTGTGTTCTTGAAAATCACAAGCATCAGCAGCCCAGAAGTCTTTACATCGATTGCATAATCATTTCAAAAAGTCTTTGCTTCTGTTTGGGCTTATGCATCGATGTGTCAATCGATTGTTTCTTTGTAAACATAAGACTTTATTTCTATTCTGTGTATGCATCGATGTACCGATTGAAGTGATGTACATGAAAAAGATTCTTGACCTCTGTTTGGTCTTATACATCGATATATCAATTGATTGTATGCTTATTTCAGAAAGTACTGGCTTCTGTTTCACTCTATACATCGATGTGAAAATCGATTGACAGAAGCTTAGTTTGCATACATATCAAGTAGTTCTAGAATCAATCAATGTATACATTGATGTATAACATTTATACATTGATGTACACATAGGTTTTCATTAAAAAGTAGTTAATTAACTGAAAGTACATAGATGTACACATAGATGTACAAATCTTTCAATTAACCTTTTTCTTTTTAAGTTCAGTTTTAATTTATGAAAACCATTTTGAGTTTAGTTAAATTGAGAGAGCTAAATCAAAGAAAATAAGAAAAACTCTTCTTTACATAAAACTTTATAAGTTCCTTTGCTTGAGATTCCTTTTGATTCTTCATTTGAGATTTCTTCATCTTCAAGCGTTCCAAACACGATCCTTGCTTTGCCGCCTTTGTCTTTCTCCTTTGATCCTTTGAATTCATATCCTTGCACTAGATGATCTTTTCATAACATGTAAACTTGGCAAATGATTAGTGAATCAAAGTTTAATCAATTCTTAAGTTTGGTCATTAATCAAAACATACTAGAGTCATTTTCCAACATACACCATCATCAATCTTATATTAGTAACCGCTCAAACGGTTATTGCGGCTACCCACAAGATTGACCAACAACTTGTATTATATGCACATGCATCCATCATCACATTATTTCATACAACCTTTCCATCTATCACCTCGATATCACCATAGGATTATACTTTCCTATTTAAATTATCAACATAGTTTTATAACAAACATCTCCAATTTAACAGTGATCAGATTCATCACAATATCAACATATTACAACTCATAGTTAACATATTATCAACAAAAAAATATAATAAACATATTAACTATACATCATATACTCAAATAAACATGTTATCACATCAACATACTATCATATATAATACACCAAGCATATATCAATCATCAACGGGTTTGAGAATCCCCGAACATGTTAATGATCATATTTTATGCTCATTTTCCCGATAATTGAGATTTCTTCCCCCTCACCTGATAACGACTTTATACAACTCCGGAGGAACGGTCTTGACCCTCGATCACCATCAACCACGTAAATTTGTACCAAAAGTTATATATGCTTCCGCTGTGCACTCTGATACAATTATTGATGATATGATCTTTACAGATTCATACATATATCAAAACTTAAACATATCCCTACTTGTCACTTCATATATTTACATAGCATGTCTTTAGCATCCATACATTATCGTCTTTACAATACATCCATATAGATATCTAACTTGTAACTTCAAAACATTATCTTGTCCAGAACATAGCGAGAGAAATTTGTTGACTATTTCCAAAAGATCCTCGAATAAAACCTCACTGCTTACGATTGAGAAGACTTAGTTCCTCTCAATGTGAACACACATCCTGTTGTTGGAGTTCGCATTGCTTGTGGTCCCGTTCCTTGAGATTTGTTCCCTGTCCCTGTCTTCCATTATTTGTTGCATTTCCTTGTCTGTAGTCCTGCAAAACATGTCCTACCTTGCCACATTTAAAGCAAACAACATTCTTTGCATGACAATCTTTTAGTAAGTGTGCACCACCACATTTGAAACAACGGAACTGCTTATGTCCCTCTACTCCGATGGTTAGTTGTTATGGACAATCATAAGGTTTATGTTCTTGATGAATAGTATGTCTACATTGTTGTATTAAAGTTATTTGATCAATCTTGGAATAATCATATGGCATTCGTGTCTCAAGTAGAACCTAAGAACATAGATGATGCAATAATTGATGAACATTGGATGATGGCTATGCAAGATGAGTTAAACCAGTTTGAAAGAAACCAAGTTTGGAAACTAGTGCCTAAACCCAAGAACTGTCAAGTAATAGGTATGAAATGGGGTTTTACGAATAATCTAGATGAAAATGGTATAATTGTAAGAAACAAGGCTAGATTGGTAGCCAATGGGTATAACCAAGAAGAAGGCATAGATTATGATGAAAAATATGCACCAGTAGCAAGATTAGAAGCTATAAGAATGCTTGCTTATGCTTGCATAATGGGATTTAAATTGTATCAAATGGATGTTAAGAGCGCTTTCTTAAATGGATTTATACAAGAGGAAGTGTACGTTGGTCAACCACCTCGTTTTGAGAATAATGAATTACCTAACCATGTTTATAAACTGTTGAACGCGCTGTCGCGCACGCGTCAAAAAGCGAGCGGTTTACAAAAATATGTAGTTAGGGAAAGTGCGACAACTCGAGTATCGTCTCACAATGACTCTTGGGTTGTTATTAACAGAAAAGTCAGTTTTAGGGGGGGGGGGGGGGGTTTGGAGATTAAAAACTAAATTAAGAAAACATAACAGAAAAACAATGCAAACTAATAATTATCAAATAAGCTAAGCGATCAACCTACTGCTTTCGGTTTCCCAACTATCATCGGTCCATGTAAATTCCAAGCCCTGAGCAGATTCTAAACCCTTTTCGATTGTAGCATCAATTAACAAGCGAAACCGACGCTACGAGACATATTTTCCTATTCCCGAATTAAGCAAACGGGATGAAGCACTCATGAACTAAGCGAACATGAACGAACACACGTGAATTAAGCAAATGCGATTAAGTATAGGAACATACAATCATCGAAACAAATCAATACCTATCCTATATAATCCTGAATTAAGCAAACAGAACATACAAAACAAATATTGAAAGAGAATAGCATTAAGTTTAGGAATTACAAAACCTCAAGCGTCAATGGATCCCGATTACAGCAGATTAATCAAGGAGACTAGCTCTCCATTACAAACATAAACCTAAACCTAATTGCAGCCGTACTGTGAAAAGCAAAGAAGAGGAGAAGAGATTAAAAGATATCAGTTCTGCCCTAAAACAGACTTAAATACAGATTCTGGATTCCGCGAGCTCGCGAGGCGAGCATACCTTCGCGAGGCGAATATTATGAACAGGTCTTCAGTGTTTGGCTTTCTCGCGAGGCGAGCTGATTATTCGCGAGGCGAGGAATGGAAGAGTCTTCTTTTTATGCCCGTGATGAGTATCAGGGCCTGGGCGTGATGGCTTCTGGTCTTCCGGCTCGCGAGGCGACATAGAAAGGTTTGCATTTTCTGGCACAGTCAGCCTTCAGGTTCGTGAGGCGAATAGCCTCTCGCGGGGCGAAAAACTCCAGAATTGCTGCCTTTATTTACCTGAAACAAAGTTTAGCAGTAAGTGCTTTATTTGACTCTAAATCAACTAAATTAACCTAAAAATACTTAAACGACTCAAAATGATGCTTGAAAGACAATCAAGTCTAATTTGGGTGAAAACGAGGTATAATTAGCACAAAACCATGATCATACTAGTCATAAAACTAGATGAGCCAGAGGCTTATCAAAATACCCCAAACTTAAACTTTGCTTGTCCCCAAGCAAACTAAAACTCAAAAACTCAAAAAGACTCAAGACATGGCAAGCTTAAAGGATTCAATCAACTTTGCACAAATTTCAAGCAATTCATCAAAATAGTTTTTCCTTCAATGTCCCCCCCTTTCAACAATGCAATCCCCACATGCATTTACTCTAAACATTTGAGAATTTCGTCATTCAAGCAGTTATCAATTTAAGCAGGGGATCCAAGTTACACACAAAAGGGAGATCACCAAATTCAAACAATTGCCTTCCTCACAAGGGCATTTAGTGTTTCACTCAATTGCTCAGTTTGTCTAGGTTATCAACATTTCACTCAATTCACCTTTCAAGAGCACTTCCCATGAATTTGATTTTCATCTCAAACAAGGTTCCCACGAAAACATGCATGCAACATCAAAAGGTCTTTTAAGGTTGCAATGGGGCCTGGCTAAGGGTAGGATATTCAAAGGTACTAGGCTTAAGTCCCTAGGAACTAAGAGAGCATGAGCATTTTGATACATATTGAATTCCACTCGAGCTCTTTTTTCCATTTTTCCTTTTTGCTTTTGGGTGACTACAACCTTTTCCTTCAAATAGCCTTTTTGACATTTTTGCACCTTTTTTTTTCTTTTTCTTTTTTTTAAGCCCTTTGGCTCCAACCTTTTTATTATTATTTTTCTTTTTCTCTTAATCCCAAGCAACACATCATATCCTTGTAGCCACCCCAAACTTAGTTTCTTTCAACCCTTGTCTTGCTAAGCTTCCATGCTCTCCTAATCCTAAGATCGGGTTAACATGGTTTTCCAGATTTTTCGGCTTGTAACATAGGGTCATCATAAAACAATAGGCTAATTAGGCTCAATGGGGCTAACTAGGGAACATGCATTGGGGACTGGTTCAATTTAGGCCAAGTGGTTATTTACAAAGAAAATTGCCTAAATCATCTGATGCAATCACATAAGCATGCAAACCATGAAGAGACTCAAGCAAATTCGGGAAAGTACAGCTCAAAAGTGATTCACACAGTTAAAAACATGTTGGAGGCTCAAATCCTCACCTGGACATTTTCGCAAATTGTTTGACCGAGATTCTATCCCTAGTGTGTGCATCCCATCACCCCAAACTTATCATAAATCATGCAATCACAACAAAATATCTCAAAGTTCAGTTTCAATTTTTTTTTCACATGGGGATCACTTTTCAAATTTTTTTTTTCTAGGGGGAATCATCACATAAATCATGCAATCAATCTATGCAAATTCAATCAAAACTCAATCAAGCTTGCCGACACAAGACTCAATACACAACTCTTGATCTTCTCAAATTATTCAAGAGCTGACGAAAACAAAACAGAAATAAAGCAAGGAAAAGATAATTAAAAAGAGTAAGGTTTAGAGAAAACTCATGGAGGCGGTTCCACCGGGATCCCATTGTCTGTGATACAGCGGCCACGGAATGCCCAAAGTGCAACATGATCCTCCCGGATCCCATGGCTTGTAGCATAATGCCCACGTGATAGACAAGGGACGGAAGCTTGTTCCATGGTCCCCTAACTTGCAGCCTTGACATGGAGGTGAGCATTTGACAATTATGGTGACCTCGCTAAGTGCGGCGGACTTCTCACTCCCTCTTGGGTCAAAGATGACCTCTTTCTCAACAAAGTCCTCCCAATAAAATTGGGGTTCAACCACTTGGACTGGCCATGGTGCAAAATCCAGAGGCTTGAACTCCATCGCTTGTGGTTCCATAGTGGGAGGTGGCAAATAGGTAGAGAGGGTCTCTGGTGCTGCTTCATCTTCTGCACAATTCCCATCCACTGCATTACCAGATTCATCACCTTCTATATATGCAGTAACCTCAGCACGCACCACACGAGTATTTCTCCCATCACAATTGACACATGCGCTTGAGCCAATGGAATCATTTAATTTCAGAATTTCTTCATCATCCTCCAGCATGGTGGAATGGATGTCCTCTATATGCCTCTTCCTCTCAATCTCCTTAGTCAAGGGTTCTGATCCTTGAGCTTGTTGCATGGCATTCATTGAAGTGGCAAGCTGTCCAATCTGTGTCTGCAAGGCCCGAATGCTAGCATCTGTTCGCTGCTGAAACTGGAGATTTTGTGCATTTATTTGTGCAGTCATTTGCTTGAACAGGTCCTCTAGTGAAGGTCCAGAAGGTGCAGAGGTGGTTACTTGGGGAGAGTTCTGTGGTGGTGCCAGCGGTAACATCAGTTGTTGTTGCGTGGGTGAGTCCCCATACCAAGGGGTTGGATGGGTTCCCCAGCTGGGGTGGTACTCATCAGTGGAAGGGTCAGGAATGTTGTGCCTGTTCTGATTGTTGCCTTGGTTGTAAATATTTGCTGTATATGCTTGAGGTGATTCATTAACTTGTCTAGTACCAGATATCTCTCACCTGATTGATGCAGCTCTGAAGGTAGGAAAGTATCTCAATAGGAAGACTTTCTTCAAATCAAACCAGGTTGAGATGGAATTCGCCTCAAGACAATACAACCAATCCTTCGCAGCGCCTTCAAGTGAGAGATGAAAAGCTCCCATCTTGATGTGGTCTTCTGTTATTCCTTCAGGTCTCAGCATTGTAGAACAAACAGCCCGGAATTCCTTCAAATGCTCCTGCGGATTCTCACCTGCAAGACCACTAAACCTTGGTAACCAGTGTTTTAAACCAGAAAAGTCAGGATAATATATGCATGGTGGTTCATAATTAACATTAGGCATGTAACCTTGCATATAATTATCCATGGGTAGATTCACAACCAGACCAATTCAGCAAATTTTTATTTTTATTTATTTATTTTCTGTTAATAACAACAAGAGTCCCCGGCAACGGCGCCAATTTTTGAACGCGCTGTCGCGCACGCGTCAAAAAGCGAGCGGTTTACAAAAATATGTAGTTAGGGAAAGTGCGACAACTCGAGTATCGTCTCACAAGGACTCTTGGGTTGTTATTAACAGAAAAGTCAGTTTTGGGGGGGGGGGGGGGGGGGGTTTGGAGATTAAAAACTAAATTAAGAAAACAGAATAGAAAAACAATGCAAACTAATAATTATCAAATAAGCTAAGCGATCAACCTACTGCTTTCGGTTTCCCAACTATCATCGGTCCATATAAATTCCAAGCCCTAAGCAGATTCTAAACCCTTTTCGATTGTAGCATCAATTAACAAGCGAAACCGACGCTACGAGACATATGTTCCTATTCCCGAATTAAGCAAACGGGATGAAGCACTCATGAACTAAGCGAACATGAACGAACACACGCGAATTAAGCAAACGCGATTAAGTATAGGAACATACAATCATCGAAACAAATCAATACCTATCCTATATAATCCTGAATTAAGCAAATAGAACATACAGAACAAATATTGAAAGAGAATAGCATTAAGTTTAGGAATTACAAAACCTCAAGCGTCAATGGAACCCGATTACAGCAGATTAATCAAGGAGACTAGCTCTCCATTACAAACATAAACCTAAACCTAATTGCAGCCGTACTTTGAAAAGAAAAGAAGAGGAGAAGAGATTAAAAGATATCAGTTCTGCCCTAAAACAGACTTAAATACAGATTCTGGATTCCGCGAGCTCGCGAGGCGAGCATACCTTCACGAGGCGAATATTATGAACAGGTCTTCAGTGTTTGGCTTTCTCGCGAGGCGAGCTGATTATTCTCGAGGCGAGGAATGGAAGAGTCTTCTTTTTATGCCCGTGATGAGTATCAGGGCCTGGGCGTGATAGCTTCTGGTCTTCCGGCTTGCGAGGCGAGACATGGTTCGCGAGGCGACACAGAAAGGTTTGCATTTTCTGGCACAGTCAGCCTTCAGGTTCGCGAGGCGAATAGCCTCTCGCGGGGCGAAAAACTCCAGAATTGCTGCTCTTTATTTACCTGAAACAAGGTTTAGCAGTAAGTGCTTTATTTGACTCTAAGTCAGCTAAATTAACCTAAAAATACTTAAACGACTCAAAATGATGCTTGAAAGACAATCAAGTCTAATTTGGGCGAAAACGAGGTATAATTAGCACAAAACCATGGTCATACTAGTCATAAAACTAGATGAGCCAGAGGCTGATCAACTGTCTAAAGCACTATATGGCTTAAAGCAAGCTCCTAGAGTTTGGTATGAAAGGTTAAGTAATTTTCTCATTGAAAAAGGATTTAAAAAGGTAAAGTTGACACAACTTTGTTCACTAATAAAAAAGCACACAACATTTTACTTGCACAAATATATGTGGATGATATAATTTTTGGTACCACTAATGAGCATTTGTGCAATGAGTTTGCAAGTCTTATGCAAAGTGAGTTTGAAATGTCAATGATGGGTGAGCTAAACTTTTACCTTGCACTGTAAATAAAGAAAACTAAAAATGGAATCTTTGTTAGCCAAACCAAGTACTGCAATGAGTTGATCAAGAAGTTTTGTATGGAAAATGCTAAGGAGATGGCTACTCCAATGAATACCTCCTATTATCTAGACAAGGATGAGCAAGGTAAACCTGTTGATGTTTCTAAATTCAGAGGTATGATAGGCTCACTACTTTATCTTATGGCTAGTAGGCTAGATATCTTGTTTAGTGTATGCATGTGTGCTAGGTTTCAAGAAAATCCAAAAGAATCACACTTAACAGCAGTTAAAAGGATAATTAAGTATCTGTTAGGAACAAAAGACATGGGATTATGGTATCCCAAGGGAGCTACATGTACTTTAATTAGCTATTCAGACTCTGACTTTGCTCGTTATAAACTAGATAGAAAGAGTACTGGTGGAACTTGCCATTTACTAGGAAACTCATTAGTATCATGGTTCAGTAAGAAACAATCTAGTGTGGCCTTATCCACTACAGAGGCTGAATATGTAGCAGCTGGTAGCTGTTGTGCACATGTTTTATGGATGAAACAACAATTAGTTGATTATGGTGTGCAACTAAACCAAGTTCCTATTAGATGTGACAATACAAGTGCAATTAACCTAACTAAGAATCTCATAATGCACTTTAGAACTAAACACGTAGAAATCAGACATCATTTCATTAGAGATCATATTCAAAATATAGAAATTGAGATTGCATATGTTGATACAACTAAACAACTTGCTGATATTTTTACCAAGCCCTTGAACAAGGAAAGCTTTTTTTTCATAAGAAGAGAATTGGGCATAATTGATCAATCCTATATCTAATCTCTAAAGAAACAAAAGAAAATCAAAGAGGAAGGACTAGTTCTATGAATTCATAGGAATTAGAACTTCTAATTTTGCAACCCTAGCAGGGATAAATCATGCAATTGAAATGGCTGCAATTACTGAAGTGAATGAATGGATAAAAAGGGCAGAAAAGGACATTGGTAAACTAAAAGATAACCCAGGAGTGGACTTTCATTTTCCTGCACCTATCCCTCCATCATAAACAATTTTATATGCTATGTTTGAATGTTTAAATGCTTGCCTTCTTTATTACTTTGAATGTTTCTTTTCTTTAACTCTTTGATAAAGCCAAAAGGGGGAGGAAAAAGTATGATATAGAGAAAGGGGATAATAACAAATTATACATGCATATGTTGGGGAGGAGCTTATAAATTTACATGATTAATGGGAAGTAAATCAAATTTTACTCTGATAATATTTTTTTTTGCTCTGATATACTTCTGCTCTGATACCATGATATAAATCTGTCAAAAACACTTTGTGTTTGCTACACTTATACTCTGATCTTATAATTTGTTAAAAGATTTGTTATAATCAAAAAGGGGGAGTTTGTTAGACTCAATGACTTAGAGATTTTGTTATATGACAAATACAATTTAATGTGTAAGCAAGTGTTTTAGTGTCAAATTTCAAAGACAGGAATCAAGCAGTAATCAACAAGTTCAATGAGCAATTAAAGGAGAATATTCATGGAAGAACTTGAAGAAATCAAAAGAGCTACATGGAGGAATCAAAGAGCAAAGACAAAGATCAAGGAATCATCAAGACAAGAGCTTAAAGGAGAAATTAGATTTAAGTCTTAGATGATTTGTAAGAGATGAAATCTCTTATTCACAAATAGTTCATTTGAAAAGATGCATGAAGAAAATCAATTTTCATAACCTGCATTAAAAGGAATAAGTTTTCGTTACTGAAAATTATTTTTTTGGAAATAAGAACAAGATTCTAATTCTGCTCGTCCAACACAAGTGACAGAAGCGCTCGTCCACTAAAGTGACAGAAGTGCTAGTCCACTAAAGTGATACAAGTGCTCGTCCAATGAAGTGATAGAAGAGCTCGTCCACACAAGTGACAGAAGCGCTCGTCCACACAAGTCTTTGGACTTGCTAAATCCTTAATGAGAGTATCCATCCAATGACGTAGCATATGGAGCTCGTCTACTAGGTTACGTTCAACCAATTAAAGGAGTATCCATCCAATGACGTGGCATATGGAGCTCATCTACTATCAACTATGAGCCCTGATGATTGAAGACGACGCCGATGTAGAATCTTATTTCAGGAACCAGAATCAAGAAAACAGATTCTGTTATCAGACTCAAATCTGTTTTGATTGAACCCAACGACTATAACTTGTTTTCTATATAAGGAGGGATCAAAGGAACACTTTATACAAAATCAACAACATATTGAACACAATCAGAAAGTTTATGAAATCAATTTGAGAAATCAATTGTGAAAATCATTCATCATCTTTCTTGAGCTTATTGTGAAAAAGAGTGTTTCATTCTCATAAGTGCTTCAATTTGTTTATCTGACTATTGAGAGTTAGGAATCAATTTTTCGTTCTATTTGATTGTAAAGAGAGAGGGAGTCTCTCTGAGTGATTAGGGTGAGGTATCCCTAAGGAAGAACATTGAGGCTCTTCACAAGAGTGTGGTATCTCGAGGTGAAGGAGTGCTCTGTGGTGTAAAGTTTTTTCAAGCTACTTGGCTAAAGCTTGTTGTGTTAGTGTGTGAAAACCCACAGGTGGAGTGGGGACTGGATGTAGGTCACAGTGGTGGTGACTGAACCAGGATAAATTTGGTTGTGTAGTATCTCTAAACTCAAACTCCTTAATTTCTGTTAATGATCAAGAACCTGCAATTTTGATGATTAAAGTTCAATAGAATTTATGTTCTTGATCTGTATAAACTGTATTGAAACCTCAGTCTGATTGTAATCAAGTCTGTGTTATCTGCATTCAAAACTGAGTTGATCAAAACCATTCTTGATTGCTGAAACTGAACTAAAACTGAAATTGAACTACTCACTAAAACTGAAACTTGCAAGTTTGTTCTTGATTGTTAATGCTTGTATCTGAAACTTGCATAACTTGTTCTTAATCTTTAAAGGCTTAATTAGTTTCCATATTTTGTTATTACTGAGTTTTGAACCCGAACCTATTATGAATTAATCTTTCTTATCCTCATCATCTTCCAATTCAAGATTTTATCTAAACCCTTCATTGATTTTGTAAAATATCTCGAGGCCGCAACTCTGATTTGAAAAATTTGTGAAAAGTTTTTAAGTGGAAAATATTTTAAGAAGACTCAATTCACCCCCCCTCTTTAGTCGTTGTAGCCAAAACAACAATTGGCATCAGAGCTAAACTCTTAAGTTTGGCTTAACAGCTATAAGAGTATGGCTTACAATGGCTGTTTGAATGAAGGGGCTTCCCTTGCACGCCCTCCTGCCTTCAATGGATCTGAGTATATCTATTGGAAGGAAAGAATGGTAATCTTTCTTGAGGCAGCAGGTGTAGACATTTGGGATGTAGTAGAAAATGGACCATTTGTCCCCTCTTCTATAGATGCTAATAGTGCTCCAAGAAATAATCCTAAAACTGAATGGAAAGAGGATGATAAGAAAAGAGTTCAATATAATGCACGAGCTAAGAATATTATAACATCTGCTTTAAGCCGTGATGAGTTTTTAAGGGTTTCAAATTGCAAATCAGTAAAGGAGATGTGGGATACATTGTAAGTAACACATGAAGGAACCACAGATGTCAAAAGAGCAAGAATGAACACCCTCATACATGAATATGAGTTATTTCGCATGAATCGAGGAGAACCTATGACTGAAATGCAAAAGCGATTCTCACACATTGTGAATCAATTGGCTGTACTTTGAAAGACAATCTCCAATGAAGATCAAATAAACAAAGTAATGAGATGCTTGAGCAGGGAATGGCAGCCTAAAGTCACTGCAATCTCAGAATCTAGAGAGCTCTCATCAATGACCATTGCCACATTGTTTGGAAAATTTCAAGAGCATGAATTGGAGTTGTTCAGACTAAATGAGAATGAAGAAACTGACAAAAAAAAAAGGGATTGGCTCTGAAATCACAAGTCAGAGAAGTAGAAGACAGTGATGATGATAATACAGAACAAGAGGCAAAATCTGAAGAAGAGATGGGAATGCTAGTTAGAAAATTCAAGAACTTCCTAAAGAGGAAAGGCAACTTCAAAAGAAAGCCATCCACTTTTCCTAAAAGAAATTTCAGCAAAGGTGACAACTCTTCCAACAACATCACATGCTATGAATGTGGAAAGATTGGCCACATGAAGCTTGACTATCCAAAGCTGCAAAAGAAGGACAAAACAGAAAAGTTTGACTCAAAGGACAAGAAGTACAGAAAGCCAAGAAAGGCCTACATTACTTGGGATGATAATGATCCAGAATCCACTGAAGAATCTGAATCTGAGGAGGCAAACTTGTGTTTGATGGCCAACAGTCATAGTGATTCAGAAAGTGAAGTAAGTTCTAATTATCAACCCTCTTATGATGAATTGCAAAATGCTTTTGAAGAACTTCATAAAGATTCCATTAGACTTGCTAGATTGCTAAATAAGTCTAAGATAACCGTCACATGCCTTGAAGAGAAAAATTCTGTTTTAAACAAAGAGCTAGATGAATTAAAAACAGAAAATTGTGCTGTAAAAGATAGATTGACTATTGTTTTGGAACCACCTATATGCTCTAATTGTTCTAAGTGTTGTACATTAACTAAAGAAGTTGAAAAACTGAAAAATGACTTAGTCAAGTTCACAAATGGTAGAGATAACTTGAATGCTTTATTAGGACAGCAAAAGTGTGTTTATGATAAGGCTGGAATAGGCTATAAACCTAAGATACATGAGAAATCTTTCAAGAAATTTTTTGCTGCACCTAAGACATCAAACACACCATTTGTTAAATGTAATTTTTGTTCTAGAAAAGGTCACACAACTTCTACATGCCAATACAGAAAATCAGCATACAATAAATCTAAGTATATATGGGTTCCTAAAGGAACTATTGCTGCAACTAACCATGAAGGACCCAAGAAAAGTTGGGTACCAATAGCAAAAACATGAAATTCTATTTTGTAGGTGTGGTGGAAGGTCAAGAGAAAAAATTGGAATCATGACATAGAGCCTTCTCCAAACACAAAATGGGTAACAATAAAGAAAGAATATTGATTGAATATGTTTTCTAATTATCATTATGAATGTATGATTGTGAATCTTTATGTTGACTTATATATCATTGAATAGTATGCCTACATTGTTATATTAAAGTTATTTGATCAATCTTGGAATAATCATATGGCATTTGTGTCTCAAGTAGAACCTAAGAACATAGATGATGCTATAATTGATGAACATTGGATGATGGCTATGTAAAATGAGTTAAACCAGTTTGAAAGAAACCAAGTTTGGAAACTAGTGCCTAAACCCAAGAACTGTCAAGTAATAGGTACAAAATGGGTTTTTAGGAATAAACTAGACGAAAATGGTATAATTGTAAGAAACAAGGCTAGATTGGTAGCCAAAGGGTATAACCAAGAAGAAGGCATAAATTATGATGAAACATATGCACCAGTAGCAAGATTAGAAGCTATAAGAATGCTACTTGCTTATGCTTGCATAATGGGATTTTAATTGTATCAAATGGATGTTAAGAGTGCTTTATTAAATGGATTTATACAAGAGGAAGTGTATGTTGGTCAACCACCTGGTTTTGAGAATAATGAATTGCCTAACCATGTTTATAAACTGTCTAAAGCACTATATGGCTTAAAGCAAGCTCCTAGAGTTTGTTATGAAAGGTTAAGTAATTTTCTCATTGAAAAAGGATTTAAAAGAGGTAAAGTTGACACAACTTTGTTGACTAAGAAAAAGGCACACAACATTTTACTTGTACAAATATATGTGGATGATATAATTTTTGGTGCCACTAATGAGCATTTGTGCAATGAGTTTGCAAGTCTTATGCAGAGTGAGTTTGAAATGTCAATGCAGGGTAAGCTGAACTTTTTACTTGGACTACAAATAAAGCAAACTAAAAATGGAATCTTTGTTAGCAAACCAAGTACTGCAATGAGTTGATCAAGAAGTTTGGCATGGAAAATGCTAAGGAGCTGGCTACTCCAATGAATACCTCCTGTTATCTGGACAAGGATGAGCAAGGTAAACCTGTTGATGTTTCTAAATTTAGAGGTATGATAGGCTCACTACTTTATCTTACTGCTAGTAGGCCAGATATCATGTTTAGTGTATTACATGTGTGCTAGGTATCAAGCAAATCCAAAAGAATCACACTTAACAGCAGTTAAAAGGATAATTAAGTATCTGTTAGGAACAAAAGACATGTGATTATGGTATCCCAAGGGAGCTACATGTACTTTAATTAGCTATTCAGACTCTGACTTTGCTCGTTGTAAACTAGATAGAAAGAGTACTAGTGGAACTTGCCATTTACTAGGAAACTCTTTAGTATCATGGTTTAGTAAGAAACAATCTAGTGTGGCCTTATCCACTGTAGAGGCTGAATTTGTAGCAGCTGGTAACTGTTGAGCAGAGGTTTTATGGATGAAACAACAATTAGTTGATTATGGTGTGCAACTAAACCAAGTTCCTATTAGATGTGATAATACAAGTGCAATTAACCTAACTAAGAATCCTATAATGCACTTTAGAACTAAACACATAGAAATCAGACATCATTTCATTAGAGATCATATTCAAAATAGAGAAATTGAGATTAAATATATTGATACAACTAAACAACTTGCTGATATTTTTACCAAGCCCTTGAACAAGGAAAGCTTCTTTTTCATAAGAAGAGAATTGGGCATAGTTGATCAATCCTATATCTAATATCCAAAGAAACAAAAGAAAATCAAAGAGCAAGAACTAGTTCTATGAATTCATAGGAATTAGAACTTCTAATTCTGCAACCCTAGCAGGGATAAATCATGAAATTGAAATGGCTGCAATTGCTGAAGTGAATGAAAGGATAAAAAGTGCAGAAAAGGACATTGATAAACTCAAAGATAACCCAAGAGTGGACTTTCATTTTCCAGCACCTATCCTTCTATCATGAACAATTTTTATATGCTATGTTTGAATGTTTAAATGCTTGCCTTCTCTATTGCTTTGAATGTTTCTTTTCTTTACCTTTTTGATAATGCCAAAAGGGGGAGGAAAAAGTATGATACAGAGAAAGGGGATAATAACAAATTATACATGCATATGTTGAGGAGGAGCTTATAAACTTACATGATTAATGGGAAGTAAATCAAATTTTGCTCTGATAATATTTTTTTTGCCCTGATATACTTCTACTCTGATACCATGATATAAATCTGCCAAAAACACTTTGCGTCTGCTACACTTATACTCTGATCTTATAATTTGTTAAAAGATTTGTCATAATAAAAAAGGAGTTTGTTAGACTCAATGACTTAGAGATTTTGATATATGACAAATACAATTTAATGTGTATGCAAGTGTTTTAGTGTCAAATTGAAAATACAGGTATCAAGCAGTAATCAACAAGTTCAGTGAGCAATTAAAGGAGAATATTCAAGGAAGAACTTGAAGAAATCAAAAGACCTACATGGAGGAATCAAAGAGCAAAGACAAAGATGAAGGAATCATCAAGACAAGAGCTTAAAGGAGAAATTAGATTTAAGTCTTAGATGATTTGTAAGAGATGAAATCTCTTATTCAAAAATAGCTCATTTGAAAAGATGCATGAAGAAAATCAATTTTCATAACCTGCTTTAAAAGGAATAAGTTTTCGTAAATGAAAATTATTTTTTGGAAATAAGAACAAGATTCTAATTCTGATCGTCCAACACAAGTGACAGAAGCGCTCGTCCACTAAAGTGATACAAGTGCTCATCCACTAAAGTGACTGAAGTGCTTGTCCACTAAAGTGACAGAAGTACTCGTCCACTAAAGTGATACAAGAACTAGTGGAAATAATGTAATATACGGGAACGTTTTATGTCAGTTGACCATATGTTTGACGTTAAAAATGAGGCGGTGGAAGTTTTGTAAATATTAAATCACTATTTACGTCAGTTGTGTAATGAACTGACGTTAAAAGTGATTTGCAAGAATTATTAACACTTTTAACGTCAGTTGTTTATACAACTGACGTTGAACAATGACTTTTAACGTCAGTTGTATTAAACAACTGACATAAACTGTTGTTTGGTTTTTGTTTATAACGTTTACACCCGCGCGCCTTCATCACTTCGCTCATTCTCACTCTGACTCCGACTCTTACTCTGCCCTAATCGCGAGTTCCTGTCCACCGCAACCACCGCGAGGGCTTCTTCGCCACCACCGTAAGGTACACTCTTAACCCCAACTCTGTCTTTCCCGCTCATTCTTTGCAATAACTTGACATCTCTCTTTCTCCCTCCCACGCACTAACTCTCCTTGTCCCTCTGCTCTCAGTAACCACATCGAACGTTGGCCACCACTCGAGCTCCCCTCCCCACCACCATGCGAGCACCTATTTCTGGTGAGTCTTTAGGGCACGTTTTTTTATTTTTGGTTTTGAGTGTATGTTGAAACTGTAGTCTCTGTAGTTGAAACTTGAAACTGTGAGTTTGAGTTGTTTGGAATGTCTCTATTTCTGGTCGTGGGTTTTGTGTTTTCTGTTGTTTTTCTTCTGCTATCATGACCTATTTCAAAAAGGGAAGAAATTTAGAGTTGCTTGTAGCATGTGACATCAACAATATATTGCTCATTGGAATTCTGTTTTGTTAATTTATCTTCATCTGCTTATTTCTTTTGTCTTAAGAAACCTGAAAATGGTGTAAATTTGAAATAATTTTTAAACACCTTGCTTGTATATATCATGCTCTCTTGATTGATTCATATGGTTGAGTGGTTATAGTACTATATATAGCAATAGTCCTAATATGTGTTGTTGCCTGCTTGATGAGAAGAATGATGTGAGATTACCGTGGAAATTTTGTTTTAGCCAGTTAGTCAAATAAGATATACATGGCTGACGGGATTTCAAAAACTAGTTTTCAATTAGGATTTCAAAAACTAGTTTTCAATCTCCCCAATAATTCCCTTTAGCCATATTGCTTCCGTCACACCTTCTGTGAGAGCTATAAATTCTGCTTGAGTGTTGATAAAGCTACTACAGACTGTAGTATTGATCTCCAACTGACTGCAGTACCACAGACAATGAAAACATAACCTGAGAGTGATTTTCGAGTGTTAATGTTGCCAGCATAGTCAGAGTCTACAAAGCCTTGAATTAATTCCCTTGCTTGTAACTTTCTTTTGAAGAGAAGACTAGATGCCAAGGTTCCATTCAAGTATCTTAATATCCACTCCAATGCTTCCCAATGTGGTTGTCCAGGGTCTGCCATGAACCTACTTACAACATTCACAGCATATGCCAAATCTGGCCTGCAGCACTCCATTCCATACATGATGCTGCCTACACCATTTGCATATGGTACTGTGCTCATCCTTTGATTTTCTTCTAAATATCCATCACACCCTACAACTCTTTGGCCTTTAGGTGGATCTACTAGAGTCCTGGTTTGGTTTTGATCAAGATATTTCATCTCTTCATTCATAGCCTTTATCCATTATGCATTGTTTTTGTCCTGAACTGCTTCTGTGTAGTTACTTGGACCACTGGCTTGATCTCCTTCTCCAATGTTCCAAATCATGTTGAGTGACAATTGCTAATAGGATTCTGATAGAGCAATGTCTAACCACTAGAGAGAAAATCTCATTGAAGTCTATTCATTCAATTTGTGTGTAGCCCTTAGCCATAAGCCTTGCTTTGAATCTTGCCTTCTCTACTCCTGGAATTTCATCCTTCTTCTTGAAAATCCATTTGTAGCCTACTTCTCTTTGGTTTTCAGGTAGATCCACCAGTATCCAAGACTTGTTCTTTTCCAAGGACTTCATTACCTCTTGCATTGCCTTCAACCAGTTCCGAGCTTCTTTGCTTTCAATTAATTCATTGTAGTTTCTAGGATCTGACGCTAGCATCTCATTTGCTACATTTAGTGCATAGCAAATAAGATATGCATAGCCAAACCTTCTTGGAGGTACTATGTTTCTTCTCACCCTGTCCCCGGCAAGATGATAGTCACTGTGATCGATTCTTTGAATTGGTTGAGCCTCTTCAATTTCAGGATTAGTGTCTTGTGTAGTGTTCTAATTCCTTGGCAGCTCCACCTCAAGCTGAAATTTATGTCTCAGTTTCTGCAGTTCTGATTTCTTCCTGATCCTTGGTCATCATTCCCATTCTTGTTTCATCAAAAGTAACATCCCTGCTGATTATGCACTTCTACTCACCAGATTCCAGCTTCCATAGCTTATATCCTTTGACATCATCCGGGTAGCCATTCCATAGTTCAATAGATGTTTTGAATCTAGTTGCTGATGAGGGACACCTATTAATTAGATAGACAGCTGTTGTGGTAGCCTCTCCCCAAAATGCCTTAGGAAGACCTGCACTAAGGAGCATGCATCTCACTTGTTCTATAATTGTTCTGTTCATCCTCTCTGCAATACCATTCCGTTGAGGAGTTGCAGCCACTGTTCTATGCCTCTTGATACCTAATTTCCTACAAAACTCATTGAATTGCTCTGACACAAACTCCAGGCCATTGTCAGTTCTTAAAACCTTCAATTTATATCCCTTTTGATTTTCTATTAAAGTGTGCCATTCTCTAAATTTTTGAAAGGTATCATTTTTGTTTTTGAGAATGTAAATCCACACTTTCCTAGAGAAATCATCTATGATAGTGAGAAAATAAGATCCTCCACCATGTGTCATGACCCTAGATGGACCCCAAAGATCTGAGTGTGCATATTCAAAAGGACCTTTTGAGATATGTATACCAGATCAAAATTTAACCCTTTGTGCCTTTCCTAGAATGCATTGATCACAAAATTCTAATTTTCCTATTTCGTCACCACACGGCAGGTTTTGTTTAGAAAATTCTATAAGACCTTTTTCACTAATGTGACCTAGTCTCATGTGCCATAGTCTTGTTTTATCATAGTGTCATTGGCTGGCCACAACAGCCTGTGCAATTACAGTTGATCCTTCAAGAATGTATAAACCACTTCTTTTCATTCCTTTTGCAATTACTAAGTTTCCATTTGAAATCTTTAACATACCATGTTCAATTTTAGTTGCATACCCTAAGTTATCAAACATGCTTATTGATAAAAGATTTCTTTTTTAATTCAGGTACATACCTGACACCTTGTTACAAGGTTTCTTGATCATTAAACATTTTTAGCCTTATTGATCCCATGCCTTGAACCTTGTATGATTTGTTGTTTCCCAAGAACACTACTCCACATTCTTTTAGCTCCAATGTTTCAAAGTAGTCTTTCCTAGGACACATATGGTAAGAGCAGCCTAAATCCATGACCCAATCCTTTTCAATTTCAGTGTTTGAAACCACCAAAACACCTGCACTCTCATATCCATCCACTTCCATTGCAATTGCAGCATCTCCACTGTCTTGAGACTTTCTTTCTCTTTATGGACAGTTCTTGAAATGGCCTTTCTTGTGATAATGGAAACATTTGAACCTTGTTTGAGATTGGTTCTTGGATTTTGATATGGATTTCTTGCCCTTTGATCCTCTCTTTTCAGATCTCCCTCTTTCTATATTCAAACCCTCTCCATTGCTTTCAGATTTCAGTTCTTGATTCTTTTGAAGTTCCTTGGTTCGGATTGAGGTTTGAACTTCCTCCAATGTGATTGTCTAATCACTTCCAAATAGCATCACATCTTTAAAATGCTCAAATGATTTTGGTAGAGCATTAAGAAGAATCAATGCCTTGTCTTCATCATCAAGCTTCACCTCTATGTTTTCAAGATCATCCAGAACTTTATTGAAATCTGATATTTGCTCAGAGATCACTCGTGCTTGTCATCTTGAAAGAATACAGCTACTGCTTCTTGAGCAATCTATTGGATAGTGACTTTGTCTTGTAAAGAGATTCTAGCTTGATCCATATTGATGCTGCAGTATTTTATCTTGCTGCTTATCTTAGGACTTTGTCACCGAGGCATAGAATGATGGCACTTCTTGCTTTGTCTATCATGTCAGTATTTTCTTTCTCACTTAGAGTCTCTTGCATCTTTGATTCACCCTTCAAAACTTCAGCTAGACCTTGTTGAACTAGAATGGATTACATCTTCACCTTCCAAAGTCCAAAGTCATTCGAACCAGAGAATTTTTCTATGTCATACTTTGTTGTTCCCATTTTAATATCAGTTGTTTTTAGTTTATTACATACATGATATATGAATTTGTTAATTGACATGATTATTTGTTTATGATGGCGCGCTGAAGGCGAGTAGCATAAGTTGCGCCAACGGGAGAAGTAGGACTTCTAAGGCTAAAGGAAATCTTGATTGGATCATCCTCAAGGTTTGGTAGTTTATTTATCAAATAATTAATATTATAATTACTAATTTATATGTATATTTAACTGACATTGAAATTAATTTTGTTTGTAGTCTCGATTTCAACCTGACGGTTGGTCGTGCGGCTATTATGTGATGCTTCATATGCTGAACATAGTCTCCTCATCTATTACGGATGGATGAAAGAAGGTAATATTTAAACAACTTGTTAAATTATATATTATAGTTTTGGTGATGACTTGCGTTAATGTTATTGTTATTATTTGAACGTGTGTAGGCATTTAACAACCAATTGCCTCTTCAAAAAGATGAGTTTAGAGACTTGAGGATGCGCTTGGAAGAATTCTTCTTCAAGTATGCGGCTGAAAAAGGAATAGACAAGATACCTCCGCAATATATATACTTAGATTGGTAGTTTTGTTTTTAGACATTAGAGACTAAAATTTATATATATATATATCTATATATATATATATATATATATATATATATATATATATATATACTTGTAGATAGTTATGTTTTTCCTATACATGGGTTTTGGTTTTAAGTCCCCCTATTGTTCCTTTGTATATTTCTTTTCTTTTAGTTAATATTGAAATTTAAGGGTAGTGTTTGCAATTCTGTAATATGTGTGATATTCTGTGTTACTGGGATATTTACTGAATGCAGGGATAGCTGAGGGGAGTGATATTTTAAAACTGAATTTAAAAGAAAAAACTATTAACATAAGTTGTATCAAACAACTGACGTTAATAGTATTTTATAAAATATACAGTGCATTATTAACGTTAGTTGTATTAGGAAACTGGCATTAAAAATAAAACCTGTAACGTCAGTTCTTTAACAGAACTGACGTTAGTTTGAACAACATTAATGTCAATTGTGTTAAAGAACTGACGTTAATAGTTTTATATTTAACGTCAGTTGTTTAAACAACTGATGTTAAAATATTAACTATTAACGTCAGCTGTATTTGCGTCAGACAATATTCTGACATATAAAATTAATTTTAACTGACGTGAAAACACTTATTGCACTAGTGAAGTGCTCGTTCACTAAAGTGACAGAAGTGCTCGTCCACTAAAGTGACAGAAGTGCTCGTCCACTAAAGTGACAGAAGTGCCCGTCCACTAAAGTGATAGAAGCGCTCGTCCACTAAAGTGACAGAATTGCTCGTCCACTGAAGTGATAGAAGTGCTCGTCCACACAAGTGACAGAAGTGCTCGCCCACACAAGTCTTTGGACTTGCTAAATCCTTAATGAGAGTATCCGTCCAATGACGTAGCATATGGAGCTCGTCTACTAGGTTACGTTCAACTAGTTAAAGGAGTATTCGTCCAATGACATGGCATATGGAGCTCATCTACTATCAACTACGAGCCTTGAGGATTGAAGACGACGCCGATGTAGAATCTTATTTCAAGAACCAGAATCAAGAAAACAGATTCTGTTATTAGACTCAAATCTGTTTTGATTGATCCCAACGACTATAACTTGTTTTCTATATAAAGAGGGATCAATGGAACACTTTATAAAAAATCAACAACATATTGAACACAATCAGAAAGTTTACAAAATCAATTTGAGAAATCAATTGTGAAAATCATTCATCATCTTTCTTGAGCTTATTGTGAAAAAGAGTGTTTCATTCTCATAAGTGCTTCAATTTGTTTATCTGACTATTGAGAGTTAGGAATCAATTTTTTGTTCTATTTGATTGTAAAGAGAGAGGGAGTCTCTCTGAGTGATTAGGGTGAGGTATCCCTAAGGAAGAACATTGAGGCTCTTCACAAGAGTGTGGTATCTCGAGGTGAAGGAGTGCTCTGTGGTGTAAAGTTTTTTCAAACTACCTGGCTAAATCTTGTTGTGTTTGTGTGTGAAAACCCACAGGTGGAGTGAGGACTGGATGTAGGTCACAGTGGTGGTGACTGAACCAAGATAAATTTGGTTGTGTGATATCTCTAAACTCAAACTCCTTAATTTCTGTTTATGATCAAGAACCTGCAATTTTGATGTTTAAAGTTCAATATAATTTATGTTCTTGATCTGTATAAGCTGTTTTGAAACCTGAGTCTGATTGTAATCAAGTCTGTGTTATATGCGTTCAAAACTGAGTTGATCAAAACCATTCTTGATTGTTGAAACTGAACTAAAACTGAAACTGAACTAATCACTGAAACTGAAACTTGCAAGTTTGTTCTGGATTGTTATTGCTTGTATCTGAAACTTGCATAACTTATTCTTAATCTTTAAAGGCTTGATCAGTTTCCATATTTTGTTATTACTGAGTTTTGAACCTGAACCTATTCTGAATTAATCTTTCTTATCCTCATCATCTTCCAATTCAAGATTTTATATACACCCTTCATTGATTTTGTAAAAGATCCCGAGGCCGCAACTCTTATTTGAAAAGTTTGTGAAAAGTTTTTAAGCGGGAAATATTTTAAGAAGACTCAATTCACTCCCCCTCTTGAGTCGTTGAAGCCAAAACAACACTGTCTTCCTTGCAACGCAAAGTTGTGAACACTTTTTCTATCTCTTGTATCCATAATTCCGCTCCTTCCATATTATATTCTCCATGAAATTGTGGTGGTTTTCCTTTCATGAATGCAACTAATCCCACATCCATTACTCCTTCTTGTTCTTTATCCCGTGGGTGCTGATTTTGCTGTTGTTGTAGTTGCTGCATTAACTGTGCATTCTGCTGTGACTGAAGCATCACAGTTCTTGCCATATCCCTTATTGTTTTTATAACTTCAGATCGATTTTCTTCCTCAGTTCCAGGAATCTCTACATCCACATCATCATCTTCTACATTTTCCCCATGTTGGCTTCTACGAGTCCCATGAGTCATAGGTTCCTGTAAAAGTAACCATCACCTCATATTCATAAGAAATATAACACACACTTATTATGAATAATCGAAACCGTTATCATTGTCTCTCAACAAAGAAACAAAAGATAACTCGTGATACAAACACTCTACCCAACTTCTAAACATAGTCAGCACCTGATGTAGGTTCAAATAAACACGGCTAGCAACAACATCCTGTATCTCACAGTTCTTGATTCTAATCGGACATAACCCCACATCCCATTTTAGAACTGAACAGCTCTGATACCACTTAATGTAACATCCTTTCGAGTGCCACATAATGTTAATGCATATGATTATAATGAAACGATTAAAACATTTATAACATTTATTTAAATCAATCAACACATTATCAGAGTAACATGGAAGCTATGACTTATACAATACTGACACTCCACTGGCCGTGGTATAAACACTAAAAATTCAACATCATCTCTGAAGATATCTTAACTCGAGCAACAGAAATGTCTCGTCATCTTCTTCGTATCTGCACCAGCTAAGAGCTCATCTCGATCTTTGAATCACGATCCGAATCAACACACAAAAGAACAAAGAAACATACATATACTCTAATGCACATGGATCACCGCTCCCAAAATCATCAAACACAATCGTCTCCCAAAATCATCATCATAATCTATCAACCTCGGAAACTCATCCACTAGGATCACCGCTTACTCTAATGCACAACTGATCCTGTATGCATGATTGACCAATTCTACAACAACGTTCAGTCGATAGTTGGGCTATTGCTCCTGCGTTACCAACATGAGTTCCGTCAACTTGGTCGCTCTGGATAGTCTGCCTCAACCTTGGGTGGCAATTGATCAAACAACTATTGCAACTGGTCACACGACCCCTCTGTGACCACCACTCAAACACAGTTTTTACAGTTGTACACAGATACACCTCTTGTGCAATAACCACTCAAACAGCTATTGCAGCTATTCACAAGTATTATCCGACCTCATATGATAACCACTCAAATGATTTATCATAGTTATTCATACGGCCACTTGTGACAACTGCCCAACTTTCATTGTAGTCGTTCACAATACACCATCATCAATCTTATATTAGTAACCGCTCAAACGGCTATTGCGGCTACCCACAAGATTGACCAACAACATGTATGATATGACATGCATCCATCATCTCTTTATTTCATACAACTTTTCCATCTATCACCTCGATATCACCAAAGGATTATATTTTTCTATTTAAATTGTCAACTTAGTTTTATAACAAACATCTCCAATTTAACAGTGATCAAATTCATCACAATATCAACATATTACAACTCATAGTTAACATATTATCATATTATCAACATAAAAAAATATAATAAACATATTAACTATACATTATATACTCAAATAAACATGTTATCACAAAAACATGTTGTCACATCAACATACTATCATATATAATACACCAAGCATATATCAATCATCAATGGGGTTTGAGAATCCCCACACATGTTAATGAACATATTTTATGCCCATTTTCTCGATAATTGAGATTTCTCCCCCCTCATCTGATAGCGACTTTATACGACTCCTTACGAACAGCCTTGACCCTCGATCACCATCAACCACGGTCACACTTATGAGCACGTTTCTTAGCGTCTCGAATCTTCCATAGTCCACCCCGACACATTTGTCGTTAGGTTTTCCACTCCAAGCACACGCAGAGATACCCCGATTCACCGGAAACATAGAAACATGATCAGAAACCACGATTACTACGAAAATGATTGTAAAACCATAGTTCTTATACGGTACTTACGCTGCCTCGAGAGCACTTTCTCTGCCTCAATACTTCCTTGAAATCAAGAGTTAGCTACAATGACAATGGTTAGAACCTCCGCTTATTCCCTGACTCGAACTACAACCAAATATCATAGGTATGCTTTGAATAACACCAAGATTTAAGAACTCCATAATAGCAAACTAAGCATACTGATGAAACTATGATATACCTTCGTCGTTTCGAGAAATCAACAATCGAAACTTGCCGAATTCGAAGCCACAAATACACCGATATGATTTATTTTTGATTTCGATACTCCGATTACTCGGATGGAGTTCTGACACCTTAACAATGTCCCTCAACCTTTGTTTTATATGAAACTATGGAGGAAGGATTCACCAATTCGGCCAAAGTTCCAAATGAACAACAAAACAAGCTTATTTATAATAAATCAGAATGCTTTAGCGTGGCCGTTCCAGCGCTTGAGTGCACTGCTTCCACCGCACCGCACCGCTTCCTTCTATTGGACCATTTTCACACTTGAGCATTTATAAACCCATGCTTGAGCGTTCTGAGAACGCTTGAATGTTGGCTTTTCCATGGTTGAACGTTCTCTGCTGATCAGGATCCGTTTTATCGCATTTTCGTGTGTTTCTTCGTGTTCTGAGTTCGTTCCAAAGCCAAATCTCTTCAAATTTGAAATACAACTTTCTCATACCATAAGAAATATTATTTAACCCGTAAACATACTTAATTCCATCTTTAATCACATATTTGAAAAATGGGATGTTACATATAAACAATGCCATAACAGTACGGATGTTACATTACCAACCCCTTAAAAGAAATTCCGTCCTCAGAATTCACGTACCTCAAAACAAATGCAGATACTGCTGGTGTATGTCTGCTTCACTCTCCCAGGTAGCATCTCCTGTAGTCTCATCCCAAATAACCTTGACCAAAGGAATCTTCTTACCGTGAAGTTCCTTAATCCTCCTATCTGCAATCCTAACCGGTAAAGCCTCATACTCTAGATTCTCTCAGAGTTGTATAGACTCAGACTGAAGTACATGTGAAGGATCAGGATAATATTTTCTTAACTATGAGACGTGAAAGACATCATGAAGGTTAGAAAGGTTAGGCGATAAGGCTATATGGTAAACTACTGGACCAATCCGTCGAAGAATCTGGAAAGGTCCAATGAATCTAGGAGTAAGCTATCTGGACTTGATAGCTCTGCCAATTCCAGTCTTCGGAGTGACTCTCAAAAACACGTGATCACCTTCCTAGAACTCTAAGGGTCTCCTCCTCTTATTACTATAGATCCTCTGCCTATCGTGCACTTCCTTCATCTTTTCCCCTTATCTTCCTAACTTGTTCAATCGTCTGCTATACCACAACAGGACCCAACACTTGGCTCTCACCAGTCTTATACCAACTTAACGGAGTCCTACACTTCCTTCCATACAAAGCCTTATTGGGTGCCATCCCGATATTCCTGTGAAAACTGTTGTTATAGGTAAACTCAATCAAAGGTAGGAACTTATCCCAACTTCCAGTGTGCTTTAACACACAAGCTCTCAAAAGATCCTCTAGTTATTGAATCGACCCCTCTGACTGCCCATCTATATGAGGATGATAAACAGAACTCATCCTCAAATTCGTCTCTAAAGCACTATGCAATTACCCCCAAAATCTAGACGTGAATCTAGGATCTCGAACGGAGACAATGCTCAACGGAACTGCATGCAACCGAACTACTTCTTTGATATAGACCTGAGTCAACCTTTCCAAACTATATTTCTCACCAATAGGTAAGAAGTGAGCACACTTCGTTAACCTATCGATGATAACCCAAATCTCATCATATCTCTTAGGAGTTCGTGGTAATCCAACCACGAAATCCATGGCTATACTATCCCATTTACAATCTGGGATATCCAACGATTGCAACAAACTAGCATGCTTCTGATGCTCTGTCTTAGCCTTCTGACAAAGCAGACAAGATAAAACATACTCTGCTACTTCTTTCTTCATCCTCGGCCACCAAAACATCTTCTTCAAATCCTGATACATCTTCGTGGCTCCTGGGTGAAAACTCAGCTTACTCTTATGTGCTTCTTCCAAAATTATCTTCCTAAGCGCTAAATCCTCTGGCACACAAATCCGATCTCTAACCCTCAGCACTCCATCTAATCCTGTACTAAACTCGAAAACCTTACCCTCATCTATGCTTCTACTCACCTCCTGTAGATACTGATCCTCTATTTGCTTATCCTTAAGTTGTCTCAAAAACTCACTATTGTTGACAATCATACCTAAGCAAATCCTACCCTCAATCAACTCCATACCTTAGTTCAGATCTCTGAAATGCTCAATCAACTCCCTTTCATTTACCATCATCGCGGACACATGCAAAGACTTCCTGCTTAATGCATCCGTTACAACATTCGCCTTCCCAGGATGATATTGTAGATCAAACTCGTAGTCCTTGATAAACACCATCCATCTCCACTGTCTCATATTCAGCTCTTTCTGATCAAACGAATACCTCAAACTCTTATGGTCGCTGTACACATTGAACTTGGCTCAATACAAATAGTGTCGCCATATCTTCAACACAAACATTATGGCTTCTAACTCTAGATCATGGGTCGGATAGTTCCTCTCATGAATTCTCAACCGTCGGGAAGCATAAGCTACAACTCTTTGCTCTTGCATCAATACACAACCCAAACCTTGGTATGACGCATCGCAATACACGTCAAACTGTCCTAAAGGATCTGGTAAGCTTAGCACTAGTGATGTGGTTAATTTTTCTTTCAACTTCTGGAAACTCTCTTCACACTTCTCCGTCCAAACAACCGATGTCCCTTTCCTTGTCAACTGTGTCATAGGCAAAGCATTCTTCGAGAAACCCTCGATAAACCTCCAATAATATCCAGTCAATCCCAAGAAACTCCTCACCTCACTCACTGACTTAGGTCGCTCCCACTTAAGCACTACTTCAACTTTGGCAGGATCTACTGCTATTCCTTCCTTGTTAATCACATGACCGAAGAACTGAACCTCTTCCAATCAAAACTCGCACTTAGAAAGCTTGGCATACAACTGTCTATCCTTCAACACCTGCAACACTATTCTCTGATGTTCCTCATGCTCTTCCCGTGTACGGGAATAGATAAGAATATCATCTATAAACACAACTACAAACTTATCGAGGAACGGTCTAAAGATCCGATTCATGTAATCCATGAACACAACTGGAGCATTACTCACACCAAATGGCATAACTAAGTACTCGTAATGTTCGTACCTCGTTTTGAAAGCTGTCTCGGGTATATCCTCATTCTTTACTCTAATCTGATGGTATCCAGATCTTAAATCAATCTTAGAAACACTAAAGCTCCCTTCAACTGATCCATCAGATCATTTATCCTAGGCAACGAGTACTTATTCTTGATCGTTACTTTATTCAACTGTCAGTAATCTGTGCACAACCTAGCACTCCCATATTTGTTCTTAACAAACAACACCGGAGCTCCCCACGGTGAAACACTAGGTCTGATGAATTCTTTCTTCAACATATTGTCCAATTGTTTCTTTAACTAAACTAACTCCACGGGTGGCATCAGATACGGTGCTACCGAGATAGGTCCTGTTCTTGGTATGAGATCTACAGTGAACTCCACTTCCCTCTCTGGAGTTAAACCTGTAACATCAGGAGGGAAAACCTCAGGAAACTCTCTCACGATAGGCATATAATCTACACTCGGAGTCTCCTTAGCTTCCATCGAGAAAAGCATCACGCACTGTCGAGAACCATCACTCCTCATAGATACCCTGTCATTGCCAGATACTATGCTAGAAGGCTCAAGAAATAAAAAGCTCTTTTTGGAACAATCTAACACCATATTTAGCCGAAATCCAATCCATGCCAAGGATAACGTCGATCTGCTGCATAGGCAAACAAACAAGGTCTACAAGAAATGTCCTATTCTCAACAACTATAGGACACTGTAAACAAACAGACATCGTAGTTTAGGAATCACTGGTAGGGATAGAAACGGTAAGGGTATATGGTAACTGAGAAACAAGTAACTATAAATGATCTACACACTCATGTGAAATAAAAGAATGTGTAGCACCTGAGTCAAACAACACAGACGAGAGTCTACCAGATATTAAACACATACCCTGGATAAGATCTGCAGATTGAGAGGATTTAGCTCCCCTCACAGTAAACACTCTCCCTATGACCTGAGGTTTGGTCATCTGCTGTCCTGCGAACTCCTCCTCAACTCTACCTCTATAGCCTCTAGCTCATCTACCTGCAGCTACCGGCTGTTGCATACCCCTCTGTCTACAATCACGAGCAAAATGGCATGGTTTACCACAATGGAAACAACTAGGTCTCTCCCTGCAATCTCTAATATAATGCGGTCCCTCGCATCTGAAACAGACTGGGTTCTCTGCTGCTGGTCCGCTCCAGAAACTGATGCTGTAGCAACTGGTAATGGTGCAGATGTCTGAGTACTATGCACTGGTCTGGTATAGGCCCCCGCCTCCAGTGGGAACCACTGCCACTTCTCCTCTGAAAACCTGATCTCACAGGTCCTCTGCTCCGCTGTTGTCTCTGCTCTGCCTCTCTCAGCTGATCAATGCTCTCTATAGCACTGCATCTCTCCACCAACTCAGGACAACTGTGAATATCTAGGGGCACTATAGCTCTCTGTAGCTCATGTCGTAACTCCTCGAACCTCCTGTACTGTGATGAGTGTGATTACACCTCATATTTCTTTATCATATTGCATGCATTTTCATGTAGTTTAGGCATTTTCAATTTGATTTTTGTTAGTTTTTTTCTTGGAACGGGTAAGGTGGTTTTGTGGTGTTTGTGTGCAGGAATTGAAGATTAAAATGCTCAGGATCATTATGTTGGAGCTTGCATGAAGACGGAGCTTGAAAAGCAAGAAAAAAGAGCCAAACAGAGCCTATCACGGCCTAGCCGTGACAGCCATCACGGCAATGATCGAGCAAGGCTGAAAAGAAAAGAAAGCAAAAGTCAGAACCTATCACGACCAGGCCGTGATGGCCATCACGACCGTGACAGGCCAACCAATGCCAAGTATTCCAAGACAATCTCTCACGACCTGGCCGTGACAGGCATCACAACCGTGACGGGAAAAATCTACGATTCTGATTTTTTTATCTGATTTGTAATTGCTTTAATCCCAAGTTACCCTACATTATAAATAGGACTCAGAGGCTCGAAAATAGGGGAGCTCTTGGCTGCTACCTTAGGCGAAAATTAGGATTTCTCTTCTTCTCAATTTCTTCTCTTCTCTTAGGATTTTTATGTTTTTATTATTCAAGGTTGCTATGAATATGGCAATGCGTGAGTAGTTGTTTTTATTTCTAGGAACTGGGGCTATGCCCAAGACTCGTTTTATGTGATGAATTGACGTTTTGCTTCTTGTTAATTTCAATTTTGCTTTCGATTTAATTCCTATTGCATGAATTACTTGTGAATTTGGTGCGCACTTATTTGCATGTCATAGATACTCTAAGGATGAACCTAGCGGCGAACTTAGATATTGGATCTATAGGGATTGAACTTAGGACTTAAATCACGAGAGTTAGACGCCTTCTTTCGAGGGTTCATTGAATTGTCACGAATCTTAATGGGTTCAATTTAAATACAATTACCACGAGAGTTGGGGTTGGTTTAAGTGGGCACGGTTCTTGTATCTCGAGAGGGAACATTAACTTATTTAGGATAAATTCACCGACAGAGCAATTTCGATAATTAACAAGAGGGGCAGTCAATTTAGTAGCATGAGCAGTCTTGTTGGTAACCCAATTCCTGGAAATCTCTTTTAATTTGAAAATCTCCAGATTTGATTTGATTGTGATTTTATTTGATTGCGTTTTAAATACTTGATTTGTTAGTTAATCTTATTTAAAAAACCAAATCTTTTCCAAATCTTTTTCTTATCTAGTTTAATTAATTTAATAATTAATTGTAATTTTAAGATCACGGTCTCTGTGGGTTCGATCTTTTTATTACTTGACGACGAAGCCGTTCACTTGCGGATTCACGCTATCAAGTTTTTGGCGCCGTTGCCGGGGACTGTGCTTTCTTGAATTTCAATCCAATTTTTAAATTGATTTTTCTGGACATTTTTTTTCATTTATTTCTTTTTCTTTTTCTAGAGTATCTATCTCTCTTTGCAGGTATTTTTCTCTTTTATGCGAAGATCCCAAAGTCTTGGAAATCTTGTTGAGGTTGACCCCGAGATCGAAAGGACCTTTCATAGACGTGCGAGACTAGCTACAAAGACTCTTGGGACCTTTCATGGCGAACCTACCGGATACCAAACCACTGAAATACTACGCAACCCCAAATGCTAGGGGTTTGCGAACTGGGATTGCTAGGCCAAAAATTGACACGGAAAACTACAGTATACCGCCTCAGTTAATTGGCATGATTATGCAACATCAATTTGGAGTATTACCCTCGGGCAACCAGACTGATCATGTGGAGACATTCTTGGAGTTCACCGATGCAATAAGAATTCAAGGTGCCCCAATTGATGCTTTTTTCTTGAGGTTATTCCCCTCTTCTCTGACTGGAAAGGCAAGAGCTTGGTTGAAGCAAGTGCCCGCTAATACTTTGTCAACTTGGGACCAACTGGAGCAGGCATTCTTGGAGAAATTCTTCCCTCCATCCAAGACTGCTTACCTACGAACTTAGATCACCTGCTTCTTCCAAAAGGACGGAGAATGCTTATCCGAAGCTTGGGATCATTACAAAGGATTGGTAGAGTCTTGCCCACATCATGGGCTCGGGAGGTGGTTGTTAGTGCATACCTTCTACAACGGATTTGATTACTCTTCAAAGGTGTCACTTGATTCCGCAGCTGGTGGAGCCTTTATAAATAGACCACTGACTGAAGCGTTCAATATCATTGAAAACGTAGCCACCAACTATCACCAATTGGGTTCGGAAAGAGGTAATAACCCGAAAAAGCTTTCGGGGGGTAAGTTTTAAATGAATAGTAATGATTTAATTATGTCTAAATTTGACTCATTGAATAAACGCTTTGAGAATCTTGAAAAGGCTAATGTGAGTTCAATTGGTGCTACTAATGTTGTTTGTGAGATTTGTGGAATGTAGGGACATGACATAATGGAGTGCCCACATGGTATTGCTCCTGGATCCAGTGCTTCAGGGGAACAAGTGAACTCTTGTCACAATTTCTATGACACGAACCCGAAGTTGCCAAATTATGTTCCCCCAAATCCTTACAACCAAGTGAGGAAGAATAATCCTTATCTCTCCTACGGGAACTACAACAACACGTTGAACCATGAATTCCAGGAAGGCCAAGGTAATAGGAAACCCGCATCGGGGTATCCTCAGGTACAAAAGTCTAAAATTGAGTCTCTTTTGGAAAATTTTTGTTGAAATTCAAACAAAGCAAAATGAAGAGTTTAGGCAACAAGGTAGGACAATCACTGAGGCAATAAAAGAGTTAACATCTAAGGTGGATAACTTAGCCATCCATAATAAAATGTTAGAAACTCAGATTGCCCAACAAGCTAGTACATATTTTAGAACTAAGGGTACGTTTCCAGGACAACCCGAAGTTAATCCCAATGAGCACTGTAATGCTATATACTTGAGGGATGATAAGCTTGGGGTAGTTGAAAAGGATGTGGAATGTGAGGAGGACATGAGTGAACATGAAGAGATAGAGCCAAAGTATGTCCCTCCACCACCTTACCAACCTCCAATACCTTTACCACAAAGGTTGGTCAAGAAAAAGCAAGTAGAAAAAGAAACTAAGAGCTTAATTGAGGAGCATGATGCCATGATAAAAAATAATATGCCTCCTAAACTAAAAGATCCAGGAAGTTTCTCTATTGCTTGCTCAATTGGAGAAGTGAAAATAGACCAAGCCTTATGTGACTTGGGGGCTAGTGCGAGTTTGATGTCACATACCATCTTTGAGAGGTTAGGAACCAAGGAATCGAGTCCATCCAGGTTCTCTTTACAATTTGCGGATGGCTCAACTAAAACTCCTCTAGGCATACTAAAGAATGTTCCCATAAAGGTAGGGAAATTTTTCATTCCTACGGATTTCATGGTGTTGGATATGAACGGGAATTCTAAATTCCCTATCATTCTTGGAAGGCCATTCTTGGCCACAGCTGGAGCAATAATAGATGTAAAAAATGGTAAGCTCTCCTTGAATGTAGAGAAAGGAAGGGTGGATTTTGATTTGACTAACTCATATAACAACCCTCCTTTTGAGAGTCATGTGTGCAGGATTGAGATAATGCCTCCAAAGGTGAAGGAAGAGCTTAACATGGAAGCAACTCCCAAACTTTGCATGACAAATGATGCACCAAATAATGGTGAAATTGGAGTTGCTCAACATGTGGAGTTAAAACTTCCGCCGGGAAGAAGTAAGGCCATGAAACTCAGAATAAAAAGAGCAAAGCGAAAGCGCATGTGGCCATATGAACAAAATAGGGTCTTTGAAGGACTTCCTTGGAAGAGAGGTGTTCTTTCATTTCCAAGCCCAGCTGATCCCGGTTGTGTGAAAGGAGTATGGTCAAGCTTAAGACCGTAAATAAGCGCTTCTTGGGAGGCAACCCAAGCTTTCTTTCCATTTTTAATTTGTTTTTGAATTTTGTTTTTGAATAATTTGAGAAGATTAAGAGAAGAAAATCACAAATTGATGGTTTTGCCAAGTATTTTCAGGTTATGAAGGCATGAAGAGCAAAAAGGCATGGAAAAATGAAGTCAGAGGAGATCATGGCCTGGCCCTGATGGCCATCATGGCCATGATGGAGCAATTTCAAAAAGGAAGAGGAGACCATAATCTATCACGGCCTAGCCATGACGAGGGTCACAGTCGTGATGGGCCAGAAGCTGAAAACCAGAAGGGATCACGCCCAGGCCGTGATAGCCATCACGGCCGTGACAAGGCCCAGTAACCAACATCCGAATTGATCACGGCCTGGCCGTGATGAATGTCACAGCCATGATGCGTCCTCCAACAGCTCCATGACTGGCATCTGAGCCAACACCCTCCACCACCTCGGTGAGTTATTCCATTTTTTTCCTCTCTCCGACTTGATTATTTACATTGGGGACAATGTAAGTTTTTAAGCTTGGGGTAAGGGCATTTTTGCATTTTTTTGCATTTTTGCATTTTTCATGTTGCTTTCATATAGGCCTAGTTTTGCATAATCACATGATTAGATTGCCCCTTGCTTAGAGTATGCATCCAATTGTGAGAACTTTGTGCCAAATGAATTGAGACAGTGAATTTTTGAACCCCATTTTTGTAGTCTTGTGATATGCTAAAAATAAAAATGCTTGAGATGATCTTCTGATAGTTGATAATTAGCATGTGGTTCCTTAGATTTGTGTTTCTCATTGATTTTAAACTACTAAATATGAGATTTTTTTGAGCCTAAAAAGGGAACTCACTAAATGTACCCCATTCTTTGAGATTGAGTGTTTTATTCCTCTTGGATTGTATTCTCTAGAACTTGACTTGAAATCGTTTTGAAACTTAAAAAATTTTGAAAACATATTTGAAAATGATTGAGGCACTAAGTATTTTTCTAGCCTTCTGAGCTTTGACTGATTAAATGCTACCCCATAGTTACCCAATTTTGAGCCTAATAGAATAAATGCTTTTCTTGGTACCTTGATTTATTTTGATGAATGATGCTTGGTATGACACCTTTTAAAGTATTGTAAAAAGGGTAAAAAGGTGGTTTGAAAAATAAATTGGGTGATGTAAAATTTAGAAAAATATTTCTCTTAAGTTGGAAATCTCCCCTTCTCCAAATTGAAAAAAAATAAAATAAAATAAACAAAAAAAGTGCAGAAGGGGATGAGAAAAAGAAAGTGAGAAATAAAAAATAAAATAAAAAAAAGGAAGAAAGAAAGAAATGTGGAAAAGTGAATTAAAGCCCAAAAAGGTATTTTAGAAGGTTGTCATGCTTTGCATTGTTTTATATTTTGTTTAGCCTTATTGAATTTTCCCTTTCTTAACTTCCCCTCCTAAAAATTAATCCCATGGCCCCATTACAACCAAAATAAACGACCTCTTGATTCTTACGAGTTTTCATTAATAAAGTAGATATTTGGTTAATAGTCAAGTTTATGGTAGGGTACCTTCCTTGAGGAAATTGAGTGAATTGTCAAATGTCCTTAAACACTTGAGTGAGGTGAGAAGAGTGCCCAAATTAGTGAGAGGCATGAATCTAGAGAACCTAAGCTTCTAATTGGACTTGAAATTGATTTTCTCTTGGTTACTTATTTGGATGTGCCTGTTATTTGGATTTGTTACTTGGGTTCTTGGTTCACTGTCCATGATCTGATTGTTTATCTTGTCTGGCCTTGGTTATTGCTTGAGGACAAGCAAAATCTTAAGCTTGGGGGTAGTTTGATGAGTGTGATTACACCTCATATTTCTTTATCATATTACATGCATTTTCATGTAGTTTAGGCATTTTTAATTTGATTTTTGTTAGTTTTTACCTTGGAACGGGTAAGGTGGTTTTGTGGTGTTTGTGTGCAGGAATTGAAGATTAAAATGCTCAGGATCAATTATGTTGGAGCTTGCATGAAGACGGAGCTTGAAAAGCAAGAAAAATGAGCCCAACAGAGCCCATCACGGCCTAGCCGTGACAGCCACCACGGCCTAGCCGTGACAACCATCACGGCCTAGCCGTGACAGCCATCACGGCCATGATCGAGCAAGGCTAAAAAGAAAAGAACGCAAAAGTCAGAATCTGTCACGGCCTGGCCGTGATGGCCATCACGGCCGTGACAGGCCAACCAATGCCAAGTTTTCCAAGACAGAATCTCTCACGGCTGCCAAGTTTTTTTAATCTGATTTGTAATTGCTTTAATCCCAAGTTACCCTACATTATAAATAGGACTCAGAGGCTCGAAAATAGGTGAGCTCTTGGCTGCTACCTTAGGCAAAAATTAGGATTTCTCTTCTTCTCAATTTCTTCTCTTCTCTTAGGATTTTTATGTTTTTATTATTCAAGGTTGCTATGAATATGGCAATGTGTGAGTAGTTGTTTTTATTTCTAGGAGCTAGGGCTATGCCCAAGACTCGTTTTATGTGATGAATTGACGTTTTGCTTCTTGTTAATTTCAATTTTGCTTTCGATTTAATTCCTATTGCATGAATTACTTGTGAATTTGGTGCGCACTTATTTGCATGTCATAGATACTCTAAGGATGAACCTAGCGGTGAGCTTAGGTATTGGATCTATAGGGATTGAACTTAGGACATAAATCATGAGAGTTAGAAGCGGTCCTTCGAGGGTTCATTGAATTGTCACGAATCTTAGTGGGTTCAATTTAAATACAATTACCACGAGAGTAGGGGTTGGTTTAATTGGGCACGGTTCTTGTATCTCGAGAGGGAACATTAACTTATTTAGGATAAATTCACCTTCAAAGCAATTTCGATAATTAACAAGAGGGGTAGTCAATTTAGTAGCATGAGCAGTCTTGTTGGTAACCCAATTCCTGGAAATCTCTTTTAATTTGAAAATCTCCAGATTTGATTTGGTTGCGATTTTATTTGATTGCGTTTTAAATACTTGATTTGTTAGTTAATCTTATTTCAAAAACCAAATCTTTTCCAAATCTTTTTATTGTCTAGTTTAATTAATTTAATAATTAATTATTATTTAAGATCACGGTCTCTATGGGTTCGATCTTTTTATTACTTGACGACGAAGTCGTTCACTTGCGGATTGATGCTATCACACTGCCAGTCCTCATCCGGAGATCTCTGATGAAACTCAAAACTGCAATAGAGCCTGAAACCTCGCTGCATAGTCACAAACAGTCCTGTTACCCTGTCGGAGACTCATAAACTCCCTTTCCTTCTCACAGCTGACCAACCACGGGAAGTACTTCTCGAGGAAGCACTCTCTGAATAACTTCCACTAATCTCTCTGCCCTCTGCCTCTAGCTATCTCATTTTCCCTCTCCGTCATGCCTCTGCTCCTCCGGTCAACAAGAAGGCATCATAAGTCACCTTTCGATCATCTTGGCATTTCATAGTGTTAGAGATCTTCTCCAGCTCCTGGATCCACCACTCGGCCCTCTCGGGGTCACAGTCACCTCCAAATTGGGGTGGCTTCCCTTTCAGGAAGGTAGCCATCCCTGCATCCTCAGCCTTAGTAGCTCTCCTCTGATTCAGCTGTTCCTGCTGCTCACTGTCTCTCTGCATTATCTGAGCATTCTGTTGTGTCTACTTTAACAATGCAGTAGCCAGCTCACGAATGGTCTAAAGAGTCTCAGATGACTCTCCTCCATGACCTGCTCCTCCACCAGTCTGAGAAGTCTCTCCATTACAATCTCTGGCATGCCTCTAAGTGGCTCTACCGCCATCACGTGTACCACGTCCTTTGCCAGGAGCCATGATCCTGTTACAAGAAATCATCAGCTCACATTTATAAGACATATAATATCACATAAAACTGGTATATAAATACTATATGCCATACAAATGTTAATTATCGTGTCTGGACTCACTACCCAACTTCTAAGCATAGTCGATATCTGGTGTGGATTCGACTAAAATGACCAGTACACCCTAATCTCACAGTCTGATCAGAATCAAACTGCTCTGATACCACCAAATGAGACACCTCGATGTCCCATTAAAGGAACAACTAAATTAATTAAAACCTAACCGGGATAATAACGTTAAACGGATAAATGTAAAACAACGAAGATATAAAAACCTCAACATACACTAACAACAATAGATAAACATCACACACACACACACACACACACACACACACACACACACACACACACACACACACACATATCATACATCATCCCAACATACTGTACTACCAAGTTGTAGAGGGTACCCCTTCAATAGGGCCCTATATAAGGTACAAACAGCCATATATAAAAATACACCAAAAGACTAAGAAAAGATGTTTCGTCGTCACTCAACCCCCAGCCCTCTCAAAATACATCAAAATCCTCACAACACACATCTATAAACAACTCAGAGTACGCACTTGCTTGTCGACTACAGACGGCTACTACTACAATGACTCTCGCCACGGCCCTCGCCACGGCCTCCTCGATGTCTCTGATGAGGTTTGGAAGGTCCTGACGCTCGTCGGCTGCTATTTGATGTGCTCCTCCCCAACACTATTGAAAAATATGTTGGTATATGAGACTATGTCTAATCCCTGGAACGGGATCTACATCGGGTACCACCTGGTCTAATCCCTTCTCATCCGGTGCGGGGGCGGGAACTAGTACCGGTACGGGCATATGTATAGGCATCGGGACTGGGATTAGAATCATCTGATGCATAGGCGGCATCGGCGAAAAAGGCGGCTCTTGGAAACCGATGGGAAAAGGGAAAGTTTGGCCGAGACGAAAAAGTCCCGACAAACCAAAATAACATCCCTCGCCCATCCTCGCTAACGTGGAAACTGGACCTGTATATACAACGAAACGGGTGACGGGGTCCACACGCCACCCCTAAGGATTTAAGAACTCAAGCTCCATGGTCGCCATCAGCGGGAAAAGACGGAAAATGATACATAGCATATAAACAATAATGAAACACAGACATGCAACATATAATCACGTATAAAAATACAATCATCATCGAAATATATGTTCATCCTCTACCCGTCGCGCTCATACAACTTATGCTGATGTGGCCACCACAATCCTGTCACATATCCCTCATCTGATCAGGGATGTCAGTCAGTCATCCAAACGGCTCATCCCTAATCGCTGGTGCACACCCCGAATCCCGGGTAGGACGCTCATGCAAAGCAATGACACTACAGCTACATAGTACACGTCGGTGCATACCCCATACCTATCTAGGGTGCTCATGCAAAGCAATGACACTATAGTTGCACGATCTCACTCTAAGTGGGACGGTTCCGCAAGGACGTCGGATATACTATGGTAGTCTCCTTTAACTCTACGTAAGGAAACTCACTCATGAATCCGGTATCCATAATCAGATACGCTGACCTCGTGTGTTCCATTCACACGACTGTGATCAATATCATGCCTCTATATGGTTCTTACTGATCCGTATCTGGTCAAAACTTAGTGCTTCAACCTTCCGACATAATCTCATAGTACCTCAAGTCTCATGATAATAAAATATTAATTAATTATTTAGGGTAGGCACGAGTAATTCATACGACATACACTCCTCAACATGCATCACTCCGAAATATCATATATCACTGCCTAGGAACCAATTAAACATGTATAATAGACAAAGCACATTATCATATAGAGCATGATTATACAAATAAAATATTAATAAAACAATTAATTAAAATAAATAAAATAATAATAAAATAGTTAAATAAACATAATTAATCAAAATAATCACATTAATCCAAACAGCACGGAGCAAGCAACTCAATAGGCAAAACCATGCAACCTCGAATATCTCAATTTTAACCTAACAGCAATAAAACTGCAATCTCCATATCATCATTGATACCACTGAGTAGTCCCCAATGTGATATTGACATTGTCAATTATTAGCCAACTAGTAGGGTTTAGGTCGCCCTATGCCATTAATGTAAAATATGCTACTTAGCCAATTCCGATGATAGGAGGCTTCTTTCTCCCACCCGAGAAATCATAAGCTCATCTAGAAGCAACGAAACGAGTATTCCCCTACTCCTCTCAATTCTGCCACACAAGGAATAGGCACCCCCGGTGCTCCGAAAATTCACCCGAACATATCATTGTGAAGCATACGTTATGGGTAACCCTAATCTGAAGATGGAATTGAAAATCGATAAATGAATTGAAAGATAACCTCAATATCGTCACCGACGGTATTTTGACATAATAAGGGCATAGATTACCTTAGCTTAGAAGAGAAAAGGAAGCTAGGGTTTAGAAGACGTCGTTGCCACAATCACAATGACGTAGTCGGAATTGCATTAGGACGATCGATTGAGTCAGAAACTGAGTCGGAACTTTTCTATTTAACTACCTTCTCCTTCTATGTCTATTTTTATGAAGGGGGAAAGTCTCAGACTTTCACCCCTTAAGCCCCTTTTTATTTTTACAAATCTGCCTGTCCACGCTTGAGCGCGGGAAGTGCCACACCTGAAGAGATTTGGCTTTGGAACGAACTCAGAACGTAAAGAAACACGCGAAAACATAATAAAACGGATCGTGATCAGCAGAGAACTCTCAATCTTGGAAAAGCCAACATTCAAGCATTCCCAGAACAATCAAGCGTAGTTTTATCAACGCTCAAGCATGCAAACGGTCCAAAATGAGGAAGCGGTGTGGTGCGGTGGAAGCGGTACAATCAGGCACTGGAACGGCCATGCTGAAGCGCCAGATCGCTCATGCGTTGGGTTCTGGATGCTCAAGCATTCCGATTTCCTATAAATAAGCTTGTTTTGTTGTTCATTTGGAACTTTGGCCGAATTGGTGAATCCTTCCTCCATAGTTTTGTATAGAAGAGAGGTCGAGGGACATTCTTAAGGTGCCGGAACTCCATCCGAGTAATCGGAGTATCGAAATAAAAAATAAATCATATCGGTGTATTCGTGACTTCGAATTCTACAAGCTTCGATAATGGGTTTCTCAAATCGACGAAGGTATATCATAGTTTCATCAGAATGCTTAGTTTGTTATTCTGGAATTCTTGAACCTTGGTGTTATTCTAAGCATACCTATGATATTTGGTTGTAGTTCGAGTCAGGGAATATGCGGAGGTTCTAACCGTTATCATGGAAGCTAACTCTTGATTTCAAGGAAGTATCGAGGCCGAGAGAGTGCTCTCGAGGCAGCGTAAGAACCGTGGTTTTAGATTCGTTTACGTAGTAATCGTGGTTTCTGATCATGTTTCTATGTTTTCGATGAATCGTGGTATCTGTGCGTGTGCTTGGAATAGAAAACGTAACGGCGAATGTGTCGGGGTGGACTATGGCAGATTCGAGACGCTAAGAAGCATGCTCATAAGTGTGACCGTGGTTGACGGTGATCGAGGGTCATGGCTATTCGTAAGGAGTTGTATAAAGTCACTATCGGGCGAGGGGGAAGAAATCTCAATTATCGAGAAAATGGGCATAAAATATGTTCATTAACATGTGTGGGGATTCTCAAACCCCGTTGATGATTGATATATGCTTGGTGTAATATATGATAGAATGTTGATGTGATAACATGTTTCCGTGATAACATGTTTATTTGAGTATATGATGTATAGTTAATATGTTTATTATATTTTTCTATTAATAATATGATAATCTGTTAACTATGAATTGTAATATGTTGATAGGGTATAGGAAAATATAATCCTATGGTGATATCGAGTTGATAGATGGAAATGTTGTATGAAATAATGTGATGATGGATGCATGTGTATATCATACATGTTGTTGGTCAATCTTGTGGGTTGCCGCAATAGCCGTTTGAGCGATTACTAATATAAGATTGATGAAGGTGTATTGTGAACGACTACAATGAAAGTTGGACAGTTGTCACAAGGGGACATATGAATAACTAAAATAAATATTTTGAGTGGTTATCATATGAGGTCGGATAATACTTGTGCATAGCTGCAATAGCTGTGTGAGTGGTTATTTCACAAGAGGTGTATCTGTGTACAATTGTAAAAACTGTTTTTGAGTGGTGGTCACAGAGGGGCCGTGTGACCAGTTGCAATAGTTGTTTGATCAATTGCAACACGAGGTTGAGGTGGACTATCCGGAGCGACCAAGATGACGGAACTCATGTTGGTAACGCAGGAGCCAGTAGCCCAACTACCGACTGAACGTTGTTGTAGAATTGGCCAATCATGCATACAGGATCAGTTGTGCATTAGAGTAAACGGTGATCCTAGTGGATGAGTATCTGAGGTTGATTGATTATGATGATGATTTTGGGAGATGATTGTGTGTGATGATGTACATGTTATTAACTAATATTTTATGTTGTTTCCTATTTTGTGATAATTGTAGAGTCTCTTACCTCATGTATATGTATGTTTCTTTGTTCATTTATGTGTTGATTCGGATCGTGATTCAAAGATTGAGATGAGCTCTTAGCTGGTGCAGAGATGAAGAAGATGACGAGGACATTTATGTTGCTCGAGTTAAGAGATCTTCAGAGATGATGTTGAATTTTTAGTGTTTATACTACTGCCATTGGAGTGTCAGTATTGTATAAGCCATAGCTTCCATGTGACTCTGATATTGTATATGTTTGTTAATTTAAATAAATATTATAAATGTTTTAATCATTTCATTATAATCATATACATTAACATTACGTGTCACTCAAAAGGGTGTTACATTAAGTGGTATCAAAACAGTTCGGTTCTAAAACGAACTGTGGGTTTATGTCCGATTAGAATCAAGAACTGTGAGATGCAAGATGTTGTTGCTGGTCGTGTTTAGTTGAACCTACATCAGGTGCTAACTATATTTAGAAATTGGTTAGAGTGTTCATATCACGAGCTATCATTTGTTTCTTTGTTGAGAGACAATGATAACTGTTTCGATTATTCATAAGAAGTGTGTTTTATATTTCTTATGAATATGAGCTGATGGTTATTTTTACAGGAACCTATGGCTCGTGGGACTCGTAGAAGCCAACATGGGGAAAACGTAAAAGATGATTATGTGGATGTAGAGATTCCTGGAATTGAGGAAGAAAATGAATCTGGAGTTATGTGAACAATAAGGGATATGGCAAGAACTATGATGCTTCAGTCACAGCAGAATGCACAGTTAATGCAGCAACTACAACAACAGCAAAATCAGCACCCACAAAATCAAGAACAAGAAGGAGTAATGGATGTGGGATTAGTTGCATTCATGAAGGGAAAACCACCACAATTTCATGGAGAATATAATCCGGAAGGAGCATAATTATGTATACAAGAGATAGAAAAAGTGTTCATAGCTATGTGTTGCAAAGAAGACAAGAAGGTCACATACGCATCCTTCATGTTGTAGGAGGTGCATAGTCATGGTGGAAGAATCGCCAGAAGTTTTTAGAAGCAGAAGGAATAATAATTACATGGGAACTATTCAAGGAATGTTTCTTGGAAAAGTATTTTCTGAAACAATTAGACATGAGAAGGAGCCAGAATTTATGAGTTTGAAACAAGGAAATATGTCAGTTGGAGAATACGCTATCAGGTTTGATGCTTTGCCCAAGTTCTCCAAGTTCTACCAAGTATGGCCAGATGAAAAATGAATCTGTAAAATATTTGAAGATGGTTTGAGAAGTGAGTTACAGAGAGCAATATTACCATTGGGAATTTCTAGACTTCGAGAATTGATCAAGAGATGTACTGCATTGGAAAGTCATGATAAAAGGATCGAAGCTTGTTGTGACGCCGGCAAGTGTACCGGGTCGTCGCAAGTAATAAAGATAAACACGGTAAGTAATTACCGAGGTCGAACTCAGGGATTGGGCTACCAATTCGACTAATCCGCGGGAAATCAGATACGTTCGGTCAAGTTACAGAAAAGTGTAGAGAAAGAGAAGATTAATAGCGAAATTCAATTAACAATCTAATTAAATAATTAACTAAAAATATGAAAATTAAAATGTCCAAGGTCACAAATCCACCTACCCAATATGTACACCCAAGTGATGATGAATTCCTCCCTAGGTTCAATTGCAGTGTCAACCGGGACCCCTAAATTCTCCTAAATCCACTCTCGTGCTCATTAGGACGTATTCGATGATTGGATTAATTACTTACTAGGTCTCATAATCCTAATCTCGAATTCTGTTAATTCTTGTTCCCTATAAGGTCGCACCGATCTCCTACTCACTCTCGTGCAATATTCGATCGATGATCCTAATTCAAGTTCTAAACGCGAATCGCTGACTAGGCCTCATCGACGTTAACAAGTCAATCACGCAACACATATGATCAACACAATCAAATCAGAATTAGAAAACAAGAATTGAATTAAAGGAGAAAGACATACATCATATCGGATTTACATCGCCATGGGTGGCTTCATCGTTCCCTCGGACGATGGGATTAGTTCCTCATGCTCATAGACAAGCGATCGGACGTAACCTCCATAAGAAAAAGGGAGACGCAGCTCCAAAGAGAAAAGAAACTACCCTAAACGCTATTCTAAACAGTGGAAAACTACTAGGATTCGCGGCCCTCCTAAAGCCCTACAGCCTCCTCCAGATTCCACCCTCAATTTGATCTGCAACAGCATTTAAATAGTAATCCTGATCTGCGCTCTCTCGCGAGGCGAGCAGCCTCTCGCGAGGCGAGAATTAAAATTGGCGCGCTTTTAATTTAAACTCTCGCGAGGCGAAAGTGTGTTCGCGGGGCGAGTCTTCAATTCTAGGCTGTGACCTTCATCACGACTGGACCGTGATGGTCTCTGACTTCCAAGTCTTCATTCTCTCGCGAGGCGAGCTTCCTCTCGCGGGGCTAGTCTTCAAACCTTAAACTGCCACGGGCGTGGTATTCATCACGGCTTGGCCGTGATGGTCTCTGTCTTGCAGGTCCTCATGATCTCGCGTGGCGAGACACCTCTCCCGTGGCGAGACTGAAGTGATGACTTTTGCTGCTTTGTTGACTTTCAGGCTCGCGGGGCGAGAATACACTCGCGAGGCGAGTGTCTCCAGACTTGTAATTTCCACTGCTTTTCGACTTTCCTTGACTCCCGGAGCTTCACTTATTTAACCTGAAACAACAAAAGCACCCACAAGCGTAATTCTATTCAAAATAACCTAAAAACTACACAAAATACGCAAAATGAGTCAAAGTCCAACTTAGGAACAAAACAAGGCAAACTTGGGCGAAAACGAGAGTAAACTCGAATAAATAGGCACATGAACCCTAGTTCATCTAGTCATAAAACTAGATAAGCCAGAGGCTTATCAAAATACCCCAAACTTAAACCTTGCTTGTCCCCAAGCAAGCTTAAAACTCAAAAACGACTCAAGACTTGGCAAGCCTAAAGGAATCAATCGATTTCGCACAAATTTAATGCAACTTTACAAAACAGTTTTTCTCCAATGATTTCCCCCTACATCAATGTAATCCCCACATTCATTTACTTTAAACCATTGAGAACTTCATCATTCATGCAATCATTAGTCTAAGTTGAGGATCAGGGTCACACATAAAAGGAAGATCACCAATTTCAAACAACTGCCTTCCTCACAAGGGTATGTAAAATTTCACTCATTCGCTCAATTCGTCAAGGCTTTCAACTTTTTCACTCAATTTCACTTATCAAGAGCACTTCCCATGAATTTGATTTTCATCTCAAAAATGGTCCCCACGTAAACATGTATGCAACATCAGAAGGTCTTTTAAAGGTTGTAATGGGGCCTGGCTGAGGGTAGGAAAGTCAAGGATACTAGGTTTAAGTCCCTAGGAACTAAGAGAGCATGAGCATTAAACACATTTTCCACTCAAATTCCTTTTTTCATTTTTTTTCTTTTTGTCTCGGGTGACTACAACTTTTTTCCTTGCTCATCTTTTGATTTGCCCCTTTTCTTTTGGCAAATTTTTTTATTTTTGTTTTCTTCTTTTCTTTTCTTTTTTTTTTTTTTTTGCCTTGGGTCAACCTTTATTTTCTTTTTCTCATCCCAATATGACATATCACCTCGTAGCCACCCCAAACTTAGTTTCTCACAACCTTTCTCTTGCTCATTTCCATGCTCTCCTAATCCTAAGATTGGGTTAACATGGTTTTTCGGATTTTGGCTCGTAATGTAGGGTCATCAAGAAACAATAGGTCAATTGGGCTCAATTTGGCTAACTAGGGAACATGCATTAGGGATGGTTCATTTCAGGCCAAGTAGTTATTCAAAGAACATTGCCTAAATCATTTGATGCAACACATAAACATGCAAACCATATAGAGATTCAAGCAAATTCGGGAAAGTGCAACTTAACAGTGATTCACACATTCAAAAACAGAGTTGGAGGCTCAAGTCCTCACCTGGACATTTTGCAAATTGTTTGACCGAGATACAATTCCTAGTGTGTGCACCCCCCTCACCCCAAACTCATCATAAATCAAGTAATCACAACAAGGTTCTCAAAGTTCAGTTTTCAATTTTTAAGTGGGGATAAACTTTTCTAATTTCAGAACTTAGGGGAAATCATCAATGGTCAAATAATTCATGCAATCAATCTACGCTCAATCTAATTAAAATCCAACAAGCTTGCCGACACGATATTTCATACAACAACTCTTGATCTTCTCAAATTATTCAAGAGCGACAAACAAAAACAAAACAAAAATCAAAAACAAAACAAAAGTTAAGAGAAGAGAGGGATACCTAGCTTGGGTTGCCTCCCAAGTAGCGCTTGTTTAACGTCCCGAGCCTGACTTATTAAGAAGCATCCACCTGGATCCCATAGTCTGTGGTACAGAGGCCAAGAGATGCTCATCATGTGAGATCCTCCACCCGGATCCCATGGTTTATGAAGTGGCCCTCGTAGGAGCAATATGACTCTATCCATACTTCCTTCTAGTCTGAGTGTGAAAACTTCTTTGACCTCCGCAATGATGAACTCACTTCCTCTCGGGTCAAACTGTGTTTTCACGAGGAAGTGTGCCAGACAAGTGGGCGGGTCTAACTTACCCATGTCCACACATGCATGTAAGCCAACATAGTTATTTAACGCATCGAAATCAGGTTGCTTGGCAAGCATGGTGAAATCCTCTGCCACTTTACCTTCATTTTGTTCTCTACCCCCTTGCTCCAGTGCCTTGTCCCTTGCCCACTCCTCTTCCTCTGGTTGCTCTTCCTCATCATGTGGTTGTTCCGGGGACTTGTCGCTTGTCAATTCCTTTTCCTCCTGTTGTTCTTCCTCAACATGTGGCAGTTCTTCCTCAACTCCCTGAGAACTAGTTACATCCCAGTCATATCCCAACACCCCACTGCTTCTAGTTGTTGTGGCATTGCATTGGTTCTTAGGGTCGTTCTCGGTATCAACTGGGAGAGTCTCTGGGGGACACTCATTTAGTTGCTTTGTGAGCTGGGCAATCTGCATCTCTAGGTTCTGAAGTGCCATCCCTGTATGAGTTGCCAACTTGTCAATGGCTGCGTTTGTATTGATTGACACTTTCTCAAGTGTCGCACTCAACTTCTCAAGAGCCAACTCCCAAGGTTGTGGTTGCCAACTCTGTTGAGGTTGTTGTTGCCAATTTTGTAGAGGTTGTGGCTGCCAGGCTAGACCATCGTCAGCATTACTCCAAGCAAAATCCGGATGGTCTCTACTCATATCACCCCAATACTGATTCTGACTCTGATAGTTGTTCTGGGGCACGCTGTCATTATGCCATGGTTCCACATATACTTGAGGGAAGTAGAATGGACAACTCCAAGTGTCATGGTTCCCATCACAATATTCGCAACCCGGAAGCATTCCTTCGCGTACCTCGCATACAAAACAAGGCAAGACCAAGTGGAATCAAAGAAGTAGAGAGAGATAGTAGAAAATAAAAAGAAAATAATAAAAATAAAAATAAAAATAAGAACAAAAATAACTTAACCAAATAATCAAACTCCCATAAATCAGAAAAATTGGTTGTGCCAATCCCCGGCAACGGCGCCAAAAACTTGTTGTGACGCCGGCAAGTGTACCGGGTCGTCGCAAGTAATAAAGATAAACACGGTAAGTAATTACCGAGGTCGAACTCAGGGATTGGGCTACCAATTCGACTAATCCGCGGGAAATCAGATACGTTCGGTCAAGTTACAGAAAAGTGTAGAGAGAGAGAAGATTAATAGCGAAATTCAATTAACAATCTAATTAAATAATTAACTAAAAATATGAAAATTAAAATGTCCAAGGTCACAAATCCACCTACCCAATATGTACACCCAAGTGATGATGAATTCCTCCCTAGGTTCAATTACAGTGTCAACCGGGACCCCTAAATTCTCCTAAATCCACTCTCGTGCTCATTAGGACGTATTCGATGATTGGATTAATTACTTACTAGGTCTCATAATCCTAATCTCGAATTCTGTTAATTCTTGTTCCCTATAAGGTCGCACCGATCTCCTACTCACTCTCGTGCAATATTCGATCGATGATCCTAATTCAAGTTCTAAACGCGAATCGCTGACTAGGCCTCATCGACGTTAACAAGTCAATCATGCAACACATATGATCAACACAATCAAATCAGAATTAGAAAACAAGAATTGAATTAAAGGAGAAAGACATACATCATATCGGATTTACATCGCCATGGGTGGCTTCATCGTTCCCTTGGACTATGGGATTAGTTCCTCATGCTCATAGACAAGCGATCGGACGTAACCTCCATAAGAAAAAGGGAGACGCAGCTCCAAAGAGAAAAGAAACTACCCTAAACGCTATTCTAAACAGTGGAAAACTACTAGGATTCGCGGCCCTCCTAAAGCCCTACAGCCTCCTCCAGATTCCATCCTCAATTTGATCTGCAACAGCCTTTAAATAGTAATCCTGATCTGCGCTCTCTCGCGAGGCGACCAGCCTCTCGCGAGGCGAGAATTAAAATTGGCGCGCTTTCAATTTAAACTCTCGCGAGGCGAAAGTGTGTTCGCGGGGCGAGTCTTCAATTCTAGGCTGTGACCTTCATCACGGCTGGGCCGTGATGGTCTCTGACTTCCAAGTCTTCATTCTCTCACGAGGCGAGCTTCCTCTCGCGGGGCGAGTCTTCAAACCTTAAACTGCCACGGGCGTGGTATTCATCACGGCTTGGCCGTGATGGTCTCTGTCTTGCAGGTCCTCATGATCTCGCGTGGTGAGACACCTCTCGCGTGGCGAGACTGAAGTGATGACTTTTGCTGCTTTGTTGACTTTCAGGCTCGCGGGGCGAGAATACACTCGCGAGGCGAGTGTCTCCAGACTTGTAATTTCCACTGCTTTTCGACTTTCCTTGACTCCCGGAGCTTCACTTATTTAACCTGAAACAACAAAAGCACCCACAAGCGTAATTCTATTCAAAATAACCTAAAAACTACACAAAATACGCAAAATGAGTCAAAGTCCAACTTAGGAACAAAACAAGGCAAACTTGGGCGAAAACGAGAGTGAACTCGAATAAATAGGCACATGAACCCTAGTTCATCTAGTCATAAAACTAGATAAGCCAGAGGCTTATCAAAGCTCGTCAACAAAGGAAGAATAAGAGGCCAATAAGAAATCATCAGAAGAATAGGGATGAGGGATTTCATCAAGAACAGAAACCATATGATCACCCAGAACAACTAAATATCGGAGTAGTGGGACATAAGCAGTTCCGTTGTTTCAAATGTGGTGGTGCACACTTACTAAAAGATTGTCAAGCAAAGAATGTTGTTTGCTTTAAATGTGGCAAGACAGGACATGTTTTACAGGACTGCAGACAAGGAAATGCAACAAATAATGGAAGACAGGGACAGGGAACAAAATCTCAAGGAACGGGACCACAAGCAATGCGAACTCCAACAACAGGACGCGTGTTCACATTGAGAGGAACTGAGTCTTCTCAATCGTAAGCAGTGAGGTTTTATTCGAGGATCTTTTGGAAATAGTCAACAAATTTCTCTCACTATGTTTTGGACAAGATAATGTTTTGAAGTTATAAGTTAGATATCTATATGGATGTATTATAAAGACGATAATGTATGAATGCTAAAGACATGCTATGTAAATATATGTGTGAATATATGAAGTGATAAGTTGGGATATGTTTAAGTTTTGATGTATTTATGAATCAATAAAGATCATGTCATCAATAATTGTATCAGAGTGCGTAGCGGAAGCATATAGAACTTTTGGTACGAATTTATGATGTTGCATATAACCACCGCAAAATTTTGAGGACGAAATTTATTTTAAGAGGGTGGTAATGTAACATCCCGTTTTTCAAGTAAGTGATTAAAGATGTGATTAAGTAAGTTTAAGGGTTAAATAATTTTTCTTATGGTATAAGAAAGTTGTATTTCAAATTTGAAGAGATTTGGCTTTGGAACAAACTCAGTACGCGTAGAAATACGCCAAAACGCGATAAAACGGATCCTGATCAGCATAGAACGCTCAAGAGTGGAAAAGCCAACGTTCAAGTGTTCTCAGAACGCTCAAGCATGGGTTTATCAATGCTCAAGCGTGCAAATGGCCCAATAGGAGGAAGTAGTGAGGTGGGGTGGAAGCGGTACGCTCAAGCACCGGAATGGCCACGTTGAAGCGCCAGAACGCTCAAGCATTGGGTTATGGATGCTCAAGCATTCTGATTTCCTATAAATAAGCTTGTTTTGTTGTTCATTTGGAAATTTGGCCGAATCGGTGAATCCTTCCTCCATAGTTTCGTATAGAAGAGAGGCCGAGGGATATTGTTAAGGTGTCAGTACTCCGTCCAAGTAATCGGAGTATCGAAATCAAAAATAAATTATATCGGTGTATTCGTGGCTTCGAATTCTACAAGTTTTGATAGTTTATTTCTCGAATCAACGAAGGTATATCATAGTTTCATCAGTTTACTTAGTTTGTTATTCTGGAATTCTTAAACCTTGGTTTTATTCTAAGTATATCTATGATATTTGGTTGTAGTTCGAGTTGGGGAATAAGCGGAGGTTCTAACCGTTGTCATGGAAGCTAACTCTTGATTTCAAGGAAGTATTGAGACAGAGAGAGTACTCTCGAGGTAGCGTAAGTACCGTACAAGAACTGTGGTTTTAGATTCGTTTGCGTAGTAATCGTGGTTTCTGATCATGTTTCTATGTTTCCGGTGAATCGTGGTATCTATGCGAGTGCTTGGAATGGAAAACGTAACGGCGAATGTGTCGTGGTTAACTATGGCAGATTCGAGACGCTAAGAAACGTTCTCATAAGTGTGACCATGGTTGACGGTGATCGAGGGTCAAGACTGATCATAAGGAGTTGTATAAAGTCTCTATCAGGTGAGGGGGAAGAAATCTCAATTATCGGGAAAATGAGCATAAAATATGATCATTAACATGTGAGGGAATTCTCAAACCCCGTTGATGATTGATATATGCTTGGTGTATTATATATGATAGTATGTTGATGTGATAACATGTTTCCATGATAACATGTTTATTTGAGTATATGATGTATAGTTAATATGTTTATTATATTTTTATGTTGATAATATGATAATCTGTTATCTATGAGTTGTAGTATGTTGATATTGTGATGAATCTAATCACTACTAAATTGGAGATGTTTGTTATAAAACTAAGTTGATAATTTAAATAGGAAAATATAATCATATGGTGATATCGAGGTGATAGATGGAAAGGTTGTATGAAATAATGTGATGATGGATGCATGTGCATATCATACATGTTGTTGGTCAATCTAGTGGGTAGCCGCAATAGCCATTTGAGTGGTTACTAATATAAGATTAATGATGGTGTATTGTGAACGACTACAACGAAAGTTGGACAGCTGTCACAAGGGGCCGTATGAATAACTACGATAAACTGTTTGGGTGGTTATCATATGAGGTCGGATAATACTTGTGCATAGCTGTTATAGCTGTTTGAGTGGTTATTGTACAAGAGGTGTATCTGTTTACAACTGCAAAAACTGTGTTTGAGTGGTGGTCACAGAGGGGCCTTGTGACCAGTTGCAATAGCTGTTTGAGTAATTACCACACGAGGTTGAGGTGGACTATCAGGAGCAACCAAGTTGACGGAACTCATGTTGGTAATGCATGACCCAGTAGCCCAACTACCGACTGACCGTTGTTGTAGAATTGGCCAATCATGCATATAGGATCAGTTGTGCATTAGAGTAAGTGCTGATCCTAGTGGATGAGTTTCTGATGTTGATTGATTATGATGATATTTTGGGTGACGATTGTGTTTGATGATGTACATGTTAGTAAGTAATATTTTATGTTGTTTCCTATTTTGTGATAATTGTAGAGTTCCTTCCCTCCTCTATATATATGTTTCTTTGTTCTTTTATGTGTTGATTCAGATCGTGATTCAAAGATCGAGATGAGCTCTTAGATGGTGCAGAGATGAAGAAGATGACGAGGACATTTCTGTTGCTCGAGTTAAGAGATCTTCAAAGATGATGTTGAATTTTTAGTGTTTATACCACGGCCAGTGGAGTGTCAGTATTGTATAAGCCATAGCATCCATGTTACTATGATATTGTATATGTGTTGATTGATTTAAATAAATGTTATAAATGTATTAATTGTTTCATTATAATCATAAGCATTAACATTATGTGGCACTCGAAAGGGTGTTACACCACGCCTGAGCGTGGAGCTTCCTTCAGGGTTAGGTCACCGCCACCACGTATGCACCCAATCACAGCTAGCCATGTGGAGTCAACGCTCAGCCCTGTCTGCTTGACTCACCACGCTTAAGCCACGTGGAGTCAACGCTCAGCTTCCTTCCGTTCGTTCCGTAGTCGTTTGATCGCGTACTTTCCATGCAAAGGTTCCTATGTCTCAACAAGCATATTAGACACCTAATCTAGGTCGTAAACATAATCATCATACGTATAAACAATGCCATCACAATACGGATGTTACATCCAGAAATCACGCTAACTGTGGAGAGGGGCCCGCTCTACGGTTACGTCTCGCGTGGTTCACACAGTCCTTAGTCTCTATATAAGCCGATCGTCCATCTCTCTAGGGAAACTTCTACTTTTACTGTTCACACACTCACTTTTAGTAGAGGGGATGACCTAGTTGTACTAGTGCAACTCCGTTTGTACTTAAATCACCATCAATACAACATCTATGCCTACTACTGATCTTTATTGTTTTAGCATAAACAAACCACACCAAATGCTAAGGCACCAAACCCATGGTAACAAAGAAAGGATCGTTTTTTATTATGAAGCCAAGAGGAGCAATTTCAATAAACATCAAAACAAAGACAACTGCAGCAAAAACATGAGAACAAGGGCTACTTCACCGAAGCACCAACACACAATATGGAACAAATCATTAGGCACTTACTTGTTGCAAAATTATCATTCAAGTGGAGCTCTATACCAATGCTCAATTTGATTGATAAATGATTCTCCCACACCAGTAAAAAAGACGGGAACTGTCAATACATGCAAAACATAAGTGTTTTACAAGCTAAGACCTTGTATATATTCCAAAAAAACAAAAGTTATAAGCAAAAATATGTACTAGTTTCCAACTTGACCAGCCACAATATCATTTGTAATTGAGTCACGAATGTAACTCATTTCTTCTGATGATACTATGTCAACATCTTTGCATGTTGGTAAGTTGTGATAACTATCAAGGTCTTCCATAGTAATGTCATCTTCATCTGCATGTTGAAACTCAATATCTGAAACATTATTCCTTCTAATGAAGTTTTGTATTGTCATTGTGGCAACCACTATCTTAACTTGAGTAGTATATTTAAAATTGGGCATGTGACGAAGAATTGCAAATCTATTTTTCCATACCCCAAATGTCCTTTCTATAGTGCATCTTAAGCTTGAATGAAAATAGTTGGACATTTCATCATGATTGTTGATGCCCGCTGCACGCCTAAACTCAGGAAGATGATATCGTTCACATCTATATGGACCTAAGTACCTTATTGGTGTTGGATAACCACTATCCACTAAATAATATTTACCCAAACACAAACACAACTTATTAGGATCATCCTTTACAAAGTATTATTAAAATGATGCTTGAAATTATGAAATCAAACCTTGAGGAGGATGTGGAAAGTTATAATTTGACTTTGTGAGAGCATCCTTAAAAACTCGAGCATCATGAGCTGATCTTTCCCATCCAGGCAATGCGAATATGAAGCACATATCCCAATCACAAACAGCCATGATGTTTTGTGATATATATCCCTTCCTACCTATATATTTTACACTTTCTTTAAAATAAACTACACATGGTACATGAGTTCCATCTATTGCCCCTATATATACAATCTTTAAAATATAGCCAATATCGCTTGTCATCCTTAATTTTCTTATGTGCATGCCTAAATGTATAATCTTATGGCCTAATCATCTTAAATGACAACTTCAAGCAAGCAACAAGTACATTGTGAAAATGTCTACTAACGGTTTCTCTCGAATGTTGAAACCTTTCTTGAATTATCCTATTTCCTACTCCATGCCCAAGAGCATGCAAAAACAACCATCTCCTCTACTCCCATGTGCTTTGTATCCTTCAGACCATGTTGAACTAATTCATTACAAAACAATGAAAATACATGTTTATCCATCCTAAACATTTCATGGCATCACTTATCATTTCCATTTAAATTTCTTCAACCCATTTGTACCCACTTAGTTCACTCGTTCTACATGGTTGTTTGCATAAGTATTTCATCGCATGTTATCCAACTAAAATTCCTACCACTCCCATCATAGACACAATCAGATTGTCTACTTCATTGATATCATTTTCTTCACAAGATTTTTCATCATTATCACTCAAGGATATGTCTGACATTTTAATAAAATTATGCAACAAAAAAAAAAAAAAAACAACACCAACAACTACTTGTGACAACAACACCATGATATCCATAAATAATAAGTCATACACATAAATTCATATACTTACTAATGGTTCAACATAACAACTACAATACATAAGTCATACATTTAGCTGATTAAAACACCCAAAGATTGCTAATCCTTAATGGTCTCCATATGATGCATGCTTGAGGAAAATCACTTTATGCTTATCATCTGGAATAATACCTCCCTTGCAGCCTTGTTCATTATCAACTCACAACATCTACCATAAATATTAGCATTCTCCACTACTGCATCTAGTCTATGAATATCAGTCATTACTATGCCAATACTACAAGGATCTTGTTTCTTTGCAACAATAGCAGAAGTGTTAGACTCAACTGCTTCTGTAATTTTTTGAAGTTGTTTACCTATAATCATGACACTATCCATTTTACCTGATGCCCCCCCCCGATCTCTTTTTTCTCCACTCTTAGCTACCCTTGTAGCTTCAGAGGTGTTTAAGTTAAAATTTGTTACCCCTATACTACCACCACCACTATCTACCCCACTATATAGATCAACACCTATATTTGGATCATCACTATCTCCTGAACCTTCACTCTTATCCATGCCAACACTCTTAAAACCTTCAGTACAATGCTCATCCCCTTCATGACTATCTATAAAGACTCCACATGATGGTGCCCATGCAAATTCACCCATGGCAGTTTTATCTTTAAAAAGATATGTCAACTCACGTGAAAATGGCAGGCCCTCATTGCGGTATTTAGCATACTGTGGATTTTCCTGGGAAGACAAATTTTTTAATCACATCTAAAATGCCATATCAACACTTCTTTAAATTTATAAAGTAATTATATATCATAATGTATTCTTACCTTTTCTTTAGCATCCCACCAATCTGCATCAGCATCCATAATGTTTTTTCCATGATCCCAACCTAGTCCAGTTACATGTTGAAATAGATTATACCAATGCTGCCATTCCCTTTTCAAATCATTCCATTTGTTCTTGATTTGTCCTTTGTAATAACATCTCCAACTAACACGGTTAAACTCAGCCATGGTACCTCTCCATCCTTTTTTGGTCAAGGTACGTTCATTGCATTCTCCTTTGTTCGATTTGTCTAAACAAGCATCAATGAACATATTTGTCGTGGTGCGATCCCAAAATGATTTCGATTTTGGCCTTTCATCTTCGGCATTTTTTGAGGTTTGTAGTGTTTCTTTTCCCTTGGACTGTTTTTGTTTTCTAACTGATATATTTGACATTCTATCTCTTGTATATCAAAACTATTTATTTAACCACATGAATATAAACAATGCAATAAAAATTTGTGGAAATATTGTATGTAGGCAAATAAGTTTGAGACACCCCGATGTCCCATTAAAGAACAATTATATTTAACTATTCCTTAATCCATTTATTAATGTTAGCATGATTATTACAAACGAAAATAATATAGTTACGGAAACTGGAAAATTTAAAACTAAATTTAACATGCACAGTGGAATAAAACATAAACGACGTATATACATAATATGTACAACAAGTCTCCAAAGTACTGTCGATCCCAAAAGAGAGATCTTGATCCTAGAACAACTGTACAACTGATAAAGTAAAAGGACTGATAAACAAGTCACAGAACATTGGTCTCAAAAGATATAAAAACCTATGCAGACAACATCTACCTGCCCAGCCTCACACAAAATACATCAAAATCCAAAATAACTCTCAGAGGCTCTCCCTAGTAGATACTACTGACATACCATATCAACGACGATATGAGCGTCTGGAACTACCCTCACCCTTGACGTAATGATGCCTATACACCTAAGTCCTCACAGACTCCTCGCTTCTCCTCACGACCATCCGGTAGAATCCTTTGCAGGTAGTGCATCGGTCAGTGCTCCGATCCTATCACCGTCGTTGTACAGCTGCTGCTCATCTATCAACCGCATGGTACATATAGAGAAAAAGAGATAGAGAAGGGAGATAAGCTACTATAACACCATAAACGGGGTCGGGGCACAATACAACATATTAACATACAACAGAGAATTACACATAGCAACCATCTCGCAAGTCAACCGTTTACAAAACATCCTCGATCCACATCTAGGGTCAAAATCCTCTAAGGAGTCACACTCCTATGCATGTCGGCCGATCACTCTCACAGGGAACTCCGATTCTCGAACATTCTCTTTTCCTCTATCACATGGGCCTCCGTTGCCTAGAGAATGTCAGCTGGCTTGTCCAGGGTACCGTTCCGCTCACTGTGACCAGTAAGGGTGCTCCCCCATTGAGCTCATTCTCCAACAGGGGTATCTCGGTCGCCTCGGAAGGTCCACTTGCGACTGGAATGCTCACGGCAAGACGTCGGTCTTGACATAGCGGGTGCAAATAACTAGTCTCTTGAAAACCATTCCAGACTGGACTACATCTCTAAGGTTCCCAGACGCACATGGGTACACTAACCTCGCGCAACTCCTAGTCACACGGCCCGCCATTTTGGTAACTTATGCAATGTACAAACATCTTAAGTTGACGCCCGTACATAATCCTATACAAAACACGATGCCCGAAGCATCCACAATCCACATTCTCTTTGTGACAACCGGGGCCGACGAGGGCGGGGAGTGGTCGCCGGTGCAAGAAGGCAAGGACAAGGAGCGGCTCCTGGCCGACTTCTAGGCGGAGGGACACATGAATGAACCGATTACACACCCGAATGAGAGGGATCTTGAGACTGTGTAGGTATGGGACTATACAGTTAAGTATGACTTGTAAGAATTGATTCGTACTACATATATTAACAAGATGCATCTTCTTTTCGGGAGCCCATCACTTAAGAACTCCACAGTTAAGCGTGCTTGACTTGGAGCAATTCTAGGATGGGTGACCTCCTTGGAAGTTTTCCCAGGAAGCCTATGAGTGAGGACAAAGCACGCTGAAAAGACCCGTGTTGGTCTGTGGGGTCAATCGTCAATCCATATAGCAGTCAGGGATGTTACACTCTTCTCGGAGCCCATACTCCGCAACATAATCCAATCTCGGTACTCGTGTACCACAATTTTCACACAGATCCATATAATGTACCATCATGGTGTCGACTCGTTTTCTAACAGCACAATCAACAGACATCCTCAATGATAGCCAACATATATTCAATATCAATAAATAAATTAAAACGAATATAATAGGCATGTTATCAGAGATCACACATCAAACAACATAACATCCATAAACACATAAAGCAGATATCATATGCATCCTAAAGCAGATAAACTTAAAATACTATTTTGCCCTAATTTCAAGAAGTCTACGATAATTAAACCCAAAGATTCATTTCAAAACCATTTTCAAGTGGGGTTTAACCACCATCGACTACACGACAACCAGTAGGGTCTGGGGCACCCTATATAGTCAAAATAACATGCTATATCGAGCTTGCCTCCCCGGCGTGATAGTCACTTTCTCCCCACCTTACTGGCGAGCATACTTTCCCATAAACGCTCTGAATGCCTCTGCGCTATCGGCACAAACCTCGGCACGAACCTCATCATGCATTCCAACAACAATCTCGAATCTAATATTGACACCCCCGGTATGTGCATTGGACCAAAAATTGTCCCGAGCACACAAACGAGGTCCAGAAAAGCCAGAAAAACCAAAACAACCACCGAATCAACGACAGGGCTCCAATCAATGAACCAATTTGAATCAAAGCACGAAATTAAAGGAGGAACTTACAATAACAGCGGATGTACAATGCAAAGTCAGATTCGTCTCCACTCCCACGGTCGACTCCAGGTCGACTGATTCGACAGAAAAACGCGTAAAAGCCTAAAATGCACCGAAAACGATATCATGACTAAAAATAGGAGTAGAATGAATTTAAATAGCTTAAAAGGACAAATGTCAACTGCGTCGACACCGACATACCTTGACGATTCTCACACGCAAGGACGTGACCTCGAAGATGTCGAAGTCACGAGCTTGAATACGCGATCGGTTTGAAATTTCGATGACCGAAACCCCTCCAACCTCAAGCTTTTATCAAGCACGAAAATGGCTAATTTCCAAAAGAGTTTCCTTCATTTATTCTCTGGTCAGGCGTATAAGAAGGAGAGAAAATGATGTTCTCTTAGTTTTGCCACCATTTTAATCAACTTAGCATTATTATATTATAGTAACTTAGTGGAAGTTTAGGTGTCCTTAGTAACTTAGGTGTCATAAGGGTGATGTTTTAGGTGGTTTAGTGGAATTTGAGGTGGTGCCATCATGGCCACCTTTCTCTTGGTCGCGACACGTGTTACTGCGTGTTGTCCCGTTGGCATAACTGGGTGTTTTCTTCCGCATCTTCCTGCATAACCTACTGCTGAAATATTTTTATTAATTATTTTAGGCTATTATTAAAAACTTATTGTACTCATGCTTGACCTATTTTTAATGTTCTAACTCTCAATTAATTAATTAATTGACCAATTAATCGCTCGGTTTGTGTTTGTGTTCCGGACCTGTTTCAGCTTCGATTCTCCTCAAACTTGAAACACAAGCTAACTAACACCTAAGGAACATGATTAAGCCTTAAAACATGTTTAATCCTTTCCTCGTACACTAATCGAGAAAACGAGGCATTATAAAGATAACTTTGTTCAGTGAATAGGTACAAACTTGTAGTGTGACTAACAAGTAGACTCAGCCTTGTTGCCTTGCAATCATTCCAAAGATCCTTCTATTAATCATAAATCCCCAGTCCATTCCATGCAATTACCATTTTCTCCTCAAGCTTCTAATTAAAAAATAACCAGACTTAGAGAAGCAACCTTTATTTTATTGGAACAACAGACTTAGAGAAGCAGCATCATTGGTAAAACATGTTCTTTATTTTAACTTAGCTTGTCATATGCACTACTGGTGAAATTCAGGCTAAACTTAGAGAAGCAGCATCATTGGGAAAACATGTTCTGTTGAAGAAGCTTAGGGATGCACTTGAATCATTAAAAGGGCAGGTGGCTAGCAAAAACAAGGATGATGTAGAGGAAGCTATTGCTATGGTTAGTTTGTTTCTTATAAAAATCAAAAGGAAAGATATTTTTACTTCTATGCTTCTACCTCCAAATAAATAGATGTTCATGATACAAACGCAAAAGATCTCTAAACAGATCTATAACATTGAACCATAAAAAAAGACCCACCATTGAACCTAAACAGCCAAAGAACAAACTTGGACAACAAAATGACAACACATATAAAAGAAAAAAGGAGCTGCAGTCCCGAACAGATCAAAAGAAAACAGAACATGATGAACTAAACCAGCTAAACTAAATTGAATAGAACAAAGTCTTGATGATCAAAAAACTGCTGCAGCCCAATTAAAAGACATATTTGCTGCCTCTGTAGCACAAGCCATCATCCTTAAAACATGTTTAAACACCTTATGGGTTCATGATCCAGTTTGATAAAGAATAGCTGAACCCATTTAAACTACTAATTTAGAATAGATCTAAAAAAATATATTAATAACCAACCTTGAGTGAAGTGACGATGAACTACTCTTGTGATGATTGTGATGAAGTGGAGCACAATGGTTGTTGGAGGAATAAGGAAAGAAAATTTCTTATGGTTGCTGCAAGTAGAAATAATGATGACCGCTGGGGAGTAAAAGTAATGTTGTAAAATGACAAATTCCGTTTGAAAAGTCCAACTTGATAGCTACTCTGGAGTGCTTTCTTAAAACCCCGTTTTCTCCCCTTTGAAACACACTTTTTCACTTTGTTTTTTTTATCCAAACACCATCAGAGATTGCAAACTGAATTTTACTGAACGCCAACGGAGAAAAGAGGGTCTGGAATCTGAAACAAACAGGCACTTAAGGTTTTCATAAAAATAATTTTAAAAAAAACATTTTTAAGGCTAAAATCAGATGCTACTTTTTTTTTAAAAACAAAAAGAAGAAGATATGCAAAAGCATCACTACCCTTCGAGGCATCCCAACTAGGTTGGCACCTCAAGAAGAGCCAATCATCTACAACATATCAACAAATTTTATTAATAAGAATGAAAAGAATACAAGAATGGGCAGGCATAGACCTGACCCATAAAAACAATTAAGAGAATCTATAACTAGGAAAACCTTATCTATTATGGTTAAAATCATCCCTAATAATATCTGGAATTGTATTCCATCAACTAAAACTATGAATCAAAAGACCATGAGATGCCAACTTGTGAGCACAACTATTTCCTTCCTGAAATATATGAGTACAATGAATGTTAATTTCTTTTCTAAACAACATAAAATTCTCCCAACGGTTCTTTAGCCTCCAAGGAATGTTAGCAGAACCATTAAAAGCCTGAACTACCAGTAATGATTCACATTCTAACCAGAAATTTCTCAAGCCTCTCCTATGAGCTATATCCACAGCATACATGGCTCCTATTAGCTCAGCATGATAAGCTATAGAAGTCCCTAAATTCATAGCAAAACAACCAAGGATCGAGGCTCTATATATAGTCCCTAAAAATGCCACCACAGCTTGATAAACATGGAGTTCCCAAAGCAGCACCATCCGTGTTGCACTTAATCCAATTACATGAAGGAGGATACCAATTGACTTCTATCATTGAGGGAGATTTTCTTGGATATCCAGCAATAGAGAAGGATTTTAAAATCATAAACTCTGTCATATCAGCAGATATGACTCATTTATTGAGATTTCCTGATAATGAGACATTTGCCAACACCATATTCTTAGCTGCACTCAAAGATATAGAGGAATTATCAAACATAGATTTATTTCTACAATACCAAATGACCCAGATAACATTCACTGTTGCTGCAGCAATCAAATCCCTGACTTGAGTGCTCCAATTTCTGCAACAAATAGAAAGAATATCCTCCATGTTTAGGCTACCAATACTGACATTTAAAATAGAGAAGAGCCAATGCCACAGTCTCTTCGCAAAACAACAACCAAAGAACAAATGAGAAGTACTTTCCTCACTAGAAAAGCATAAAGAGCAAGCTGAAAACACAAAGCAACCTTCCCTCTTTAGTTGAACATCTGTTGGCATTTTATCCTTCAAGATTCTCCAAACTATAAAGGACTTTGATGGAGGAATGCAGCTGCTCCAAACTATTTTGGACCAATTCACTTGCTGACCAGAAGGACATATTACAGTATAAGCATTCTTAGAAATTGTGGGACTAAATACACCCCTCACACTCAGCACAATGAAGGTGTTGGAGGTTGCAATGAAGGCAACCCAAACATGCCGAAATTAAGGCGGCTAGGGGCGAACCGCAATTAAGGCGGCTTTCCAACATACCCCCTCACGCCCAAGCCCAATGGGCTTGGAGCGTGGATGATGCGGGCAACCCAACAACGGATCTAGGATAGGCTCTGATATCATCTTAGAATTTGGGCTTGGTCCTAACTCAATCTCAAAAGCTAGCTTGTCAAGTGACGATTGCCAAAGCTTTATAAGCATTACTTTGGCCATATCTCTAGGCGATGTGGGACTAAATACACCCCTCACACTCAGCACAATGAAGGCGCTGGAGGTTGCAATGAAGGCAACCCAAACTTGCCTCAATTAAGGCGGCTAGGGTCGAACCGCAATTAAGGCATCTTTCCAACAAGCATCTTTCGGAGTTAACTCACAAGAATCATTTTTCCATCTTCTGGTATCCTCCAAAATGTTCTCAGCAGGAATATGGATTTTGTGCAGTTCATTCTGAATGATAGGGCATTTGTTCAACAGAGAATCAGGGAAATGTAGTTAAACATTGTTAATGAAATCACTTAAGGTTGCCTTCAGTCTTGATTGAACGTAAACTGGAAATTCCAAGTACTCCACTAGAGGTTTGCCAAGCCAATTGTCATGCCTAAATCTGATGAGCTCTCCATTACCAATTTGCCATGATGAGTTTTCATAGACAATATGAATATCAGCTTTCAAGCCATTCAATAGAGATGAAGTAAGGTGATAAGACATATGAACACCCTGTTTGAAAGCTCTGGCTCTTAACATATAAGACCATTGACAATTTGAGGACACTAACTCCCAAGCTAGCTTCAACATTGATGCTTTATTAATGGTTTGGATAGATCTCAACCCCAAACCACCTTCAAAGAGAGGTTTGCATAAGCTCTTCCAAGCCACAATCACTATATTTCTTTGTTCAATGTTACCAAACCATATAAAATTCCTTAGCCAACTATCCACCTTTTTAATGCACTGCACTGGCCACTTATAGACTGTAAAACTATATAGAAGCATGCTTTGAGCCACTGTCTTGACCAACATCACCCTCCCCATGATAGATAACAGGTTAGCTTTCCAGGAAGCAAGTTTGGACTTGATTCTGTCCATGATAGGCTGCAAGTAGGATTTTTTAGGCTTTCCTTTAAAGAGAGGAATTCCTAAATATGTAAAAGGAAGGGAACGGGCATAGAAGCCAATATATGCAGCTATGTCAGACTTCCTCTTTGCTGTCATGGATCTAACATAGAACTTGGATTTGGTGCGACACCCCATTCCCAAGGTATCACATTTATGTAACATGTTGCGAAAATCTTAATCAATTTTTTTTTCATTTGCTGGTTTCCTTTGGAAAACAAACTTTGTTTTCTAATTCCTTAAACTTCTAAAAAATAGTGATAAAATTTTTCCTTTTTCTTTTTACTGTACATACACCCAAACACCAGTAATATAATGTACATCACTATATATATTGCATATGCATCAAAGTTTTACAAAAGACCTTTTTCTTACCAGGTCACCATCTACTGTCACACATATTATACATCAAACTGAAAACAACATAACTATGTCATAGTGGGAATCTGAAAAACACTATTCAAAAGATGGCTCTCAGTAGCCACTAAGTTAGACTAACCTAAAATCCCACTCTACCCAAAAAAACTGCATCCTAAAGCTGGTCACCACTACAGAAACCCATTAGAGACTCTAGTATAAACTCCCCCACCTCCAGGAGGTGTATATGGAGAGGATACAACAGCCCCCTTTCCAACAGCTGGAACCACTCCATCATCTAAAGGAACATAGTCTGGATCAACCATCGGATCCTCCTCAGGGTCCTCTTCCATCTCCACATGTACATCCTCTGGGATCAAGACTATAGGTTCAGGAGGTGACTCCGGTGCTACCTGCTGTAACGGATGAACGAAAGGAGGTGGTTGATGCTCCAGGTTCCCGTGTTGTACCAGATATAGTAGGATCATCCAAATGGGTGGTAGTGAAACTTCAATCGTCTCCCTACTATGAATCAACTGCCGTGGTCCTTCAGCTAGAGTACCTCGGAGTGTCCTCATCGGACCCGTGTAAGTAGCACTCCGAGCCCCTGGGTTAATCACCCAGGCGTTCCCTTGGTGAGCATTGTCAAACATCAGGGCTCGGACCCCTGAGTAGTTCAGATCCGCTGTGCCTGGATCCATCTGAACACAGATATATACATAGATTCCACATAGTAGAGGAAACAACAAACAAATATGTATGGGTGAGTTACCAGTATATGAGTCTTGATAAGACAACCCCATGCACTACACATAAATAGCATATACCATATATCCATAGCATACAAAGATTTATTCAAAACAGTAGAATAATTTTAATTCAAAGGGTTTCATACCCGACAGTCATCGTCATTTTATAAAAATTCATGACACTTCAATATTCAGGCTCTACTTTGATACCTAATCTCCGGAGATCCCACAACTTTCTGTTTCGTTTTGAGCTGATCAAGCTCTGCACATGGCCCATTGTAAAAACGAAATAAAACAATATCCAAGAGAACACATAACTCACAGGTCACACACAGTACACCAAGGTTATTGTTCAAAAATGTAACTCATTGGCTCACACAGAATCCCAATGGTCACTACGAATAATGGAGTTTATTGTCCATAACCTATTGCATCACTCTGAATCACAATAGTTATCGCATAAAATTTGACACACAATCCAGTAAAGATACATTGGCTCACACAGAATCCCAATGATCAAATGGAAACATAGTCCATAACAGATACATTGATCCACTCAGGACTCAATGATCATAACACATGCACGTCTGCTGTAACACCCTAGTTTTTACACATATGATTAATTATTTTATTTGGATTGGTTAATTATCTGGATAATTATTTTTATGTGGTTTAGTTTGAGTAATTTTAATTACTCATTTAAAATCATTTTATTAAGTGCATTAGCACTGCCTTATTTCAGTGTATGCACAATTACTAGACAATAATTTACATTATTGTCACTATTATTACCAGTATAGAAAAATGTTTACAATGATATGATTAAGAGAAAAGTATTTTCATATTTTTATTCTATTTAATTTTAGAGTTAAAAATAAACTGGTTTGGAATTAATCAGAGATTAATTTCGGATCGTTGATTTTCTTAATTGATCAATTCAACTATCAATCTCTACTTTATTTCAAATTTTGAAAATATATATTTGTCACCCTTTATTAAAAGAGTTAAAAACAGAAATTCTCTCTTCTCTCTCCTTTACACCCGACGTCCCCCCCAACACTCTTTCTTCTTTTATTTTCTTTCTTCTTCCTTTTGCAGCAGACCCATCCCTCTCTCCCTTAAGCTTCATCTTCCTCAAACTTCATCAACCACCTTCCCTCTTTCAACCGGACCGTGCGCCACCCTACACCACCACCTGGACTGTGACCACCGTCAACCGAGCGGCACGAGAAGAAGACAGTCGTGACCCAGCACGTCGTCCCGCTCGTGCCTGGCCCCTGCTCCACCGTTCGTCGCCGGATCGCCGTCGCTGGACCACCAGTTTCCGCCATTGCAGTGCTTCCATGATAATCTGTTCACGTTCTCCTTCATATTCGGGTGGTTAGCACAAAAACCCCTGTTCAGTAGTCGTTTCAGAGCCGCTCGCCGGAGCCGTCGTGACGCTGCCGCCACTACACCCCAAGATAACCACCATGTCATCTTTCCTCTTCACCTTGGGTGAGTTTCTTACCCCTAATCCCTTGTGATTATGAAAACCCCAAATTGATTTTCAAACCCTAACCCTAAGATTTTGATTTCAGTTTCAAAGTGCGAAATTAACACCTGTTTTATGAAATTGGGACAATGAATCAGTATTTCCCTAAACCAATTTTATCATTCTTTAGTTATATTGAGTTTTCCCCAAATTGATTTGTGAACCCTAAATCCCCAATCTGGCTTATTGGAAATTGGTTAGGTTTTTGTGAAATTTACTATGATTTAGTGCAATTAGGACTTTTAGTTGATGATTCCTAGGTTCATTTTCATGATCCTTTAATCAAAACAATGTTTCCTCAAACGGTATTGTGAAGCTTAAGCTCCAAACATGATTTTCTTTGAAAATGACCTTGTTTGGTAATAAGATTAAGTGTTTAGATCAAATTAGAATGTGTGTTTGATCATGTGTAATTGATTTCTTGATTTCTGGTTGTTGCGCGTTGTTGGATTCCCTCTCTGAGACGTTTGACACGGCTATGCTTCCTTGGTGGAGTAGATAATTACACTCTTGGAGCTAATGTGAGCATTAAGACGAGGATCCTTTACTTGTCTTCAAAGGTAAGGGGAGCTTGCCTAGGGATATTCAATAACTATATGCATGTGCGTATGTGTTTAATTGAGTGTTGTGAATATTATTGTGATATTGAGCCAATACTTGAATAACTTGTTTACTTAAACTATTGTGGTTATTACTTGAAGTTGAACATTACTTGCTTTAAAGTGATATGAATTATATATATGTGATGAACTGTCATTGACTGTGATATTATTATTGTTGTGAATATATTACTGTTGATTGAAGTTTGAGAAGCCGGACTTGAGTCTGTGCCTAATGACTATAAGGATTAAAAGCCTTAATAAGCCTTGAATAGAACTTTGAAAGTTTTGGGTTCATTTATAAAAGTTCCTTGATTAAAGTGATTACTTCAGAAGAATAAGATCTTTGTTTTTAGAAAGATGTTGAAGTGATTTTAAGTTGAAGGAAACTACCTTTTTATGATCCAAAGTTTGTACGATAGAAAACCTTTTTCGAACTATGTGTTTCATGAAGGAAAAACCCCTTTGAAAATATTTGACTTTATTCCAGAAAGGATTTCAAAAGCAAACGAATGTTTTATAAAAGACTTTGTAAAGGAAAAGATTTTCTCCTAAATGATTTAGAAACGTTCCGGTTGCTTGGATAAGTGACTGAGGTTTTGTTTTGGTTTTTGATTTTCACTGAGCGAAAAGTAAGCACATGTGAAAGAGAATACTAGTTCGCGAGACGTCACCTCTAGCATTCAGTTTATGCACGTAATCTGGGATCCGTGTCAAGATTTGTGGGCCAAGGGTCCTAATTGTGATATTATGGGCTAGGTGTCCTAATTTTGGGATTGAGGACTGTGTGTCCTAATTTCTTTGTTATGGGCTAGGAGTCCTTATTATGTTGAAATAAAACATGGATAAAATTATAATTGTTTCTACGACCACAACCTTGGACTACAGCATCGGTCTAAGGTGTTGTGATTGAGCACTCGGACTGCGTGTCCGGTGTTATTTATCTTCAAGTAATGAAAATTGTGAATAGTCGTTAGGTTTGGGCTTCGACAATGGAAAAGAGTGAACACAAAGAAAGGTCTCGATAATGAAAAGTCTTTTATTCATATGCATTTCCCCTTAGCAGACGTGCTTGAGTTAACTGAATACCCGCTTAAGATGTGGTATTCGATGAGGTATACATCCGAATGGCCGTTATAAGGGATTCGTGATGATGTTGATCTGGGTGCATGAGGTGATGGAGACACTTTGCCAAATGTGGTGTATGAGCCTGATCAACTCTTTCTTAATGATAAAACGGTGATGGTATCTCATGAGATTAAGTTTAGAGCCTGATGATTGAAGTGTATGCATTATCTTTATAAAACTGATTGATTCGGGTATGAGACCCACTGATATAACACTTGTTGTTTTATCTATGAATAATGCTTAAATGCTAATATGCCAATGTGTAGTATGTATCATGTATATGGTTGTTATGTGATATATCCATTTGTCAGTATCTCACCCTTACAGATATATCCGGTTTCTTCTGGTTCGCTATCATACCCTGGGTACTTTAGTACAGATGGTGCAGAGGAGTCTTCCTAAGTCACCCAGAGACTTAGATCTAGTTGTTTGATGAAGTATTTGATTGTGGAATGACCACGTGAGTTCTCCTTAGGAATAACGTATAGAATGACCAGCTTAGGGTTTGAGACTTAGATTTTTGATAGTATGTATGAGTATGGCTCAGAGAGTCTTTATTTTAAAATGGAATGTTTATGGCTAGGAGAGCATCTCTTTTGAATGAAAACCTAAGCTTTTCCTTTTGGGTCATGTATAGCTTATTGATGTAACTATTTTTAGCATATTACTGCCTAGTTGTATTTGGTGTAGCTGGAATTATGGGATGAAAATGTAATTATTTTAGCAGGTGTTCTTTTACCTGGGATGTTCGAATTACAGAGGAGACTCTGTCGAAATTTTTGTAAAAATAGTAGCTTTTATTCAAGTATATCTCTAAATTAAATAGGCTTGCCAAGCTAGGATTGTAAGCCGGTGTGCCGATCAAGGCTTAGGTTTGGAGTCGTGACAAATTTTTATACCCAATTTCAGACGCTTATGTACTTATATAAATTATTTTTCGAAAGCAACCAACAAATTATCTTTTTAATTTAAATTCCGCATGTGTTACGTAGTAATACCTAGTGGGGGTGTTACATTTTCCAGCTATGCATGAGAAAAACTTTTATTCTTGTTTCGTTTACTTTGACGTAATAATCTTTCCTTGTCAAAGCACAAAGCTAACGACCATGCTTAATTTCTTATTAAGGCTTTCCACTTAAACAAACATAGGACACACAATCCAAATGTTTTAAAACTTAACACAAGACACACAGTCCGAGTGCTCAATCATAAAGCCCTAAACCGATGCATCAGACTTAGGCTCGCGGATATCAAACTCACATTTTCCACATCAACTTAGGACACACAGTTCACAAAATCATTGTAGGACACTCAGTCCAATGACACAGATCCCTGATCTACGTGTCCACAGAACACTAGAACCCTGACGTCTCGGTTCCTAGGTTCATTTACCCTCTTGTAAAGAATTTCGCTCAGTGAAAAACAAATACAAAACAAAAGCTCTGAAAACTTATCCAAGTTTAACAGAATAATTTCACTGAATAAAATTGCCTTACAGAAATCCTTTTTCTGTTAAAACATTGATAAAACTTGAAAATCATTGATAAATTCTTTTATTTTCCGATTATTTCATTTCTGAAAATAATTCTCAATAAAAGTCAACTTTTAAAAAGTATTCAATAAATAAATTCATAATAATAAAATAACTATATATTTAATCTTTTACAAATTTTTTAATAAAATTCTTTTTATAACTTAAATAACTTTTCTGTCAGAAGTAATTGTTCTAACTGCTATATAACGTTATTTTCGGAACTTAATCACTTTAAATAACATTTTATAATAAAATTGAATTTATTTTGGAAAAATCAGAGCCTGTGAAAAAATTTCACAGTTTCGCCCTTACTATCACTTATTGACACAGTTTCCACAAAATATTATTAAAATAACATTTTTTCCACTTTTTCTCAAAATTATCCAAATTAATCACTCTGATTAATTATTCAATCTTATTAAGCTTTTATCCTTAAATAAAGTTTTAAACACTGACCAATGTCAGGTTTCTCAATCCAACACTCAACAACAGATAAATTTCAATCACATAATAGCATGACATATATCAATCCATGACATGCATCACAATTATAATATAACCAAATAATTATAATCATGTAAATCCACATATCACATAAACTCAATTACTCAGGTAAGTATCTAATCAATCCAACAATTAACAGTAAAAAGTGTAATATCATAAAATATTTCTACAGAAAATTAACAAACGACTCCAACAATAGGCATGTGATTATCTTAAACTCCTCAGGCATACTCCTCTTACCTCTTGGAGATTTGAACCAACAGTTTCAAGTAATCTCTCGATTTTGATCCGTTTTTCCTCCTCGGCTTATATCAAACCAAGTCGATCGATTCCTTCATAACGAATTGCAACCAAAATAAATCAAATCAAACAACAATACACTTAAATTATGAAGGTTAGGTTTCGGCCTCTTCAATTTTTCTAGGTTAGGAAAGTTAAAATTTTTCTAACTTAGGGATTTATGATCCTTAAGCAACTTAAACATGATTAAGTCCTTAATCTAAGATCATGAACCAAGAACTTTGAATGAAACTCATCTAGTTCCAAGACTAGGGTTTCGGTTTTTCACAAAATAAAAAGCTAGGGATTTTAAAATTTTATTAACTCTTGGATTCAACAAACATAGGTAACATAGAGTTGGATTTAAGTGTCACAAGATAACTTTTGAATCAAAATTCATCCAACAACAAAATTTAGGGTTTCGGCCCTTTTGGAATAAATAAGCTAGGGTTTGATTTTTGGTTTTCAAATCACTTGTATACAATAGCTATCATGATATCAAGAGATTAAATCATGAATCATGGCTTAAAGTTGAAACAAAATCCAAGAACACCCATTTTAAGAGGGTTTCGGCCTAGCTTAGAAAATTAGGAAAGAAATTTCTCATGATCACATGCTTCTAGATAATGAATATAGAGATGATTATGAGATCATAGCAATTGGTTTCAAGTCAAAAGGATTTTTCTACAGTTAGTTATGAATTTTTGAAGAAAGCTTCATGAACTTTGAAGAAATTGATGAACAAAAGGATTCATGGCATAAACTCATAAAAGTTGTGAAGAGAAAGGCTTAGAATAACAAGATTAAGAGAGGTTACCTCTTGATGATCAAAGAAAAGGATGATTTGGATGAAGTTCTTCACAAAATCAAGCTTTGTGTTCTTGAGTTCTTAAGACAAAAGCATGAGTTTTGGAGGGAAAATGATGAACTTGGAGAGAAAGAAGTCATGAAATGAAATAAAAAATTTTCCTAAGTGTTGTTGAAGATGGTGGAGCCGTGAGTTTAGGGACTTTTTGGTCCAAAATCTGAATGGCAAACTTGTAAAAATTATGTGAAGCTAGGGGCAAATTTCTCCTTTCCATGCAAAATATCCTATTGTCATAAATGCGCCATTATGGCCATTATGACTGGGATAGGATCGTCATAAATGCCAATCACATCAGTCATCTCATCTCCGTTGCTGACTCCCTTATTCAACTGACGCAAGTTTTCCTAGAGATATCTCGACGTTTTCCCCCGCAGCAAATATAATATTTTAATTTTATGGTAAAATTTTCAAAACTTCCAGTATCGTAGAAAATACGATAAAAACATTTTTCATCTCGTTCACGAATTAAAATTAGGTTTTCTGAGCAGTAAACTTTTACTGTCAGTGAAAACGCAGACCAGGTTCCGTCTGAGTTTTCAACCCAAAATTTCATCGTAACCCTAAGATATAAAACATGACATGAAAATAACAGTGGTTTACCCAAAATCATTTTAAGTCTTGGATAAAAATATATGTATTTATATATTTATTACCGATATTTGAAAGCATCGAAAAATCAGGGTGTTACATTTGGCATAGTTAATCAGTTGACCCGAGGCTTCACCATAAACACTGAATAACTTCATCATGTTTCTCATTTTTTTTTGAGTCCCTCTACAGAACAACATTATGCCATTTGCATATAAAATGTGAGAGGGAGTTGCATAATGTCTTGAACCTGTCATGAGTTGAAGGTTACCAGAATCTACCAGTTTAGTAACACTTTTGCTTAGAACCTCCTCTGCTAGATCGCCTTACTCTCGGACGACCTCCACTATGTTGAACATCCCTCACTAACATCTCTGATGCGTGAATGCATGAGCAACACAAACACACAACAACAATCACCACCTCTGCTTGGGCCACTTGACTACCCATGTTTTATCACCATCAACACCTCGATCACTTGGCTATCAAGGCTCAACGTTATATTTAATCTTTAATATTTAATCTTTTAACACTCTGGTCAATAAGCACCAGAGCTCAACACCTCGACCACTAGGTTATCGAGGCCCCCTTTGCCACTCGGGTACCAAGATACAAAATCATCTTTTCACTTTAATTATTAACACTCTGGCCGATCAGCTCCAGAGCGCAACACCTTGACCATTAAGCATCAAGGTCCCCTTGGCCATTAAGCATCAAGGTCCCCTTGGCCACTCGACTACCAAGGTACATAATTATCTTTAAGTTATCTAACTTGTCTTTACTTTGTTTGGTGTCGTCTTTCATTATTTGGAACAATTGGGGTGCAACACCCCTGTTTTGTTTGTGTTTCTGTTCTGGACAGGTGGGCACGGGCATGCCCACCCTCAGCACGAGTGTACTGAACTTTAAGATGAGCACGGGCATGCTGCCTAATAAGCACGACCGTGCTCGTTAGGGCATGGTTGTACTGATATGAGCAGAAAGGGTTAGAAACCCTTACTATGTTCCTTAGGGCATTCGAAGATCAAACCTACTAGCTTAAGCTACAGCATCAATCATCAGTTTCATCATTCTTAATTAAACTCCATGTCTTATCATTATGGGGAATTAATCCTTTAATTCCAGCTTCATTATTAAAGTCCGTAAAACACTCATGAATCAATCCTAGGGTCTTTAACTAAACCTTTGAACATAACCTTGCCTCTCATACTATAGTCATGTCTTATGAACAAATTGGGAAAACATCCCTTAATTCTCTTTCATCATTGCTAACATCTTTTAACGTCTTAACATCATTAACAAGCATTATTAATTAATTAGAGTCTTATTAACATCATTATTGGCATTAACATCCTCAACAATCAACACTCACTCAGAGCACAACATCATCATCATAACAACATCATCATTACCATCATAACCATCCATTCATAAAATAATCATTCCAAACATAATCATGGCATAAACATCATTATCAATTATAACAACAACATGCATACCAATAGCAATTAAGCATATAGCATCATAAACAGGATAGCAAATAAATAGACCAACAACATACAACAGGGTCACCGGTTAACCCTTCATCTTACACTATCTCCAACGCCTACATGTTAATACTATTTCTTCTCCCCATACCTGGTATGAAGATTCCTACTACGACAACGCACGCAAACTATCCTCGTTCCCTCGAGCGGCTCAATGAGTTCCTCTAGCCTTGGCCAAACAATAAGAGAACAACCAGTTAGTCTCTAGATCCAATAATAGGAAAGGAGACTAAGAGAGAGGGATGACAACGTTACCTTAACGACACTGGCGTGCGTGACTTCTCTTCCAAACTGACTCACAAACTCCAAGAACTTCAAAAGGTTCAAGGGAAAGGAAAAGGAAGAGGTTTCTGTCACACTAGGATTGCCCAAAGTGCCAAAACAGGGTTTAGCTCGCAACCTTCACGGAACTGCTCTATTTATAGACTCTATGACCTGAGCACAGCCGTGATCCCTCTAAGCACAGCCATGCTTAACATGAGCATGGGGTCATTCTCACCTAAGCATGGGCAGACACCTTTAGCGTCAACGAATGCATTTTCCTCTTGAGCACGGTCGTGCTTCCAAATGAGCACGACCGTGCTTATGGCTCAGACAACCACAAGGCACGCGCCTTGAGCATGGACGTGCTGGTACATGAGCACGAGCATGCTGATACATGAGCACGGCCGTGCTCATGCATCAGAGAGGGATTTCTCACTTGAAAAGTCCCACTTAGCCCCTTATAACTTACCTAGGGTCAAACATAACACACACGTAAGCACTTAAAGGTTTTACACGAAAAACATGGGGTTACAATTCCACCCTCTTATAAAAATTTCATCCTCGAAATTTCCATCACCTTGATCTCAACACTCTACTGACCCCAGTTGTTGGAGCAACTCACAAGAACACATGATTCCTTCCTGGAATTCGAGAGCCTTCCTCCTCTTATCATGATCACTCCTTTTTGCCTACTTTGTGCCACACTCCTCTTTTTCCTGTATCATTCTCGGTTTCTCTGTGGTTTCCTGCACTATCTCAGGTCCTAGCTCAACATCCTCGCTGGGTTCTTTCTAACACAAAGGTGTTATATCTTAGCCCTTTGGCACACTAAGTACGCGTAAACAAACTCAGCCACATCCTTTTTGATCCTAGACCACCAAAACGTACGTTTTAAGTCTTGATACACCTTAGTGGTACCTGGGTGCACACTCATTCCACTCCTATGTCCTTCTTCAAGGATCAACTTCCTAAGCTTCCGAACATCTGGTACGCAAATTCTATTTTGAAACCTCAAGACTCCATCACTTACTCCCTTAAAATAAGGTCTCTACCTTGAGCAAGTAGCTCTTTTTAACTTAAGAGGTAAACATTCATCCTCTAACCTTCTCTATTCTGATCCATCAAGCTTTTGGTAATCTCCAAAGTTCCAGCCTAATACTCTTAGTGGTGATTTCTCTTGCTAAGCTCAAGTCTCTAGAACTCCTAGATCAAATCCATCTCCCTAACCATCAAAGCGGAGACGTGCAAGGTTTTTATACTTAAGGCATCTGCCACTACATTGGCTTTTCTTGGCGGTAGGTCAACTCAAAATCATAATTCTTAATGAATTCCATCCATCTATGTTGTCTCATATTGAGGTCCTTCTGGTAAAACAAAAATTTAAATTCTTATGATCGCTAAAAACCTCAAACTTAGCTATTTAAGGTAACGCCTCCAAATCTTTATGGCAACCACTACGGCTCCTAATTCCATTAACCTTTCCTTTAAGGTTTGGAAACCTTCCCCACACTTAGAGAAAACACAAGCTCCTATTGACTGGTCTATAAGATCATCAATCCTAGGGAGGGAATACCTATTCTTAAGGTCCCTTTGTTGAGTTGTCGATAGTCGACACACAACTTCATGCTGTCATCCTTCTTCTTTACCAACAATGCTGGCGCTCTCCATAGGGACACGCTAGGCCTAATGAACTGTTTCCAAAAACATTCCTCCACTGTTACTTCAACTCAGGGTGCTATGGATATGGGTCCTGTTCCCGACACTAAGTCTATGGTAAGCTCAACATCTTCTCATGGTGCAACTCACAACCATCGATATGAAAACTTCAGGGAACTCTCTTACTATTGGCTCATTTCCAACATCGGGATTGCTCTCTACTTCAAGGGAAGACAACATTATGTAAACTTGGGTTTCTACTTTTGTAGAACCCTTAACTTGGTTGGTAGAGAGAAATCTTAGATCCTCAGGCTCAACATGAGCTCCAAGAACTATGGTTTTATCGAAGCAGATTAAGAGAACATGGTTGGTGTAACACCTCAACTTGGTTACATCACATATAATAATCATACGCGTCTAACTATTATATGTGTATCAGAATAACAAAACTCATACATTTCTTTAAAACATAATTTTGAAAGCTTTGCGGAATCTCTTCATACAAACTTAGTTCTTCTGATAAATTACATTTTTACATCAAAAATAAAATACATAATTTTAATAACATTGACATGTCACTGGGCAACTACCTAATACTCTAATCTTCCATTCTTCATCATCACTTCCTCACTTTAGTCCTTGCTCAACCTGCATCCACATATGATTGTACTACTAATGTGAGACTACGTCTCAATGAGGAATGACAATCATAAAATAAAACAGCAGTACAACCAGCTGGGAAATAACCACATAAGACATAATTAAGTCAGGGAAATAAATCTACAATTGATGAAAAGCAACACTTTCAAATAAGGGACCTTGCAAGAAGCCTCATACATAAATGGTTCGTGAGCTCACTACCTAGCAGGGCGTGCCACTGCTTTACCTCATGAATTCTTTTAATTCAAAAGACCCTTAACATAACTTTTTAAAAGCTTATTCATCAAAACATCATTTGAAACATATTGGGAAAATCTGGTTCATGACCCTAAGGTCTCATAACCACATTTTTATGGCATATTAGCCTACTTCATAATCATCTCATAAGAGGCATCTTTTGAAACCTCCAACATTAAATCTTTCCTTAAAACATTTTTCATAAACATCAACTTTTAACATTTCAAATACACATATCACACTTGACCAATAACTAGAAAAATAGTTCTAAAACAACATGTTATTGGTTCAAGCATTTCATCAAACGCCTTAGGGGCTATTTTCTACTCTTTCAAAAAGGATAGACTATTTAAAACATAAGCACCCCTTTTTAATGTATATTTCTCATAAACATCTTAAAGCTTAAAGGGGTTTAAAGATTGTGATTCCTCACCTCATATGAAGATCTTGCATCCTTGCACTTCTCTGCTTCTCCTTATCTTCTTCTTCTCTTCATCAACCTTCATGTTCTTCAACCTCCAAATGTTTGATCTAACTTCATGCTTTGTAATCTCCTTGATTCCCTTGAGTTTCGCTGAATTCCCCTTCATTTTTGCCCTCATTTTCTCTCAAAACCCGAGTTCCAAACCCTAACTTTCGTTTTCTGCGTTTCTAGGCCGAAAACAGTGTATTTATAGAAAACCATAAGTGGTAATCGATTACAAGAACTTGGTAATCGATTACTGACTTAAAATAATCGATTATCATAGATTCATAATCGATTATTTGCTGTCTGTTTGCCATTTCGATGTTCCAGAGGACCAATAATTGATTATACTTAAAACATAATCGATTATTACACTTCAAAAGCCATCTTTGAACTATCTTAACCATCCTCAAACAACTCCAATCCTCCAAATCGTCCTTAAGGCTTAAACTCATACTTAGATAGAAGTCTTCAAAACATCGGGATGTTACAATCTCCCCTCCTTGAATAAATTTCGTCCTTGAAATTTGACTTAATTCTTTCCTCAACATATTTTTTTTCGATTTTAACATCCTTATCAACTTAAACTTTATTCATCAGATGATTTGATCATAGAAGTTGTTACTCTTTGACAGCTTTGTTTTCCTCTAATCCTACTAATTGTTTCATTTGTTGTAGACAATTTTTCCTACTTATCTTGTTTGTGGAACAATCTTCACTTGGTCTATTGGATTCCACCGTTAGTCCTTTATACCAACTCGAGCTTGAAAGAGGCCTTTCCTCTTTAAATGTAGTTAGATCTACATCGCTTTTGCATGATTCCTTTAATAAGGTTGCCACAATATCCAAAAGGATGGCGAGTTGTATCTAGTATACTTCATTTACCTCCCAAACTAGCATTAGTTCAATAGGCCTATCTTTGTACGTTAGCGATACCTTTCTCTTCCGAGACTTCTTAAAATCATCAAGTCGCCAATATTCATCTCTTGAGTCATAATACATCTCCTTGGTCCTTAAAGGTTCAATAAAATCCCACAACATGACTCTCATGGTATTTCTTTCCTATGCCTCCCCTCCTTGAAGGAATAGATCCTCCTTTGAACGTGAGTTCTTTCCACTGCACTCATGACTTTTAGTTATCCTTTTTGTTCTTTGGAGTTTCTGTTCATGCTCTTATATTAATGTTGCACGTTTCCGCTGCGTCACTCTGATGACGATTAACTTCTTTAGTTCCATTAAGGTTACTCAGGATCATGTTTTGTTTCCCAACTTCTGATGTTCTTTGAAGTAGCATAGCTCCTTGCATCTTTGCTTCTTGGCAAGTCTGTCCTCAAACCTTCCTAGGGAAGAGAACTATTTAATTTACTTTACAGATTAATTGTGGTTCTTGTAAACCAATTAGTTCTTTTAAACCTCCCTTGACTGGACGATCCTGTAGTTGTACAGTCTCAGGATTTTCTCAACTACACAGTCCTATACCTGTATAGTCTCAAGAGTCTCCCTTCAATTTGTAAGCCCTTAAAGCTAAGGTAACTCAACTTGCACCATTATAGGCGACATTTCTGAGTTAACTTATATCGATAATCGTTAATTTATCACCTTAGTACTCATATGCATGATAGTACTAATTGTCTCTATCTCACGTGACACCTTTACAAAATGAATTTAATCATTCATTTGCATCACTACGTAGCTGATCAACTTTACTTTAACCGTGTGCCCGTTCAGGAGAAATATGGATCCTCGAAGTTGTACTTATACCATTTCACAAGCATACTTGTATCCTAATGGTCTGAAGTATTATCCCCTTACAGCTAACTCTAACATGCTTAATAATTTCACTTCTTTATACATCTGGAAGCTATGCTTCAAAAACTTGCTAACTTCTCGTACTTCCACTTAATACCTTCATATGAAACCTTTAAGTATCATTATTAACCACAATGTCACACCCTTTAGAGGGTGGAACCTCGCACCACTACTTTTCCTTTATGTCCTCCCACTTCTTCCTCTTTTATTTTGAACAAGAAATCTTCAAATTTGATCTTTAAGGGTTCCATCAATTGTCTTCATCAGCTTAGGACTTGTATCCATCTTTCTTCAGATGGAAATAGTGTTTTAAACTCTTTTACACAAGGGTCTTAACCTCCTTCACCTCATAACCACTAACAGAACCCTGGATATGCTTACTTCCTTTTCTTCCTTTTGCTCTTCTTCTATCACATCCATATCTTTCCATATATACTTTAAAAGCTTCTTCAAACTCTAGTTTAACTTTCTTAAATTCCGAGTTTTGTTCTATTCAGAGCTTTCATCCTCTTTTATGAAGTTTAGAGGTCATCATCAACATCAATATCTTCTTCCTCTTGTATTGAGACTCTTCTCTTATTTCTTTCTATGGTGACTTCTTTCCTTACATCATTCCTTCCAACTTCATTAAATTCTCATCCATAGCTTCACTTAAAACTCTTCCTTAAGGTAGTATTCTTGACCTCAGTTCATACACTACCTTAGTGCTCTGTTTCCACTCTTATTTGAAAACCATCTCCATATAACCCACAATGCCGAGGACAAACATTTAAAATTTTCCGCCTCTTTGAACACGAAGTCCTCCGTCATTAAATTATACTCAAACTTCTTATTGAGTACAAAACTTTGCCTTTATTCTTTACACTTTGCCTTTATTCATGGGTACACTTGATTAATCAATATGTTACTTTACTTCCTCTACATATCTGGTTCTAGGTCTTATTCTCCATTCAATTTGAGGATCTTACCTTTCTCCTCTACTAGTTGTACCTCCAAAGTGCACTTTAGTTAAGAAGATCCTCCTATTTTCTGTTCCTCGATCAAGCTATTGTTTGCCAACGTTCGCCAACAACTTGAATAACATCCCACGGGTAAAGGCATGACAAGTTTGTTACTTGCCAGAAGCACCCATTGGAGTCTGACGATTGGACCTGGTTGATTTTAATCCTACTCCATGCACATCCAAGATATTACCCTTTCCATTTAAGTCGGAAGAAGAACCACTTTTTGATCCATCCCTCTTATTCAGTTCCAACTTCTTCAACATATTTCGAACAGTCGCATAATAATTGATTATCTTAATCAATTACCATGCTTCTGCCACACTCATAATCAATTACACCTTAACCATAATCGATTATACCTCTACAACTTCCACTTCATATTGCGGAGCTGGGAAGTCGATAGGTTCTCCCTTATAAACCTTTGATCGATTCATCTATAGCCTTGGCTAAGACCATAACTTCATAGCTTCATCCATGTTCTTAGTCAATGATCTGTAGCCAATTCGGTTACCAAACTATCTATGCACCTTTCCAGTAAGCCAACTCCTTCTCTTTGCTTCGAAAGATGCCTTGAACTGTACACCAACTCCTATTCATATAAGTTCTTGATTCCTATTGCTTGAAGGAGCTACTTAGACGAATATCTCGCCATCCCTTCACACCTAAGACTCGGGACGTGGAAGAACCTGAAATCATCTAACAATCCCTATTTGGTTCTCCACAAAAAGTCGCTCCACTACATGTATATGAGGAAACAACTTCCATTCAAGTTCCAGGGTTATCAACTAGAACAAGCTATGTGATTTTGAGGCATTCTTCACACTTATTGTCATGTTCTCAACATTTCCTCACTCTTCTTCCTTAGAATTTAACTTCCAACCTTTCCCTCTTTTGATTCCTCTTTAAACAACTTCTACTTCACTATCCTTGACATTTCCTTCTTAAATTTCCTCAATCTACCTCAGCATACTCAACGTGCTCCTCTAATACAAACTCAATATTCCTTCCTTATCGATTCCTCTTTCAGGGGGATAAACCCTTGATTCCATTGTTCTTGTCAGTTGGCTTCCATGTCCCCAATGCAATCCAATAACACACTGAGCTGGCCAGGCTCAATATCCTATTGCAAGGCACTAGTTTACATGGCCTACAACAGACAAACTCTCATCCTAATTGCCTAGTCTAGACATGTCTTAGCCCTAACCACAGTCCAACATAGGATTGAACTACTCCGATACCATAAATGTAACACCTCAAGCTGGTTGCACCACATATAATAATCATACGCGTCTAACTATTATATGTGTATCAGAATAACAAAACTCATACATTTCTTTAAAACATAATTTTGAAAACTTTGTAGAATCTCTTCATACAGACTCAGTTCTTCTAATAAATTACATTTTTACATCAAAACTAAAATACATAATTTTAATAACATTGACATGTCACTGGACAACTACCTAATAATCTAATCTTCCATTCTTCATCATCACTTCCTTACTTTAGTCCTTGCTCAAACTGTATCCACATCTGATTGTACTACTAACGCGAGACTACGTCTTAACGAGGAATAACAATCTTAAAATAAAACAACAGTACAACTAGTCGGAGGAACTCCGGAAAACCCCTTCAAATAATCATCAAAGCTATGTGTTTGAAAAACATATAATTTAACATAAAAGATACTCATAGACTTTATCTTCAAATAACATACTTTTCATGCTTTATTGAAATTTCACAAATTCCTTATAACCACATATGCTTCAATTAAACATCAACATGAATATAGTATGATAAGACATAATTAATTCAGGGAAATAAATCTACAATTGATGAAAAGTAACACTTTCAAATAAGGGACCTTTCAAGAAGCCTCATACATAAATGGTTCGCGAGCTCACTACCTAGCAGGGCGTGCCATTGCTTTACCTCATGACTTCTTTTAATTCAAAAGACCATTAACATAACTTTTTAAAAGCTTATTCATCAAAACATCATTTGAAACATATTGGGAAAACCTAGGTTCATGACCCTAAGGTCTCATAACCACATTTTTATGGCATATTAGCCTACTTCATATTCATCTCATAAGAGGCATCTTTTGAAACCTCCAACATTAAATCTTTCCTTAAAATATTTTTCATAAACATCAACTTTTAAAATTTCAAATACACATATAACACTTGACCAATATCTAGAAAAATAGTTCTAAAACAACATGTTACTTGTTCAAGCATTTCATCAAACACCTTAGGGGCTATTTTCTACTTTTTCAAAAAGGATAAACTATTTAAAACATAAGCACCCCTTTTTAATGTATATTTCTCATAAATATCAAGGGATCTACAAGACTTTCTTCAAATCAAGGTTCATAACTTAAAATCATAACCATAGCAAACCTAGAAAATCCAACAACTTCAAACATAAAACCCCTTAGATTTTCCGTAAACCTTTTGCATCCATTTTATAACATGAACATCTTAAAGCTTAAAGGGGTTTAAAGATTGTGATTCCTCACCTCATATGAAGATCTTGCATCCTTGCACCTCTTTGCTTCTCCTCATCTTCTTCTTCTCTTTGTCAACCTTCATGTTATTCAACCTCCAAATGCTTGATCTAACTTCATGCTTTGTAATCTCCTTGATTCCCTTGAGTTTCCCTGAATTCCCCTTCATTTTCGCCCTCATTTTCTCTCAAAACACGTGTTCCAAACCCTAACTTTCATTTTCTGCGTTTCTAGGTCGGAAACAGGGTATTTATAGAAAACCATCAGTGGTAATCGATTACTGACTTAAAATAATCGAAAATCATAGATTCATAGTTGATTATTTGCTGTCTGTTTGCCATTTCGATGTTCTAGAGGACCAATAATAGATTATACTTAAAACACAATCGATTATTACACTTCAAAAACCATCTTTGAACTATCTTAACCATCTCTAATCAACTCCAATCCTCCAAATCGTCCTTAAGGCTTAAACGTAGGCTTAGATAGAAGTCTTCAAAACATCAGGATATTCAGTTGGAAGATAACCAATTCATTCCAAGAATTACATCGAGCTGTTTTTAAAAGGTAAGCGCATAAGATCAGCTGCAGAGTTCTTATTATCAAAAGATAATAGAACAATCTTCCTAAACACAAGAAGCGCTCGCAGGCTTCTTGGATCGTTCAAGACAAACAACCAAATGCAGTAAGTCAAGCCAAAACGAAGCTATATGTACTTAGTACCACGTAACACTGTCTATATAAATATAGGCAATTCAAACAAGAGCACACAGAAGACTCATAACAGACTAATACCACGACCTGATAGGACAGACATGCTTTGATACCACTAAATGTGACACCCTCTACCCCGCATGCATGCATAAAGCTTAAAAGATATAAAAGGAAAAGAGAACACATGCATATTATATCATAATAGTAAAAACCGGGCAGAGGCTGCCGCATTGTAACATAACTTTTCAAACCCGGAATTATAAAACATGTTTAAAAGGAAAACACAATGTAAACATATAAACGAACCCAACCCCGATGTCACATTACAGAGCTGGTATAACCAATCCGATAAAACAACTCGACTAAACAAAGTAAACTAAAACCAAAGTAAACAACGAGTAGCGGCTCCTCAGAGTCACTCCTCAGCAAGCTTCTCACCGTCCTCTACATAACATAAAAGGGGTACATGCAAAGCAACAACAAAATACGGGGAGTAAGGAACATATATCAACATAATGGCATGGAAACAATTAGTAAGACAAACATGCATCATATAAACATAGCATATCAAACATCATAACATCATGCAACGTATTTCATTCATATCATATACATCATATCGACAATGTATGTTATGCAATGTAGCGCTACTCCACTATGCACTTGGATCCAATCTACACCAGAATGTCAACTTCGGAGTTACATATCCACATCGACCAATAAGCACCAATGCCGGGGAAATCCACCAAACCATGGGTGGACCCCTAGGATAACCGATGCACCTTACTCTCGGATGCACCACCGCGGGGGGTAGATCACTTAGATCACCGCGGACGGCCAGATCGCCTTACTCTTGGACGACCTCCCCTATGTTGAACATCCCCCACTAACATCTCTGACTTGTGAATGCATGAGCAACACAAATACACAACAACAATCACCACCTCTGCTCGGGGCACTTGGCTACCAAAGTTTTATCACCATCAACACCTCAACCACTTGGCTATCGAAGCTCAACGTTATCTTTAATCTTTTAACCCTCTGGCCAATAAGCACCAGAGCTTAACTTGTAACACCCTTCTCAGGCGCTACATCGTAAGTGACATTTTAAGACCGAAAAGTAGGTTAATTAAAATTGGCTATAAAAGAATGGGGTAATTTTTTTCTTTTTCATAAGTCGTAAATATAACTACTTTGTTTTAAATGAATGGAAAATCAAATATTCCATTATCACAATTAGGGTCATAAGATCGAAAATCATTTACATAATACCCAACTCGACTTATAAACAGAAATCATAGAAGTACAAACTCAGCATAAAGCTGTGGAGACGCATCTCCTAAAATACAAGATACTTGGAGTTGCAGCTCCATAGATAGTTACATTAACTCCCAAACATAACCAGCTTGCCAAACTAAAATAGAAAAGACAGTCCTTTCTCATACATCGTGAGAAAGACAAACCCACTGACGATATCTAGTGAAAACTCTATTTGAGTCCACTACCAACATTGTCACAAAAGACACTACTAGAGCTACTACAATAGTAACTCTCGAACTAAGCTCTTTCATCTTCCAAGAGAAAAACTTGATCTACGAACTATCAATAGTCTGGAAGACGTCCACTAGAAACTCCAACATAACGTCCGTATGCTCGAACCTCAATCTCTACGATGCGTTGGTCAAGCGACATCTTGACGTTTCAATCTTCTCAAAAGAATACAGAAGACATATAGCCAGCCGACATAGGCAATATAAAAATAAGGTGATATTTCCATTTATCTTACACATAAGGAAGACATGCAGTGGTACAACTCTCAGGTACGTACAATTAACAATTATCAATCATATCTACACGCATAACAAAACAATAATGTTTCACAAAAACATGACCACCACATCGTGTTTTCCTAGATAGAAGACATCTAAGACTTGAGGAATGACCTCTGAATTCCTATACCATGGTTTTACGAACAGTCGGAGAGAGTGGTTCGAAGGATTGTTCTGGATGTACCAGCCTTGGGTAATAAAGAATGCATCAATAGTAGAGGGCATGCACGTCATAGGCTTTTTCAGGAACATCCTACACTACCAGAAAACACGTAGTGTCTAGTTGAGTATGTCAGTGCATTGCAAGATCACCAAGCCTCAGAGGAGATACCAACTGGGCCTATGTGAGTATTCATACCCTGACACACCCTATAATAAGCAAGATTTGGCACTACGGAATTCGTACCCGCATTAAAGTGTTAGCTCTTCTCCTAGGCACAACTGCCTTACAGAACATAGTTTCACTGTAACACCTCATTGTTATTACATTAAAACCCAGCAATTAAATTAATTTAATTCTGGTTTGGTATCAAAGTCCAAAGAAAACTTCCAACACATACATATATTTATTTATAAATATACATAGAGGAGTTCAACTCAGTTCCATAAAGGTGTTCAACTCAGAAGACACCATCACATACTTGGCTACAAAAGATAAGTTATGTAACTACATAATACTTGCCTCTTGGTACTTACATACAAATTTCTACACACATACATTCCATAATTCCAAAATACATCACTACACTTCTAAAGTTCTTAATGCTTTTTTTCTTCTTGGCCTCTTGGCTTTGCCTTGCATTAGAACCTGAACACACTACTATAAGGAGATTAAATCTCAATAAGGAAGTCATAATCAGGTTTTGAAAGAGAGTAATTGTGTGTTCAGCCGGTAAAACCGGAAAATCCCTTCTTTAACTGTATAGAACCATAAAACAACCACCAACATGCATGTAGTAACATAAAACATAATTAAACCATGGGAAAATAGTTCTACCACTTATGAAAAGTAACACATATAGTTAAGGGAACTTGTAAGAACCTCAAACATAAATGGTACGTGAGCTCACTACCTAGCAGGGCGTCCCACTGCTTTACCTCATAACTTCTTTTCTTCAAAATACCGTTAACAATTTCATTAAAAAGGTCATACTTGACCCACATTTTAGGAAATACTCAAACAACAATATTCTCTTAGTTCAAACAAGATTTCACATCTAAATTTTTTCTTCATGCATGTGATTAAAAGGTGTGAAAAAATAGAGATTAAGAAGGGTTTTGAGCATTATGAGTTCTTTACCTTGTCAAGCTTTCCTTCCTCTAAATAACTTCTCCTAATCCCCTCTTGAAGCTTCTAATCAACCTCTTGGATTCTCCTCTAATGCTATCTCCCCTTATTCCTCGCTTCAATCCTTGTTGATTTCTAAGCAGGAGAGAGTTTGGATGGATCTCCAAGGAGTGGGTTTTCCCCAGGGTAAGGATGTTGCCCTAGTAGAGGAATTTTCTAGGTATGTGCGTAGGACCAAAAATTATCCCGAGCACATACACGAGGTCCAAAAATGGCCAGAAACACAAACAATTGTAGAATCAACAACCGACCCACACAGGAATCAAAACGATGACCCGAAACAAATTAAACACAAGAAATAAAAGAAGAAACTCACCAACACAATGACTGTCTTACAAAGTCAGATTCGGCTTTGATCCCAAAGTCGAATTCCAGTTCGATTGATTTGACCGAAAAACCCATAAAAACCTAAAACGCGTCGAAAACGATATCGGGACAAAGAATATGAGTAAAATGAATTTAAATAACCCAAAAAGGACAAATGTTCAAGGCATCAACACTGAATTACTTTGATGAAAATGACATGCAAAGACACAACGTCGAAGATGTGAACACGAATACGTGATCGGTTTGAAAATCCGACAACCAAAACCACCTTAACTCAAGCTTAACTAAGGCACGAAAATGGCTGCCTTTGGGACACCTTTATTCTCTGGTTTTTGCGCTCAAGGGAAGAGAAAAGAAGATAATGACCTTGCATGCATTTTGCTTTTATATTACTTAGTTTAGGATTATTTAATTATTATCTTGTTTTAGTGGAAAACAAGTGTCAACATGCATGCTTTACTCAGATAGTTAGTAGGATAGGTGTCATATGTAGGTGGTTTAGGGACATGCTAGTGGAATGTGAGGTGGCGCGATGGTATGGCGACACATGTCATCACGTGTTGTTCCGTTGGCACAACCGGGTGTTTTCTTCTGTATCTTCCTACTGCTGGAATATTTTTCTTAATCATTTTAGGCTACTGAAAAAACAATTTATTATGCCCAAGCCCAACCTAATTATAATATTCTAATTCTCAATTAATTAATTAACTGACTAATTAATCACTCGGTCTAGCGTTTGTTCACGTTTCGGACCCGTTTCAACTCCGATTCTCCTCAAACTTGAAACATAAGCTAACTGACACCAAAGGAACATGATTAAGTCTTTAATTATCCTTAATCTCTTCCTTAAACAATAATCAAGAAATCGGGGTGTTACATTCACTATGTGTTTGGGCAAAATTGCCTGAAAAATGCGTTCTTCTTGTCTTTCCATGATTCCATCGAAATTCTTTCACGTTTAAGTCCGAATTACGGTACTTAAAATCGAGCTGAAGTTCTCAAGTAACCTTTCAACCTTGTGTAAAGATATCTTAAAACACTTGATTAAAGTTCCTAACGCATTATGAGATTGGAACACAAGTCCAATTATTTATTTCTTTGTACTTTTCTAATTGAGCCTTTTTCTTTGGCTTCCAAGAAAACAAATCATTCTGAGTCCATTAAATTTTATGAAATATGGATAATGAATTATCCATACTTTATGACATATGATCGTGTTCCACGCCACGTCATAAATTATTACGTTCGTATTTTCATTAAGCCGTTCTTGACTTAGGTTTTTGCATTTTACCATAAAGTCTCGTCTTTGAAGACTAAAATCCTTTTGGCTTAAAACGAAAAACTTTAGATAAAATAAAATCAATTTTCAAGAATAATTTCCATCAAAGATACTTAAGTATCTGTTTCTCCAAAACATTTTCTTGAAAATCCTTAAAAACACTTAACAACGGTTTCGCCGCTTTTTATTGAATTTAGGCCCAAAAGCCATACTTTTGAAAATATGGTTCTTACATCAAATCTATTACCCACCTAGGTTATAATAATCATAATAAGATGTTCGAAACACTGATTTTACAATTTCTTTTCCATGTATACAAAATTCCTAAAAATTTTACCGTACGTCGTTAAGTTTGTAAATCGCGTAAATCTTTTTTCAACGATTTGAAACTCTAATAGTCCGAAACTCATTTTGGAGTTTTCGAACAGTTAGATAGGTATGAAAAACAGTTTCTAAATGTCCAATTGCATAAATTTTTGAAAATTTCAGTTTAGTCCCTAAACTTTCATTAATTACAAAAGGTCCTTATTCACTTAAAACCTTGTAACTTTTTATTTATAACTTCAAATCACACCAAACCAACTTATTTAGAAATATTTTTCAGTTTCCCTCAATTTTCCAGAAATTATGTTTCTTCCCAAACATTTTACAATAATTGCAAAAAGGTCCTTGTTTACAAAAAAAACTTATAACTTTTTATGTATTAATCCAATTAACACCAAACCAATTTCTATGGTTTTGTCTCATCAAGGACTACAATATTAACACACAAGAACATGAATTTCAGTGCAGCCACTGAAATTCTCAGAAATTGCATTTTAGTCCCTAAGGACTCAAAATCATATCTTTCAATATACACATCCAAATCAATACAAACCAATTTCTATATTCTTATATATTCATTCAATCCTCATCAAAATTATTAAAAAAAATTAAATCAACATGGAACCCCATTAGTCAGTTATGGCCGAATGGTCCAATTAATCATGTTAAGCATTTTTTAACAATTCAATCAAACAACAACCAAGGTTTCAATTAGAGATCATTAGAATAAAAACCAACATATATCATACCATATCACAACCAAGCATCAAATCAAATCCTCCAAGAGGATCACACACATATGCATTAAAATATACAATTTTCATACTTAGAAATTACAAGACCATATATACACTAATTAAACCATCAACTTATCTACATTAAGGTAGGATAGTGGTAATATGCCCCATACCTCTTGTAGATCACTTGAAGATCAAACAATAACAAGCTAAACCAAGCAAGGTAGGCCACGGTTTTGTCCACCAAAACCTAGCCATGACCAACCAACAAGAAATCAAGTTAAAGATTAAAGAAAATCATCCTGGCCCACTAGAACATAGTTTCGGCCAAGTCAAGAAGAAATATCTTGGGATCTCTACATTTTTCAAGCTCTTGGAAGACGAAAATAGAAGTCATATGGAGATCATAGAAATTGATCTCACGTTAAAATGAATTTTCTATGATTTTCTAGAATTATTTGAAAAACTAGATCTAGGAATTGAACTTGAAGAAAACTTTGAGATAGGAAGAAATTTTGTGAAGAGAGATGAAGGTATGATCATGAATCATAAGGCTTTATCTTTGGAATTTCAAGAAATGATCAAGATCTTAGTGTTCCTTTGTAAATCAAGAGAAAGAACTTAGAGTGTTTTGTGTAGGAAAGTGAAGAACATGAAGATGAACACTTGTGTAAAGAAAAAAATGAAACGAAGATGGCCTTATATAGGGAGGTGAGGCAGCCACGAAGTTGGCCCAAAATGAGGAGAAAAAATTGATTGTTTAATGGTAAATGGTAACCATGATTGATAGTAACTTAACCTAGGTTAGAAAATACAATATAATACTTTAACTATAGTTAATAGTAATTATAACATAGTTGCAAATATATGTGGTGAAGGTGAAAGGAATGGTATGGCTGAGTAGAAAAACCCTATTATGGCTATGTTGCATGAAATATTGGCTTCCTTAGCCGTGTAGCTGTGTTCTCCATGGATCTTCCATGTCAATTCTTGTTTCTTTAATCTTCTTCTCATCCTATCTCTTCTTCTCCCTCTCTTTGTTCTCTTCCCCCTCTTTCTTGTCATACCAATACTGCACAACCTCTCTCTACAAAAACCTTTGCTCAAGCATTGTAAAATGTGTGTGACATACCACTCAGCCAACTCTCGATTCCTTGTCTCAAGGACGATGCGATTGCAGTCACTATACTTGAATAGGAATACAAGGCTGTGCTGGAGAGTTTCAAGAATAATCTCCTTGGTTGTTTAATGCTTTATAAAGGAAACGTACCTGTCAAGGTAGGAGACTTGCACATCAAGCTTCTGAAGCTATGGAGTCCAATTAGCCATTGGAAGGTTACTCCAATTGGAAGAGGATTCTATGAGTTTTCATTCTCATCTGTTGAAGATATGAGAAAAGTTATTTCTGTTGGATCTTGGAGAATTGCACTAGGGACCTTGCGATTATTCTCTTGGACTGCAGATTTTCGCCCAAACTCAGTAAAACAGTCGAACACTCAGTGTTGGATACGCATCCTTGGTTTGCCATAGGAGTATTGGAGGCCAAGAATTTTGTTTACAATTGCAAGGGGTGTAGGCATTCCTTTATCGCTTGATGATGCCACAATTAACAAAACGTTGGGTCATTATGCAGGGGTTTTAGTGGATATAGATTTGTTAAAACCTTTTGAATATCAAATCATGGTGGAAAAAACATGTTTTACTTTTAAGGTTAGGATCGAATATGAATATATTCCTCCTTTTTGTTCGGCCTGTGTTTCTATCGGTCATTCTTTATCATCTTGCAAAAATAATCCCTCGAACAAGGTTTCAGTAAGGAATGAAAGCAAAGGTTCCTTGGGTGTTAAGAAATTTGGACAAGTATACGTTCCTAAGAATAACCCCTCTAAGGTGGTGTATAATGCTGCTGAGAAAATTTCCAACTTAGCTATGTCTGTTAAAGGAAAGGAAGTCATTCAGGATCTTGATCAATAAGGGAGGTTACATGGTCAATCTAGTAAGCCTACTAATAAAGTTGTTAATGGTGATATGCTACCAATGTTAATTAGTCTAGAAAGGAGATTTTGAATGTAGATAATGTTATACATATAGACAATGAGGTTCCTCACGATGCCATTGTTGGTGGAAATGAGACTAGCAATCAACACAATCAGAATTCTGTCGATCCAGTCGGAGTGAATAAGTCAGATAAAGGAAAGGGTGTTCTTGGGGAGGTTAATGCTCAGGGTCAGAGGAGTTATGATCCTGTCAAGGGTCCTGACTTTGTTGTGGATCACCATCTTCGAATGAATGCTAATCCTGTCATGTTTATGCAGGAGCCTTGTGATCAGCGTAGTGATGATGAAAATCCAATTAAAAATGTTTTTGATGAGGAGGCCACTCCTTTTCCATCTGAAGGCAAGTCTTGTGAGGATGGAGACATTCCAGATCATGTCTCTGACTCCATTAATGGTTCTGCTTCTATGTCTTGGCATGGCAGTAATGTTAAAGTGGTCCAGTCCAATGAGAATATCCCCTCTAGGGTGGCAAGCGACTTGTATAAAGAAGTGGGCTGATATGGTGGATGATGATCCATCTAGTGATGCTCCTAAGAATTCTAATGATGCTCCTAATGATGGTTTTGTAGTTGCTTTGACTAAGTCTCAGAGGAAAAGGCTCAGGCAACAATAGAAAAAGAATGCAGTTCAGTCTGAAATTACTACCCGATCAAGGGCAAGGAAGCAATGCTTTCCTCAATGAAGTTTATCTTCTGGAATCTTAGAGGGATTGCCAATTCCCCAACAAGATTGGCTTTAAAAAAAAGCTTTGTGTTTTGCACAAGCCTGGTTTTGTTTTCATTGCTGAGCCATGGATGGATGAAAATAGGTTTCCTGCTACTTTTTGGAGAAAGTTGAAGCTGAAAGTCTTTGTTGTTAACCAGAGGGGTTCCCTTCAATCCAACTTGTGGTGTCTTTGTTCTGATACTTTGAATCCTACTGTGATTGCCAACTCAGATCAACAGGTTTCTTTTTCTCTTGATTATAATGGTTCTGTAGTGTGTTTATCTGCTATATATGCCTCAACTTCTTATCTTAAAAGGATAAATCTGTGGCAAGAGCTAAATCAGCTGCAGTCTCAATATCAACATCCCTGGTGTTTTGTTGGAGACTATAATGTTGTTGTTGGTGCTCATGAGTATAGAGGTAGAGGTGTTCCTTCTCAGATTCCTTGTCAGGATGTTAAGGATTGGACTAGCTGCAACAGCCTTACTCACATCTTGACTAGGGGAGTCCAGTTCAATTGATCAAATGGGAGAAGGGGTAGGCATATGACAAAAGAGACTTGATAAAGCCATTTGCAATGACTCTTGGTTAGATTTTTGGTCTAGTGTTTCCTGTGCTTCTCTGACTAAATTCAGGTCTAACCACTTTCCTTTATTGCTGGAATTCAAGCAGGAAGCTTATAATTTTCCTTCTTCTTTCAAATTTCTAAAGGTTTGGGCTAGTCACCAGGACTGTGAAAAGATTATTAAAGAAGTTTGGAATGGTAGTTACAATGGCTGCCCTATGAGTGTTCTTTCTCAGAAGCTAAAAGCTCTTAAGCTCAAGTTGAAAGACTGGAATAAATTAGTTTTTGGTAATGTTAATGATAGAGTGCAGACTGCAACTGATGAGTTAGATCAGGTCCAGTAGTAGATTGATGTTGTTGGCTTTAATGATGGTCCCTTTATTGAGGAACAAGCAGCTCAGATTAAGTTAGAATCTGCTCTTCATGATCAAGAAGTCTTTTGGCAAGAAAAGTCTAGATTGAATTGGATGTTGCATGGTGACAAGAATACATCATTCTTCCACAAAATTACAAAAGTCAGAAATGTGTCTAAACAGATCACTTTGTTGAAAAATGATGACAGCATTCTTACTGATCCATATGCTTTGGAAGCTCACATTGTCAGTTACTATGAGAATCTTTTTAAGGGTGATAATGTCTGTGTTGATGATGGACTTGTGGAGGAAGTCATTGCTCTTCAGTTTCCCGGACAGATAATCTAATGCTTACAAAGCTGCCCTCAGTTGCAGAAATTAAGGAAGACGTGTTTAGTCTTAATTCTGGGGGTGCTCCTGGTCCAGATGGTTTTGGATCTTTCTTTTTCCAAGAATATTGGCATATCATTGAACAAGACGTTGTTGGTGCTGTGTTGCAATTTTTTCAGCATGGTTGGTTGCTTCCAGGTTTTAATTCTAACTTGATTGTCTTGATTCCTAAGATTCCCAATGCTGATAGGATAGATTTGTTCAAACCTATAGCTCTAGCTAACTTCAAATTTAAGATCATTTCTAAAATTTTAGATGATAGACTATCCAAGATTGCTCCCAAGATTATATCCTCTATCAAGGAGGGTTTATCAAAGGGAGGGAGATGGGGGACTACATTTGTCTTGCCACTGAGGGCTTTAATTTACTGGATAAAAAGTCTTTTGGTGGAAATTTGGCAATGAAGATTGATATTAGGAAAGCTTTTGACACAATTGAGTTTTGAGTACCCTCTCAAAGTTTTGAGTTCTTTTGGCTTTGACAGCAAATTTTACTCTTGGGTGGATTCAATTCTTCATTCAGCAAAGCTTTCAGTTTCTGTGAATGGAAAATCAGTTGGTTATTTTTCTTGCTCGATGGGGGTTAGACAGGGTGATCCCTTGTCTCCCTTGCTTTTTTGTCTTGCTGAAGAGGTCTTAAGCCAAGGTATTTCTAAGTTGGTGCTAGATGGGGGGCTGCGGTTAATGAATGGTGCTAGAGGCCATGCTGTTCCTTGTCATATTTTGTATGCAGATGATATTCTACTGTTCTGTAAGGGTTCTCAAAGGAACCTCAGAAATCTCATGCATCTCTTCAATAGATACAGCTTGAATTCAGGTCAAGTAATTAATCAGAGCAAATCCACTTTCTACACTGGTTCTGTCAGTGCTAGAAGGAAAATTGAGATTGCTGATTTCCTTGGTTTTAATCTTGGATCTCTGCCATTTACTTATCTGGGTATCCCTATCTTCAAGGGTAAACCGAGGAAGCAACATCTAATTCGAATTGCAGATAAAATTAAGTGCAAGCTGGCTTCCTGGAAATCCTCTATGCTATCAATAGCTGGCAAAGTGCAACTGGTGAAATCTGTGGTTCATAGTATGTTGAATCATAGCTTCTTGATCTATGCCTGGCCTGTCGGTCTTATCAAAGAGATTGACAAATGGATTAGAAATTTCATTTGGGGGGTGATACCTTGAACAGAAAGCTGTTGACTGTTGCTTGGAAAAAAGTTTGTAGGCCTCTAAGTGAGGGTGGTTTAGGCTTGAGATCTCTTAGAAGTTTAAACAATGCTACCATGCTCAAGCTATGCTGGAATCTGATTTCATCTAATAATCAGTGGTCTGTTCTTTTGAGAGCCAGGGTGATCAGAAATAGATCTGTGATCAATAGCCACATCAGTTCTTCTATCTGACCTGGTTTGAAGCCTTTTGTTAGTACTGTTCTGCATAATTCCTCCTGGTTGATTGGAAATGGGTCAGAGATTGATTTCTGGAAGGATTACTGGCTCACTGAACCTCTTGTGGACTGTTTGAACATTCCTGCAGATCTGCACTACTGTCTCCAAGCCAAGGTCTCTGATTTCATTGATAATGAGGGTTAGTGTATTCCTGCTTCCTTGTTACAGAAGTTCCCCAATCTTAAGTCTCTCATGGAAAACTGTCAGTTGCCTCCCTCTGGTTGTTCTGATGGAAGAATGTGGAATCATACTGCCTCAGGTTCTCTACCTCCTAAGGAGGCTTATCAGTTTCTTAATCCTACAAGACCTTCTTTGGACTGGTGTAAGTTGATATGGCATCCTTTCATTCCTCCTTTTAAATCTCTGCTTTGCTGGAGACTTGTTCATCAGAAGCTTCCTACTGATGAAAATTTGAGACTAAGAGGTTGCACTGTGGTTTCTGTCTGCTGTCTTTGCCACTCAGCTGCTGAATCTTCTCTCCACCTTTTCTTTGATTGTGTATTTGCAAAGTCTCTTTGGAATTGGCTTGGTATGGCTGCTGGTTTTAACATTAATTGTACCTCTTTGCAAGCTATTCTATCCTTGTCTAGTCAGTTCACTGCATCTCAAGCAACTTATACCTTCATTGTTGATGTCATTAATATTATTCATTGCATCTGGTTCAAACGGAACAGGCTGTGATTCGAGAATAAATCTGTTCACATTTCTTTCATTCATAGCATGATCTTGGCTAATGTTTCTCTGGTTGGAAGACACAGTCCTGGCCATATGTCTAATTCCTTAAAGGACTTTAATTTTCTCAAGTGCTTTAAAGTAGATTTGAAGCTTAGAAGCCTTGAGTATTAAGCAGGTTGACTGGCACCCTCCTACTGGTCTTTGGATGAAGTGTAATACTGATGGTGCAGCTAGGGGTAGCCCTGGCCCGGCTGCTTGTGGTGGCATCTTCAGAAATTCCAATTCAGATGCCTTTGGTTGTTTTGTTGAAAACATTGGAGTGTCATTTGCTTTAAATGCTGAATTATGTGGAGCCATGGGGGCGATTGAGATTGCTCATGCTAAGGGTTGGCACATGCTTTGGTTGGAATGTGACTCTTTGCTTGTAGTTCAAGCTTTTGATAATTCCTCTATTGTTCCTTGGCAATTAAGAAACAGATGGTGGAGATGTCTAGTTCTGGTATCTCAGATGACTTTCCATGTTTCCCATATCTATAGAGAAGGAAATTCGTGTGCTGATAAGCTTGCTTCCCATGGTGTTGGTCTTCAGGGATTTAATTGGTTGGACCTTTTGCCCTCTTTTATTAGGGATGCTTTTTTTAGGAATAGAGTTGGTTTACCTTTTTATAGATTTAAATAATTTTCTTTTGTTCACGGGTTTTGGTTTATGTCCCCCCATGACTTCTTGTACTTTTTATTTTCTTTTTAATGAATTAGGGTACTCGTTTTCCTTTTGGTGTTTTTATCCCTAAGGAGGGTTTTGCACCTTAAGGTTTTAATGAGGCCCTTTTTGCTTAAAAAAAAAGTGGCGTGGCTGAGTTTGGACCACAAGAAGGAAGAATATATTTTTAGTTACAAATCATGGTTGGGTAACCTTGGTTGAAGTTAACTAAGCATCGGTTAGGTTAAGGTCCAAAATATCTAGATATTTTGATTTTAGCATTTATGGGCATTTATGATGGAGGAGACTCACTAACATGACTCATCCTCTCTAAGTCATCATGGATAACTCGTCGTTATGTCTCCCGGTGCATCTCTGCGCATTCGTGTCTGGTTCCGTTGTTTACCCGATTAGGGTTTTGAGAGAAAGATGATGAAATGAAAATGAAATGAAATGGGTTTGATTTAGTGGAGAGGCTGCACGAAATCACTAAGAGAGGGAGGGCATTTTGGTCCAAATTTTGGTTGGACATGAAAGGAATAAATAAAGAAGTCCAAGGGTAATTGGGTCATTTCACTTAAAAACTAGATATTTTGTATAAATATCTTAAATATTTGGTGGAATTTCATCATTACTTGGTGACTCACCATGTGAGTCATGGGGTGAGTCATCCATGCTTACTCATTGCCCCTATCCTCTGGCATACTTCTGCAGATCCGTTTCCAGCTCCGTCGGTTTACCCGACAAGGTTTTCCGCCCGTTTTTCACTAAAATCACTCGATAAAATAGAATATTTTATTTTTTGGAAGCAATTCTTGAAATATATCTTGTCCCCAACAAGTGGCAACATTTTGAAACTATTCGCTTTCGGGCTGAAATTAGGGTTTTCTGCCGGTATAAAATTATATTGTTAGGAAAAACGCAGATCGGTTTCCATCTGAGTTTTAAACCCAAAATTTAACTGTAACTTCCTTCAATATAGAAGGTCTCAACTATGATTTTATTTTCTTCAAAATCATTTTCTAGGTCTCGGATAAAATATAAACAATATATATATATATATATTGAAGAACAGTAAAAATCGAGATGTTACAACACTACCCCTCTAAAATGAATTTTGCCCCCGAAATTAACTCGTCTAAGGAAAATGAACATGGATATCAATCCTCTATCACATGGTCCAGTTGCGTAACATTCTGATTTTCTCGGAATGTTACGTGAAGTGCTGCATAGATTAGATTGCCACTCTGACTTAAACTGTATGCGTTAGACCACCCGATGAAATAAATCAGGCAAATCTCTTTTTTGGAACTCTCAAGACTCAAAGCACACTCGAACAATTCGAATGTCAATAGAATCAAGTACATATATATCAAATAAATTCTGACACTTGAACGATACAAAACTCTGACTCTATTCTCGACGATGGTCCTAACACACCAACGACATAACAAGAACTCAAAATTTAAACAAAGGATTTTCAAGAAGATAAAATAATCTCTAGACTTTACTCTTACAACAGAATAAAGCAAAATGAATAAAAAGACATAGGATATTCTTTATACAAAAAGTATCTTTAATAGCTTCCTGAATGTAAAAATGTGTTGTACAACCACATATTTACAAACGTGAATCTAATAAAGTTCCTTCTTCAACAAGAATTTCTTTCAAAAGACAAAATTTTGAAGATGACAATTTTGTTAATTTCCAAGAGTCTAGATTTTAAGTCAAAACTTATCTTGGTCTTTAAGAGGGTAACAATAATTTTTTGTGAATTCCCTCACTCGAGGTAACTCTAATTCATTTGGCATAAAAAAAAAATTGATGTGAATTGTCAAAATTTAATCTACCATAAAATTTATAACTTTTCACCCATAAGGGTAACAAGATATGATCCGCCAAAAGATAATTCTATTTTAAATGGAACTCATTTACGTAAATAGCAAACGGTCAAGTTTACAAAACTCAATTTTCAACAACAAGGAGACATCCGAACGAATTTTCCCAACCAGTATGAGTTGTCAAGAAACTATAAAGATAATTGCATTAAGGAATAATATAAGAATGCAATTCTGATTGTTCCACATAAAACTTAGACAACAAAAGATGCGATGATAAAACTCAACCAACTCAAAAACATGTTGGCGACAACACAGGTACTGCATAGATAAATACAGAGTGTGACCCCCTAAACCCGGCACACATGGTTACCCAATTGCGGAAATAAAATTGATTACAATGCTGGTTACTTTCAAAAAGTATCATTTTCTCGATGGATGAGTGTACCAAAAATGGTATTTATATATATATATATATATATATATATATATATATATATATATATATATATATTTGGAAGGATGAAACAAGATAAAGGTGACGAACACTCAGAACATGAATTGAAGACAACATATATATATATATATATATATATATATATATATATATATATATATATATATATATGTCCAAATGAGAGCCAACTTGTTTCATCCTTCCAAATATATATATATATATATATATAATATATATATATATATATATATATATATATATATAATATATATATATTTGGAAGGATGAAACAAGATAAAGGTGACGAACACTCAGAACATGAATTGAAGACAACATATATATATATATATTCATAACATGTCCAAATGAGAGCCAACTTCTAGTACATAAGTTAGGGCCTTATCAACGGCAATTGCAACAGAGTTAGGAATTTAGAAGATCCAAAAAGGTAACTCCAGAAAGTCAGAAGATGAAAGACTATCCACAAAACGCTCAGAACTGGTTACTGACTCTGACTGCAAGCAGGGTCTCCACAAAAGCTCCCAAGAGACGAGACATCAGGTAATGGATCTATGACGTCGCTGCCCTCATCTACGGAATCGTCATCGTTGTCATGATCCAGGACGTGATACTCAGGCTCATCCTCCTCCATGACCTCATGGAAATCCTCCTCAGGGTCCTCTATCGGTGCTGCCTGCTCAATGTTCAGAGGTGGTGGCTCATGTAGCAGTCCGTTAGCTCGCAGTGCGTGAAGGTAATACCAAGTCGGAGGCAGAGCTACTCTCCTAGTCTCCACGGTATGGCTCCTAGGGATTGGGTCCCCGTCAGCATTCAAATCGGTTGTGGTGATTGCTTCGTGGTACGTGGTAGATGTCGCCCCCGGATGTATCAGCCATGCCCCGACATTCCCCGCATCGTCGAAGACCTCAGTCTTCGACATTGTCGGTACAAGTGGGATGTTGGGATCCATCTGAACTCATATTTGTACGGCGATACGAAAAGGAAGAGAGAAGAACAAGTAGAAATGAAAGAGTGAGATACCGACAATGGATAAATCACACACCAACAATATACATGATACATACAACACTTTGGCATATTAACATTTAAAACATTATTCATAGGTAAACAACAAGTATTATTTCAGTTGGTCTCATACCCGATTCAATCAAATTTATAAAGATAATGCATGACACTTCAATCATCAGGCTCTAAACTTAATCTCATGAGTTACCTTCACTATTTTATCATTAAGAAAGAAAGAGTTGATCAGGCTCGTATGCCGCATTGGCAAGTTGTCTCCATCACCTCATGCACCCGGATCAACATCATCACGAATCCCTTATAACGACCATTCGGATGTATACATCATCGAATACCACATCTTAAGCAGGTATTCAGTAACTCAAGCACGTCTTCTAAGGGGAAATGCATATGAATAAAATACTTTTCATTATCGAGACTTTTCTTTGTGTTTACTCTTTTATTTCAACATGACAAGGACTCCTAGCCCATAACAACGAAATTAGGACACACAGTCCTCAATTCCAAGATTAGGACTCCTAGCCCATAATATCACGATTAGGACCCTTGGTCCATAATTCTAGACACGGATCCTAGATCACGTGCATAAAACTGAATGCTAGAGGCGACGTCTCGCGGACTAGATTCTCTTTCACATGTGCTTACTTTTCGCTCGGTGAAAATCAAAATCCAAAACAAAACCTCGGTCACTTATCCAAGTAACCGGAAGGTTTCTAAATCATTTAGGAGAAAATCTTTTCCTTTACAAATTCTTTTATAAAACAATTAGGAAATTCGTTTGCTTTTGAAATCCTTGATGGAATAAAATCAAATATTTTCAAAGGGGTTTTTCCTTCATAAAACACATAGTTCGAAAAAGGTTTTCTCTCGTACAAACTTTGGATCATTAAAAGGTCGTTTCTATTGACTTAAAAACACTTCACCGTTTCTTTTCAAAATAAGAATCTCATTCTCTTGAAGTAAGCGTTTTAAACAAGGAACTTTTATAAATGAAATCAATACTTTCAAAGTTCTATTCAAGGCTTATTAAGGCTTTTAATCCTTATAATCATTGTGCACAGACTAAAGTCCGGCTTCTCAAACTTCAATCAATAGTAATATATTCTCAACAATAATACCACAGTTAACGACAGTTCATCACATATATACAACTCACAATACTTTAAGGCAAGTAATAATCAACTTCAAGTAATAATCACAATAGTTCAAGTAAACAAGTCATTCAAGTATTTGCTCCACATCATAATAATATTCAAATCACTCAAGTAAACACATACACACATGCATATAGTCATTGAATATCCCTAGGCAATCCCCTCTTACCTTCTGTGAAGGTAAGGAGATAGATGCTCGAAGAGGTATACCACGAACGTCCTTGTTTCCTCCGCGATGGAAGTCTAAGGTTATGAACACAAAATCACAAGTTAAAATCAAATAATAACACTAAACCACAAGGTATAGGTTCGGTCAAGACTAGTTCTTAGGGTTAGAGATTCCCGAAAATTATACAACTCATGGATTTATGATCCTAAAGTGTTAGGAGTTCATAAACGATGATCATTTAACAAAGTTGAATTAAAATCCCACTAAGTTATAAACTTAGGGTATTCGGCCAAGGCTAGTAAAACAGGTTAGCATTCACTAAACTTTCCAATCTCTTAGGTTTAGCATCCATATGTATTAAGGAGCTCAAAACCATGATCATTTTGGAAAAATAAGAACAAAGTATCCTAGGTCCATAACCTTCTAGTTTCAACCTTCATAGGATTTATAGGTTAGAAATCTTTAAACTTTCCAATCTCTTAGACTTAGCATCCAAATATCTTATGGAGCTCAAGTCCATGATCATTTTGGAAAACAATGGAAACTTAAACATTCCAATCTCTTAGACTTAGCATCCAAATATCTTATGGAGCTCAAATCCATGATCATTTTGGAAAACAATGGAAACTTAAACATTCCAATCTCTTAGACTTAGCATCCAAATATCTTATGGAGCTCAAATCCATGATCATCTTGGAAAAATGAAAGTAATACATCATAGCTTTAATAACATAGAATAAACAAGTTAGAAATCCTTAAACTCTCCAATCTCTTAGACTTAGCATCCAAATATCTTATGGAGCTCAAGTCCATGATCATTTTGGAAAAATAAAAACTCAAACATCCTAGCACCTAAACTCTAAGTTTCGGTCATCATAGGATGATGAGGAAAATATTCTTTGTTTAAAAACAACTCTTAGGTTTAGAATCACAAGGTATTAAGAGTTATAAATGCTTGATCATACTTGGAAAGTTGAAACATAGTATCCTAGGCTTACTTATTCATATTTCGGCCATCATAGGAACAAGCTATCAAACCTTCCAAGATTTATAGATTTAAGGTCAATGGATAGTTAGAAACTCAAACACATGATCATATTCCAAAAGTTGAAACAAAAACCTTATAGATCACAAATGCAAGCATTCAGCCTTCATTGGAAGAGATAGGTAGAGATTTTTGTTTTACACAACCTCTTAGTATGTGAAAATATAAGTTAATACAAGACTATAGAAAGTGGTTTCAATTCAAAAGGAGTTTTCTACCATTTTAGAGAGATTTTAGAAGTTTAAAGCATATAAAGAACACATAAAGTAAACTAAGAAATAAAAGATGAAACTTGCAAAAAGATTCATATGAGAGCATTACCCTTAGTATAAGGAAGAACTTTAATGAAGAACTCAAGTAGAAAAGATGAATAAAAACTAAAGCTTTAAGAGCTTGAACTTTTAAAAGAAAGGAAGAAGATGAAACTTTAATGGAGTTTGAAGAAGGAAGATGATGAAGTGAAAATGAGAGGGATATATATAGAGAGGGGGAGGAAGTCCACGGCTCCAAGGGAAGTGAGGGAGGGCTTATTGAGCAAGCTTGGTGGTTTAATGCTTGATTGGATGGAAGAAGAGAGAGAAATGACTTTTTGGATTAGAATAATATTATAATTTAAAAAGTGTGATGATTACACTTTTGGAGTGTGTCATAGCCTCTTCCATCATGTCTCCTTACTTCTTTTATGTTCCCTAATCTGCTCCATTTCGTACCCGGTTGCATTTCCGATCGTAATTCTTCCGACGTTTTCGCCCGAATAAAATATTATATTTTATTTTTGAACGAAAATTTTCAAAATAACCAAAGTTGAAGGAAACATAATAAAAACACTATCTATCTCATTCATGGGTCAAAATTAGGTTTTCTGCACAGTAAACTTGTACCGGCAGTGAAAACGCAAACCGACTTCCGTCTGAATTTTCAACAGATGTTTTTACTGTGACTTCATATCATATAACAACACAAGAAAATGATTTTAGTTTAATTAAAATCATACTGAGTTTAATCTAAAATAAACACATTTAAATATGTATTTACTGCTACAGAAAATATAGGAAAAACAGGGTGTTACACAGTATTTTACACATCAATAGAAAATCAAGAATGATTCTCCACTGAATTAACATTACAGTAAAAAGTCTACTTTCTATGACACACTTCACTTAAAGATATTTATTTGATTGTTATACTTCAGTCCTACTTGTGAAGATTCTATCCGTTAACAACTACCCACGCATTCAAAGTTTAAATATTGGTGGACTACCTCCTCTTGCACAGTGTTCTTTAATCGAATCCTTGTCCGTGGTCTCTCGGCTCACATGTTGTCTCCAGAAGGTACATCCTTAGGCTTTTTGTACATTCTAGCAAGATGTCTAGGCTGTCCACACTTAAAACAAATGATGCCCTGAATCTTGCAGTCTCTCGTAGTATAACTCATGCCAAACTTCATGCACTACGGTAGAGAATTCTTAGACAATCCATAGCCTTTACCGCTACCACTAATTCACTTCACATTTGGTGGTGTCCACGTTGGCCTTGCGTACGGTTTCTCTTGGAAAGATCCAAAGCTTCTCTTTCTGCCTTTACTCACTTCTAGATCTCGAGGAACTCGACCTTATCCATCAAGATCGAAAACTGCAATAGTTTCAATGACAAAATTGTCTTCCTCAATTCATCCTTCAGATTTTCCTCTAATTTCTTACACGTTCGTACTTCCTCGTAATTCTTTAAATACAACTCCTTGAACTTAAGCAGCTCTTCCAACTTAGCGACATACTCACTGATAGTCGTGTCCTCTTGTCCGTGCTGCAGAAACTCAATCTCCTCTGCACGACTCACTTCGGTGGAAGCATACTTCTCCATAAATTTGCTTCGAAACACATTCCAGGTGATCGCTTCTTGTCTTGCCACTAACAGCTGGCAAGTTTCTCTCCACCAAAATCCAGCATCTCCTATCAATAGAAATGTCGTACAAGCTACCTTCCAACAATCAGGATATTCCATAGTTTGCACGTTCTTTTCTATTTCCGTAATCCAAAACTCAGCTTTCTCCGAGTTAAGCTCACCATCAAATTGAGGCGGGTTACTACAGCAAAACTCAACTAGTCCTCGCCTCTTAGCAATTTCCTCGTTATGACATGCCACAGTTGATGTTAGCTCCCTCAAGATTTGTACATCTACAACCATATCTTCGGAATCCTTGATTGCAGAATCATATCTACTCGTTCTCGGACTAACCATGATTTTCAATAAAAGCACGGTAGTCAGAACTAGGAAGAAAATAATACATCATAATCTATTCAATATTATTCCTCCTTAGGAACAATAATGAAAAGATCAACAAACAATGTTGTATCCTTTCGGAACAACGTCATGAAGAACATAAACTCAGTCAAGGATAGACTAATGTCATTATCCCTCCAAACATTGGTTCTTTATTGAACCAAAAACACAAAACAACACAAGACACAACCAGAGAAAACACAACAAAACCACAACAGACCAAAACCCCAAAGCCCAAAAGATTCGGCCAGCTCTGATACCAATAATGTATCACCCTTCTCGAGCGCTACATCTTAAGTGACATTTTAAGACCAGGTTAATTAAAATTAGCTATAAAAGAATTGGGTAATTTGTTTATTTTCGTCAGTCATAAATATAACTGCTTTGTTTTAAATGAATGGACAATCAAATATTCCATTATCACAATTAGCATCATGAGTTCGAAAATCATTTACATAATACCCATCCCGACTCATAAACAGAAATCATAGAATGTACAGACTCAACATAAAGATGTGGAGACGCAACTCCTAAAATATAAGATACGTGGAGTCACATCTCCGTAGGCGGTTACATTAACTCCCAAACATAACCAACAGGCCAAACTAAAATAGAAAAGAAAATCCTTTCTCATACATCGTGAGAAAGACAAACCCACTGACGAGATCTAGTGAAAACTCTATTTGAGTCCACTACCGACGTCATCACAAAAGACATTACTTGAGCTACTACAATAGTAACTCTCGAACTAAGCCCTTTCCTCTTCCAAGAGAAAAACTTGATCTATGAACTATCGATAGTCTGGAAGACGTCCGCTAGAAACTCCAACATAACGTCCGCATGCTCGAATCTCAATCTCTACGATACGTTGGTCAAATGACACATTGACGTCTCAATCTTCTCAAAAGAATACAGAAGACACATAGCCATCAGACATAGGAAATATAAAAATAAGGAGGTGAGATTTCCATTTATCTTACACATAAGGCAGACATGAAGTGACACGACTCTCAGGTATGTACAATTAACAATTATCAATCATATCTACACTCATAACAAAACAATAATGTTTCACAGAAACATGACCACATCACCGTGTTTTCCTCGATATAAGACATCTAAGACTTGAGGAATGACCTCTGAATTCCTATACCAGGGTTTTACGAATAGTCGGAGAGAGTGGTTCGGAGGATTGTTCCGGAGGTACCAGCCTTGGGTAATAAAGAATGCGTCAATAGTAGATGGCGTGCACGTTATATGCTTTTTTCGGGAACATCCTACACTACCAGAAAACACGTAGTGTCTAGTTGAGTATGTCTATGCATTGCAAGATCACCACGCCACAGAGGAGCTACCAACTGGGCCTATGTGAGTATTTCATACCCTGACACCCCCTATAATTAGCAAGATTCGTCACTACGGAATTCGTACCCGCATTAAAGTGTTAGCTCTTCTCCTAGGCACAACGACCTTACAGAACATAGTTTCACTATGTGTTTAGGTAAAATTGCCTGAAAAATGTGTTCTTCTTGTGTTTCCATCGGATGACATCTTGATTCCATCAGAATTTTTTCACGTTTAAGTCTGAATTACGATTCTTAACATCGAGCTGAAGTTCTCAAGTAACCTTTCATCATTGTGTAAAGATATCTTAAAATACTTGATTAAAAGTCCTAACGCATTATGAGATTGGAACATAAGTCCAATTATTTATTTCTCTGTACTTTTCTAATTGAGCCTTTTTCTTTGGCTTCTAAGAAAACAAATCATTATGAGTCCATTAAATTTTATGGATTTTGGATAATGAATTATCCATACTTTATGACATAAGATCGTGTTCACCCCACGTCATAAATTATTACGTTCGTATTTTCACTAAGTCATTCTTGACTTAGGTTTTTGCATTTTACCTTAAAATCTCGTCTTTGAAGACTAAAATCCTTTTGGATTAAAACGAAAACCTTTAGAAAAAATAAAATCAATTTTCAAGAATAATTTCCATCAAAGATACTTAGGTATCAGTTTCTCCAAAACATTTTCTCGAAAATCCTTAAAAACACTTAACGACGGTTTCACCGCTTTTTACTGAATTTAGGCCCAAAAGCCATACTTTTGAAAATATGGTTCTTCACCTCAAATATGTTACTCACCTAGGTTATAATACTTGTACCACCCTAAAACCCAGCATCACATGGTTACCCGTTGCGGAAAAGCAACTTATTTAAAACGCTGGTCGCTTTCGAAAAAAATAACCTTTTATATAGGGTTACTGAAAAGGGGTACTCAATTTTTTTTTGTTAAAACAGTTAATAAAATGCGATGAACACTCAGAACATGAAAATAAACATCATACATATAAATATAACTGTCCCACTTGGGATCTTAGGTTTGATTACAAAACAGGCCTTGTCGAACTGGCCAACATACACTAAAACAGCTACTGAAGAAACAGGTAAAGAAAGAAACATCAAACCGGGGATAGGGAACTGGGTACAAGACTCAAAAGATAGCTCTAAAAGCCTAGGGACTATAGGGACAACTCCAAAAGCCGACCAATGATCTACCAATGCCTCCTGCATGCAGAGTGACCACAGACGCTACCCCCGGACGAGATATCAGATGCCGGATCGATAACATCACCGCCATCGTCGATAGGGACGTCGTCATCTCCGGGATCCTACGTATGGTACTCTGGATCCTCCTCCTCCTCGTCCTCGACCTCTATCAGCTCACGAGGTTCTTCCTCGGGATCCTCTTAGGGATCCTCCTCCACTGGATCCTCTGCAAGCGGTTCAACTGGATCAAAATGCTCATGAAGGAGACCGGTGACTTGTAGCGTATGAAGGTAGTACCATGGAGGTGGAAGCGCCACATTCCTCGTCTCGACGGTATGAATCCTTCGTACGGGCACTCCGTTACCATTCGTCTCGGTAGTCGTGACTGGTCCTTGATACGTCGCAGTCATCGTACCCTTATGTATAGTCCAGTTCCCTGCCGTCCCAGCATGATCAAACACTTCGCTCCTCGAGCTCGACTGTGCCAAGGGAACGTTCGGATCCATCTAAAAGCACGCGCATACCCGATACAAGAAGAAAAGAACATAACATACAGATGTGCAAGAGTGAGATACCATCATAAGATATATCCCACAACAACCATATACATGATACATACATCACATAATCATATAAGCAGTTAACTCATGCATATACATAACATAACAGTGTTATATCAAAGGGTCTCAAACCCGCACAATCAACCTTTGAAAATATGCATGGCACTTCAATATCAGGCTCTAACTTAATATCATGAGATATCAACACTGTTTTCCACTGAAGAAGAATTAGAGTTGGTCAATCTCTAGCCCACCGGGCAGTTGCCTCCATACCCTCATGCATTTAAGGTCTCAGGACGAGCAACGTCACATGCGCCTCTGAACCGGTCACATGGACTGACTCCCAGATACCACCTTGTATCTGATATGTAAGAAAGCACGTCTGCCTGGGGAAATGCACATGAGAAAATATTTTATTCAAAAGGTTTTCTTTGTGTTCATTCTTTTTCGCTGTCGCAACTCAAAGCTAACGACTTAATCGTCATTTCCCCATCACTTGAAAACTCAAACATAGGACACACAGTCCGAATGCTCAATCACAACGCCCGAGACCGTTGCCGCAGTCAAGTGTTGTGATCATATAAATCACTTATGCTTTTATTCATGTTTTGAACTTATCGTGATAAGGACAATAACCCACAACAACGAAATCGGAACGTACTGTCCTCGATTTCGAGAATTGGACTCTCAGTCCAGAACATCATGAATAGGACTCATGGGCCCGAATTAATACTGATCCAAGATCACGTGAGTATAACTGAATACTAGAGGCGACGTCTCGCGTACTAGATTCTCTTTCTTAAGTACTTATTTTTCGTTCAGTGAAAATCAAATTCAAAACCGAATCATCGATAACCTATCCAGGCTATCGGAAAGTTTCTAAAACATTTAGGAGAAAACCTTTTCTTTGAAAATCTTTTATAAAGCATCTTTGAAATACTTTTATCTTTGAAAATCCCTAATAGGATATTGGCAAATAATCTTGAAAGTTTTCACTTGAAGACACATAGTTCGAAAAGGATTTTTCTCTTGTATAACAATAGTTCACCAAAACCATTTCAACATTTAAAACAAGTACTTTAAGTTAATGAGCTTTTGGAAAAGAACACCAATCCTTTCATCTCCAAAGCTTATTAAGGTTTTTAATCCTTATAACAGTTGGGCACAGACACAAGTCTGGCTTAGTAAACTTTCAATCAACAACAGTATATATTCTCAGTTCAATGCTAATATCACAGTTGAAAGCAGTTCATCACATATATGCATTATAACATTTAGAACAAGCACAGTTCAACATCAGATAATAGCATAACAATTCAAGTACATTAGATAACCAAGTAAGCTTAATCAACATATAAATATCTAGTTAAACACATACACACATCCATACAGTTATTGAATATCTTTAGGAAATCCCCTCTTACCTCTCGTCAGAGTTAAGAGTTTTGGATTTGAAAAGAAGGTTCACGAACGTCCTCGCTTCTCCGGTGATGGAAGTCTAAGGTTACCAACATAAAATCATGAGTTAAAAAAATCAACTCGAGAACACTAACCACAAGGTATAGGTTCGGTTCATACAATAAACTAGGATTAGGGGTTTCCGAAATTTATGCAACTCTTAGATTTATGATCCTTAAGTGCTAGACGTTCATAAACAACAATCTTTTAACAAAGTTGAATTAAAAATCCCACTAAGTACTTGACTTAGGGTTTCGGCCAAGCATAGGTAAATAGGCTAGGAATTTCTAAACTTTCCAATCTCTTTAGGTTAGCATCCATACATAGTAAGGAGCTTGAAACCATGATCATTTTAGAAAATGGAAAAATCAAATGTCCTAGACCATGAACTCTTTGGTTCGGTCTTTACAAGTTTGTGAGGTTAGAGATCTTTAAATCATCCAATCTTTTGGACATAGAATCCTTTAACATGAAGGAGCTTTAATCCATAATCATCTTGGAAAACAAAATAAAATAGCACATCCTAGGTCAAATGTTACATTCGGCCATCATAGGAAAATAAAGCAAGAAAATATTTTAAACTTTCCAATCACTTAGACATATCATCCTTTAACATAAGGAGCTTTTTAGTCCATGATCACTTTGGAAAACAAAACTCAACATCTTTACCATAACCATTTAAGGTTTCGGCCTTTTCAAAAAATAGGGGTTAGAAATCTTCAAACTTTCCAATCTCTTGGACTTAGCATCCTTCTATATCAAGGAGTCTTAATCCATGATCATTTTGGAAAACAAAACTTAAACACCATTGCCTTAAAACTCATTGGTTTTGGTTTTTACATAAAAATAGGGTAAAAATATTTAAACTTTTCAATCACTTAGACATAGCATCCTTTAACCTAAGGGAACCTTGGTCCATGATCATCTTGGAAATGAAACTCAAATACAAACTCATACATGTAAAAGTTGAAACAAGATTAACCTAAACCATATACATGGTTTCGGCCTCCTTAGGAAGAAGGGGTTAAGAAACTTTGTTTTACACAACCTTTTAGTATGTGATAGTATGAGTAAATACAAGAATATAGAAAGTAGTTTCAACTCAAAAGGAGTTTTCTACCATTTTTGAGAGGTTTTAGAAGTTAAAAGCACATAAAGGACATATGAAGAAAACTTTGAAATAAAAAGATGAAACTTTGAAAAAAGAACTTAGAAGTATTACCCTTAACAAGATGAACAACTTTGATGAAGAACTCTAAGAGAAAAGCTTGATAAAAATGTAAACTTTGTAAGAGAGAAGAAGAAGAAATGTAGTAAAGTGTAAATGTGAGAAATGGAGGAAAGTGATGAAGTGTGGAAATGAAGAGTGTTCATAGAGAGTGAGAGGAGAGGGTCACGATTTTGGGAGAGGAAGAAAGAAGAGAAGAAAGAAGGTGGGTTGCTTGAAGAGAGGATAAGGAGCTAAGGTGATGTGATGTGATTGGAGAGAGAAAGATGAAAAAGTGAGATTTTTGAAAACAAGTCATGATTCACCTTTTGAGGTGTGTCATAACCTTCACATCAAGTCACTTCATGTCACTTCATCCTCTTGATGCTCTGCTTCATTGTGTATCAGATGACTTCCCTGATCGTATTTCCCGATGATTTCGCCCGGGAAATCCCTAAGATTTGGCCCCGAACAAGATTTTTCGAAAAACTCCAAACCCACACGAAACATCATAAAAACACTAACCGTCTCGTTCACGAATTAAAATTTGGTCTCTAGCTCAATAAACTTGTACTGGCAGTGAGAACCCAGACCGGTTTTCGTCTGAATTTTCGACCGAAAATTTTATTGTGACTTCATACGGTAAAATAACACAAGAAAATGATTTTATTTTAAATAAAATCATCCTCCAGATTTTATCAAAAATAAACACATTAAAGCATGTATTTACTGATAAAGAAGCACATGAAAAACAGGGTGTTACAATACTCATAATAAGATGTTCGAAACACTAATTTTACAATTTCTTTTCCATGTATACAAAATTCCTAAAAATTTGACCGAACGTCGCTAAGTTGGTAAATCGTGTAAATCCTTTTTCAACGATTTGAAACTCTAATAGGCCAAAACTCATTTCGGAGTTTTAGAACAGTTAGATAGGTATTAAAAACAGTTTCTAACTGTCCAATTATATAAATTTTCAAAAATTGCAGTTTAGTCCCTAAACTTTCATTAATTATAAAAAGGTCCTTATTCACTTAAAACCTTGTAACTTTTTATTTATAACTTCAAATCACACCCAACCAACTTCTTTAGAAATATTTTTCAGTTGCCCTCAAATTTTCCAGAAATTACATTTCTGCCCCGAATATTTTACAATAATTACAAAAAGGTCATTTTTTACAAAAAAAACTTATAACTATTTATGTATGAATCCAATTAACACCAAACCAATTTCTATGGTTTTGTCTTATCAAGGACTACAATCTTAACACACAAGAACATGAATTTCAGTGCAGCCACTGAAATTCTCAGAAATTGCATTTTAGACCCTAAGGACTCATAAAATCATATCTTTCAATATACACATCCAAATCAATCCAAACCAATTTCTATATTCTTTTATATTCATTTAATCCTCATTAAAATTATTCAAACAATTTAAATCAATATGGAATCCCATTACTCAGTTATGGCCGAATGGCCCAATTAATCATGTTAAGCATTTTTTAACAATTCAATCAGACAATAACCAATGTTTCAATTAGGGATCATTAGAATTAAAACCAACATACATCATATCATATCACAACCAAGCATCAAATCAAATCCTCCAAGAGGATCACACACATATGAATTAAAATATACAATTTTCATACTTAGAAATTACAAGACTATATAAGCACTAATTAAACCATCAACTTATCTACATTAAGGTAGGATAGTGGTAATATGCCCCATACCTCTTGTAGATCACTTGAAGATCAAACAATAACAAGCTAAACCAAGCAAGGTAGGCCACGGTTTTGTCCACCATAACCTAGCCATGACCAACCAACAAGAAATCAAGTTAAAGATTGAAGAAAATCATCCTGGCCCACTAGAACATAGTTTCGGCCAAGTCAAGAAGAAATATCTTGGAATCACTAAATTTTTCAAGCTCTTGGAAGACGAAAATTGAAGTCATATGGAGATCATAGAAATTGATCTCACGTTAAAATGATTTTTCTATGATTTTCTAGAATTATTTGAAAAATTAGATCTAGGAATTGAACTTGAAGAAAACTTAGAGATAGGAAGAAATTTTGTGAAGAGAGATGAAGGTATGATCATGAATCATAAGGCTTTACCTTTGGAATTTCAAGAAATGATCAAGATCTTAGAGATCCTTTGTAAATCAAGAGAAAGAACTTAGAGTGTTTTGTGTAGCAAAGTGAAGAACATGAAGATTTTTTTTTTTAGTCAAAAGAAATGTGCAAAAGCATCACTGCCAAGCAAGACATCCCAGCTAGGCTGGCACCTCAAGCAAAGCCAATCATCTGCAGCACACCCAATTTATTGATAAAAAAGAAGAAACAAGAAAAACAGAAACGTGGGGGGGGCATCAACCTGACCCACAAAGTTAAGCAAATCTAAAAGTAGGAAGACCTATCCTATTTCTTCCAAAATCCTCTGATAAGAAGGAGGGCAATGAGCTCCACCAACAAAAACCATCAAGACGCAAACCAAAATTGACCAGCTTGTCAGCACAAGCATTACCCTCCCTATACAAATGAGAGCAAAAGAAGGACATATCACTAGTAAGAGCAATACAGTTTAGCCACCTATTCCTAAGATGCCAAGGGTCAAACCATTAGAGTTGAAGTCATTAACTACTAAAGAAGAGTCACATTCTAACCAAAGCTTCTTCCAACCATTCTTGTGAGCCAGTTCAATGGCAATAATAGCTCCAAGTAATTAAGCATGGAAAGCAAACGAGACACCAACATTGAGAGCAAAACAGCCAAGAAAAGAAGCGTTTCCCCCTCTGAAAATACCACCACAACCTGCCACACCTGGAGCTCCCTTAGCAGCGCCATCAGTATTTACTTTAATCCAATTGAAGCTAGGGGGCAGCCACAGAACTTCTTTAATGGATGGGGCCTTCGAAAGGTTAACCTGGATGTTAAATTTCTTAAGGATCATCAACTGATGAACATTAGAGGAAAAGGATCCCTTGCAAAATCTCCCGGCAAAGGAGACATTAGCAGCAATTGCATTGCAAATGGCTACCTCTGAAATTGACTTAGAATCAAATCTGATGTTGTTCCTACAATACCAAATACCCCAAAGAGAATATCAGATGGCCGATAAAATTACCTTTTTAACCTGAGGGCACCAACCTTGGTTTAAGATTGAGAGGAGAGAATGGATTGATAGAGTGTCAAGGTGGCAACCAAGGCAGCAACTCAACCACATCCAAACTCTACCAGCAAAGGGGCAGGAAAGAAAGAGATGGTCTGAAGTCTCATAACTGCAGCCACAAAGGGAACACATGGAGACTACAATGCATCCTCTAGACCAGAGATGATCATCCGTTGGGACTTTGTTGTGGAGCAACCTCCAGAGGAGGAAGGATTTTGAGGGGGAATTGCCTTTGACCAGATCAACTTTCCCCAGGGGCAAGAAGACCTACCCGGATTTAAAAAACTATAACCTTCCCTTGCAGAAAGGCAACCAGAGTCAGAGTGCTTCCAAACCTTAAGATCGCGAGACTCAGAACAAGGGATAACCACTTTACCAATTTCAGCTGTAACAGCAGGGAACCTGAGAGTAAGCTATTGGGGGATACACCATTTTCCATCCCTGATGAAATCACTAACTGAGGCAGAAAGGGAATTATGCAGGAAGGCAGGAATATTCATCAAGTCAACAATTGGTTTAGAGAGCCAAGAATCACACCAAAAGTTAATGCTTTTACCATCCCCTAAAAGCCAAGAGACATTGTCAAGAACAGTGGAGAGGAACCCTTTTAAACCAGACCAAATTGAGGAGTAAATGCTGTAGTTAATAAAGGATGCGTGCTTGAGCACTCTAGACCTTAGAAGATTAGACCAATCCAAGTCTGAGGAAATCAGTTCCCAGCATCTCTTAAGCATGAAGGCTTCATTAATAGATCTAAAGGACCTCAGACCAAGGCCACCTTCAGTAGTGGGACAGCAAACCTTTTTCCAAGCAACCGTGCAAATCTTCCTAGACTCAATGTTACCAGCCCAGATAAAGTTTCTTATGTACTGGTCTAAAAGCTTGAGGAGGGCAAGGGGCCAATAGTACACCTGGAAAGAGTAAATCAAAGAGCTTTGGACAACAGACTTTACCAATTCAACACGGCCCATGATAGAGAGCATACTACCTTTCCAAGAAGAGAGCCTTGTTTTAATCCTGTCCACAAAAGGCATGAAGTAGGCTTTCTTAGATTTCCCTTTGAAAATGGGAACACCTAAGTAAACAAAAGGGATATGGCCAGCTTTAAACCCCCAATTGCTAAACAAGACAGCAAGCCTAGATGACCTTGAAGAGCCTTCAAAATAGGTTGATTTTTCCCTGCTAATAACCTGACCAGAGGCTTGAGCATACTGGGAAAACAAAGACATCAAGTTGTCTAAATTCTTCTTTGTGCCTCTGCAAAGAATGAGGACATCATCTGCATAAAGAACATGACTAGGGACATTGAAACCCCTTGGACCAGCTATAGGAAGCAGGTTGTTATCTTGGACAAGCTTAGAGATACCTCTACTAAGCACCTCCTCAACAATGCAAAAAAGGAGAGGTGAGAGAGGATCACCTTGCCTCACTCCTCTCTTGCAGGAGAAAAAACCAACTGCTTTACCATTGACACTAATAGACAATTTTGCAGAATGGAGCACTACTTTCACCCAATTACAGAAGATAGGGTCAAAACCAAATTGGTGCAACACTTTGAGAAGAAAATTCCAATCTAGAGTGTCAAAAGCCTTCCTAATATCAATCTTGAGAGCTATATTACCCCCAAAAGATCTCTTGTCCAACAGGTTGATAGCTTCAGAAGCAACACTGATACAATCCGAAAGTTGCCTGCCTTTTATAAAGCCCCGCTGCTGACTGGAAACAATTTTAGGAGCAATAATGGCCAATCTGTCAGCTAAGATCTTTGTGATTATTTTGAACTTGAAGTTGGCCAAAGAAATGGGTCTGTACTTATCAATGGAGTCAGCTTCCGGATGCTTAGGGACCAACACCACCAGGTTGGAGGTGAAATTAGGGAGAAGCCATCCCTGCTGAAAAAACTACAAGACAACATTGCAAACATCATGACCAACAATCTCCCAGTAAGTTTGGAAGAAAAGACCACTGAAGCCATCTGGACCAGGAGCACCACTGGCATTCATTGAAAACACAGCATTCCTAATTTCCTCAATGGAAGGAAGATTAGTTAACATCAGATTATCAGCTCTACCAACACAATGAGGGATGACCTGTTCAATAAGGCCATTATCCTGGCAGAAGTTCTCAAAGGAGAAGAGAGTTGAGTAGAAGTCCAGCACATGAGCTTCTATGTCCGCAGGCTTGTCCAAGATAACACCATCCTTTCGTAGCATGGCCATACTTTTTGAAGACTGTCTAATCTTAGTGACTTTGTGGAAAAAATAGGTGTTTCTGTCCCCCTCAGTATGTCAGCTAACACGAGCTTTTTCCTGCCAAAACAGATTCTGCAGATGCAATGCCTGATTCAAATCACATTCAGCAGCTTTCTCTTTAAGAGATAACTCATCAGAGTAACCAGAGATGGCAATTTGGTTCTGAATGGCAGCCAAATCTACTTCTGCCAGTTTTACTTTGTCATTAACATCCCCAAAATGTTCCTTATTCCAGCAGATCAGAATACCTTTCAAGTGCTTTAATTTCTGGCTAAGTATGTACATAGGACAGCCAAGAATACAAATGTTCCAAGCATTAGAAATGACATTAAAACAATCTTTATGTTCAGTCCAGATCTTCATAAATTTAAAGGAGGAGGGATGAGGGCCATCCTGCTTATCAAGAGACAACAAAATAGGATAATGGTCCGAGTGATTTCTGACTAGAGTGCAGCAGGAAAGATTAGTCCAGGATGCCAGCCAGGCATCATTGTAGCAGGCTCTATCAAGCCTTCTTTCAGACCTAGCAGCACCACGTCTGCCATTACCCCAAGTGAAAAGGGCACCTTTGGTTTGCCGATGGATTAAATTACAGTTATCAGTCCATCTTTTAAAATCATTGCAAGAGATCATGTTGGGGACCCCGCTCCCTCTATGCTCATGAGATCCTAAAATAGCATTAAAGTCACCAATGCAGCACCATGCTCCAGCATGAGACTGCTGCAAACTTTCCAATTCACTCCAAAGCTGCCTTCTGCTGGAGTAATTAGTGGAGGCATAAATTGCAGAGAAATATAAAGTCTGGTTCTCCAAAAATATGGAGAAAGAGACGTGCTGAGAGGAAGCTGCAATAATGTTAGGAAATATAGCCAATTTACAAATGCACCAAAGATTAGGTTTCAAGTTACCCCTACAGTTGACAACAAACAGTTTCAGGTTTAACCTTTGCCAAAAACCTAGCATAAAATTGATCCGAGAGTATCCAAGGTTCAACAATAAACAAAAAGTCAGGGTTATTGACGGTAATTAACCTTTTAAGGACCAGTCTAGTCTCAGGGTTGGCAACCCCTCTAGCATTCCAGAAGATTACTTTCATTAGGCAAAATTTCTGGGACCAGCCCTTGTATGGGCTCCAACCACAGGCAGCTGCTGTTTTCTGGTCTTCTGATTGTTTGCTCTCCTGAGTTTCTTTTTCTGCGATTTGGAAAGTACTTTGACAAAGCCTGAACTTGAGCCAGTATCAGCATCAACACTAGCATCCTTATGCAATTCATGCAGATTATCTTGAGGGGGAGAATCAACCTCAATTTCCTCATCAGTGTCATCAGCCCAAAACCTCCCTAGGATGCTCATATCACGTGCTACATTTGGACTGGAGATCCAATCAGCAGGAGAAGGTTGATTAACTTCAGCCAGACCATCTAAATTATGCTGAAGGGGAAAATCTAGTTGGAGACCTGCCCTAGCACTTGTGCCATGAGGGGGACCAGGAGCCACTTCTAAAGAGGGATCAACATCAAAGGTTCCAAGAACTGCAGAAACCTGAGGAATGTCCGAATTACCATGCACTGGGGCAGAATAGACCAATCTACCAGGGAGCTCCTCTACCACATGTGGCACATTTGAAGGCAGAAAATTATCATCCCGATCATTAAAAACAATTTCCTTTTCAACACGAATTTGATCCATGTCAACATGCTGGGAGACATGCAGTGCAGGAGGGGTGGAAACCTGGGCCAAAACCATTGCTCCACTAGGACCAGCATCCATATTCCTACCTCTCGAGTTGGAATCTAAACCATCAGAAACCACTGCCTTTCCTTTATCAGCAAAGCTTGGAACCTCCTTCGAAACTAAATTCCCCAGCATGGCTTCCCTTTTTTTTTCCACGTATTTAGCAACCACTTTCCTATTAGTTTTAGGAAGATCCACTGCAACACCAATGGATTGCTTGGAGAGGCTTCTTTTACAATTGGACAAAGAGTGGCCAATGAGTTTGCATGAAGCACAAAAAGATGGAAGGAATTCAAATTCCACTCTCACATGAAAGGCAAAACCTTTCCTAACTACCATAATTTGGTCTCTAATCTGCCCAGCAAGGTCAATATCCACCAAGATCCTAGCATAATGACCTAAAGATCTGTTCTTAGTAGCATCATCTAAAGACAATGGAGTTCCCACCCCCCTTGCAATAGAGTAAAGAATTTTAGGTCTCCAATACTCAAGAGGGAGGTTGAAGATTCTGATCCAGCATTGCGCATTGGTTTTCTTAACAAGAGAGGGATTGAAATCTGGCGTCCAAGGGAAGAGTCTAAGAACACCCGGATCCAGACTCCAAGAACCCGCTGCCAACAGCCTACGCATATCCTCAAAAGATGCGAAGGAAAATTCGAATAAGCCTCTGCCAATAGGTGTCAGTTTCCAAAGAGCAATAGGGTTCCACAGCAACGAAAGCTTGGCTCGCAAGGCATCAATCTTAAGAGGTTTTTCACCATTTGCCAGAAGAATTCTGCCATGGAGATTGTTTTTTTACGCTTCCAGTCCAGCCAAATATTCATCCTCTGGAATTTCAATCAGTAGATCATCTCCTTTTAGGCAAGGGACCGGAAGTTGACTCAATGTGAAGTAACACACATTCTTAAGAGCCTGCGCAAAGGACTTCTTCTGGTTGAATTGCGGCTGATCAACACAGGGATCAAGGGACGGACCAGAGGGGAGGGGCTGGACCGCAAGGGGGGAAGGAGAGGAGGAAGGCAACGGAGGCCCGGGGGAATGGATTCTGGGAAAAGGAATTGCCAAGGAGGCGCATCCATGACTCAAGAAACGCCAACCCTAAGCCTTCATGCATGCACGAAGATGGGTTAGAAAATACAATATAGGGAGGTGAGGCAGCCACGAAATTGGCCCAAAATGAGGAGAAAAAATTGATTGTTTAATGGTAAATGGTAACCATGATTGATAGTAACTTAACATAGGTTAGAAAATACAATATAATACTTTAACTATAGTTAATTGTAATTATAACGTAGTTGAAAATATATGTGGTGAAGGTGAAAGGAGTGGTGTGGCTGAGTTTGGACCACAAGAAGGATGAAGATATTTTTAGTTACAAATCATGGTTGGCTAACCTTAGTTGAAGTTAACTAAGCATCGGTTAGGTTAAGGTCCAAAATATCTAGATATTTTGATTCTAGCATTTATGGGCATTTATGATGGAGGTGACTCACTAACATGACTCATGGGGTGAGTCATCCATGCTTGCTCGTCGCCCCTATCCTTTGGCATACCTCTGCAGATCCGTTTCCAGCTCCGTGGGTTTACCCGACTAGGTTTTCCGCCCGTTTTTCACTAAAATTTCACCCGATAAAATAGAATATTTTATTTTTGGGTAGAAATTCTTGAAATATATCTTGTCCCCAACAAGTGGTAACATTTTGAAAATTTTTACTTTCGGGCTGAAATTAGGGTTTTTTGCCGGTATAAAATTATACTGTCAGTAAAAACGCATATCGGTTTCCTTCTGAGTTTTAAACCCAAAATTTAACTGTAACTTCCTTCAGTATAGAAGGTCTCAAATATGATTTTGTTTTCTTCAAAATCATTTTCTAGGTTGCGGATAAAATATAAACATACATATATATATATATATATATATATATATATATATAAAATGAAGAACAGTAAAAATCGGGATGTTACAACACTACCCCTCTAAAAAGAATTTTGTCCCCGAAATTAACTCGTCTAAAGAAAATGAACATGGATATCAATCCTCTATCACATGCTCTGGTTGTGTAACATTCTCGTTTTCTCGGAACGTGATGTGAAGTACTGCCTAGATTAGAATGTCACTCTGACTTGTACTGTATGCGTTAGACCACCAGATGAAACAAATCAGGTAAATCTCTTTTTTTGGACTCTCAAGACTTGTAGTACACTCGAACAATTCGAATGTCAATAGAATCAAGTACATATATATCAAATAAATTATGACACTTGAACGATACAAAACTCTGACTCTATTCTCGGTGACGGTCCTAACACTCCAAGGACATAACAAGAACTCAGAATTTAAACAAAGTATTTTGAAGAAGAGAAAATAATCTCTAGACTTTACTCCTTCAACATAATAAAGCCAAATGAATAAAAAGACATAGGATATTCTTTATACAAAAGTCTCTTTAATAGCTTCCTGAATGTAAAAATATGTTGTACAACCACATATTTACAAACGTGAATCTAATAAAGTTCCTTCCTCAACTAGAATTTCCTTCAAAAGACAAAATTTTGAAGATGATAATTTTATTAATTTCCAAGAGTCTAGATTTTAAATCAAAACTTATCTTGGTCTTTAAGAGAGCAACAATATTTTTTTGTGAAGTCCCTCACTCGAGGTAACTCAGATTCATTTGGCATAAAAAAAATTTGACGTGAATTGTCAAAATTTCATCTACCATAAAATTTATAACTTTTCACCCTCAAGGGTAAGAAGATATGATCTGCCAAAAGATCATTCTATTTTAAATTGCACTCATTTGCGGAAAAAGCAAATGGTCACATTTACAAAACTCAATTTTCAACAACAATGAGATATCCGAACGGATTTTCCCAACTAGTATGAGTTATCAAGAAACTATAAAGATAATTGCATTAAGGAATAATATAAGAATGCAATTCTGATTGTTCCGCATAAAACTTAGACAACAAAAGATGCGATGATAAAACTTAACCAACTAAAAAACATGTTGGTGACAACATAGGTACTGCATAGATAAATACTCATAGTATTTTACACATCCATAGAAAATCAAGAATGATTCTCCACTGAATTAACAGTACGGTCAAAAGTCTACTTTCTATGACACACTTCACTTAAAGATAGTTATTTGATTGTTATACTTCAGCCCTACTTGTTGTGAAGATTCTACTCGTTAGCAACTACCCACATATTCAAACATTAAATATTGGTGGACTACCTCCTCTTGTACAGTGTTCTTTAATCAATCCTTGTCCGTGGTCTCTCGGCTCACATGCTGTCTCCAGAAGGTACATCCTTAGGCTTTCCGCACACTCTAGCGAGATGTCCAGGATGTCCACACTTAAAACAAATGATGCCCTGAATCTTGAAGTCTCTCGTAGCATGACTCATGCCACACTTCATGCACTTCGGTAGAGAATTCTTAGACAATCCATAACCTTTACCGCTACCACTAATCCACTTCCCATTTGGTGGTGTCCACGTTGGCCTTGCGTACGGTTTCTCTTGGAAAGATCCAAAGGTTGTCTTTCTGCCTTTATTACTTCTAGATCTCGAGGAACTCGACCTTATCCATCAAGATCGGAAACTGCAATAGTTTCAATGACAAAATTGTCTTCCTCATTTCATCCTTCAGATTTTCCTCTAATTTCTTACACGTTCGTACTTCCTTGTAATTCTTTAAATAAAACTCCTTGAACTTAAGCAGCTCTTCCAACTCAATGGCATACTCACTGATAGTCGTGTCCTCTTGTCCGTGCTGCAGAAACTCAATCTCCTCTAAACGACTCACTTCAGTGGAAGCATACTTCTCCATAAATTTGCTTCGAAAGACAAAATACGCTTCTTGTCTTGCTACTAATAGCTGGCATGTTTATCTCCACCAAAATCCAGCATCTCCTATCAACAGAAATGTCGCACAAGCAACCTTCCAATGATCAGGATATTCCATAGTTTACAAGTTCCTTTCTATTTCCGTAATCCAAAACTCAGCTTTCTCCGGGTTAAGCTCACCATTAAATTGAGGCGGGTTACTACAGCAAAACTCAACTAGTCCTCGCCTCTTAGCAATTTCCTCGTTATGGCATGCCACAGTTGATGTTAGCTCCCTCAAGACTTGTATAGCTACAACCATATCTTCGGAATCCTAGATTTTAGAATCCGATCTACTCGTTCTTAGACTAACCATGATTTTCTATAAAAGCACGGTAGTCAGAACTAGGAAGAAAACAATACATCATAATCTATTCAATATTATTCCTCCTTAGGAACAATAAGGAAAAGATCAACAAACAATGTTGTTGTTAAGTCTCTAAAATGTCTGATGTGCATTTCCCTAAGTTTTGAAGAGAATTAAACCTTGTTTAATGATTTAATTAACCTTCATATTGGTTGCTAACCTGTCTATCTAGTATACAGATTAAAAACAGTAAGAATCATCTGTCTGCTCATATTAGTGACTACCTGTCTAGATAAGCGAAAGTCAACTTGTCTACTGACCTGGATTATTAACTTCTTTCAAGAGACGTTTTCAACCCGTCTTTCCACGAGTTTCTACACTTGTCTGAGGTTACTCGTTGAAGAACCAAGGACCTAACAAGCTTTTGTAAGCTGTCCTATCAAAAAGATACTTGAAGCCTTCTCTCCTACTTAGTCTCATGCTTATCAAGAAAAGTCAGAAGTTACTCTCTCAAGCAACCTTAGATATCAGAAACAAAGACCAGTTAAAGAATGCTTCCAACGTGCTTTATGCCCTAGTACCTATGGTCCTTACACGAAAGTGGATTTGTACTCAGCAAAGTACAAATAGCTCTCTACACAACTCTGATATGGCTGATTCACGATGCATAAAGCCATGATCCTTCAAGTTAGAGTACAACCAACGTTCCTATTGCATTAATGGCTGTCCAGAACGACTCTATTGCATTTAATGAAGTTCTACTTGAAGCCAACATCTTAGGGAATGTCTCTAACGGATCTTAAATGCTTGAAGACTATAAATACAAAAGTCATTGAAGATGAAGACATAGAGAATACATATAGCATTAAAGAGCCATTACTCTGCACATTAATTTCTTCATTCCGTATTCTTCAATCATTTGAAGCTATTACGCAAACTTTCCTAAGCTTTACATTTAAACCACTGTCTGAGTGTTAGTGAAATATCTGTCTGTCTGAAGTTGTATTTACTTCAAACCACATTTCTCAAAACCTATCTTGGAGCCTGAAGAGGCTAGGTATGCAAAGAATACTTGTGTTGAAGCCTGAAGAGGCTAGGTGTGCAAATAATACTTGGAGTCTGTAACCTGATCAGTTATAGTGGATAAATCTTGGTGCTGCCAAGGACTGGACGTAGCTCTTTACTTTGAAGAGTGAATCAGGATAAATAATTGTGTCAATCTCTCTTTCCTTATAAACTCTTTAGTTGCTTTAGTTTTCTTATCAGTTTGTCAGGTGGTGTGTTTGTCTAAGTCACAGTTAAAATTTCATCAGACAGGTCACCTGTCTGTTCTGTATCTTTCCACTAGTCCGAACCAAGCTTCTGTATGCGAAATGTTTTAAACTTTGTTTAAATTCTGATAAACACAATTCAACCCCCATTCTCGTGTTTATAGTTGTCTATTTCAGTTGGTATCAGAGCTCAGCCTCTGGGTTGAGAATCTAACAGTGTAGTGGTAAAAGGTCCTGAAGAATAGACATGACTGCTGGAGCTAGTTCAAGTGGAAGTCACCAGACTGAAGGAGCTTCCCTAACCTAACCTCCTTACTTCAATGGAGGAAACTACAAATATTGGAAAGATAGATTTCAATGGTTCATTCTATCTACAAACTCTGATCTCTGGGATGTCATTACAGATGGTCCATTCATTCCCAAGAATGATGATGACACTGACAAGCCAAAAGCTCAGTGGACTACTGCAAAAAAAACAAAATGGGAGCTGAACCATAAAGCTAGATAAACATCATTTGTGCTCTCAGTCCTGAGGAGTTTGAGAAGGTATGTGCTTGTGACTCTGCCAAAGAAATATGGAACACTTTAGCTGTCATACATGAAGGAACAACCAAAGTCAAAGAGTCAAAGATTGTCATACTTGTCAAAAGTATGAACTGTTTGTCATGGAGGAAGGAGAATTTGTTACTCAAATGATAGGAAGATTTCAAACTATAGTCAACAGTTTAAAATCTCTTGGCAAAGTCTACACCAATGCTGAGAAGGTTGGAAGGATTCTGAGAAGTCTACCTAAACAGTGGAGACCTTTGGTCACTGCTATCTCTCAAGCCAAGGATCTCACTACCTTGACTATGGATGAACTTCTTGGAACACTCACTGTTCATGAGCAAGAACTTAGAGATGAAGTTTCACCAAAGAAGGGCAAGTCAATTGCTCTGAAAGCTAATCAAAAGTCAGCAAAAGCTTTCAAGGATCTAAAGGCAGACGAGTCATCCAGTGATGCTGACCTGTCTGAACATGAGGATTTTGAGAGTGATAAAGAATTGTCTCTCCTGACGAGGAAGATAAAGCTTCTCCTATAGAAAAAGAAGTTCAAGAGGGATAAGCCATTCAGAAGGTTCAACAAGGACAAGAACTTCAAAGAATCCACTTCAACAGACAAAAGTCCAATTGTCTGCTATGAGTTCAAGAAGCCTGGTCACATCAAGGTTGAATGTCCTCATCTCAAGAAGGCACCTTTTAAGAAATTCTTCAAGAAGAATCCAATCTCTGTTTGATGGCCAACACTGAATCAAACTCAGATGATGAGGTACATCCTGACTATGAAGAATTACTTGATGCCTATGAGGAGTTGCTGGAGGAATCCAACTGCTTATCTAAGACCTTCAAATCCTTCAACAGAGAGTGTGTAAAGCTCACCTGTGAGCATAAACAGAAATATCAAGAGTGTGAGAAGCTGGCTAAAGAAAACAGTGAGCTGAAGACTGAAAAGTCTAATGAAGCTAAGATCTCAAGTGAAACATCAGCATATGAAGAAGTTGAAAAACTTCAACAGAAAGTGGTAGAGCTCACTTCTGATCTTACAAAATTTGTTAATGGTAGAGATAATCTGACTAAGCTGCTTGGCTGTCAGAGGCACTCTCTTAACAAAGAAGGTAATGGATATGTCCATCAGACACATCATAAAGTATCAACTAAAGCTTCTACAATATCTGTTAATTCAACTGTAACACCTGTCTATAACTTCTGTGGAAAAACTGGACATGTTATGTCTAAGTGTATCCATAAGAAGAGAAGGAAGTCTTCACAGACTCCTAGAACTAACAGAAAATGGCCTAGAAAAATTTGGGTACCTAAAAATCAAATAATTTTTGTTGCAGATGTCCTCAACAGGACAAAGAAAAGACCACTGCTGGTACTTGGACAGTGGTTGCTCGCATCATATGACACGAGAAAGGTCTATGTTCCTAGACCTCCAACTTAAGAAAGGAGGACACACTGCATTTGGAGGGAATCAGAAAGGAAAAGTTATAAGAATTGGTACTATTGGTGGTAAACCCCTTCTTCCCTCTATATATAATGTTCTTATGGTTAAAGGATTAAGACACAATTTGCTTAGCATAAGTCAATTATGTGATAGTGGTTTTGATGTTTCTTTTACCAAGGATGTATGCATAGTTAAAGACTGTTGTGGTAAAACCCTCTTTTCAGCTAAAAGGCAACAAAATCTTTATAAGATTGAATTGTCTGATCTCTCAGATCAAAGTGTAACCTGTTTGATGTCTAAAGATGACGAGAGATGGTTATGGCATAAGAAACTAGGACATGCTAGTATGAAACTAATTTCTGAATTAAAAAGGAATAATTTTGTGAGAGGATTGTCTGATATTACTTTTAAGAAAGATGTCTTGTGTGATGCATGTCAAAGAGGTAAACAAATAAAATCAAGTTTCAAATCTAAAAACCAAGTATCAACCTCTAGACTTCTTCAGTTGTTACACATGGATCTGTTTGGACCAGTTAGTGTTGCCAGCCTGGCTCGTAGAAAATATGGATTTGTCATAGTTGATGACTATTCTAGATACACATGGGTACTCTTCTTAACCCATAAGGATGAGTCCTTTAAGGCTTTCTCAGTATTCTGTAAAAGAGTACAGAATAAGCAGGGTTTCTGTATTTCTACCCTTAGAAGTGATCACGGGGGTGAATTTGAAAATGAGCAGTCTAGAAAGTTCTGTGAGGAGAATGGGATCTCTCACAATTTCTCTGCACCTAGAACTTCACAGCAAAATGGAGTGGTTGAGAGAAAGAACAGATCTATGCAAGAGATGGCTAGATCTATGCTCAATGAAAATAATCTCCCTAAGTACTTCTGGGCAGAAGCTATAAATACTCCTTGCTATGAACAAAAGTGAATTCTTATTAGGCCATTTCTAAAGAAGACTCCTTATGAATTGTGGATAGGAAAAAGCCCCAACATATCTTATTTTCATGCTTTTGGATGTGAATGTTTTATTCTCAATACCGGAGATAATCTTGGAAAGTTTGATTCTAAGGTAGATAAAGGTATTTTCGTAGGATATTCTGAAATGTCTAAGGCTTTTAGAATTTACAATTCAAGAACCTGTATTATTGAAGAATCTGTTCATGTTAAATTCAATGATGGATTAAAGACTAATAAAGAACTATCAGATCTAGAAGATGATCTTGCAGGTCTTGATATAAACAAGCCAGAAAGTCAACAACCCTATCTGACCAAGACAACCTGTGCTTGAGGCTGACAGACAAGTGGAGTAGACAAGTCAGCAGACGAGTCAAAAGATAAGTCAGCAGACAAGTCAAGATCTTCATGAAGATCTCATAAAGGATTGGAAGTTCAACACTCATCATCCTAAGGGTCTTATTATTGGAAATCCTTCTGAAGGAGTAAGAACCGGATACACACTAAGAGAATCAAGAAATATGGCTTTTATATCAAAATTAGAGCCAAAACGCATTGAAGAAGCTTTTGAGGATGAAAGCTGGATTCTTGCTATGCAAGAAGAACTTAACCAGTTCACCAGAAATGATGTTTGGACTCTTGTCTCTAAGCCTAAAAACAAATCTGTTATTGGAACAAGATGGGTCTTTAGAAACAAATTGGATGAAGCTGGTAAAGTTGTCAGAAATAAGGCAAGGTTAGTAGCTTAAGGCTATAACCAACAAGAAGGTATTGATTATACTGAAATCTTTGCACCTGTAGCTAGAATAGAAGCCATACGCATTTTAATGTCATATGCTGCACAACACCAAATCACCCTGTCTCAAATGGATGTAAAAAGTGCTTTTCTAAATGGTATAATTGAAGAAGAAGTGTATGTTAAACAACCCCCTAGTTTTGAGGATACTGATAAACCAGATCACGTTTTCAAACTTAAAAAGGCATTATATGGTTTAAAACCAGCACCTAGAGCATGGTATGATAGGCTTAGTTCTTTTCTAGAGGACAAGTAGACACTACTCTGTTCAAGAAATGCTCTAAAGAGAACTTTATCTTAGTTCAAATATATGTCGATGATATTATTTTTGGAGCAACTAATGAAAAGCTGTGCAAGGAATTTTCAAATCTAATGCAAGCTGAATTTGAGATGAGCATGATGGGAGAATTGAAGTTCTTTCTTGGATTACAAATCAAGCAGACAAATGATGGAATTTAAATCCATCAACAAAAGTATACCAAGGAGATACTCAAGAAATACAAAATGGAAAATGCAAAGCTCATGAAAACCCCTATGCAACCCAATGCAAAACTAAGCAAAGATGATGAAGGTAAAAAGGTTGACCAAACTGTCTACAGAGGTATGATTGGATCTCTACTGTACTTAACTTCAAAAAACCTGACATTCAATTTAGTGTCTATATGTGTGCTAGATTCCAATCTGATCCTAGAGAATCTCATCTTAAGGCTGTTAAAAGAATATTTAGATAATTACTTGGAACTACTAATCTTGGTTTGCTGTATTTAAGATCAAAAGAATACAGATTAGTGGGATATTGTGATGCTGATTTTGCTGGAGATAGAATAGAAAGAAAAAACACTAGTGGAGGATGTCACTTCATTGGAGCAAGCTTAGTCTCATGGTCAAGCAAGATGCAGACAACTATTGCACTGTCTACTGCTGAAGCAGAATACATCTCAGCTGCTAGTTGTTGCTCTCAACTCTTATGGGTAAAACATCAACTTGAGGATTACTCTATTTATGAGCATAACATATCTGTATGGTGTAATAATTTCGGTTCTATTTACTTAACTAAAAATCCAATTCAGCATTTTAAGGCTAAGCATATTGAAATAAAACATCATTCTATTAGGGATTATGTTCAGAAAGGCATCTTTGATATTAAGTTTGTTAAAACTGAAAATCAATGGGCTGATATTTTCACTAAACCCCTAGCAGAAGAAAGGTTCTTATTTATTAGAGATAATCTAAACATGCACTGTATTGTTGAATGACATGTCTGAATGTTAACCTGTCTATGATTTCCTGTCTGACTCTGCTGAGTCACTATGCTAGAACTCAACAGTTTTGTTAAAATGGTTATTAATTAATTAATGCCATTCCCTTATTCGAAGCTAATCATGTGCACGGTAGTTTACATATCTTGAAACCATGTTCTCATTATGTCTTAAGTGGGTGTTGCAGTTCCCTATACAAATCGTGCCGTTTTAAATTAAAAATGTCATTTTTCTCTCTCCTACTTTTATGACTATAAAAGACAATAGATCAGAAAGGTCGAACCTTTACGTTTTCAAAATTTCCAAAATCTCTGTCTTTTTGTCTCTGAAACCCCATTCTCTTTCGAAACCCTAAAACCGTGTTCTCTAAAAAATGGCATCATCCAAGCGTCTCTCTACAAAAGAAATCGCTGAGAAATACAATCTCAAGGCTACTGAGATAGAAAAGATCATTATGGGAAAGACTGTTGATCTTCAACAGATGAAGAAGCTAGGTATGGATGTCACTGAAGAACTGGAGTACTCCAAGTGGTCTCATTTCTTCGACATCAAGGAGCTTGTTCACCCTAAGCTCGTTCAAACATTTTGGAGAAATGCTATGGTTGTCACCAACAGACTCAACGGAATCAAGAGCTTTAAGACTGAAATGGGAGATAGAACCCTTCTCTTCCCCATTAGCTCTCTTGAGCTGGTCACAAAATGTCCAAGAATCAGAGCTGGTTTCACACCCAACTGGGAAGATGAAGTGGGAGTTGACAATGTCAACATTGCCATCTATGGTGTTCCCAAGCCTGTGAACCCTAAACTTGTCAACATGGTGGTCAAGTGTAGATTTCTGCACAAATTGTTGTTGGAATGCGTGATGCGAAGGAAAGGCTCACGAGACAGTGAGACCAAGATGGACAGATTTGCTCTGTACCACTTGATCCACAAAATCAAGGTTGACATCAACGACCTTATCTACATGTACCTTGAGACTCTGATAAAGAGAACCAACATGCAGACCTATCCTTATGGGATGCTACTGACAAGGGTCTTTAGGAAAAAATTGTTTGTTCCTAGTGATGTTCACTTTGTGGACATGGCACTGCCCATAGACAGGAATATACTGTCTATGATGGACATCAAGGGAATCCCTCTTGCTGATGAGGAGGAAGACATCAAGAAGAAGAAGAAGAAGAAGAAGAAGAAGAAGAAGAAGAAGAAGAAGAAGAAGAAGAAGAAGAAGAAGAAGAAGAAGAAGAAGAAGCCTGCTGTTGGTTAGAAGGAGGAAGAACCAGTGGTTTCCACTAATGAGTCAGAAGTCCCCATTTCTAATTGACTGTTCAAATCATCTAGAAAGGTAGCCAGACAAGACCAAATTCCAGAGCTGCAACCCTCAGTGTCTGAAGATTCTGCTGAAACAGATGAGCCCTTGAGGTTCTGGCTGAGAAGACCTTCTCCCAAGAGGAAGACTAGTGAAGCCAAGGAATTAGTGGATGTTCTAGCTCAACCGAGCAAGAAAAGGAAGCTGGTGAAGACCTTTGCAAAGGTTAGACAACTTGAGTTTGAGCCTAGCAAAGAAGAAGCATCTGCTCGGGGGAAACAGATAGAGCAAGTTCTGGAAGAACCAAAGAAGACCTTCATTTTGGGAATTATTCCCAAAAAGAGAAGATCTGGTTACCCAGTGCCTACAAAGATTGAAGTGCCAGCAGAAGTTAACACTGCAGAAGACCTATCTAGAGGAGCTCTGACAGTTGTACCTGAGGATGACCAAGTGTCTCATTCTCACAAGAAGTTGAAGATATCTGAAGAGCATACATCTCCTTCATTCCTTTCCCCATTACATCAAGGTATCATCACCCCATCTGTCTCCTCTCCATGTGCCCTTTTTATTCAACCTCTCTCTGTTGCATCTCTTCTTCCTTCACCTGTTCACTCCCTTCAAACTAAAAATTCGTCTTTCACTATTGTACCTGATGACTGTCAGTACACAGTTGTTCACAGGGACTCTTCTCCCAAAGAACAAACTGGCATATCATCAAGACTCTTTGTGTCTGATCTGTAATCTCTTTTCTTTGCAAGTATCTCACACGTCTCTGTCATCCTTTCTCTTCCACCTCATATTCTTAATCCTTGTAGAGAAGTTTTCTTCTACCCACCTATTGTTATCTTCATTAGAACATTAGTTGGAACTCACTATCCTGCTTCTGTTGTAATGCTACCTCATAGGTCTAGGTATTTCTTTATGTTGGTCACATGATCTAATTCTTTTTCTTCCATATTGATTCTTTATTACCTATCCCTCCCTCTGTTTTGGCTAAAACACCTCTTCCCCCACCTATTTAAATAACCATCACCAGACTTCCTCCATATTGGTTGCTAACCTGCCTATCTAGTATGCAGATTAAAAACAGTAAGAATCATTTGTCTGCTCATATTAGTGACTACCTGTCTAGATAAGTGAAAGTCCACCTGTCTGCTGACTAGGATTATTAACTTCTTTCAAGAGACGTTTTCAACCTGTCTCTCCATGAGTTTCTACACTTGTTTGAGGTTACTCATTGAAGAACCAAGGACCTAACAAGCTTTTGTAAGCTATCCTATCAAAAAGAGACTTGAAGCCTTCTCTCCTACTTAGTCTCACGCTTATCAAGAAAAGTCAGAAGTTACTCTCTCAAGCAACCTCGGATATTGGAACCAAAGACCAGTTAAAGAATGCTTCCAACGTGCTTTATTCCCTAGTACCTCTGGTCCTTACATGAAAAGGGAATTGTACTCAGCAAAGTACAAAAAGCTCTCTGCACAACTCTGATATGGCTGATTCACGATGCATAACGACTCTATTGCATTTAATGAAGTTCTGCTTGAAGCCAACATCATAGGGAATGTCTCTAACGGATTTTAAATGCTTGAAGACTATAAATACAGAAGTCATTGAAGATGAAGACATAGAGAATACATATAGCATTAAAGAGCCATTACTCTGCACATTAATTTCTTCATTCTTTCATTCTGTATTCTTCAATCATTTGAAGTTATTACGCAGACTTTCCTAAGCTTTACATTTAAATGACTCTCTGAGTGTTAGTGAAAGATCTATCTGTCTGAAGTTGTATTTACTTCAAACCACATTTCTCAAAACCTATCTTGGATCCTAAAGAGACCAGGTGTGCAAAGAATACTTGTGTTGGAGCCTGAAGAGGCTAGGTGTGCAAATAATACTTGGAGTCTGTAACCTGATCAGTTATAGTGGATAAATCTTGGTGCTGCAAAGGACTGGACGTAGCTCTTTGCTTTGAAGAGTGAACCAGGATAAATAATTGTGTCAACCTCTCTTTCCTTATAAACTCTTTAGTTGCTTTAGTTTTCTTATCAGTTTGTCAGGTGGTGTGTTTGTCTAAGTCACTGTTAAAATTTCATCAGACAGGTCACCTGTCTGTCCTGTATCTTTCCACTCGTCTGAACAAAGCTTCTGTATGCGAAAAGTTTTCAACTTTGTTTAAATTCTGATAAACACAATTCAACCCCCCTTCTCGTGTTTATAGTTGTCTATTTCAGTTGTATCCTTTCGGAACAACGTCATGAAGAACATAAACTTAGTCAAGGATAGACTAACGTCATTATCCCTCCAAACATTGGTTCTTTATTGAACCAAAAACACAAAACAACACAAGACACAACCAGAGAGAACACAACAAAAATGACAACAGACCAAAACCTCAAAGCCCAAAAAACTCGGCCAGCTCTGATACCAATAATGTAACACCAATTTGTTCAGATATTTCCTTGTTGTTGAGGATTGAGTTTTGTAAACTTGACCATTTGTTTTTTTTCCCCTACAATTGAGTGAAATTTAAAAGGAATGATCTTTTGCGGATCATATCTTCTTACTCTTGTGGGTGAAAAGTTATAAATTTTATGGCAGATGAAATTTTGATAATTCACATCAAATTTTTTTATGTCAACTAAATCAGAGTTACCTAGAGTGAGGGAATACACAAAAATTTATTGTGGCTCTCTTAAAGACCAAGATAAGTTTGGATTTAAAATCTAGACTCTTGGAAATTAAGAAAGGGACTTTATTAGGGCCACGTTTGTAAATATGTGGCTGTACAATGCATTTTTACATTTAGGAACCTATTAAAGAGACTTTTTGAGTAAAGAATATCCATTATTTTTCTATTCATTTAACTTTGTTCTGTTGAAAGAGTAAAGTCTAGGGATTGTTTTCTCTTCTTGAAAATTCTTTGTTCAAATTCTGAGTTCTTATTTACCATCGGTGTGTTAAAATCGCCACCATAAATGGGAGTCAAAGTTTTGAATTATTCAAATTTCCAAATCTATCGAAAAATCGTGTATTTCATTCTATTGACATTCAAATTATTTGTGTGTGCTTTGAGTCTTGAGAGTTTTAAAAGGGATTTGCCTTATTTGTTTTATCAGGTGGTTTAGTGAATACATCATAAGTCAGAGTGACAACCTAATCTATGAAATAATTCACGTCACGTTCTGAGAAACGTGAATGTTATGAATCTGGAGCACGAAATAAAAGGACCGGTTTCATGTTCATTTTCCTTAGATGAGTAAATTTCATGTACGGTTTTCTTTTTAGAGGGGTAGTATTGTAACACCATGTTTTTACTGTTTTTACTGTTTTGCTATTTTTACTGTTTTTCAATTATCGGTAGAATTTTAATTGTTTGTAATTTTTATATTAGATCTAGAAAATGATTTTTTAATAAAAGAAAATCATAATTATACTCTACCTTATGGTAGAAGCTTACGATAAAAATTTAGGTTTAAAACTTAGACGAAACACGGTTCGCGATTTCACTGACAATAAGATTTTACTAGTCAGAAAACCTAATTTTGACTCGTGAATGAAATGGTTTAGGTTTATATTTTATTTCCAACCATTATGGTTATTTTGAAATTTTCCAAAATAAATAGGTTATTATACGTTAGTCGGGTGAATACTCGACGATCGGGAATCAACGGAATCGAGAACGGAGGTGCACTGACAAAATCCGACGTCGGATGGATGAAGACAATGAGTCATAGGGGTGAGTCATAGGGGGTGAGTCATATGGATAAGTCATATTACATTCAATATAAGTAATGATGACTAAAATGTGAAAAGTCCAAAATGCCCTTAAGCTTGTATTGTAACTCCAAGTTTGCCATGACAACATTTTACCTTATTCTCCCTAGCAACTCATGGCCATCACCATTTAAAAGTCCATCTTCACTTCATTTCCTCCATTAGGTTCATGTTCTTACATTTTCACACAAAAACTCTTAAGTTCTTCATCAAAATTTTCAAAGGAAGTCTAAGATCTTGTTCATTTGTTAAAATTCCAAAGGTATAGCCTTATAGTCCATGATCATACCTTCACTTTTCATCACAAGTTTTCTTCTTAAATCCATGTTTTGTTCAAGATCAAATTTCTAGATCTAGAACTTCAAAAATCTCTAGAAAATCATAGAAAAATCCTTTTAATGTGAGATCAATTTCTATGATCTCCATATGACTTCTATTTTAATTATCCAAAAGCTTGAAAAATTTAGAGATCCCTAGCTATTTCTTCTTGACTTGACCGAACCTATGTTCAAGTGGGCTAGGATGATTTTCTTCAATCTGTAACTTGATTTCTTGTTGGTTGTTCATGGCTAGGTTTTGTGGGTTCAAAACCTTGTGATTTAGGCGAACAACATCCTTATACTACTTGACTTTCAAGTGATCTACAAGAGGTAAGGGGGGAGATTACTACTATCCTACCTTAATGTAGATATGTATGTGGTTTAAAGTATTTGTATGTTGTCTTGTAAATCCCAAGTGTTAGGATTATGCATTATTGATTTATATGTGTGTGATCCTCTTGGAGGATTTGATTTGATGTGAGGTTGTGGTATGATATGTCATATGGTTGTTTTGATTCTAATGACTTTAAGTTGGAATCAAGATTGTTGTTTGATTGACTTAGTAAGAAAAATGCCAAATATATTTATTTAAGACCATTCGGCCATAACTGAGTAATGGGGTTCCATGTTGATTTAATTTGTTTGAATAATTTTGATGAGGATTGAATGCATATATAAGAATAAAGAAATTTGTTTGGATTGATTTGGATGTGTATATTGAAAGATACGATTTTATGAGTCCTTAGGGAATAAAATGCAATTTCTGAGAATTTCAGTGGCTACAATGAAATTTATATTCTTGTGTGTTAAGAATGTAGTCCTTGATGAGACAAAACCATAGAAATTGGTTTGGTGTTAATTGGTCTAATACATAAAAAGTTATAAGCTTTTTTTATAAAAAAATGACCTTTTTGCAATTATTGTAAAATATTTAGGGCAGAAATGTAATTTCTGGAAATTTTGAGGGCAACTGAAAAATATGTCTAAAGAAGTTGGTTTGGTGTGATTTGAAGTTATAAATAAAAAGTTATAAGGTTTTAAGTGAATAAGGACCTTTTTATAATTAATGAAAGTTTAGGGACTAAACTACAATTTTCGAAAATTTATGTAATTGGACAGTTAGAAACTGTTTTTAATACCTATTAAACTTTTCTAAAACCCCAAAATGAGTTTTGGACTATTATAGTGTAAAATCGTGAAAAAGGATTTACGCGATTTACAGAATTAACGACGTTCGGTCAAATTCTTAGAAATTTTGCATAAATGGAGATTTAGATGTAAAATCAGTGTTTCAACATTTTCATATGAGTAATATAACCTAGGAGAGTAATACATTTGAGGTGAAGAACCATGTTTTCAAAAGTATGGCTTTTGGGTCTAAAACTAGTAAAAAGCGGCGAAACCGTTGTCAAACGTTTTTAAAGATTTTTTAGAAAACAATGATGTAGAGTTTGAAATTAGTATTCTAATACTTTAAAATAAGTATGGTAACTTAGAAAAGTGAAGGATTTGAGAAAAATAATTACATTTGTGAAAATATGGAATTTAAGTTGAAATACAATAAAAAACGGTAAAACAGTATTTTAAGAGTTTCGATGTTTTTCAAGAAACTGTTTTGAGGAACCTAAGTCATGAATGACTTAGTGAAAACACGAACGTAATAATTTATGGCATGGGGTGGAACCCGACCTTATGTCATAAAGTATGGATAATTCATTATCCATATTCCATAAAATTTAATGGATTCAGAATGATTTGTTTTCATAGAAGCCAAAGCAAAAGGCTCAATTAGAAAAGTGCAGAGAAATAAATAATTGGACTTGTGTTCCAATCTCATAATGCGTTAGGATGTTTAAACAAAGTGTTTTAAGATGTCTTTACACAAAGATGAAAGGTCACTTGAGAACATCCGCTTGATGTTAATAACATCTAGCATCTGAGAAAGCATGTTGAAAGAATTCCGATGGAATCAAGATGTCATTCGATGGAAAGACAAGAAGAATTCATTTTCTGGAAATTTTGCCTAACACACATAGTGAAACTATGTTCTGTAAGGCCGTTGTGCCTAGGAGAAGAGCTAACACTTTAATGTGGGTGCGAATTCCATAGTAGCGAATCATGCTTATTATAGTGGGTGTTAGGGTATGAAATACTCACATAGGCGCAGTTGGTAGCTCCTCCGTGGTGTGGTGATCTTGCAATGCACCGACATACTCGACTAGACACTACGTGTTTTCTGGTAGTGTAGGATGTTCCCGAAAAAGCCTATGACGTGCACTCCCTCTACTATTGACGCATTCTTTATTACCTAAGGCTGGTACCTCCGGATCAATCCTCCGAACCACTCTCTTCGACTGTTCGTAAAACAATGGTATAGGAATTCAGAGGTCATTCCTCAAGCCTTAGATGTCTTCTATCTAGGAAAACACGGTGTTGTGGTCATGTTTCTGTGAAACATTATTGTTTTGTTATGAATGTAGATATGATTGATAATTGTTAATTGTACGTACCAGAGAGTCGTACCACTGCAAGTCTGCCTTATGTGTAAGATAAATGGAAATATCACCTCCTTATTTTTATATTGCCTATGTCGGTTGGCTATGTGTCTTCTGTACTATTTTCGAGAAGATTGAGATGTCAAGTTGTCGCTTGGCTGACACATCGTAGAGATCGAGGTTCAAGCATGCGGACGATATGTTAGAGTTTTCTAGTGGATGTCTTCCAGACTGTCGATGGTTCGTAGACCATGTTTTTCCTCTTGGAAGAGGAAAGGGCTTAGTTTGAGAGTTACTATTATAGTAGCTCTTGTAGTGTCTTTTGTGACGACGTCGGTAGTGGACCCAAATAGAGTTTCCACTAGATCTCGTCAGTTGGGTTTGTCTTTCTCACGATGTATGAGAAAGGATTGTCTTTTCTATTTTAGTTTGGCCAACTGGGCATGCTTGGGAGTTAATGTAACTATCTATGGAGCTATGACTCCAAGTATCTTATATTTTAGGAGCTGTGTCCCCACATCTTTATGTTGAGTCTATACATTCGATGATTTATGTTTATGAGTCGGGTTGGGTATCATGTAAATGATTTTCGAACTTATGATCCCAATTGTGATAATGGAATCTTTGATTGTCCATTCATTTAAAACAAAATAGTTATACTTACGACTTACAGGGACTCGATGAGTTCCTCAAGCCTTGGCCAAACAAGAAAAGAACAACCAGTTAGTCTCTAGATCCAATAATAGGAAAGGAGACTAAGAGAGTGGGATGACAACGTTACCTCAACGACATTGGCGCGCATGACTTCTCTCCCAAACTGACTCACAAACTCCAAGAACTTCAAAGGGTTCGAGGGAAAGGAAAGGGAAGAGGTTTCTGTCACACCAGGATTGCCCAAAGTGCCAAAACTTACCTAGGGTCAAACATAACACACATGTAAGCACTTAAAGGCTTATAACACGAAAACAGGGTGTTACAACACATGCTTTTACTTAAGGCACGTTTGATTTTTATTATTCCTAGTATTAGCCTAAATAGCCTACCCTTTGATTTTAACTTTATGTGTGAGCCCTTTGAGCTTGAGCCCCTTATTCAGTTACTAGCCATATTACAAGCCCTATAACTTGAAAAACAATAATTGTCCTATCTAGGTGGAGTTTAGGGTTTGCCTTTCTTGAACATATGCTCGTAACATAAGTTTGGGGGTGGCTTGAGGACAAGCACCTTTTTAAGTTTGGGGGTGCAATACAACAAAGTGGTCTATTGTCAAATGACTGAGTTTTACTGAGTTATGTTCACTGTAATTGTGAAAAAAAGAGAGAACATGAATATAACAAATGGCTTAAAATGTGAACCTGTTCTCTGTTTTCATAAATAAATAAAAAAGAGAAAAGAAAAGAAAAGAAATAAGAAAAAGAATGAAGGGATGAGGAAACTAGAAAGAAAATAGTACCCCCTCATTGGTACTGAGATTGTTGTGGTGGTTTGTGGAAAGCATTTGGTGTGGAACACGTTGTAGGGAAAGCATTTCTTAACTCCGCCTAGTGTTAGCCACTTCCCAAAAATGTATCCTACCCTGACCTAAGTCCCATTACAACCCAATAAAAATCCTCTAGCAGTGTAAAGCTTTGATTTTGTTCTAGTGATTTAGAAGCTTGTCAAGCTTATGATAGAGATGCATGTGGATGATGACTGAGTGAACCCATTTACTTATGTGAGTGAGGAAGAACACACTATTCTGAGTGCTTATTGCTGTAGCATGTTATTCTGGGCTGAAAATGATGAAAGTCGTGAAAATATGCTGGCTAGTGATGCATGAGTGTTGAGGAGATAAGAGGTTTTAGTTTGTGGTGCATGATGTTGCTTTGAGAAAAAAAGGATTTGTGATCTATCAGTCTTTTCTGCATGCTAGGTCATTGTTGATTTTTGTGTTTTTCTTCTTTTGTGTCTTTCTTTCCATTACTTAAGGACAAGCAATGATTCAAGTTTGGGGGTGTGATAACTGATAGAAATGAGAGTTATCAACTCTTTCTTAGCTTGAGTTTTTGTAATCTTTGAGTATTTTATGTGGATGTTTTAGGTGTTTTAAGTTAGTTTAGTGTAGTATGTGTCATTTTATAATTTTCGTTTAATTTTCTGTTTGAGTGTCTAGGAATACGCTTAATGTGTTTCTTGAGTGTTGTTAGATTTTTTTTGAAGTTTAGACAAGCTGCTGGAAAATGCTCTGGGCATGCTGCAACATATGGACATGAACACCTTATCAGAAAAGGACAAAAACGGGACCACTTTCTCTCTCATGCGGGTCCGCCCTTAATGCCGAGGACGTGTCCCAGTCATGTGCCTAGGGTTTCGCACTGTTACACTCAAGGAAATGGGCAAAGAAACTTGTTTTAATATTATTTTGGTTAGCCCAAAAATAGGAGAGAGAACAGGGCCTTTGTAAAAGCCTAAAAAGGAGATATTCCCTTACTTTTTAAGAGGAGGTTGCCTCATATCAGAATTTTGAGACCTAGAGCAACAGCCAAGGGTCTCCTTCTTCCTCTCCATAGCCTCCATTTTCGTGCTTCCATTGTAATGGCTTTTCCTCCTATTTTCTATTTCGTTTCCAGATTTTGTAAGCTCATTTTGAGCTAACTTGTTGCAGCGTCTGGTATGCTGAACTTGTAATGAATAGTTAATGTTATGTGATGCTTTGCTTTTGCATTTTCTCTTAATCTATGTTTGTATGTTGTATTATTTAAGCTTGGCCATCTTAAGTAGAACTTGAGCTTTCTGAACTTGGAAAAGTTAAGTTAAGTGGATTTGGTTAAGAGATAAGGGTTAAGTCTCTAATTAGAAAATTAGTAGATGTTGAATGGATTAGGATTAATCATTCAAGTCCTTCAGCTAGCTGGAACGTGCTTATTAATAAGAGGGTGTAATTAATATGAATCCACAAATAGAAAGTGTTTAATGAACGTTATCCTTCAAGTGTTGGAAAACACAACTTTAATTTCCTGGAGCTAAATGTTGCAGCATCACGAAGCATAACTGAAGCTAATTTGAAATTACAAGGGATCATACGTGTAGTTGTTTCACCATCTCTTTTCACAAACCCTTTTTATTATCTTGTTCTCTTATTACTGCCTTTTAGTGTTGTCCTTTTTAATATTTGAAAATCAACATTTTCACACACTATTTTGTTACCCCTTAATCTTAACTACCAAGAACAAGTAATCTGAATTTTGGTAATTGCTACAACATTCTAATCCTTGTGGGAACGATCTCTTACTTACTCTTTATTACTTGTTATTATTGTGTATACTTGCACATTGCACAAATTTTCCAACAATAACACTTCACACAAATTCTAGACAAAAAGTACTTCAAATTGTAGGAACAGGCTTCTATAGCAATGAGGTCCCTTGAAATACCATCAAATGATAAAATTTCTTATAACTGTTAATCTCATCTTGGCCTAGCTTTGTAAACCCAAATTTACTGGTCCATATTGATTCAGTCTCCTTAGCAGCAGGTAGGAAAAGGTGTCTTATGTTTAAAGATCCAAGTAACCTCTGAATGCAAGAGAATATGCACTGAAAGTATCCTTGTCCTTGGTAATCTCCAATTGTCGCCACTAATGGAAGCTTGGATACTTCTGGCCCAAAGACAAGAAATAACACTTGGTTGACAGTGAGCATTGCACAGTACATTCCTCCAAAATCTTGACCCATGATGTTCCTTCCAAATATCATTGTCGGAATGAAATCACGACCAGAATTAGAATCAACTTTTGGATCAAACCTTTCATGGAAGATGGCAACATCCTTCGAAAGCACCTGCCTATTTTCAACAGAAGCATCCAATTTCCAGTTGCTGAACATTATCCACTGCTGAACCTACAAAGTAAACATGTCATTAAAGCTTATAATGGAATACCGAAAGAAATCATTGCTCATCTTTCTATATTTTTATAACTTCCATTCTTCTTTTTATATTTTTTTTAAATTTTCCTGATCTCCTAAAAGTCGGCTATGCTGCTTAAATGTTGTTGTTTTATGGTTTTGGAATCATTATTCATTATTTTTTTTTTGCTTTCGATAGGTTTAAACTCGCTTTGTCACCTATCGTTCTTGTCATTTACCATTGAAATTGAAGAAGGGAGAACACATGGAGCAACCATAAATAAAGGTAATATATTGCTTCTGAATTATAAAGTCAACGAAAAAGGAGAGTAGCTTGTTCCATGTAAAATTGAACATAATTTATGGCAAAGCAACATATAATCATAGATGCTTAATTACAATAATTCTTTCTTTCTTTGCTCAACCATGTTCATTACTTAAATGCGATACATTATAATACGTGAATCATTCATTAGACAACAACCAAAAACAGATGGTAATAGATGTTTGGTATTTCAACACTCCATTTGTGCTTATAAAAAAAACACTCCATTTGCAGAAGTTTTTCAATGAAAAGGGAAATTATTAAAAGAATTAACAAGACACCCAGTATAAAGGAGTATTTGCTAAATACATTGCTAAGATTTACATACAAAAAATATAAAGGAACAAATTTTCTGCTCACATACCTTATCCACATTTTTTAATGAAGAAGCATTCAAGATTTCCTTTTTTTGAATTGAAATGGAAAATTTTAGTTCAAGTGCACTTTCACAATGAAGATAGGAAAATGAGTATTGAAATGGAATTTTTTTTTTCAAGTTCACTTTCAGAATGAAGAAGGGAAAATGAATGTTGAAATTGAAAATTTTGGTTCAAGATCACTTTCAGAATGAAGATGAGAAAATGAGTTACTCTATTCTAGTCTAGTATCCTTCACAAGAGAGATAGTATATACTCTATATATAATCAAATCTTAGGAAATCATATTTTACAATTAACTAGAAAAAGCATGGTTTATACTAATTTTCACAGAAACTTTCAATTTTATCAGATGAAGCCAACCATGAAAGTGCATTCTGCTTTATAAATTTAAAAGTAGAAATTTATACAAGGGATCAAGAAAAGTACCTTAGGAAAACCAAGGTATCTCCTAGTAATAGTCGTTTTGAGGTCACAAATGTCCTCCATTCTGTAGTGAGAAAGTGCCTTTTCGATTGACCTGATCATATTTCCCAAAGGGATTGTAAGTAAGATATGCAACAATAATAGAGCAGATATAAAGACCATGTAATGTAACTAGTATTCCTCATTCTATGAAAACCATGAAATTCATTCAGTACAACTAAAATATAAATATAAAAAGAAGACTTCCAATGGAAAATCGAAATTACTACCTCTATATACTGGGTGAAACTTCCATTCAAAACCTTGCAAGTCCTTCGCTATTAAGTCCTGGATCGGGGTTGTTTGGGTCATGTCCTACAATATATAAATGGAAAGCATTAAAAAATTGAGGAAAAATTAATTTTTTTAATTAAATATATGGAATAAGCGGAAGCTGAAAGAAACTCAGTTAAATACCAATGGTGGTAAGCACTCAATAGCATGCTTCCTCATAATTGAAAATCCTCCATGTGTGCTAGTATCTGAGGTAGTTAATATTTTGCAAAACGAGTAATACTTTTGTTTTGGGGGCTCAAGAGAAATTGTATTTGGAATTATAGGTTGAGTTAGTTGCATAAAAAAAAGATTATGAGCATATACCAAGGTATGAAATTACCTCCTATGTTATCTTAATCTCGTTTCACCAAAATTACCCCAAAAATTTTGGTACCTCCTATGTCATCTTGCTCTTTTTTCACAAGATAAACCCCAAAAAGTTTGGTCTTGACATCACCTCGGGAGCTACTTGAACAATGTTTTAACTTATAATTATTCGCACTCTCCTAAGATACACATTCAACTTATTTATGTTTCCAATATTCTATACATTTATGGTCGGGATCTTGAGTTCAATGCCAAAGAAAAAGTTTGTAATGAAGGAATAAATCATGAGAAAATAGAACATAATTCCAAAGCAACATATTATGAGGGTCATCTAAGTTTTACCACATCAATCCAAATTAATCCAACGGTCATTGAATGAACTTGACCATAACAAGGTATGTCAATCTAGTTTTGTACAATATGTTTAACACCCCAATTTTTTGTTGTTTTGTAATATCGGTAATAAATATATAAATATATATTTTTATCCGGGACTTAGAAAATGATTTTGGATAAACCAAGGTCATTTCCTTGTTATACTTATTATCATAAGGTTACGGGGAAGTTTTTGGTTGAAAATTCAGACAGAAACCGGTCTGACGTTTTGTGTTTTCACTGACAGTAAAAGTTTACTGCTCAGAAGACATAATTTTAACTCTTGAACGAGATGAAAAATGTTTTTATCATATTTACTACGATACTGGAAGTTTTGAAAATTTTGGTAAAAAAAATTAAAATATTATATTTGTTGCGGGCGTATACGTCGAGATATCTCTAGGAAAAGCTTGCGCCAGATGAATCGAGGAGTTGACAACATAGCTGAGATGATGGATTTGACCGACTTGACGAGCATTTATGACGAGCTTATCCGTGTCATAATGGCCATAATGGTGCATTTATGACAAAGGGAATTTTTTTCTATGAAATGGCCATTTTACCCTTGTCTTTTTATGACAATTACAAGCCATGCCATTGGAAAATTTGACCAAATGTTACCCAAAACTCACGGCTCCTTCCTCCATTCCAAGCACTTGGACATCACTTTTTCTTAAGCCATAAATGAGCATTTATGTTAAGTGGATGAGTCTTAGGCAAAACCATTTTCTTCTCATCAATCACCCGAAACTGCCACGAAATTATGACCAATTTCTGCTCTTAATATCGAAAAACTTTCACCATGAAAGTTGTTCAGCTTTATTTCTTCTTTCCAACGACATAAAGATCATCCAAAACGGACAAGTATGTTGAGAGATATGCCCAAATTACTAAAACTGTTCTAAACCCTCACCATGTTCATATTTTCCCTTAAGTTTCTCAAGAACACCATGAGAAATTTGTGAAGAACAACATCAAGATCATCCTTTTCTTTGATCATCAAGAGGTAGTCTCTCTTAATCTTGCTATTCTAAGCTTTTCTCTTCACAAGATTCTTGAGTTTATGCCTTTGATCATCATGCTCTTCATAAGATTCAAAGTTCATGAAGCTAACTTCAAAAATTCATAACTAATTCTAGAAAAATCCTTTTGACATGAAACCAATTGCTATGATCTTATAATCATCTCTATTTTCATCATCTAGAAGCATAAGATCATGAGAAATTTCTTTCCTTGATTTCTGGACTGGGCCGAATCTAGGTCAATATCATGTTCATGGATTTTGTTTCATTTTCATGTCTTGATTCATGATTCAATCTTCAAGTACCTTGATAGTTCTTGTATGTAAGTGCATAGAAGATCAAAAATCAAACTCTAACCTATTTGTTTTAATCAAGGCCGAAACCCTAGGTATAAACACTTGATGGTTTTGTTATTCAAAAGTTGTTTGTGACACTTGAATCCAACTCTAGGTTTTGTATGTTGGTTAAATCCAAGAGTTGAGAAAATTTTAAAACCTCTAGCCTAAAATCTTGAGAAAAACAGAAACCCTAGTTCTTGGAGCTAGATGAGTTTCATTCAAAGTTCTTGGTTCATGATCTTAGATTAAGGACTTAATCATGTTTAAGTTACTTATGGATCATAAATCCCTAAGTTAACAAAATTTTAATTTTCCCTAACCTAGAAAAGTTGTTGAGGCCGAACCTTAACCTCCATGAGTCAAGTATGTTTTTGTTTGATTTGATTTATTTTGGTTACAATTCGTTATGAAGGAATCGATTGGATTGGTTTGACCTAAAGCCGACGAAGGAAACCGGATCAAATCGGGAGATTATTTGAAACCGTTAGTTTGAGTCTTCAAGAGGTAAGGGGAGCTTACCTGAGGGTTTTTCTCAATAACTATTTGCATGTAGTATGATTTATATGATTTATATGTGGTTGTGGTTATTTGTTTATGTTGTTTACGTTGTGTTGTTTTATATGTGTATCAGTGATTTATCTGCTTTTAATTTATTTAATTATCTGCAGTAGTATATTATATTGCTATGATGCATGATCTGCCTAGTGATATAAGTTTGATGATGTTGTTGAATGTTGTTTGAGAGGCCTGACAGTGGTCAGTGCACAACCGATTAATCAGATACAAGATTTAATAAGCTGTGAAAAGTATATTCAACGTTTTATGAGGAATGTTGGAATATAATAGTGGTGGAAAATATTATTTTGAAAAATAATGAGTTTTTGAGAAATACTATTATTTTAAGGATTTATTAGTGTAAAAGAAATTTATGAGTCACGGTGAGAGCGTAACCGTGAAATTTTTTTAGTGCTGCTAATTTTTACGCAAGAAATTCCGAAATATTATAAAAAGTTATTTTGTGAAATTAATATTCAAAAATACTTTATAAAAATAAAAAAAATAAAAAAATAATATAATAATATAAAATAAAGTCAAAGTTTGACTTAAAAAACATTTTCTTGGAAAATGATAAACGACGGCAAGTTTCGAAATTATTTACGGTGAAAGTTTAAAAACAGCAGTACTTAACTTAAGAATTGATTTAATTTTTAGAGTTGAAGTTTCAGTAAAAGAGTACTTGATGATTGGACGTTTTATAAACGAATTTCAAGTAGAAAAGATTTTCTGTAAATGAGTTTACTCAATGACGTATTTCCGGTAACTTGGATAAGTTGCGGAGATCTTATTTTGGATTTGTTTTCATAGACGAAAAATGACGTAAACGACGATATAGAACTTAGTAACCGAGATGTCGGGGTACTAGTGTTCTTATGACGTTATCCTATTTTGGATTTGTTTTTCACAGACAAAAATGACGTAAACGACGATATGGAACTTAGTAACCGAGACGTCGGGGTACTAGTGTTCTTATGACGTTATAGACTTGGTGTCTAGTAGGTAGACGGTGTGTCTACTTTACGACGTAATAATCGACGGTAAAAGATTTATGATGTTTTCTATTACCACGAACCTAAGACTGATTGCAAGGTCTAGGGGCTTCATGATTGAGCACTCGGACTTTGAGGTCATGTGTTGTTAATAAAAGTTGTAAAGATGTTTAAAACGATGATGGGTCATAAGCTTTTGAGAGCTTTGACAAATAAAGATATAACACAAAGAAAAGTGTTGAGAATAAAATGTTTTCTTGCATGCATTTTGGCAGACGTGCCTACGAGGTTAATCATGATATCTTGATGATATTCATGTCTCGATGTATTTGTTAATCATGGTATCTTTATGATATTCCTGAAATCGAGGTGTTCATTGTGCCTTTGGGTAATCGACGTACAATGAAATTCATTGTGCTCAAGGAAATCGACGTATAATGAAATCAGGGTATTTTATGATATTCATGTAATCGACGTATTCATTGCGCCTTTAGGCAATCGAAGTATAATGAAATTCATTACGCCTTGGGCAATCGACGTGCAATGAAAAAAATCCATAAATAGACGTTCTCACTGTTCCGGACAGTGGGCTATGGTAAAATCGACGTGCCTCTGTTGGCAAAACGTGCCTCTGTTGGCAAAAATCGACATGCCTCTTTTGGCAATCGAGCTTGATCAGCTCATTTTAAAATGACGTTGGGGGTCTCCGGAGATTAGGTATGAATGTTTAGATGATGTTTTGAAGTGTTCATGCATAGTTTTTCAACGTTGATGTTTGGGGTGTGAAACCCATTAATAAACGATGTGATATATTATGAATGAGTACGTTGTTATAAATATGTATATGTGTATGTGTCTTCTTTTGTGTTGCGCATTTAGTTATGGTGATAAATCCATATATTGGTGTCTCACCCTTACAACATATATCAGAGACGTACAAGGGGTATGATCCCTCCAAGAAGAAGAAGGTTGTCTAGTTCGAGGCATGCTGTGCTGCTCCGGTTGGCTGTAGTGTCTGTTAGCTTCGACCAGCTTAGGTCCTATTATGTTTTGAGGATAAAACTGATTATGATTTAGGTATAAAAACATATGAGGCAGTATAGTTGTATGACTTATATACATTGTGTATTTATGGGTGACTGGATCTCGTTATTGTTGTTATGAGGTTAAAGGAAAAAGAAAAAATTTTATCACCATATTTTTAAAAGATGAACATTGAGAAAACATTATTTTCCGAAAGAAACCATCAAATTAAGTTTTATTTCCGCAAACGGGTAACCATGTGATGACCTGAGTTTAGGGTGTCATAGTAAAGATATGATCCAAACTATGAGATTGTAATTCTACATTATAAAATATATAGAATGTTTTCTCAAAAAAAATATATATATATATATATAGAACGTTGATATTATTTCAGCTTAACAAAGGCATGATATTTTTAAGATTGATGAGTTTGCATTACATGTATAAGGGATGACGAAAGGAATCCAAACATTTCATGACCGTTAATGCTTTGTCGAAGCTCCAATGGACGCAATGCCTCACCTAGAGTCCTTCGTTTCATGATTTCATGATTTAGTCTCTCAAGAACGGTTTCCCAGTACTTATTTGTGAAATTATCACTTTGTTTCATTTATATTTTTCAGATTATCATATTCTATAAATTCAGACAACTGTGCCACAACATAAACTTTCTATTCAATGAAAAATTAGCAGCCACTGAGCCCTCCAGAAAATGTACAAGGAAAAATCAAAACAAGCGTAGAAGAAGGCAACAAAACAGTTATCCAAACAATACATAATGAAACATGTATAACTTACACAATTTAAAATGAATGTAGGACTATTTAGAGAAAAGTATAGCAAAATAAAGGAATCTTCCCAGGACGAAAAAAAATGAATAGAAGTATAAAGAACAAAATAGAGAAAATGAAAATATAATATCTCAACTCCCTAATATCTGTGAAAGCTAGAAAAAGAACCCCCGCCCACCCCTATTAGTATAGGACCTACTTGTCCACAAAAGAAAAACATATCATCAGTGTTGAAACTTTAGTAGAATCTATTATAACATGTCATAGTTTTACTTGAAGTGTTCGATTCTCTTTTAGTTTTTTACATGGCAGAGATCTATACTTAATGCACTTTGGATGAAGCGGGTTTTATCAATGAGTAGAATAAATGAAAGCTGCCTTCTGAAGTTTTTTTCTAAAGTAAATGCAAATCTTACTTTAATAAAATGTAGGAATAGTGTGGTATGTTCTTTAATAATACAAGTATCCTTAAAAATAAAAGTAAGAAAATGTTGGATTTTTTTACATATTTGGGAGTAATATGAAATGTTTGGATTGGGAAGAAAGAAGACAACGAACATTGAGTAATTGAAATAATTGTCCAAGGTTTTGCAGGTTTAAATACGTAATCTAGCCAAATACGCAAGCTTACCCTTTTTTTTGTCTTTGACTGGGTATCCCATAGGCTTAGCTGTGAGACAAACACTCGGTAGGGACTGTCAGGTAAAATCATCAAAAAGTGGTGGCTCTAGCATTCGCACCCTAATTTTGTAGGTAGAATTCACATAAAGATGTCGTATACTTCTACTGTGACTAACCACTTCAAGTACATAAAAGATCACCTTTAATTTGCAAAAGATATTAATGTGAATTACTGTGTAATACTCAACAAAAAAAATTTAATTAGAGTACTAAAATAGAGTCATGAGACATATTATTTGAGGTTTTGTCCTTTTTACCCCTAGTGTCAAGTTATGAGCGACTTAGTGCTAGGGACCTTTTTGTAAGTGTAATGGTTAATTAATAAAATAAGGGGAAAAGAGTTAGAGTGTTTTTAGAACCCTAACTTCTAAAAATCAGATTTCTCTGGAGAAAAAGGGGAAGAAGACGAGGCGGGTCAAGATCATAGAGACGTGCTCTTGGTGCAAGGAATCAAATCTCAGTCTCCTTTTTCCTTTCTTTTTCATTGATTCAGGTGAGGGGATGTAGGTTATGGGTAGAATTTAATTGGTTCAATTGGGGGTTAATGGTAGCATGTGATAGAGTAAGATTTGCTGAAATAATATTGATGATGATTGATGAGTTTATATTCTGGAATGTTAGATTAAGTGATATTCTTTTGTTTGATTTTATCATATTGCATTGTTGGTGTTTCCGAACCTTCGCGTGAATGGGTGTGGATTTTGGGTTGCGTAGGTTTTATCGCTGCGCCTGCAAATTGATTGAACTTGAACAGATCGAGTGTATCATGCCATGTAAGCTTGGCACTTGTGTTTAATGTAATTGTTATTCAAGTATTTTTATTAAATTCTCATGACTCATTGCTGAATGTTTGATTTCTGGGCAAAATTGGTATATTTGCCACGATAGGATGTAGAACCCTATTGTCATGGCCTCAAGCAACAGGCGCACAAGCTATAGCAATGTCAGCAACTTTGAAAATTACAATAAGGATTTAATAATATAATAATGGATAGATTTCAAGTAAAATAGAAATAGAGAATATGCTATTATGTACACCTACGAAGTGTGTGCACTATGGATTTTAAGTATTGCATATTTTGTATATAAGTATATATATGTTTGATTCTAAAGGTACTGTTACGTGTGTGTTATATATATATATATATATATATATATATATATATATATATATATATATATATATATATAATTTAAATTTTGCTTTATGGGTACCATTTGCTCTATGATCTATATATTTTATACATACTGTATTGTAGCATTGGCAATGAGGAACAAAGTGTAACTAAAAGATTATGTGATTAGTAAATGTATGAGAAATATACGTTGGTTCTATGTTTAATGATCCTTTTGATTGTAATGGATTCAGAGGGCAAGATTGTGTTCTGTAAATTAATTATGTTGAGCACATTGAGTAAGACTTGGTGTATCCGACCGGTCCGCGGAACCGACCGGTATATAAATGCGACCGTCGGAGAAGGGGACTCTAGTGAAAGAACACTGGAGTTTGGAGGGTAGTTACACAGTGACCGAGGTCACTTGCCAGTCAACGGATCCAACTGGGATATAAATGTGGTCGTCGGAGTGGGAGTCTTTACTGAACAACTCCAAATGGAAAACAAGCATCTTACTCAATGGTTAAATGATTGTAATGCAACTTGAGAGTTGCAATGATGATATGGTTTGAGCACGTTGTAAGGTGTGACATGACATATGTAAATATTTATATATTTGATATATCTGGTTGCATTTGCACACCCTCACTGAGTTCTGGGACTCACACCCACCCTTTTTTTTTTTTGTTCAAATTCAGGTACTCCACAAGGGAATCCATCTCAGGGAGTCCATGCACAAGAGTAGTGTGGGCAGTCGTTGCATCTTGGTTATATCTTTGGTTTTTGATTAGTCATATGAGATAGCTCTTCGTTTGTTTGAAAATTTGGGACTATTTCCTTTTTGGTTGTAAACTGTTTCTTTCCATTTAAACTCTGGATGTAGACTCAGGGCCACCTTGGCTTATTGTTTTGGAATAATCATTTACTGTGATTTTACGTTGGTATTATATAATTACCTATGTTGTGATGTGACTTATGCGTGCTTGATATGCCTTGGGAATGAAACATCAGGGTCTTATTCTGGCCGGACAGGAACGCCTAAGTTGGGTCTTGACAAAATGGTGTCAGAGCCAATGGTTATAGGTCCTAAGCAAGATTAGAAACTAATGAATTCTGTAACAATTCTCGAACCCGGGTAGGAGTTGTGCCAGAACTCATTAGTAACTAGTCTGCAATTATTTGAAAGAAATCCATAAAATAATGAAGATCTCATATGACTATTCGGAAGCAGCGACCTGAGATGGATGGTGTAATTACTTTTGATAGGGGGTTGATGTAGGGTATTTATGTATTAAAGAAAACTTAAATATGGTGTTTGTTTTAATTTTGAAGGATGGCAAGAGGTAGAGGAAGAGGAACTGTCCGATCTCGCGGAGGCAGTGCAAGGCCTCCTCAAGGCGGAAATCAGCACCCACCACAACAGAAGGTGGTGATCCCAGAGGCTCTTAAGGCAACCTTGCAACAAATAGCGTAGGGGATTGCTTCGATACAAGGAGCCTTGGCAGGAGATGGTGGCGGAAGAACTCCGACTCCATCATAAGGTTGGGTTCCCCCTCCATCACCTTCCACGACACGAGAATCTCATGAGTCTTATGCGAGCACAGAGGCTGGAAGTAGGAGCGATGCAACACCTAGGCCGAATCAGGAGGCCAACCTTCAAGCTTCATTGACTGAGTTCCGTAAGATGAAGCCGCCCACTTTTGCAGGAACTGATTTCGATCAGGACCCGTCCTTTTTCTTAGAGGAGGTGGAGAGATTGTTAAGGGCTATGGGATGCTCATTTGAGAGATCTGTGGAGTTGGCCGGTTTTCAGCTGAACGGTGCCGCTCGAGAGTGGTACACGGCATACAGGGCACAGAGAGAATTGGATGCTGAGAATCTAGAATGGAGGCATTTCACTACTGCTTTTATGGAGACCTTTTTACCCAGAGGTGAGCGAGAGAAGAAGGCTCGAGAGTTTGAAGTACTGAAACATGGAGATAGGACTGTGATGGACTACCGAAATGAGTTCTTGCAGTTGTCTAGGTATGCACCACATTTGGTGAGTAACCCTCAGCAGCGAGTGTCACGATTTGCTTATGGACTTCAGTTCAACATTGGAAGATATGTACCGATTCTGGAGAATGCCATATTTGAGCAGGTAGTCAGCTTGGCCATCAGGTTCGAAAATGTTTTGAATGAGGCTAAAGTTGAATTCAAGCAGCAACCGAAAAAGAGGAAGACAGAGCATAGAGACGAGGCCTCCGGGGTGAAGTCAGGACATCATCGAGGTAACCAGTGGACACATTCTGGTAAGGTGAATAGTTGTTGAGTCACCGGCAAGTGTATCGGGTCGTCGTAGTAATAAAATAAACACGGTAAGTAATTACCGAGGTCGAACACAAGGATTGGGCTACCAATTCTACCAAATTTCAAGAAGTTCGAAACGTTTGACCAAGCAAGGCAAGTGGTTAAGGAGAGAGAAAATAGGATCGCAATTCAAATCAAAAATTCAATTAGAGAAATAGTATTAAAACCTGAAATTAAACATCTAAGGTCACAAATCCACCTAGCCAATCATGCATAGTACCCAAGTGATGATGATTCCCTCCCTAAGTTCAATTACAATGTCAACCAGGATCCCCAAATTCTCCTAATGACACTGTCGTGCTCAATAGGACGTATTCAACGATAGAGTTAATTACTTACTAGGTCTTATAACCCAATCATCAAACTCTATTAAATCTGGTTCCTATAAGGTTGCACCGATCTCCTATTCACTCTCGTGCAATATTCGATCAATGATCCCAATTCAAGTTCTAAACGCGAATTGCCTACTAAGCCTCATCAACGTTAACTAGTCAATCACGCATGCATATGATCAACGCAATTAATTCAGAATTGGAAAACATGAATTGAGATAAAGGAGAGAAACATACATCACATCGAACTACACCGTCATGGGTGGTTTCATTGATCCCTTAGACAAGGGGATTAGCTCCTCATGCTTGTAACAAGACACAAACACTTGAATTTCATCCTAATTGTACAATAAGAAAAGAAAATAAGGAGACGCAGCTTCAGAGAATCAAAAACGATCTAAAAACAAGTGGTTGACAAAAAGTTCTTCCATCTGCCCTAAAACAGCAATTTATAGATTTCAGATTCTGCGCGCGCTCGCGAGGCGAGTAGCCTCTCGCGACGCGAATATTGAGTTTTGGTTCCATCTGGATTTGAATACTTGCGAGGCGAGGTAGTGTTTCGTGAGGCAAGACAGAGAGGATGACATTTCTGGCACAGTCAGACCTTCAGACTCGCGAGGCGAGATGGTGATTCGCGGGGCGAGACAGAGAGGGTGACATTTTGTTGTTCAGGCTGGTCTTCAGGCTCGCGAGGCGAGCTCCTGTTTCGCGAGGCGAAACCTCCAGAATTGCTTTTCCACTATTTTCTTCATTTTCCTTGACTCTAAGAGCTTCACTTTTAACCTGAAACAATAAAAGAAAACGAAAAGCGTAATTCTACTCAAAATAAACTAAAAACTACTAAAAATGCATAAAACGAGTCAAAGTCTAACTTAGGAACAAAACAATGCCAATTTGGGAGATTAGCGAGGGTGACTCGCCAAATTAGGTACAAAATATACCCCTTTTCTAGCTGGAAACTAGATGAGCCAGAGGCTTATCAAAACACCCCAAACTTAAACCTTGCTTGTCCCCAAGCAAGCTAAAACTCAAAAAGACTCAAGACTTGGCAAGCTTAAAGGATTCAATCAATTTCGCCCAAATTTCATGCAATCTTAACAAAACAGTTTTTCTTCAACGATTTCCCCCCTTGCATCAATGTAATCCTCACATTCATTTACTTTAAACAATTGAGAACTTCATCATTCATGCAGTCATTAATCTAGGTTGAGGATCAAAGTTACACACAAAAAGGGAGATCACCAAATTCAACCAATTGCCTTCCTCACAAGGGCATTTAGTATTTCACTCATTCGCTCAAATTTTTCTAGGCTATCAACTTTTCACTTAATTTCACATTTCAAGAGCACTTGCCATGAATATGATTTTCATCTCAAAAATAGTTCCCACGAAAACATGCATGCAACATCAAAAGGTCTTTTAAAGGTTGTAATGGGGTCTGGCTAAGGGTAGGATATTCAAGAATATTAGGCTTAAGTCCCTAGGAACTAAGAGAGCATGAGCATTTCGACACATTGAACTTCCACTCAAATTCCTTTTTCCATTTTTCTTTTTGCCTTGGGTGACTACAGCCTTTTCCTTGCTAAGCTTTTTGTTTTACCCCTTTTTTTCTTGGCAATTTTTTTTCCTTCTTCCTTTTTTTCTTTTTGCCTTGGGTTTCAACCTTTATTTTTTTTCTTCTTTTTCTCAGCCCATAATGACATATCAAACCTTGTAGCCACCCCAAACTTAGTTTCTTACAACCCTTCTCTTGCTAGGTTTCCATGCTCTCCTAATCCTAAGATTGGGTTAACATGGTTTTTTCCAGATTTTTTGGCTTATAACATCGGGTCATCAAGAAGCAATAGGCTAATTAGGCTCAATGTGGCTAACTAGGGAACATGCATTAGGGATGGTTCTTTTTAGTCCAAGTAGCTTTTTCAAAGAAAATTTCCTAAATCATTTGATGCAACATATAAACATGCAAACCATGAAGAGATTCAAGTAAATCCAGGAAAGTGCAACTTAAAAGTGATTCACACAATCAAAAACAATGTTGGAGGCTCAAATCCTCACCTGGACAGTTTTTGCAAATTGTTTGACCGAGATACAATTCCTAGTGTGTGCACCCTTTCACCCCAAACTTGTCATAAATCAAGCAATCACAATAAAATTTCTCAAAGTTCAATTTTCGATTTTTTCACATGGGGATCAAGTTTTCGATTTTCAGAACCTAGGGGAAAAACATCAATGGTCAACATAATCCATGCAGTCAATCTATGCTAAATTTAATCAAAATCCACCAAGCTTGCCGACACAACATTCATACACAAACTCTTGATCTTCTCAAATTATTCAAGAGCGAAATTCAAAAACAATAAAAAACAAAAGGAAAGGGGAAAAGAAAACAAAAACAAAACAATTGGTTCCCTCCCCCACACTTAAAGCATAAATTGTCCTCAATGAAAGAACATCATTATAAAATAAGAGAGAGGGAAAAGAGAAGGTGTTCCCTGATCAAGTTGTAGTGTAGGTGGGCGCTTCCAAGGAAAGCTCTTCTACGGTTGCATCCTCATCAAATGGTCCCTCGGGCACCCGACCAATGAAGAACTCCCACAACACTTCCTGATCTGGAAAAATTTGCAAACCTTAATTGCAGATTCGCGAGGCGATACATCACTCGCGAGGCAAATCTGGAAAAATTGTTCTTCACACTTTCCAGAATCGCGAGGCGAATCTGGAATTCCAACTGCTGATGATGCCCATATTCGCGAGGCGAAAATGGTACTCGCGACGTGATACAGAAGCGTGAGTAAGCCTCTGGGATTCAGGGCTTCTGTCTCGCGAGGCCACTGTGGGTTCGCAGGGCGAATCTGTTTTTTTTTAAATGACAGAAACTAAGAAAAAAATAAAGGATATCTAGCTTGGGTTGCCTTCCAAGTAACACTTGTTTAACGTCCCGAGCCTGACTCAAGTCACCCCTAAGGGTTAATCCGGAGGAAGAAACTTCTTGTCATGTCGTGCCTTAGTCCGCTTTTTGTAGGTTCTTGCCTTTTCATATGCTTGCATACGGTTCCCGGACAACTCATTTAAGTCCAACAACCTTCTATAATCAGCACATACTCTCCACCCCGTGATGGTCCTTGTTGGGATCGATTTATTACTTTTATTGACCACCACGTTTGTGCCACCTTTCCTTGGGACCATATGAATTGGACTACCCCAACTACTATCCGAGATTGGGTAGATGATTCCCGCTTCTAAAGGTTTAATCACTTCCTCACGCACAGCTTCTTTCATTCCTTCTTTGTTGAGCTTTTCCCTTGCACCTTCATCCTCTGGGAGACTCGGTAAGGCTTCCATGTCTTTTAACCACTCAAGATAGACCTCATCCCCCAAAGGGTCTTTTTCCTCACTATCATCATCATGGGATTTTACCAACACTTGTGAAAGTGAAGAACCATGGGCTTCTCTAGTTGCCCTTGCCTTGACAGTTGAGTCCACCATATCCACTCGATACACATCCGACCTCTCAGCAGGGTGCTTCATTGCTTCAAAGACATTGAAGACTATCATCATCTTGCACCCTTAGAGTGAGTTTCCCTTGTTTCACATCTATCAAGGCACGCCCAGTGGCCAAGAAAGGCCTACCCGATATGAGAGGGATCTCGGCGTCTTCATCTATATCAAGCACCACAAAATCTGCCGGAAATATGAACTTGTCCACCTTCACTAATAAATCTCCGACCACCCCATAAGGATATTTTATAGAACGATCGGCGAGTTGGAGTGACATCCGTGTATCCTTGACTTCTTTGATCCCCAACCTCTTCATCATAGAGAGGGGCATCAAGTTGATGCTTGCCCCTAGATCACACAACGCATTTCCTAGATTCATCCCCCCAATGGTGCATGGTATAGAAAAAGAATCGGGATCCTTCAACTTTGGGGGTAGTTTTCTTTGAAGAATGGCACTACACTCCTCGGTCAAAGTAACCGTTTCCTCATCCACTATCTTCCGCTTCTTGGAGACAAGCTCCTTCATAAACCGGGCATAAGATGGCATTTGTTCCAAGGCTTCCGCAAATGGAATGTTAATTTGAAGTTTGCGGAAGACATCAAGGAATTTATTGAATTGCTTATCTTGTTGAGGCTTCTTCAATCTTTCAGGATATGGTACCTTCATGTAGGGCGGGAGGTCTTTGGGTTCAACCCACTTTTTTCTTCGGAACTCTTCATCTACAAGTTTTAACCTTCCCCCTTGCTCTGGTGCCTTGTCACTTTCCAACTCCTCTTTCTTAGGTTGCTCTTCCTCAACATGTGGTTGTTCCGGGGCCTTGTCTTCCTGAGAACTAGTTGCATCCCTGTTAGATCCCAACACCCTACCGCTTCTAGTTGTTATGGCATTGCATTGGTTCTTAGGGTTGTTCTCGGTATCACCTGGGAGACGCTCATTTAGTTGCTTTGTGAGCTGAGCAACCTGCGTCTCTAGATTCTGAATTGCCACCCTTGTATGAGTTGCCAACTTGTCAATGGCTGTGCTTGTATTGATTGACAACTTCTCAACTGCTGCACTCATCTTCTCAAAAGCCAACTCCCAAGGTTGCCTTCCACCATCTGTTAATTGCAATTGATTAGTCCCTGGAAAAGCCTGCTGAGTATTGTGCTGATGGATCCCATAGTTTGGCTTCTGATTCTGCTGAGGTTGTTGTTGTTGGCCTAGACCACCACTAGCATTACTCCAAGCGAAACCCGGATGGTCTCTCCTCATATAGCCCCTATTCTGACTGTAATCATTCTATCTGTTCTCTGATAGTCGTTCTGGGGCACACTGTCATAGAAATTGTGGCATGAGTCCACATGTTCTTGAGAGAAGTTGAACGGACAGTGCCGAATGTCATGGTCTCCATTACAATTATCACAACCCAGAGGCATTCCTTCGTGTATCACATTAACCTTTTTGTTCCCAGACAATGCCGCATTCTGCATCTTCAACAATTTATTCTGCTCTAGAATGGCTTCTATCGTTGCAGCACTGGCTCCACTTGAGGTTTCCCTACCATGGTTGTAATCATTGTACGACATCTTCTCCAATAACGCCCATCCATCCTCAGCTGATAAATAGGAAAAAGAGCCGCCAGCTGCGGCATCACAATTCATCTGGTAGCGCCCCCTTAACCCGTTAAAGAAATGTTGAACCTTGGAGAACGGGTCAAAGAAAGTGAAGGGCATCTTCTCAATAGCACATTATACCTCTCCCAGGCTTCATTATAAGATTCATCTTCTGTCTGCCTGAAAGATGTGACGGCTACTCTTGCTTGTGCCGCTTTCTGAGGAGGAAAATACTTAGTGAGGAACTTTTGGGTCATTTGCTCCCATGTTCTGATACTGTTCCAATCCAAGCTGTCAAACCAATCACGAGTGACATCCCTAAGAGAGAGAAGGAAAAGTCGCAAGCGAAACTCATCTTGAGAGACTCCTCTTGTCCTCTGCAAGTCACAAGCTTCAAGGAAGTGGGTGATGTGTCTGTGAGGGTCTTGTTTGCCACTCCCATCAAACTGATTCTCATGGATATAGGTTGTGACACGTCCTTCCACTCTGAAGGAATCTGTATTCAGGTTGCCCCTCACGATAGAAGAATCACAATCACCCAAGTTGGGTAGACTGTACTCGAAGAGAGGCTTGTAAGGAGGAGGAGGAGGATTTGCGGACATCTCCTCAAAATCAATTGCTTCAAGCCTCTTTCGCTCTCTGGCTTCTTTCCTTAGTCGCTTCTCGGTCTTGGTGATCTCCAAATCAAATAGCAAGTCCTCTTGTGAAAGGGTACCTCGTATACAAAAACAAGGCAAGACCAAGTGGAATCAAAGAAGTAGAGAGAAAATAATAGTAAATAAATAACAAAAAATAAAAACAAAAACAGCTTAACCAAATAATCAAACTTCCCTAAAATTAGGAAAATTGGTTGTGCCAATCCACGGCAACGGCGCCAAAAACTTGTTGAGTCACCGGCAAGTGTACCGGGTCGTCGTAGTAATAAAATAAACACGGTAAGTAATTACCGAGGTCGAACACAAGGATTGGGCTACCAATTCTACCAAATTTCAAGAAGTTCGAAACGTTTGACCAAGCAAGGGAAGTGGTTAAGGAGAGAGAAAATAGGATCGCAATTCAAATCAAAAATTCAATTAGAGAAATAGTATTAAAACCTGAAATTAAACATCTAAGGTCACAAATCCACCTACCCAATCATGCATAGTACCCAAGTGATGATGATTCCCTCCCTAAGTTCAATTAAAATGTCAACCAGGACCCCCAAATTCTCCTAATGACACTGTCGTGCTCAATAGGACGTATTCAACGATTGAGTTAATTACTTACTAGGTCTCATAACCCAATCATCAAACTCTATTAAATCTGGTTCCTATAAGGTTGCACCGATCTCCTATTCACTCTCGTGCAATCTTCGATCAATGATCCCAATTTAAGTTCTAAACGCGAATTGCCTACTAAGCCTCATTAACGTTAACTAGTCAATCACGCATGCATATGATCAACGCAATTAATTCAGAATTGGAAAACATGAATTGAGATAAAGGAGAGAAACATACATCACATTGAACTACACCGTCATGGGTGGTTTCATTGATCCCTTAGACAAGGGGATTAGCTCCTCATGCTTGTAACAAGACACAAACACTTGAAGTTCATCATAATTGTACAATAAGAAATGAAAATAAGGAGACGCAGCTCCAAAGAATCAAAAACGATCTAAAAACAAGTGGTTGACAAAAAGTTCTTCCATCTGCCCTAAAACAGCAATTTATAGATTTCAAATTCTGCGCGCGCTCGCAAGGCGAGTAGCCTCTCGCGACGCGAATATTGAGTTTTGGCTCCATCTGGATTTGAATACTTGCGAGGCGAGGTAGTGTTTCGCGAGGCGAGACAGAGAGGATGACATTTCTGGCACAGTCAGACCTTCAGACTCGCGAGGCGAGATGGTGATTCGCGGGGCGAGACAGAGAGGGTGACATTTTGCTGTTCAGGCTGGTCTTCAGGCTCGCGAGGCGAGCTCCTGTTTCGCGAGGCGAAACCTCCAGAATTGCTTTTCCACTGTTTTCTTCATTTTCCTTGACTCTAAGAGCTTCACTTTTAACCTGAAACAATAAAAGAAAACGAAAAGCGTAATTCTACTCAAAATAAACTAAAAACTACTAAAAATGCATAAAACGAGTCAAGGTCTAACTTAGGAACAAAACAAGGCCAATTTGGGAGATTAGCGAGTGTGACTCGCCCAATTAGGCATAAAATATACCCCTTTTCTAGATGAAAACTAGATGAGCCAGAGGCTCATCAATAGTGCACCTACTCGTCGTACCCCCCATTAGCATTCATCATTTTTGGGGGCACCGGCAGGAGGTCGCAGTGTTTCCTATGGAGCATCTAGTTACCCCACTTGCAGCCACTGTGGGAAACGATATGATGGACCGTGTACTAGAAAGGGAGAACAAGTTTGCTATACTTGTGGGCAATCTGGTCATTTCAAGAGGGAGTGTCCTATGAATACGGAGCCTGCAACAACCCACAATACTCCAGTTGGATCATCGGTACTGAGTGGGAACCAGAGGTCAGGAAGGAGAGGAGGAGTTTCATCAGGACAGGGACATGGAGGTGGCAACCACTCTACCGCCCGTGTGTTTGTTCTTAGCCAGCAGGAGGCTCAGGCCGACCCAAATATTGTTACAGGTATTTTACCATTTGGTCTTTCACATGCTAGAGTGATGTTTGATTATGGTGCTTCTCGGTTTTTTGTGGCCGGGCATTATGTGCGGGTTATGGGAATGCCTTTGGAGGAGCTTCCGCACCCTTTGATTGTTTCTATCCCATTTGAGAGTAATCATATGACGAGCGGTTATGTTCGAAAATGTGAGGTTAGAGTGAATGGTTTGAATCTTCCGACCGACTTAATCTTATTGGGTATGCTTCAGATGGATGTCATATTGGGCATGGATTGGTTATCAAGGTATGGGGCTACGGTGGACTGCAGGGATAAACTAATTACTTTGCGCCCAACTGATTCCGACATCATAGAGTTTCAGGGCGACTGCAACCCACCTCGTGAGATAGTGTTTTCCATCGACTTGGTATCGGGGACGCCACCCATTTCTATACCCCCGTATAGGATGACCCCAACCGAGTTGAAGGAGCTCAAGGTTCAGCTAGAGGACTTGTTGAGCAAGGGATTCATATGCCCTAGTTCATCACCTTGGGGAGCTCCAATGTTATTCGTGAAAAATAAAGATGGGTTATGGAGGATGTGTGTTGACTATCGTCAACTCAACAAGGTAACGATAAAGAATAAGTATCCATTGCTGAGAATTGATGATTTGTTTGATCAGTTGCAAGGGGCACGATTTTTCTCCAAGATTGATTTCAGATCAGGTTACCACCAGTTAAGGATTAGAGAGTCTGACATTCCGAAGACGGCTTTTAGAACCAGGTATGGTCATTACGAATACCTTGTAATGTCATTTGGTTTGACGAATGCCCCAGCAGCTTTCATGGACTTAATGAACCGGGTGTTTAAACCATTTATGGATAAATTTGTGATTGTGTTCCTCAATGATATTCTAGTATATTCTAAGACAAAGGATGAGTATGATCAACATTTGAGGACAGTGTTGGAGACCCTTAGAATTCACCAACTTCACGCTAAGTTCTCCAAATGTGAGTTTTGGCTCACGGAGGTATCTTTTCGTAGGCATGTTGTTTCTTCAGAGGGGATTTCAGTAGATCCGAAAAAGGTGGAGGCAGTGCAGAATTGGCCTAGACCCACTAGTGTCTCGGAGATACGTAGTTTCTTGGGGCTAGCCGGTTATTATCGGAGGTTCACTGAGAACTTTTCGAAAATAACGGTTCCATTGACTCATTTGACTCAAAAAGGAGTTAGGTTTGAGTGGAATTCTAAATGCAAAGATAGCTTTCAGACATTGAAGAATAAGTTGACCACTGCTCCAGTATTGACTCTTCCTTCGGGTACAGGTGGCTTCGTGGTGTATTGTGACGTATCTCGAATTGGCTTGGGATGTGTACTCATGCAGAACGGGAAGGTGATTGCCTATGCTTCACGACAGTTGAAGAAGCATGAACACAACTATCCTACTCACGATTTGGAGTTGGCAGCTGTGGTTTTCGCCTTAAAGATCTGGAGGCATTTCTTGTATGGCGAAGCCTGTGAGATATACACAGATCACAAAAGTCTCAAGTATATTTTGACCAGAAAGAGTTGAACCTGAGGTAGAGGAGATGGTTAGAATTGTTGAAGGATTATGATTGTACAATTATGTACCATTCGGGTAAGGCTAACGTAGTGACAGATGCTTTGAGCCGCAAGTCTATGGGAAGCTTGGCACATTTGAGTGTTGAAAGGCGAGCGATAGTGAATGAATGTCACAGGAGCATAAATGCATTGGTAGCTTTTGAGCCAATGGAAGATGGTATTTTACTAGCACGGCTTGGAGTCAAGTCCAATGTGATAGATGAGATTAGAGCTTGCCAGGAACGAGATTCTAATATAGTCATGTTGAGGAATACTATTGATACAGAGAGTGGAAAGGGTTATACGGTGGACAGTGACGGGATGCTTCGAATTAGTGGACGAGTGGTAGTTCATCTAGAAGCTAGAAGGAAGATCATGGAATTTTCCCACTCCTCTTCGTATACGATGCACCCTAGATCTAGGAAAATGTATCAGGATATGAAGCAGTTGTATTGGTGGACTGGTATGAAGCGAGAGATAGCTGATTTCGTTTCTAGGTACTTGACCTGGCAACAGGTGAATGCGGAGCACCAGAAGCCAGCAGGGCTTCTCCAGAGTTTGGAGATTCCGGAGTGGAAGTGGGATCACATCACCATGGATTTCGTGGTGGGTTTACCCAAGACTAGGGCGGGATACGATTCCATTTGGGTTGTGGTGGATCATTTGACCAAGTCCGCTCATTTCCTACCTGTAAAGACCACTTTCACAGCAGAACAATATGCAAAGTTGTACCTTCGAGAGATCGTTTCATTGCATGGGATTCCAGAATCTATTGTTTCAGATAGGGGTTCACAGTTCACCTCTCATTTCTGGAAGTCGTTTCAGCAGACTTTGGGAACTTAAGTGCATTTCAACACAGCTTTTCACCCACATATGGATGGCCAGTCGGAGAGGACTATTCAGACTTTGGAGGACATGCTTCTAGCATGTGTACTTGAGTTTGAGGGCTCTTGGGATGTGCATTTGCCATTGATAGAATTTGCATATAACAATAGCTATCATAGTAGCATTCAAATGGCACAGTTTGAGGCTCTTTATGGCAGGAAGTGTAGAACCCCAGTGGGATGGTTTGAGACAGGTGACCATCAGTTGTTGGGCCCGGATCTGGTTCAAGACTCAATAGAGGGGGTTAGGATGATTAGGGAGAGGCTTAGATTAGCGCAAGAACGACAAAAGAAATATGCCGACGTCAGACGACAAGAATTGGAGTTTTAAAAAGGTGAGCATGTATTCCTCAGAGTGTCACCCTTTAAAGGCACTCTGCGGTTTGGTCGGAAGGGCAAGTTGAGCCCAAGGTACGTGGGACCATATCAGATCACTCGAAGAGTAGGGAGGTTGGCGTATGAGTTATCCTTACCACCCGAGTTAGCCCAGGTGCATCCAGTGTTTCATGTCTCCATGCTGATGAAATATCTTCGAGATGATACTCATGTGCTACAACCACAGCCGGTTGAGGTAGACTAACAGTTAGCTTTTGAGGAGGCTCCATTGAGGATCGTTGATAGGCAAGTATGGAAATTGAGGTCGAAGGAGGTACCATCGGTGAAGGTTGCTTGGAGGCATCCTCGCAGTGAGGAATTCACTTGGGAGTCAGAGCAGATAATGATCGGAAAGTATCCGCACCTTTTCGAACAAGGTACGAAGTTTCAGTTATAATCATTTATCGAATTCGAGGATGAATTCCTTTAAACGGGGGAAGAGTGTAATACCCAGTAGAAAAAATTAATTAGCATACTAAAATAGAGTCGTGAGACATATTATTTGAGGTTTTGTCCTTTTTACCCCTAGTGTCAAGTTATGAGCGACTTAGTGCTAGGGACCTTTTTGTAAGTGTAATGGTTAATTAATAAAATAAGGGGAAAAGAGTTAGAGTGTTTTTAGAACCCTAACTTCTAAAAATCAGTTTTCTCTGGAGAAAAATGGGAAGAATATGCGGCGGCTCACGATCATAGAGACGTGCTCTTGGTGCAAGGAATCAAATCTCAGTCTCCTTTTTCCTTTCTTTTTCATTGATTCAGGTGAGGGGATCTAAGTTATGGGTAGAATTGAATTGGTTCAATTGGGGGTTAATGGTATCATGTGATAGAGTAAGATTTGCTGAAATAATATTGATGATATTGATGAGTTTATATTCTGGAATGTTAAATTAAGTGATATTCTTTTGTTTGATTTTATCATATTGCATTGTTGGTGTTTCCGAACCTTCGCGTGAATGGGTGTGGGTTTTGGGTTGCGTAGCTTTTATCGCTGCACCTGTAAATTGATTGAACTTGAACAGATCGAGTGTATCACGCCATGTAAGCTTGGCACTCATGTTTAATGTACTTGTTATTCAAGTATTTTTATTAAATTCTCATGACTCATTGCTGAATGTTTGATTTTTGGGCAAAATTGGTATATTTGCCACGATAGGATGTAGAACCCTATTGTCATGGCCTCAACTAACAGGCGCACAAGCTATAGCAATGTCAGCAACTTTGAAAATTACAAGAAGGATTTAATAATATAATAATGGATAGATTTCAAGTAAAATAGAAATAGAGAATATGCTATTATGTACACCTACGAAGTGTGTGCACTATGGATTTTAAGTATTGCATATTTTGTATATAAGTATATATATGTTTGATTCTAAAGGTACTGTTACGTGTGTGTCTATATATATATATATATATATATATATATATATATATATATATATATATATATATAAAATTTAAATTTTGCTTTATGGGTACCATTTTCTCTATGATCTATATATTTTATACATATTGTATTGTAGCGTTGGCAATGAGGAACAAAGTGTAACTAAAAGATTATGTGATTAGTAAATGTATGAGAAATATACGTTGGTTCTATGTTTAATGATCCTTTTGATTGTAATGGATTCAGAGGGCATGATCGTGTTCTATAAATTAATTATGTTGAGCACATTGAGTAAGACTTGGTGTATCCGACCGGTCAGCGGAACCGATCGGTATATAAATGCGACCGTCGGAGAAGGGGACTCTAGTGAAAGAACCCTGGAGTTTGGAGGGTAGTTACACAGTGACCGAGGTCACTTGCCAGTCAACGGATCCGACCGGGATATAAATGTGGCCGTCGGAGTGGGAGTCTTTAGTGAACAACTCCAAATGGAAAACAAGCATCTTACTCAATGGTTAAATGATTGTAATGCAACTTGAGAGTTGCGATGATGATATGGTTTGAGCTCGTTGTAAGGTGTGACATGACATATGTAAATATTTATATATTTGATATATCTGGTTGCATTTGCACACCCTCATTGAGTTCTGGGACTCACACCTACCCTTTTTTTTTGTTCAAATTCAGGTACTCCACAAGGGAATCCATCTCCGGGAGCCCATGCACAAGAGTTGTGTGGGCAGTCGTTGCAGCTTGGTTATTTCTTTGGTTTTTGATTAGTCATATGAGATAGCTCTTCGTTTGTTTGAAAATTTGGGACTATTTCCTTTTTGGTTGTAAACTGTTTCTTTTCATTTAAACTCTGGATGTAGACTCAGGGCCACCTTGGCTTATTGTTTTGGAATAATCATTTACTCTGATATTTACGTTGGTATTATATAATTACCTGTGTTGTGATGTGACTTATACGTGCTTGATAGGCCTTGGGAATGAAACATCATGGTCTTATTCTGGCCGGTCAAGAACGCCTAAGTTGGGTCTTGACATACTGACATTTAAGTAAAAAAATAACTTTTTATATTAATATACCTGAATCCAACACTAGTTTTAGATTTCTTCTTCGGCGAACATCATTGATTTACTAACTCTTGTTTTCCAATTACAGGTGTCTTTAAGAGAAGCAAATATGAATTGATTTCGATAAATAAGAAAGGAAAAAAAAATTATAGCGACATAAAAAAAATTAAGCAAACACAAAAATGCACAAAATTGAAAAACTTGAATACATAGTAAAAATTGGAATTGGAAAAAGAAGATATGCAAGATGCAACATACATGCCATACCCCCGAATCCTAAAACATATAAATTCAATGCTTTAGATCCATATAAAATGAAGGGATTGAAAATGATGAAAAAGGCATCACTCACCTTTGTAACTTGTGATAGAAACCTTCTCTAGCTCGGTTGATTTTCTGATTAGAGCAAGATGTTGATGCCACCATCCCAAATCAAAAGATACGACTTAGAAAAGGTGTCTCTCAGAGCTCACTATTCGAAGGTATGTCTTTAACAAAATAGATTCTCTCCTGATGCGCTGCCTATACAGCAAGAAAAATAAAGATGGGTGGAGAGAGAATATGGAGAAAACTGGGATATTAAAGGAAAAAAATTAGAGAGATGGAGATGATGGACAATGGAGAGTGGATGGACAGAGGGTAGGTGGAGAGAATTCAAACCTATGTCATGAATCAGAGTTTCCCCACCTCAATTTATATATGCTGAAAAGTAGAGTGAAGGGTAAACCGGTCCTTAAAAAAACACAAAGCTGTATTTGGTTAGTGGAAAATGGAAAATCTGAATTTGGCCCTAAAAAATATCAAATGTCAGACAAATTAGTTTTTTAGGATAACGTTTAAGGATATTTTAGTCCATATAAAGACTATTTTGATTGACTTTTGAGAATTTTAAGAATAAAATTGATAGTTTTCATTTTAAAGGGATCAAGTGTGTCTTTGAATTTTTTTACAGATACCAATTTGAACATTTACTTTAAAAATAATTTTTACAATAATTAAGATGAGAAATTTTGACCTATTAATTTTTCTTAATATTTATCATACTCACATTAATTATATTATCATATAATAATATTATATATTAAATATCGTTGTTAAATTTATTAATAATTCATTAATTACATTAAATACATGGTCAACCAATCATTAAATTTAGTAATTAATATCAGTGTTAATTTTTTAATAATTCATTAATTACATGGTCAACCAATCATTAAAAATATTTTACTCTTATTATAACTTTAATTTGTGAATGCATGATTAATAGTATAAAAAACTTTACAGTAACAATGTATCAAAATTTAAATGTAAAAAAACTTTAAAAACAAAAGAAAATAGTAAAAGATAAATAGTTTATTTTTTTACCAAAACCTAGTAAGAATTATTAATCTAATTTTATTGAATAAGCTTAAGTTATATGTATACATATTGATGATAGCCATTAGAAAGGATGAGAATGCATTTTGATTAAAAACACTAATTTGTTTTGCGTTACCCTCATTGGTATTGTTCTACATTTTTGTCAGTAAAACGCTATATGAGGGAATAAAGTAATATAAAATAAATGATATCATCATTCATGCTGAGCTAAGTGAAGAGTTATATTTGAAAAAAAAAATTGAAAACCTTAAAAAAAAAGAAGAACGTTATATTTTTTTAAAAATGAAAACTTTAAAAGAAGAAGAAAATGGGGGTTAAAGAAACACAAGTTTTCTGCATATCACTCCAAAACCAGAACAACAAACAGTAACATAGTTTTTTTTTAACTAAAGGTTATTGGCATGCATACAAAGGCAACACACAATAACGTATTTGTTTGAACAGAACATGTGAAGAAGTGCGCTGTGTTGGGACTCTTGTCTTGCATTTGGTGGGCTGAACTCTGACTTATAGTGTTTGTATACACAATTTCAATCTATAAGTTCTGAATTTGTGTTTACACCATGTGGTTGATGTTCGAAATAATAAATTATTACAATGAAAAATGGCTTTGTATTTAACTAACATTTAAGATGGTGTTCAAACGGTTATTCGAATAGTATACCTTATACAACATTTGAAAGGATTCTAATTAGAAATTATACAAAAAAAAATACAAAAAATAAAAGCTTAAAGTGTTAGATTTAATTATTTATGCCTAGACATGTTTCTAATTCCTTAAACATCATGTAGACAAAGTCAATATTAACAAGAAACATGTTCTTCATCAAGCACAAATCCAAAACCAATAATCTCATGCCAATTCAAGATGACTAATGAATGCGGAAGCGTACCCGGAGGATCCATGAAGTCTTGATGGAAATGATGATGTTCTTGATAGAGTAGTGATCTTCCAATTATAGATTCTCCTTAGCCTTAATTCCTCCTCTAATGGGATGAAGAGAATTGAAATTCTTTTCCTTTTGATTATGTCTACAATTGGGGACCATAACCCTTTATTTATAAGAATTGCATGCCCTTTCACAAAGAGTGATGTCCCTTCGGATTCAAACTCTTTCATGAAGAGTCATGACTATCCACACATTTCTTATCTCTAATTTTGCCCATCATAAAAATAGAAATAAGACCTTATGGTATCTACACAATAATTTTCATAACAATTATGTCCATAGCCATAAACCTTACTTGAATTAGATCACTTTTAATTTGACTAATTAAAAAATAATGGCCCTAACACATTTAAACATTACAAGTGTGACCCAAAAATTTCTAACATAAAGGGGTGTAAAGAGTAAAGATTCCAAAAAAACCACCATTTAGTTCTTCTTACTAATTTAATTTTAATTCTGGATGGATATGGTTATATAATAATTGTTAATAAATTTATTTTAAATTCTGGACGGTTAACCAATGATTTATTTAATTTATTACTATTATGATTATTAATTATATCGAAAATTGATATTCTTTATATGTTTTGAAAACCTATATCTAAGATTAACTGTTACTGTAAGAATTATGATTGACCATTTGTTGCTCTGGAAAACATATCAATTCACCATAAATAAATTTTAAATAAGAAAAATGTTTTAAATAATATATTTAATTACAACTTTCATGATAATTACAATAATAATTGGTGGACATTTATGGAGAATTGTGATAGTTTATTCCACTGTCTTTTTCGATACACCACCATTAATTAAGTTGAATCAAGAATACAAAGAATAATTGAGTTTGTTCAACATTTCAAGTGGTCATAATGCCAGGATATTTTTTATTTTTTTATTTTTTATTTTTCTGATTTATTTACATTTAACTTAAATGAAAGATTCAATGCTTGATATCATTAAGATATTTCTTAATTGGTATAAAAATTTCAATGCTACCAATAATGTGTTATAAAGAATTACAACTAATAAAAAAATTGCATCTAAATAAAAATATGAAAGGATGTGACCAAAATGGCAAAAAGTTGCGCATTAATATTTTAAATATTCAGAAATACACCAGCCGTATGAAAACCAATCAAAACATCTAAAACTAAAATAATAAACCTAAATTATTGCACTGTAATCCATCAAGATCAAACAATTCAAATATTCTTCTCTAGCATCAATGTTTTCATTAGCTTGTTGGTTGTACAATAGACACTCCAACAACAATATTTGAAGCTTCACATTTCCATTATCTCAGTTGTTTCAATCATAATCATTTGAGCTTTGAGTTCAATATCCATTTGCAGTACATTTGTGACACCCCAATTTCAGGGTATCACATTTACGTAACTTATTGCGGAAATACACTCAATAAAATAGTGTTGCTGGTTGCTTTCGGAAAATATAATTTTCTATTTACAAATCCCTTTTAAAATTAGTGATAAATTTTTTTTCTTTTTCTTTTACTCCATATATAATCCAACACCATTAACATAATATAAATAGGTATCATAAGAATTTTACACTTAGACCTTCACATAACAAGTCATCTTCCGAAATCATAACATAAGAAAATAAAGACGTAATTGTACCATAGCGTTAATCTGGAATTACAACTCAAAAGAATGACTCTCAATAGCCAAACATCCGGACTAACCAAGTACCACTACTTTATAAGACACCAAAAGTCCTATAGTTGGTCATTACTAATAATCACTGTTGGGAAGACCACTATAGTTTTCCCAACCTATCGAAATATCCGGTGAGGATACCTCTACTTCCAGAGCTATGGAAGTATCAAAACATATAAGTTCCTACTCTACAAGAAAACGGGTAAGAAGTCAGAGAGGCGATAAAGATGTCTCCATGGTCAAAGTCTGGTACGTACTTGATGTAGATACTGAATCATCACCCTCGTGATATTCCCACTAACGAATACTTCTTCAAGCATCTCGTAGTTAAGTCCTCGAACGACTTAGTGAATTCTTCGCTTCATCCGTACTAGTGTACCCAAGTACCACCTTAGTCTAAAATAAACCTGATATATTTGTAAGGGCGAGTTTTCAATATATGAGTTTTGATAAGACAACCCAATGCATGACTCTCAATTAGCAAATACCATATATTCACAACATAATAAAATTTACTTAAAACAACAGAATAATTTATTTCACAGGGTTTCATACCCGGCAGTCATCGTCATTTTATAAAAATGCATGACACTTCAATATTCAACTCTATTTTGATACCTAATCTCCGGAGATCCCATGACTTTCTGTTTCGTTTCAAGATGATCAGGCTCCGCACATGGCACATTGTAAAAACGAACAAAACAATGACCAAGAAATCTCAACCTTATGTGACCATTGCTCAAACAGCTATTGCAACTGTTCACATGACTCCTCTGTGACAACCACTCAAACAGCTATTGCAGTTGTACACAGATACACTGTCGGATAATCCACCTCAACCACATGTGACCAATGCTCAAACAACTATTGCAATTGTTCACACGACCCCTCCGTGACAACCACTCAAACAGCTATTGCAGTTGTACACAGATACATACACTAGTGCAATAAGTGCTTTTTACGTCAGTTAAAATTGATTTTTTATGTCAGAATACCGACTGACGTAAATACAGCTGACGTTAATAGTTAATATTTTAACGTCAGTTGAGAACTGACGTTAAATATAAAACTATTAACGTCAGTTCTGTAACAAAACTGATGTTAATTTTGTAAAAATTAACGTCAGTTTTTTAAACAACTGACGTTAAACATAAAACTATTAACGTCAGTTCTTTAAGACAACGGACGTTGATTTTGTTAAAACTAACGTCAGTTGTTATAAAGAACTGACGTTAAAGGTTTAATTTTAACGTCAGTTGTAATAAACAACTGACGTTAATAGGTTTTTTTTTTAAATTCAGTTTTAAAATATCACTCCCCTCAGCTATGCCTGCATTCAGTCCCAGTAACACAGAATATCACACACATTACAGAATTGCAAAGGAAAATTGAACAATGGGGGGACTTAAACCCAAAACCCATGTATATATATAAATAAATTTCAGTTCCAATGTCTAAAAAACAAAACTATCTAAGGATATATATATATACATGTTATTAATTAGTTTCTAAAGTCTAACAAAAAAACTATTCATCTAAGTAGTGCGGAGGTATGTTGTCAATTCCTTTTTCAGTCGCATACTTGAAGAAGAATTCAGCGAAGCGCATCCTCAAGTCTCTTAACTCTTCTTCTTCAATAGGCGATTGGTCGATAAATGCCTAGACACGTTCAAATAATAACAATAACATCAATGCAAGTCATCTTCAAAACTATAATATATAATTTAACAAGTTGTTTAAATATTACCTTCTTCCATCCATCCGTAATAGATGCGGAGACTATGTTCAGCATATGAAGCATCACATAATAGCCGCACGACCACCCGTCAATTTGAAATCGAGACAACCAACAAAATTAATTTCAACGTCAGTTGAATATACATATAAATTAGTAATTATAATATTAATTATTTGATAAATAAACTACCAAACCTTGAGGATGTTCCATACAGGATTTGCTTTAGCCTTAGAAGTCCTACTTCTCCCGTTGGCGCAACTTATGCTAGTCGCCTTAAGCGTGCTATCATAAACAAATAATCATGTCGATCAATTAACAAACTCATATATCATGTGTGTAATAAACTAAAAACAACTGATATTAAAACTTAAATTAAATTTAAGATTAGTTACTTACTTATTTACAGCTTCCACCACCTTCGGTGGCGGATCTTGGTGGAGAGAGCAGAAGAATATGACAGTATGCCTAGACGGGTGAAGTACGAACAACTGCCAATGGCGTTCCATACAATAGGGAGCCAGATATAATTCTTTCGGATTGTCTCCCAACAAGTTCCCTAAGTATTTACTCAATGCATCGCCAGCAAGAATTCGGGCACAAGGATTGACGGATCTAAGAAACCGTAAACTGATGCAACGCCCTTATCAAGCTGAAGACGATGGAGATACCTAAGATATGAAAAGGTGTGGATGTTAATTACATAATATATATATTGAAATTAAAATAAATTATTAAATGGAAAAATACCAAAAATAAATAAGTTATAAAATTAAAATTAACTTACGTGCACCAGAGACTGATGACATTGTTGTTCATCCAGATGTTATTTCTGCAGGCGTTCCCGAGATCGTCACCAACGAAGGAAAATATCCTCTGTTGATCTGGGCGTGCCACCCATCCATCGTGATCCAATGGACATACAAAAATCTCAAAAGCATAATCCTCACCAAGTGAGAACAAACGAGTGATAGGTGACAGCGACACCGACGTCGACTTGGCCTTCAATTTAGGAAAAATAAAATAGATAACTTGTTGATAATTAAAAAAAACACAAGTAATTATTTGACTAATTTGGACATTAATAATGAATAAATACCTTTGTTAACATTTCGAGCTCACGTCGTTTGGAGTCCAACTCAAGCTCACGCCTTTTCATTTCCAACTCATGCTCATGGCGCTGGACTTCCAACTCCCGCTCCCTAGCTGCCAACTCATCGTCCTCCACATGTGCCCTACTAAAACTCTCTTTTGTGCTCACATGTGAAGGGTTGGCAAGCCCTGCGGTGTCCTGGGATGTACCGACGGAGGAAAGCTCTCTGGCAAGGGCCTGCTTGAATTCTGGGTTGGATATTAAGCCTTGCATCAGATGTGATGTAATAGCTGGGTCGGACATGAGGTGCTGAGTAATGTCGGCCAAAATTGATGCTTCATTGACCACCCGCTTTCGTGATGCAGACTTGCCATAATATTGTTTGATGGTCACGTTCCTAGGAACACCGAGAACCCGACCAGGATGGTCTTTCTTGCCTAGAGCAGTCATCAAGACGTCCTGCCGTCCAGAAGGGACGAATGCGCCCTGGGAGGATTTTGCTTTAAGATCCATCTACAATGAGAAAAAATGAAAAAATGTGCAAGTGAAAAGTGTTGCAAATATCTATACAAATATCAATTGAAATCAAGTTAATTATTTACTTACAATCTTATCTGCCACTTCGCGAGTGGCATCAACTTTAAAAGATCCCGTCTTTGTCATGCGGCCGGCTAACCAGACATCCTCGCGGTCGATGTCCGACGGAGGACTTGATGGTGTGCCCTCAGGCACCTCTCCTCTTTCAATCCTAGCAGAGTGCTCTTCCTGCTTCACCCTCAGCCTATCCGCCATCATCTGCTCGATCCGAGTCTGGTACCCACCCTGAGACATGGTGTGGTGGTGGACGTTCTTCGCCTGATTCTGCCGACCCTTATTTGCCTTAGCCTATTCAAACAAAAACACATAATTAAATACAGTTAAATGATCTATAATAAGCATACAAAATTAACTTAATCAACCAACCTGAAATTCTCCATCCCGTCGACTCCTGGCAAACATATCCCAAGTATCCTGATCAATCCAGGGATAATCCGAGAACATTTTATCAAGCCGTTTCTTCCCAGATACATAGTACCTGGTAAGATCATGCTTGAACCCATTCCAACGCTTTGATGCCATTTTCATACATTTATGACGATGATCCTCGTCATTTGGCACAGTCCAAGCTACCTATACATTAGATACATATATAACAACTGGATGGATTATAACTCGGATAATTATCTAATAATGTAAATCAAATGAATGTAAAGGTAAAATACCGTGATAGCCTCCCAAATCTGATCCTTAACGTTCTGTGGAACGTCATTCCAGTGGTTGTAGTTGATGCTTACGTGCTGCTTCGCTTGTAGAAACACCCACTTATTAAATTCTTTAGCACGGGGTCCCTGGGCATTTAGGTTAGCATCGAAGGACACCTCAAGCTTTTGTCCTCTCTGCCTGTCCTTCTCTAGTTTCTTCAACGAGGTGGCTCCTCTACCCCGTTTCCTATGAGCCTGTGATGTCTGTATGGACAAAAAAAAATGATAAAATAGAGGGTTGTAACATTATAAACTTACATTAAAAAGAAGGACTAAAGATAGTATATAACATGTAAACTTACACTAGAATCAGGCGTAGGCGTGATCGGGTCCTGCGAAACCCCCACAGTGTCCTCCCGTGCATGTGGGCTATCCGACTGATCCATATGTATGCATGTTCAGAAACAATATATATGTATTAACATAGGTTATAACTCAAAATAAATACAGAAGTATAAATAAAAATAATTAGATAGGTCCTGTAGATATACAAAACATCTATATATCCAATATAAGGACAATACGGGAGATTGAAAACTATAGTTTTTGAAGATTGCCAAGCACTGGTCACGGCCTGGCCGTGATGTCCATCACGGCCGTAACGTTCCAACTGAACCAAACCCTCATAGGCAGAACTGATCACGGCCTAGCCGTGACGAGCATCACGGCCGTGACAGATCAACCAGCAGAGCAACATGCACTCAAAACCAAAAATAGAGACATTCCAAACAACTCAAACTCACGGTTTAAAGTTACAACTACTGAGACTACAGTTTCAACATACACTCAAAACCAAAAATAGAGACATTCCAAACAACTCAAACTCACAGTTTCAAGTTTCAACTACTGAGACTACAGTTTCAATATACACTCAAAACCAAAAATAGAGACATTCCAAACAACTCAAGCTCACAGTTTCAAGTTTCAACTACTGAGACTACAGTTTCAACCAGCAGAGCAACTTGCATGCAATCAAAACCAAAAATAAAAAAATGTGCCCTAAAGACTCACCAGAAATAGGTGCTCGAGTGGTGGTGGGGAGGGGAGCTCGAGTGGTGGCCAACGTTCGATGTGGTTACTGAGAGCAGAGGGACAAGGAGAGTTAGTGCGCGGGAAGGGGAAAGAGAGATGTCAAGTTATTGCAAAGAATGAGCGGGAAAGACAGAGTTAGGGGTTAAGAGTGTACCTCACGGTGGTGGCGAAGAAGCCCTCGCGATGGTTGTGGTGGAGATGAGCTCGCGATTAGGGCAGAGTGAGAGCGAGAGTGAGGGTTGAGAGTGAGGGTTGAGCGAGATGAAAAGAGACGTACAGAGAAGTGCAGAAGGCGCGCGGGTGTAAACGTTATAATTAAAATAAAACAACATTTTACGTCAGTTGTTAGTAAAACCTGACGTTAAAGGTCATATATTTAACGTCAGTTGTCTTAAAAAACTAACGTTAAAAACACTCACACTTCTTACGTCAGTTTTTACTAACAACTGACGTTAAAGGTCATATATTTAACGTCAGTTTTTATTAAGAAACTGACGTTAAAAACACTCACACTTCTTACGTCAGTTGTATTACACAACGGACGTTAAAAGTTTATTAGTTTCTGCAAAAACATTCATTCCTTTGACTACTGTGCTACTTACCCATTCACCTTGTACCTAATCCTCTTAATGAGCATTAAGTTTATAGATAAGTTTTCAAGAAAATCATAATAGCTTAGTAACTTCATCCACTGCTCCTATAAATAGCTTCCTTCCATCCTTTTAATTTTTCTGCTTCACAATATGGCTCTGCCATGGAGACTAACTTCATCACTCTTTCTTCCTATTCCTAGACTCAAAGATCTTTGTCTTAATGGTCAAACAACTTCTGAGTTTGAGTAAATCACATTACATGGATATTAAGGTTGGGTGAATCATGTAATGTGATTCTCTCACTTTATTTCATCCCCGTCATCCCTTTCACTTTGCTTTGGAAGCAAGTGATTGTGGATTCAAGATGATGCATCAAGGAATTCCACTGAAGAAGAAAGATGCAAAGATCCCATTAAAAATATTTTACTCTTATTATAACTTTAATTTGTGAATGATTAATAGTATAAAAAACTTTACACTAACAATGTATAAAAATTAAAATATTAAAAAAAATTAAAAACAAAATAAAATAGTAAAAGATAAATAGTTTAATTTTTTTACCAAAACCTAGTAAGAGTTATTAATATAATTTTATTGAATAAGCATAAGTTATATGTATACATATTGAGGATAACCATATTAGGAAGGATGACAATGCAATTTGATTAGAAACACTGATTGAAAAATAATGTGTTCATAACGTGTTATAATTGAAAAATAAAATAGAGAGATGAAGAGAATAGAAATATAGATTTAGATGCTAGTTCATCAAGAACTAGGATTCAGATGCTAGTTCTTCAGGAACTTGTTATACTCTTTGTTATTGATTAATATCATCAAGTGTAGTCTCGAATACAATCTGACTACTACTATTTATAACATAATAGTAGACTCATAATCTTAATCAGTTTCCTATAAGATAAGATAAGAGAAGATAATATAAGATATGAGAAAAAAATGCATGATATAGTCATCCACTAAATCAATATGTTTATAACACTTCCCCTTGGATGACTACACCTTATGAATATTACCCTCTAAAACCTTGCTAAGAAAAACCCAGTGGGATAAAAACTCAGCGAAGGAAAATCTTTGTAGTAAACTGATTGCAAAAAGTTATACCTGGTATAGTGTTATTTACAAGACATTAAAATGCTTAAATGACAATAAGGTATGGTACTTCAGGGCCAAGGTTCTTTTTTGGCAAATGCTCGAACTATAGCCCGAGATAGAACTTTATCTGTAAAAAACATTTTATATGAATATATTTATTTATATCTTCCATAATTTGGAACAACTTCAAGTCGCTCTAATAATATTCAAATAATCAAAATTCATAGCAATTATATTAAACAAAATACATTTTTTTAATGTAGTCATATAAGAAAATAAAACTTTGAAATAAAATTACTCACAATTGCATGATATACCAGTATGAATATAAACCAAGCATTACTTACCAATATAAAATGTTCAATATGCATGATAAACAACGGAATATAAATTATCTGCATATGTAAATCAAGATAGTTGTTTTTGATACTTTTGATCCTTCTGGGATTTTCCAAGTACAGATCATTCTCAAGTCAACCATATGGTATTAACACATATTTGCGCCAATAAAGTTTATACTTTATAATGTTCGGACTTCAGGTCCATTACAACATCCTTTGAGGCTCAAACTATAGGTTCAAAATCCTCACATTTCATAGTTTAAAAGATATAATCTTCAAGGATATGCTTCAAGCATCTTGAGTCCTTCAGGGATATGCTTCCGGCATCTTAAATCTTTCAGGGATATGGTTCATGCATCTTAAGTCCTTAAGGGATATGCTTCGTGCATCTTCAATCTTTAATGGATATGCTTCATGCATCTTAAATCCTTCATCGATATGCTTCAAGCATCTTGAATCCTTTGGGGATATGCTTCAGGGATCTGGAATCCTTCAGGGATATTCATATACATGTCATTATCCAATGACCTATATGAGTAAGTTGTCATTACGTCCATTAGACGTGTGTCAAGTTCAATGACTGCCAAACTAATCAATCACTAAAGAATAATCACATTCATAATAGATATTTACAACTTCAGGTGTCAGGACTACTGGTCCAAATGCTTTATGTTTGGTTAAAAATCTTACTCAAAGTGTATTATTTCTTTTCATTTTGGCCAATGAATTTAATGTCCACATTTGTCTATAATTTGAGCTTCATGCTCATTATCAACAAATACATTATCAACAACAACATATATGATGTGAACATTGATTCACAAAGCAAAGGACCAAGCATTGAAGACTCACATGGACCCATGACAAGGTCAAGGCTAAGAAGAGTCCAAAATACTCTAAAGAAGAGTCCAAGATACATAGGGATAGGGCTTAGGACCTTTGTATAGAGTAGAGTTCATGTAATAAAGATAGGAACTAGGACCTTTGTATAGAGTAGAGTTCATGTAATAGAAGTGCTTATTCAAAAAGTACTTAGGACTAGTATAGGAATTGGGCCTATTGGGCCATAACATAGGAGTAGGAAGCATTGGGCCAAAATCAAAGCCCACACTTGGGATTGAGTGAGGGAGGCACTGATTTGCTTCATTAGGAGCAGGATGAGCACTTTGTTCAACTATAAATAGGCTCCATGTAACTCATTTTGCAAGTTTTAGAAGGTTTTCTCACACTTGAGATTTCTAGAGATAGAGAGAGAGTTCTCCTCTTCTTGGTTCAAGAGTTGAACCAATTGATTCTTATCTTGAATATTCTTATTCAAGTGGTGAATCCTCCTTTTGTTACACCCCCTTGGGCATTACTTTGTAACACTTGCGGAAATAAATTAAAAAGAAATTTACTGTTTGCTTTAGGAATTGATTTACTTTAAGTCAAAATCTGGGTATAAAAATTTTTCTCCTTAACCCTTCGGAAGAATATGATACACCAACATAATATTACATTCACCCTATACTTGATATCACACATATACCAATTTTATTTATAAACTAGCCCTTCACAGCATACAATTCTTTTTCTCAAAAGTCTTTTCTCAAAATTGTATGAAAATTATCACGACACACATACTAAACTTCTCAAAACATATATCCTCAAACACAAACCTAAGATGGTTACTTTACAAGACACTCACTGTTATGACCCCGTGATCATCCCTATGATCACACACCTCTTCCCGCAATCCAGACTTAAGTCTCCAAGTGAATTAAGGAACTCCTATGCAACATCTGTACTCGTATATCAAGGTACAACAGCCAAAACCAGAAGAACAGAAGTATGCAAGGGTGAGAACCAATATATGGATTTTAAAACGATAACTACATGCGTGACTCACAAAACAAAACATAACATATATAGTTATAATAACATCAATGTTAAAAAAAAATAACCAAATAGTTTATCAAAGGGTTTCATACCCGACAGGCATCGTCGTTTTAAAAACAATGACACTTCAATATTCATCATCTCAAATTTGTACTTAATCACCCGGAGATCCACTCACCAAATAAATGAGCTGATCAAGCCATCGTTACCAAATAAGGCAGGTTTTAATCGTTGTCAAATAAGTCAGGTTTTAATCATTGCCAAATAAGGCATGTTTTAAATTAACCAAAGCACTGTCCAAAACGAGGCACAGTGGTTACTATTTATAGTATATGGTTTCATTGTCCATTAAGACACAATGATGCAACGTCATGAATACTTACCATCAAGAATTCAAGTCCAAATGCGTAGGCACGTCTGCCTCAAAAATGCATGTAAAACATTTTATTCACGTCATTTTCTTTGTGTTCATTCTTTCCTTGTCGAAGCTCAAAGGCTCATGACCAATCCAATTTTTAAATATTTAAGTTTACCAATCATTCCAATAAAACACTCCAAGTCAAAATGTTCAAATCACGAAATCTAGACTGATGCACCAGATTTAGATTCGTAGACAAAAATCAATATTACTTTTTATAGGACATCTAGTCCATAACTTCACCTTTAGGACCCCCGGTCCATACCATAGAACACTAGACCCCAACATATCGGCAACTAGGTTCGTCTTTCAATTTTTAGAAATATTTTCTTTCTGTGAAATACAAATCATAAACAAAACCTCCTCAACTTATCCAAGTTGTCGGAAATAACACCTTTGTATAAAACTACTTTACAGAAAATCATTTTACGGTTGAAATTCGTTTATAAAATCATCAAATCACTTAAAAACTCATTTTCTTCCAAAGGTCGTTGTTCTGAACCTCAGTTCCAAAAAAATACCATTTTGAGATTAACTATCTGTTTTAAGCAATGTTTCTATTTTTAAGAATACTTTCTATAAACCTTATCGGAATTGTTCGTCGCATGATGTTTTAAAAACGTTTTAAGTCCAAAATACGACTTTTATAGAAAAATAATTTTCCTAGCACCGTAATAAAATTATTTTAGAAAGGTATTTTGTAATGCCGTGAGTGTCTCAAAAGAAAACACAAGACATCCACATTACAAATGATAGTCATATAGATAGTCTTAACATAATGGTCATGCATAACCTTACAAACTCAAAAAAGTAATCATTACACAAGCAACTACTCTCGGACTTCATTTAATCAGTTTATGAAGCCGACAGTAACATGTTAAGGCTCCCATGAAACATATTGAGTTAAAGAAATTCCTTCTTTATCTCCTTAATCCTTCGAAGAACCTAAACCTGCTTATCTGAAACAATAGAGAGCCTAGTGAGAAAAATAATTCTCAGTGAGCTTTGCTTCAAGCAAGGATATACATATTTAAACAATTAAATTCAAATAAACAACCCAAAATGAGTATGAGCATGGGCACTTTAACTTAAAACATTTACTAGATAACTTCAAGTGTGAGGGACTTGTAGTATTCTAGTTTAATAGATTTTGATATGGCAGTCAGAGCTCTATAAAAACAATCAGGCGTCTCTTAATTGCTAGTACCATATCCTAACCTTCAAGGAATTGAAGGACTTATAAAAACATATCTCACCCACAAATACTTACGTGGCCTTAATGGCTAATTTGGTTTTGAAACAGTTGTCTCACCAAAATATAGACCATTTTAGATTTTTAATGCCCTACTATACTTCACTTATCATGATTAATAAAACACTCCAAACATAGTTAGGACCACAAGAGTGAATTCTGACAAAAAACCGAAACCATCAACAACATTACCACAAATTTGGAGGATAATGACTAAAGTTTCTACCCCCACCATTTATTCCAAGTCTAACATTCAATCTCAAACAATTAGGAGCTCATATAACACTAATTAATCAAAACTGAACATATCGACAATACATTGTACACAAAACTCAAGTTTACACTAACAAGAAAAATCCAGCAATTTCAAAGTATTATCAAATTTGGAAACTGACAGCAGTATTTTCGTTGAATTGCAAGGGAGATTCCTCCAGCGAAACCAACTCAATTCCAAAAATTCCAAGGCCAAGGTTGTTAAAAATTCTGGATACTTTCTATTATTACAGAATTCAACTCAAACCAATATGTGTACAATTTAAACACTAAGACAGTTTCAGTTCGGAATCTCCAGGACAAACAGCAGATTGCATGTTATTTTTCTCCCTTGATACTCAATGAAATTGAATCGTTCCAAAGCCTATTTCGAAGGACATCAAGTCTACTTTCTGATGGTATAAAGATCACTTCGAAACAAGCCCTACGGAGGAAGTTATGGATAAAACACTAACAAGTGTGCATTACGGGTTTGAAGGATTTTAGAGCCCCTTGTCAATTTTTATCAAAAACCACCTCTAATTAACATGCAAAAATCAAAACCCAATTGTTAACAAGCAATATATCAGATCAAAATAGGCTTTCCACATAAACAATTAGAACAAATAACAAGAAATTGGGATTTATGGTTACCCAATGTTACAAACAACAAAACTCACATAACCAAGTGGTAGATTCAAAGTGGTGAGTGTTGATCTCCTTGTGCTTCTTCCCTAATCTGATTTGTGCTCCTATTTTCGAAATTCTAGAGGTCTTGCATGTTGTCCATTTTGCTTGATTTAGGTATTTGATGAGTTGAAATTGTGAGGTAGAAGTTTAGAAGGAAATTTGGTATAGGTTTATGAGAGTTTTAGGAAGAATGAAGAAGGGAATGAGGATGGAAATGGTGTGTGGGTAAGGCTGAAATTTGTGAGGAGAATGGGGAGGAGAGGAGTTGTTCTTGATGAGGGAGAAATGAAATGAATCCAATGTCCCCTACTTTTGGTTCTGGTTGAAATATTGAAGAAGAAAGGGGAAGGTGTATGATCTTTTTCTTGTTGGCCTTAAGGAACGAAGGGGAAAACAATGTGTTCCACCTTGTTTTTGCCGAAAATAAGAGAGTGAAAGGGAAGGAAAAGAGTTGACCAATGGAGGTTAGATATCCTTGAAGAGTATTGGTCACTTAGGGAGATTTTAGGATAGAGGTAGATAAGTTGGTTTAAAATAAGTGGGAATGTGGTTGATAATAAAATAAAAATAATATTTCCATTCCATTTCAATTCACAATTAATTAACCTCACTAAATAAATCAACCACACAATTTCACATTTAAGAAATATAAAAGGATTCAAACACACCCATGGAAAAGTAAAATGAAAAGACTAAATTACCCTTGGGGAGGAATATTACATTTCTCTCCCCCTTAAATAAATTTTGTCCTCAAAATTTTTGACAACTTACCTACTCAAACAAGTAAGGATACTCCTGGCGTAAGTCATCCTCAAGCTCCCAAGTTGCCTCCTCAGGAGTTGACCCTTCCCAAATAACTTTCGCTAAAGGAATTGTTTTTCTTCTCAGGGTTTTAAAGCTACGGTCAATCACTTGTACTGGCATAGGTTGAAAAATTAAATCTGGTCTTAACTGGAAAAGATCATGATTGAGGGGTTGACAAGGAATAGGAATATACTTTTTGAGTTGAGATACATGAAAGACATTGTGTATTCTTGACAAGGAAGGAGGTAAAGCAAGTTGGTACGCTACTGGACCGACTCGGTGGATAATCTGGAAAGGTCCTATGAAACGAGGACGGAGTTTCTTGGCCCAAAGGGCTCTTCCAATGCCTATTGTGGGGGTTACTCTTAGGAAAACATGGTCACCCTCTTCAAATTCTAAGGGTCTCCTTCTTTTATTAGCATAACTCTTTTGCCTACTCTGCGTAACTTTTAATCTATCCCTAATAGTTCGGATTTTCTCCGTTGTCTCCTGGATTAACTCAGGTCCTAATATCCCCTTGTCACCCACTTCAACCCAACAAAGTGGAGTTCTACACTTACGGCCATAGAGTGCCTCATACGGTGCCATACCTATGCTGAAGTGATGACTATTATTGTAGGTAAATTCTACTAAGGGTAGGTGATGATCCCAATTTCCTCCATCCTCAAGAACACAGGCCCTGAGCATATCCTCTAAGGGTTAGATGGTTCTCTCTGTCTGACCATCTGACTGGGGATGATAGGCAGTACTAAAGTTCAACCGAGTACCCAAGGCTTCGTGAAGAGCCTTCCAGAACCTAGAAGTGAACTTAGGATCCCTATCCGACACAATGCTAACTGGCACTCCATGCAACCTCACTATTTCGCTTATGAACACCTTTGCTAGTTTAGCCATATTGTAAGAGGTCTTAATAGGTAGGAAGTGGGCGGACTTAGTCAATCTGTCCACTATCACCCAAAGAGAATCATGCCCCACCTGAGTACGAGGTAAACCTACAACGATGTCCATGGATATGTTCTCCCATTTCCACTCAGGTATTTCTAAAGGTTGGAGCATGCCTGAGGGTCGTTGATGCTCGATCTTGACCTTTTGACACACTAAACAGTGAGAGACAAATTTGGCAACATCATTCCTCATTCCTGGCCACCAGTACATCTTTCTAAGGTCTTGATACATCTTAGTAGAACCAGGATGCATTGAAAAACTACTCTTATGGGCTTCCTCTAACACTTGTCTTTTAATCTCTTCATCATTTGGAATGCATATTCTCTCATGAAAGGTAAGGGTTCCATCCCTGGCTTCGGAGAAGCCAAGTTGATTCTTCCTAGCTTGTAGGTCCTCGTCCCGAAGTTGAGCATGTCTAATTTGAGTTCTAAAATCACAATTGATCTTAATGTGGCTCAAATAAATGCTATTGGGACCCACAATAGAATTTAGGTTTAAGTTACGGAAATCTTCCAATAGTTTCAACTCATGTAACATCATGGATGATACGTGAAGAGACTTCCGGCTTAAAGCATCTGCTACTACATTTGCCTTTCCTGGGTGGTACTTCAACTCAAACTCATAATCCTTGAGGAACTCCATCCACCTCCTCTGTCTCATGTTAAGTTCCCTCTGATCAAAAAGATACTTCAAGCTCTTATGATCGCTAAATACTTTGAATTTTGCTCCATAAATATAATGTCTCCATATCTTTAGAGCAAAAACTATGGCTGCTAACTCCAGGTCATGGGTAGGATAGTTTTCTTCATGAGGTCTCAACTGACGAGAGGCATAAGCCACTACCTGCCTATTCTGCATCAAAACACATCCTAAGCCTTTTAAGGATGCATCACTATAAACTTCGAATATTAAGGCTGGGTCTGGGATGGTCAACACATGAGCTGAGGTCAAACGGGCTTTGAGTTCAAGGAAACTCTTTTCACACTTTTGATCCCACTCGAAAGGATTACCCTTGCGAGTTAAGCGGGTTAAGGGTAGGGCTAACTGTGAAAATCCCCTTATAAACCTTCGGTAATATCCTGCCAAACCTAGAAAACTCCTAACCTCGGTAATGTTCTTAGGTTTTTCCCAATTAAGGACAGCATCAACCTTACTGGGGTCTACGTCTACCCCTTCTTGTGAAATTACATGTCCTAAAAACTTCACTTCAGTCAGCCAAAATTCACACTTTTCTGGCTTAGCAAACAACCTCTTTTCTTGGAGTATTTACAAGATAATCCTAAGGTGTTCTTCATGCTCTTGAAAACTCTTGGAATAGATAAGGATATCATCAATGAAAACCACGACAAACTCATCCAAGAAGGGTCGAAAGATACGGTTCATGTAGTTCATGAAGACTGCTGGAGCATTCGTTAAGCCAAAAGGCATAACTAGATACTCGTAATGCCCATATCGGGTTCTAAACGCTGTCTTGGGTATATCTTCAGACTTAATCCTTATTTGGTGATATCCCGACCTCAGATCAATTTTTGAGAATACCGAGGCTCCTCTAAGCTAATCTAACAGGTCATCTATTCGGGGTAGTGGATACTTATTTTTAATGGTTATCTTATTAAGCTGTCTGTAATCCACACAGAGCCTTATACTCCCATCTTTTTTCTTAACCAATGCGAATGCAGGCGTACCCCAAGGAGAGGCACTAGGTCGAATGAATTGCTTTGCTATTAAATCCTCTAATTGAGCCTTAAGTTCTTTCAATTCCAAAGGGGACATTCTATAGGGTGCAATAGATATGGGTCCCGCATCAGGAACCAAATCTATGGAGAATTCAATCTCCCTTTCAGGAGGTAGGGAGAGTATGTCTTTTGGAAAGACATCTATGAATTCACTCACTACTGGGATAGTTACGACATCCACATTTTCCTTAGAACTTGAAGAAAGTATACACAAGAACATGGGTTCCCCACTATTTAGGCATTGGTTAATTTGTGACACACTAGCAAACAAGGAAGGACATATCTCTTTGGGATTTTCTCCCGGAGATAGAAAAATTATAGACCTTTCTGGACAATTTAGTACAACTTGATTGGCTGATAGCCAATCCATACCTAAAATGACATCTAGAGCTTTTAGGGGCAAGCAAAACAAGTTAACTAGAAACACCCTGTTGGATATTTCCAGTATACAATTTTCACAAACAAGAGAAGTTTCAATGCTACCCTCTGCAGGGGTAGACACAGATAAAGGGTATGGCAGAGAGGATAAAGACAGTTGTAAACGTATAGCACATTCACAAGAGACAAAAGAATGGGTTGCCCCAGAATCAAAAAGAATAACAACATATTCTTGGTTAAGGAGGCCGGTACCTTTTATCATACCATCTTTTCCCTTAGCTTTCTTACCACTGAGAGTGAAAACTCTTCCAGAGGATCGGTTACTAGGAATGGCAACTCCCTTCTTCTTCCAGAGAGGACAAGACGGGGAAGAGTGTCCCGGCTGCTTGCAAGAATAGCAAACATTCTGACCAGCCAAGCACTCCCCACCATGTTTCTTCCCACATTTTGGGCATCCGACTATTCTAGGAGAGTTAGATGTATGTACCTGCTTGCCTTTATCCAAACTCCCTTTTACCTTGAGTTGTTGATGGTGTTTACCTTCATTCTTATTCTTAAGCCATTTCCTCTGATTCTCCACTTCTAATTCTTGCAAACTTTCTTCCGCCACATAAGCTTGTTGGACAATGGTAGGGTATTCAGTAAATCTGGTCTGAGCCAAACAATTCGTGATATCAGCTCTCAAGCCCCAACGAAACTTATCAATCTTCCATTCTTCATTTGGAGCGTAACTTGCCTGTGAAGCATGTCTTGCCAAATCTTCAAATTTTGCTACATATTGAGCTACCGACATGTTCCCTTGATTTAGTTCCATGAATTCTCTTTCTTTCTGTTTCCTGAGGTTGAAGGGAATATATTTGTTAAGAAAAACCCCTTGGAAATGCTCCCAATCCAAGGGCGTCCCCACAACGGTCATGTGAGCCTTCATGCCCTTCCACCAATTTGCAGCTTCCTTCTTTAGCATATGAGTGGCAAAAGAAACCTTTTGTTCCTCAGTACACTGTACAATCTCAAAAATATGCTCCATTGCTTCCATCCAATGATAAGCATCCAGAGCGTGTTTGATCTCGGAGAAAGCAGGTGGGTCAAGCTTGAGAAATTGGAAGAAATACGGTTGGCCTCATCCTGAGGTGGTGCTAGTCCTCCAGCCTGAGTTTGGTGATGGAGAAGATTGCCATAGTATGGTCCCGTACGACCTGCATAAGCTCATCCAACCACTCAGGAGCACCTCTTCCTCTGCATTTTCCTCTTAATCTTCCTCTTCCTACGCGGCCTGTAGTTTCCTCACTCATGATTCTGCATACCACATACAAATATCAAGTTGATCAGGATTAATACTTAGTAACTTGGCATTTAGAAAAATAAATGAGAAATTCAAGCACAACAATACTATGTAAAACTATCCACGGTTCAATTAGATCGAACTGCTCTGACACCAAAAATGTAATGCCGTAAGTGAGCATCTCAAAAGAAAACACAAGACATCCACATTACAAATGATAGTCATATAGATAGTCTTAACATAATGGTCATGCATAACCTTACAAACTCAAAAAAGTAATCATTAAACAAGCAACTACTCTCGGACTTCATTTAATCAGTTTGTGAAGCCGACAGTTACATATTAAGGCTCCCATGAAACATATTGAGTTAAAGAAATTCCTTCTTTATCTCATTAATCCTTCGAAGGACCTAAACCTGCTTATCTGAAACAATAGAGAGCCTAGTGAGAAAAATAATTCTCAGTGAGCTTTGCTTCAAGCAAGGATATACATATATAAACAATTAAATTCAAATAAACAACCCAAAATGAGTATGAGCATGGGCACTTTAACGTAAAACATTTAATAGATAACTTCAAGTGCGAGGGACTTGTAGTATTCTAGTTTAATAGATTTTGATATGGCAGTCAGAGCTCTATAACAACAATCAGGCATCCCTTAATTGCTAGTACCATATCCTAACCTTCAAGGAATTGAAGGACTTATAAAAACATATCTCACCCACAAATACTTATGTGGCCTTAATGGCTAATTTGGTTTTGAAACAATTGTCTCACCAAAATATAGACCATTTTAGATTTTTAATGCCCTGCTATACTTCACTTATCATGATTAAGAAAACACTCCAAACATAGTTAGGACCACAAGAGTGAATTTACAGCAAAACCGAAACCATCAACAACATTACCACAAATTTGGAGGATAATGACTAAAGTTTCTATCCCCACCATTTATTCCAAGTCTAACATTCAATCTCAAACAATTAGGAGCTCATATAACACTAATCAAAACTGAACATATCGACAATACATTGTAAACAAAACTCAAGTTTACACTAACAAGAAAAATCCAGCAATTTCAAAGTATTATCAAATTTGGAAACTGGCAGCAGTATTTTCAGTGAATTGCAAGGGAGATTCCTCCAGTGAAACCAACTCAATTCCAAAAATTCCAAGGCCAAGGTTGTTAAAAATTCTGGATACTTTCTATTAGTACAGAATTCAACTCAAACCAATATGTGTACAATTTAAACACTAAGACAGTTTCAGTTCGGAATCTCCAGGACAAACAGCAGATAGCATGTTATTTTTCTCCCTTGATACTCAATGAAATTGAATCGTTCCAAAGCCTATTTCGAAGGAAATCAAGTCTACTTTCTGATGGTATAATGATCACTTCGAAAAAAGCCCTATGGAGGAAGTTATGGATAAAACACTAACAAGGGTGCATTACGGGTTTGAAGGATTTTAGAGCCCCTTGTCAATTTTTATCAAAAACCACCTCTAATTAACATGCAAAAATCAAAACCCAATTGTTAAAAAGTAATATATCAGATCAAAATAGGCTTTCCACAGAAACAATTAGAACAATTAACAAGAAATTGGGATTTATGGTTACCCAATGTTACAAACAGCAAAACTCACATAACCAAGTGGTAGATTCAAAGTGGTGAGTGTTGATCTCCTTGTGCTTCTTCCCTAATCTGATTTGTACTCCTATTTATGAAATTCTAGAGGTCTTGAATGTTGTACATTTTGCTTGATTTAGGTATTTGATGAGTTGAAATTGTGAGATAGAAGGTTAGAAGGAAATTTGGTACAGGTTTATGAGAGTTTTAGGAAGAATGAAGAAGGGAATGAGGATGGAAATGGTGTGTGGGCAAGACTGAAATTTGTGAGGAGAATGGGGAGGAGAGGAGTTGTTCTTGATGAGGGAGAAATGAAATGAATCCAATGTCCCCTACTTTTGGTTCTGGTCGAAATATTGAAGAAGAAAGGGGAAGGTGTATGATCTTTTTCTTGTTGGCCTTAGGGAAAAAAGGGGAAAACAATGTGTTCCACCTTGTTTTTGCCGAAAATAAGAGAGTGAAAGGGAAGGGAAATAGTTGACCAATGGAGGTTAGATATCCTTGAAGAGTATTGGTCACTTAGGGAGATTTTAGGATAGAGGTAGATAAGTTGGTTTAAAATAAGTGGGAATGTGGTTGATAGTGGCCATTCCCTGCTCAAACAACATAGAACTTTATTTTGCACTCATGAGTGTCTCTGCTAGGGTTTAGCCGTCATCCACAAAGCTTCTGCATGATCCATGGCTGCCGCGCCTCAAGCCATCTGCGCATGGAGTTTTCTGACCTTGGAGTCGCCCCAAACTCCTTCGCACACAGCCCCCTCTCAAAGGAAAACCTTTGCCCAGGCTCTTAATAACGCTTGTGATTTCCCCTATAGCCAACTCCCCCGCCCCCGGCTAAAGGGTGAAACTGTTTCAATTAAAATCCCAGAGGAGGAGTATAGAGCCGGTTTAGAAAGTGGTAAAAACCATCTACATGGCCGTCTGTTCCTCTCCAAGGGCGAGCAGCCAATCAAGGTGAATGAATTAAGAGCCAAGTTATCGGCCCTGTGGAAACCTTTGAATCAATGGGCAATGATCTCCCTAGGAAAAGGCTTTTATGAATTCTCTTTCGCTTCTGCAGAGGATCTCCGAAGTGTCTGTGCAATCGGTCAATGGAATCTCAGTCCGGGGATTCTGCGTTTGTCCTCTTGGACACCAGATTTCAACCCGTACAATCAAAAGCAATCCACTGCACAGTGCTGGGTCCGCATATTCGGTCTCCCACAAGAATACTGGAGACCGAAGATTATTTTTGCAATTGCGGGTGGTTTGGGAATTCCTATCAGTCTCGATGAAGCCACGAGCAAGAAGACTTTCGGCCACTTTGCGAGGGTACTAGTTGATATTGATCTAAAGGCTAAACTGCACAGCCATGTCATTGTGGAGAAGGATGAACATGATTTTGTTGTCAATATAGAATACGAAAGGCTCCCTGCTTTTTGTACTCACTGCCAAAACATTGGTCATTCTCTCACTAATTGCAAACTCATGAACGGCAGTAACGAGGGATTGAAATCTGATCGCCCAGCAGTGAGAAATTCACGCAAGACCTATGTGCCTAAGAACACGGATCATAACACTGCTGTTATTAATTCTCAGTAGCAGCCCCATGGAAATAATGGCATGGCTATTACATTGGATCCAGAAGGTGTTCCTAATCTGGTTGCCTTGGCTAACAACGTTGTTTCTGTTTCTGCAGAATTTCTGGATCATCAACCAGCAGTCCAAGGTAATGTCAATCCAGTTGCTCTGGCTAATAATGTTGAATTTGTTTCTGCATAATGCCTGGATCACCATCCAGTAGTTTATGGGGTTGCTGTGACTGATGTGAACCCTCTCACTGGTTTTGTTTCAACGCCTGACCCTAATCTGATCCAACAGCCAGTGGCTTCGGTGGAATTTATCTTAGATCAGGAACTACTTCAACATGGCGCTTTTGATTCTCCAATTGGTGCAGTAAATTTTGTTTCTGCCTCTGATGTTGGTACTGTGGTGGAAGACTCTCTCCAATCTTCGGACACAAGAAATAATTCTGTCATTAGGAATTCTGCTCCTGCTATGTTACAGGAAAACGTTTTGCAGACTCCAATTGCAATTGACAACCAGATTTCAAATCAGAATGTGGCTCAGGACATGAGGATTGTTGGCAGATTATGGAGTGATCAAATGGAGGATGAGGATGTCGATGTTATCCCTCCAAATTCTGTTCCGGTTCATGATGATTCCCGTGCGGCCAATTATCTGGCGGTCAATCAGAATTCCTCTCCGGGTTTCACAGTGGTCCTAAGTAAATCACAAAAGAAGAAACTTAAGAAAAAGGCCAACCAGAATATGAAGCAGGAACATCTCAAAGCCCGTAATAGGGCTGGACCTCAAAACTTTGCCTAATGAAGGTTCTCTATTGGAACGCTAGAGGCGTTGCCAACCTAGACACTAGGTTAGTTCTCAAAAGGTTGCTTCTTGTGCATAAACCGGAATTTCTTTTCATTGCTGAACCATGGATTAGGATTGATCAATTTCCTAGAAGATTTTTCAGTAGCTTGCATCTTAAAGTTTTCGCTGTAAATGATAGAGGTAATTTGGCTCCAAATCTTTGGTGCATTTGTCAGGAAAACATTTTTCCGACTGTTATTAGTAGCTCTACTCAGCATGTCTCTTTTTCTATCAATTGGGAGAATCGCTTGCTATATTGTTGTGCTACTTATGCTGCCACTAATTATCTATCCCGTAGGATTTTGTGGAATGAGTTAAATTTGATGCAGGATAACCACCCAGGCCCTTGGTGCTTCATTGGTGACTTCAATGCCATTTTAGGGAATCATGAGCATAGAGGCAGATTTGCTTCGCCTCAACTTTCATGCAACGACTTCAAAGCTTGGTCTGATGCTCATAGCCTTTCTCATCTGCCTACAAGAGGCTCCTTATACACCTGGTCCAATGGTAGAAGGGGAAACAACCTCACAAAAACGGTTGGATAGAGTGGTTTGCAATGATGCTTGGTTGGATTCTTGGACAAGCGTCTCTTGCTGCACCTTAACCAGAAGCAAATCTGATCATTTTCCCATCCTTTTATCTCTGGAAATAGCATCCAACTCTCACAGCTCCTCTTTCAAATTCCTCAGAATGTGGGCTCAACATCAGGATTCCAGTGGTATAGTGTCGGACGCTTGGAAGTTACATGTGGTTGGTTGCCCAATGTACGTCCTTTCTGAAAAATTAAAGCATCTGAAACATAAGTTGAAGATTTGGAATAGAGATGTATTTGGCAATGTTCATGACAGGGTTAGCAAGGCTCAGCAAGCAGTGGACTTAATTCAAGAGAAAATTTCTGTGCTTGGCTTTTCGGATGACAGATCTGAGCAGGAAAAAGCTGCCCAATTGGAGTTAAGTCTTGCTCTTTCGTTTCAGGAGGATTTTTGGAGAGAAAAATCCAGAATTGATTGGCACTCCAATGGTGACAGAAACACGTCCTTCTTCCATATGGTCACTAAATTCAGAAATGCGACCAAGAAAATGTCCGTGTTGAAAAAGGATGGTTTGATTCTGGACATAACAGCTAATATAGAATCTCATGTCTGTGAATACTACACTACGCTGTTTTCCTCTGAGAACAACTGTAGTGATAACGGTTTGATTGAGCAAGTCATCTCTCCTGCAGTGAGCCTAGAGGACAACATTATGCTGACCAATCTTCCCTCTTTGGAGGAAGTCAAAAATGAAGTTTTCTCCATGAATGTTAATGGTGCCCCAGGACCAGATGGATTTGGAGCCTTTTTCTATCAGAGATTTTGGGATGTGGTTGGGCACGATGTTTTTGGTGCTGTTCTTCAGTTCTTCCAGCAGGGTTGGATTTTGCCTAACTTCAACTCTAATGTGGTAGTATTAATTCCCAAGTCTCCGGAGGCTGTGTCAATTGATCAGTACAGACCAATCTCCCTGGCCAATTTTAAATTCAAAATAATTACAAAGGTTATGGCTGACAGGTTAGCAGTGGTGGCTCCTAAGATTGTCTCGGAAAATCAAAGGGGCTTCATCAAAGATAGACATATACATGACTGCATTGGAGTTGCCTCCGAAGCTGTGAATCTTATGCACAAACGCTCATTTGAAGGTAATATTGCTCTAAAAATTGATATCAAGAAGGCCTTTGACTCTTTAGATTGGAATTTTTTGCTAAAGGTTCTTCACCAGTTTGGCTTTGATCCTATCTTCTGTAATTGGGTGAGAACTGTCTTGCTCTCTGCAAAGCTGTCAATTTCAGTCAATGGTAAACCAGTCGGCTTTTTCTCTTGTAAGAGGGGCGTTAGACAAGGACATCCTCTGTCCCCCCTCCTTTTTTGTGTGGTAGAGGAAGTTCTTAGCAGAGCTATCTCTCTTCTTGTTCAGCAAGGGAAGTTGTTGCCTATGGCGAGTCCCAGAGGTTACCAAGTGCCTTCTCATGTTCTCTATGCTGATGACAACCTTATCTTTTGCAGGGGAACCAAGAGGAACATGGAAAGTTTAATGTCCTTGTTCACAAGTTACGGTGAGGCCTCGGGCCCATTGATTAGTTTAGACAAGTCTAGAGTCTACCCCGGGAACGTTCCATCTAGAAGATTGGCTGAGATTACTAATACCCTTGGTTTCAAACTGGGCCATCTCCCTTTTATTTATCTTGGTGTGCCCCTGTTTAGAGGTAAACCAAAGAAGATTCATCTCCTGCATATCGCAGACAAGATCAAGATCAAGTTGGCTAATTGGAAGGGTGCAATGCTGTCTGTTATGGGAAGGGTTCAGCTGGTCAAGTCTACAATTCAGGGTATGTTACTCTACTCCTTCCAGATTTATGCTTGGCCTGCTTCCTTGTTAAAACTGCTAGACAACTGGATCAGAAACTTCATTTGGTCGGGTAAGATTGATTCTCGGAAGATAGTCACGGTTTCCTGGAACACCATGTGCGCCCCTTATAATGAGGGTGGCCTCGGATTGAGATCCCTTAGCTCTATTAATAAAGCGGTCTTGCTTAAAAGATGCTGGGAGCTTGTTTCTTCGGACAAACAATGGGCGCGCCTCCTTCGTGCCAGGGTCTTTTTGAATAAATCCCCTACTCAGTATCATATAAGCTCTTCGATTTGGGCCGGGATGAAAAATCAGATCTCCACTGTCCTCGCTAACAGTAGATGGAATGTTGGAAATGGCTCCAATATTAATTTCTGGACTGATTGTTGGTTGTCCAATCCTATTGTTGAGCTTCTGGATATCCCGGACAGTGTGCACCATTTATTGCGGGCCAAAGTAGAGGATTTCATTGACCACGGCAAATGGAAGATCCCTCATGCCATTTTGGAGCGCAATCAGATTCTGGCCTCTGAAATCAGCCGTATAAGCATCCCTATCTCCCCTGCGAATGACTCAATGTACTGGGCCGCTTCTAATTCTGGTGAGTTAACCTCGAAAGATGCCTACAATTTTATGTTTCCGGTAAGGTCAGCTTTATCATGGTGTAAGCTTATTTGGTCCGCTTCTATTCCTCCGTCCAAATCTTTCCTCATTTGGCGCCTCTGTCACAATAAGGTCCCAACGGAGGATAAGCTCTGGTCTCGGGGATGTCATGTGGTTTCCATTTGCAGCTTATGTTGCCAGGCCTATGAAACTTCGGATCGCCTATTTTTTTGGATGCAGCTTTGCTCTTCGGTTCTGGCGCTGGCTTAGCTCTGTGCTGAACATGGCTATTGATACCTCTTCAATTCACACAGTCCTTTCGGTTTGCAGCAGAAATTGGAGCTCTCAAGTCAGAGACATCATTGTCTCAGCCATTGCAAATGTGATTGGGGGTATTTGGTTCTGTAGAAACCAACTTAAATTTGAAGGGAAGGTTATCTCTTTCGAGGCATCTCTAAATTTGGTCCGGGCTAACGTGGCTTTATCTGGGAATTCTTCTACAGGTTCCATGTCATCTGCCATTGGGGATTTCAATATCATAAAGCACTTCCAGGTTATTGGAAAGCCCAACCGAGCTCATGTGATTAAGGAGGTTTTTTGGCATCCTCCTAAAACGGGTTGGGTTAAGGCTAACAGTGATGGTGTAGCCAGAGGTTCCCCTGGAAGGGCTGCTTGTGGTGGCATTTTCAGGGACAGCAGCGCAGCTATTCTGGGTTGCTTCTCCTATCATATTGGCATATCTGATGCATTCTCTGCTGAGATCTTGGGCGCGATTCTCTCCATTGAGTTGGCGCATAAGAAGAATTGACGCAAGCTTTGGCTAGAGTGTGACTCAAAGTTGGCAGTGGAAGCTTTCTCCAACCCCAAGTTGGTTCCATGGCAGCTTCGTAACATATGGATGAATTGCTTAAGTTTAACTAAGGAAATTCACTTTGGTTGCTCCCACATTCTTAGAGAGGGCAATTCCTGCACTGACAAATTAGCCAACTATGGTATTCTATCCCAGGGGTTTGTTTGGTGGGATTTAGGTCCTAGTTTTATAATGCAAGATTTCTTCCGTAATAGGATTGGTCTCCCTAATTATAGGTTCAAATAATTGTGTTTCTTTCATGGGTATTGGTGTTGTCCCCCATGCTTTGTATTGTTTTCTTATTTTTAATAAATCTGTGGTGTGCTGCAAGTGATTGGTGGTGCTTGGGGTGCGAACATAGTTGGGATGCCAAGTTTCCACAGTGATGCCATTGCACCCCCATTTTGCTTAAAAAAAAAGAATGTGGTTGATAATAAAATAAAAATAATATTTCCATTCCATTTCAATTCACAATTAATTAACCTCACTAAATAAATCAACCACACAATTTCACATTTAAGAATTATAAAAGGATTCAAACACACCCATGGAAAAGTAAAATGAAAAGACTAAATTATCCTTGGGGAGGAATATTACATATTTTTTATAATAACATTTTCTAATATTTAGCAATTTCTTATGTAAAAATTAGCAGTACTAAAATATTTTCACGGTTACGTACTCACTGTAACACATAAAACACTCTTACGCTTTTAAATCATTAAAATAATGTTATTTTTAAATATTCCCCATTTTTAACCAATCAAAACATTAAGTAATATTATATTACTATATTCCATCAATTAAAATTCGATATTTCTTAAAAAGCTTTTTAACGCTTTTATCTTTTTAATTAATTGAGCATTGACCACTGTCAGGCTTTTCACTCAACAATCAACATCCATAAACATTCCACATCAACATTATAGCATATAACACAGTTTATAACATGCATTAAAACACTATAACAATTAACTGCAGATAATCAATTAAAAGCAGATAATAGCAGCAAATAAATTAACTACGGGAGATAATTTAAAGACACCACAAACACACTCAAAGAAATTATACAAACCACAACTAATAGCATATAGCTATCGGAAAAATCCCTCAGGCATTCCCCTTACCTCTTGGAGATTTTTCTTTCTGAAACAAATTATGTCGAACGTCCAATCTTCCGTAACACTCGTACACGATTCACACCAAATTGCCCTTCAACAAACCACAACCAATTAATCAATCAATAAACCATTTCAACACCTAATTTCTACGGCTAGGGTTCGGCCATGCCTAGTAACAATGGTTAGGAATGTTAAAATTTTATAAACTCTTGGATTAATGATCCTTGAGTACTAGGAAGACATAATCAATGATTATAAACTAAGAACTTTGAAAAAAACCATCTAACTCAGTAAGTTAGGGATTCAGCCTCAACAATAAAATTAGGCTAGAAAATTTCTTTGGTTTCAAGTTCTTGGATTTAACATGTATAGGTATTAGAGAGATTGAATCAAGTGTTCTATTTCAAAAATGGAAACAAAACTCATCAAACCCTATATGACATAGGTTCGGCCCTCAACAATAAAATAGGATAGAGATTTTATTTTGATTCATTCTTCTAGATAATGAATATAGGTATGATATACAGTTCATAGAAATTGATCTCATATCAAAAGGATTTTTCTACAAATTTCTAGAAATTTTTGAAGATTGGATCTAGAAATTGGAAAATGATGTTCATGTATGAAAATCATGAAATAAATGAAAAAGAAGACATGATTGATCATGTAGAAGAGAGGTTACCTCTTGATGAAGGGTAATGATCAAAACAAGCTTAGTTGAAAATTTGACAGCTTTGGTGTGACACCCTAACTCGGGTCATCACATGGCTACCCGTTTGCGGAAATAAAACTTAATTTGCTGGTTGCTTTCGGAAAATAATGTTTTCTCAACGTTTGTCTTTTCAAAATATGGTGATAAATTTTTTTTTCTTTTCAACATCGTCACAACAGCGTTCACATAATCACACTTAGATATATCTATATATATAAGTCATACAGCTATACTGCCTCATATGTTTTCTCACCTAAATCATAATCAACTTTATTCTCAAAACATAATATTACCTAAGCTGGTTGTAACTAACGGGCACTACAACCGATAAAAGCAGCAACAACATGCCTCAAACTAGACAACCTTCTTCTTCTTGTAGAGATCATATCCCTTGTATGATTCTGATATGTTTGTAAGGGTGAGACGCCAATATATGGATTTACCACCATAACTAAATGCGCAACACAAAAGAAGGCACATACACATATACATGTTTATAACAACAAACTCATTCATATCATAGCATCTCGTTTATCAATGGGTTTTGTAACACCCTGTTTTTCGTAAGCTTCTTTATCAGTAAATACATGCTTTAATGTATTTATTTTTGATAAAATCCAGAGGATGATTTTATTTAAAATAAAATTATTTTCTTGTTTTTTTTTACCGTATGAAGTCACAGTAAAATTTTCGGTCGAAAATTCAGACGAAAACCGGTCTGGATTCTCACTGCCAGTACAAGTTTACTTAGCTAGAGACCAAATTTTAATTCGTGAACGAGACGGTTAGTGTTTTTATGATGTTTTGTGTGGGTTTGTTAAATTTTTGAATTTTGTTGTCCGGGAATAAAATATAATATTTTATCCGAACGAAACCTTCAGAAAATACGATCGGATGTGCAACCGGTTACGTATTTAAGTAGTTAAAGGAACCCTAAAGGATGAGAGAAGGCTTTATGGGATGCCTAATTAAATGCTTATGACACACCTAAGAAAAAGTAAATCTTGACCTTATCTCAAAATCTTACTTTTTCATCTTTCTCTCTCCAATCAAATCATATCACCTTAACTCCTTATCCTCTCTACAAGCAACCACCTTCTTTCTTCCCTTCTTTCTTCTTCTTTCCTCTCCAAAACCGTGCCCCCCTCCCTCTTACTCTATAAATACCACTTTTCATCTTCACTTCATCACTTTCCTTCCTTCTACTCCATTAAAACTCTTAAGCTTTCATCTTTTTCTTAACTTCAAGCTTCCAAAGCTCTAGTTTTTCTTCTTCTTTTCACAAAGTGTTCTTAATCAAAGTTGTTCCTCTTGTTTAGGGTAATACTCTCATGTATTCTTTTCTTTAAAAACTTCATCTTTTTCTAAAATTTCTTCTTTATGTCATATATGAGCTTTTATCTTCAAAAATCTCTCAAAAATGGTAGAAAACTCCTTTTGAGTTGAAACCAATTTCTATGGTCTTATATTTACTTGTATTTTAACATACTAAAAGGTTGTATAAAACAAAGTTTCCTAACCTCTTCTTTCTAATGAGGCCGAAACCATGCATATGGTTTAGATGGATCTTGTTTCAACTTTTACAAGTATGAGTTTGTATTTAAAGATTTGTTTTCCAAAATGATCATGGACCAAGGCTCCTTTATGTTAAAGGATGCTATGTCTAAAGTGATTGGAAAGTTTAAAGATTTGTTTCCCAAAATGATCATGGACCAAGGCTCCTTATGTTAAAGGATCCTATGTCTAAAGTGATTGGAAAGTTTAAAGATTTTTACTCTACTTTTATGTCATTTACTTTTATGCCATTTATATTAATGCCATTTACTTTATGTCATTACATTATGTCATTTACTTTCATGCCATTTATATTTATGTCATTTACTTTATGTCATTTACATTATGTCATTTACTTTTATGCCATTTATAATTATGTCATTTACTTTATGTCATTTACATCATGTCATTTACTTTATGTCATTTATGTTTATGTCATTTATGATTCATTTACTTATGTCATTATACTTTAATTACTTATAAGCCTATGTTGTTCTTACTTTATGTGCTTATGAGCTTTGTTATTTAAAGTCCTATGTTGCTTTCAAGATGATCATAGACTTGAGCTCCATAAGTTATTGGATGCTAAAAGGTCTAAGAGATTGGAAGAATTTAAAGATTTCTATCATAAAAACCCAAGGATGGCCGAATCTTAAAGGTTATGGACCTAGGGTGCTTCGTTTTTCATTTTCCCAAAATGATCATGGTTTTGAGCTCCTTACTATTAATGGATGCTAAACCAAAGAGATTGGAAAGTTTAAATGTTCCTAGCCTATCTTATTGGTCAAGGCCGAATCTCCATCAAGTGTAACTTGGTGGGATTTTTGTTCAACTTTGTTTAAAGTAATCATGTTTTAAACTCTTAGCACTTAAGGATCATAAATCACTATGTTGCATGTGTTTTGGAAACTTCTAGCCCTAAGTTCTTGGTTGAGTTCTAATCCTTTGAACCTTGTGCCTTGAAACCTAGACTTGCATCCTAACCAACTTTGAAGAACATTCGTGAAACTGTTTATTTTCTCGCATTCTCTTACCTTCTCAAGGTAAGAGGGGATTTCCTAAAGATATTCAATAACTGTATGCATGTGTGTAGGCGTTTAACTGGATATTTATATGTTGATTGAGCTTACTTGATTATCTAATGTACTTGAACTGTTATGCTATTATCTGATGTTGAACTGTACTTGTTCTAAATGTTATAATGCATATATGTGATGAACTGCTTTCAACTGTGATATTAGCATTGAACTGATGATATATACTGCTGTTGATTGAAAGTTTGCTAAGCCAGACGTGCGTCTCTGCTCAACTGTTATAAGGATTAAAAACCTTAATAAGCCTTGAAGATGAAGGGATTGGTGTTCTTTTCTAAAAGCTCATTAACTTAAAGTACTTGTTTTTAATGTTGAAATGGTTTGGTGAACTATTGTTATACAAGAGAAAAATCATTTTCGAACTATGTGTCTTCAACTTAAAACTTTCAAGATTATTTGGCAATATCCTATTGGGGGAAATATTTCAAAGATAAAAGTATTTCAAAGATGCTTTATAAAGGATTTTCAAAGAAAAGGTTTTTCCTAAATATTTTAGAAACTTTCCGATAGCCTGGATAGGTTATCGAGGATTCGGTTTTGAATTTTTTTTTTTTCACTGAACGAAAAAAGAGTACTTAAGAAAGAGAATCTAGTACGCGAGACGTCGCCTCTAGTATTCAGTTATGCGCACGTGATCTTGGATCAATGTTAATTCGGGACTATGAGTCCTATTCTTGATGTTATGGACTGAGAGTCCAATTCTCGAAATTGAGGACGGTCAGATTTCGATTTCATTTGTGATGGGTGTGTGTCCTAATTACGTTATTGTGGACTGTGTGTCCTAATCACGTTGTTTTGGACTGTGTGTCGTAACCACGTTGTGATGAACATTGTTAAAGGTGAATGTTGTTTTCTACGACCACAACCCTTGATTGCGGCATCGGTCTTGGGCATTGTGATTGAGCATTTGGACTGTGTGTCCTATGCTTCTTTGTTTTCAAGTGATGGGGAAATGATGATTAAGTCGTTAGCTTTGAGCTGCGACAGTGAAAGAATGAACACAAAGAAAACCTTTTAAATAAAATATTTTCTCATGTGCATTTCCCCAAGCAGACGTGCTTTTTGATATATATCAGATACAAGGTGGTATCTGGGAGTCTGTCCATGTAAACCGAGTTCAGAGGCACATGTGACGTTGCTCGTCCTGAGACCTTAAATGCATGAGGGTATGGAGGCAACTGCCCGGTGGGCTAGAGATTGACCAACTCTAATTCTTCTCCAGTGGAAAACGGTGTTGATATCTCATGAGATTAAGTTAGAGCCTGATATTGAAGTGCCATGCATATTTTCAAAATATTGACTGTGCGGGTTTGAGACCCTTTGATATAACACTGTTATATTGTGTATATGCATGATTTAACTGCTTATATGATTCTGTGATGTATGTATCATGTATATGGTTGTTGTGGGATATATCTTATGACGGTATCTCACTCTTACAATTATATCAGGTCTCTTCGGGTTTTGCTGTAGTACCTTGGTACTCTAGTACTGATGTTGCAGAGGAGTCTTTCTAAGTCACTTGAAGACCTAGTGTTAGAGGTTGGGAAAGTATTCCGATTGGGGGTCTCTCTAATGAATATTTGATAGAATGACCAGCTTAGGAGTATGAGTTGGGTTGTACATCTAAAGGGGTCTGTGAATGTAGTGTTATATACATCCATCTGAAGTTTAAACCTTCTCTTTCAAAAATGGAAACTTATAGAAATGATGTATGTCATGGTAACTTTGTTACGAACGTGACTTTACGTTTTAAATGTATGTATGATGGATATCAGAGAGTTATCCTTATAGAAGAAACTTTTATACCCCAATTTTCTGACTTAAGAGAAAACAAATTTTCCGAAAGTAACCAGCAAATTATCTTTTAAATTTACTTCCGCATGGGTTACGCAGTAATGCCCCCAAGGGGGGGGGGGGTGTTACAGGTTTCACACCCCAAACATCAACGTTGGAAAACTATGCGTGAACACTTCAATACATCATCTAAAACTTCGTACTTAATCTCATGAGATATCTCCAACCTCGTGATGTGTTGATCAGACTCGATTGCCACAGGTAGGGATGGCAACGGGGCGGGGCGGGCACGGGTAGCACTCCCCCCGCCCCCGTATCCGTCGGGTAAAATCCGTACCCATCCCCGCCTGTTACCCACGCGGGTATTTTTAGGGCGGGTATCCAGCGGGTTTCGCGGATATCCGTGGGTTTGCGTGTATCCACGAATTATTTTTTCCAGAAAAATTTTATACTCTTTTTGCTTGAAAAATTGCTAAAATATACGTAATTCAATTTAAAATAACCATGTTCATACAAATAGATGTTAAGAAAGCATCAAAGCATTATCCAATTATAAAAGTTACTAACAAAAGTAATCAAATACATTTAGCAATTACTACATATATATAATAAAGGGCATTTTAGTAATTTAAGTAACGGGTGCGGGTATCCGTGGGCACGGATAGTGTGATACCCGCCCCCGCCCCGTTTATAAACGGGTATTGAAATTACCCGTTTATTTTACCCGCAGGTACCCGTTTAACTACCCGCCTCGTGGCCGTTGCGGATTTTATCCGCGGGTATCCACGGGTACGGGTAAAATTGCCATCCCTAGCCACAGGCACACCCATCGTACACTGTCCAACATCGTGTCACAGTGATAACATCGTAGATGGGGTCTCATTGTCCAAACCCCGGGCACAATGAAGAACATCTTTGTACGATCTACCCTGACGCCGCAAGGTAATCCCTCGTTTGATCATGGCACGTCTGCCAAATGCATGCAAGAAAACATTTTGTTCTCAACACTTTTCTTTGTGTTATATCTTTATTTGTCAAAGCTCTCAAAAGCTTACAACCCATTATCGTTTTAAACATCTTTACAACTTTTATTAACAACACAGGACCTCAAAGTCCGAGTTCTCAATCACGAAGCCCCTAGACCTTGCAATCAGTCTTAGGTTCGTGGTAATAGAAAACATCATAAATCTTTTTAACTTCTTTAAGTAGATACCCAGTCTACAACACAACGAACCTTAATACCCCGACGTCTCGGTTATTAAGTTCCATAACATCGTTTTACATCATTTCTGTCTTGTGAAAAACAAATCCAAAATAGGATAACGTCATAAGAACACTAGTACCCCGACATCTCGGTTACTAAGTTCTATGCCGTCCTTTACGTCATTAAGTAAAACTCGTTTACAACAAATCCTTTCTACTTGAAATTCGTTGGTAAAACATCAAATCATAGAAAATCCACTTTTCCTTTGGAAACTCATTTTTCCAAAATAACGTCAAATCATCAACAACTTCTTTTTACTGAAACTTCAACTCTAATAAATCAATTCAGATTAAATATCTTTTTTTAAACTAAATACTGCTGTTTTTAAACTTTCCTCGTAAATAATTTCAAAACTTGTCGTCGTTTATCATTTTCCTAAAAAATGTTCTTAAAGTCAAACTTTGATTTTTTATTATTATTATAATATTTTTATTTTTATTTTTATAAATTATTTTCGAATATTAATTTCATAAAATAACTTTTTATAATATTTCGGAATTTCTTGCGTAAAAATTAGCAGTACTAAAAAAATTTCACGGTTACTCTCTCACCGTGACTCATAAATTTCTTTTACACTAATAAATCATTAAAATAATAATATCTCAAAAACTCATTATTTTTCCAAAATGATATTTTCCACCACTATTATATTCCAACATTCCCCATAAAACATTGAATATAATTTTCACAGCTTATTAAATCTTTTATCTGTTAATCGGTTGTGCACTGACCACTGTCAGGCCTCTAAAACAACATTCAACATTCAACAACATCATCATAATTATATCCCCAGGCAGATCATGCATCATAGCAACATAATATACTACTGCAGATAATTAAAAGCAGATCAATCACCGATACACAGATAAACAACACATCGTAAACAACATAAACAATTAATCACAAACCACATATAAATCATATAAGCCACACTAAAAGCAAATAGTTATTGAGAAAATCCCTTAGGCAAGCTCCCCTTACCTCTTGAAGACTCAAACTAACGTTTTCAAACAATCTCCTGATTCGATCCGGTTTCCTCCGTCGGCTTAAATCAGTTAACTCAGGTGTTTCCTTCAAACCAATTGCAACCAAAATAAATCAAATCAAACAACAACATACTTAGCTCATGAGGGTTAGGTTTCGGTCAAGGGCTGACTTTTAGGGTTCAAAATCCTTAAAATTTCTAATCATGATTAAGTCATAGATTAATTATCCTTAATCAACCAAGATCATGGATTAGTGACTAAACAACTAAATTTTAAACTCAAAACTTCCTAACTCTCATATACTTAGATTCGGCCTTGACATGTTCATGGGGCTAGGGTTTTTAGTTTGATAAACCAACTTGGATTTATTAAGCATACATATTAATAGCTTGATTACTAAGGTCATTAATGAAAACTTTGAACAAAACTCATCAAATCTCATCCACCTAGGGTTCGGTGTAACACCCCGATTTTCGCTGCTTCGTGATATCGGTAATAAATATATAAATATATATTTTTATCCGAGACTTAGAAAATGATTTTGGATAAACCAAGGTCATTTACTTGTTATACTTATTTTCATAAGGTTACGGGGAAGTTTTTGGTTGAAAATTCAGACGGAAGCCGGTCTGCCGTTTTCTGTGTTTTCACTGACAGTAAAAGTTTACTGCTCATAAGACCTAATTTTAATTCGTGAACGAGATGAAAAATGTTTTTATCGTATTTTCTACGATACTGGAAGTTTTGAAAATTTTGGTAAAAAAAAATAATTTATGTTTTACGGGCGGAATACGTAATCGGGTAGACGACGGAGTGGATTTCGGAGTTTCCAAGAGCAGAAAAAAGAGGTTATCTTAGGATTTTGAGATGATTCAAGGGGATGAATCACATTTCTAAGTTTAGAAGGTTTTTCAGGGGTAAAGTGAAAATTTATGAATTTTACGCTTAAGTCCCTGAACTTTCTGTTAATTACCCTTTTGTCCCTGAGTTAGTTTCTAAGTTTTTTAAAGTGAATTGGGCTAGAATCCTTGTTCCAAATCCATAGAGGACCGTGGCTTTGAGGCCCAAATTCCTTACCCATGACTTAGGTTTCATAAAGCCCATTTGAAGCCATATAAGTTTCCTATCTTAAGCTTAATGCTTAAATCTTCAAGTGGGCCCCACAAAAATGAAACCAAGCCCAAATTCCCTAGGCCCATGTGCAAGCCCAATATGGAGTGAAGGTTTCCCTCATCTTGGATGAGCAAAGAGAAAAGAACATTCTAGAATTTTCAACCACATTCCATACCATTCTACATTCTTCCACATTATTCTACTATTTTCTCAAATCTTCTTCAACAAGCTAGGTTTTCCTAAGATATTTATGACAAAAATCAGCCAAAGTTAGTCAAGATAAGACCACATTAAATGTGGCAAATGGTCATCATGACAATTTATTAGCAATTTGAAAAATAGTCCTTATACTTTTGGAATCTTTGCAAAATGGTCCCTATGAGTTATTTGCACTTTAATCCTTTGAAACGCCACCTCCTTTCTACTTGGTCCTCAAAAGTGGCGCAGCCCACATGCCTATAAATACCCTTCCTCACCTTTCACTTAGTTTCTATTGCCTTTTGTTCAAAAACCTAAAGTTCAAAAACCTAAGTCTTTGAGTGTCAAGTTTGTGAAGCAAGTTCTTGGATTTTCACTTGTTTTTGATCTCCAAGAGGTGAATCCTATTCTTCTTCTCTAATCATGTCTATGTTCTTCAATCAATTTCTTGATTCAAAGTTTATTTCATAGTTGTTCATCACTTTTAAGTTTCTAGATCTAGAACTTTGAAAATTCATAACTAATTCTAGAAAAATCCTTTTGACATGAAACCAATTGCTATGATCTTATAATCATCTCTATTTTCATCATCTAGAAGCATAAGATCATGAGAAATTTCTTTCCCTAATTTCTGGTTTTGGCCGAACCTAGGTCAATATCATGTTCATAGGTTTTGTTTCATTTTCATGTCTTGATTCATGATTCAATCTTCTAGTACCTTGATAGTTCTTGTATTTAAGTATATATAAGATCAAAAATCAAACTCTAACCTATTTGTTTCATAAAGGCCGAAACCCTAGTTCTTGGAACTAGATGAGTTTTGTTCAAAGTTTTCATTAATGATCTTAGTAATCAAGCTATTAGTATGTATGCCTAATAAATCCAAGTTGGTTTATTAAATTAAAAACCCTAGCCCCATGAACATGTTAAGGCCGAATCTTAGTATATGAGAGTTAGGAAGTTTTGAGTTTGAAACTTAGTTGTTTAGTCACTAATCTATGATTTAGGTTAATTAAGGACCATTAATCTATGACTTAATCATGATTAGAAATTTTAAGGATTTTGAACCCTAAAAGTCATCCCTTGGCCGAAACCTAACCCTCATGAACTAAGTATGTTGTGGGTTGATTTGATTTATTTTGGTTGCAATTCGTTTGAAGGAAACAACCGAGTTAACTGATTTAAGCCGACGGAGGAAACCGGATCGAATCGGGAGATTGTTTGAAAACGTTAGTTTGAGTCTTCAAGAGGTAAGGGGAGCTTACCTGATGGATTTTCTCAATAACTATTTGCTTTTAGTGTGGCTATGTGATTTATATGTGGTTTGTGATTAATTGTTTATGTTGTTTACGATGTGTTGTTTATCTGTGTATCGATGATTGATCTGCTTTTAATTATCTGCAGTAGTATATTATGTTGTTATGATGCATGATCTGCCTGGGGAAATAATTATGATGATGTTGTTGAATGTTGAATTTTGAATGTTGAATGTTGTTTGAGACGCCTGACAGTGGTCAGTGCACAACCGATTAATGAGATAAAAGATTTAATAAGCTGTTAAAGTTATATTCAATGTTTTATGGGGAATGTTGGAATATAATAGTAGAGGAAAATATGATTTTGGAAAAATAATGAGTTTTGAGAAATATTATAATTTTAATGATTTATTAGTGTAAAAGAAGTTTATGAGTCACGGTGAGAGTGTAACCGTGAAATTTTTTTAGTACTGCTAATTTTTACACAAGAAATTCCGAGATATTATAAAAAGTGATTTTGTGAAATTAATATTCGAAAAGACCTTATTTATTATATAAGAAAATTATTTTAGAAGAAATGTCAAAGTTTGACTTAAAGACGTTTTCTTTGAGAATGCTAAACGACGACAAGTTTAGAAATTATTTACGGTGAGAGTTTAAAAACAGCAGTACTTATGTTGAAAAGAGATTTAATTTGAAATGATTTATTAGAGTTGAAGTTTCAATAAAAAGAAGTTGTTGATGATTTGACGTTATTTTGGAAAAAAATGTGTTTCCAAAGGAAAAGTGGATTTTTTATGAATTGACGTTTTATAAACGAATTTCAAGTTTCGGTAAATGAGTTTTACTTAATGACGTAAAGGATGATATAGAACTTAGTAACCGAGATGTCGGGGTACTAGTGTTCTTATGACGTTATCCTATTTTGGAATTGTTTTTCACAGACAGAAAAGATGTAAAATGATGTAAAAGAGGTAAAAGATGTAAAACGAAGTAACAGATGTAAAACGATGAAAAAGATGTACAAAGATGTAAAATGATGTAAAATGATGTAAAAAGATGTAGAACGATGTAAAACGATGTAAAGAGATGTAAAAATGATGTAAAATGATGTTATGGAACTTAATAACCGAGACGTCGGGGTATTAAGGTTCGTTGTGTTGTAGACTAGGTATCTACTAAAAGAAGTTAACACATTGTAAGATGTTTTCTATTACCACGAACCTAAGACTGATTGCAAGGTCTAGGGGCTTCGTGATTGAGCACTCGGACTTTGAGGTCCTGTGTTGCTAATAAAAGATGTAAAGATGTTTTCAAAAGATGTTAAGTCGTAAGCTTTTGAGAGCTTTGACAAACAAAGATATAGCACAAAGAAAAGTGTTGAGAATAAAATGTTTTCTTGCATGCATTTGGCAAACGTGCCATAATCAAAAGAGGGATTACCTTGCGGCGTCAAGGTAGATCATACAAAGATGTTCTCATTGTGCCCAGGGTTTGGACAATGAGGCCCCATCTCAGATTGTTATCACTGTGCCACGATGTTGGATAGTGTGCGATGGGAGTGCCTGTGGCGGTGTGCCTGTGGCAATCGAGTCTGATCAACTCATCAAGAGGTTGGAGATAACTCATGAGATTAAGTATGAATGTTTAGATGATGTATTGAAGTGTTCATGCATAGTTTTTCCAATGTTGATGTTTTGGGTGTGAAACCCAGTGATAAACGAGATATTATGATATGAATGAGTACGTTGTTATAGACATGTATATGTGTATGTGCATTCTTTTGTGTTGTGCATTTAGTTATGGTGATAAATCCATATATTGGCGTCTCACCCTTACAACCATATCAGAGTTGTACGAGGGGTATGATCCTTACAAGAAGACGAAGGCTGTCTAGTTCGAGGCATGATGTGCTGTTTTTATCGGTTGTAGTGTCCGTTAGTTACTACCAGCTTAGGTAATGTTATGTTTTAAGAATAAAGTTGATTATGATTTATGTGGGAAAAATATGAGGCAGTATAGTTGGAGGACTTATATACATTATGTATTTAAGTGTGATTTTTTTACGTTGATGTGGTTATGAGGTTAAAAGAAGGAGGAAAAAATTTTATCACCATATTTTGAAGAGATAAACGTTGAGAAAACATTATTTTCCGAAAGAAACCAGCAAATTAAGTTTTATTTCCGCAAACGGGTAACCATGTGATGACCCGAGTTTAGGGTGTCACATTCGGCCTTTATGAAACAAATAGGTTAGAGTTTGATTTTTTTTGATCTTATATATACTTAAATACAAGAACTATCTAGATACTAGAAGATTGAATCATGAATCAAGACATGAAAATGAAACAAAATCCATGAACATCACTATTCAATGGATTCGGCCTAGCCCAGAAATCAAGGAAATAACTTTTTCATGATCATATTCTTCTAGATGATGAAAATAGAGATGATTATAAGATCATAGCAATTGGTTTCATGTCAAAAGGATTTTTCTAGAATTAGTTATGAATTTTCAAAGTTCTAGATCTAGAAACTTAAAAGTGATGAACATAGATGAAATAGACTTTGAATCATGAAACTTATTGAAAAACATAGACATGATTACGGAAGAAGAATAGGATTCACCTCTTGAAGATCAAAAACAAGTGAAGATCCAAGAACTTTCTTCACAAAATGATGCTAAAAGGCTTATGAACTTAGAACTTTTGAGTGGTTTTTTGTGCAAAGTGCAAAAATGTCAAATAATGAAGTGAAAGCATCTTTATAAAGATGTGGGCTGCGCCACTTTTGAGGGATTAAATGGAAAGGAGGTGACTTTTCTAAGGATTTAAGTGCAATTAACTCATAGGGACCATTTTGCAAAGATTCCAAAAGTATAAGGACTATTTTGCAAATTGTCAATAGATTGAAATGATGACCATGTGACACATTAAATGTTGTCTCATCTTGACTTATCTTGGCTGATTTTTCATGAGATATTTTGAGAAGAACCTAGAACACTTGAGAACATTTGAGAACACTTGAGAATTGTGTGGAACCTTGGAGAATATGGTGGAACACTGTGGAATTGTGTGGAAACTTCAAGAATCCACTTGACTCTTCCAAACTAAGGCAGCGCCCACTCCATCTTGGGCCTGCGCATGGCCTTGAAAACTTGGGCTTGAATTCATCTTTGTGGGGCCCACCAAAATGGCTTAAAGCTTATGATGACATAGGAAACTTATATGGCTTCAAATGGGCTTTGTGAAATTTAAGTCATGGGTAAGGAATTTGGGCTTCATGGCCACGTCCACTAATGGTCTTGGAACAAAGATTTTGGCCCAATTCACTTAGAAAAACATAGAAACTAACTTAGGGACCAAAGTGTAATTAATAGAAAGTTCAAGGGCTTAAGTGTAAAATTCATAAATTTTCACTTTAACCTTGTAGAATCCTCTAGACTTAAAAGTGTGATTCATATCCATGAATCATCTCAAAATTCTAAGATAACCTCTTTATCTGCTCTTGGAAACTCCGAAATCCACTCTGTCGTTCACCCGATTACATATTCCGCCGGTAAAACGTATATTATTTCATTTTTTATGAAATAATTATAAAAATACACTCTTGTAGCAAATAAAATAAAAATCATAAGTCTTTCGTTCACGAATTAAAATTAGGTCTTTTGAGCAGTATAAATATACTGTCAGTTAAAATAGCGGGCCGGGATTCGCCCGTCGTTTCAACCTAAATTGTAATCGTAGCTTCCTACATTCAAGTAGGATTGAGTGATGAACTCCGTTCATTTAAAATAATTTTCTAATACTCATATAAATATATACACATAATCGTCCGCATTTCGATTATTTTGAAACAGCGAAAATCGGGGTGTTACATTTGGGGGTGTGGTAGTGTTATGAGCATATCTCACGATTTAGTCATCTAAAAATTACAAACTTTGGCTTGTTATAAATTTAAGAAGGAGAGGCACAACTTTTATGTTTAAGGCTTTGTTTGATTCAGATTAGAACAGGGGCGTAAAGAGCCTTCTTTCCACTGTTCTCTTGGGATGCTGAGGATTTTGAGCTGTTTTGGTAATTTGGGCATATCTCCCAAATTACTTATCCGTTTTTGGTGATATTTAGCTCGTTGGAAGAGTTGAAGAGGAACAACTTTCATGTAGAAAGTTTTTTGATTTTCAGAACAGAAAAGGGTCAGAATTTTGATACAATTTCGGATGAGTATGAGCATCAATGAAGTCTTCATGTGTTCTTAGAGAAAATGATGAACTTGATGTAGAAGAAGGCATAAAATGAGTTGAAATTGGTTTAAATGTGGGTTATGGGAGGTGGAACCTTGGGTTATGGGTTATTTTGGTCCAAAATGTTGATGGCACAACTTGTAATAACCATGGAAACTCAAGGGTAAAATGATCATTTCCATAAATAAATATCTAGATTTTAAGAAAATCATCATTACTAATGTGTGGTGTAGAAGTTGTAGATGGGTGGCTGATTTGTGGCCACAAGAAGAGGAAGAAACCTATTTGAATTTGTCTTGCCTTAAGCATGGTTAATATTTAACTAGGTTAGGTTAGGGGCATTTTGGTCTTTTCACCCTTAAACTAATCATTACATTCATTAATTTCTAGGTGAGTCACCCCCATGAGTCATCATGTATTACTCATTTTCTTCATCCATCTGGTGTCAGATTTTGTCTCTGCACGTCCGTTCTCGACTCTGTCGGTTACCCGATTTAGGTTTTTACGCCCGAATCAAGTATAATAACATATTTATTTTGAAAATTTTCAAAATAACCTATATCGTTGGAAATGAGATATAATTCTATTCACTTTGTTCTCGGGTCAAAATTAGGTTTTATGATCAGTAAAATCTTACTGTCAGTGAAAACGCAGACCGGGTTCCGTCTGAATTTTCAACCAAAAATTTAACGGTGTACTTATAAAAATAATTATAATATGAATATGACTTTGGTTTTCCAAAAATCATTTTCTAAGTTTCAGATAAAAATATAAACGTTTATTTATATTTATACCGATCTTAGAAGGCAGAAAAATCGCGGTATTACATTACTACCCCACTTAAAAAGATTTCGTCCTCGAAATTTTGTGACTCAAGACTAAACTGGATTTCTTAATCCCATGGTCTTACTCTCACAAGAAAGTATATAGAATAAGTTTGGCAATCTGAAATGAATATAGGAATATCAAGTGCGTAAAAATATCCTTTAATAGGTTCGGGGGTGTAAAAATGCATGATCGGTACACATATATAAACATGAATCTAATAAGGTTCCTTCTTTCACAAGAACTTTACCAAACAACGATTTAAAAAGGATAACAGTCCGACGACATTTCAGACTGGATCACTTCCACCAAAAGTAAAAGTGACTAGATTAAGTTTCATCAAGAAACTTCTATTATCCAGAAGCCATATGTGTTGCACAACTCAAGAAATACTTATAACATATTTTCAAAGAAATATGAAAATATCCAGACTATCAGAACCAATTTGATAAGTCGTGATAGACTTTAAATCAAGGTCAGAAAAGTGAGTTTGGCATGTACAAAATGTGAACCCGTGGGTACCCACCCAAACCCGCCCCCGATTTTGATGGGGAAACCCCGCTTTTACTGGGTTCGGGGTTGGATTCGGGGAAAACCCGATTCTCATAAGCGGGGGCGAGGGCGAGGATGGGGATGTTGATACCCACCCCGAACCCGCCCCAGTCGCCTAAAATGACTATAATGCCCTTACTTTTATATAAATAGTTGCTTACCTAGTGTTTTTTGGCCTCACCCTCACGCAGTCTTCGCTGGCTGCTCACACCACACCAGCTGCAAGTCACTTCTCATCTCCCATCTCCCTCTCAAGTTCTCTTTTAACTGTATGGTATCGAGTACTATCATGTGACTAGGGTCATGAATGTTCTTTCTGAGTTAAGACACATGAAGACAATATGAAGATTGGACAAGAACGGTGGTAAGGCTATTCGGTTGGTGACTTCGCGGACTCTTTTTAGAATTTGATAAGGACCAATGAATATTGGAGTTAGTTTCTTCACTTTCATCAATCTACGGGTAACTCTCAAGAACACATGGTCGCCTTCTTGGAATTCGAGCGCCTTCCTCCTTTTATCATGGTAGCTCTTTTGCCTACTCTGTGCCACCTTAATCTTTTCCTGAATCATCCTCACTTTTTTGGTGGTTTCTTGCACTATCTCAGGTCCTAACACAACACTATCACCAGGTTCACTCCAACACAAGGGTGTCCTACATCTCCTCCCACAAAGAGCTTCATAAGGTGACATCCCAATAATGGAATGGAAACTATTGTTGTAGGTAAACTCTATCAGGGGCAAAAACTTGTCCCAACTACCTGATTGCTCTAGCACACACGCTCTAAGCAAGTCCTCTAAGGATTGGATGGTTCTCTCAGACTGGCCATCAGTCTGTGGGTGATAGGATGAACTTAGCCTAAGCTTTGTTCCTAAAGCCTCTTGCAAACTATTCCAAAACCTAGAGGTAAACCTCGGGTCTCTATCAGATAGTATGCTAGAGGGTACACCATGTAACCTAACTATCTCTCTGATGTACAGCTTAGCCAACTTTTCCAAAGGGTATTCCATGTTCATAGGGATGAAATGGGCAGACTTAGTTAGTCTATCCACAACAACCCAGATTGCCTCAAAACCAGCTGGAGTCCTAGGGAGTCCAGACACAATCCATGGAAATATAATCCCATTTCTATTCTGGGATAGTCAAAGGTTGCAATTTCCCTGATGGCTTCTGGTGTTCTATCTTAGCCTTTTGGCACACTAAACAAGCATAGACAAACTCAGTCACATCTTTCTTCATCCTAGGCCACCAAAACATCCGCTTAAGATCTTGATACATCATAGTGCCACCTGGGTGCACACTCAGTCCACTCCTATGTCCTTCTTCAAGGATCAACTTCCTAAGCTCAGGAACATCCGGTATACAGACTCTTTCTTTGAACCTCAAAACTCCATCACTTCCTTCCTTAAAGCTAAGGTTTCTACTCTGAGCGAGCAACTCTCTCTAGTCTAAGAGAAACTAGTCTATCTTCTGACCCTCTCTAACTCGATCCATCAAACTGTTGGTCACCTTTAAGGTTCCAAGCCTGATGCTATTAGGGGTAACATCCCAAGCTAAACTCAGGCCTCTAAATTCCTCGATCAGATCCATCTCCCTAACCATCAAAGCGGAGACGTGAAAGGTCTTCCGACTTATGGCATCTGCCACCACATTGGCCATTCCTGTATGGTAGGTTAGATCAAACTCATCATGCTTTAAAACTCCATCCACCTACGCTGCCTCATATTTAACTCCATCTGATCAAAGAAAAAATTCAAACTCTTATGATCACTAAAGACCTCAAACTTTGCTCCATAAAGGTAATGCCTCCAGATCTTTAAGGCAAACATCACAGCTCCTAACTCTAGGTCATGGGTAGGGTAGTTTTTCTTATGGGTTTTCAACTCCCTAGAAGCATAAGCCACTACCTTACCATATTGCATCAACACTCCACCTAAACCTTGCTTCGATGCATCACAGTACACTACAAAAGGTTTACTAGGATCTGGCAAAACTAACACTGGTTTTGATGTTAACCTATCCTTAAGAGTTTGGAAACTCTCTTCACACTTAGACTCCCACACAAACAAATGTCCCTTCTAGGTGAGATGGGTTAAGGGTAAAGCTAACTTAGAGAAACCTTCTATGAACCTCCTATAGTACCTTACTAAACCCAATAAACTCCTAATCTCGGTCACTGACTTCGACGCTTCCCATTGGAGCACTGTCTCTACCTTAGTCGGGTCAACGACTATCCCACCTTTAGAGATGACATGTCCTAAGAAACTCGCCTCCTCTAACCAAAATTCACACTTAGACAACTTAGCATACAACTGCTTTTCCTTAAGGGTCTACAAGACAACCCTCAGGTGTTCCTCATGTTCCTCCTTGGTCTTGGAGTACATTAAGATGTCATCTATGAAAACCACCACAAACTTATCCAAGTAAGGGTGAAAGGTCTTGTTCATGTAGTCCATGAACACAGCAGGAACATTGGTCACACCAAAGAGCATAACCAAGTACTCATAGTGACCATAACGCGTCCTAAATGCTGTCTTTGGGATGTCCTCAGACTTAACCCGAATCTGATAGTACCCTGACCTCAAATCTATCTTCGAGAAAACACACGCTCCGATCAACTAATCCCTGAGATCATCAATCCTAGGGAGGGGATACCGATTCTTAATGGTCACTTTGTGGAGTTGTCGATAGTCGACACACAACCTCATACAGCCATCCTTCTTCTTTACTAGTAACACTGGCGCACCCCAAGGGGATACGCTAGGCCTAATAAACTGCTTCTGGATAAGGTCCTCTATTTTTTTCTTCAACTTAAATGGCTCTAGATGAGACATTGTATAGGCCGCTATGGATATCGGCCCGGTGCCAGGCACTAAGTCTATGGTGAACTCAACATCTCTCTTCGGGGACAAGTTATAAACATCCCCCGGGAACACTTCAGGAAATTCCCGCACAACAGGCACACTTCCAACAACAGGAGGGCTCTCTAATTCCAGGGAAGACAACATCATGTACACTTGGGCCTCATCTTTCATCGAAGACTTAACTTGGTTGGCAGAGAGAAGGGTCGGATTCTTAGACTCCACAGGAGTTCCAAAAACTATGGTTTTATCAAAACAATTCAAAAGGACATGGTTGGAAGATAACCAGTCCATGCCAAGAATAACATCAAGGTCCTTTAAAGGTAAGCATACAAGATTTACAATAAAGGTTCTACCATTAATGGCGATATGACAGTTCTTGCATGCATGAGAAGTAAGAACATGTTTGTTTGTAGGTGTAGAGACAACTAAATCATACTCAAGAAAAGTAACAGGAAAATTAAGACTATTGACCCTATCATGTTATATAAACGAGTGTGTAGCACCCGAATCATACAATGCAATTAAAAGAGTTCCATCAATTAAGCACATACCTTGAATCAAGTCATCAGACTCGGAGGCCTCAGCTCCACTAAGAGTAAGGACTATCCCAGTGGCAATTGATTAGCCTGAGACTGCTGACTCTTGCTAGCACTTGGAGGCTCTGACTTCGCTCCTCCACAATCCCGACTGATGTGACCAGACTTACCACACCTAAAGTAGATGACATCTGATTCCTTGCACTAGGTAGTGAAGTGATCTGGTGCGCCGCACTTGCCGCACTTCATGGGCCTAGAGGCATTAGAGTTGCCATCCCTGGACCTATCATGAGAAAACTATGGCTTCCTGTCACTCTGCTTGAAATCTCGGCCGGCTGGAGCATAACGCTGCTTGCTTTTATCCTTCTGCTCGGTCTTCTTGCTTTCCTGACTATCTGAATTCCTGAAACTGGCCACTCTGGACTTGTAGGCATCCTCATAGATCCTACACTTGTTCACCAAGGTTGGGAAGACTTTGATCTCCTGATAACTGACCGCCTGCTTGATCTCCGGACAAAGGCCATCCTCTAACTTGACACACTTTGACCGATCATCAACCATGACCTAATATGGCGCTTAATACCTAGCCAGCTCCTCGAACTTAGCCGCATACTCTCCCACTGACATATTTCCCTGCTTCAACCCCAAGAATTCCATCTCTTTCGTGTCACGTACATCCACAGGAAAATACTTTTCCAGAAAATTATCTCTGAACACAGCCCAGGTAACTGCTGTACCCTCGGCCACCATCCTCTGACGACAGTTCTCCCACTAGAGCTCAGCCTCCTCAGTGAGCATAAAAGTGGCCAAGATAACCCACTGCTGATCATTGCAGTCCATAGCTCTGAAGATCTTCTCAATCTCCCTCATCCACAACAAAGCTCCCTCGGGGTCATAAGCTCCTCTTAAAGACGATGGATTATTCCGCTGGAACTTGTCGAGACCCTGAAACTCATCTGGTCCTCCATTGTTGTTGTTCTGAACTTGTCCAATTGCATTAGCAAGGAGTGCCAAAGCGTCAGTGATTGCCTGATAGTTCCTGCCTCTTCCTGCCATTAGTTACTGTACATGTCCAAAATAACCATCAAATACAGAGAACTTAAGCAGGAAAAAGTGATAGGCTCACAACTTTAAGCATCATTGTCTATAACAAGTATAGACAATTCAAACTAGAGCACACAACAGACTCACAAGAGACTCATACCACGGCCTGATAGGACAGACCTGCTCTGATACCGCTAAATGTGATACCACATTGTAACATCTCAACATCGCGGAAAGAAACATAGTTTAAAAAAGATAAAACATAAACAAAGCAATAACATAGCCCAATCTCGATGTCACATGCAGAGTTGGTATAACCGTTCCGGAATAAAATCCTCGGAATACAACGAAACTGAAACTAACAACAAACTATAACTACTGAAACAACTAAACATCCTAACTAGAGTCGCGTCTCCTCAGAGTCACTCCTCCACTGGATGCTCACCGTCCTCTGCATAAAAGATACATGCCAACAACAGAAAAAGAGAAACGGGGAGTAAGAAAACATGTAAACACATTGGCATGGAAGTAGTTAAGCAAGATGAACATACATCATAACATGGCATAGCAATATACAACACAACATTAACATAATATAGTCATATTAACATGTTATCTCAACCAACATATGCTATGCAGTGAAACACTACTCCGCTACTCCTTTATGCATGTGGATCCAAACTATCTCAGGAAGGAAACTTCGGAGTTACGTAAACACATTGGCCAAAAAGCACCAACGCCGGCAGTCCACCAAACCTTGGGTGAACCCCTTGGATAGCCGACGCACCATAACGAGGGTACCCCACCGTGTGGGCGCATGGTTTACCAAACCTTGGGTAAACCACCCGAGACTTGGCCAGATCATCGTACTCTAGGACGACCTCCCCTTTTTTGAACTTCCCCCACTAACAACTTCGACGTATGAATGCATGAGCACAACAACAAACAAGGCAACCAACTCCTTTGCTTAGGGCAATAGGAACCCAAGACTTATCACCAACATCAACGTCAACATCAACACCTTACCCTTCCGGGTCAACGCCCCCTTAGCCAAAAAACACTAAGGTTCAACTCATCAACACCTCAAGCAAAAAGTGTTGAGGCCACTTTGGCCAAAAAGCACCAAAGTCTATCAATATGCGGTAACTCATTGGGCACCGGCTTAACCAACATGTTATTCTTGTTTATCTTAATTAATATTTAATTAAGTTATCTAACTGTCTTTGTCCGATTGGTGCATTATCATAACATTGGGGACATTTGGGGTGAAACGCCCCTTTGAACCGTTAATCTCAGATTCTGTCCTGGAGGGGCAGCACGAGCATGCTTCCACTAAAGTGAAGCACGGTCGTGCTTCCAATTATGCATGGTCGTGCTTGGTTGTACGGTCGTGCCCCTGTTCTGTACGACCATTCTTAAAGCACGGCCATCTTCCAGATTCAAACTGGGAGCATGGGCGTGCTCCCTGTTCAGCACGGTCGTGCTCCTGGAGCTGGTCGTGCTGTTCTTGGCAGATACATGGTGTTCTTCGGTTAAAACATCCTAAACACTCTTAAATCAAATCGTAGGGTCTTAACTAAACCATTTGTGTAAACCTCACATCTCACTATTAATCCATATTTTATGAATACGTTACGGGAATTATTCCCTTAACCATTATGTTAATTAAGAGTCCTATTTTAACCAAATAGGGTCTTATTAACAAACCAACATCAATATCATCATTCAACCAATCAACATGATAATCATAACATACCAGTTCAGCCAATAATTCATGACATAGAACATATCATTCAACATACAATAATTGGCATATAATAGGCATACAGTCTCATTGACATATAGTCTCATAAACAATTTACAACAATAAACAACAAGCCTTCCACAGACATACCAATATTCAAAAACCAATTAATAGCAACTAATATAAATGAACATATCATTAAATATAGCATGGCATCAACAACAATTAATAATAACGGAGCTATGGGAACCCCTCATCTTACGCTACCCCTTGCCTAATGTATACACTATCCTTCTCCCTATACCTAGTATGAAGAAACTGATAATGACAACACAACCGGTAAACCACGCGTTCCTCGAGCGGCTCGATTAGCTTTCCAAGCCTTGATCAAATAGAAGGGTTAACCAATTAGTTCCCAAATCTAAAATAATAGAAAAGGAAACACTAAGCAGAGGGAACCATTACCTATAGGGGATCAACACCGACGAACTAGACGTTCCCAAGAGTCTCTAAAGCTCCAACACCGAAATGGGTTTAGAGAAAATAGGGAAGAAAGGGTTGGTAGTCGTAATAGAGCTTTTTTTTCCAAAATAGGGTTTAAAACTTAAACCCTCGGTTACTGTGCCATTTTATAGGCTACAGACCTAAGCACAGCCCTACTAAGCACAAGCGTGCTTAACTCAGAGTCTCTGTGATGCCAATCCCTTGCACGGGCATACTTCCAATTAAGCACGGCCGTGCTTGTGATCCAAACGGTCACAAGACACAGCATTGAGCAAAGGCGTGCTAGACATGAGCATGGTCATGCTCATGTACCAGAAAGGGATTTTAAGCCTAAAAATCCCACTTAGCCCTCAACAACAACTCTAAGATAAGTCCTAAGGCTTGAACAAACAAACAAACAGACAAACAACACTTTACAAAAAAAAAATGGGGTGTTACAAGGCGAACGAGCGCATGATGCAGCAGATGGAGACATTCTCTACGGTGATGACCATTGTGCTCGATTTCCTCCCACCAGAGAGGCGGAGCACTCTTCACGGGGTCCTCCAGACCAGTCAACCCTCATCTACTTCTACCGGTCCACCACCGCAGCAACATGATGCTGGTGTGTCTTCTGAGACGTAGTCTAATGGTCATCTGATGCCGGTGAACTCCCCCCGCCAGGACGACGATGGGGTTATTATGGTAATGATTATTAGGATAGTTATAGTTGTAGTGTTTTGTAGCTGGACAGATATTTTTTGATTGGATTATATGTTGAATTTGTTTAATGTTTTTATTTTAATTTAATTTTAATTTAATTGCTTTTTTAATTTTATTTGTAATTTCAATTTTGTTTTTTAAATTAATAATATAATAATATAATAAATTAATTAAAATAAAATAAAATGATAATTATTATTAAAAATGAAAATAAATTTAATACTTAAAAAATATTGTTTTAAAAAAATTTTGGCCCAAAGGAGGCATACTTAGGCTTTATAATAGGGGAGGGGGAAATGGAGGTACAGCGGGATCGAACATGCAACGTCACAGGGTCCAAATGTCCCTTGCAAGCTCAACCACCTGAGCTGCGTTAGTGGGACAATTAAAAAATAAAAAAATAAAAATTTAATTATTAATAAAATAAAAAATATATTAAAAATTTAATAATTTTAAAAATATAAAATTAATTATTAATAATTAAAACAAAAAAATCAATTAAAATTAATAATTAACAATTAAAATTAAATTAAATAATTTAATATAAAAAAATTTATATTCACATAACCGACAAACATTTCTGTCGGTAAGTTTAGAACAACATTTTCGACGAACATTTCCGTCGATAGTTGGGGATCCCTTCTAACGAGTTTCTGACGGGCTTTTCCGTCAGTAATTACCGACGGTTGAGTCAGATCCGTCGGAAACCATTTCCGACGAGCCTCTAACCGACGGACACGTGTCCGTCGAAAGTCCATCAGAAATGGCTGATTACCGAAGACATTTTGCCACCGTCGGTAATCAGCTGTTTTTTTTTTTTTGTAGTGGACATACTTTGTGATATATGATTAAGTGTGCAGTTTATAATTTTTCTCAATTAAGCGTGCATCAAATAAGCATATTAATCATAACCATACCACAACTAAGCACCAAATGAATTCCTCCAAAAGGATCACATACATATATACGTAAATATTGAACCCTCACACTTTGGGTTTTAGAACCAACACATAAATATATTAAACCACCAACATATCTACCCTACGGTAGGATGATGGTAATCTCCCCCATGACTCTTGAAGATCACTTGAAATCAAGCAAAAAGATGTTAAACCAACCAAGGGCCTCACGGTTTTGTGCTCTTAAAACCTAGCAAAATCACACAAAATTACAAAGGGTCATATAACTAGGCTTAGACATAACCAATTAAGGAAGGTAAATCAAGGCTTGAATCACTTACTTTGAAGCAAGATGGAGATGATCAAGTGATGGATGATCAAACTAGGGAAATACCCATTTTGAAGGAATGAAAATTTGTGTGAGATGAGATAGGCTTAGAATGATTAGAGAATGATGGATATGGTCTTGGTTTTCCAAACAAGCCAATGGATCATGGACTTTAGGTGATAGCCGAAAATTGAAGGAGAAGAAAAATGAAAGGATTTTGTTCTTGAAACAAGATGATGAGTTGAAATGAAATGAAGATGTGTGGAGTGAGGAGGTTGGCCGAATTTCTTTCACTTGAGTGGGGGATCATTTTGATCATTTTAGGCACTAACCATGGTGATTAATCATAGTAAATGATAGGTTAGTAAATAGTGTAAAAATATCTATATATTTTGTGAAGTAGTCATGATGACTAGGTGAGTCATTACCATGACTCACCATTTGTATTAATGAATATATGGTGATTCACCATTTGCATTAATGATTATATGGTGACTCATGGGGTTGAGTCATCATGGATGACTCTTAGTCCTTATCAAGCTCTGTCGTTTACCCGATTTAGGTTTTCACTCGTTTCCCATCAAAATTCGCCCAAATAAAATAAAATAATTTATTTTTGTGCGAAAATTTTAGAAATAGACTTTATCAATAAAATCATGATAAAATATAGAATTTCTCAGTTTCGGGTTAAATTAGGGTTTCTACCGGTATAAAACTATACTTTCAGTAAAAATGCATACCGGTTTCCGTCTGAGTTTTAAACCCAAAATCGAACCCTAACTTCCTACAATATAGTAGGTTCTAGATATAATTTTGTTTTTCCAAAGATAATTTTCTTGATCACCGGTAAAAACATAAACAGGTACTTAATTACCGATATAGTAAAACATATAAAACATAGGAAAAAGATAGGGTGTTACAACACTACCCCTCTAAAAAGAATTTCGTTCGTGAAATTAAAGTTACCTTAAAACAGATGCGGATATTGTTCCTTCATCTTTTCCTCCAACTCCCATGTAGCATCTCCAGATGTTGCATTCCAGATCACCTTAACCAACGAGATCTCCTTCCCTCTTAGATGTTTCATTCTCTGGTCCTCGATCCTTACAGGTAGTGCCTCATAGTTTAAGTTATCTTTCAATAGTACTATATCAAGTTCTATGTCATGACTAGGATCAGGAATATACTTTCGCAATTGGGACACATGGAAAACACTATGAATATTTGAAAGAAAAGGCGGTAAGGCTATTTGGTAAGCTACAAGACTTACTCGACGAGGAATTTGGTAGGGTCCAATGAATTTAGGAGTGAGTTTCCTGGATTTAATCACCCTGCCAACCCCAGTCATAGGCGTGACCCTCAAAAATACATGATCGCCTTACACAAACTCAAGAGGTCGTCGTCTCGTGTCCGCATAACTCTTCTGTATACTGAGTCGTCCGCATTTTCTCCTGAATCAATTTCACCTTTTCTGTCGTCTGTTGCACGATGTCTGGTTCCAACACTTGACTTTCACCATCTTGGTACCAACACAGAGGTGTTCTACATCGTCGGCCATATAAAGCTTCATAGGGTGCCATTTTTATGCTCGAGGGGAAACTGTTGTTGTAGGTGAATTATATCAATGGTAGAAATTCATACCAACTCCCGGTATGTTCCAACGCACAAGCTCTCAACAAGTCTTCAAGTGAATGGATTGTCCTCATTGATTGTCCATCCGTTTGTGGGTGATATGCCAAACTCAACCTGAGCTTTATCCCTAACGACTCTTGTAGACTTTACCAGAACCTCGACTTAAACCTCGGATCTCGATCCAAAATAATACTCGAAGGTACGCCATGTAATCTGACAATCTCCCCGATGTATAACTGAGTTAATATCTCCATTGAATACTTAATATATTGATGGGTAAAAAGTGACCCAACTTGGTTAGTCGATCAACTATTACCCATATCGCGTCATGTCCCTTTCGGGTCTTTGGCAAGCTCGTTACGAAATCCATTGCGATGCCATCCCATTTCCATTCTGGAATACTGAAAGGTTGTAGCATTCCTGCTGGTCTTCGATGCTCAGTCTTAGCATTGTGACAAACTAAACATGAAGCGACATATTCCATCACGTCTCTCTTCATCTCATACCATCAATACAACCGATTGAGGCCTTAATACATCTTTGTTGCTCCCGGATGCAAACCCATTTTACTCTTGTGGGCTTCCTCTAGAATCAACTTTCTGAGCTCAGAATCATCTAGTACACAAATTCTTTCACCGAACCTTAAGATTCCATCAGTTCCCTCTTTAAATTCTAATGTTGTTCCTTGTCACACCAATTCCCTTTCTTCTTGTAGATACTGGTCACTTTCTTGTTTCTCTCATATTTGTTACATCAAACCATTGGAAACAGTAATCATACTTAAGCAAAGCTTTCCAGATGACATCTCAACCATCAGCCGCATATCCCGGAACTGCTCTATCAACTCTTGTTCTTTGACCATCATTGCAGACGCATGCATTGATTTTCTACTCAAGGAATCCGCTACCACATTTGCTTTTCCAGGGTGGTACTGTAGATGGAAATCATAATCCTTTAAAAATCCCAACCAACGTCTCTATCGTATGTTGAGCTCCTTCTGATCAAACAGGTATTTCAAGCTTTTGTGATCACTGAAAATGTTGAACGTTGCTCCATACAGATAATGCCTCCAAATTTTCAACGTAAAAACTACAACTACTAACTCCAAGTCATGCGTAGGGTAGTTCCTCTCATTAATTTTCAATTGTCTTGAAGCATAAGCTACCACTTTCTAATTCTGCAATAGCACACAACCTAACCCCTGATGTGAAGCATCACAGTACACCTCGAACAGCTCCTTAGGATCAGGTAACACTAACACAAGTAAAGTAGTCAACCTTCTCTTTAACTCTTGGAAACCCTCCTCGCACGCTTCAATCCATGCAAACGCTTGGTCCTTCTGAGTTAGATGGGTAAGAGGTCCTACTATCTTAGAGAATCCCTCAATTCCCGCTAAACCCATGAAACTACGGATTTCCATTACCTTCTTTGGTCTCTCCCATTTTAGAACAACTTCAACTTTTGATGGATCCACTGCGATACCTTCTTTCGAGATAACGTGTCCCAAAAACTGAACTTTGTCCAACCAAAACCCACACTTCTCGGGTTTCACGTATACCTGTATCTCCTTCAGGATATGGAGAACCACACTGAGATGTTCAGCATGCTTCTCTGAATTAGGAGAATATAGTAGAATTCGTCTATGAAGACGACGACAAACTGATCTAGATAAGGATGAAAAATCATGTTCATGTAATCCATGAATATAGCAGGTGTATTCGTCACTCCGAACGGCATCCCAAGGTACTCGTAATGCCCATAGCGTGTTCGAGACGCTATCTTCGGGATATCCTGTGCCTTCACATGAATCTGATGATAACCTGATCATAGATCTATCTTTGAGAAAACTACTACTCCACGTAACTGATCCCGCAAATCATCTATCCTTTGAAGAGGATACTTGTTCTTGATTATCACTTTGTTTCACTAACGGAAACCAACACATAGACGAGAAGTCCCATCCTTCTTCTTCACAAGAAAAACTTGAGTTCCCCAGGGTGACACACTAGGTCTAATGAACTCTTTCCTCATCAGTTCCACCAGCTACTTCTTCAAGTCCTCTAGCTCTGATGGCGACATACGGTATGGTTCCATGGATATTGGTCCAGAACCCGGTATCAGATCAATCGCAAATTCAATGTCTCGAACAGGCGGTAGTCCAGGTACATCTTCAGGAAAAACTTCAGGAAACTCATTGACGACAGGTATGCACTGTAAGTCAAACTCAGTCTTGACGTCCAAAGAAAACAGTAACACGTATCCTTGAGCTCCCTCTCTCAAAGAAGCTCTTACTTGCTTAGCAGACAAAATCCAGAAATCTCATCCTTAGGAAAAATTAAGGCTTTATTTGTACAGTCTAACAGGATACGGTTAGAACATAGCCAATCCATTCTTAGTATCACATCTATTTGTGAAAGAGGCAAATAGATTAAATTAACCAAAAATTTCCTATCCTCTTCAAGGATAGTACAATTCAAACATGTCATAGTAGTCAAAACAGGTTCAGCAATAGGAATAGATATAATCAAGTCAAAAGGTAAAGAAGATATAGGTAATCCTAGAAATTTAGCACAGTCATATGCAATGAATGGATGAGTCGCAACCAAATCAAACAGTATAGTTAAATATTTACCTCATATGGCACACTGTCCCTGAATCAGATCTCCATAACGAGAGGCCTCGGCACCGCCCACTATATAGACTCTTCCTCCAGCCCTAGGCCTTGCAGATCGCATGTTGCTCACAGATGGTTCCATTTTGGACTGCCCACAAATCCTAACGACATGCCTAGGCTGTCCAAACTTAAAACAAATGATGCCTATAATCTTACAGTCTTTTGTAGCATGACCCATGCCACACTTCATGCACTTCTGTGGGAGATTCCTAGATGATCCTGGACCTCCACTGCTTCCACCAAAAGATTGTTGTTGCAACTGTCGCTGGCCTTGCGGCCTCTTTTATGGCTTCCTCTGAAATCGTTGTTATTGTTGTAGTTCCCCTTCTTGAACCTAGACGGTCCAAAACCTTGTTGTCAGCTGTCACGACTCACCGTCAAGTCTTCTATCTGTCTACACTTGTCCTTCATCTTCGGAAATATAGATATTTCCAGTGGAACTATTGCTTCCTTCAGCTCATACCGCAAACCTTCTTCAAACCTGCGACACTTCCACTCATCATCTGGGTTGTCACATAGATAGCCTAAATGCTTTGCCAAGCTTTCGAATCCGGCACCGTATTAAGCTACAGTCACACTGCCTTGCTTCAGCAGCATAAATTCTATTTCTTTTGCGTATCTTGCACTTGCTGAAACATATTTCTCTAGAAACTTCCTCCGAAAAGCTTCCCAGTTGACTTCTTGTTGATCATGCTCAAGCAATTGGCGAGCTCCTCTCCACCAATTTTTAGTATTGCCCACCAGCATGTAGGCAGCATTAGTAACCTTATCGTTATCAGCACACCTCATAGTAGCAAAAATCTTTTCCAGAGATTGAATCAAAAGCTCAACTCGCTCAGGATCAAAATAGCCCTTGAATTCCAACGGATTTCTGTGTAGGAATTCATTCATAGTCCTCTGCTTTCAGCTCCCCTTTCTTCGCGTCTAACCAACGTGGCAGTCATTTCTATCATTGCTCGCACAGCTGCAGCCATATTTCCTCCACCACGAGCCATTATAATCTTACAAGACCAAAATCAATTAGTCTTGCAGATTACAATAAACTCACAACAAAAAAAATATATCATTTCTTCCGGAAATAATATCAAAAGCACATAGAGAACACAAAGCACAAACAAAGACAGACATAAACCACAAACGCTAACAGACTCGGCCAGCTCTGATACCAAATAATGTAACACCCTTCTTGGGAACTACATTGTCTGTGACACTTACATTCTATAAGACCGAGTAAAGTAGAAAATAAATATTTTCGACCAAAAATACTGGTATACTTTTTTTTCCGCAAATAGCACGATAAATAGTATTTAATATACATCATCAAACTTATGCATAAATATTTTTCAAACCATTCTACAGGTACTAACAGTCACAAACATAAACATCCAGATAAGGGAAGAAATACCAACGCCAGTAAATTAACAACATATTGGAAATATGTTTATAATAATAATAATAGCATTGGAGACACTGCTCCACAAAATATAAACATAGACACAAGACTCATCATGCTAGCCAATACAAAACAATGATGAAATGTCATCCCCGCACAATCGTAACAGTCAAGGATGATACACAGTCACGACGTGGGTATACTCCTCACGTCCACTCTACAAAAGCCATTGAGACTGTATCCATGTGATCTCAAACTCCAGCTGAGTGTGGTGGCAAAATAGTGATGTCGTCATCTTCGCTGAACATAAAACAAACCAGAAAACCAATCAAAAATAGAAAATGAGGTGAGATCCCCATTCATGATACACATAACACAGATATGCAGTTGTACTACACAAGGGTACGTACAACTATCAATATACAGTTATATCATCACTCATATCAGAATCATAATGTTTCACATAAACATAATCACAGGGCAACATTCACCTAGATAGGAGACATCTAAGACTCGAGGAAAGACCTCTGATTCCTATACCATGGTTTTAACGAACAGTCAGAGAGAGTGGTTCGGAGGATTGTTCCGGATTACACCCGCCTTGGGTAAAATGCATCAATAGTCAGCAATATGCACATAGGCTTTTTCAGGAACATCCTACACTACCAGAACACATGTAGCATCTAGTCGAGTATGTCAGTGTATTGCAAGATCACCACGCCACAGAGGAGCTACCAACTGGGCCTATATGAGTATTTCATACCCTGACATCCCCAAGTATCAACTAGAACGTCACTACGGAATTCACACCCGCATTAAAGTGTCATCTCAATCTCCTAGGCACAAAGGCCTCACAGAACATAGTTTCACTATGTGTTTGGGAAAATTTTCCGAAAATGCGTTCTTCTTGTCTATCCATTGGATGAACTCTTGATTCCATCAGAATCCATTCTACGTACTTTCTCAGATGCTAGATGTTTTCAGGTCCGAATCACCGGCCATTAACATCGAGCTAAAGTTCTCGAGTAACCTTTCATCTTTGTGCAAAATTATCTTAAAGCACTTGATTACAAATCCTAACTCATTATGAAATTTGATCACAAGTCCAATTATTTATTTCTCTGTACTTTTCTAGTTGAGCCTTCTTCTTGGCTTCCAAGGAAAAACAAATTACACTTATTCCATTAAATCTTATGGAGGCATGGACAATGAATTATCCATACTTTATGACATAAGGTCCTGTTCCACCATACGTCATAAATTATTAAGTTCATATTTTCACTAAGTCGTTCATGACTTAGGTTTTTGCATTTACTGTCAATACTCATCCTTACGAACTAGAATCCTTTTTATTTAAAACCAAAATCTTTGACTAAAATCAATCATTTTGAAGTCAAATTCCACCAAAAGTACATAAGTACCAAATTCCTCAAAAACAGTTTCTCGAAAACATTGAAATACCTAAAACACAGTTTTGCCACTTTTTGTTGTATTTCAACTTAAATTTCGTATTTTCGAAAATATAATCGTTTTTCTCAAATCTTTCAATTTATTAACTTCAAATACCTATGTTAAAATATTAACATGCTAATTTCGAGCCTCATTCTACGGTTTGTACAAAAATCCTAAAACTTGACCGAACGTTGCTAAATTTGAAAATCGTGTAAATCCTTTTTCAATGATTTTTAAACTTAATGGTCCAAAACTAATTTTGGGGTCTTAGGACACTTATATAGATTTAAAAACTAGTTTTAAACTGTCAAAAATAGTTTTTGTCGAAATTAGAACCTTTGTTCAGTTTACTTGTCCGATTTCGCGAAAATTCTATTTTTGTCAAGTCCGCTAAAATATGATTTTTGTTCTCTTAAGTCTTAAAATCAAATTAAACTAAATTTAAAACCTTTAAAACAGGGCAAGGCAGTTTATACTGCCTCAAAAACAGTTTTGCAAAAGTATTAATTTTTCTTGGTTTTGTTACTCTTCAAAATCCTCAAATACTCATAGGATTTCATGATTTTAAGCCTAAAGATTTTCATAACCAATTTCCTCATCATGGTCGAAACCAAGACTACCAAAAATGAAGATTTTTTCTTCATCAATCAAGCTCAAAAACAAACATTGATATTCATGTATAAATATATTAATTCATGACATGAACTTTAAACATATTAGACATACTTTGTGATATATGATTAAGTGTGCAATTTATAATTTTTCTCAAGTAATCATGCATCAAATAAGCATATTAATCATAACCATACCACAACTAAGCACCAAATAAATTCCTCCAAGAGGATCACACACATATATACATAAATATTGAACCCTCACACTTTGGTTTTAGAACCAACACATAAATATATTAAACCACCAACATATCTACCCTAAGGTAGGATGAGGGTAATCTCCCCCATGCCTCTTGAAGATCACCTGAAATCAAGCAAAAAGATGCTAAACCAACCAAGGGCCTCACGGTTTTGTGCTCTTAAAACCTAGCAAAATCACACAAAATTACAAAGGGTCATACAACTAGGCTTATACATAACCAAGGAAGGTAAATCAAGGCTTGAATCACTTACTTTGAAGCAAGATGGTGATGATCAAGTGATGGATGATCAAACTAGGGAAATACCCATTTTGAAGGAAAGATCTAAATGAAAATTTGTGAGATGAGATAGGCTTGGAATGATTAGAGAATGATGGATATGGTCTTAGTTTTTCAAACAAGCCAATGGATCATGGACTTTAGGTGATGGTCGAAACTTGAAGGAGAAGGAAAATGAAAGGATTTTGTTCTTGAAACAAGATGATGAGTTGAAATGAAATGAAGATGTGAGGAGTGATGAGGTTGGCCAAATTTCTTTAACTCGGGTAGGGGGTCATTTTGGTCATTTTAGGCACTAACCATGGTGATTAATCATAGTCAAGGGAGGGTTAGTCGATGGTGTACAAATATCTTGATATTTTGTGAAGTAGTCGTGATGAAGTGAGTCATTGCCATGACTCACCATTTGCATTAATGAATTTATGGTGATTCACCATTTGCATTAATGAATTTAAGGTGATTGACCATTTGCCATAAATGTACATTTATGACGAGTGAGTCATTGCATGACTCACCATGGTGACTCATGGGGTTGAGTCATCATGGATGAATCTTAGTCCTTATCCCCCGATATATCTCTGCGGTTTTGTATCCGGCACCGTCGTTTATCCGATTTAGGTTTTCGCTCGTTTAGTCAAAATTCGCCCAAATAAAATATTTTATTTTATTTTTGTACGAAAATTTTAGAAATAGACTTTATCAATGAAATCATGATAAAATCTAGAATTTCTCAGTTTCATGTCAAATTAGGGTTTCTGCCGGTAAAAAACTATACTTTCAGTAAAAACGCATACTGGTTTTCGTCTGAGTTTTAAACCCAAAATTGAACCCTAACTTCCTACAATAGAGTAGGCTCTAGATATAATTTTGTTTTTCCAATAATAATTATCTTGATTACCGATTGTACTGCTAAAAAATGTAGGGCCTAGTTACCGAGTAAACTCCACGGAGAACCGATTAGATTGAGCCTTGACCGAGGCTTCCTCGGCCTTTATCCGGATAAATGTCATCATTAAGGAGTCATTCATCGGTCATCTAAGCTGGAAGGGTTAAGCCAGGATAATAGGAGGAAGGCCGAGCTGACTATGTTAAGGTCGGAAGGGCGAGGTAAGGTGATAAGTGGGAAAATAAGGAGAATGAATGACCAAATCCGTATGATCAAGGGATTTGATTATGGACAGAGGTTGCCCGGGAGGCGTCCCTTCTCCTGAATATTCCCTCATTTATTAGCAGATATGACAGTCATAATGAGTAGTAATAACCACCAATCAAGGAGTTAATTTAGGGACAAATGCAAAACGTGCATGGAGACTCCATACTGAAGACAGCATTATCTCTAAATATACCAAATAACCTAAAGAACTACGTCTAAGCTTTGATTCTACGGAGGATACATAGGAGCAGAACTTTGGTTCTGTTAAGCTTAATATAAAAAATACCCAAATTATGAGAGTGAGTGAGTTGAGTGATTGGTTTCTTCCTGAATCTCGTGACTGAGGTATTTTTGACCGAACATTTGGCACCCACCGTGGGGACGAGGTAAACTTCCTTCGGCCACACTACCTTTGCAAGCAACATGGTTTTAACTAGGAGCACCGCTGGTAAAGGAAGGCGGGATCAGGAATCAAAAGATGATCGGGAGTAGGGGGACCCTCTGTCCTTGGAGAATCATCCATTTTTCCAGGAGATGAGGGGCCAGATCAAAATGCTGAGAAGGGAGAATGAGGAGATGAGACTGGATTATCAGTGCCTCCATGATGAGCGAGAACAAAGTCAACAGAGAGAACGGAGCTGGAGCAAAGAACGGACTGCGTCATCCAGGAGGGATGAGGAATATGTGCCCATTTATCATCCGGAGACCTACACCAACACAGTGTCAATGGATGGAAACACTGAGTGCATAACAAAAGCGGCCCAAGAAAGAAGTGAATGAGCCTATTCTGCTCGAGCTCCTCCTACTGAATTTTAGGATGAACTGTACGACCATGAGGGACGAGTGTACCGGGACAGGGAGACGCAACATGCTCGCCCTCCCCAGCCCCACGCGACAATAAAAAGGAGCCCATTAACAATTCGGATCATGAGTACTCCCCTCCCCTTCGGATGTAAGGCCCTAAATATCGAAAGGTACGATGGTACTACAGACCATGATAGTCACCTAGATGACTATGTAACCCAGGTAAATACATTTCCTGATGATGATGCAATCATGTGTAAGGTATTTCCAACATCTTTGAAGGGGCGACCTTGAATTGGTACACTCGGTTCCCCTTAGCCTCTATTGACAGTTTTGAAGCTCTAGTTGCTAGGTTCAGCTCTCAATTTGTTATAAGTCGGGCTCACCACATGACCTCGGCAGCCCTGGTAACCTTAAAACAGGAAAAAGATGAGTCACTCATGAGTTTCATGGATTGGTTCACTGCTGTCTCGGCCAACATCCGAGATCTCAACCCAGCGGTGGCACTACATTCCATGCTGATGGCGTTAAAGTCGGGACCTTTCCTTGATCATGTATGCAGAAAGCCACCACTGGACATGGATGAGTTCTGTGAGAAGGCAGCCGGGTACATCCAAATGGGGGAGCTCAACGATTTTCAGATCAAAGCTCAAGCTAGCCTAACTGGGAGAAATGATTGAAAGGACAAAGGGAAGCAAGTGGCTGAGAAAGGAAGAGGCAGAGGTGAGAAACCAACGCGGGGGCCAAAATATGACTTCTACACTCCCCTAAATGCTAACAGGACAACGGTGTTAGAGGAAATATGTCACATGGAATTATTGAGGTTACCCCTGCCAGGCAGAACACCAGAGTCGGTCGATCGAACTAAACAATGACGATATCACAGGAATTATGGACACACTACAGAGGAGTGTGTTACTCAGAGATAAAATTGAAGAGCTCATACAGGTCGGTCATATCGGTCGATTTGTCCAGAGAGGCCCCCAAGGCTAGGCTTTTAACCACCAGCAAGGTCGAGGTGGAAGGGAAGCACCCGGCCCAGCACACGCTAGAGGGGGTGCTAGAGGACCAAGGAATGGAGGAGATAGAAGAAATCCAAAACCAGAGGGAAGAGTTGAGGGAGATCAGGAGATGAGGATGATTAATATCATTGCTGGAGGGTTTGCAGGAGGTGGTACAACTAGCTCAGCCCGAAGAAAACACCTCCGTGCGGTGCGAGCTGTAAATACAGTAGATTTAAACTGGTTAAGACCTTGAGTCCTATCGCTTTCACTGATGACGACTTCATAAGGATTAATCCAAACTAGAATGACCCGTGGTAATAACAGTAGAGATCACCAATTTCTTGGTTTGAAAAGCATTGGTAGATCAAGGAAGCTCAGCAGATATCCTTTATTATCCGACCTTTCAAAAGCTTGGAATTCCCGAAATATCGGTGCAACCGTACAACAACAAACTGATTGGATTTTTGGGAGAGCAGGTGAATACACGGGGCTATGTAGACTTGTTGACTACCTTTGGAACTGGAAGCCTATCTCGGACCATCTCTATTCGGTACCTAATCATCAATGCCACGATTTCTTATAACCTTCTGATAGGAAGATTGACATTGAATGACTTGGATGCCATAGTCTCCACACCACACTTAACCATGAAGTTCCAAGCAGCATCCGGTGAGATTGTGGCAGTTAGGGCCGATCAGAGAGAAGCCCGAAAATGCTATGTGGACAGTCTGAGAGTTGGAAGGGTAAAAGAAGAAATCCAGATAGGGGATTCAACAACGAAGAGTAAACGGAAGAAGTTGAAGACAATTCAATAAGCTTAGTAGAGCTAGATCCAAGAGAAGAGATGCGAGATACAAGGCCAGATCCAGTCGAAGAGTCTTAAAAGTTCCAGGTTGGAAGTTAGCCAAATCAGCGGGTCAAGCTCAGAGTGCAATTAGTCCCAAGCTTAGGGAAGAAATACTCCTTGTGCTTAAGAAGAATGTGGATCTCTTTGCCTTGAATGTGTCAGACACGGTGGGGATAGATCCAAGCTTTCTCAGCCATAAGTTGTCAATATATCTGGATGTCAAGCCCGTTGCTCAGAAGAAGAGAAGGTTAGGGGAAGAAAGGAGAAGGGTGGTTGAAGAAGAAACATCCAAGCTGTTGGATGTCGGGTTTGTAACATCCCAGTTTTTATGATTTTGTTTTACGTAAGAGGAGCATGTTTAATACTTGGATTAGTTATGTAACATGTGGTTTAAGTCTTAGGAACCTTTGCATAGAAAGTACGTGGTCTTTTGATGTCGAAAAGAATTTGAATGAAATCTAGGGTTTTCGTAAGTTGTTTTAAGGGGGCATAAGTGTGTGAATTAAGAGATTTGGATTTGAGGAAGAGATTAGGCACTTTTGAGGGTTTGAATTTTTTCATTAGGTCTTGATGAGCCTATATCTCAAATTTGAGGTTAATCGGATTTCAATCGAGCTCAGAACGCGACGAAACGCGTAAACAACGAATGCTGTAAACAGGTCAACGCTCAAACGTTGGAAAACCAACGCTCAATCGTTATGTGGATACTCAAATGCTTCATGTTGGGCACTTGAGTCCTGGTACAGAATGACACCTATCTTAAATTTTGACGCACGACAACGACATGACATGCATGGGGGAACGCTCAAGCGTGGAAAACCTAGCGCCTGACGTTGGAAAGCTTGAACACTGGAAAGTTAGCGCTCGAGCGATAGAGCTGAATTTTGAAACAATAAAAAGGGACTTAAGTGACTTAAGTCACTAAGTCCCAAATGAAAAACAGAGAGCAACAGAGGCAGAACTGATAGAAAACAGAAAGGGTGAGATAGAGAGAGAATGAGTGAGAGAGTTAGAGAGAATGAGTCTCGATCAATGTTACAACTCAATCGATCGTCCCGTTATGATTCCGAATACGTGATTGTGATTGTGGCATCAACGCCTTCACTTTCCTATCCTTCTTTTCTTCTCTAGTGAAGGTAATTCCTACCCTTTTTATGTCAAAATGCCGTCGGTGTCGGTATTTGAATTGTCTTTCGTTTCGGTTATCGGATTTCAATTCTGACTTCGTCTTAGGATTCCCTGTAACGTATGCTTTGTAATGTGATGTTTAGGTGAAATTTTGGAGGCTCGAAGGCCTTGGTTCCTTGCATGGCAGAATTGAAGGTGTAGAGGGAGTGTTCGTTTCGAGGCACTGGTACAAGTGTACTCAAGGTAAGGGGTAAGAAATTCCAATTATCGGGGTTATGGGCATAAAATATGAACATTTACATGTGTGGGGATTCTCAACCTCCGTTGATTGTTGGTTGATAACATGCTTATATGATAACATGCATAGGTGATGTATAGTTAATATTTTTATTGATGATATGCTCACTATGTGTTGTTGATACATATATTGATGTGTGGTGAATTAATCTTGATGATATTTTGTAGATGGTTGATATGAATTTAAGTTGATAGTTTGAGTAGGAAATTATGATGTTATGGTGATATTGAGGTGTTAGATGGAAAAATGGTGTGAAATTATGTGGTGATGATTGCATGCTCACATCATATCATGTTGCTGATCAACCTTGTGGGTATCCGCAATTGTTGTTAAGCGGGTACTAATATAAGGTTGATGGTTGTGATTGACTACAATGATAGTTGGACCGTTGGTTGAGTGTCAGTTAGACGATGTCGGATCATACTTGTGTGTATAAATGCAACAGTCATTTGAGTGGTTATTACACAAGGGAGGTGACCGTATTGACTGCAACAGCTGTTTGAGTGGTCGTTACGGTGGAGTCGTATGAACATTTGCTAACAGCTGAGTAATTGCCACACGAGGTTGAGGTGGACTATCCGGAGCGATCAAGATGATGTAACTCATATTGGTAACGCGGGAGCTAGTAACTCAACTACCCGACTTATGCTGTTGTAGAATTGGCCAATCATGCATGTAGGACCAGTTATGCATTAGAATAAGTTAGGATCCTATTTGCTAAGATATCGAGGTTGATTGGCATGACAATGATCTTGGGAGATGGTTGTACTTGTATGTGTACATGTTGATAAGTAGTATTTTATGTTGTTTCCCCTTTATGATGATTAGAGTTTCTTACCTCCTGTATATCTCTATCTCTATGTTTTTGTTATGTTGATTCAGTTCGTGATTCGAAGACGAAGATGAGCTTTTAGCTAGTGCCGAGACGAGGAAGATGATGAGAATGCTAATGTCTGTCACAAGGACTTTCAGAGTTGAAGTTGAGTCTTTTATTAGCTATACCATGGCCGGTGGAGTGTCTTTTATTAGTTATTCGGGTGAAATCTTCGATGAAATCTTGCAGAAAACCTAATTTTGACCCGAGAACGAAACAATTTACTTTTATATCATATTTCTAGCTATATAGGCTATTTTGAAATTATTACTCAAAATTATATTGTTATACTTTTTACGGGCGAAACTTTAAAGAAAACACGTAAAACCTAAGTCGGGAAAACGATGGAGACGGGTATTGAACTGTAGAGAAATACCAAGAGATCGGGACGACAAGTCATCAAGTCATGATGACAACACCCTAAATATCTAGATATTTAGTTGAAAATATCTAGATATTTTATGGTGAAAAGACCAAAATGCCTTTGGCATTATTTCTTATTCCAACCTTGTCTTAAGATATTTTTGGACCCCAAATCCCTCTTCAATTTCGTGCAACCATATTCAACAAACCATACCTATTTCATTTTACTTTCATTTCATCATTTTCCTCTCAAAAACCGTAATCGGGTAACCAACAGAATCGGATGCGGATGCACAGAGATACACCGGGAGATAGAACGACGAGTCTTCCATGATGACTTAGAGGGAATGAGTCACCATGGTAAGTCATGGTGATGACTAATTTTCATCATAAGTGCTAGTAATTATGAGTCTTTATAAGTGTAATGACCAAAATACCCTTAACCTAACCTATTCTAGTTAATTGTTAACCATGGTTAAGGCAAGTCAAGGTCAATTTGATATCTTCTTCCTCCCATGCGGTGAAATACTCAGCCACACCATCCATTCATTCTTCACCACACATTTTAACCTAACCATGATTACTATTAACTATAGTTAAGTTATTATATTATTTTCTAACTTAACCTAGGTCAAGTAAACTCAACTATGGTTCATTTTAACCAATTAAATAACTCCTCACTCACTTATTCTCTCATTCTTTCTCTGCCCAAGTCCTCCCCTCACTTAGCACATTTCATTTTTCTCTCGTAAGCTTTTACTCACAAAAACACAAAGAAACCCATTTGTGTTCTTGTCAAGTTCTTCATTGTTCTTCAAGTTCCTCGTCAAACTTCTTCATTCTATTGTTAGGAACCTATTTCTAATCATCTTAGCTTCATTAATCATCCATCAATCTTCATGTTCATCACGTTTTCACCTATTTCAATTTCTAGATCTATCTTCAAATAATTCTAGAAAATTGTAGAAAAATCATTTTAATGTGAAACCAATTTCTATGATCTTTATATGACTTCTACTTTCATCATCTAAGAGCTTGTAAGAAAAAGAATTTTCTTTCCTATTTTTCTTAATATGATCGAATCTATGCTTGAATGAGCAAATGAGATTTTGTTCAATTTTTTAACTTAGATGAGGTTGGTTCTAAGCTATCTAGGGTTTTTATACTCTTAATCCTCAACTAGTTTTAAGTTTCATCAATTTTTTCTCTATTTCAAGTCATAGATCTATTTCTTCAAAAATCATGCAAAAATACTTAGAAAAATGTTTGATGAGTTGTGACTCTCGTTTTCATCTCCCTTATACCTATACTTTCCGTATCCAAGAGCTTGAAATCAAAAGAAATTCCTAGCCTTACTTTACTCTTTTGACCGGAACACTAACCCTAGAGGTTAGATGATGTTGTTTCATATTTTTAACTTATAACAATTTATCTATGCTAGTTAATACTATAGTAACTAGAATCCAAAATATGGAGTTTAGAAAATAACCCTAGCCTATTTTTGATATCATGGCCGAACCTAGCATAAAAATGGACATAGATGAGTTTTGTTTGATTAATTGTTGTTATGCTGTGTTGGTTGAAGGTTAACGGATAATCGTGGTATAGTAACGAGGAGCGGGAAGTTTGGGAAATCCGATGCTAAGTCAGGTGGGGAAAAGAATCAATCTGTCATCGGAATAGATAAGTAGTATAATTTATAATAATTGTGTAGGGCGACCTAAACCCTACTAGTGGTCGAGTAATCGACAAGGACAAAATCGCATTGGAATCTTTTCTGTAATACCAATGAGGATTTGGGGATTGTAGGTTTATCGACGTTAGGATAATTTTAGAATATTTGAGGATGTCTGACTTTAATATTATTGAATTGTTTGTGATACACTGGTTAAGGTATTCTACTGCTTGTGACGTTTTAGTTTGTTGTTTGAATATTGTATGATTATTGTATTATGCATGATCTGCCTGGTTTGATAATGTGTTTAGTTGGCTTTTAGCCAAGGATATATGTTGTTCGGGAGATATGCATATGGGTGAGAGAATGATTGTGGTTTAGAAGTGCCAAGCCTAAATTAATTTTTTATAGATAAGATGTGACATGGATTGGGTGTTGACACTGTGATGGAAGGTTGAGCACTAGGTTGTAATAGATGCGGATCAGTGAGATTCATATAGTTGCATTGTTGTTCACAACCGTGTGTTGGGAACACACGAGTTCCGAAGTTCTCACAAGATCGTCCCAACGTAGATTTAGGCCGTGCATCTATAGTGTCATTGCTTTGCATGAGAACCCTTGAACCAGGGTGTGCACCGACTGTACCGTGCAGCTATAGTGTCATTGCTTTGCATGAGCATTCTCCCGTGGATGAGGTTGTGCACCGGTTAATGGGGAAGCGTCGCTTGAACGACTAACTGAAATCTCTAAAGAGGGATGTGTGACAGGATTGGTAGACACCACTTTAGCATCAGGGTTTAATCGTATGAGATTGAGGTTAGAGGAAGATATCATAATTGAGGATGATTGTTAGTTATGTGTGATGCTTGTCTTTGAATGTTATTATATTATGTGCTATGTATTCCTTTCGGCTTTTGATGATAGAAATGTTTCTTATCCCCTATGTTATTATGTATGTTGTATTTTATTTCTTATGTGATCGTACGAGAAGACCCTATGGAGGAGACTGTTGCTGAGGAGTTGGATGGAACTCCTTATGAGCCAGAAGCTAGAGGACAAGCTGTGGACCCGAGTGGTAGAATTTAGAGAGTTTAGTGTTTATGGCCAGCGCGTCTTATGAGACGTTTTATTTTTTATTATAATAGTTGGTATAAGTATGTACCTGCAAGGGATCCTATTGATAGGATACCCTAGTCAGTGTTTTGTACTCTGATGGATAGACTTATGTGGTGTATTTGCGTTATGTCTGTGATGTAGGGATTATTTTTTAAGAGTTGGATGTTTTATAATTAAGTTTTTATATCTTCGGATTTTTGGGTTACGTTTAACGTTAAGAACGCGAGTTTTAAATAAATAATTAATGGCACGACGGGGCACAACGAGGTGTCTCATACCGACTATACTGACTTGAACAAGGCTTGTCCCAATGACTCATATCCTTTGCCTATTATAGATCGGTTGGTAGATGGGTCCTCGGGATACAGGTTGCTTAGTCTGATGGATGCATACTCCGAGTACAACCAAATAAAGATGGAACCCAGCTGATGAGGAAAAGACATCGTTCATGACCAAGAGGGCTAACTGCTGCTATAAGGTTATGCCCTTTGGGTTGAAGAATGCGGGAGCAACGTACCAGCGGCTTATGGATAAGGCATTCACCAAACAAATTAGGAGGAATATAGAGGTATATGTAGATGACATGGTGTTTAAGTCGGATGATCCTGTAAATCATCCAGCTGATCTCCAGGAGGTGTTCGAGGAAATACGCAGGTATAACATGAGGCTGAACCCTTAGAAGTGTTCCTTTGGGGTGCAAGGGGGGAAATTTCTAGGCTACCAGCTAACCCACAAGGGGATCGAGGCAAATCTAGCACATGAGAAGCCTGCAGAATGTCAAAGAAGTCTAGAGGTTATCAGGGCGGTTAGCCGCACTATCTCGTTTCCGCCCAAAGTCAGCTGAAAAGGGAAGACCATTTTTCAGGCTACTAAAGAAACCGGAGTTGTTTCGTTGGAATGAGGAGTACGAGTTGGCCTTCAGGAATTTCAAAACATTCCTAGCATCACCACCGATCCTCACGCAACCACACCCCGGCAAGAAATTATTGTTGTATCTTTCGGTCACAGAAGAGGCGGTAAGCGTGGTCTTGGTTCAGGAAGAAGACAAGCTTCAAACCCCGGTCTACTACATAAGTCGGGTTTTACATGATGCAAAACGTCGATACCAGAAGATATAAAAGTTGGCATTTGCTTTAGTGGTGGCAGCAAGGCGTCTAAGGACGTATTTCCAAAGCCACCAGATTGTAGTAAAGACCGATCACCCAATCAAGGAAGTATTGAGGAAGCCGGAGTAAGTGGGAAGAATGATAGCAAGGTCAGTGGAGCTGTCAGAATTTGGGCTAAGGTGTGAGCCGAGAGGGGCTATGAAGGCCCAATGTGTAGCCGACTTTATAGTCGAGTTGGCCCCCAGAGTGGAAAATGAGACGGGATGGTGGACTTTGTTTGTGGACAGATCATCCAATGTGAAAGGTAGTGGGGAAGGAATCATTTTGGAAGGCCCGAAGGATCTAGTGTTGGAACAATCCCTGAGGTTTACATTTCCGACCTTTAATAATCAAGCCGAGTATAAGGCCCTGCTGGCAGGATTAAGGCTTGCCAAGGAGATGGGGGCAAAGAAAGTAAGGTGAAAGACAAATTAGCTAGATACTTTCATAAGGTAAGGGAGATTATCAAACGAAGGACGCCCAACTAGCTAGATACTTTCATAAGGTAATTCATTTCATTCAAGTCTTTGATGAATTTATTATTGAGCATATTCCCATGGAGGAAAATGAAAAAGTCGATCTGTTGTCAAAACTAGCAAGTACAAAGAGACCAGGTGAACTGAAAGCTGTGATACAGGAAACCCTAACACAGCTGAGCTTATCACCTAATGAAGTGTTCTCTAGCGAGGAAGTAGATAGGGAATGGATGACCCCTATCTGGGAGTACCTGAAGCAGGGAATAGTACCCGAAGATGAAGAAGAAGCTATAAGACTCGGGGAAAGGGCGAGTCACTTCTCAATTGAATATGGAGAATTGTTTAGAAGAGAGTTTTACACTCCTCTGCGGAAGTGCCTGACCAAAACACAGGCCGAGTATGTAATGGTGGAAATTCACAGAGGAATCTGTGGAATGCATGCTGGAGGGAGGTCAATGGCAGCAAGAGTGGTCTGAGCTAGATTCTATTGACCTGCACTAAGGTTAGACTATGCAAAATGGGTGAAGAAATGTCATGAATGCCAACGATACAGTCACCTGAGGCATGCCCCGACAAGCGAGCTCCACAACATGTTGTCTCCTTGGCCATTCACCATGTGGGGGGTAGATATCCTGGGAAAGTTCCCCGCTGCCAAGGGACATGTCAAGTTTTTGTTGGTAGGTGTTGACTATTTCACCAAGTGGATAGAGACCGAGCCCCTGGCCATCATCACTGCTCATAAAGTACAATAATTTGTGTGGAAGGATATAATATGTAGGCACGATTTGCCGTATGCAATAATATCAGATAATGGAACACAGTATGTTGACAAAGGACAAAAAGAATTCTACTCAAATTTGGGGATCAAACACTTGGTTTTATCGGTTGAGCATCCCCAAACCAACGGGCAGGTAGAAGTAGCTAACAAGGTCATATTGGGCGAACTGAAGAAAAGACTGGGTCGAGCGAAGGAAAACTAGCCTGAGGAGTTACCAAGAATCCTATGGGATTTTCACTGTACATCCCAGTGCACTACTAAGGAAACACCCTTTAGGCTGACATATGGGACCGAAGCAATGATACCAGTAGAACTCGATGAACTGACTTTACGAAGAGTTGCCTTTGATCCAAATTTAAATGAGGAAAGCATGAAGATAGAATTAGACTGGCCAGAAAATGTGAGAAAAGAAGCTCGGATCCAGGAAGAGGCTTGCAAGCAACGAGTAGCAAAAAAGTACAACTCGAAGTTGCAGCCAAGAAGCTTTCGGGCAGGTGTAACGGCGTGATTTTAATTACGCTATTTAACCGGTTAAAATATAATTAATTATATTTTAAATATGAGAGTTAGAAAATGATTTTAAATAAAATAAAATCATATTCACAGTCTCTCTTATGGTAGAAGGTTACGGTGAAAGTTTGGATTTAAAATTCAAACGGAACCCGATCTGCGTTTTCACTGACAGTAAGATTTTACTAAGCAGAAACCCTAATTTCGACTCATGAACGAAACCATTAGGTTTTATATTTTGTTCCGCAGTATTTTCCAAGTGTCGAAAAAATTCATTAGGGATGAAATTAATATTATTTTATTCAGGCGTAATCGTTAAGAAAACGTGTAAAACCTAAGTTCGGGGATAAGTCAGGTAAACAATGGAGTCGATTGTGGAGCTGAGGTATTAGGAGAGATTAATGTAGCAGAGAGGACAAGGAGTCCGGCCTTAAATTTTAGTAATCGGGAATTTTCAAGTGAAATGACCAAAATACCCCTAAGCTTAACCTAACCGACGTTGAGTTAAATTTTAACCATGGTTAAGGAACCAAGGTTAGTTCTTGTGGTCTAAAATCAGCCACACCTCCCATGAATTCTTGAACACATTATCTTAACCATAGTTAGCAAAGTAACCCTAGTTAAGTTAATTATTAACCATAGTTAACTATTATATTATTTAATATTCACAAAACACATTAATTGGACTCTAAGGAACCAAACAAAGTCTAATATTTCCCCTATAAATACTCCCCAAGGCTGCAGTCCCCCCTCCCCACATTTCTCACTTCATCTCTTTCATTTTCTTCATCTTTTTCATTCTTCTTCTTCATTTATTCACAAACTCCATTATCATCTTCAAAAGCTTTAAATGTTTCCATTTAAGAACTTGCCAAGACCATCATCATTTCTTCATTTCCTTCACACACTTGAGGTAACATGATCATCTCCTCTCTTCTTGAATTCATTTTCTTCCTATTTCATGAGTTTTCCATTTCTAAATCTAGAACTTTAAATAATTCTAGAAAATTGTAGAAAAATCATAAAAATGTGAAACCAATTTCTATGATCTAGTTATGATCTCTACTATCATCAACTAAGAGTATGTAATCAAAATCATTTTCCTCCCAATTTTACTTGTTGAGGCCGAACCTATGCCATAAGGAGCAAGGTTGTTTTTGTTCAATTTTTAACTTAGATGAAGTTGGATCGAAGCTATCTAGGGTTTCTATACTTTTAATCCTCAACTATTTTCAAGTTTCATCAAGTTTTTCTCTATTTCAAGTCTTAGATCAATTTCTTTAAAAATCATGCAAAAATACTTAGAAAAATGTTTGAGGAGTTATGACCATTGATGTCAACTCTCTTATACCTATACTTTCATCATCCAAAAGCTTGAATCCAACTAAAATGTCTAACCTAAATTCTTTATGTTGGCGGAAATTAGGTATTTTTGGATAAAGGAAGTTTTGTTCAATTTTTAATTAAGTCATGATTTATATCAACTATCTAAAGTATGTAGGTTCTAAATCCAAGAAGTTGAATCAAAAGAAGTTTTCTAACCTATTTTTATATTTGAGGCCGAAACCCTACCCTAAGTGGTTGGATGATTTTTATTCCATATTTTCAACTTATAACATTTTATCCTAGCTATCTAAGACCTAAGTAGTTAGTATCAAAAGGATTAGAATGAGAAAATGATCCTAGCCCTAATTTGAACTGAATGGCCGAATCTAGCATAAAGTGGGTATAGTTGGGTTTGTTTGATTAATTATAGTTATGTTGTTTGGTTCAGGGTGAAACTGTTAAGCTGTGGTATGATAGCGAGGAACGTCGAGTTCGCGATTGTGCTGCTAACTGAGGTGGGGGAAAGGATCACTATGTCATCAGAATCGATAAGTAGTATATTATATAATAATTTTGTAGGGCGACCTAAACCCTACTAGTAGTCAAGTAATCAACAAGACCATAATCACATTGGAAACCTTTTCTGTAAAACCAATGGTAATTCGGAGATTGTAGTTTTATCGACATTAGGTTGATTTTAAAGTATTTGATGATGTCTGATTTTATGTTGTTGAATTTACTGTGATACGCTGGTTGAGGTATTCCACTGCATGTGACGTATTATTTTTGGTGTTTGAATATTTCCTGATATTGTGTTATGCATGATCTACCTGGTTTTAAGTACTATGCTTAGTTGATTTTAAACGAGGATATATGTTGTTCGAGAGATTTGGTTTAGGTGAGAAAGTAGCGGTGAATTAGAAGTGCCTAGATTAAATTGATTATTTTAAAGATGAAATGTGTCATAGAATGTGATTCAAGGCTAGGATGGAATCTTGAGGCACTAGGTTGTTTTTTATGTAATTCAGTGAGGTTTATAAGTTGTATTATGTTTATAACCATATGTTTGACACATACGAGGTCCGAAGTCTTGCGGGACCGTCCAATGTTATATTTAATTCGTGCAGCTATAGTGTCAATGATTTGCTTAAGCACCCTCGAGAGAGAGAAACAGGGTGTGCACCGACTAAACCGTGCAGCTATGGTGTCATTGTATTACATGAGCATTCTTACCATGGGTGAGGTTGTACACCGACTGTACCATGCAGCTATAGTGTCATTGCTATACATGAGCACCCTTGATCCAGGGTGTGCACCGACTGTGCCGTGCAGCCTGAGTGTCATTGCTTTGCATGAGCATTCTCACCATGAATAAGGGTGTGCATCGGTTTTGGGGATGCGTGGCTTGGACGACGGATTAACATCCCTAATGGATATCGGGAATTAGTGGATAAATGTCATCATAAAGGTTTAGTTGCGTGAGACTGAAGGTAGAGGAAGATATCTTAATTTCGAGGATGGTTTGTTAGTTGTGTGTGTTGATTGTCTGTGACATTTATTGTATGATATACTATGACTCTTTTCCGCTTTTGGATGATAGAACTACTTCTTATCCCTTATATCTTTCTGTGTGTTGTATTATGTCTTTTTATGGAATCGTACTAGAAGACCCTGTAGCCGAGCTAAATGAGGAGGAGTTGGATGGAACTCCTTATGAACCGGAGGTCGGAGGATGAGCTGTGATCCATGACGATTAGGGTCTAGTTAGTTATGGCCAGTACATCTCGTGAAACGTTTTTATATGTTTCCTCTAAGTATAACATATGTATGTTTTCACAATATTATTATGGTGTGATGTTTTAATGAATTGAAGTTGTATACTTATTAGCATAAGTTTTAATTTTTACGTATTTCAACATTAAGTAAGCGATTAAAAGTAATAAATAATTAATGGAACAAAGGGGCACAACGGGGTGTCTCAGTAGGAGACTTAGTGTTAAGGATGCAGGGCGAAGCCCGGAAAGATAAAGCAGGGGAAAGTTGGCAGCTAATTGGGGGGGCCCATTCAGAGTAGTAGAAAACTTAAACATTGGAGCATACAGGTTGGAAGAGTTGTCGGGAAAGGTGATACCACTAATGCGGAACGCCTCCCATTTCAAATTCTACTACAGGTTAAACTATGTGTAACAAGCAAGTACTCCTATTCCTACCTTAGTGTTTTTATCCCAAAACAAGAAGAAAAAAAAAGGCTTTTTCACTACGGAGTTTTAATGAGGCTTTGCTTCCATCAATAAAGAGGTTATTCAGAACATTCTTGTATCTCTCACATATAAAAGGCCGAATCCGAGCCTAACAACTTAGCCAAAGCTAAGTCTTTAAACATTTGAGTCGAGTCCGAGCTCAAGGCTGAATCCGAGCCTAACAACTTAGCCAAAGCTAAAACTTTAAACACTTAAGGCGAGCCCGAGCTCAAGGCCGAATCCGAGCCTAACAACTTAGCCAAAGCTAAGTCTTGAAACATTCGATCTGAATCCGAGCTCGAGGCCGAATCCGAGCCTAACTACTTAGCCAAAGCTAAGTCTTTAAACATTCGAGCCGAGACCGAGCTTGAGGCCGAATCCGAGCCTAACAACTTAGCCAAAGCTAAGTCCCAAAAACTAGAACCGAGTCTGAGCTCAAGGCTCTGAGCTTAAGGCTGAATCTGATCCCAAAGACTTAGCCAAAGCTAAGTCTCGACTCATGCAAAGTCTATAAAGTTAGACTAGTTAAAGAACAGAAATAAGAGGTCATAATTAAGCAGGTTAGCAAATTAAGGAGCTTGGAAACAAAGAGAGAAGGAGATTATTTTTATTAATAAAGTAACATTACATTAGGTTACATAAGTGTAACACCACCTCGGTGCTACATGCTTAACTCGTTGCGGAACTTAAATCAAAATGCTGGTTGCTTTCGGAAAATAATTTACTTAAGTATTTAAGCCTCAGAAAAACGGGTATAAAATTTTTTCCCTGCGGTTGCGGTAAAACCTAAGCATATTTTAAAGCAATAACACCACATTTCACATATCACTGTATAAATTCTGGTCATGTACATAAAAGTCTGCAGTAGCGTACAAGTTTTTCTGCAAATATTTACATAAACAAATATACATGACCAAAAGGAAAAGTCTTAGATTACCATTCAAAAGAAAGGCTCTCTAAGCCATATATACATACTATCATCAAAATCAAAAACACCTCAAGAGCCTAAGTTGGTCGCCTTACAAGACATCCACTGAGAATGACCCCTATGGTCATCTCATCTACACAAGGCCTCTTCAAAGATCGGATCCAATGTCCCCGAATGTAGCAGGGGACTCCTCAGCAATGTCTATATCCACGTACTAAGGCACAACAGCAAAACCAATAATAAAATATATGAGCCGAGGTAAGATACCGTCATGTAAGTTTATCACAGTAGTCACATACGCAACACACAAATCAACAACATATGACAATAGCGACATATAAAACAATATAATTCATAGTCATGATATCAATGCTATTTAAGCAAGGGGATTCATACCCGACAACCATCGTAGGTTTATAAAAATGTATGACACTTCATAAATCCACTTTCTATTTCGTAATATTCGGAGATCTTAACTTCCCTTCATCGAGCAGTATAGGCCGCAATAATCCCCATAACACAATTTTTTTGTGTTGGGACGGCCTTTCAAATTTAGTCCAATCCCCAATTGTTCAAGAGTATCACATCTCACCTAAATAATATTGAATAGTTCCCTATTGAGTACATCCGTGTGTGGAATTCGATTTCCACAACTCGAGGTTGTTAGACTCAATGACTTAGAGACTTTGATATATGACAAATACAATTTAATGTGTGTGCAAGTGTTTTAGTGTCAAATTGCAAAGACAAGTATCAAGCAGTGATCAACAAGTTCAGTGAGCAATTAAAGGAGAATATTCAAGGAAGAACTTGAAGAAATCAAAAGAGCTACATGGAGGAATCAAAGAGCAAAGACAAAGATCAAGGAATCATCAAGACAGGAGCTTAAAGGAGAATTTTAGATTTAAGTCTTAGATGATTTGTAAGAGATGAAATCTCTTATTCACAAATAGCTCAACTAAAAAGATGCATGAAGAAAATCAATTTTCATAACCTGCATTAAAAGGAATAACTTTTCGTTAATGAAAATGATTTTTTTGGAAATATGAACAAGATTCTAATTATGCTCGTCCAACACAAGTGATAGAAACGCTCGTCCAACACAAGTGATAGAAGAGCTCGTCCATTAAAGTGACAGAAGTGCTCGTCCACTAAAGTGACAGAAGTGCTCGTCCACTGAAGTGCTAGAAGCGCTCGTCCACTAAAATGACAAAAGTGCTCATCCATTAAAGTGACAGAAGTGTTCGTCCACTAAAGTGACAAAAGCGCTCGTCCACACAAGTCTTTGGACTTGCTAAGTCCTTAATGAGAAGCTCCGTCCAATGAAGTGGCATATGGAGCTTGTCTACTAATTGGAGCTCATCCAATTACTTTGTGTTTTAGTACTTCCATCTGCTGACGTGGCTAGATGGACGCGCTTATTTTCAAGATGGACGCGAATGCTATAAGAATCGATGTAGAATCTTATTTCAAGAACAAGAATCAAGAAAACAGATTCTGTTATCAGATCCAAATCTGTTTTGATTGATCCCAATGACTATAACTTGTTTTCTATATAAAGAGGGATCAAATGAACACTTTCATTATCGAAACGATATCACAACAATAACATATAACAGTTTTGCGAAATCAATTTGAGAAATCAATTGTGAAAATCTTTCATCATCTTTCTTGAGCTTATTGTGAAAAGAGTGTTTCATTCTCATAGGTGCTTCAATTTGTTTATCTGACTATTGAGTGTTAGGGATCAATTTTTTGTTTTATTTGATTGTAAAGAGAAAGGGAGTCTCTCTGTGTGATTAGGGTGAGGTATCCCTAAGGAAGAACATTGAGGCTCTTCACAAGAGTGTGGTATCTCGAGGTGAATGAGTGCTCTGTAGTGTAAAGGTTTTTCAAGCTACCTGGCTAAAGCTTGTTGTGTTAGTGTGTGAAAACCCACAAGTGGAGTGGGGACTGGATGTAGGTCACAGTGGTGGTGACTGAACCAGGATAAATCTGGTTGTGTGGTATCTCTAAACTCAAACTCTTTAATTTCTGTCTTGTGCATATACCTGTGATCTTGATGTTCTAAGTATTCAATTGATATCAGTTCTTGATCTGCATAATCAGTATTGAACCTTGAGTAAACTGTAATAATAATTGTGTATTCAATCCTATTCTTAAGGATCAATATTTGAATTGAATCTTGCATCATATACTGAAACTGAAACCTGCAAGTTTGTTCTTGATTGTTAATGCTTGTATCTGAAACTTGCACAACTTGTTCTTAGTCTTTAAAGGCTTAATCAGTTTTTGTATTTTATTATTGTTGAGTTTTGAACCCGAACCTATTCTGTGATCTATTAATTCTGAATTAATCTTTCTTATCCTCATCACCTTCTATTCAAGATTTCATAAAAAGCCCTTCACTGTTTCTGTAAAAGATCCCGAGGCCACAAATCTAATTTGAAAATTTTTATGAAAGTTTTTAAGAGGGAAAGATTTTAAGAAAACTTAATCCCCCCCCCCCCTCTTGAGTCGTTGAAGCCAAAACAACAATTGGCATCAGATCTAAACTCTTAAGTTTAGCTTAACATCTATAAAAGTATGGCTTCCAATGACTGGTTGAATGTAGGGGCTTCCCTTGCACGCCCTCCTGCCTTCAATGGAACTGAATATATCTACTGGAAGGAAAGAATGGTAATCTTTCTTGAGGCAGCAGGTGTAGACATTTGGGATACAGTAGAAAATGGACCATTTGTCCCCTCTACTATAGATGCTGATGATGCTCCAAGAAATAAGCCTAAAACCGAATGGAATGAGGATGATAAGAAAAGAGTTCAATATAATGCACGTGCTAAGAATATTATAACATCTGCTTTAAGCCGTGATGAGTTTTTCAGGGTTTCAAATTGCAAATCAGCAAAGGAGATGTGGGATACATTTCAAGTAACACGTGAAGGAACCACAGATGTCAAAAGAGCAAGAATGAACACATTGACACATGAATATGAGTTATTTCACATGAATCGAAGAGAACCCATGTCTGAAATGTAAAAGAGATTCACTCACATTGTCAACCAACTTGCTGGTCTTGGAAAAACTATATCAAATGAGGATCAAATTAACAAAGTAATGAGATGTTTGAGCAGGGAATGGTAGCCTAAAGTCACTACAATCTCAGAATCTAGAGACCTATCATCAATGACCATTGCCACATGGTTTGGAAAACTACAAGAGCATGAATTGGAGTTGAACAAATTGAATGAGAATGAAGAAACTGACAAAAAGAAAATGGGATTGGCTCTGGAATCACAAGTCAGAGAAGTAGAAGACAGTGATGATAATGATTCAGCACAAGAGGCAGAATCTGAAGAAGAGATGGGAATGCTAGTTAGAAAATTCAAGAAGTTCCTAAAGAAGAAAGGAAACTTCAAAAGAAAGTCATCCACTTTTCAAAGGAGAAATTTCAGCAAAGGTGGCAACTCTTCCAACAATATCACATGCTATGAATGTAGAAAGATTGGCCAGATGAAGCTTGACTGTCCAAAGCTACAAAAGAAGGACAAAACTGAAAAATTTGACTCAAAGGACAAGAAGTGGAAAAAGCCAGGAAAGGCCTACATTGCTTGGGATGATAATGATCTAGAATCCACTGAAGAATTTGAATCTGAGGAGGCAAACCTGTGTTTGATGGCCCGCAATCATAGTGATTCAGAAAGTGAAGTAAGTTCTAATTATCAACCTTATTATGACGAATTGCAAAATGCTTTAGAAGAACGTCATAAAGAATCCATTAGACTTGCTAGATTGCTAATTAAGTCTAAGAAAACCATCACATGCCTAGAAGAGAAAAATTATGTTTTAAACAAAGAGCTAGATGAATTAAAAATAGAAAATTGTGTTGTAAAAGAAAGTTTGACTACTGTTTTGGAACCACCTATATGCTCTAATTGTTCTAAGTGTTGTACATTGACTAAAGAAGTTGAAAAACTGAAAAATGACTTAGCCAAGTTCACAAATGGTAGAGATAAATTGAATTCTTTATTAGGACAGCAAAAATGTGTTTATGATAACGCTGGAATAGGCTATGAACCTAAGATACATGAGAAATCTTTCAAGAAATTTTTTACTGCACCTAAGATATCAAACACACCATTAGTTAAATGCAATTTTTGTGCTAGAAAAGGTCACACAGCTTCGACATGTCAATACAGAAAATCAGCATACAATAAATCTAAGTATATATGGGTTCCTAAAGGAACTATTGCTGCAACTAACTCAAAAGGACCCAAACAGATTTGGGTACCAAAAACACAAACATGATTCTGTTTTGTAGGTGTGGTGGAAGGTCAAGAGCAAAAATTGGAATCATGACATAAAGCCTTCACCAAACACAAAATGGGTAACAATAAAATATTGATTGAATATGTTTTCTAATTATCATTATTATTGTGTGATTGTGAATCTTTCTGTGTTGACTTATATATCATTGTATACTATGTCTACATTGTTGTATTAAAGTTATTTGATCAATCTTGGAATAATCATATGGCTTTTGTTTCACAAATTGAATCTAAGAAAATTGATGAAGCCTTAAATGATTTGTTTTGCTTGCTATGCAACAATTAACTTTGAACATGATCTCTATCATAAGAACTTTTATTCAAAGTAGAGAAATTGAGATTGAATACATCGATACAACTAAACAACTTGCTGATATTTTTACCAAGCCCTTGAACAAGGAAAGGTTCTTTTTCATTAGAAGAGAATTGGGCATAATTGATCAATCCTATATCTAATCTCTAAAGAAACAAAAGAAAATCAAAAAGGAAGAACTAGTTCTAGGAATTCATAGGAATTAGAACTTAGATTTTGAAAGGTAAAATGCCTTAGTTTGTAATTTTGGCTGATGGTTTCTGTTCTTTTTGATTTGTCTCTGCACCTATCCCTCTATCATGAACAATTTTATACGCTATGTTTGAATGTTTAAATGCTTGCCTTCTCTATTGCTTTGAATGTTTCTTTTCTTTACCTTTTTTTATAATGCCAAAAGGGGGAGGAAAAAGTATGATATAGAGAAAGGGGATAATAACAAATTATACATGCATATGTTGAGGGGGAGCTTATAAGCTTACATGATTAATGGGGAGTAAATCAAATTCAGCTCTGATACCATGATATAAATCTGTCAAAAACACTTAGCTTCTGCTACACATAAACTCCGATCTTATAATTTGTTAAAAGATTTGTCATAATCAAAAAGGGGGAGTTTGTTAGACTCAATGACTTAGAGATTTTGAAATATGACAAATACAATTTAATGTGTGTGCAAGTGTTTTAGTGTCAAATTGAAAAGACAGGTATCAAGCAGTGATCAACAAGTTCAATGAGCAATTAAAGGAGAATATTCAAGGAAGAACTTGAAGAAATCAAAAGAACTACACAGAGGAATCAAAGAGCAAAGACAAAGATCAAAGAATCATCAAGACAGGAGCTTAAAGGAGAATTTTAGATTTAAGTCTTATATGATTTGTAAGAGATGAAATCTCTTATTCACAAATAGCTCAACTAAAAAGATGCATGAAGAAAATCAATTTTCATAACCTGCATTAAAAGGAATAAGTTTTCGTTAATGAAAATGATTTTTTTGGAAATAAGAACAAGATTCTAATTATGCTCGTCCAACACAAGTGATAGAAACGCTCGTCCAACACAAGTGATAGAAGAGCTCGTCCAACACAAGTGACAAAAGCGCTCGTCCACTAAAGTGACAGAAGTGCTCGTCCACTAAAGTGACAGAAGTGCTCGTTCACTAAAGTGACAGAAGCGCTCATCCATTAAAGTGACAGAAGTGCTCGTCCACACAGTCTTTGGACTTGCTAAGTCCTTAATGAGAAGCTCCATCCAATGACGTGGCATATGGAGCTCGTCTACTAATTGGATCTTGTCCAATTACTTTGTGTTTTAGTACTTCCGTCTGCTGACGTGGCTAGATGGATGCGCTTATTTTCAAGATGGACGCGAATGCTATAAGAATCGATGTAGAATCTTATTTCAAGAACCAGAATCAAGAAAACAGATTCTGTTATCAGATCCAAATCTGTTTTGATTGATCCCAACGACTATAACTTGTTTTCTATATAAAGAGGGACCAAAGGAACACTTTCATTATCGGAACGATGTCACAACAATAACATATCACAGTTTTACGAAATCAATTTGAGAAATCAATTATGAAAATATTTCATCATCTTTCTTGAGCTTATTATGAAAAGAGTGTTTCATTCTCATAGGTGCTTCAATTTTTTTATCTGACTATTGAGAGTTAGGAATCAATTTTTTGTTTTATTTGATTGTAAAGAGAGAGGGAGTCTCTCTGAGTGATTAGGGTGAGGTATCCCTAAGGAGGAACATTGAGGCTCTTCACAAGAGTGTGGTATATCGAGGTGAAGGAGTGCTCTGTGGTGTAAAGGTTTTTCAAGCTACCTGGCTAAAGCTTGTTGTGTTAGTGTGTGAAAACCCATATGCGGAGTGGGGATTGGATGTAGGTCACAGTGGTGGTGACTGAACCAGGATAAATATGGTTGTGTGGTATCTCTAAACTCAAACTCTTTAATTTCTGTCTTGAGCATATAATTGTGATCTTGATGTTCTAAGTATTCAATTGATATCAGTTCTTGATCTGCATAATCAGTATTGAACCTTGATTAAACTGTAATAATAAATGCATATTCAGATCTATTCTTAAGGATCAATATTTGAATTGAATCTTGCATCATATACTGAAACCGAAACCTACAAGTTTGTTCTTGATTGTTAATGCTTATATCTGAAACTTGCACAACTTGTTCTTAATCTTTAAAGGCTTAATCAGTTTCTGTATTTTATTTTTGTTGAGTTTTGAACCCGAACCTATTCTGTGATCTATTAATTCTGAATTAATCTTTCTTATCCTCATCACCTTCTATTCAAGATTTCATAAAATGTCCTTCACTGTTTTTGTAAAAGATCCTAAGGCCACAAATCTGATTTGAAAAGTTTTGTGAAAAGTTTTTAAGAGGGAAAGTTTTTAAATTAACTCAATTCACCCCCCCCCCCCCCTCTTGAGTCGTTGAAGCCAAAACAACAGAGGTTGCAAAGCCCCGGGCCTTCCGTAAACATTTTTCTCCTTCCTCTTTGATCATCGCACGACTCCCCCCTCCCCCTCTTCATTCTTTTTTTTTTTTTTTGCTTTCTTCTTTTTCCTTCTTTAAATCTCAAACTTATTCTCTCTACCACCCAAACCTCATCTCACTTCTCTCTTGGCCTCCACCTTCATTAGCAACCCTCTAGCCACCGTTCTGTCGCGCACCACCACCAGAGATGGACCACGCAACTGAGCTCTTCATCCAGTGTGTTCTGATCCATTTGGCTTCTCCATTTGGGGTTGCCACCGCCGTGGTAAGCTTCCAGTTGTCCATCCATGGCTTCTTTTCCTCACTTATTTGTTGTTTAAAACTCCTTATCTTCTTCTATGAAGCTTGCCTTCATTTTTGGGTCATGGATGCTTCTGAAAATTTGTTGCCACCGTCCAGTACCGTTGTCACGGTTGTGTCGGACCACCTCCAACCGTCGTGCTGCCCTTCCCTTTGATTGGGTAAGTGAAATCTCACCTATTGTGTTCATATTCAAGAAAATCTCCAATTTTCTCAAAACCCTAACCCTAGCTTTTTATTTCAGTTTTAATTTTTGAAATTAAACTATGTTTTTATGAAATTAGGACTGTGAATTGGTGTTTCCCTAAACCAATTTCATCATTCTTTGAGTAGATTGGTTTTTCCCCAAATTGTATTATGAACCCTAAAGCCCCAAATCTGTTTCTTTTGAAATTGGTCTTATAATTTTGAAATTAACCTTGTTTTTATGTTGGGACTGTTAATTAATTGATGTTTTACTAAATTAATTTCATGATTCTATGATCAAATCTCATTTTCCCCAATTTCACTCAAACACTAATTTTCCATCTTACTCCAATTATGAAACTGTTTCTGTTTTAGTGCAATTAGGACTTTTAATTGATGATTTCTAAGTTCAATTTCGTGATCCTCTAATCAAATCAAAATTTCCCCAATTTTAGTGATGAACCCTATTTTGCCCAAATTGATCTTATTGGAAAATTGGTTCTGTTTTTGTTAAATTAAATGTTTGAAATTATTAGATTGTATGTTTGATGTTGAGTTATTGATTGTTACGTTGTTTTGTTGTTGAATGTGCTTGGACGCTCTCTCTTCGATGTTGGTCGTGTCTACGCTTGTTTGGGGGAAACATGAATTTCATGTTTGGAAGCTGTCGCTGAGTTACCTGCATGCGTTGCAAGGTGTCAAGTCGATAGTGGGGAATCTTATGAAGTTTTGTTGAGCAGGGAGCTAACTGTGGAACCCGTAAGAAAATGTTCTTTAGTTTTCTACAAGGGTAAGGGGAGCTTACAAGAGAAGTTTTGATAGTCACATACTAGTTTGTTGGATGTATGTATATTACTTGTAGTTGAGTTATGATGATTGCTTTGATAGTTGAGAATTTTTAATGTTGTTAAATTTTATATGTGAAAGCATGCTCTAAATGATATACGTATGTATGTGTTGAATGAGACTATTGGTTCGTTGTATTGACTGAGAGCATGACACTGGTCATAGCTCGATAATAATGGATTAAGTTATTAAAAACGTTAATAAGAAAAGAAAGAGATCTCCAGTTTCTCTCAAGAGAAAGATGTTAGGAAAACATAAGTTAAGGACCCTGTCGTTAGACAGGTTAAGAATTCAGAGAAGATATACAGACGATTTTGGAATAATTTTTAGAGAACGAGTTTTATTAAGGACAAAATAGTGAAAAATTGCATTATCTTTATTCTTCCTAAACATTTCGAAAATGACAAGAAAGTCTCCAAAATATTTTAAAGTTGTCCAGGAAAAAGCATTTTAAAAGAAAAGCCTTTGATTTATGAAATATTTTATTCTAAATGAAAAATGTTTAGAAAAATGCTTTATGGCAAAATTATGAGAAATAGTTTAATTATTTCGAACAAAAATGTTTTAGAAATGATTTCAATGATTTCACGTTTTCATAAAAGAAATTTCAAAGAAAAAGGATTTCTGAAAAGTTGTGCTGAAAAGAGCAGAATGTTTTCCGACCAAACATTTTAAACTCTTGAATTTGATTTTTGACTTAGTTTTCACAAAACGAAAATTTGTTGAAAAATTGATGAAAGATGTAAGGACCTAGCAGCCGAGACGTCGGGCTAGAGTTCCCGTGAGAAAGTATTGTGGTCGTGGATTTATAATCCTACGCTGGCGACATGACTTCGTGTCAATTGTGTGTAAGAACCTAGTGACCAGTGCATTGACCTAGAGATTCATCTAATGAGCACTCGGACTGCGTGTCCTGTGTTAAGCTTGAATAGGCTTAATGCCTGGGAACAAGTACTCGTGAGCTTTGAGCCTCGACAAGAAAGAACGAATGAAAAAGAAAAAGCAGCGAAAATAACTGTTTTACATGCATGAAACTGGCAGACGTGCCACTGTGTTAACGAGCTACAATCCAAGAGTAGATTGATAAATTGGATAGTTACAGACCAACGAAACGAGTCTTTAGGGACATCCGGTTGATGGTTGAATTCGCCAACCAAGAAAATCCGTGATCCAAAATTAATCTCCGATTAATTTTAAACCGACATATTTTCAAATCTAAAATTAAATAGAGTAAAATATGGAAATAAATTTCTTTCAATCATATCATTTGAAATATTTTTCTAAACAAATACTAATAGTGACAATAACATAATATTATTGTCTAGTAAGTGTGCATACACTGAAATAAGGCAGGGCTAACGAACTCAATAAAATAATTTTAAATGAGTAAATAAAATTACTCATACCAAACTACATAAAAATAAATAGAAATAAACATCCAGATAATTAATCACTCCAATAAAATAATAGACATATATGTAAAAACTGGGATGTTACAATGAGGAAAAATAAAGAGCTTAAACTAGGAAATGGAGGCAACAAAAGCACTCCCTACCCAAACACCCCCCAGAAACCATCTTCTGATCGGCCCGCCTGGGGAGAAAGCTTCGGTTATAAATGATGGTGAGATCTACTCTGTCGAGGTGTCCGACAGGAGAAGACTCAAGTCCTTCTATAGAGACACCTCTGAGGCACGACATGTTATTTCTATCTTTCCAACCCCACATACCTCACCATTAGAAGGCGGGGAGGAGGAAATGCTACTCCATAGTTGAGGATGGAAGTCCAAATGGAAAACCATCCCACATACTAATAGATGCAGTCACCCAGACCCCCTTACTAATAGATGAAGTGACCCATTACCATTAACACATAGTCCTCATCAACCTCCCGAAAGAGTGGAATTCTTCCTATATCCCATATTATGTGGATCATAAGAACGAAGCAAAATTAGAACGCAAGAAAATGTGAAGGAAAGGAGTAGGAAGAAACCTTAGTAAAAGCTTAGGGAAGACGTATGCCCTATTTATACAATCAGGTAAGGAAATTCTTAGGGAGTTAAAAAGGCCTTAGGGAAAAGGCAAAGCATTAAAGCCGCATCATTTCAAAACGGTTAGCAATTACTACACAGATTTTCAAGACAGTCAAAATACAACGTTTCCCATAAAGAATGCGGATCGTTACATAAGGTTCATTAAGAAATATCTTGGCCAAACGCACAGGCCCAAGAGGAAGGAGCCTTTACCTCAACTAGTTTAGGGATCGGTTCAGAGACGAGTTCAAAGCCTCGAACCCTTTGGCCGAGACCACGAAAACAGTGTTGAGGCACAACAAAGGGTAATTGTTAAAACGCTTTTGTTTTTAAAAAAATTAGAGCTTGGGGGCTTGCATACATTGATTAAAACCACATCTCAATACGAGAGCCAAAATAAACTATATTAAAAAGAGGGTTGTAAAACCGAAGTACAAAAGGGAGCCATACAAGCCGAGTTCATTACATAATTCTTAAAAAAGAAAATGAAAGAAGGGCTAAAAGTCCACCTACACCCTACCTAGATCCTAGATTCAAAAACAAAGACTTAACAAGCAGGAGCATCGTCATTCCTGGCTGAGGTAACCTCTCCCTCGACCTCCCGATCCTTGTCCCCATCCTCGCTGATTTGACTTTCATTGACCAGTTCCACACCCTTGAAATCTTTGTCAACATCCATTGGGGAAAGATTAACTTGGGGAACAAGGAGACAAACCTGGCGGTGTGCTTTCTCAAAACCAGCAATATGTTGGACCATAATGCACTCCTTAGCAGCTGCCAACTCCTCTTTGTAAAGTTTCTTCTTACCCTTCTTCCTCTCCAAAGCGGCACAAAGTTCTTCAATTCTTTGCTTCATCTCAAGCCCAACAGCCCTTTTTGTGGGAGGATCAGACTGCAAAGCTTCCTTCTTGGTAGTGGTGGTCTTCAATTTGTCCCCTGTCTCGCTCGCTTGCTTCTTCAAGTCGGCAACTTGAGCAGCGACCCTGTCCTCAGCGGTCTTCGCCTCGACGTGATCTACCTTTGTGTTGGACAGATCGCCCTTCAGCTTGTCCACATAAGCGAACTCGGTCTTCATTTGCTCCATCTTGCTCTTATTCTCGGAAAAGGCATCCATAAGAAATTGAGCGGTAGCAGTAGCCCTCAGGCACATCACCTGGAGTCCCTCCACCTCTTCCTCAGGGCTATATTTTTTCAATAGCTTGAGGTCGGTTCCCTTCATGAAGTCCGGTTTTAAGGCAGTGGAAGACCGAAAGTCGTTCCCGAAAACAGTTGATGAACCAAGCCGAGTTGCCGCATTATGCCACTTGATAGGAGCAGGGGGAAGACTTGGAGACTTCCGTGAAACCGGCAGAGGCGAGACAAAATCTAAATCCACTAAAACCGCAGAGGCTTGGACGGAGACTCAGCCGGGGAGGCATGAGAATTCCCACCCCGCCCTCTTTTTGGACGAACTGTGTCAGTAGCAGGCAAAGGGGCCGATGAAGTTGGTGCAGCAGAAACAACCGGGTTCTTAGGATCCTCAGCGGAAATCAAATTTTCCCATTTCTCCTGCAACCTGTAACACCCCGATTTTTCTGTTTTCTATAATCTGTGTTTATATTTATGTGTGAATGTTTAATATTCTAAATTATTTTAATGATTTATTTTATAGTAGGAAACTATTATTAAATTTCCGGTAGAAATTTCAGACTATCCCGGTCTGAGTTTTCTCTGTCAGTAAAGTTGTACTGACCCGAAAAATAAATTTTGATTAGTAAAATAAAAATTTTATTTTCCTAACCCAATTATAATCATTTCCATGATTTTAAAAAAATTTCTTTCAATATAAAAAATTTCGGGTGGAAAAATTAACGAAAGAAAATGAGATCGGTTTTCACAGTCAGGAAACAAATGGAACCGGAACAAAACAAAATTTATTAAAAGTATATTAGGTACAGATTTGAAAGGCTTGATGTGAAAATGACATGATAGATTTAATGTGAATAGTGTTTTCATTTATTGCAAACCATCATTTTATCTATTTTTACAAGTAACTCATTATTTTAATAAAAAAAATCAAGTTTTTAATTTATAAAAATTCAAAAATCTCTTTTCTTCTCCAATATGCAGTGCCCCTCCCCTCTCAATTTCTATAAATACCCCCTCTCCATTCCAACTCTCACTTTTCCATTTCTCTAAAACTCACCCACACACACTTACTTACTCGGTCATACTTTCTTCAACCTTATTCTCTTGGAAGCTTGGAAGCTTTGTTCATCTTCTTCTTATCATCATCAAAGGGGTATAACTCTCCTCTCTTGCTCTTTATTTTCTTAGAAATCTTTTTCATCAACATGCATGTCATTTCTTTTATATTGCATTTTCATGTTTCTAGTTAAAAATTTTGAGAAAAATCTTTAGAGACATCTTTTTAACAAGAGACCAAATTTTATGACCTCACATTCATCTCTACTTTCAACTTGTTGGCTTGCATGTAATGAAAAACTTCTCCAACCCCATTTTCTATTGGGTGATCGAAATGCTCTATGTAGTAGAATTCTTATTTTATTCAAATTTTTTTCTTATACTTGAGTTAAAGACTCTCTTTTATATATGTTTCAAGCTCATATACATCAAAAATAGATTCTCTTTCCTATTTTTGTTAATAAGATCGAAACCCTAGCTATAGGAGTTAAGGAAGCCTAGTTTCATTTTTAAGGAAATCCATGCTTTGATCATCATTTCAATTACATGGATGAGAGGAATAGAGTGATTTTATGATTTTCCTTATATTGTATGTTTTCATGTATGCTATTGAGGGTCTAGGACCCTTTAATGTTGGTTTTATGACTTGTGAATGATGCTAGAGTGAAGATAATAATTTGGTGTGGATGAACATATGTAAAATATAAATCTGGCAGCATGACATACACTTATTCGTGAGCCCTCGAATTTTTATAGAAAAAATATTTATGAAAAATAAATACATATTTGTAAAGAAGACTTATGGGGCTTTAATTTGATATATAACATGTAAGTATTTGGATAAGATTTACTAAGTCAACACACCTGTCAAAGTAGAACCAATTTCAGTCTGTGAAAATATGTACATAGTTGGTTGCATGGTGATTTTAAATATGATTTTGAAGGATACAAACTTTTATATAATTTTGTGGGTTAATACTGAAGTATACCTAAAGTTTGGTTGAGAATTTGAGATTTTTACACATTTATATAAAGAGAAACAATTTCATAAAGTTACATGTTGATGAACTCGGATTTCTGGAAAATCCTGTACAAATAGAGGCAGTGTGGGATTTTTAATAAATTAATGCCTTCGAAATTTGACACGAGACTAGCTAAAATATGTTTATGTGTGAGTTGGGTACCTTCAATCAAATTTTCAAGGATTTTGAAGGTCATTTGAATGATCATTCACAATTTAAACTCACTGCTGTCCTGAAAATGATTTGATAAAGAGCTCACCCAAATTTTGAATGAAAAATATGATTTTAAAAATAATATATTTTAACATGATCAAGTATTTTGGCATGAAATGGACTATAAACCAGTGATTAATATAAAGATATAAAATATGGGATTAAGTGTGTGTATATTTATATATATATATAAGTCTTGGACAAAATGTAATCCAAGAATTTATCAAACATCTCTAGCATCATTTTTCCAGCCATGCCAAAACCTATACTTAGAAAGATAGGATGACTTTGTTGTTTAAATTTAAGTGGTTCGCTTAATCCATAGACTTGCGACGTGCGGTGGGCAAAGGAAATTCGCTCTGGGCAACACGGAAACAAAGACTTTGTCTACCCGTCGAATCAGTTAAGGGGAGAAAGCCTGAGGGATAATTATGTTATGATGACTATATGCCTTATGAAAATATGCATGTTACTTATATATGTTGAAGTTGTATATGTGGTGATGATTTATGAGAAATATGAATGTTGCTCATAGTTGTTGTATATGTGTTGTGATTGTTGCATGGAAGCCTAACCATTGGTTAGAGCTCAAATAATGAAGATAAAAGCTTTAAGAAAATATTTACAAAGGAAATCACAAGTAAGAATTTCTTTTAACAAGGTTTTGATAATAAGGGGAAGTTGTGTAATTTTAATGATTGGTGAAAATTTTAGAAAAAAAAATGTATTTTAAAGAAAAAGTTCAATTGAAAATTTAAGTGATTTTATGCAAAAAGAAATCAATTTCTTCGAGAATGTTTTAAAGAAAACAAAAGCTTATTTTGGGACTTGAAAAGAATTTATTTAGAAAATTTCAAATGTTTTTAGGAAAAAGAAGAAAATCTTTTAAATAAAAGGATTTCAAAAGAAAAGTTTTTATTTAAAAGATTTTGTTCAAAGGAAAATGTCTGATATCTTTGGTAAGTTACGGAAAATTTTGGTTTTCGTATTTGTTTTTCACTAAACGAAAAATAAGATGAAAAGTGAACCTAGTAACCGAGACGTCGGGGTACTAGAGTTCTGGCACGTGGATCCATGATTCGTATCACAACATTGTGGACTGTGTGTCCTATATATGATATGGTGGACTGTGTGTCCTATATATGTTGCTGTGGACTGTGTGTCCTATACGTATTGTTGTGGACTGTGTGTCCTACAAAAGTTGTGATAGACGAGGAAAACATAGTAAAAAGGGTAAAGACTGTTTTTCTACAACCACAAAGTTCTAGACTAGTGCACGAGTCTAGGGTTGTGTGATTGAACACTCGGACTTTAATGTCTTGTGTTGATAATAAAGGCTTTTAAGACATTCAAAATTCAAGGGAGGTCGTGAGCCTTATGTGACACCCTTCTACCCCGCACGTTAATATAAAACATTTACTTAAAAGAGAGATTATAAAAGGTACATGCAACACAAAACATAACAACAGGGAGTAAGAAACATATTTATGAATATAACAACAAGGAAGCAGTTAGCAAGACGAGCATACAACAAACAAACATGTTATATAAGCAACGGTATCATAAGATCATCATCATAATATGTATGCTATGCAATGCAATCCTGCTCCAAGCCTCTACTATGCATTTGGATCCAATCTATCTCAGGATAAGCAACTTTGGAGTTAAATATCCACATTGGCCACTAGGCACCAACGCCGGGGCAATCCAACTTACCTTGGTTGGACCCCTTAGATAGCCAACGCACCTTACTCTGGGATGCGCCACCACGGAGGTACCAAGTCCCGCGGACGGCCAGAACGCCTTACTCTCGGGCAAACTCCCCTATGTCGCACAACCTCCCATCAGCATCTCCAATGTGTGAATGCATGACAAACATCATGCCATCATGACCTCCACCTCCGCTTGGGACCATAGGCTACCCAAGTCTTATCACCATCATCACCTCGACCACTAGGCTATCGAGGATTATAGTTTAACATTTATCGTTAAGTCTTTTAATCACTCTGGCCATTTTGCACCAGAGGTTACCACCTCGTCCAATCGGCTATCGAGGTCCCCTTGGCCACTAGGCTACCAAGGTACATCATCATTATCACTCTAGCCCCTTAGGCATTAGAGATTACCACCTTGACCATCCTGCATCAAGGCCCCTTGGCCACTAGGCTACCAAGTTACAACATATTTTCACTTGTCTTTTGGTCGTCATGTTTCGTTGGTATCTTATTTAGTCTTTTAAGCACTTGGGGTAAAAACCCCTATCTCAAACCGTTTCTATTTTCTGATATGGGCAAGGGAACACGGACGTGCTCAAGAGAAGGCCGTACTGTTCCGGGCAACAAAGGTTGTAAACCCTAGTCAATTCCTTTGGAGAAAAACTTGATTCAACCTATTGGCATTACTAAGTCCTTTCATCACAGTCTTATCACTTGGTTTAATCTTTATGTCTTATAGACTTATTTGGGGAATTAATCCTTTAATTGGCTTCTCTCAATTTCTCACAAAATCATTCCCTAGGGTCCTTCTAATCCTTTGAACAAAACCTCACAATTATTATTAATATTCATGTCTTATTAACCGAAAGGGGAAAAACCCCCCTTTTTATCATGGTTCACAACGAATAACCCAATCAACCAGTAACCAAACATTGTAACATACGGCAGTCGTGGCATCATCATTCAACTCATATCAACATTAATCATATCAACATTAATCATATCATAAACATGTTGAGAAATCATACCATAAACAAATAAATAACTCATATTATCACATCAATATAAACATATAGACATGTTATAAAACAAGACACATCATCAAACACAGGGTCATGGGTTAACACTTCGTCTTACGCTACCCCTTATGCGTACATATTCATATTGTCCCTTTTCCCCATACCTGGTATGAGGTTCGCGTTTCAAAAGAAGAAAGAGGGTCCTCCGGGGTCTCGTCTCACAAGCACTTATCTATGACCTCAAGAACAACAAGGAAACATCTTAATTAGACTCTTAGGCCAAGAAATCAAAATGGAAAGAATGAGAGGGATGAGGTGTACGAATCTTACCTTGTTGGAAGGCTGAAACAGTGAATATGATGATCACGTCTTCGCAGCAATGTTCTCCTATCAACGAATGGTGAAGAACGGTGCAAGCACGGGTTCCATATGGAGTGTTTTCTAGAGACGGTTAATGGAATTTGAGAGAAAAAGAGAAGGGAGGCAGCTGAGTGTTGGGACGTGATAGACTAGGGTTTAGATCGTGTTTTAGGGGTTAAAAATGGGTTGGAATGCGTTTTGGGCTTAAAAAGAACCTAAAATGCGTTTTATGGTTCTGTACGTATTCGCGAGGTGAATCCCATTCGCAGGGCGAGCTAGAGAACCAATTTCTGTCAGTTGGATTCGCGAGGCGAACCCGAAAGCGGAAAGCTGAATTTTGGGTTTTCACGAGGCGAACAAAGGCTCGCGAGGCGAAGTCGAAACAGTCGAATTTGGCCAAAACACATCAATAAGATTTGTAGACAATTCTCTTACCTTTCCGACGCCATAAAGATCACCTCAATCGGACATCTAGAACTCAAGATATGACCAAAACGGTGAAACAGGTTACTAGGACTTCTAAGACAATTGAACCTTCCTAAAGCTAAACCTTCCCAACATGAACATATACATCAAAAGCAAACCTAACAAGCATATGCAAACATCTGTACAACATACATAAATGCATTAAGCCTATTTATGAAAAATGGGGTGTTACAATTCCACCCCCCTTATAAAAATTTCGTCCTCGAAATTTCTATCTCCTCAACTAGTTATACTTTCACCAATTAGGCACATACATTGGGTTGAGTCTACGGACTTATAAGTCCAGCTCCACTATGCTTCCGCTGCAAACTCTGATTCCTGCACTTGGTCACCAAGGTAGAAAGATTCAGATCTCCTGATAACAGATGACTTGCTTTCTTTCATCGCTCTTCCAACCGCAGTCGTCGGGGTAACTCTCAAGGATACATGATCGCCTTCCTGGAATTCGAGCGCCTTCTCCCTTTTAACATGGTAGCTCCTTTGCCTACTATGTGCAACTCCCTTCTTTTCCCGAACCAACCTGATCTTTCCATCTAGTTACTCATTAAATAGGCCTCCCCTCCTAGGGAACATATACACTAGTCACGAGTTAGAAGTCTAAATTTTGAAGATCTATGGTTGTAAACTTAACACTCTTGCCCATGGCCACTACGAGTCTACTTTCTAATCGACTAGTCTCTACTCGATTCGTGTCTAAACGACTAAGGCAACTAACCTCAGTGACATAAAGCTCATAACAATTATCGTTACTTCACCTACCAGCGACGAGTAATTGGGGTGATCAGTCCCTCCTACGAGTCCAGCACAGTAACTTAAGCAATAATAATTTCATGAGTAAATCTCTCTCCACTAGGGTCTCTGATAGGGGCTCGAGTGCAACTATGTCCGCACAACATAATTGCCCTTTCGTCTCTATTAAATAACCTTCTTTCAAAAACCACCAAACCACTCATCTATTTGTCCTTGACGCCCTTCATATTAGCAACTAATCATCTAATCCTTACTCAATGGCTACAACTTACCTGAAGGCTTTTGGTGTTCCATCTTGGCATTCTGACAAACTAGGCATGCATACACAAATTCAGTCACATCCTTTTCATCCTAAGCCACCAAAACGTCCTCTTAAGGTCCGGATACATCTTCGTGGCACCTGGGTGCACACTCAGTCCACTCCTATGTCCTTCTTCAAGGATCAACTTTCTAAGCTCCGTAATGTCTGGTACACAGACTCTATCTTTAAACCTCAAGATCCCATCACTTCCATCCTTAAAGCTAAGGTCTCTACCCTGAGCGAGTAACTCTTGCTGGTCTAAGAGAAACTTGTCTACCCTCTGGCCCTCTCTAATCTGATCCATCAAGCTGTTGGTAACCTTCAAGGTATCAAGCCTAATACTCTTAGGGATAAACTCACAAGCTAGACTAGGGTCTCTAAACTCCTCAATCAGATCCATCTCCCTGACCATCAAAGGGGAGATATGTAAGGTTTTCCTACTTAGGGCATTGGCCACCACATTGGCCTTTCCTGGATGATAGGTCAGCTCGAAGTCATAATCCTTTAAGAACTCCATCCACCTACGCTACCTCATATTGAGCTCTTTTTGGTCAAATAGATATTTCAAACTCCTATGCTCACTAAAGACCTCAAACTTCGCTCCATACAGATAATGCCTCCAAATATTTAAGGCAAACACCACAGCTCCTAACTCTAGATCATGGGTAGGGTAGTTCCTCTCATGGGTTTTCAACTGCCTAGAAGCATAAGCTACTACCTTACCATCTTGCATCAACACGCCACCTAAACCTTGCTTTGATGCATCACAATACACTACGAAAGGTTTACTAGGGTCGGGCAACACTAAAATTGGTGCTGAGTTCAACCTACTCTTAAGGGTTTGGAAACTTTCCTCACACCTAGAGTCCCACACAAACAACTGTCCCTTTTTGGTGAGACGGGTCAAGGGTAAAGCTAACTTAGAAAAGCCTTCTATAAACCGCCTATAATACCCGGCTAAACCCAAGAAACTCCTAATCTCGGTCACAGACCTTGGCGCTTCCCACTGGAGCACCGTCTCAACTTTGGTTGGGTCAATGGCTATGCCACCCTTAGAGATGACATGCCCTAAGGAGCTCATTTCCTCTAACCAGAACTCACACTTAGACAACTTAGCATACAACTGCTTTTCCTTAAGTGTCTACAAGACAACCCTCAAGTGCTCCTCGTGTTCCTCCTTAGTCTTAGAGTACACTAAGATGTCATCTATAAAAACCACCACAAACTTATCCAAGTAAGGGTGAAAGGTCTTGTTCATGTAGTCCATGAAGACCGCAGGAGCATTGGTCACATCGAAGGGCATAACCGAGTACTCATAGTGACCATATCGCGTTCTAAACGTGGCCTTCGGGATGTCCTCATACTTAAACCGAATCTGATGGTATCCTGACCTCAAGTCTATTTTAGAAAATATGCAAGCGCCCATCAACTGGTCCATGAGATCATCAATCCTAGGGAGGGGATACCGATTCTTTATGGTCACCTTGTTAATTTGTCGATAGTCAACACACAACTTCATGCTACCATCCTTCTTCTTCACCAACAACACGGGTGCTCCCCACGGAGACACACTCGACCTAATAAACTGCTTCTTTATCAGTTCCTCCAACTGTTCCTTCAACTTAGCTAGCTATAGAGGAGACATTCTATAGGGCACTAAGGATATTGGCCCAGTGCTAGGCACTAAATTTATGGTGAACTCTACACATCTCTCTGGGGGTAAGTTATAAACATCCCCTGGAAAAACCTCAGGAACTCCCGCATAACAGGCACACTTCCAACATCAGGAGGGCTCTCTACTTCCAGGGAAGTTATCATCATTTACACTTGGGCCTTGTCTTTCATCGAAGCTTGAACTTGACTGGCAGAGAGAAGGTCTGGAATCTTAGACTCCGTTGGAGTTCCAAAAACTAAGGTCTTATCAAAACAGATAAAGGGAACATGGTTAGAAGATAACCAGTTCATCCCAAGAATAACATCGAGCGGGTTTAGAAAAAGGTAAGCGCACAAGATCAGCTATAGAGTTCATATTATCAAGAGGTAATAGAACAACCTTCCTAAACACAAGAAGCACCTGAAGGCTCCTTGGATCGTTCAAGACAAACTGCCAAATGCAATAAGTCAAGCCAAAGCAAAGCTATAGGTACTTAGTACCAAGTTACATTGTCTATATAAATATAGACAATTCAAACAAGAGTCACAGAACAGACGCACGACAGACTCATACCACGTCCGGATAGGGCCGAACTGCTCTGATACCACTAAATGTGACACCCTTCTACCTCGCACGTTAATATTAAACATTTTCTTTAAAGAAGGATTATGAAAACTTGCATTTATTTATATAAAATAAATACTTGGATAAAAAGGTTTCACATCTCAACATATAAACACACGGAAAGAAAGCATAAACATAATATAAGTTCAAAAGGCATAACGTAACGTAAACATAAACAAATACATAAACCCCAACCCAGATGTCACATACAAAGCTGGTATAACCTAAAATACGTAATAACAAATCCTCGGATACAACTGAAACAACTAACTAATAACTAAGCAAAACTGGGAATCCTAAACGAAGGTAGCGGCTCCTCGGAGTCACTCCTCAACGGGCTGATCACCATCCCCTGCATATATACAAAAGGTACATGCAACACAAAACATAACAACAGGGAGTAAGAAACATATATATGAATATAACGACAAGGAAGCAGTTAGCAAGACGAGCATACAACAAACAAACATGTTATATCAGCAACGGTATCGTAAGATCATCATCATAATATGTATGCTATGCAATGCAATCCTATTCCATGCCTCTACTATGCATTTGGATCCAATCTATCTCAGGATGAGCAACTTTGGAGTTAAATATCCACATTGGCCACTAGGCACCAACACCGGGGCAATCCAACTTACCTTGGTTGGACCCCTTGGATAGCCGATGCACCTTACTCTCGGATGCGCCACCACGGGGGTACCAGGTCCTGCGGATGGCCAGAACGCCTTACTCTCGGGCGAACTCCCCTATGTCGTACAACCTCCCATCAACATCTCCAATGCATGAATGCATGACAAACATCATACCATCATGACCTCCACCTCCGCTTGGGCCCATAGGCTACCCAAGTCTTATCACAATCATCACCTCAACCACTAGGCTATCGAGGATTATCGTTTAACATTTATCGTTAAGTCTTTTAATCACTCTGGCAGTTTTGCACCAGAGGTTACCACCGCGTCCAATCGGCTATCCAGGTCCCCTTGGCCACTAGGCTACCAAGGTACATCATCATTATCACTCTACCCCTTAGGCACTAGAGATTTCCACTTTGACCATCCTGCATCAAGGCCCCTTGGCCACTAGGCTACCAAGGTACAACATATTTTCACTTGTCTTTTGGTCTTCATGTTTCGTTGGTATCTTATTTAGTCTTTTAAGCATTTGGGGTAAGAACCCCTATCTCAAATCGTTTCTGTTTTCTGTTCTAGGCAAGGGAGCACGGGCGTGGTCCTTACCAAGCACGATCGTGCTCAAGAGCAGATCGTACTGTTCTGGGCAACAAGGGTTGTAAACCCTCGCCAATTCCTTTGGAGTAAAACTTGATTCAACCTATTGGCATTACTAAGTCCTTTTATCACAGTCTTATCACTTGGTTTAATCTTTATGTCTTATAGACTTATTTGGGGAATTAATCCTTTAATTGGCTTCTCTCAATTTCTCACAAAATCATTCCCTAGGGTCCTTCTAATCCTTTGAACAAAACCTCACAATTATTATTAATATTCATGTCTTATTAACCGAAAGGGGAAGAACCTCCCTTTTATCATGGTTCACAACGAATAACCCAATCAACCAGTAACCAAACATTGTAACATACGGCATTCGTGGCATCATCATTCAACTCTTAACAACAATCATATCAACATTAATCATATCATAAACATGTTGAGAAATCATACCATAAACACATAAATAACTCATCTTATCACATCAATATAAACATATAGGCATGTTATAAAACAAGACACATCATCAAACACAGGGTCATGGGTTAACACTTCGTCTTACACTACCCCTTATGCCTACATATTCTTATTGTCCCTTTTCCCCATACCCGGTATGAGGTTCGCGTTTCAAAAGAAGAAAGAGGGTCCTCTGGGGTCTCGTCTCACAAGCACTTATCTACGACCTCAAGAACAACAAGGAAACATCTTAATTAGACTCTTAGGCCAAGAAATCAAAAGGGAAAGAACGAGAGGGATGAGGTGTACGAATCTTATCTTGTTGGAAGGTTGAAACAGTGAATATGATGATCACGTCTTCGCAGCAATGTTCTCGTATCAACGAATGGTGAAGAATGGTGCAAGCACGGGTTCCATATGGAGTATTTTCTAGAGACGGTTAATGGAATTTGAGAGAAAAAGAGAAGGGAGGCAGCGCTGAGTGTTGGGACGTGATAGACTAGGGTTTAGATCGTGTTTTAGGGGTTAAAAATGGGTTGGAATGCGTTTTGGGCTTAAAAAGAACCTAAAATGCATTTTCTGGTTCTGTACGTATTCGTGGGGCGAATCCCATTCGCAGGGCGAGCCAGAGAACCAATTTCTGTCAGTTGGATTCGCGAGGCGAACCCGAAAGCGCAAAGCTGAATTTTGGGTTTTCGCGAGACGAACAAAGGCTCACGAGGAGAAGTCAAAACAGTCGAATTTGACCAAAACACATAAATAATATTTGTAGATAATTCTCGTACCTTTCCAACGCCACTAAGATCACCTCAATCGGACATCTAGAACTCAAGATATGGCCAAAACGGTGAAACAGATTACTAGGACTTCTAAAACAATTGAACCTTCCTAAAGTTAAACCTTCCCAACATGAACAAATACATCAAAAGCAAACCTAACAAGCATATGCAAACATCTGTACAACATACATAAATGCATTAAGCCTATTTATGAAAAATGGGGTGTTACACCTTGAGCCTCGACAAGGAAAGAAGGGAGCACAAAGAAAAGCAGCGAAAATAAAAGGTTTTACATGCATTGTTGATTTTTTGGCAGACCCGCCGATTATTCCGGATATCTTGGTAAACGAGGTATTCGATACAATGTTATTCTAGATATCTTCATGAATAAGGTATTCTAGACGGTGTTATTCCGGATATTTTGGTGCACGAGGTATTCGAGACGATGTGCCTTTGTGGCAAATGAGCCTGATCAGCTCACTGTTTTTCAAAAATTACATGGAGTTGGGGTCTCCGGAAACTAGGATAGAATGATGAAATATAGAAGTGCCATGTTTTCAAAAGCGACGGTGATTGTTGATTGCTATGATTATTTGTGAGAATTTATATGTTGAATATGAATATTTATCTGTATCTGTTGCTCTATGTTTGGGGCATGTGGTCGTCATAATTCATCCATATATTGGTATCTCACCCTTACAATATATCAGGTTTTCCTGGCCCTTTGCTGTGGTGCTTTGTTACACGAGGACAAGTGGTTTCGAGAAGTTCCTAACCTCACTTAAGGATAGTACTCTCGATCCCTGAAGAGGTTGGTGAGAACTACAGTGTTCTTTCCAGTAGTTGTCTTTTAGAACGACCATCTTAGGATGTTTCCTTTGGTACGAGTGTTTTAAGAAAATTATTGTAAGTGATTTTGAAGAACCTTGTAATAAATTTATCAATTACAGTACAAAAGGTTATTTCATGAAAGTTTATATGTTGAAGTGTTTTGATTCATACATAAACCTAGCTTTTGTGTGCTATTATGCATGGTATGATATTATGTTTGTGTTGTGTGCACTATTCCTTTTTGGAAATACTCTGCAGAAAAGAAAAAAAAATTTTACCCCCATATTTTCAGACTTATGAAAATAATAGAAATTTTTCCGAAAGCAACCAGTAAACTTTCCTTTTAATTTATTTCTACATGTGATTAGGAGGTATTGCCCAAGGGGGGTGTTACACAACCCAAAGGTAGATGGTTAATATTCAATTGCAAATAGGAAAACCAGAACAGAGAAGATAATAAGATACTCACTTTGGGGATCGGCTTGGAGAATGGAAGGGATAGAAGGTTCTAAAATGTCTTTTCAAGGGAGAGGTCGAGGAAGTTTATTTAACTTTCGAATGATCGCTTTATCATCCTCGGCTAAGACCCCATCGTACCAATCCACGAACTTAATGGGATGCTGGGTCCAATGAAGAGGGAAGCGGGGCTTCCCCTGTTGATCAAAAAACAAGTGCGAAAACCCGTCGGTAGACCTCACCTTAAAGAAGTCCCCATTAAAGTACTTGTAGGACGACTTGTAAGCACCAATTATACCCCGGCGATGAAGACCACTCAGGGAGATCCAACCTATCAGGTCCCCAAACTGAATCTGATAGTAGTACAGGAAAATTGGGGTCGTATGGGTAATGTTCATCCGAGAACAAAGATTTTGGAAGGCTTTCATGAAAGCCCAATTGTTTGGGTGAAGTTGAGTGGGGCCGACATTGATGGCAGAGAGGACAGACCTCTCAAAGGAGTTGAAGGGAAAGGAGAGTCTGAGGGTTTCAAAAAAGGTTTTATACACGAAAGTAAAATGGGGTTGATTATCAGAGGCTGCAAGGAAAACATGTTCTGTGTCAGAGCAAGCCTCAAGTATGAACTTGTCCCTATACTTGGCACGAGAGATGGAAACCGAATTTTGAAGTTCCACCATGGATTCAAGGGTTCGGTGCTTAGACCAATAAGTCCCCACATCGCCCGTGACCCATTTATATCCAGGTAAGGTAATGGGAGGGGGAGGGTCCTTTTCAATTCTAACCACCTTCTTACAGTGGTGTTTATGCGGAGGAGGCTATGAAGTCACGGCATCATCCTCCACTACCGCTTGACCAGTATGGAGGTAATTGGAAGAAACTTCCAATTCAGCGGAAGGAAATGAAGAGTTAGAAGGGGAAATAGAAAAATCCTCCCCAGTCTCCTGAATTTCGAGCTCCCCAGGGATGACTTTAAGAATGGGTTCAGGCAAGGAACTCATAATGAAGAAAGAGGGGAATGCAAGGAAATCTATGAAGATTAGGGGCGTACCTGGAAACTTAAGGTGGAAAGGGAAGGAGGAATTGCCATAAGAGAGGATGAACAAGAAAAGAAGTAGGGAAGCGTACTGGGAAGTTCTTGGAAAAAGTATTTATAGAGGAAAGAACCCGGATTCACCAAAAGACATGCACGGTTGATATTAATGACACCCCTTCACATTCGAAATGCACTAGAGGAAGACCAAAGGATGTGTTTGTTGGTTTTCCCGGGCAAGAGCAGTTCATAGAAGGATTTGAAAAGTTGATAAGAGAGTTGTCTTATCAAAGAGACACGCGTCATAAGAAGAAGGTATCTAGGGTAGAGGTCATCATGGAAAGTCATGATGGAACCTATGAGGCAGGGAACAGCAACCCAGGGGCTAGGATCGCATGTCGTAAAGGTGGAGAATGCCTCGGTCCAGGCGTTAGGGTTTAAGATATGAAAGCTCCTTCACAGAAATCAGCTCGAAGCTTTGGGGCTTATGTACTGGCCAAAAAATGTAGGGCCCAGTTACCGAGTAAACTCTACTGAGAACCGATTAGATTGAGCCTTGACCGAGGCATCCTCGACCTTTATCCGGATAAATGTCATCATTAAAGAGTCATTCACCGGTCATCTAAGTGGGAAGGGTTAAGCCCGAATAATAGGAGGAAGGTCGAGCTGACTATGTTAAGGTCGGAAGGGCGAGGTGAGGTGATAAGAGGGAAAATAAGGAGAATGAATGACCAAATACCCATAATCAAGGGATTTGATTATGGACAGAGGTTGCCCTGGAGGCGTCCCCGCTTCTGAATATTCCCTCATTTATTAGTAGATATGACGGTCATAATGAGTAGTAATGACCATCCATCAAGGAGTTAATTTAGGGACACATGCAAAACGTGCATGGAGACTCCAAACTGAAGACATCATTCTCTCTATAAATATCAAATAACCCAAAGAACTACGTCTAAGCTTTGATTCCACAGAGGCTACGTAGGAGCAGAACTTTGGTTCTGTCAAGCTTAATATCAAAAATACCCAAATTGTGAGAGTGGGTGAGTTGAGTGATTAGTTTCTTCCAGGATCTCGTGACTGAGGTTTTTTGGACGGAACACCGATAAAAATATAAACATATACTTAATTACCGATACTGTAAAACAGATAAAACGTAGGAAAAAGACAGGGTATTACATACACTCCATAACCCTTGATAGGAACTTATTGAGTTTTATGCACAGGTGTTTGGTTCATTTGTCTTAAGAACTTGTTATTCTAGAATTTGGTCTATTGTTTATGCATTTTTGGCAAATCCGAAGCAAACAACCTAAACAACACTAAAGAACCCAAGCCATTACAAAGTAGATACAGACACTAAAACCAACATTTAACAACCAAGAACCTATATCTAAAATCTAAAACATAATAACAATTGAGAGTATCTGCACAACATATGCGGTACAAAAAGACAACAGATCATAATACATGGATGGCATTTACATAATACTTGATGACATCAGACCAAGCATAGTATGTGCTTCACAAAAAGACAAAAGACACCTCGTTTAATACAACATATACCCTCCAAAATACGATATCTAACACCACATTTGAGCTCAAAGCCCAGCCTTGTAACCTCTTCCACGTCAAAGACTTGAGATAAACTGCACTTAGCAGGTGTTGAAATGGTTAAATCAATAACCTTCCCTAATGCAACAACAAATTCCTATACACAATGATAAACTTTAAATAAATGTAAATTAAAAGTATTTATACAAAACTAAGATATCATTAAATGCCAAATTGAGAAACATAACCACTGATTCATCAGTTGAAGAAAGAGAAGTAAATGGAGGTGTGGAAATGGCCTAAATTATTTATTATGAAAAAAACATGTTATTAGGTATCCTGAAATTAGACAAAAATTAAGACAACAAATGATATGAGCCATGGGGCAAGTCAACTTTCCAACGAGAATGGTATGAGCCCAAAGAAGACCATGGATCAAGAATCAAATCAAGGACTTGGTGGACCCATGACAAGAGTTAGACACAAGAAAGCCCAACAAGCTCTTGATTACATGGTGGCTATTTTGATAGAAGCAAGCCCAATAATGAGACCAAATGGAATGGAGCCCATATTGATGACCTATCTCATTCAACTAGAAGACCCATGTTCATGTTCAAATGGGGCGTGCTCTAGTTATAAGTCAATTTAGTTGTTTTATTTTAATTCAATAAGTGTAATGGGTTATGTGTGTGTGTCCAAATTTGCTAAGTGTAGCAAATGGGTCAAGCCCACTTAAGTCCATGTTGTACACGAATTTCGGAGCTTAGTAGGAGGAATCTTTGGCCTGCATGCTATAAGAAACTCCTCATTAGTTGTGCATAAAATTGTATTAATTATGGGGGTTACACTTTTAATGTGAGAAACAAGTGTAACCACCACATAATTAGGATGATAAAGAGTCATGAAGACGGGGTGGCATGAACTTTATGTGGCTGAGTTATTCTCGGGAGTTAAGTTGGTTTTTGTGAGTTTTAAGGGTGCCATTTAAAGGAGGGGGCGTAACCATCATAATTTTGTGGCTGAGTTGAATGTTTTGGTGGCTACATTATGATGGGTTTTTAGGCTAATTAACTCATAATGGTGGCTGAGTTAAATGGGAGTTAGTGATTGTTTTTAGTGTCATTTAGTTGGTGAGTTATGTGAGTTATTAGGTGTAGGTTAAGGAATATTGAGAGAACAAGGCAACCCAAAAGTGGGCAGTCATCCTTGTATATGTATCATTATCATAACACATGAAACGATAACTTGGATGTTGAATTTGGATTGGAATCCATTTGTGAGGGAATTGTCTTTCTTTGGTTCTTGGTTGAACCACCATTGTTCTTATCAAGAATCGAAGATTCTTGTGGTGAACCTCACATTGGCTTATCAAATCCCTTTGGATTTGTGGCGCCTATCTTCCATTCCTTACCTTCATCCATTTTTGTATTTGTTCTTCTTCATATTTTGGTAGTCACTCAAGGATAGATCCGGAAATTTACATGCTCCTTTTCAGGATCATATCAACAAAAGAAATGGCTGCATATAATTACCTTTTCAAGTGCAAGGTCAGAACCATCCTACAGAAACATGTCTATGATATTTCCATCGTTGTACACTCTTCTAACTTTAAGGCTTCCATCAGAATTGGGAAGCACAGTGGACTTCACCTCCACTTTAAACAATATCGCCTTACCAAGCAATCCATTAATCAACTCTGGATATTCTACATCATTGGCAGCCTATCAGTTACAAAGTTAAATCAATGAGCAAAAAATTGTAAACAACGAACAACAACCACAACAATTTTTATAAAATAGTTACCAATAAACATCATAACCTTGTCAGAATCATTGATCAATGTTGCACAACTCTTTTGTAGGAAGAAATTTGCATCACAATCAAATATGACAAACACAGCAGCACTGATGCCATCAACCACATCTAGCTGGATTTTATATCTAACAAAGAGAATGTATCAAGTAAACTCGTGTTAAAAATTCAACCAATAAAAGTGCAGAATACAAAACCCTATAGCAACCATGGCTACAATAAAGCTCACCTTGTTTGTTTGGGGTCAACTGTAGGTTAGCAAAATCTTTATATACAATGAATTTTTTTGCAAATTACTTTAACAAAATTATCATGCCTCAAACAGAAATATATCAATAATAACGGGAAGAAAATTTGTTGAAGGGAAGAATTGGGAAGAAGAGAATCTGAGTAACTAAAATAAAAAATAACACCAATTGCAACTAAATTATATTGTTAAAAAAATATCTCAGATTGCAACCCAATTCTTAACAACTTGTAAAAACGATATGAGACAACTAAATAAAGATAAACTTTAGTGAGCAAACTGTCACACCAAATGACTCACAACATTTCCCAACCCCATCATAGTTATTATTACTAATAAAAAAAAATTAAAATCGTACTTTTTTGTTACCTTCGAATAAAAGAGCAAATAAAGCTAAAGACGATCATTATATTGTTAAAAAACAATCTCAGATTGCAACCCAATTCTTAACAACTTGTAAAAACGATGGAGACAACTAAATAAAGATAAACTTATTTAAAATCCACCAGAAACCTCCATGTAACAAAAAAACATTTCTAAAATAAAAGCTTTTCAAAATGTGAGCAAACTTGGTAGATAGTTGGCACTTAAAATATGTTGGTCCATGACTGAAGTGATAATTACATATATTTGAGAACTTTAAACATCAAAATTTGTTTAAAATATTGATGCATAATACGTACTTGATATAAAACATAAGACACCAGCAAGTTAACCTTACAAACAGAATTGTATTAGGAGGGCCAACATCAAACTGATTATTTTAAATTAATTATATACTGGAATAAAAAGTTCAACTTCCAGTATATAATTAAGCTGGAAGGAATACAATTTAATAAAAGACTAAAAGGGAAACGATATTAGGGACTAAGTGCAGAGAAAGTGTAATCAGACTGAGAAGGGAGAAGAGTACAAGAGGGATACAGGATTTAGGGAGAGGAGGAGAATTACATCACACATATTCCATTCCTCTCTAATTGCTATTCTCTCTCTTATGTATCTCACCCTCACCCCCTCTTTCCCACATGTTTCTCTCCATTCGGTTACAATTATTTATTGATGACGTGGCTAGCTTATCCTCTATTAGTATCATTACAACATTGAGGATCCAGCACATCGATATGACATTTAATTGAAACTAAACTACAAGAAAAAATGTATCACGAAAAAAATCATAACATGATTTTGACGTAGGTAATTTTAAGAGGTTCAAAGAATAAAAAAAGTATCGATGAGGAACAATTTTTTCAAGGCTTTTTAAAAACAACAGCAATACAGGCAGGAATGTATCCCAAGAAAAATCATAATCTGATTTTGATGTGGGTAATTTTCAGAGCTTCAAGGAATCAATCAAGTATTGATAAGGAAAAGTTTTTTCAAGGCTTTTTAAAAACAACAACAATACATAATAAATAAAAAAATAATGTAACCATTTTTTGATGAACATGAAGAGACAATCCATCAAAACTCCATGTCTGCTCCCAGACATATTCTGGGTGAGGATAAAATTAGTGAGGCGCTTCCCCTATGCTATCTCTAGAGGCGAGAAACAAACAAATGACGATAAAATGATAGAGTCAATTAAATTGAAAGAGGATGAGACTCTCTTGATGAAAGGCATGTGCTTTTCAATAACTAATTAGAACACCACTCAAGAAGAAATTAAAAGTACAACTTAATACTTTTGATGGTGAACTTTTTACATGTTAGCAAGTCGGAGATAAAAAGAGGAATGTTCAAAGAAAGTAACAGTAATTACCAGGTCTGGTCTGAATAATCTAATGTGGGGGTCGGTGGAAAGACCATTCCTCACAAATGGCGGGCTATACATACCATTTACAAATACCCTGAAAATACAAAACCATGAAAATCTTTAACTTTGCTTTGTTGTACCAAAGTTATGACAGTGAAATGAAAAAGAGATGATGAGAAATAGAGCAGATGAGAAATTGTAATACCCGGAAATTTTAATTATTTAACTCCAGGTTTTAACTGACATTGTTCTAGTAGTTTACAATTTTTCTTTGTATAACAATTATATATGATATTTTTTTTAAAAAAAGTTATAAATATGTTCGTAATTAATAAATTATGCTATGATTGAAAATGTTTTGGGACAATATTTAATAATTAAATTAGACGAGGGTTTTAAGGCATAAACATGATAGTGTTTATTTCACTCACATTCTAGTAATTGGATTAATTAAATTAATGTCATTAGAAATTTGATGGGTTTATGGGCTTTTATCCACCTTAGGGCCCAATGTTAAGTTAAAAAGAGGAGTCACCCACTTCCTCCATCGTTCTTCTTCTTTTCAAAACCCTGGAGAGAGAGAGAGAGCTTAGAGTAAGAAAGTGAGAGAGAGCTTGGAGAAGAGAAGCCATTGGAGAGCTTTGAGCTTAAACTTCACACCTCATCTTCTTCATTTTCGTTTGGGATCTTGGAGCACCACAACTTTTATGACAAGGTGAGGGATTTATGATTTATTTGGGCAATTTTTGCGGTTTTTTTGCCTGAAGGATATGAAATGGGTTGGTAATGGTTGAAATAATGATGTTTGCGAGTTGTTTTGGGTGAATCTCTTTCATGGAAATCATTTGGAACACGTTTAGGTTAAGTATTCTTTCATTTACATGTTATTGGTGAGTTTTTATACCTGTTTGATTGAACCCTAGAAATTGGGGGTGATGAAACTCCATTGTTAGAGCTTGGAGTTTGATGTTTTCTTGGGGGAATCTCGGTTTTGGTTTGAAATCCTGACATATATGTAATCAAAAAATTGTAACTAGAGTTGTAGATAACGGATTGAGATCAAATTGGTCCCGTTGGAAAGCTAACATTCAGAGCTACATAGTGTATAAATTTCGTAATTTTTGGAAATGTGATAAATTTTTAGTTAAATTTTGAAAACAGGACCAGGGCTGTCCCGAATGCACCCTAACAACCTGCATTCAAAAATCATATCTTGGTTAATAAAATTCGGATTGAGATGAACTTGTTGCGTTTTAAAATTGAAATATAGAAGTATATTATGGTAAAATTTCGTGATTTAAGGATACCTGAGGAAGTCCCAATTTAATTTTGAAAATGGAGTATTGTATATCTAGGATGTAGTCAAACAGGTTTTATTTCAAAATTATATTTGGAGTTTTAGACCTTATTTTAAAGTTAAATTAGTGTCATTTTAAAGTAGACATGTAAGTCTTGTTGTACTTAAAATTTCAGAATTTATGGACCTCTATAGCATTTCCGATTTTCATTTGAAGCTGGTATAGGCTTGCTGAAAAATTTATCTTTAGTCATGTGTTGGTGAATTTATGACTATATATGCTATGATATGTGGATATTACGGTAATTGTTACTCTTGTTTGTTTTGATAAGTTAAATTTGAATATGTGATTAAGGAATGCTAGTTAAGAATATAGTATTTTGTTTTGACTGAGAAAGTACTATGTTAAATGCTTGATACGAGAATTTATGAATTGGATGAGTATACGTATAAGTAAATATAATGATGTAATTAGTATAAATGATGTTGCACAAGTATTAAAAATTTGACTTGGAAAGTGTCGTGGTCTATGTTGGTTTAGATGGTTGATTGGATGTTGTGATAGGAAACACTAGATTTAAAAAGATATAAATATTGATAAAATGATTAGATGGTTTCTTTTCTTTTCTTTTTGTTTTCTTTCTTCTTCTTTTTTTTTTGCACCAAGTTTTGCTTGTATCATGTAGTAATGGCCAGAATTTTGCAATAACATGATTCATTCACATTATTTATTGCAATCTAGTGTTAGAATAGTTTTACCTTCTTTTATCATTTGGACTAAGTAATCATTTTTACTCTATGGCTATATTCCACTTCTCTTTGCTTGTGAAATGTTTATGAGAATTGGTTTTAAACTTGCTAATTTAGTTCAAAGGTTCATCTAGTTTATTTTGATTGCTTCTTATTAACGAAAGTGGTGAGCATTGAAGCTACAATTGTTTATCAGTTATTATTCTCTCACAGTTGTTCGTCCTTGTTAGTTGTTACTTGTCAGTTATAATGGTTGAAAAGAATATTGACGACTTCTTGATTGAACTTTAATTAAATGATCTTGATGGCTATATGGTTGTCTATGCATGTATGTTTGTGATTAAATATTGAAAGGAGTACTTGGTGGAATGAATTGTCAAAGAATGTTTATGAATCTTTGGGTAGGCCACCGGGAAGCGGAAGGCTCCGGTATATAAATATCACCGACGGGGATGGGGGGACCTCGTTAGATACCCCGGGCATTGAGGAGGGATGTTGATGTTTGTCTGAGGGTGTGGTATCTCCGGGGTACGAAATTAAAACCGTCGGAGTGGGGGACCTTGACTCAACAACCCCAAGTGGACCCAAAGACTCGATTTGCAAATATATGACAAGTATCCCCTTATGAGTGTGACACCCGGTGCTAACGAGGGCGAGAAGTGGTCGTCGGTGCAAGAAGGCACGGACAAGGAGCGACTCCTAGCAGGCTTCTAGGCGGAGGGACACATGAATGAACCGATTACACACCGGAATGAGAAGGATCCTGAGACTGTGTAGGTATGGGACTATACAGTTGAGGATGATCTTATATGAATTGATTGGTAGTACCTATACTAACAAGATGCATCTTCTTTTCTAAAGCTCATCACTTAAGAACTCCACAGTTAGCGTGCCCACTTGTAGCAATTCTGGGATGGGTGACCTCCTGGGAAGTTTTCCCAAGAAGCGTGTGAGTGATGACAAAGCGCGCTGAAAAGACCCGTGTTGGTTTGTGGGGACAGTCATCAATCCATAAAGTAGTCAGGAATGTTACAAATGGTATCAGAGTGGCACGTCTCCCAGTACGATGTGGTTCAGGGACGAACCAAGCAGAAGCTGGTAGGCATGTGACACTCGGTGCTGACAAGGGCGGGGAGTGGTCGCCGGTGCAAGAAGGCACGGACAATAAGCGGCTCCTGGCAGGCTTATAAGCGGAGGGACACATGAATGAACCGATTACACACCGAAATGAGAGGGATCCTGAGACTGTATAGGTATGGGACTATACAGTTGAGGATGATTTATATGAATTGATTGTACTACCTGTAACATCCCAATTTTTTTGCTTATCTGTTTAATTATTTATTTGAGTGGTTAATTATATGGATAATTATTTTTGTTTATTTTTAGGTTGTTTGGTTTGAGTAATTTTATTTACACATTCAAAAATGTTTGATTTGGTGCGTTAACACTATGCTATTGCAATGTATGCACGCTTACAAGACAATAATATTATGATATTGTCATTATGTCATTATTATTATTATTATTTATCTAGAAAAATATTTTAAATAATATGATTGAAATAAATATTTTCAGATTTTACTCTATTTAATTTTAGATTTAAAAATAAATTGATTTGGAATCAATCTGAAATTAATTTCGGATCATTGATTTCCTTGGCTGACCAATTCAACCATCAATATCCCCTCTAATTCAAATTTTGAACTTTTAGATTTTTCCCTCTTTATTTTTAGATCCAAGGGCCAACATCATTTCTTATTTTTATACTCAATCACAACCATTATGTGTACCTACCATTAACTAAAAGAAAACGAAAAAATAAAGAAAATGTTCTCTTAGTCAGCACAAACCCACGTATTCCCTCTTTCCCCCTTCTTCTTTTCTTCATGTTTTTTTCATCTTCTTCATCAGAACACACCCTTCTCACATCTCTCTCTCTCAGCTTCATTGTTCTCAACCATCTCTCTAGCCACAAGACTTCTGGCCGCCTGGTAGAGGATCTCCACCGTCGCGCACCGCCTTGAGAGAAGGAAACGTCAACCACGCGTTGTGATCTCGTTGAGCCGCCACCACGAACACCCTCCGCCGATGTCCGACCACCGCGTGAATGGGGAGAAGACAGCCGCGTCCTACTCATGTTGGTTCGTTTGGCTTCACGTCTGGCTGCCGTTAGGGGTGGGAATAGGCTAGGCCGAGCTAAGCCCTGACAAGCCTAGGCCTGGCCTGCATTCCAATCTTGAGGCATGAACCTGGCCTATGGCCTGATATAGGCCAATTTTTAAGGCCTGAGCCTGACCTACTTTAAAGCATGGCCTGTCCTGAAAGCCTACTTAAAAGCCTACTTATCAACAAGACATTTAAATATGTCTCATATGCTTTCACTTATAAATAGGCTTGTAGGCCTCTAATGATAAAGAAGTTGGTAGACCTATACTAATAAATATGTCACCAGACGTTCAAAAATAAATAGGCATGTAGGCCACTACATGGTCAATAGGCCTTTACTTTCAAATATTATAATGTAAATAATATATTATAGTATTATAATATTTTATATGTATGTGTGTGTGTGTGTGTGTGTGTGTGTGTGTGTTAAATAGGCCTAATAGACTTCTTTTAAAGCCTTAGGCCTAGCCTCTTTAGCTATATAGGCATTTTAAAAAAGTCTTAACCTGACATTTTTACTAAAAAGGTTAGACCGAGCTAGGCCTTAAATAGGCTAGACCATAGGTCCCCCGACTAGCGGTCTGACCTATTCCCACCCCTAGCTGCCGTCACCGCCATGGAAATGGAGCTCCGTCGTCGTTCATACATTTTCCCGTCAAACAAGGTGAGTTTTCACGAAACCTTGTGGTCCATCTTCTTCCTCTCAATGTCAGCTCCATAACCCATGATTTTGGGCAGGAACCATCGCGAGCCGCTGCGCCAGAGCACTGTCGGAGTGTCGTTGGAGCATGCCGGAGAGCTTCCATCCGTGCCACCTATTCATAGGATATTAAAGGAATGTGTGGGAGCCACGGAGACCTTGTGGATAGTCAGGCGTGGATCCTGCCAATGGTTCAATGTACAGCCGCACTGTGCCAGTGGAGACCTGGACAACAGGGCTATCTTGACACTCCACTGAAATTGATATGAGCCATGGGGGGGCAAGTCCAATTTCCAACAAGAATGATATGAGCCCAATGAAGACCATGGATCAAGAATCAAATCAAGGACTTGGTGGGCCCATGACAAGAGTTAGACACAAGAAAGCCCAACAAGCTCTTAATTACATAGGGGCTATTTTGATAGAAGCAAGCCCAAGAATGAGACCAAATGGAATGGAGCCCCAATTGATGACCTATCTCATTCAACTAGAAGACCCATGATCATTTTCAAATGGGGCATGCTCTAGTTATGAGTCCACTTAGTTGTTTTATTTTAATTCAATAAGTGTAATGGGTTATGTGTGTGTGTCCAAATTGGCTAAGTGTTGCAAATGGCTCAAGCCCACTTAAGTCCATGTTGTACACGAATTTGGGAGCTTAGTAGGAGGAATCTTTGGTTTGCATGCCAATAGTAACTCCTATAAGTTATTAGTTTGTTTATTGTTTTGTTAATTATGTGGGAGTTACACTTTTAATTTGAGAAATAAGTGTGGCTGCTACATAATGATAGAGAGAGGGTAATAAGTCACTATTAAGTGGCTGAGTTAAGTGTGAGTTTAGTAAGTCATGAATAGGCTAGTTATGTGGGGGTTATGGAATCATTAGGAAGACAAAGGGTGAAGCCAAATGTTGGCAGCCACACCCCTATATGTAACATGCCTAAACACATGAATAAACAACTTGGATGTTGAATTTGGATTGAAATCCATTTGTGAGAGAATTGTCTCTCTTTGGTTCTTGGTTGAGCCAACTATTGTTCTTATCAAGAATCCAAGATTCTTGTGGCGAACCTCACTTGGCTTATCAAAACTCTTGTTTTGTGGCGCCATCATCATCTTCTTACTCATCCATTTTATTTATTTCTTCACTTTAATCTTGGTTACAAAGTGTTACACGAATTTGTGTCTAAAAATTCAACCAAAAAGATCATCAAAGGCAACCTCACCATTTGGTTGTCATCAAGTGGTATCAAAGCTTAGGCTTTGGTTGAATTTTGAGTTTTGTTCTTCTTCTACCTTTCTCCTTTTCTTATTTTTGCTATGTTGCGATTTGAAAATTTCGACTATGTGCAAGAACATAGGAAAGAGGTTGAAGAGTGGATCCGGCAAATGCATGAGAGGCGTGACAAGAGGATGAGAGAGAACGAACAAAAGAGGTTGAGAAAAGAGGAAAGAATGAAAAGACAAATGGAAAGTTTTGAAGACCATGTGAAGAAGTTGGTGGAAGACTCCAACAAGAAAGAGAATGAGAAGAAAGAGAGAGAGAAAGCAAAACAAGAGAATGAGGCAAAAGCAAAAGAGAGTGAAAAGAAAAGTGATGATCAAAAGGAAAAGGAAAAAGAGAGTGATAATCAAGAGGAAAAAGAAAAAGAGAGTGAAAAGAAGAATGATGAGCAAGAGAAAAATAGTGAGCAAAAAGAGAGTTCTTTGGCAACAAAAAGTGAGGAGAAGAGGGCTTTGATTTCAAGACAGCCCCAATGCATAATTTATTGCAAGGACTTTTGTTTAATTTCCAATGCTTCTAATGATCTCTCTTTGCCTATTGGTGTTGTAACTCTTTTGCAGAAATTTGGAGATTTCATCCCAAAGGAAGTACCCCATGGTTGGGAAACTTTCAAGGATTCCAAAAGTCTCAATAAAGTACCTACTCATGCTTTACCTCCTATTGAAATATATTATGAACTTAACTTTGATACAACCGATGTAATGGAAGAGTTCATCCCAAGGGAGGGACTCCATGGCTTGGGAACTTGCATGGTTACCCAAAAGTATGGATATCTTAACACAAGATTCGATAAAATGCTTGGGATTGAAGTCATAAATTCGAGGACGAATTTTCTTAAAGAATGAGGGTATGATATGAGCCATGGGGGGGCAAGTCCAATTTCCAACAAGAATGATATGAGCCCAATGAAGACCATGGATCAAGAATCAAATCAAGGACTTGGTGGGCCCATGACAAGAGTTAGACACAAGAAAGCCCAACAAGCTCTTAATTACACAGGGGCTATTTTGATAGAAGCAAGCCCAAGAATGAGACCAAATGGAATGGAGCCCCAATTGATGACCTATCTCATTCAACTAGAAGACCCATGATCATTTTCAAATGGGGCATGCTCTAGTTATGAGTCCACTTAGTTGTTTTATTTTAATTCAATAAGTGTAATGGGTTATGTGTGTGTGTCCAAATTGGCTAAGTGTTGCAAATGGGTCAAGCCCACTTAAGTCCATGTTGTACACGAATTTGGGAGCTTAGTAGGAGGAATCTTTGGTTTGCATGCCAATAGTAACTCCTATAAGTTATTAGTTTGTTTATTGTTTTGTTAATTATGTGGGAGTTACACTTTTAATTTGAGAAATAAGTGTGGCTGCTACATAATGATAGAGAGAGGGTAATAAGTCACTATTAAGTGGCTGAGTTAAGTGTGAGTTTAGTAAGTCATGAATAGGCTAGTTATGTGGGGGTTATGGAATCATTAGGAAGACAAAGGGTGAAGCCAAATGTTGGCAGCCACACCCCTATATGTAACATGCCTAAACACATGAATAAACAACTTGGATGTTGAATTTGGATTGAAATCCATTTGTGAGAGAATTGTCTCTCTTTGGTTCTTGGTTGAGCCAACTATTGTTCTTATCAAGAATCCAAGATTCTTGTGGCGAACCTCACTTGGCTTATCAAAACTCTTGTTTTGTGGCGCCATCATCATCTTCTTACTCATCCATTTTATTTATTTCTTCACTTTAATCTTGGTTACAAAGTGTTACACGAATTTGTGTCTAAAAATTCAACCAAAAAGATCATCAAAGGCAACCTCACCATTTGGTTGTCATCAAGTGGTATCAAAGCTTAGGCTTTGGTTGAATTTTGAGTTTTGTTCTTCTTCTACCTTTCTCCTTTTCTTATTTTTGCTATGTTGCGATTTGAAAATTTCGACTATGTGCAAGAACATAGGAAAGAGGTTGAAGAGTGGATCCGGCAAATGCATGAGAGGCGTGACAAGAGGATGAGAGAGAACGAACAAAAGAGGTTGAGAAAAGAGGAAAGAATGAAAAGACAAATGGAAAGTTTTGAAGACCATGTGAAGAAGTTGGTGGAAGACTCCAACAAGAAAGAGAATGAGAAGAAAGAGAGAGAGAAAGCAAAACAAGAGAATGAGGCAAAAGCAAAAGAGAGTGAAAAGAAAAGTGATGATCAAAAGGAAAAAGAGAGTGATAATCAAGAGGAAAAAGAAAAAGAGAGTGAAAAGAAGAATGATGAGCAAGAGAAAAATAGTGAGCAAAAAGAGAGTTCTTTGGCAACAAAAAGTGAGGAGAAGAGGGCTTTGATTTCAAGACAGCCCCAATGCATAATTTATTGCAAGGACTTTTGTTTAATTTCCAATGCTTCTAATGATCTCTCTTTGCCTATTGGTGTTGTAACTCTTTTGCAGAAATTTGGAGATTTCATCCCAAAGGAAGTACCCCATGGTTGGGAAACTTTCAAGGATTCCAAAAGTCTCAATAAAGTACCTACTCATGCTTTACCTCCTATTGAAATATATTATGAACTTAACTTTGATACAACCGATGTAATGGAAGAGTTCATCCCAAGGGAGGGACTCCATGGCTTGGGAACTTGCATGGTTACCCAAAAGTATGGATATCTTAACACAAGATTCGATAAAATGCTTGGGATTGAAGTCATAAATTCGAGGACGAATTTTCTTAAAGAATGAGGGTATGATATGAGCCATGGGGGGGCAAGTCCAATTTCCAACAAGAATGATATGAGCCCAATGAAGACCATGGATCAAGAATCAAATCAAGGACTTGGTGGGCCCATGACAAGAGTTAGACACAAGAAAGCCCAACAAGCTCTTAATTACATGGGGGCTATTTTGATAGAAGCAAGCCCAAGAATGAGACCAAATGGAATGGAGCCCCAATTGATGACCTATCTCATTCAACTAGAAGACCCATGATCATTTTCAAATGGGGCATGCTCTAGTTATGAGTCCACTTAGTTGTTTTATTTTAATTCAATAAGTGTAATGGGTTATGTGTGTGTGTCCAAATTGGCTAAGTGTTGCAAATGGGTCAAGCCCACTTAAGTCCATGTTGTACACGAATTTGGGAGCTTAGTAGGAGGAATCTTTGGTTTGCATGCCAATAGTAACTCCTATAAGTTATTAGTTTGTTTATTGTTTTGTTAATTATGTGGGAGTTACACTTTTAATTTGAGAAATAAGTGTGGCTGCTACATAATGATAGAGAGAGGGTAATAAGTCACTATTAAGTGGCTGAGTTAAGTGTGAGTTTAGTAAGTCATGAATAGGCTAGTTATGTGGGGGTTATGGAATCATTAGGAAGACAAAGGGTGAAGCCAAATGTTGGCAGCCACACCCCTATATGTAACATGCCTAAACACATGAATAAACAACTTGGATGTTGAATTTGGATTGAAATCCATTTGTGAGAGAATTGTCTCTCTTTGGTTCTTGGTTGAGCCAACTATTGTTCTTATCAAGAATCCAAGATTCTTGTGGCGAACCTCACTTGGCTTATCAAAACTCTTGTTTTGTGGCGCCATCATCATCTTCTTACTCATCCATTTTATTTATTTCTTCACTTTAATCTTGGTTACAAAGTGTTACACGAATTTGTGTCTAAAAATTCAACCAAAAAGATCATCAAAGGCAACCTCACCATTTGGTTGTCATCAAGTGGTATCAAAGCTTAGGCTTTGGTTGAATTTTGAGTTTTGTTCTTCTTCTACCTTTCTCCTTTTCTTATTTTTGCTATGTTGCGATTTGAAAATTTCGACTATGTGCAAGAACATAGGAAAGAGGTTGAAGAGTGGATCCGGCAAATGCATGAGAGGCGTGACAAGAGGATGAGAGAGAACGAACAAAAGAGGTTGAGAAAAGAGGAAAGAATGAAAAGACAAATGGAAAGTTTTGAAGACCATGTGAAGAAGTTGGTGGAAGACTCCAACAAGAAAGAGAATGAGAAGAAAGAGAGAGAGAAAGCAAAACAAGAGAATGAGGCAAAAGCAAAAGAGAGTGAAAAGAAAAGTGATGATCAAAAGGAAAAGGAAAAAGAGAGTGATAATCAAGAGGAAAAAGAAACAGAGAGTGAAAAGAAGAATGATGAGCAAGAGAAAAATAGTGAGCAAAAAGAGAGTTCTTTGGCAACAAAAAGTGAGGAGAAGAGGGCTTTGATTTCAAGACAGCCCCAATGCATAATTTATTGCAAGGACTTTTGTTTAATTTCCAATGCTTCTAATGATCTCTCTTTGCCTATTGGTGTTGTAACTCTTTTGCAGAAATTTGGAGATTTCATCCCAAAGGAAGTACCCCATGGTTGGGAAACTTTCAAGGATTCCAAAAGTCTCAATAAAGTACCTACTCATGCTTTACCTCCTATTGAAATATATTATGAACTTAACTTTGATACAACCGATGTAATGGAAGAGTTCATCCCAAGGGAGGGACTCCATGGCTTGGGAACTTGCATGGTTACCCAAAAGTATGGATATCTTAACACAAGATTCGATAAAATGCTTGGGATTGAAGTCATAAATTCGAGGACGAATTTTCTTAAAGAATGAGGGTATGATATGAGCCATGGGGGCAAGTCCAATTTCCAACAAGAATGATATGAGCCCAATGAAGACCATGGATCAAGAATCAAATCAAGGACTTGGTGGGCCCATGACAAGAGTTAGACACAAGAAAGCCCAACAAGCTCTTAATTACATGGGGGCTATTTTGATAGAAGCAAGCCCAAGAATGAGACCAAATGGAATGGAGCCCCAATTGATGACCTATCTCATTCAACTAGAAGACCCATGATCATTTTCAAATGGGGCATGCTCTAGTTATGAGTCCACTTAGTTGTTTTATTTTAATTCAATAAGTGTAATGGGTTATGTGTGTGTGTCCAAATTGGCTAAGTGTTGCAAATGGGTCAAGCCCACTTAAGTCCATGTTGTACACGAATTTGGGAGCTTAGTAGGAGGAATCTTTGGTTTGCATGCCAATAGTAACTCCTATAAGTTATTAGTTTGTTTATTGTTTTGTTAATTATGTGGGAGTTACACTTTTAATTTGAGAAATAAGTGTGGCTGCTACATAATGATAGAGAGAGGGTAATAAGTCACTATTAAGTGGCTGAGTTAAGTGTGAGTTTAGTAAGTCATGAATAGGCTAGTTATGTGGGGGTTATGGAATCATTAGGAAGACAAAGGGTGAAGCCAAATGTTGGCAGCCACACCCCTATATGTAACATGCCTAAACACATGAATAAACAACTTGGATGTTGAATTTGGATTGAAATCCATTTGTGAGAGAATTGTCTCTCTTTGGTTCTTGGTTGAGCCAACTATTGTTCTTATCAAGAATCCAAGATTCTTGTGGCGAACTTCATAGGCTTATCAAACTCTCTAGTTTGTGGCGCCATACCATCTCTAACCTTCACCATTTTCATATTTTCTTCTTCTTATTTTGCTTCCAAAAATTGGTTTCGCATTAACTTGTTAAGAATTCAACCAAATAGATCTTCAACAAGGCAACCTCACCATTGGGTTGTCATCAGAAATAATTGTTATTCATATGTTAAGTACTCTCGCGTGAAAGCGTTGAGTAGATGGATTTTAGGGTACTTCTATCGTGGGCTTGTGCACCGAGTTGTTTATGCATATTACCTGAATGTTATCTCGACAGAACATTATGACAACAATAGTATCCTGGAGCAAAGTTAGGTTTAAGTCTTAGGCATGCATTTGAGTATCATCCCTTTCTAAAATTATATATTTATTTTATGAATGTATCCTTAAACATATGTATCCACTTGATTGATTGTTTGTCGTCGTATACCCATATCTACGTTACGGCTAGGCATCGAATCTTACCTCCATATGTGTTTCTCCTCTCTCTTTGTATGTATGAGTAGTTGCTTCTGATACTGCCCCTCCCGTGGGACCGAGAATCTACCGTGATTTGATGGACATCAGGGATGCGACTCCTAAACTTGGAGGGTCTCACCTTTGACGATGCGCTGTATAGACTTTTGTACTTTTGGAGGATCTAGTGTCTCAGGATATTTTGTGCAGTTTGTTTTATTTTGGTTATGTACAAATGCCTGGGTAACTTGATGTACCTTTTTGTATCAACCTGTATGATGACAGTTCCCTGTATTTTACGACCGATGTATATAGTACATTTATCCCACTATAGGGTTGACAATGGGAGCTCTGCATGCCCCATCTGGCTTATGACTTTGTGAATATTTTATGTTATTAATGAAAACTGTGTGTATGCATGAGAAAAATCATTTGGGATTACTGTACCTAATTATTTTAAGTCTTTATTATAGTTGAAGTTTTTATTTTCTCTCATGGCTGTTGACGTAAGACCAGTGAACAAGTTTGAATTTGAAAAAGATTTGATGTTATAAATTGTTTTATCAAGTTCTTTCGAATTCATCCAAACCTCCGTTTTCCAAAGGAGACATTTCAAAAAAAAAATCTTGAGAATTTTTACCTTAATAGATTTTATTAGTCTTAATTAAAAAATAGGCATTACACTACCTATACTAACAAGATGCAGATCCTTTTCAGAAGCCCATCGCTTAAAAACTCCACAGTTAAGCGTTCATGACTTGGAGCAATTTTGGGATAGGTGACCTCTGTAGTAGCCCGATTTTCGAATACACTGTATTAACGATAAAAATATATTTATTTATATTTTTATATGAGACCTAGGAAATTATTTTGGAGGAAACAAAATCATATCTAGAACCTACTCTATGGTAGGAAGCTTTGGTTAAAATTTGGGTTTAAAACTCAAACGGAAACCGGTCTTCGTTTTTAACTGACAGTATAATTTTATGTCGGCAGAAAACCCTAATTTGACCGGAAACTTAAAATTTGTAGATTTTTTATATTTTTTCCATGAGGAATTCTATTTTCCAAATTTATGATCAGAAATAAAATATTATGTTTATACGGACGAATTTTGGTAAAAGTTCGGACGGAAAACAGTCGGTGTTTTCACTGACAGTAAGATTTTAATAATCAGAAAACCTAATTTTGACTTGTGAACGAATGGTTTATCTTTAAAACATATTTCCAACAAGTCTGGTTATTTTGAAAATTTTCGATCGAAAAACAGACAAACCCTAATCGGGAAACCGACGGAGTCAAAAACGGAACTACAAAGATCCGTCAAGAGATCGGAACAACGAGTCATACATGATGACTCATGGAGGATGAGTCACCAAGCATTTATGAGCATTAAATGCTATTAAGCAAGACTTTTAGGTAAAATGACCGAAATACCCCCCAAGCTTTCGCGATTATTAACAAGACACATCTACGCACTCTTAATCACTTGTTTTACATGGTTGAAAACCTCCCACATCTCCTCAATTTCGTGCAGCCATATATACTAAACCATACCTATTTCATTTTGCTTTCGTTTCATCATTTTCGCCTCAAAAATCGAAATCGGGTAAATGACGGAGCTGCGTACGGGATTTCCGAGAACTGCTAATGGATGGGATCAATAAGTCATGGATGACTCGTTAGATGTGGCCCAAAATCAGTCACATATACATTAATTGTGAGCCATATACTTTGTAACCCTATTTAGTAACATAACCATAGTTAAATTAACTATTAACTATGGTTAAGCTTATATTAATTTAATATTCACAAAACCCATTAATTGGACTCTAAGGAACCAAACAAAGCCTAAGATCTGCCCTATTTAAACCCAAAACCACAGCATCAGTCCCCTCCACATTTCTCACTTCATCTTTTCCATTTCTTCTTCATTTTTTCTTCAAAATCTCCATTGTTGTTCTTGCACAACTTGATCATTCTTTCACTTTCTTTCATTATCTTGAGGTAAACCCTCACTTCTATGATATTAGTTATCTTCCTCATCTTCTTAACTCTCTTCATCACCCACTACTTCTGATTAGAGGAGAATAATTGAGAGAGAAACCTAAATAGTTACAAGAAGCCTTTGTTGAAAGCTTTAAAACCTAGTTGGAGCAGTTTCCGTGAGAGAGTCGTCAAACACTATTAAACCGTTAGATCATTCTCAAATTTAATAATAAGGTTAAAGACTTGTTATTCATCAAATCCAACGGTCAGAATTTGGAATAAACCTCCAGAGTGTGAGATATAAAGCTCGGACAGTAGGCCTACGAGGTGAGAAACTCAACCCGGATACCATCTAAGCTGTCACCAAAGAATTACGATCTGAGATGTTTTAACCGTTGGATCGGTCTGAAACTTTGTGAGGCGGTTCAGGGAGGATAGTTATTCATTTTCGCCGTTCATATTTCTAACTTGTGCTCTGTGGCCATAGTAATGGAGCTCGAACAGTAGCCCTGTTTTGCTAGCTTTTCCCTAGGATTCATGAGCTCATTTTGAATCCGATTTTCCCTAAGCCCAGTCGTTGTTCTCGTAAGTTTTTCCATAAATTTTGTCTCTTGATTCAAATAGAATTATTTATTTGAAACCCTATTGTTGATTCAGTTGGTATTTGGTGTTTTAAGTGAATTGTGTTACTCATACGTGTAATCGGGATAGAAAGCGAAACGGTGGATGTGTAAGGATGGATGGTGGCAGATTTGTGGATGTTGTTGGACAGCGTACTGAGGTTCCTGGTAGTAGCGTGGACGCATTCGGATCTTGTACAGGAAAGCGCGCACGTCAATTAGGTGGGGGAAAGAACCAATCTATCGTCGGAATCGATAAGTAGTATATTCTATAATAGTTGTGTAGGACGACCTAAACCCTACTAGTAGTTAAGTAATCGACAAGACCAAAATCACATTGGAAACCTTTTCTGTAAAACCAATGGTGATTCGGGATTGTAGGTTTATCGACGTTAGGATGATTTTATCTTATCTGAAGTTGATTGAATTTATTATTATTGAATTGCTTATGTGATATTTTGTGGTATTTGAATATTTCCTTATATTGGGTGATGCATGATCTGCCTGGTTTTTAATACTATGCTTAGTTGATTTTAAGCAAGGATATATGTTATTCGGGAGATGATTGTTTGGGTGAGAGAATGAATTGACTTAGAGGTGCCTAGCTTAATTAAGTTATCGATGGATGAGATGTGACATAGAATCTTTGGTTGAGGTTATGATGGTACCTTGAGGTACTAGATTGATGCGAGATAGTGAGATTCATATAGAGGCTTTGATGCACATACTTTTTCAATCCATGGCGCGTTGATCTGATTTATCCTATCAAAAGATAGAAGTGCACTATATCGAGTCCTAACCTATCAAAAGATAGAAGAGCACTAAACGGAATCCTATCTTATCAAAAGATAGAAGAGCACTACTATAGGATCCTATCTTGTCGAAAGATACAACTGCACTATGCCGAGTCTTATCCTATCAAAAGATAGAAGTGTACTATACTGAAAGGTTTAGTTGTCATCATAAAGGTTTAGTTGTGTGAGGTTGAGGGTAGAGGATGATATCTTAATTTTGAGGATGATTTGTTAGTTATATGTGTTGATTGTCTGTGACATTTACTGTATGATATACTATGACTCTTTTCCGCTTTTTGATGATAGAATTGCTTCTTATCCCCTATACTTTTTGTGTGTTGTATTGTCTTTTTATGGGATCGTACTAGAAGACCCTGTGGGTGAGCTTGATCTTTGAGGCGTTGGATGGAACTCGGTATGAAGCTGGATGCGAGAAGACGAGATGTGGTTTTCAGCAATGTAGTTAAGTGTCTAGAGTCAGTGAGTAGTATAAGATGTTTTGTTTCCGCTATTAAAAGTAGTTTTATGATGCCTGCTAGGGATCCTACTGAATGCATACCCTAGACAGTGTTTTAAATACTACGATGCATAAACCTATGGTATTATGTTATATATATGGTGTGTTGCTTTGAGTTTTTCTTCTGTTGTGTGTTTATAAGTTAAGTTTTAATTTTTACGTATTTCAATGTTAAGTAAGCAATTAAAAGTAATAAATAATTAATGGCACAAAGGGGCACAACGGGGTGTCTCAACCTCCTGGGAGGTTTTCCCAAGAAGCGTGTGAGTGAAGACAAAGCACGCTGAAAAGACTCGTGTTGGTTTGTGGGGACAGTCGTCAATCCATAAAGCAGTCAGGGATGTTACAGTGAGTGGGACACTAGTTATGGAAAAAATAAAAGTGAAAGCAAGTCATTCCACAAGTACTCTTCCAAGGGACAATATGTCCACCTTATGCTTTATTTGGTTATGACATTATTGTATATGAATGGATATTGTGAAGTGTATTCGGAAATGTTTATTCATTTATTTGATATAAAGCTTGCGTAATTGTGACATTGTATCTTCGTACTTGACTTTGTGTGTTTGTTTGTGTTTGGAGGAAACTCCTCACCGAGTCTGTGGACTCCCCCACGTTTAACATTTTAGTTGGAGATCTCTGTGGAAGCCGTAGGAAGCCTTGGATGCCATGTGGATAGCTTAAGGGGTTGTACTGTAGTCTTTTTGGTTATTTATTTAAGAAGGACTTTGTAATTCTTTGTGTGTTAGTCACTCTGATGTATTATATTCCTTATGTAAGTAATGAATATAATCTTTTACTTTGGATGAGATGAATTTGTGTATGCTTATGAGGCTACAAAGGGGAAAGGTGAAGCTTTCCCTTTCGGCCGGTCATGGCTACAAAATTCGGGTCATGAAAGAAATGGGAAAGAGGATGGGACTCTCTCGGTGAAACAGATGTGCCTTTTCAATATAAGAATTAATTAAGGGTTAAATATGTTTTGGTCCCTCGTTTATTACAAAAGTTTGGTTTTAGTCCCCCGTTTGGAAAATGTACTTTTTTAGTCCCCCGTTTTTTAAAATGTGTCATAAATGGTCCCTACACCACACATCCATTTGAAAAATGGGGGACTAAAACCGAATTGTTGTAAAAAATGAGGGACTAAAAATGAGTGATTTTCAAAAATGAGGGACTAAAAATGTATGGTATAGGGACCACTTCTGACATATTTTAAAAAATGGGGGACTAAAAAAGTACATTTTCCAAACAGGGGACTAAAACCAAACTTTTGTAAAAAAAATGAGGGACTAAAAACATATTTAACCCATTAATTAATTACCTTTTGATTACTTTTTATTTTTTCAACAACTAAATACCGCCCAATGGACCAATCGGTGTCCTTTCATATTCTCTTAAGTCTCCACGATAATGCTTGGTAGGGCTGGACAAGTTGGGCCGACCCGCCTGAAACCCGAAAAAACCGACCAAAAAAATACATGCATGGGTGGGTCGGTTCGGGTCTCGAGTCATCGGTTGAAAAAATTCGGTTCCACTTGACTTCAATCGGGCGGGCTCGGTTGGCTGAAAAAAAATTCGCACACAACCAAACCCGACCGTCAGTGTGCAAACCTCATTTCATTTATTCCACTTTCACACGTAGTCTCAGTGACCGACGCATGCATGGATTCCAGCTGCACTCCCACTGCCCAAGGCAAGGATTCAACTATTCAATATATCAAAATTAAATGTTAAAACTTGTGCCAGGGTGTTGTCCCTTCTTCGATAACATCAACCTTCTTTTATTAATAAAAAAAGTTTTACTTTTCAAAATAACATATAAGAATATAACGTTAACTTGAATAAAATTACAGGGGAGTCTCACAGACCCACGCCCACTTACCCTAACCACTCAATCGTCTCCCACTCTCCCTCCCTTAGCTGCCCAGCCCGCCACGTCTCACTCGCCCTTGTTTTGCCTACCTCCGTCGTGTTGCTGCTTCTATCTTCTTGGTAGATTTGAGCAAGGTGCTGACCAACAAAGAAAAAGAGGTGGTTGTAAGAGGTGTTGCGGCTTCTCCATGCCAGATCGCTTCAAGTTTGAACCTTTCTTCTGTGATTGTGAAAGACCATCAATGATTGGGATTCTTCTTCATAGTTCATACCGGTCTAATTTAGATTTGTTCAAAGTTGAATTTTTTTTTTGGGTTTGTGTTCAAATTTTGATATTTTTTGTTAATGCTTCTGTTCCTTCTTTTGTTGTGATGGTTACGCTTCTCTCTCGCTTCATTTGCATTTTTTATCCCAACCCAAGGCAACCGAACCCGCCCAAACCCGTGACCCGGCAAACCGTAACCGCCCAAACTGAGGACATAATCGGACGGGAATAGGTGACATAATATACAAGTTGATTTTTCTCGGGTTGGACTTTTTTGGCCCGAAACCGATCGAACCCGTCCAGTGTCCAGACCTAATGCTTGGTCTGTTGTGCGCCTATGCCATTCAAATTTGATATTACAACCTCACTATATGTATTGTTTTATTAAAAAATGGCTTAATGAAGTTTTTGGTCCTAGAAATATAGGGCTTTTTGGTTTTGGTCCCTATCTTTCGTTTGCTTTGATTTTGGTCCTTTTAACTTTTTTTTTTTTGGTATTGTTGTCAATTGCTACGTTAGCTCTGACGTGGCGGACGGTGAACCATGTCGTGAGTGACACATGGCTTGACACATCACTATTTTTATTTTTTAAAATCCGGTTGTTTTACACCATTTTATTTTTATTTAAATAAATAATAAATAATTAAAAATTAATGTTTCAACTTCTGCTCCACTCATCTGCTCATCTTCTTCAACTTCTTCCTTGATTTGCTATGCTCCACCGCCGCCCCACCTGCTACTCTCCACCGCCCCACCGCTAATCTCTAATATAGAAGTCGATCGCTATTGGTGCTTGTCGAAGTTCTTTGGATGGTATGCAAGACCATAACACATTTGCTCAACCTCGGAATTTAGAGTTTTAGGTTGAAGGAATTGATAAGGAAGATCGATGAGCTTGTTTCGCACATGTGGAGAAGTAGGGACTTGAATTTCTGCAATTTGCTTTTAGCCGGTTCAACTGTCTTCTAATCCGCGAGATACCCTTGTATCTCATTCCCTCCGTTTTCTCCCCTCCACCCCACAATCACAGATCTCCGCCGCCACTGCCACCAAAAATCAATTTCTGAACCCTTTTCGTCTTCTTCTCCATCTCGTGCTTCTCACTAGATATAACAATGTCGAAACACGATTTTGAAACACGAAGAGCTTTCTCCTTTGCCGCACATGTCGATCTTCCTCTCCTCCCGATTCTCGTTCTCCTTTCGTTCTCGCTTTCTCACTCTCCGTCTCAATCGTGATCCTTCTCTTCGTCTCGCAGATTTTATGGATCTGTATTTTATGGATCCTGATATGAAAATGTAATGTTGGTGGAAGTAGGATTGTGATGCTGAAAATGTGAGAAAGTGCGGATCTGCGTTTTTAGAATATCAGGTGGGCTGGTGAAGGCAAATCTGTGGGTGGTGCGGTGGTTCTGTTTGAAGAGGGTTTGGAGGCGGCAGCGGAGATCTGTGATTGTGGGACGGAGGGGAGAAGATGGAGGGAAGAGAAGAAACAAAAAGAAAATGGGTTGAGTATGTAGAGGAAGATGAAACATTAAGGAGCTAAGCATGTCGAGGAAGATGGAGGTGAAGGCAATGGGGTGGAGGTAGAGCTGAGCATGTCGTGAAAGATGAAATATTGAGGAAGATGAACATTACTTTTTTTATTTTTTTTATTTTTCTTTTTTAATATCAAATTATTTTTTTATTGTTTAATTAATTAAATTGATAAATACATAGCTGTCAATTTGCATGTATTTTTTTATTTTAAAAAAAAGTGACGTGTCACTACTGACATGATATGCCGTCTGTCACGTCAGCAGTTGACGGCAGGGATCAAAATCCAAAAAAAAACTTAAAAGGACCAAATTCAAACAAAATGAAATATAGGGACCAAAACCAAAAAGTCCTATATTTTCATGGAACAAAAACTTCATTAAGCCTTAAAAAATTATAAAAATGCTAAAACCTAGAAGACAAATATTTATTGTCAGATTTTAACAAATATTAAAACAATTATTAATTTGCTAAATCAGTCTCTTAAATTACAAAGATACCCTCAGTTTTGGAAGGAAAAAATACCCCTAGTAACTCGTATTTTTTATATATAAATAGATAAAGATTACCAAGTCTGGTATGAATAATCTAATGTGGGGTTGGTGGAAAGACCATTCCTCACAAACGGCGGGCTATACACACCATTTACAAATACCCTGAAAATTCAAAACCATGAAAATCTTTAAATTTGCTTTGTTGTACCAAAGTTATGACCAAGGTTTTGAAAACCCGAGACGACCGGCCCGGTCGACCGGATCGGAAAAGCAGGACCTTGGCCTTTCCGGTTCAAAACCGACACTCGACCGGTGGAAAAACGGAAAATCGGTTCAAAAAGTAAAAAGCGGTCATACTTGTAGTGGCCGACAACTGGTCGTCGCAGGTTTCTTAGAAAAAAATAAAAAATTAGTATAAAAGGATTTGGGACATCCTAGCCAAAACCCAATTCTTTTGTTTTCTAACATATGTGGGCTAGTTGTAGATTTTGGGTTGGTTTTCCCTATGAAGATGATTTTAACATATATTTTTATATTTATTTAGTTTAATTTCAAAATAAAAAAAAATTGTGCTTAATAATTTTAGTTGTTATGTTGTTTTTTTGTTTAATATTGTTACAAATATTATATTAAAAATTAAAATAATATTATTTAATTATAACCGGTTCAACCACGGTTCAACCTCGGTTGGATAATCAAACTCACGTTCGTTCAGGATTCGATGCATCCAATCCGGTTTTAGAACCTATTTATGACAGTGAAATGAAAAAGAGATGATCAGAAATAGAGTAGATGAGAAATGGGAAAGAGGATGGGACTCTCTCGGTGAAATAGATGTGCCTTTTCCATATAAGAATTAATTAATTACCTTTTGATTACTTTTTATTTTGTCAACAACTAATTACTACCCATAACCCAATGGACCAATCGGCGTCCTTTCATATTCTCTCCGGTCTCCACGACAATGCTTGGTCTGTTGTGCGCCTGTGCCATTCAAATTTCCAATTGATATAGCATTTGGAACTGATATTACAACCCCACTATATGTATTGTTTTATTAAAAAATTATAAAAATGCTAAAAGCTAAAAGACAAATATTTATTGCCAGATATTAACAAATATTAAAATAATTACTAATTCACTAAATCAATCTCTTAAATTACAAAGATACCCTCAATTTTGGAGGGGAAAAATATCCTCGGTGAAAAATATAATATAATATTTATATAAAAATATATAGTATTATATTAAATGTATTAAATATTATATATTATAAAAGATATTAAGTAAATTTCATATTGTTTTACTTCTTCTTTTTTCCTTCATATCGTTTTACTTTTTTTTATCCATTCATAATGTTTTAATTGTGTTGTCTATTGTCTACTAAACAGTATATAGGACAAAGAGTTTTATTATGATTTAAGCAAATCATGTGTTATTCTCTTTGTCCTATACCTAAATATGAGTTAAACACACCTTGAAAGATTGATATAAGTAATAGTTAATATTAGCCTATTAGGGCATGTCATATATTAAAATGAGATACTATAGTGTCTCACTTTTTATCAAATAATTTATTTTAAATTTTAAATTGTTAAATAAAAACAAATTTTAAATATCATTTAATAAAAAACAAATAATATCAAAATAGCAATAAACACATTAAATTCCAACAAGGTTCCATTCTTATCATGTATATTATTTTTTAAAAAAAAAGATAAAATCATTTCGATGATATCTCGAAAGCAGGGCTGGCAAAAGAATCCGTGGATCAATTATCAATCGGGTCCATCCATAAAAAAATCCATCCAATCTATCTAATGATAAAAAGAAAATTAAATGGACTGGATTTGATTAGATTGTTTTTATTAATGGATGGTTAATTGATGTGAACAAGGATTGTTCACTAAGCATCTTAGGATCTTCTTATTGTTTCAAAATTATAGATCAAACACAATTAAAGAACAATTGATATGAATCTTGTTCTTCAAGTAAATAATCAAGAGAAACAAAAAGGAGTAGAAGAGAAGAACAATTGATATATGACTAGAAAGTAAATTGCATTGCAAGAATTAAAGAACAAAAGTAGAATATGGAATAGGAAGAAGATGAAGGGGAAGGGGAAGGCGCCACAATTGAATTTGAAGTTGACACAGGCAAACACAAGAAGGGGGTTGAATTGTGTTTGTTAATAATTTTTGAAAACAACCTTTAAAACAAAATTTGCACCTAAGGAGATTAGAAACAGAAGCAAGCACAAAGAAAAAGATCCTTTTTAAAAAGACTAACAAAAGCAATATCAAAACCCCTCGGTTAATAAGAAAAAAATAAAGCTGTAAGAGTTAAGAGATAGAAGAATCACACAAGATGTTTTTATCCTGGTTCACTCTCTTCCAACCAACAGCTACGTCCAATCCCTTCTACTTGAAGGATTTTCTCCACTATTTCCCGAATAGATTACAACCAAGTATTCGACACCTTTCCAAGCTACAAGTATTTCTTACTAACCAAGCCTCTTCAGGCTTTAACTCTAACAAAGAGATTTAATGTTTGATCTTCTTAACTCACTATGTGTGAGGATATGATAGTTTAAGATCAGATGAATATTTTCACAATATTCAAACTAAGAAATACCGACTCTTGCTCTCTAAAGAAGTATGAGTATGAGTGATTGTAGTTTTTACAAAAGATAAGCTCGTAAGGTTGTGCAATCTAGAGTTTTTGCTTCAGAATCTCAGGTTTTCTATTTATAGTGATCTTCTTCTTCATTTGTATTTCTTCAACGGTTACTTTGAATAATCCCGTTTAGAGATAGCATTTAATGCATAATATCTGTTGTGACTGATAGCTTGATTGTGGCAATGCTGAATAGTACTCTTGGTTATCGAGGTAGCATGAAATAGGAGGTTCGCTCCTCTGAGTATTGCAGCTTGAGAACTTGTTGTTCCTCCTTTGTGTACAATCCAGCTTTTTCAGCCATAAAGTTGTTATCGTATAGATCGTTTTGCAGTATCTTATTGTACGATTTTGCTTTTTGCATTTCTTGATGGTACTATGTTTCTTTTTCAACAAGGTAAAATATTAAAGCAGATATGACAAAAGTGAAGAACAAATATTCTATAAATATCAATCATTTGAAAATAAATTCAAGAGATTCGGATTTAATTTATTCTAAGATGGAGCTCGTCTACCTAAAAAAAAGTCTACTAAGTTATATGTGAGACTAAGTCTGTTTCAACAGATTATTTTGCTCGTCCGACGATGTGGCATATCCTCTTGTCTATCAAGTCTTTGGACTTGCTATTCCTCAATGAGTTATAAAGATCTCCGTCTAGTGATGTGACGGTTAGAGCTCGTCTAATAGATTACTTTATTTTTCAGTTCATTTACTTCTACTAATTACTTCCATCTGCTTATGTGGCAAGATGGACGCGCTTATTATCAAGTCTTTAGACTTGCTGTATCTAACAAGTTATTTTGGTATTCGTCTAGCAAACATTTAGAGCCTTGTTCACTTAAGAAAACCAGTCTACTTAAATAAATAAATAAATAAATAAGTAACTTTACCAAAATATTGAGCAGTCCTTAACAAGGGTGGACACGTATTCTTTCAATGAAAACTTATCCCATGTTTCTTTTACTTATATTAAAGTATTCCTGCATAACTGAAAGCACATGTTAGATCTCAACTAACACTTTGCCAAGCAAATTTAATCCTTTTGTTAGCATCAATACTCAGAGATTATTTAATCCGAAACCACTTTGGTTCCAACAATCTCCCCCTTTTTGATGATGATAAAACTAATTAAATTTGAAAAGCAAAGTCTAAGAGAGCTTGCAGGGGCTCCCCCTAAGACAAAGCATTCAAATATTTAAGCAGAAAAAGCATATGAAGAACAACTGCATGTAAGCTAACAGATAGGTGCAACAGTTTATCATACTTAGAGTATATGAAGGAATAAATAAGCATAGTCATCAGAGCAACTAGCAAGTAGAAAAGAATATGCATATGCAGACAACTATGAGCTTTTCAAAACTGCCTTTTTATATATAAACATAAACAAATCTCTTTTCTTTCCATTCTCCCCCTTTTTGTCATCAACCAAAAAGGTAAAAGGAGTTGACCATCATTGTCAGTAGATAAAAAGAAGATAAAAGGTTAAGGTTAGGTAGGAGGAGATGGTGGAGGTGGAGGGTTCTGAGTCTGACTTTTCTTGAAGTCCATGAGGAATTCCAGCATTTTATTCACAACCTCTAAGGTTGGAGCCATTGAAGTTTAAACTTGCTGTTGGACATCCTCTTTTATTTTCTTAGTCATCTTCTCAACCTTCTCATCAACTATCTTGCCAACTCTGTCATCAACTATTTTTCCAAGAACCTCTTCAAGATTAGGTGGCAGAGCCTGTTGCCTTGAGCTTTCAGCAGACTCTTGAAATGTTCTTAGTGTTCTTGATTGATCTAAAGGGTACATCACAACTAGAACTAATAGTTGAGAAGAGTATTTTTCTGATGAGCTCTGATTGTGAATGGATTCAGCTATATCTTTTAAGCCAACAGTAGTGGCATTTTGATTAGGTTCTTCAACGACAGGTTCATCTGCGATATGCTCTGAAGTTGGTGGAGGGATCACTGAGACTTCTTTTACCCATTTGATGAGGCAGATGAATTCCACAATTTTACTTTTTATAGGAAGTCCCCAAAGGTCTTTATAGATCATATATCTAAAATTTGAAAGACCACACTTCCCTCTGACCTTAGGAATTTCCTTCTTCTCTTCTTCAGTCAGTCCAGAGGAAGGTGCCTCTCTTGTGCAGTGAATAATATGAGATTTCCAGAAATCTGCAGCTCGATATTCATTGATCAACTCAATGGATTCAGTATGCAAAAATAAATCCAGCATTGAGTAGTCAAAAGTTTCTTGGTTCAGATCAAGCATTACTAATTCAGCTTCAGGCATGACTCCTTTGAATCTTCTATTTTTCTTGTCTTTGTCCTTATTCAGATCTACCATTAGAAGTCTTGGACAGATCCTGTAAGGTATGATTCCAACTCTGGTTGCTTCATTATGTCTCAGCCAGGATGAAGGGACAAAATGCGCGGCTCTATCAACTCTGAAATGACTGAATTCCCACTTCAGAATTTCATAGACGAGCTGATCCTGGAATAAATCAGAGGCCCTCCCATAGACTCTGGGATGCTCGAAAGACACCCATTTTGTGTCCCTTGGCATGATCATGGGAACATGCTTTGAGGATCTTGCTTTTCGCTCAGGGATGGTAGGAAAATTTTTTCTATTGGGGTCAGTCTCCCAAACAGGTATGATATGTCTCTCAACTCCATCAGTGAGGGGTATGAAAGGAGGATTTTTGACAAGGTTAGGGTAATTTTTTCTGGGAGGGGATTTGTTTAGGGGTAGGTGAGTGACTAACGGTCCTAAGTTGTTGTGCATTTGTGAAGGCACATTTTTTATTAATTTACAGTCAGGATGAGGTAGGTAAAGGGGTTCAACAGGTGGGTTGACTTCTTCCTCATACTCAGGTAGAGGATACCATCTGTTGGGAATGTGTTTGGGTTCAGGTTGGTGAGAGTGAAACAGAACTTTCCATTCTCTTTTTACCTTGGCCCAATACTCAGATTTGCCATCATAAAGAACAGAAGTTGGGGTGAAGGGAAATAAGGTTCTCAAGGGTTTAGGGAAAAGAGCACCAGGGGAAATGCCATCATCTGGTTGATTTAACCAGGGATCATCGGCAGGAATAATAGGTTGAAATTGTGGAGTGGATATTTGTGTTGGTTGGGGTGAAAGGGGCGTGGGGATGTACACATCATCTGGAGTGGAGACAGCAATGTTATTATCAACAGGCACATCATCAATTCTAGTTTCTAAACTAGACACTAAGGCATCTACTGCTATTTGAACAGGATCACTAGCAGAGATGGTTACCTTAAAGGTCTTAGTTGATCTGGTTTTTCTTGCTGGTTGCCTTCTAGGTTTTGTTGTAACAAGCACAACGGTCTCAACAGCTGCAACAGAAGTCTTTTGCTTCTTCAGGATTGTATTGATAGGAATGCTATCCTCATCAGCTTCCACATCTTCATTGTGTGAGAATATAACTCTTCTTTACTTCTTTGCAGTAAGGGCATCAGAAGGTTCCCTGATAATAATGCCACCAGCTGGTCTCTTGAGGGTAGGCTTCCTTGTTGCAGTGGTCTTTTGCCTAGTTACTCTTTTTACTCCTAGGACTTCAGCATTGTTTTGTTCCACCATTTCTTCTTTAGTTTACTTTAACTCCTCAATCTTGGCCATTGCGGCAGCAGCATAGGTACTGAGGTTCATATTAGATATATTCATTTTACCAAAGTTTGCAGCCGACATTGGTTTTTTAGTTAAGATCCTAGCTTGCTCCTCAGGAGTCCTTGTAGCAAGAATTTCATGAATTCCTTGAGCCTTGAAAATCTTGGAAAGAAGATGGCAATAGGGAGATGCTGAGAGTCTTTTCTTGTTCATCACAACATCTCTAAATCTTCCATAAAATTTTTTTGAAAGATTGATCTTCGTTTTGGTGAGAAGATGGCAGAGGCATAATTTGTGCAAGGAGGAGAGGTTGTCTTTGGATCCAACCTTATGAAGGACCACCTTATTAAGAAGCTGATGAAGGATGCGATCAATGTCCTTCATTTCAACAGCTTTCCAAGTGTGAGTTCTCAGTGTATCTTCTTTCATGAGACAGACTTCAATGGTCTCAGAGCCACCTAAATCCTCTTCCTATGACTCAGTAAAAATCAAACCTTCCTAAGCACAGAAAATGGCATCAGCAATAGTCTTCTCCGAGACTACAATCTTCTTTCTTAACACCGTAGAGAAGAAGTCAGTATCAGTCACTTGAACATTTCTCCAGAAATCCCTAATCAGGTTGGGAAAGACAGAGACTTTCTCTGTGAAGAGTCCTCCCCACCCAGCTGCATTAACATACTTGTTTATGTCTAGGTTGTAGTCTTGCAGCACTCCAAGGTTGAAATGATGCTCTATTGTCGAGTTGAGCTTGTCCACGTTGAAGGTTGAAGAAGAAGCCATTTTAGGTGATCAAAGAACTTAGGGTTTGAAAGCAGAGAGAGAGGGATAGCTCGAGAGGTTAGAGAAGTGTAAATTTTTTTTCAGAGGGAAAATATTAATTATAAAGGAATTTTGAATCTCAAAGGTTAAAAAAAATGATATGACATGTCATTATGATAAAACGGCGTTGGTAACTTGGAACTATAAAAAGGTCTTGATAGGATTGATGGAAGTACTGACTCAGCAAAGAGAATAAAGGATAAATATGTCATTGAGACCAAATAAATGCATTTATTAACACATAAAAAAATATGCTTAAACATTGGCAGATGTGGACTCGTCTGAAACTATACAATGGACGCAGTAACCAGTATCTGTGGACACGTCATATGGACGTGCAATACAATATGCAATAGATGCACAACTTTTAATAGGCATTAGACGAGCATAGGTAATGGACTCAAAACAAATTTTTCTCAAGGCTGGACGCCTAAATTAATCCACACATATCATATTAAGATGCTTCCTAATAAATATAAATCTATCCTCTGCAAGAGGTTTAGTAAAGATATCTGCCCATTGATGGTCAGTATCAACAAATTGTATATCAAATACACCTTTTTGCACATAATCCCTAATAAAATGATGTTTAATCTCTATATGCTTTGCTCTAGAATGCAAAATTGGATTCTTAGATAGATTTATTGCAGCAGTATTATCACACATAAGCGGAACACTACTTAAAAACACATTGTAGTCCTCCAATTGATGTTTGATCCAGGAGAAGTTGTGACGTAAGAACTTGCGGCTGATATATATTCAAAGCTTTCAGATTGATAAAGCAATGGTACTTTATATTTTGCTTGACCATGAGACAAGATTAGCCCCAATGAAGTGACATCCTCCACTAGTGCTTTTTCTTTTAATTATATCTCTAGCATAGTCAAGATCACGAAAACCAACTAATCTATAATCTTCGTTTTTCTTAAAGCACAAACCAAGATTAGTAGTACCTTTTAAATATCTAAAAATTCTCTTAACTTGCCGATAAGTGAGATTCTCTAGGATCGATTAAAATCGAGCACATAAACATACACCGAACATAATATCGGGCCTAGACGCAGAAGATATAAGAGAGATCATATCGTACCTCTGTATACATTTTGGTCTACCTTTTCCTCTTTATCATCTTTGTTCAGTATGAAAGTGGGGTGCATAGGAGTATTCGTTGGCTTACAATCATCCATCTTAAACTTCTTCAGAAGCTCTTTTGTATACTTAGTTTGGTGGATGAGCACCTCGTCCAAGGTTTGTTTTACTTGAAGTCCAAGGAAGAATTTGAGTTCTCCCATCATGCTCATTTCAAACTCTTTCTGCATTAACTTGGAGAATTCTTTGCATAGAGACTCATTAGTACCACCAAAAATAATATCATCAACATATATTTGTACAACTATGAAATTAGACTTAATGGATTTTCTAAATAAGGTTGTGTCAACATTTCCTCTATTGAATCCATTTTCCATAAGAAAGGAACTTAGTCTGTCATACCAAGCTCTAGCCTCTAGGAGCTTGCTTAAGACCGTACAAAGCTTTCTTAAGCTTATATACATGTTTAGGATGAGTTTCACACTCAAAACTCGGAGGTTACATTACATAGACTTCTTCATTAATAAAGCCATTTAGAAAAGAACTTTTAACATCCATCTGAAAAAGCATAATACTATGATGTGCAGCAAATGAAAGTAGAATTCTAATAGCTTATATTCTAGCAACAGGTGCAAAAGTTTCAGTTAATCTATACTTTCTTCTCGAGAGAAACCTTGAGCAACAAGTCTTGCTTTGTTTCTTATTACCTTACCATTTTCATCAAGTTTGTTTCTCGTAAACCCACTTTGTTCCAATTACTGATTTGTCTTTGGGCAGTGGAACCAGAGTCCAAACATCACTTATTTCAAACTGATTGAGTTCTTCTTGCATGGCTAGAATCCAACCATCATCTAGCAGAGCCTCGTCTACTGTCTTTGGTTCCAACTCAGAGACTAGAGCAAACTTGTCTTGTTCTCTGAAGGTTGATCTGGTTCTTAGCTTGTCATTGGGGTTTCTAATGATCTGATCTTGTGGATGATAATTCTTGAAGTACTAAGATTTTTGAACTATATCATGTTGAGAAGTGGAAGTTTCTGGTTGTTGAGTGGGGTCATCTTCTTGATCATCAACTTTTATCTCAAGGTGAGTCTCCCTGGAATGCTTAGATCAAGATCTAAAAGCTTCATCTAGCTACGATAATTTCTTATCAGTTTGTTTGTCCTCAAACTTGACATGAACACTTTCCTATACTATCGGTGTCCTAGAATTATAAACTCTAAAGCCTTTAGATGTTTCATAATATCCTAATAGTATTCCATTATCTGTTTTAGCATCAAACTTACCAAGTTGATCTTTAGTATTCAGATATATAACATTTACAACCAAAAGGGTGAAAATAAGATATGTTGGGTTTTCGTCATTTCCACGGTTCATAAGGAGTCTTATTTAGGATAGGTCTAATGTATATTCCGTTCCGAATGTAGCCGGCAAGATAATGACTTCATCCCGAAGTGTCTAGGGACAAAGTTGTCATTGAGCATAGTTCTAGCCATCTATTGAAGAGATCTGTTCTTTCTCTCTACCACTCCATTTTCTTTGTGGTGTTCTAGGTATTGAGTAGTTGTGAAGGATACCACTTTCTTCATAGAACTTATGAAATAGCTCATTTTCAAACTCTCCCCATGGTCACTTCGATTGAAGTGATACACATGCCTTTTTCATTCGTACACGTTTGCAGAATACAGAAAAGACCTTAAAAGACTCATCCTTATGAGTTAGGAACATAACCCATGTCCATCTAGTGTAATTGTCTACTATGACAAGACCATATTTCTTACCAGTGACAGAGGCAGTCCTTGTTAGACCAAAAAGATCAAGATGTAGCAACTCTAGTGGTCTATTGGTACTAATAACATTCTTAGATTCAAAAGAACCTTTGACTTATTTTCCCTTTTGACATGCATCACAGAGAGTATCATATTTGAACTTCAGGTTTGGTAGTCCTCTCACGAGGTTATGCTTGTTTAGATTTGAAATTAATTTCAAGCTTGCATGACCTAGCCTTTTGTGTCAAATCCATCGCTCATCTTCAATGGACACTAGACATGAGACACTTTGATTTGAGAGGTCCTCCAAGTCAATCTTATAGAGATTGTTTTGCCTTTTAGCAGTGAATAAAAGTGATCCATCATCTTTCTTGATAGTACACATGTTCTTATCAAAAGACACTGCATATCCACTGTCACATAATTGACTTGTGCTCAATAGATTGTGCTTCAAGCCATTTACTAAAAGAACATTATCAATTGAGGGAAAAGGATGTTTACCAATTTTACCTATACCAATGATTTTCCCTTTATGATTTCCTCCAAATGTAACCCAGCCACCATCTTTGGGCTTAAGGTTTTGGAACATAGACCTTTCTCCCGTCATGTGTCGTGAGTAGCCACTGTCCAAGTACCAAGACATTTGTTTTCTTCCTGTTGTTAAGTAGATCTGCAACAGGTATTATCTTATCTTTAGGTACCCAAACTGACTTGGGTCCTTTCTAGTTAGTTGTCACTGGACGAGTATGCTTAGCATGTTTATTGTGTATGCATCTAGATGTAATATGCCCACTTTTTCCACAGACTTTGTAAAAGGTATTGGACAAGCTAGACTTAGCTTTGGTATATTTATTTGGAACTTTTGAAGCTCTATGCTGTTTAAGTGGTTTTGACTTTTTGTGAGATGCGTCTTGCTTCTCTTTGTCATAACCAAGACCAGATTTATCATAAGGTGACCTAGAGTACCTTAAAATGAGACTAAGCTTATCTGAGCCACCTACAAGCATTGACAGAGAATCGGTTAGATATGTTACATCTTGTTTCAGTTTTGCAACTTCACAAGAAACGTCATGTTCACACACCATTTTGTCAGCTAGACTGACAATCACTGATTTTAGTATGTCGTTTTCATTTTTGAGGTTTTGTTTCTTAGTGCAGACCCTATCATATTCTCTAGTCAGTTTAGAAAACTTCTTTTTGAGACTCTTATATTCTCATGATAGTATCGACGACTCATGCAACAGTTCATCAAAAGCATTTTGAAGAGTGGACGGGTCAGAGTCCATTACCTTAACATCAGTGTATTCACTTTTTGAAGCAGTGTGTGCCATGAGACAGATATTTGCCTCTTCCTCTACTTCATTTTCTTCATCTGAAGAAGACAGATCAAGATCCTCCCATGTAGCCATTAAGCCTTTCTTCTTTTTTAAGAATTTCTTTTTATCCTTTAGCTTAGGGCAGTCAGCTTTGAAATTACCAGGTTTCTTGCATTCAAAGCACAAGGGTGGACTTTTTTCCTTGGAGTCTGACTTCTCTTTGGAAAACTTTTTGTTGAGTTGCTTCCTTCTGAAACCACCTTTTTTTCTCCACATATGTTTAATCTTCCTGGAGATAAAGGACAATTCATCCTCATCTGATCCTTCATCATTATCAGAAGACTCAGACTCATCTGATGACTCATCAGCTTTGAGAACTTTTGATGAACTTGCTTTATTTGCCTTTAGAGCAATAGATTTTCCTTTTCTGGAATTTTCTTCTTCATTAAGTTCAAGTTCATGAACCTTGAGAGATCCAAGAAGCTCTTCCAGAGAAAGTGTATTCAGGTTTTTGGCTTCCTGAATAGCAGTTACTTTGGGTCTCCATTGCTTGGATAGACTTCTCAGGATTTTTGACATGATCTCTATTTGCATAAACTTTTCCAAGAGATCTGAGACTGTTGGTGATGGTTTGGAATCTTCCAAATATTTGGTCTATTGTTTCATGTTCACCCATCTTGAATAGCTCATACTGATGAACCAACATACTGATCTTTGATTCCTTAACTTGTGAGGAACCCTCATGAGCTAGGGCAATAGTATCCCAGATTTCTTTCGCAGTATTGCAGCTGTGAACTTTGTCATGTTCAGATCTAGTTATAGCACACATGAGATAGTGCTTAGCCTTCAAATTCAGCTGATGTTGGTTTTTCTGCTCTTGAGTCCATTGGACTCTAGGAATAGCAGCTCCAGCTTCATCTCTTGGTTCAGTGTGGCCGGCTTAAATCAGCTCCCAAATATCTACATTCTGTACATCCAAGAAGCCCATCATTCTCTTCTTCCATTAGTCATAATTTGTTCCATCAAAGAGAGGAGGTTTGTTGATAGCTTGTCCTTCTGCATCTATGGTTGTTGGATCGTACTCCCTCAGAACTTGTTAGATGCTCAACCCTTTCGAGGCTGAGCTCTGAGACCAGCTGAAGTTGACACAGGCAAACACAAGGGGGGTTGAATTGTGTTTGTTAATAATTTTCGAAAACAACCTTTAAAACAAAATTTGCACCCAAGGAGATTAGAAACAGAAGCAAGCACAAAGAAAAAGATCCTTTTTAAAAAGACTTTAACAAGAGCAATATCAAAACCCCTCGGTTAGTAAGAAACAAATAAAGCTGTAAGAGTTAAGAGATAGAAGAATCACACAAGGTGTTTTTATCCTGGTTCACTCTCTTCCAACCAAGAGCTACGTCCAGTCCCTTCTACTTGAAGGATTTTATCCACTATTTCAAGAAAAGATTACAACCAAGTATTCAACACCTCTCCAAGCTACAAGTATTTCTTTCTTACCAAGCCTCTTCAGGCTCTAACTCTAACAAAGAGATTTAATGTTTGATCTTATTAACTCACTATGTGTGAGGATATGACAGTTTAAGATCAAATGAGTATTTTCACAATATTCAAACTAAGAAATACTGACTCTTGCTCTCTAAAGAAATATGAGTATGAGTGATTGTAGTTTTTACAAAAGATGAGCTCGTAAGGTTGTGCAATCTAGATTTTTTGCTTCAGAATCTCAGGTCTTCTATTTATAGTGACCTTCTTCTTCACTTGTATTTCTTCAACGGTTCCTTTGAATAATCCCGTTTAGAGATAGCATTTAATGCATAATATCCGTTAGACTGATAGCTTGATTGTGGCAATGTTGAATAGTACTCTTGGTTATCGAGATAGCATGAAATAGGAGGTTCACTCCTCTGAGTATTGCAGCTTGAGAACTTGTTGTTCCTCCTTTGTGTATAATCCAGCTTTTTCATCCATAAAGTTGTCATCGTACAGATCGTTTTGCAGTATCTTATTGTACGATTCTGCTTTTTGCATTTCTTGATGGTACTATGTTTCTTTTTCAACAAGGTAAAATATTAAAGCAGATAGGACAAAAGTGAAGAACAAATATTCTATAAATATCAATCATTTGAAAATAAATTCAAGAGATTCAGATTTAATTCGTTCTAAGATGGAGCTCGTCTACCAAAAAAAAACTATGTCTACTAAGTTTTATGTGAGACTAAGTCTGTTTCAACAGATTATTTTGCTCGTCCGATGACGTGGCATATCCTCTTGTCTATCAAGTCTTTGGACTTGCTATTCCTCAATGAGTTATAAAGATCTCCGTCTAGTGACATGGCGGTTAGAGCTCGTCTACTAGATTCCTTTATTTTTCAGTTCATTTACTTCTACTAATTACTTCCGTCTGCTTACGTGGTAAGATGGACGCACTTATTATCAAGTCTTTGGACTTGTTGTATCTAACAAGTTATTTTGGTATTCGTCTAGAAAACATTTAGAGCCTCGTTCACTTAAGAAAATCAGTCTACTTAAATATTGAGCAGCCCTTAACAAGGGTGGACACGTATTCTTTCAATGAAAACTTATCCCATGTTTCTTTTACATATATTAAATTATTTATGCATAACTGAAAGCACATGTTAGATCTCAACTAACACTTTGCCAAGAAAATTTAATACTTTTGTTGGCATCAAAACTCAGATTATTTAATCCAAAACCACTTTGGTTCCAACAGAATCATCTTTGATAATAAGATTGAATTGATAAGCCAAAGGAGGATTCACAACTTAAATATGGAAATTAAAGATAAGAATCAATGGTTCAACTCATGAACCAAGATGAGGAGAACCCTCAACTCTCTCAAATCTTAAGTGAGAGAAAACTCAATTGTATTTAAACTTGTAAAATGAATTACATGAAGCCTATTTATAGATGAGCAAAAGTGCTCATCTTACTTAAGGTGCAAGCTAGCATACTTAAGGTGCAAGCTAGCGCTTCTTTCCTCTACAACCCAAGTGTGGGCTTTGTTTTAGGCCTAATGTTTCATACTCTTACGCCATGTTGTCCTAATGGCCCAATAGGTCCAAATCCTAAACTATTCCTAAGTGCTTTTTGAACAAGCACTTCTATTACATAAACTCTACTCTATACAAAGGTCCTAATCCCTACCTTTATTAAATGAACTCTACTCTATACAAGGGTCCTAGGTCCTATCCCTAACTAGGTGGTCAGTCCTCAATGCATAAGAGGTTCAAGATGAAGCCCTCTTTATAAGGTTGCCTATGAGTCAAGTGATTGACCACCACCTTCTTAAGTGTGTCTTGGACTCTTCTAAGCCTTGCCCTTGTCATGGGTCCATGCACATTCGTCCACGAATTGTGTTGATCATCATCTGTGTCATTTTCAAAACTACTTAGATTAGACACATTAAACGTGGCACTCACATTATAATCACCAGGGAGATCTTTTTTATATGCATTATCTTTTATTTTCTCCAATACTTGGAAAAGTCCATCACCCCTTGGTAGGAGTTTGGACTTCCTATATAAAGGAAATATTTCTTTTCTTAAGTGCACACATACCCAATCACCCGGTTTGAGTAACACTTGTTTTCTTCCTTTATTTACTTGCCTTGCATTGTGCTCCCCTTGTTTTTCAATATCTAATTTTACTTGTTCATGGAGGTTTTTAACAAATTCGGCCTTGGCAAGCCCATCTTGATGCAACAATGATTGTTCAATTGGTATTGGAAGTAAATCAAGTGGGGTTTGTGGATTAAAACCATAGACTATCTCAAAAGGGGAGTGCTTAGTAGTAGAATGTTGCACACGATTGTATGCAAACTCAATGAAAGGTAAGCAATCTTCCCAAGACTTTAGGTTTTTCTTGAGGATGGTTCTTAGGAGAGTAGAAAGAGTCCTATTAACCACCTCAGTTTTCCCATCCATTTGTGGGTGGAAAGTAGTCGAAAAGAGTAACTTGGTTCCAAGCTTGCCCCACAAAGTTCTCCAAAAGTGACTTAGAAACTTTGTATCTCTAGCGGATGCAATGCTTCTAGGAATCCCATGTAGTCTAACTATTTCCCTAAAGAAAAGGTTGGCTACATGGCAAGCATCATCACTTTTGTGACATGGAATGAAATGGGCCATCTTGGAAAATCTATCCACAGCCACAAAGATTGAGTCATTCCCTTGCCTAGTCCTTGGTAATCCCAATAAAAATCCATAGAGATCTCAATCCAAGGAGAAGAAGGACTAGGTAAGGGAGTGTACAACCTATGAGGCTTACTCTTTGACTTTGCTCTCAAACACTTAATGCATTTTTTACATAACTTTTGAACTTGAATTTTCATGTTTGGCCAAAAGAAATGTTCATGCAAAACCTCTAAAGTCTTGTGAACATCGAAGTGCCCTATTAAGCCTCCTTGATGTGCTTCTCTTACCAATAACTCTCTAATAGAATGCATTGGCACACAAAGTCTCTTGTCTTTAAAAAGGAACCCATCACTTATGAAAAATCCTTTATTTGCCATGGACCCTATTTGAGTGTAAATTGTAGAGAAGTCCGGATCATTTACATACAATTCCTTTATGTGGTCAAACCCAAGAAGTTTTGTTTCAAGAGTTGAAAGTAAGGCATATTTACGTGAAAGTGCATCCGCCACAATATTGCTTTTGCCTTGTTTATGTTTAATCACATAAGGTAATTGTTCTATGAATTCTATCCATTTGGCATGTCTTTTGTTTAACTTTCCTTGCCCTTTTAAATGTTTTAGTGATTCATGATCACTATGAATTACAAATTCCTTGGGCAAGAGAAAGTGTTGCCAAACTTTGAGACTCCTTACTAGGGCATAAAGTTCTTTATCATAAGTTGAATAGTTCAAATGTGCCCCGGCAAGTTTCTCACTAAAGTAAACAATGGGGTGTCCTTCTTGAAGAAAAACGGTCCCAATGCCTACATTAGAAGCGTCGCACTCTATCTCAAAAGATTTTACAAAATTTGAAAGCGTGAGAATTGGTGCATTGGTCAATTTTTCCTTGAGTATATTGAAGGAGTTTTCTTGCCTTTGGCCCCAATGAAATGACACATTTTTCTTTAAAACCTCATTTAGAGGACTTGCCAAAGTGCTAAAGTCCTTGACAAATCTTCTACAAAAACTTGCCAATCCATGGAAACTTCTAATATCTCCAGCATTTTTAGGAGTTGGCCAACTTTAGATGACCTTAATTTTCTCTTCATCTACTTGCACACCTTGTGCACTAATAACATAGCCCAAGAATACCACTTTGGTGGTGCAAATGTGCATTTCTCAAGGTTGCCAAATAGTTTTTCCTTTTTAATACTAACAAAACACATTTCAAATATTCATGATGTTCATCAAGTGTTTTGCTATATATTAAGATATCATCAAAATAGACAACCACAAATTTACCAAGGAATTCCCTAAGGACATGATTCACGAGCCTCATGAATGTTCTTGGTGCATTAGTGAGTCCAAAGGGCATCACAAGCCATTCATAAAGTCCATACTTGGTTTTAAAAGCGGTTTTCCATTCATCCCCTTCTTTTATCCTTATTTGATGATAGCCACTTCTTAGGTCAATTTTTGAAAATATTTGTGACCCATGTAGCTCATTCAATAAGTCATCTAACCTTGGGATTGAATGTATATATTTGATGGTTATGTTATTGATGGATCTACAATCCGTGCACATTCTCCATGTACCATCTTTCTTAGGTACTAAAATAACGGGCATTGCACATGGAGAAAGTGATTCTCTTATCCATTCTTTTTCTAATAATCCTTTAACTTGCCTTTGAATTTCTTTTGTTTCTTGTGGATTGCTCCTATAGGCCAGCCTATTAGGAAGAGAAGCACTAGGAATTAAGTCCATGTGATTCTCAATCCCCCTCATAGTGGCAAACTTTTAGAAAGCTCTTTTGGAAAAAATCTTTGAAATCATCCAAAAGAAACTCAAAGGTTTTTGGCAAAGAAATAGATGAAGTAGAATTTTCATTATTATTTTTGGTGTAAAGTAAATATATTGGTTGATTGACCGATAATATTTTCTTTACTTCTTTTTCTTTTAGAAATAAGCATTCTTTGCCATCTATTTCTTTACCTTTATTTTTTTCAAAAACTTTTTGCTCACTTGTGTCATTTTCCTTTTCCATATTCTTTTGTGGCACATCACTTTCTTTCTTTATTTATTTTTCTTTTCCACTCTTGGCTTTTCTCTCAAGCTCCTTTTTCTCTCTCATTTTCTTTTGATCCTCACAAATTTCTTTAGGAGAGAGGGGTATAAGAGTAATTTTTTGTTGTGGTGCATGAAAGTAAATCTATTGGAAAGGCTATCATGTATGACTTTCCTATCAAATTGCCATGGCCTTTCAAGTAACACATAGGCCGCCTCCATTGGCACCACATCACATATCACTTCATCATGATAAGAGTCAATGGCAAAACTCAACAAGACATGTTGGTTCATCAAGATTTTACCCTTTTCACTTAGCCATTGTAACTTGTATGGCCTAGGGTGTGGATTGTTTTTGAGACCAAGTTTGGTCACCAATATTTGACTAGCTACATTGGTGCAAGATGCTCCATCTATGATTAATGCACACAACTTTCCATGCACCATGCACCTAGTGTGAAAAATATTCTCCTTTTGGCTCTCATCCTCTTCGTTAACCTTGACTCCTAAGAGTCTTCTCACCATTAATAAGTCTCCTTCAAGTGGTAGAACTTCATGTTCCCCACTCTTAATAGAAGACTCACTTGAAGAGGCACTAGTTACCTCTATTTTCTCATTAGTTCTAGAGAACATTGTTCTTTTATTGGGACATTGAGAAGCTATATGTCCTTTACCCAAACATTTAAAGAATTTAATATCTCTATATCTATTTGAAGAAGGGGTAGAAGTGGAAGGTTTAGAGTTAGGAAATGTTGCAACGCCCCGATTTCTGTGTCTTTCTATATCAGTAAGTACATAATTATATGTGTTTATTTTTATTAAAATCCAAAGGATGATTTTAAATAGACTAAAATAATTTTCTTGTTTTATCCTACCGTAAAAAGTCACGGTTAAAGTTTCGGTTGAAAAATCAGACGGAAGCCGATCTGCGTTTTCACTGACAGTAAAAGTTTACTGAGCAGAAAACCTAATTTTGACCTATGAACGAAACGGTTAGCATTTTTATCATGTTTCCTTCAACTTAGATTATTTTGAAAATTTACGTTCGAAAATAAAATAAAATATTTTATTTGGGCGAAAACGTCGAAAACTACAATCGGAAGTGCAACCGGATACGAAATGGAGCAGATTATGGAGCACAAAAGGAGTCAAGTGACATGAGGGGATGTGATTGACAAGGGTTATGACACACTCAAAAAGTACCATCATTACACTTTTTCAAATTATATCATATTCTAATCAAAAACCTATTTTTCTTCACCTTTTCCAACCAAACACCTCCTTAACTCCAAACTTGCTCTCCAAGCTCACTCTTCCTCCCTCTTCATGCCACTCTCCCTCCCTCACTATATAAATACCCAGTTCATTTCATCTCATCCATTATTTTCTTCTTCTTCTCCATTCTTACTTCAAGTTTCTAACACTTAAAGCTTCCAGTTTTATTCATTTTCAAGCTTCAAGCTTTCACAAGTTTTCTTCCTAGCTTCAAGGGTAACTCTCCCATGCTCTTCTTTTTCAAATCTTGCTTTTATTTCATGACTTTACTCTATGTTTTCTTAAAATCTTCTTAAAGCTCTTTTAACTTCTAAAATCTGTAGAAAATTATAGAAAAATCATTTTGACTTGAAACCAATTTCTATGAACTCCTAAAGATCTATACGCTCATAATCTAACAGCTTGAAGCAAACAAAAATTTCTAGCCTATTTATCCAAGGATGGCCGCGCCTAGTAGGTTTTGGACCTAGGATGTTTTGTTTCAACTTTTCAAATATGATCATGGATTTGAGCTTCTTAGTACCTTTTAATGCTAAATCTAAGAGCTTGAAAAGTTTGAAAATTTCTAGCCTATTTTTAAGGAAAAGGCTGAAACCCTAAGCTAGTGACTTAGAGGAGTTTTGTTCAATCTTTGAAAATTGATCATTGATTATGAATCTCTAACACTTAAGGATCATTAATCCATGAGTGATATGATTTTTGAAAATCTCAAACCCTAATATTTTGAGAAGGCTGAACCTAGAACTTGAGAGTCTAGTGTTCCTGGTTGATTTTTAACTTGTGGTATTGTGTTGGTATCTTTAGAATTTCATTGCGAAGCAAGCGAGGACATTCATGGTTCGTTACTTCAAACACCAAGCACTTCTACCTTCACCAAAGGTAAGAGGGGACAGCCTTGAGGGATACTCAATAAATCGTGTGCATGTGTTTATATGAACTGTTGATTTACTGGAATTTTGTTAGAACGTTTGAATCAATGTTTGAATGACTGGTATATTTGGACTATTGTGGTAATTGTGTGGTAGTTGTTTTATTACTTGATTATTTACTGGATTAAAGTGTTATGAAACATGTATGACATGAACTGTTTTTAACTGTTATACGGTCGACTGTTATTATATCGATACCTGAGAAGCCTGACATTTGTTGGTGCTCAAATAATCATAAGATTAAAAGCCTTGATAAGCTTTAAGAAAATTAAAAAAAAAAGATGTTTTGGTGATTTCTTTGATTAAAGAATGGGGTTTGGAAAGGAAGAATTCACGTAAGGTCATTATTTTTTAAAGATGAGAATTTTTAGAACACTTGTTAAAAATATTTTCAAGATAAAAAGTAAATCATTTTCTTATGAATAAAGATTTTCGCATCCATTTAGAAAATATATGTTTTAGGGAGGAAAAAGCTTTTGGAAAATATTTGACTGTATTTAGAAATGAATTTAAGGAAAGGATTTCAAGAGAAAATGGATTTCTCATAATATTTTACAAATGAATTTCCAAATGAAAAGATTTTATATAAAACTATTTTCGAAAATATTCCGGTAACTTGGATAAGTTACCGAGCCTTTTATTTTGTATTTGTGTTTCACTGAACGAAAAGTAAGCAACATGTTAAAAGAGGATCTAGTTCACGAGACGTCGCTTCTAGTGTCTTATAATTACAGGTAGATCTTTGATTTGTGTCCCGATGTTATGGACTGGATGTCCTACTCACAAGGTGAGACAACGATGTTAAAGATGAATGATGTTTTCTATGACCACAAGCCCAAGACTGATGCATTGGTCTAAGGCGTTGTGATTGAGCACTCGGACTGCGTGTCCTGTGTTGATGTTGGATAATTTCAAATAATGAAATCTATGAATATGAGTTAGCTTTTAAGCTTCGACAGCGAAAGAGAATGATCACAAAGAAAATCTGTGTAAAATGAAAGGTTTTCTCATGCATTACTCCCTTTGGTCGACATGCCTGTTATTCCGAATGGCCTAATAAATGAGGCATTCGAGATGATGTTATTCCGAATGACCTGATAATTGAGGCATTCGAGACGATGTTTATTCCGGATGCCTTGGTGCACGACGTGTCCGAGACGATGTGCCCGTGTGGCAATTGAGCTTGATCAACTCCTTATTATTCAAAAATGAAAAGGTGATGATATCTCATGAGATTAAGATAGAGCACGAATATTGAAGTGTCATGCATGCTTTTATAAAAGCTGACTGTGCGGGCATAAGACCCCTTGATATTATACGTGTTTATTTTTGATAAATTATCCGATAAATGCTTAATATGCTTATATGATGCATGTATCATGCATATGGTTATTGTGATCTTCCATATATTGGTATCTCACTCTTGCATATTCTTTTGTTGTTTCCTCCCCTATATGGACTTGTTATATATATGAGTTTAGATGGATCCCAGTATCCCCCTGGCACCAGCGGGAGTGCGGAACCTAACTTTTGAGAATGCTCTTCTTGCGGCTGTGTGGGTAATTCATCCGGGATCCCACTCCGCTACTTATACTTGATCGGTGACTTCTCTTGAGGGACCAGCAGAAGGCGGACCACAAAGATAGAGTAAAGACAGTGGAGTCGGTGAGGATATCGCTACCACCTATCTAGTACTATCTCCAGCGTTTGGCCGATCAGGGGATGTTGCATGAGCATCCACCTCTTGGGGTGCCCTTACCCGGTGTCATTCCTGCATCACCACCGGAGGAGGATCCGGAGGAGTTCTTTGAGGACGACGAGGAGCTGGAGTATATGGTAGGCGACGATGATGAACTGGAGCATGCTTTGCACTGGATGAGGAAGATGATGAACCGAACTACATGGTACTCGATGACGATGAAGATTTTGACTCCCCTGATAAGGGAGGAGATGTCATTGATCCTGAGCCCACTTCGTCTTCTGGGAGTGGCGGTATTGTTTCTGGCCTCCCTAATGGCTACTTATAGATTGACCAGCTGTAGGTGTATTTTGGGGTAGTGTATCCTTGTCCGGCTTATTTCTGGCTTCTGAGAGCCAAGGTGTTTGGAAATGTGGTTTCGGACCCTTTTGCTTTTGTTAATACCATGTTCCTCACTAGTTTTCCTAATTCTACTAATGGCCTGTTCTTGTAAAGGCCTTATGATTATGTTGTAACTGAGTACTTATGCTACTACTGTTAATGTTTACATATATGTGTGTTTCCGTCATTCATGTTCTGAGTGTTCCGCCATCTTGAAAAAAGAAAAAAAAATTCATCACTATTTTAGTATACTTATTTAATAAGAAATTATTATTTTCCGAAAGTAACCATCAATTTAATAAATTTTCTTTCCGCAATGGGTAACCATGTGATGCCAAGTTTTGGGTGTTACATTAGTGGTATCAGATCCAGGTCGAGTCTTTCGGGAATCTTTGGGTTTAGGTCTGTTGTGTTGATGTTGTGTGTTCTCTGATTAAGTCCTGTTTGAATTACTTCTTAGAAGTAATGTGTGATGACCGGTGAGTTACGTTCCATTTTCTGGGTATCATCTCACTGATTGTACCTTACAAGTCAGTATGGAACCAGGAGGTGCGCGCGGGCGTGGTGGTCGTGGCAGAGGCAATGGCGGGATGGACTTCGCTACCCAGGCAATGGCTGATGTGGCTGCAGTGATTGCTTTTCAGACTGCTATGATGGCTGCCCAGAACCAACAGGAACAGCTGAGGGCTGAGCAAGCTGCTGAAGGGAAGCATCTGAATGCTTTCAGACATCAGAATCTGTCTCAGTTTGATGGAGACGTGGATCCTACGAAAGTTGATCTATGGATGGGCTGGAAAATATCTTCGAGCTAGTGCATACACCAGAAGGAGTTAAGGTGTCCTATGTAACTTTTCAACTGGTAGGAGGTGCTGAGTACTGGTGGAAAGGCACCAGGCAACTATTGGAAGCTGAACACCAAGAAATCACTTGGAATGTATTCCGTAATAAGTTCTTGGACAAGTACTTTCCCCAAAGTGCTAGGACTGAAAAAGAACAAGAGTTCCTGCGTCTACAGTAGAGGGATATGACTGTTGGGGAATACGCGGCAAAGTTTGAATCACTTGCCAAGTATTTCCGGTTTTTCCAAGGCAATCCAAACGAAGAATGGAAGTGCGAGCAATTCGAAGGCGGGCTGCGCTTCGAAATCAAGGAGTCTGTATTGCCACTAGAAATCAGGAATTTCCAAGCCTTGGTAGAGAAGTGTAGGAAAATAGAGCAGATACTGAAGGGACGAGACAATAGAGGGAATGTTGGAGGACCCTCTCGTCCTAAGAGCCAATTCCAAGGGCAGAACCAAAGATGGAAGCAGAACTTGAGAAGACCATACTACCAATCACCCAACAACGATCAAAGGCAACAACAACACTGTTCCGGTATTTCTGGAACTGGAACTGGAGGCTAGAGGAATCAGAATCAAGGCCAAGAGAGGAAGTGCTTCAAGTGTGGAGACCCTAACCATCTGTCCGATACCTGCCCAAAGAGAGAAGTAAAGTGTTTTAACTGCAATTGTTTTGGGCACATGGCCAAGGACTGCAGGGCACCAAAGCATGAGCCGGCGGTTAATCACGCCAGAGCCAACAAGCCGACTACTACCGGAAGAGTTTATACTATGAATGGAGCTCAGGCATCAAACTCCGGCGATCTCGTGCAGGGTAGGTGTGACATAGCTGGTAATCATTTAACTGTACTTTTTGATTCAGGTGCAACACATTCTTTCATTTCGATGGATCGTGTGAAACTCTTAAACTTGCCCATTTCTTCCTTGCCATATAATCTGATTGTTTCAACCCCAACTGCTGAGCCAATTATTGTCAATTCTGTTTGTTTGAATTGTCCTATCATTGTGCAGGATATACATTTTCTTGTAGATCTGATCTGCTTGCCTTTAGTGCAGTTAAATGTAATTCTAGGCATGAATTGGTTATCTCCCAACCATATCTTAATAAACTATGCCCAGAAAAGCTTATTTTTAGGGATGAGATTACTAGATTGTTATCTGCTAGTCAGGTAAATGCTTCTTTGAAAGAGGGAGCTCAAGGATACATGCTGTTGTTTTCCTTAGACGTTAAGAATGAGTTAAACTTAGAGTCCATACCTATAGTCAAAGAGTTTCCGGAAGTTTTTCTTGAAGATGTACCTGGACTACCGCCTGTTTGAGATATCGAGTTCGCGATTGATCTGATTCTAAGCACTAGACCAATATCCATGGCACCATACCGTATGTCGCCATCAGAGCTAGAAACCTTGAAGGAGAAACTTGAGGAGCTTATGAGAAAGGAATTCATTAGACCCCTTGTGTCACCATGGGGAGCCCCAGTTTTGTTAGTGAGAAAGAAGGATGGAACTTCTCGATTATGTGTGGATTTCCGTCAGTTGAACAAAGTGACGATCAAGAACAAGTATCCGCTTCCAAGGATAGATGATCTAATGGACCAGTTGCGTGGCGCGGTGGTTTTCTCGAAAATAGATTTACGGTCAGGCTACCATCAAATCCGTGTAAAGGCTGAGGATGTCCCTAACACGGCATTTCGAACACGCTATGGACATTATGAGTATCTGGTGATGTCGTTTGGAGTGACGAATGCTCTTGCGTTATTCATGGATTACATGAATAGGATTTTTCGTCCTTATTTAGATCAGTTTGTCGTTGTTTTCATCGATGACATTCTAATCTATTCTCCAAACAAGGAAAAATATGCTAAACATCTCAGTATTGTTCTTCAGACCTTGAGAGGGAAACAACTTTACGCGAAACCGGAAAAGTGTGAATTTTGGTTAGACCAAGTTCAGTTCTTAGGTAATGTTATATCGCGTGAAGGAATCGTCGTAGACCCGTCGAGAGTTGAAGTTGTTTTAGAATGGGAAAGACCAAAGACAGCAACAGAGATCCGTAGTTTCGTGGATTTAGCTGGATACTACAGGAGATTCATTGAAGGATTTTCCAATATAGTAGGACCCCTTACCCGGTTAACTCGGAAGGATCAAGCGTTTACATGGACGGAAGCATGTGAAGGAAGTTTCCAAGAGCTAAAGAGGAGGTTGACTACTTCACCGGTGTTGATACTTCCTGATCCTAAGGAACCTTTTGAGGTTTATTGTGATGCTTCACACCAGGGGTTAGGCTGCATGCTGATGCAAAATCGGAAGGTTGTCGCTTATGCTTCAAGACAGTTGAAGATTCATGAAAAGAATTACCCTACGCATGACTTGGAGTTAGCAGCAGTGGTCTTTGCTATGAAAATATGGAGGCATTATTTGTATGGAGCTACATTCAATATCTCCAGTGATCACAAGAGTTTGAAGTATTTATTCGACCAGAAAGAACTTAACATGCGGTAGAGACATTAGTTGGAATTTTTGAAGGATTATGATTTCCAACTTCAGTATCACCCTGGGAAAGTAAATGTGGTAGCAGATGCCCTGAGTAGAAAGTTAATACATGCGTCAGTGATGATGGTTAGAGAGCAGGAATCGTTGGAACAATTTCGGGATCTGAGCTTGACAGTTAAGATGTTTCCAGGAAGCTTTTCTTTAGGTAGGATCACCGTTTCGAATGGATTGAAGGACCAAATAAAAGAGAAACAAAGAAGTGATCAGTACCTGCAGGAGGAAAGATACTTAGTGCGACAGGGTGCACTGTCAGAATTCAGAGAAGGAACAGATGGAATCTTGAGATTCGGTGAGAGGATTTGTGTACCAGATGATGCCGAACTTAGAAAGCTGATCCTAGAAGAGGCTCGCAAGAGTAAGTTAAGTCTACACCCAGGAGCCACAAAGATGTATCAAGATCTAAAGAGATTGTATTGGTGGTATGGAATGAAGAGAGACGTAATGGAATACGTTGCTTCGTGTTTGGTATGTCAGAAGGCTAAGATTGAACACCAAAAGCCAGCAGGAATGCTACAATATTTGGACATTCCAAAATGGAAATGGGATGGAAATTTGATGGACATTGTAACAAGTTTACCAAGGAATCGAAAAGGACATGAGGCTATTTGGGTAATAGTGGATCGACTGACCAAGTCAACTCACTTTTTACCTATCAACATGAAGTATCCGATAGAAAGATTAACTCAGTTATACATTGATGAAATCGTCATATTGCATTAAATACCTTCAAGTATCATTTCGGACCGTGATCTGAGGTCTACGTCAAAGTTCTGGCAAGGACTGCAAGAGTCACTTGGAACGAAACTCGGATTGAGTTCTGCGTATCATCCACAAACCGATGGACAGTCAGAGAGGACAATCCAATCACTGGAAGACCTGTTGAGGGCATGTGTGTTGGAAAACACTGGGAATTGGGATGAATTCCTACCACTGATAGAGTTCACCTATAACAACAGCTTTCATTCAAGCATAGGAATGGCACCCTATGAAGCCTTATATGGTCGATGGTATAGAACACCTCTATGTTGGTACCAAGATGGTGAAAGTTTGCTGCTGGGACCAAAAATCGTGCAACAGACAACAGAAAAGGTGAAAATGATTCAGGAGAAAATGCGGACAACTGAAAGTCGACAGAAGAGTTATGCTGACAAGAGACAACGACCTCTTGAGTTTGAGGAAGGCGAGCATGTGTTTTCTAGAGTCACGCCTATGATTGGGATTGGCAGAGTACTTAAATCCAGAAAGCTCACTCCCAAATTCATTGGACCCTACCAAATTCTTCGTTGTGTAGGTCCAGTAGCTTACAAAATTTCTTTGCCACCTTTTCTTTCCAATATCCACGATGTTTTCCATGTTTCACAATTGAGGAATTATGTTCATGAACCATCTCATATAATTGAGCCCGATAATGTACAATTAAAAGATAACTTGTCTTTTGAGACTCCACCTGTACGAAACACGGACAAGATGACGAAGCAGCTCAGAGGTAAACAAATTCCTTTAGTCAAAGTCATCTGGAACGATACAACCGAAGAAGCTACATCGGAAGTCGAGGACAAAATGAAGTTACAATATCCTGAACTATTTCCAGGTGCATAATTTCGAGGAAGAAATTCTTTTTAGAGGGGTAGTATTGTAACGCCCCGATTTGTGTCTTTCTTTATCAATAGATACATAATTTTATGTGTTTATTTTTATTAAAATCCAGAGAATGATTTTAAATAGATTAAAATCATTTTATTATGTTATCCTACCGTAACAGGCTAATTACAATTAAATGATGTCATAGGATATAGGCTAAATTACTCTTTTGGTCCCTTATTTGTTGGTTAAAGTTTCGGTTGAAAACTCAGACGGAAGCCGGTCTGTGTTTTCACTGACAGTAAAAGTTTAATGAGTAAAAAACCTAATTTTGACCTGTGAACGAAACGGTTAGCATTTTTATCATGTTTCCTTCAACTTAGATTATTTTGAAAATTTACGTTCGAAAATATAATATAATATTTTATTCGGGTGAAAACGTCGAAAACTACGATCAGAAGTGCAACAGGATACGAAATGGAGCAGATTAGGGAGCACAAAAGGAGTGAAGTGACATGAGGGGATGTGATTGACAAGGGTTATGACACACTCAAAAAGTATCATCATTACACTTTTTCAATTTATATCATATTCTAATCAAAAACCTATTTTTCTTCACTTTTTCCAACCAAACTACTCCTTAACTCCAAACTTTCTCTCCAAGCTCACTCTTCCTCCCTCTTCATGCCACTCTCCCTCCCTCACTCTATAAATACCTACTTCATTTCATCTCATCCATTTTCTTCTTCTTCTCCATTCTTACTTCAAGTTTCTAACACTTAAAGCTTCCATTTTTATTCATTTTCAAGCTTCAAGCTTTCACAAGTTTTCTTCCTAGCTTCAAGGGTAACTCTCCCATGCTCTTCTTTTTCAAATCTTGCTTTTATTTCATGACTTTACTTAATGTTTTCTTAAAATCTTCTTAAAGCTCTTTTAACTTCTAAAATCTCTAGAAAATTATAGAAAAATCTGTTTGACTTGAAACCAATTTCTATGAACTCCTAAAGATCTATACTCTCATAATATAAGAGCTTGCATCAAACAAAAATTTCTAGCCTATTTATCCAAGGATGGCTGAACCTAGTAGGTTTTGGACCTAGAATGTTTTGTTTCAACTTTTCAAATATGATCATGGATTTGAGCTTCTTAGTACCTTTTAATGCTAAATCTAAGAGCTTGAAAAGTTAGAAAATTTCTAGCCTATTTTTAAGGAAAAGGCCGAAACCTTAAGCTAGTGACTTAGAAAAGTTTTGTTCAATCTTTGAAAAATGATCATTGATTATGAATCTCTAACACTTAAGGATCATTAATCCATGAGTGGTATGATTTTTGAAAATCTCAAACCCTAATATTTTGAGAAGGCCGAACCTAGACCTTGAGAGTCTAGTGTTCTTGGTTGATTTTTAACTTGTGGTATTGTGTTGGTATCTTTAGACTTTCATAGCGAAGTAAGCGAGGACGTTCGTGGATCGTTACTTCAAAAACCAAGCACATTTACCTTCACCAAAGGTAAGAGGGGACAGCCTGAGGGATACTCAATAACTGTGTGCATGTGTTTATATGAACTGCCGATTTACTGGAATTCTGTTAGAACGTTTGAATCAATGTTTGAATGACTGGTATATTTGGACTGTTGTGGTAATTGTCTGGTAGTTGTTTTATTACTTGATTATTTACTGGATTAAAGTGTTATGAAACATGTATGACATGAACTGTTATACTGTCGACTGTTATTATATTGATACCTGAGAAGCCTGACATTTGTTGGTGCTCAAATAATAAGATTAAAAGCCTTGATAAGCTTTAAGAAAATTAAAAAAAAAAACAAAGATGTTTTGGTGATTTCTTTGATTAAAGAATGGGGTTTGGAAAGGAAGAATTCACATAAGGTCATTATTTTTGAAAGATGAGAATTTTTAGAACACTTGTTACAAATATTTTCAAGATAAAAAGGAAATCATTTCCTTATGAATAAAGATTTTCGCATCCATTTAGAAAATATATGTTTTATGGAGGAAAAAGCCTTTGGTAAATATTTGACATTATTTAGAAATGAATTTAAGGAAAGGATTTCAAGAGAAAATGGATTTCTCATAATATTTTACAAATGATTTTCCAAATGAAAAGATTTTATATAAAACTATTTTCGAAAATATTCCGGTAAATTGGATAAGTTACCGAGCATTTTATTTTATATTTGTGTTTCACTGAACGAAAAGTAAAAAACATATTAAAAGTGGATCTAGTTCGCGAGACGTCGCTTCTAGTGTCTTATAATTACACGTAGATCTTTGATTCGTGTCCCGATGTTATGGACTGGATGTCCTACTCACAAGGTGACACAACGATGTTAAAGATGAATGATGTTTTCTATGACCACAAGCCCAAGACTGGTGCATCGGTCTAAGGCATTGTGATTGAGCACTCGGACTACGTGTCATGTGTTGATGTTGGATAATTTCAAATAATTAAATTTATGAATAGTCGTTAGCTTTTAAGCTTCGACGGCGAAAGAGAATGATCACAAAGAAAAGCTGTGTAAACAAAGGTTTTCTCATGCATTACTCCATTTGGAAAACGTGCCTGTTATTCCGAATGGCCTGATAAATGAGGCATTCAAGACGATTTTATTCCAAATGACCTGATAAATGAGGCATTCAAGACAATGTTTATTCCGAATGCCTTGGTGCACGAGGTGTCCGACACGATGTGCCCGTGTGGCAATTGAGCCTGATCAACTCCTTATTATTCAACGATGAAAAGGTGATGACATCTCATGAGATTAAGATAGAACCTGAATATTGAAGTGTCATGCATGCTTTTATAAAAGCTGTATGTGCAGGCATGAGACCCCTTGATATTATACGTGTTTATTTCTGATAAATTATCTGGAAAATGTTTAATATGCTTATATGATGCATGTATCATGCATATGGTTATTGTGATCTTCCATATATTGGTATCTCACTCTTGCATATTCTTTTGTTGTTTGCTCCCCTATATGGACTTGTTATATATATGACTTTAGATGGATCCTAATATCCCCCTGGCACCAGCGGGAGTGCGGACCCTAACTTTTGAGAATGCTCATCTTACAGCTGTGTGGGTAATTCATCCGGGATCCCACTTCGCTACTTATACCGGACCGGTGACTTCTCTTGAGGGACCAGCAGAAGGTGGACCACAGCGTAGAGTAGAGACAGTGGAGTCGGTGAGGATTTCGCTACCACTTATCTGGTACTATCTCCAGCGTTTGGCCGATCGAGGGTTGTTGCATGAGCATCCACCTCTTGGGGTGCCCTTACCCGGTGTCCTTCCTGCATCCCCACCGGAGGAGGATCCGTAGGAGTTCTTTGAGGACGACGAGGAGCTGGAGTATATGGTAGCTGATGATGATGAGCCGGAGCATGCTGTACCAGATGACGAAGATGATGAACCGAACTACGTGGTACTCGATGACGATGAAGATTTTGACTCCCCTGATGAGGGAGTAGACGTCATTGATCCTGAGCCTACTTCGTCTTCTGGGAGTAGGGGTATTGTTTCTGGCCTCCCTAATGGCTACTTATAGATTGACCAGGTGTAGGTGTATTTTGGGTTAGTGTATCCTTGTCCGGCTTATTTCTGGCTTCTGATGTCCGGCTTATTTCTGGCTTCTGAGAGCCAAGGTGTTTGGAAATGTGGTTCCGGACCTTTTTGATTTTGTTAATACTATGTTCCTCACTACCTTTCCTAATTCTACTAATGGCTTGTTCCTTTGAAGGCCTTATGATTATGTTGTAACCGAGTACTTATGCTACTATTATTAATGTTTACATATATGTGTGTTTTCGTTATTCATGTTCTGAGTATTCATCCATCTTGGAAAAAAAAATCATCACTATTTGAGTATACTTATTTAATAAGAAATTATTATTTTCCGAAAGTAACCAACAATTTAATAAATTTTGTTTCCGCAATGGGTAACCATGTGATGCCAAGTTTAGGGTGTTACAAATGTGGCATTTGATCCACTTTTACCAACAACTTCAAGTTGTTTTGATGAGTCACCCTCCTTCTTGGAATGATCCTTCCAAGATGAGTTGTTGTTGTTGAAGAAGGGTTTCTTGAAGGACTTCTTTCTCTTGACTTGAGTTTCAACCTTGATTGCATGGTGCACCAAGTCCTCTAACTCAACATAGTTGTAAAGCTCTACCACATCTTGGATTTCTTGGTCGAGTACTCCCAAGAACCTGGACATAGTTGCCTCTCTATCTTCTTCATTGTTTGCTCTAATCAATATAGCCTCCAACTCTTTGTAATATTCTTCTACACTTATACTTCCTTGTCTCAACCTTTGAAGCCTATGGTTTAGGTCTCTAGTGTAGCTTGAAGGCACATATCTTTTTCTCAAAACCCTCTTCATTTCTCTCCAAGTACAAATTGGTTCCTCATCATACCTTCTTCTTTTTTTACACAATTGATCCCACCAAATTAAAGCATAGTCATGAAATTCTAGACTAGCTACTTTTACTTTCTTTTCTTCACTATAGTTGTAGCAAAAGAATATATGTTCTAATTTGGTCTCCCATTCCAAGTAAACATCGGGATCGCTCTTCCCATGGAAGTTAGGGATCTTCACCTTCACATTATGCAACTTATCATCCTTCTCATTCCTTCTTCCTCTATGCTCATGTCTATGTCTCCATCTATCAAATCTAGGTCTATCCTCATGGTTGTCTTCGGAATTTGATGAACCTTTATGGGAGTTGGCATGCCTTAATCCTTCTTTGTTCTCAATTATTTCTAATCTTTCAAACACTCTTTCTATGTTACTTGTCATTCTATCCAACTTCCTATTCAAGTTCCTTGTTCTTGGTGATGATGTAGGAGAATATTCAATGTCTTCTTCATGTAGTGAAGCCATGATGCACTTACAATTTGTGAAATTACATAAAAATTCCAGCGAATTGAAAAGTACACAAATCAAATGAAGATTACATCAATAAGAACAATTACACCACCAAAAATCAAAAGAATTAAGTACAATCCAACAATGAACAAATGCACTTAAAGAACAAGTGAAAGAAAAGAATTACAAGTCAAAAATGAATATTATAAGGACCTCACCACTCACTCACCATTCACTCAAAGATTGGCACTCGTGTATATCACACAGTGTAGACTTTTTCAAGATGATTTCTCTCTTGCCTCTTTCCACTCGAGAGTTTCCTCCTCAAGGGATCTACAAGTTGAAACGATATCTCAACAATTAGTCTCCATTAAACAAAAGACAAATCAATCAATTCAAAGAGGACAATAATTTTGAAAACAACTAATACAAAACTAATTAAGTTTACAAGACAAGCAAGAAAAGTTCAAAAAGAATTGCACACTAAAATTGATCTGAAGAAGACAAGTTGAAAGAGTTCAACAAGATGTAATTCAAATTTAATCAAAGTGTTGGTGAACAATTAATGATCAATGTGAAATGTTGTAACAACCCGATTTTTGGATACGCTGTATTAACGGTAAAGATATATTTATTTATATTTTTATCTGAGACCTAGGAAATAATTTTGGAAGAAACAAAATCATATCTAGAACCTACTCTAATGCAGGAAGCTTTGGTTAAAATTTGGGTTTAAAACTCAGACGGAAACCAGTTTGCGTTTTTAACTGACACTATAATTTTATACCGGCAGAAAACCCTAATTTGACCCGAAACTGAAATTTGTCGATTTTTTTATATCTTGTCCATGAGGAATTCTATTTTCCAAATTTCTGATCAGAAATAAAATATTATGTTTATTCGGACGAATTTTGGTAAAAGTTCAGACGGAAAACAGTCGGTGTTTTCATTGGCAGTAAGATTTTAATGATCAGAAAACCTAATTTTGACTCGTGAACGAAATGATTTATGTTTAAATCATATTTCCAATGATTTTGGTTGTTTTGAAAATTTTCAACTGAAAACGAAATATTATGCTTTTATTTGGGCGTAAAACCCTAATCGGGAAACCAACGAAGTCGAGAAGGGAGGTGCAGAGACAACACCAGACATCGGAGGAGCTGAGTCATGGGGTGAGTCACCATCATGATTCACCAAGCATTTATGAAGCATTAAATGTAAATTTAGGTGAAATGACCAAAAAGCCCTTAATCTTAACCTAACCGAAGTTTAGTTAATTTCTAACCATGGTTAAGTAACCATGGCTAATTCTTGTGGCCAAGAATCAGTCACACCCTTCCAAAAATGTGAGCCACATGTTTATTAACCATAGTTAGCAAAGTAACCCTAGTTAAGTTAATTATTAACCATAGTTAACTATTATATTATTTAATATTCACAAAACCCATTAATTCAATTCCTTAAAACTAAAAAAAGCGTAAGATCTAACCTATAAATACACCAAGGATGCAGTCCCCTCCTCATTTTCACTCTTCATCTCTTTCATTTCTTTTCTTCACAAAAAACACACAAAACTCCATTTTCTTCTTCAAAAGTTTCAAGTGCTTCCATTGAAGAACTTGCCAAGATCATCATCATTTCTTCATTTGCTTCACACACTTGAGGTAACATGATCATCCATGATCATCTCCTCTCTTCTTGAATTCATTTTCTTCCTATTTCATGAGTTTTTCATTTCTAGATTTAGAACTTTAAATAATTCTATAAAATTATAGAAAAATCATAAAAATGTGAAATCAATTTCTATGATCTAGATATGATCTCTAATTCTTCAAACAAAAAAGATATGATCTCTACTATCATTATCCAAGAGCATGCAATCAAAAACATTTTCCTTCCCTATGTTCTATTGATGACCGAAACCCTCTCAAAAATGAGTTTGATGCTTTTGTTCAATTTTTAAAGTCTAATACTTGATTAAAGCTCAGTAGTACTTGTATGATTTAAATCCAAGAGCTTAAGTCCAACTAAATTTTCTAACCTATTTTTGTATTTAAGGATGAAACCCTACACTAAGTGCTTGGATGATTGTTATTCTATATTTTCAACTTATAACAATTTATCCTAGCTATCTAAGACCTAAGTAGTTAGTATCCAAAAGATTAGAATGAGAAAATGATCCTAGCCCTAATTTGAATTGAATGGCCGAGTCTAGCGTAAAGTGGGTATAGTTGGGTTTGTTTGATTAATTATAGTTATGTTGTTTGGTTCAAGGTGAAATTGTTAAGCTGTGGTGTGATAGGGAGGAACGTCGAGTTCGGGATTGCAGTGCTAACTCAGGTGGGGGAAAGAATCATTCTACCTTCGTAATCGATAAGTAGTATATTCTATAATAATTGTGTAGGGCGACCTAAACCCTACTAGTAGTCGAGTAATCGACAAGACCAAAATCACATTGGAAACCTTTTCTGTAAAACCAATGGTGATTCGGGGATTGTAGGTTTATTGACATTAGGTTGATTTTAAGTATTTGATGATGTCTGAGTTTATGTTGTTGAATTTACTGTGATACACTGGTTGAGGTATACCACTGCATGTGACGTATTATTTTTGGTGTTTGAATATTTTCTGATATTGTATTATGCATGATCTACCTGGTTTTAATACTTGTGCTTAGTAGATTTAAGCAAAGATATATGTGGTTTGGAAGATATTTGTTTGGGTGTGGGGATAATGATGACTTAGAGGTGCCTAACCTAATTAAATGATATTTTATTACCATGAGATCAATGACGTGAGATAACTTGATATAAGTGTTGAGATGGTGATCAGAAGTTAAGGCAGGTGCGCATAGAGGTGTGTGGACGGATACTTTTGTATGGTGCAGCTATTCCTAACGGGAATGTGGGGGATAATATCATTCTTTGAGTGATCATCCTAACGGGAATGAGGTGTGCACCGATGCAAATGTATACGGACACTTTGCTTGGACGATTGACGGATAACCCTAATCAGATGAGGGATGGTGACAGGTTTAGAGAAGGTCAAGTCAGCTTAAAGGTTTAGATTGTATGAGATTGAGGTAGAGGATGATACATTAATTTGAGGATGATTTGTTAGTTATGTATGTTGATTGTCTGTGACATTTATTGTATGATATGCTATGACTCTTTTCCGCTTTTGATGATAGAAATGTTTCTTATCCCATATATCTTTCTGTGTGTTGTATTTTATCTTTTATGGGATCGTATGAGAAGACCCTGTGGCTGAGCTTGATGCTGAAGCGTTGAATGCAACTCAGTATGAACCGGATGTGAGAGGATGAGATGTGGTTTTCAGCAATGTAGTTTAGTGTCTAGGGCCAGTGAGTCTTATAAGACGTTTTGTTTTCCGCTATTAATAGTTGTTTTAAGATGCGTGTTAGGGATCCTACTGACGGGATACCCTAGACAATGTTTTAAATACTCTAATGCATGAACCTATGGTATGTATGTTGTATATATGGTGTGTTTTCTTTGAAATTTTCTTTCGCTGTGTGTTTATAAATTAAGTTTTAATTTTTACGTGTTTCGGAATACACGCTTAACGTTAAGAAAGCGATTAAATAATTAAGTAATAAGGTTTTAAGTTAATGACACAAAGGGGCACAACGAGGTGTCTCAAATGTGCTACGCAAATTTGTGAAGGATCAATACCAATACAAGCATGTGAAATGGTGGCAAGTCTTTTACCTTTGCTGGAATTTTTCAGAATTTGCACTTTTACCCCAAAACTTTGCATATTTACGGTTTTGGCCCACTTTTTCTTTTTACACCATTTTTTTAATTTTTTTTTAAAATTTCAGAAACTTGACTGTTGATAATTACAATTTCACAGCAATTACACTTAATTTTCGAAATTACAAAAAGATCCTTCAAGCATGAACAAATTTGAACAATATTTGGTGTAATACTTGGAAATATGAACAATTCAAGTAGTGTAGAATAATTTCCAAGCAGTGAAGCACAAATCAAGTAATTAGAGACCTAGATCTTTCATTCAAGTGGTTGATAAACACATCATTTCCACAAATTGAATTTCATGAAGATCTATTAGGTTCTAAAATTTGAAATCATTGAAGCAATTTTGATTAAAATTTGAATCAATCTTACTATTGTGATTTGAAATTTGAATTTGATTTTTGCAATTGTTCAAATTCACAAAGTAAGGCAAATAGATCTATGCTTGAATTTTCAAGAAGCAACCAAAATCACATGTGATGGAAGAGCACATGCAAGAATTGGAGCCTAAAATTGAAAGTGAAAATGTGGAGGGAAAAAAAAATTCACCAAAAATTCAAGCAAGATCAATTCAAACACATTTCAAATTCTAGATCCATGACTATAATTGGATTCAAATTACTTTTCATCATCCAATTCTTGTGGTAAATGGCGCCACTAGCATGTGAAATTTTCAACATGAATTTGGCTCCAATTCAAAGATCATCATAGAATTTGAAAAAAATTTGATCAAAAATTCAAAACAATTGAAGTTCAAAGATCTAGCTCTAGATACCACATGATGTGAACTGAGACACCCCGTTGTGCCCCTTTGTGTCATTTAGTTTAAAACCTCATTATTTAATTACTTAATCGCACGCTTAACGTGAAAATTACGTAAAAATTGAAACTTCATTTCTTAAGCAAATAGATTCATATAGAACAGAATATGCAAACATAAATATATTACACATACTTAAAGCATCAGAGTTATCCAAACACTGTTTTAGGGCATCCCATCAATAGGATCCCGAACTGGTGCATAGTTATACAAAACATAAGCCGAAAGATAAAGCTTCATGACACAGACGCACTGGCCATAACTAACTAGACCCTAATCACCATGGGTCACAGCTCGTCCTCCGGCATCCTATTCGTAGGGAGTTCCATCCAACTCCTCCTGGTTACGTTCATCCACAGGGACTTCTCGTACGGTTCCACAAGGAGACAAAATACAACATATAGAAATATACAGGGGATAAGAAACAGTTCTATCATCAAAAGCGGAAAAGAGTCATAGTAAACTATACAGTAATTATCACAGACACAACATCAGTCAAGTCATCCATCTTCCATAAAATTCTTATATCCATCCTACCCTCACTCCTGCAACTAAAACCCGATCATCGAAAATGGCTATGGTTTCCCTATCATAGTTATGGTTATCGGTCAGTCGTCCAAGCGACACGTCCCATTCCCGGTGCACATCCTTAGTCATGGTGAGAATGCTCATGCAAAGCAATGACACTATAGCTGCACATTAAACCCGGTGCACACCCCGGATCGTGGGTGCTCATGCAAAGCAATGATAATATAGCTGCACGATTATCCCGGTGCACACCTTCACCATGGTAAGAACGCTCACGCAAAGCGTGACACTACAGCTGCACGATGATCCTGGTGCACACCTCGTCCACTCCCAGAGGTGCTCATGCAAAGCAATGACACTCGTAGCTGCACAAGTTAAGTTTACCCTTTGGACGGTCCCACAAGGACTTCGGGTCTTGTATGTGTCCCACATACGGTTATAGAAACAACACAACTTATGAACCTTGCAGACTCATATGCTCATAACCTAGTGCCTTAACCTCTCATCAAGACCTCAACACATGCTCTATGTCACAACACCTCTTTAACATATTTCATGTAGGTTAGGCACCTCTAAAAAAATCATCATGATCCTTACGCCCAAAACAACTCATCTCTTAGACCACATATATATTTTCGCTTAATCCCCTAAGCATAAAGTAAATACCACACAGATCATGCTTAACATCAAGTCAATCAAAAAATATTTCAGAACATCAACATAGCACTAAATCAGTTCAATAAAGGTAATAAAACTCAAATCAACCATCAACAGTATAAACATCAACCTAATATCGATCAACCTACAATCCCCGAATCACCATGGATGTTTTATAAAAGCAATTTAAAGCGATTCTGGTCTTATCGATTATTCGACTTCTAGTAGGGTTTAGGTCGCCCTACATAATTACTACATAATATACTACTTATCGATTCCGACGATAGGTTGATTATTTCCCCCACCTGGGTTATCACCGAACTCCCGAACTCGAAGCTCCTCGTCGTCACACCACAAAGTATTAACTCCACCTTCTATGAAGGTAAGGAGATTAGATACTCGAAGAGGTATACCACAAACGTCCTCGTTTCCTCCGAGATGGAAGTCTAAGGTTACAAAACATGAAATCATGAGTTAAAACTCAATCAAAGAACACTAACCACAAGGTATAGGTTCTGGTTCATACAATAAACTAGGATTAGGGGTTTCCGAAAATTATGCGACTCTTGGATTTATGATCCTTAAGTTCTAGAAGTTTCCAAAACACATGCAACTTAGGGATTTATGATCCTTAAGTGCTAGGAGTTTAAAACAAGATTACTTTAAACAAAGTTGAACAAAAATCCCACCAAGTTACACTTGATGGAGGTTCGGCCTTGACCAATAAGATAGGCTAGGAACATTTAAACTTTCCAATCTCTTTGGTTTAGCATCCATTAATAGTAAGGAGCTCAAAACCATGATCACTTTGGAAAATGAAAACGAAACACCCTAGGTCCATAACCTTTAAGATTCGGCCATCCTTGGGTTTTCATGATAGAAATCTTTAAATTTTCCAATCTCTCAGACCTTTTAGCATCCAATAACTTATGGAGCTCAAGTCTATGATCATCTTGGAAGCAACATAGGACTTTAAATAACAAAGCTCATAAGCACATAAAGTAAGAACAACATAAGCTTGTAAGTAATTAAAGCATAATGACATAAGTAAATGAATCATAAATGACATAAACATAAATGACATAAAAGTAAATGACATAATGTAAATGACATAAAGTAAATGGCATAAATATAAATGACATAAAATAAAAGACATGAATATAAAGAACATGGAAGTAAATGACATGAACAGAAACATAATGACATAAAAATAAATAAGCACAAGTAAGGAAAGCCATAAAGAAAGCACAATAAATAAATGAAGCAAGAATAAAGTAAAGCATCACAATGTATTAGGGTTCTAAGTTCATGATCACACTTGGATAAGTTGAAACATAGTATCCTAGGCCACTAATACATAGTTTTGGCCATCATGGGAAAACAAGCTATCAAAACCTTCCAAGATTTATGGATTCAATGATCAAGGAACACTTAAAAAAACTAACACATGATCATGTAAAAGAAGTTGAAACAAAACACTCCCTAGGCCATCATGAGTAGATTCGGCCTCCTCAAGAAATAGAGGATGGAGATTTTTGATTTATACAACCTCTTAGTATGTTAAACTACAAGTAAATACAAGACCATAGAAATTGGTTCCAACTTAAAAGGAGTTTTCTACCATTTTTGAGAGATTTTTGAAGATAAAAGCTCATATATGACATAAAGAAGAAACTTTAGAAAAAGATGAATTTTTTAAATAAAAGAATACATGAGAGTATTACCCTAAGCAATAGGAACAACTTTGGTGAAGAACACTTAGTGAAAAGAAGAAGAAAGACTAGAGCTTTGGAAGCTTGAAGTTAAGAAAAATATGAAAGCTTAAGAGTTTTAATGGAGTAGAAGGAAGGAAAGTGATGAAGTGAGGATGAAGAGTGGTATTTATAGAGGAAGGTGGAGGGGTGCACGGCCTAGAGGAGAGGGAGCAAGGCTTGGAGAGGAAGTTTTGGTTTAGGGCATTGTTTGGATCATTTAAGGAAGGTTTAATGGGTTTTTGGAATAAAATAGATTATAATTTGAAAAAGTAATCATGATCACTTTAAAGTGTGTCATAAGCATTTAATTAGGCATCCCATAAAGCCTTCTCTCATCCTTTAGGGTTCCTTTAACTGCTTGAATACGTAACCGGTTGCACATCCGATCGTATTTTCTGAAGGTTTCACCCGAATAAAATATTTTATTTTATTTTATTTTTGAACAAAAATTTTCAAAATAACCAAAGTTGAAGAAACATGATAAAAACACTAACCGTCTCGTTCACGGGTCAAAATTAGGTTTTTTGCTCAGTAAACTTATACTGGCAGTGAAAACGCAGACCGACTTTCGTCTGAATTTTCAACCGAAAATTTTACTGTGACTTCATATGATAAGGTGGATTAGGAATATGATTTTATTTTATTAAAACAAAATATTTTCTACTTTCATATTAAAATATAATTACTTATATTTTAATTGATTAAACAATATAATGAAAATCAGGCTGTTACATTACTACCCCTCTTAAAAGAAAATTTTGTCCTCGGAATTTACATACCTCAGAAAATATGTGGATATTGTTGTTGCATATCCGCCTCACGTTCCCAAGTTGCATCTCCAGTAGTCTCATCCCATATGACCTTAACCAAAGGAATCTGTCTACCACGAAGCTCCTTAATCCGTTTATCTGCGATCCTCACAGGTAAGGCCTCATGCTCTAGGTTCTCTCGCAGTTGTATCGACTCAGACTCAATCACATGAGATGGATTAGGATAGTACTTTCTCAACTGAGAAACATGAAAGACGTCATGAATGTTGGAAAGATTTGGTGGCAAGGCAATTTGGTAAGCTACTGGACCAATTCGTCGAAGAATCTGAAAAGGTCCCATGAAACGAGGAGTAAGTTTTCTAGATTTGATAGCTCTTCCAATTCCAGTTTTCCTAGTAACTCTCAAGAATACGTGATCACCTTCCTGGAATTCTAATGGTCTCCTCCTCTTGTCACTGTAGCTACTTTGCCTATCATGTGCTTCCTTCATCTTTTCCCTTATCTTCCTGACTTCTTCCGTAGTCTGTTGTACCACATCCGGACCCAAAACTTGGTTCTCACCAGTCTCATACCAACATAATGGGGTCCTACACTTTCTGCCGTACAGAGCCTCATACGGTGCCATTCCGATACTACTGTGGAAACTGTTGTTATAAGTAAATTCAATCAATGGTAAGAACTCATCCCAACTGCCAGTGTGTTCCAACACACAAGCTCTCAATAGATCCTCCAATGATTGAATTGTCCTCTCTGATTGCCCATCAGTTTGGGGATGATAGGCAGAACTCATTCTCAATTTCGTTCCCAAGGCATGTTGCAATTGTTTCCAAAATTGAGAGGTAAATCTACGATCTCGATCTGAGACAATGCTTGATGGCACGACATGCAATCTAACCACTTCATGATGTAAATGCGGGTTAACTTTTCTAATTTATCACCTTCTCTAATAGGTAAGAAGTGAGCACACTTCGTCAACCTATCAATGATAACCCAAATCGCATCATGCTTCTTAGGAGTTCGTGGTAATCCGGCCACAAAATCCATAGCTATACTATCCCATTTCCATTCTGGGATATCTAAAGATTGTAATAATCCGCTGGTTTCGATGTTCAATCTTCGCCTTTTGACACACCAAGCAAGATAAAACATACTCTGCTACTTCCTTCTTCATTCGGTCCACCAAAACATTTTCCTCAAATCTTGATACATCTTTGTGGATCCAGGATGAAAACTCAACTTACTCTTGTGTGCTTCTTCCAAAATCATCTTCCTAAGTTCTGCATCCTCTGGCACACATATCCTATCCTTAAACCTTAACACACCATCTGCTCCCCTAGTGAACTCAGAAACTTTACCCCCGTCTATCCCCTTACTAATCTCCCGAAGGTATAGATCCTGAACTTGCTTATCTTTAAGATCTTTCAAGAAATCACTACTAATAGTGACCATACTTAAGCAAACTTTATCTTTCCGTAATTCCATTCCTAAGCTCAGATCTCTGAATTGTTCAAGCAATTCTAACTCCTTAACCATCATTGCGGATACATGCAAGGACTTCCTACTTAAGGCATCTGCTACCACATTGGCCTTACCAGGGTGGTACAACAACTCAAAATCGTAATCTTTTATGATCTCCATCCACCTCTGTTGCCTCATGTTCAATTCCTTTTGATCGAATAGGTACTTCAGGATCTTATGGTCACTGAAAACATTAAACCTTGCTCCATACAAAAAGTGTCGCCATATCTTTAAAGCGAACACTATTGCTGCTAACTCCAAATCATGAGTCGGATAATTCCTCTCATGAATCCTCAATTGTCGGGAAGCATAAGCGACAACTCTTCCCTCTTGCATCAGAACACAACCTAAACCTTGGTATGACGCATCACAGTATATATCAAACTGTCCTAGAGGGTCTGGTAAGATCAACACAGGTGATGTAGTCAACCTTTCCTTCGACTTTTGAAAACTCTGCTCACACTTGCTCGTCCATACAAAAGTTGTATCCTTTCTCGTTAACTGCGTCATGGACAACGCAATCTTAGAGAATCCCTCTATGAACCTCCGATAATATCCAGCAAGTCCTAAGAAACTCCGTACTTCACTCACTGACTTAGGTCGTTCCCATTTAAGAACTGCCTCAACCTTAGCTGGATCTACGAATATTCCTTCTTTATTAATCACGTGCCCTAGGAATTGCACTTCTTCCAGCCAAAACTCACACTTGCAAAGTTTGGCATAAAGTTGCCTATCCTTTAAGACTCGCAATACCAAACTCAAATGTTCCTCATGCTCTTCCCACGTACGAGAATAGATAAGAATATCGTCGATAAACACAAAAACAAACTTATCGAGGAATGGTCTAAAAATTTGGTTCATGTAATCCATGAACACGGCTGGCGCATTAGTTACACCGAAAGGCATGACTAAATACTCATAGTGCCCTTACCTCGTCCTAAAAGCCGTCTTGGGTATATCTTCCTTCCTTACCCTGATCTGATGATACCCGGATCTTAAATCAATCTTCGAGAATATTGTTGCTCCCTTCAACTGATCCATCAGGTCATCGATCCGAGGCAACGGATACTTGTTCTTAATTGTCACCTTATTCAAATGTCTGTAATCTGTGCACAACCTCGCACTTCCATCCTTTTCCTTAACGAACAACACCGGTGCCCCCCAAGGCGAAACACTCGGTCTGATGAACTTTTTCCCCATCATATCGTCCAATTGTTCCTTCAACTCAGCCAACTCAACCGGTGACATCCGATAAGGTGCTATAGATATAGGCCCTATCCCTGGTACTAGGTCTATAGTGAATTCCACTTCTCTTTCCGGTGGCAAACCTGGAACGTCTGGAGGGAAAACTTCAGGAAACTCTCTCACGTTAGGTATAGAATCTATGTTGGGGATCTCATTAGCTTCCATTGCACAAAGCCTCACAAATTCCTGAGAGTTGTTACTCCTCAGAGGTACTCCTTCATTGGCAGACACTATACTAGAAGGTTCAAGAAATGATAAGGTCTTACTAGAACAATCTAGCATTACATGGTTAGCCGAAAGCCAATCCATGCCAAGGATAACATCTATCTGTTGCATAGGCAAACAGATGAGGTCTACAACAAAAGTTCGATCTTCAATCACTATAGGACACTTTAAGCAAACAAATATGGTAATCAAAGGATTACTAGTTGGAGTAGATACTGTAAGGGTATAAGGCAATTTGGAGACAGTTAAGTTCAAATGATCCTTACACTCATGCGAGATAAAAGAATGAGTAGCGCCTGAGTCAAACAATACGTTAGAGAGTCTACCAGCTATCAGACACATACCTTGTATGAGTTCAGCAGATTGGGAGGATTCAGCTCCCTTCATGGTAAACACCCTTCCAGTGGCTTATGGTCTAGTTGTTGGGACACCTCTTCCAGCTCCACCTCTATTATCTCCGTAACCTTTTCCCGTAGCTGCTAGTTGTTGCATAACCTTCTGTCTGCAATCTCGTGCCATGTGACCTGATTTCCCACAGTTGAAACAGTTGGGTCCACTTGAACAGTTGTTTGCATAATGTGGTCCCCCACATCTGAAGCAAACTACACTTTGCGATTGCTGACCGATTACAGTCGCCAGTGCCGGCCCTGTTTCCGCCTGGAGTCTAACATATGGTTTCTATCTCCACTGGGAACCACTTCCCCCGTGCCTCTGGAAACTTGATCGGTTAGGGCCTCCAATCCTCATTTGTTTCTGCTCATTAGCTATCCTCAGATCTATGCTTTCGATGGCACTGCATCTCTCGACTAGCTCTGGGAAGTACTGTATGTCAAGAGACACTACAGCCCTCTGCAGCTCATCTCTGAGCCCTTCCTCGAATCTTCTACATTGCCAGTCTTCATTCGGAAACCTCTGATAGTATTCTGAAAACTTGATCGGCGCCTCAAGCCTCGATGCATACTCACCAACAGACATATTGCCTTGCTTGAGATTTGTGAATTCCTTTTCCTTCTCGCGTCTAACTATACGCGGAAAATACTTCTCGAAGAAGCAATCAGCGAATAATTTCCAGGTAACTACACTACCTTCAGCCTCCAATAACCTTCTCTTGCTCTTCCACTGCAGTCTGCCCCTCGGTCAACATAAAGGCGGCATAAGTCACCTTTCTATCCTCTCGGCAAAGACATAGTATCGAATATCTTCTCAATCTCCCTGTATCCACCATTCTCGCCTTCTCTGGATCGTATTCTCCTCTCGAATTTAGGTGGCTTCCCATTCATAAAGGTTGCCAATCCAGCATCCTCAATCACTCGCGCTCTCTCTCGGTTCTTGATCTCTAGTCGCTCTTTGTTCATTTGCAGCATCTCAGCATTCTGTTGGGTTTGCAATAGCATGGCAGCAACTATTGTCTCCATGGTGTTGGGAGTCGAAGATGATCCTCCTCCAATGTCAGCATTGTCATTGACAGCTCCAATGACCCTTTCTGGAGTCCTTTCTCCACTGTTAGTTGGACGTCCTCTTCCACGTGCCATGATTCTGGTGAAAGAAATCATCCGCTCTAATTAGTATGACATATAATACTACATAAGCAAGTATATAAATACCATATGCCATACCAATATTAACTTTTGTATTAGGTTTGGACACTCTACCCCACTTCTAAACATAGTCTAAATCCGATGTGGATTCAACTAGACACGGCCAGTAACAACACCCTAACTTTTAGCAGTCCGATCGAGAATCAAATCGCTCCCGATACCAAATGAGACACCCCGTTGTGCCCCTTTGTGTCATTTAGTTTAAAACCTCATTATTTAATTACTTAATCGCACGCTTAACGTGAAAATTACGTAAAAATTGAAACTTAGTTTCTTAAGCAAATAGATTCATATAGAACAGAATATGCAAACATAAATATATTACACATACTTAAAGCATCAGAGTTATCCAAACACTGTTTTAGGGCATCCCATCAATAGGATCCCGAACTGGTGCATAGTTATACAAAACATAAGCCGAAAGATAAAGCTTCACGACACAGACGCACTGGCCATAACTAACTAGACCCTAATCACCATGGGTCACAGCTCGTCCCCCGGCATCCTATTCGTAGGGAGTTCCATCCAACTCCTCCTGGTTATGTTCATCCACAGGGTCTTCTCGTATGGTTCCACAAGGAGACATGATAAAAACACTAACCGTCTCGTTCACGGGTCAAAATTAGGTTTTCTGCTCAGTAAACTTATACTGGCAGTGAAAACGCAAACCGACTTTCGTCTGAATTATTTTCAACCGAAAATTTTACTGTGACTTCATATGATAAGGTGGATTAGGAATATGATTTTATTGTATTAAAACAAAATATTTTCTACTTTCATATTAAAATATAATTACTTATATTTTAATTGATTAAACAGCATAATGAAAATCAGGCTGTTACATGAACAAGGATTGTTCACTAAGCATTTTATGATCTTCTTTGATCTAATTGTTTCAAAATTAGAGTTCAAGCACAATTCAAGCACAATTGATATGAATCTTGTTCTTCAAGTGAAGAATCAAGAGAAATAAAAAGAAGTAGAAGAGAAGAACAATTAATATATGACTAGAAAGTAAATTGCAAGAATTAAAGTGCAAGAATTAAAGAACAAAAGTAGAAAATGGAATAGGAAGAAGATGAAGGGGAAGGCGCCACACTTGAATCATCTTTGAGAAGAAGATTGAATTGATAAGCCAAAGGAACTTGAATATGGAAATTCAAGATAAGAATCAATGGTTCAACTCATGAACCAAGAAGAGGAGAACTATCAACTCTCTCTAGAAATCTCAAGTGTGAGAAAACTCAACGGTATTCAAATTTGTAAAATGAATTACATGAAGCCTATTTATAGATGAACAAAAGTGCTCATCTTACTTAAGGTGCAAGCTAGCTTACTTAAGGTGCAAGCTAGCTCCTTTTTCCTCTACAACCCAAGTGTGGCCTTTGTTTTGGGCCTAATGTTTCCTACTCTTATGCCATGTTGTCCTAATGGCCCAATAGGCCCAAATCCTAAACTATTCCTAAGTGCTTTTTGAATAAGCACTTCTATTACATAAACTCTACTCTATACAAGGGTCATAATCCCTAGCTTTATTACATGAACTCTACTCTATACAAGGGTCCTAGGTCATATCCCTAACTAGGTGGTCAATGGCTCAATGCATAAGAGGTTCAAGATGAAGCTCTCTTTCATAAGGTTTCCTATGAGTCAAGAGATTGACCACCACCTTCTTGAGTGTGTCTTGGACTCTTCTAAACGTTGCCCTTGTCATGAGTCCGTGCAAGTCTTCAATGCTAGGTCCTTGGCTTTGTGTGACCATGCTTACATCATTAATGATCCATCTAACAATTTTTATAAATCCATTGAATCAAACAAAAAATGGAGGCGAATCATTTATTATCTATTCCAATTTTTTTTTCCATCTCATTTTACACTCATACGATATATTTGGGGCTTTTTTTTCTAAAGTGACCCACTTTTAGAAACTATATACCAAAATAACCTACTTTTGAAACAATTTACCAAACTAACCTACTTTTGAATAAAAAATAAGTTTTTTAGTGGCGCCAGTAACTGGCGCCATTGACTTGTAGACCTACTACGTGGCAGGTCATGATTGACCGAAAAATTTGCAAAAAAAAAAAATCTAAAAAAATAAAAAAAAAATTGGCAAAAAAAAGGTTAGCGCCATGTGGCGCACTCTGGTGGAGTGGAACCAGTTTGACTGGCGCCATTGACATGCAACGTGGTAGCTCCTGATTGGCCTGCCAGTTTTTTTTTAAATTTTTTTTAAAAAGGGTTTTTCTGGTTAAAAAAATTTTTAAAAAAAGAAAATTAATTATTAATTAATTAATATAGTTCTATTAATAAATTTTATCATTATATAATTATACTAATTAATAATAGTATACTAATTTTAAAATACAATTATACCAATTAAAAGGTTTTTGTGTTAAAAAATTAAAATAAAGAAAATAAAATTAGATAATTAATTAATTAATATAATTCTATTAACAAATTTTACCATTATATAATTATACTAATTAATAATATTAATAAATTAAGATATAATTATACTAATTCTATTAATATATATTAATATTAATATAATTAATACATAATTATGAATATTACAAATAAATATTAATGTTATTAATACATAATTATCAATATTATTAATACATAATTATGTTATGAAAACAATTAACATGACTTAACAAACTTTCTTAATAAGTTAGAAATTAGTTATTTTGTTTATAATTAAGTCCGGAGGTAGTAGTTATTAATATTAATTATATAATGATAAAATTTATTAATATAATTATATTAATTAATTAATAATCTAATTTTCTTTTCTTTTTTAAAATTTTTTAACCCCAAAAACCTTTTAATTGGTATAATTATATTTAAAAATTAGTATATTATTATTAATCAGTATAATTTTATAATGATAAAATTTAATTGGTATTAACTATAATTAATTATATTATTAGTATTATTAATTAGTATAATTATATAATGATAAAATTTATTAATAGAAGTATATTAATTAAATAATAATCTAATTTTATTTTCTTTATTTTAATTATTTTAACCCAAAAACCTTTTAATTGGTATAATTGTATTTTGAAATTTTTATATTATTATTAATTAGTATAATTATATAGATAAAATTTAATTGGTATTAATTAATTATTAATTATATCATTTGTATTATTAATTAGTATAATTATATAATGATAAAATTTATTAATAGAATTATATTAATTAATTAATAATCTAATTTTCTTTTATTTATTTTTATTTTTGTAACCCAAAAACCTCTTAATTGGTATAATTGTATTTTAAATTTTTTATATTATTATTAATTAGTATAATTATTTAGATAAAATATAATTGTTATTAATTAATTATTAATTGTTTTATTAGTATTATTAATTAGTATAATTATATAATAATAAAATTTATTAATAGAATTATATTAATTAATTAATAATCAAATTTTATTTTATTTATTTTAATTTTTTTAACCCAAAAACCTTTTAATTGGTATAATTGTGTTTTAAAATTGTAATATTATTATTAATTAGTATAATTATTAAATTTAATTGGTATTAATTATTATTAATTATATTATTAGTATTATTAATTATTATAATTATATAATGATAAAATTTATTAATAGAATTATATTAATTAAATAATAATCTAATTTTATTTTCTTTATTTTAATTTGTTTTAACCCAAAAACCTTTTAATTAGTATAATTGTATTTTAAAATTATTATATTACTATTAATTAGTATAATTATATAATGATTATATTTAAGTGGTATTAATTATTATTAATTGTATTATTAGTATTATTAATTATTAAAATTTTATAATGATAAAAATTATTAATATAATTATATTAATTAATTAATAATCTAATTTTATTTTCTTTATTTAATTTTTTTAACCCAAAAACCTTTTAATTGGAATAATTGTATTTTAAAATTAGTATATTATTATTAATTAGTATATTTATATAATGAAAAAATTTAATTGGTATTAATTAATTATTAATTTTAATTGGTATTAATTAATTATTAATTATATTATTAGTATTATCAATTAATATAATTATATAATGATAAAATTTATTGATAAAATTATATTAATCAATTAATAATTTAATTTTCTTTTTTGTAAAATTTTTGAAACCAGAAAAGCCTTTTTTTTAAAAAAAAATTTTCCAATAAAACTGACGGACCAATCAGGAGCTGCGACGTGGCAGGTCAATGTGGCCAGTTAAACTGGCGCCACTCCACCAGAGTGCACCACGTGGGGCAGACCTTTTTTTTTTGCCATTTTTTTTAAAACTTTTTTTTTCAATTTTTTCTGCCAATCGTGACCTGCCACGTGATAGGTCAACAAGTCAATGGCGCATGTCAAACCGGCACCACTAAAAAAATAATTTTTTATTTAAAAGTAGATTAGTTTGATAAATTGTTTCAAAAGTAAATTATTTTGATATATCATTTCTAAAAATGGATCACTTCAAAAAAAAAAAAAAAGCCTATATTTGGTGTGCTGTTAACATTCCTGCACTGCTTTATTTTATTTTACTTATAAGCACGTTCCTGCATTGTTTATTTATAAGCACGTTTTTCGCTGTAACGTCTGTATAGTCACGTTCCTGCACAGTTAACGTCTTTGAAAGCTGAAGCTAAAGCAGATGCTCTTCCCTGCACTGTGTATTCATCCCTGCACTATTCACGTTCTTGCATTTCATTCTTGAAGAATGGCACACATAATTTTACATATTTTAATTATTCATTTGACTACTTATAATAGAAATAAGTTATGACACTGATAAGGTGTTGGCATTAAGCATATTTAGAGTGTAAGTGAGAGTATCAAAATTCTAGAGAGAGAAAATATTTATAGAGAGAAAATATTTAGATTATAAAAATTGTTAAAATAAAATTTTAATGTATAATATATTTTTAAATGGATGGGTCGAATATCCATCCATATAAAAATATTAATAAATGAGTTGGATGATTTTTTATTAAATGGATCAGAGATGAATTAGATTTTTTTAATACATTTTTAATGGATCCAAATGGATTGGTGGATTGTTTTTAACCAATCCATTAAAATTCGAATCAAAATCCATCTGATCCATCCGTTTGCCACCCTTACTCGAAAGCCATTGATTTCGTTCTATCAACTCGATGAATTCACAAGGTTCTATTTGATAAAAACTATCGGATAACGGATAATTTTGCGGATAGCGGATAGTAGATAAGCTAGCTAATAGTGGATAGCGGATAAGCTGACGAATTGAATTTGAATTGTTTGATAAAACTAGTGCTTGTACTGGCTGATAAATGTAAAATGACATAAAATGATATGTTTGTTTATTTTTTAATATAAATTATATATAGATTATTTATTTTAAAATAACTATCACTTTTAACACTTTAATGTATTTTATATTTAACATTTCAAAAATTAAAATATTAATTTTTAATTTAATATTAATTTAGTTTAATTATTTTTAATAAATAAAAGTTAACAATAAAAATAAAATTATATATTGATATGATTTTTATATAAATTTATTTTTTATAGATTAAAATATATTTTCTATTTTTATCTTAAATATAAATCTAAATACGGAAATTAATTCTTATTTATATACAATATTAAATGTTTAATATTTTATTTTATTAAGTAATAATATGTTGATAATTTAATTAAGATAATATGGATAAAAAAAAATACACTATATATTTAAATGTGTCTAAAAAATGCTATACATTAACAAAAAAAATACAAAAATCAATTTTATCGAGATTATTTTTCCATTTCTCAAAGTCAAACGGACTTTTTCAAGGGAAAAAAAAACCTTCAAATAAAAAGCCAGCTGGACTAGCGATCGCACGCACCTGTCTCTCTCTCAAATGAATCTCAATTTCTGTGTCAACTTGCAGCAAGCACAAAAGCGATGTTTGTGATGTTGTCAAACAAAGGAGATTACCAAAAGGGGAATCATCCTCAATTATCAACGCTCGCAATACCAATAAATTAGGGGGCTATTCGATTTCATTCGATCCTCGCTTCTCTTCAGTTGTTGAGCCCACTACTTCTGTTTTTCAGCGTGCGCTTCACACACTTACCCTTCTCTCTCTTTCTCTTTGCCCAATCTGCATGCATTCTAATTCTATAGGCCAGATTCTGATACTGAATCATTCTGATTCCCTGTTTGTTTCCCGAGAAAATTTTCTTGTTAACTCCGATGATGGGTTGGATTCAACAACTCAAGTCCCTTGACTGGCACCATGAATCTTACCCTGCGTATCACGATTTTTCCCTTCTCCCATTTTTCGCTCTCTTATTTCCCACTGCTCGCTTCTTTCTCGACAGATTCCTTTTCGAGGTATCTCTTCTTCCCTCATTTTCATACATTCTTCGATATTTTTTCTTCCTTTTACGCATTTTCTCAGTGATTCAGTATTTCTTTGTAACTTGTGGTATGGTTGATCGGATTTTAAGAATTAAGTAAGCAAGAATTTTTTGTTTCCTTTGTATGCTAATTATTGAGTGACGATTAGATATAAACATTGCTTTAAACTTCAGAATTGATCTTCTAATGGTTAATTTGATAAGAGTGGGTAGAGACTAGAGAGCCTTTCCACCTTATCTATCATCTATTGCTTATAATCGAGCTATTCTTTGATAATATCGAGGAAAACTTTGACTTGGGGCTGCTCATATTGGACTCGGATCCATATTTTTGGGTCCAGAACACATTTAATTAGTGCCTTTGACTTTAAATTCTTACTCGAATGCCTTACATTGTTTAGCAGTTCCGTTTTATGTAACTATTGTGTCTTCTTTTCCCCCCAATTTTCCATAATTATCAGTGGGTAACTGGGTATTGGGTAACACGTAACTTTCTTGCAACAATTATGTTATCTATAATGTTACTATGTCTTCTGTGTCCTATGGTATATTGACTGACCTTTTTGTTAAATAGATTTTTTTAGGAATCTGGATGCTTCATTCTTTTGGTTTTTCTTAAGCATAGATGCCAGAACTAGCTTTAAGTCTTTCTGTGGTGCTAAGTGATTAAATCCCTACTGTATATAATCTTGATGATAATCTAAGCTTTTGTTCTTATTTTCTTTAGGCTCTTCACTTGCTAGAAATGATAAATTACAAGTTGCTTTTCAATTTTGAAGTCTTCATTTGCTTTCAAACCGTGATGAAGCCAAAAATACCCTTTGGCGGGATATGGTCATCCTCTACTTTTATAAATGACTCTGGACTTTTCTGGTTATATTTAGTCAATCTGATGTGAATGACATTTACAGAAAGTGGGCAGAAGATTGATTTTTGGAAAGGGAAATGAGATGCTGGACTTTCAGACAGATGACAGAAGAAAGAAGATTAAGAAATTTAAGGAATCAGCCTGGAAATGTGTTTATTTTCTATCAGCAGAGATTCTTGCTCTGTATGTAACTTATGATGAACCTTGGTTTACTAATACAAGAAATCTTTGGGTGGGGCCAGGGAGTCAGGTCTGGCCAGATCAAAAGATTAAGTAAGATTATTTATTTACATGCCTTATTATTGTTGTTATTCAGTGGCAATGTTTATTCGAATTTAGTAACCTTTTGTCCTTGCTATGAATTTTGTACTAAACTTAAGTTCGTTGATAGAGTAGTAACCTTTTAACTTTGCAGGTTGAAATTGAAGGCAGTCTATATGTATGCTGCTGGATTTTATTCATACTCCATTTTTGCTTTAATATTTTGGGAAACTAGGCGCTCTGACTTTGGGGTGTCTATGAGTCATCATGTTGCTACTGTCATTCTCATTGTGTTGTCTTACATTTTTAGGTATGTTTTCATTGATTTTTGTTTGTCTTGCATCCAAGCAGTTTTGTGAAGTGTAATGACTTTTTGGCAATAATATTTTGTAATTGTTTAATTTGTTTGAATTTACTTCATCTGAATCTCTTCATCGAAATAGTTAAATGTGTGAAGACTTTCTATCAAAAAGAAAACGCATTGTGCGAAGACTTTTGATTGTCTCATGCCCCTTTCATTTGACTACTGTCCTTGATAAGAACTGATATTAGAGTACAAAGCAGCAGGAAAACCTAGGAGCCAAGCTCCAATTACAGAGCTGGGAAACAGAAAATATAGAGGCAAAAGTAATAGTAGAAGAAGAAAGAAGAAAATCAGAGCCATAGTAGTCAATCCCTGATAGCGGTCAACCCCAAAATGCTATAGTGGGATGATATATATATATATATATATATATATATGTATGTTCTTAGATTTTGGGCTTGGGCCTAACTCAACTCCAAAAGCTAGCTTGTAAGGTAAGGATTGCCCAAGCTTTACAAGCACTACTTTGGCCATATCTCTAGGCGATGTGGGACTAAACACGCCTCTCACACTCAGCACAATGAAGGTGCTGGAGGTTGCAATGAAGACAACCCAAACTTGCCGCAATTAAGGCGGCTAGGGGCGAACCGCAATTAAGGCGACTTTCCAACCACAACCCCTCATGCCCAAGCCCAATGGGCTTGGAGCGTGGATGATGCGGGCAACCCGACAACGGATCTAGGATAGGCTCTGATACCATCTTAGATTTTGGGTTTGAGCCTAACTCAACCCCAAAAGCTAGCTTGTAAGGTGAGGATTACCCAAGCTTTATAAGCACTACTTTGGTCATATCTCTAGGCGATGTGGGACTCAACACACCCCTCACACTCAGCACAATGAAGGTGCTGGAGGTTGCAATGAAGGCAACCCAAACTTGCCGCAATTAAGGCGGCTAGGGGCGAACCGCAATTAAGGCGGCTTTCCAACATATGTATATATGTTGCATGCATATGGATGCAGAATTTCTTTGAGTAATGAATTTACACAGAAATTGCATACTAATCCTTGGTGGTGGGCAAGCATCCTGCCTTGGCGAGGCCCAGGTGGGGATGCATTCGGGTGTGGCAAGGCCAGGTGGGGCCGTAGTCAAATCGAAATATGGCGTTGACTGCTACTAGGCTGAAGGAATACCATGGCGGATCTCGCATTCTCAGGTAGCTCGATAGAGAAGCTTAATCACAACAACTATGATACCTGGAGCATCCGTATAAAGTATTATCTGCTCGGGCAAGACTTGTGGGGCATTGTTGGTGGTGCGGAAACGAACTCACCAACTGACGAGGAGGAGAAAAAGAAATGGAAGATTAAAACAGGGAAAGCAATGCGTGGAGGATGAGTTCCTGCAACGAATCAACTTAAATACAGCAAAAGAGGCTTGGGATACCTTGGCAACTATATTCACTAGGAAGACTGATGCGAAGCTACAATTTTTAGAGAATGAACTCATGTCTGTTCAACAAAGGGGACATGGCGGTGAGCCAATATTTTACAAAAGTAAAATCCACCTGCAATGAAATTGCAAAGCTGGACTCGGAAAGTGCAATCAACGACGCGAGGAAAAGAAGGACTATTATTCATGGATTAAATCCCAATACCATGGGATAATTACAACGACACAAGGATGGTCCAAGGAACCAACTTTGACGGAGTTAGAAAACCTTTCTATTGATCCATTGGGACGAGTCTTCACCTTGTACACCTATTTGCAGGAAATGTGTTATACTTTAGTAGGTCGTGGCACTAGCTCCCATGTTTCATTTTGGTTTAGAGCATTGAGCTCTTCTTCCATTGTCTCTCTCCATTCTTTTGACTGAGATTCTTCTTCGTGTGTACTTGGCTCCTTAATGCCATTGTCTTCTACTAAAGCTGCACTTTGATACCAATTGTTGAAAATAGGAGAAGAAAATTACTTTGTATATTTCTCTTGTTTTCTTTCTTAATTTCTTCGAACATGATCTTGCCATTTTATAGGCAAGTAATCCTTAAAAATAGAAAGAATTTACAACTCATATTTAACAAACTAAATTTAGTGAATGGTGGAAATAGATTGATGCCCACATGTGAATTGGTTTACAACTTCCTGCCAACGCTAATTTCTAAAATTGACATTGATTTTTAACACTTCCCCTCAACGACATTTTTCCTTAATGTGGATCTTGTAATCATGCCAAGTTGTCTTCTATATCCTTCAAAATTTGGACCACTGAGCCCTTTAGTGAATATATCTGCAACTTCACCTTCGGTGTTGATATACTTCACTTCGATATCGCCGCATAACACCTTTTCTTTGATAAAATGATAATGCATCTTCACTTATGGAGGGAAGGCAACTTGAGTCTATCTACATAATGCCAGCACAAGAGGCATACGTAGACAAGACAAGAAAAATGAGACGGTTGATTTGTGGCACGCAAGGCTTGGACATGTCAGCTATAATCGATTCAAGGCAATGATGAAGAATTCCATGTTAAGCGGTTTGCCGAACTTGGAGATGCAAGATAACATTAATTCTGCTGGATGTCAATATGCCAAAGCCCATGAGCTACCAAATGATGATTCAAGATATCGAGCCGAGATGCCATTGGAGCTAGTGCATTCAGGTAATTTTGGGCTAGTAAAACAACATTCAATAAGCAAAAACAGATACATGATCACATTTATCATCGATGATTTCTCAAGGTACGTGTGGGTAAACTTTATGAAGGAGAAACCAGAAGCTCTAATGAAGTTCAAGGAATTTAAAGAAAAAATAGAAAAGGAAGTTGGGTGCGAAATTCAGTGCTTGCGCACTGCAACGGGAGAGAATACACATCAAAGGAGTTCAATCAATATTTACAAAAGTATGGCATAAGACGACAATTAACCTGCCCGAATACTCCACAACAAAATGGAGTTGCAGAAAGGAAAAAACCGACATTTAGCAGAGACATGCAGAAGCATGTTACATGCTAAAAATGTTCCACCCCGATTCTGGGCGGAGTGCATGAAAACAACTGCTTATGTCACCAACAGGCTACCTCAAGCTAGGCTTGGGTTAATTTCACCATATGAGAAACTATGGTGCAAAAAGCCAACAGGAAGCTACTTCCGGGTATTTGGATGTGTTTGCTACGTGCTCGTCTAGGAGTTAGGAACGTAGCAAGTTTGACAATAAGGCAATCGGTTGTATATTTGTTGGCTATGATAGTCAACGAAAGGGGTGGAGATGTTGTGATCTAACAACGGGGACGATGTAATGTTTCCAGAAACGTGGTGTTTGATGAGGCATCATCGCAGGTCACATTGTTACCAGACTCTAAAGAGATCGAGGAGCAAGTGCAAAAGCAAATAGAAGTGCAACCAAGAGCAAAGGAAGTGTTGCCAACACAAGGAGTTGTTGATGGTGAATCGTCATTAGATCAAGATAGAACAAGATCGCCAGACAAGGATAAAAATCCATGCCAGACAAGGATAAAAATCCATGCCAAATCTCCGAAGGAAAATAGACCAAGTCAGGCAGAGGAGCTGGAGAAGGATGATTCTCATTTACTGCTAAGGAGGTCTACAAAGAATCGAAAGCCATATCCAAAATATGCCAATGTAGCTTTAGTAGAAGACGATGGCATAAAGGAGCCAAGTACATACGATGAAGCATCTCAGTCAAAAGAATGGAGAGAGGCAATGGAAGAAGAGATCAATGCTCTAAACCAAAATGAAACCTGGGAGTTAGTGCGACAACCTGCTAAAGTACAACCCATTTCCTGCAAATGGGTGTACAAGGTGAAGACTCGTCCCAATGGATCAGTAGAAAGGTATAAGGCTCTTTTAGTGGCATGGGGATTTTCACATAAATATCGGTTGGACTATGATGAGACATTTAGTCCAATAGCTAAAATCACCACGGTTCGTGCTTTGTTAGCACTTGCAACTAGTAAATGTTGGAGACTTTGGCAGATGGATGTTAAGAATGCATTTCTGCATGGTGAGCTAGATTGAGAAATATACATGGAACAGCCGAGGGGTTGCGAAAGCAAATCTCACACAAGGTATGTGTGCAAATTGAAGAAAGCATTATATGGGTTGAAGCAGGAACCAAGAGCATGGTATGGAAAAATTTCAGAATTCCTAGTACATAGTGGATTTTGGTGGCACCTGCAGACTCTAGCTTGTTTGTGAAAGAACGAGATGATAAGCTAGCTATAGTGCTAGTGTATATGGATGATCTCATTATCACTGGAAATGATGAAGATGAACTTCAGCGAATAAGAGGTAAACTGTCTATATGCTTTCAAACGAAGGAGCTTGGAGAATTAAAACATTTTTTAGGACTTGAGGTGGAGAGAACCAAGGATGGGTTACTTTTGTGCCAACAAAAGTATGCCCAGGATCTGTTGGAAAGGTTTGGAATGTTGGATTGCAAACCAACCTCAATCCAATGGAGATGAACACCAAATTATGTTCAGCCGAAGGAAAGGACTTAGAAGATGCCACAATACATAGGGAGCTAGTGGGTAGTCTAATCTACCTAACTCTGACTTGACCTGAAATATCACACATTGTAGATGTGGTAAGTTGGTAAGTTGATTCATGCAAAACCCGAAGAAGTCACATTTGGAAGTGGGATGTCGAATTGAGGTATATCAAAAGTACCATTGATTATAAGATATTTTATAAGAAAGGTGTTCCATGTGAAGTCATAGGATACTGCGACGCTAATTATGCCTGTGACCATGACACTCGACGTTCAATAACTGGATATATGTATACTTGCGGGTCAGGAGTAGTATTTTGGTGTAGCAAGAGACAACCTACTGCATCTCTATCTAGTGCAGAAACAGAATATAGAGCAGCTGCTATGGAAGCTCGAGGAGTGTACATGGCTTATACATAGGGGTGGGAAGCTCAGGAGTGTACATGGCTTATACATAGGGGTGGCAAATGGATGGACCGGATGGATTTGGATTCGGATTATAATGGATCGGATAAAAATAATCCATCAATGCATTTCGATCCATTAAAATTATGTTAAAAAAATCCAATCCACCCATGATCCATTTTATAAAAAACCATCCAACCCATCCATTAATCATTTTTATATGGATGGATATCCGATTCATCCATTTAAAAATATATTATACATTAAAATTTTATTTTAACAATTTTATAAATAAAATATTTTCTTTCTCTAAATATTTTACATAAAGTTAAAATAGCTATTATGTTTTTACAAAAAATCTCAACCAAGACGCAGATGAAGAGAGGTTTACGTTTTCTTTCCTGATCAATAAAATATTGAAGTTTAATAGAATCGAATTTAAAACTACCATACATAGAAATAGAATAACGTAAGTATGGAATAGGTCCAGTGCAGTGGACAAATAATTGAAATGGCCACCCCCAGTGTTTATCTCCTCTGTCTTTCTAATGGCTCCTGCCATGTCTAAGCCCTGCTCTCACACACACACACAGGAGGGGGGGGGGGGGGAGTGTAAAATAATAATTAATTAAATAGAAAAAATTAGGACTAAATTAATTAATCAGGTAAAAAATGATCCATTTTTTTTAAATGGATAGTAAATGATCGATTTCTTTTTCTTTGTTTGATCCAATGGATTAATAAAATTATTGGATGGATCATTAACCATTCATTAACAAAAACAATCCAATCCACTTAGTTTTCTTTAAATTATTGGATGGATTTTGTCATGGATGGACCGGATGGATAATTGATCCGCGGATCCTTTTGCCACCCTTATACATTTATTAGAGGATCTACATCAACCTATTAATTATGAAGTGAAGTTATATTGTGACAATCAATCAGCAATCCGATTTGCGGAAAATCCTATCTTCCATGCAAGAACTAAGCATGTGGAGGTGCATTATCATTTTATCAGAGACAAGGTTTTACGTGGCTACATCGAAATGAACTATATCAACATCAAAGGTCAAGTTGCGAGATATATTCATTAAAGGGATCGGTGGTCCAAAATTTGAAGGATATAAAACACAACTTGACATGATTACAAGATCCACATTATGGAAAAATGTTGTTGAGGGGAGTGTTAAAAATCAACGACAATTTTAGAAATTAGAGTTGGCAGGAAGTTGTAAACCAACACATGTGTGCATCAATTTATTTCCACCATTCACTAAATTTAGTTTGTTAAAAGTGAGTTGTAAATTCATTCTATTTTTAAGGTTCACTTGCCTATAAAATGGCAAGATCTTGTCTGAAGAAATTAAGAGAGAAAACAAGAGAAATATACAAAATAAATTTTCTTCTCCTATTTTCAACACAGCTATAACTTTTAGCCTTGTGGTAAGCGTTTGATCCTATACTTGGTATCGGAGCTTGCTTGATTCACATGTAATGCACTATTGGCGGGAGGGGGATTATTGGTAGTGGGCCAATATCCTACCTTGCGAGGCCGGGTGTGGTCGAAGTCGGATCGAGGTCGATTCTTGGTAAGGCGCGAGAGGTGTCGGGATAGGGATTGTTGGTGGTGGTGGGCTAGCATCCTGCCTTGGCCAGCTCAGGTGGGGCTGTAGACGAGTGTGACTAGGCCAAGTGGGGCCATAGTTAGATCGAAACATGGCGCGGCTGCTACTACTAGAGTTAAGGAAATAAATTTGCATCCTGACTAATAGTTATAGCTTTTAGTCTAGTGGTAACCGCTTGATTCTACACTTAATATAGTTACTACTGCTTAATTTTATGTACTCGTATCCCTTGTTTCCTATTCTAACATATATACCTAATCAAAAAATTATGTAATCAAGAAATATTAACAAACTAAAATAGAAATATCAACACTCCCACCTCAAGCTGGTGCATATATGTGCACCAAGTTTGTTACATATGTATGCATATATGCGATACGTATCTCGATTTGATAACATTGCTCCAGAGACACTTAGTGAAGAAATCTGCTAGTCGATTATTAAAATTTACAACTGAAGTAGTAATTTCTCCAAAAAGGTTCTTTTCGAATGAAATGGAGTCAATCTCTTTATGCTTAGTTCGCTCATGAAAGACTGGATTAGAGGCAATGTGCAAGGCTGTTTGATTATCACAAGTCAGCTTCATAGAGCCTATTTTGCAAAACTTCGATTCTTGAAGTAATTGTTTCAACTATAGAAGGTCACATGTAGTCAAAGCCAGAGCGCAATACTCCGCTTCTGCACTTGATCTTGCAACTACATTCTACTTTTTAATTTTCCGTAAATTGAGATTCCCCTCAATAAGAACACAGTGTCTAGAAGTTGACCTATCACTGGGATATCCTACCCAATTTGCATCTGTATAGTACAACAATATCCATATGGCTTTTGTTTTCATAAATTAACCCCCTTCCAAGACCCTTTGATATATCTTAAAATTCGAACTATTGTATCCCAGTGGCCTATTACATGGCAAGTGAAGAAACTGATTCACAATGTTGACAACAAAGGATATGCCTGGTCTGGTCATAGTTAGATAATTCAACTTACCCACTAGTCTTCAATTTCTTCTCGGATCTGAATATGGCTTCGCCTGATTTGCCATAAGTTAACATCCGGGTCCATAAGAGTATCGATTGGTTTACAATCTAGCATCCTTATTTCTTCCAAAATGTCGAGAGCATACTTTCTTTAAGAGATGACACTGACTGTTTTAGATTGGGCCACCTCAATCCCAAGGAAATATCACAACTGGCCCAAGTCCTTAGTCTAGAAATGTTGGATTAAGTGCTATTTTTGGCCTTTAATGCTTTCATGATCGTTACCTGTAATCACAATATCATCCACATCAGTGTTGTCAAATAGCGGCCATGGCGGAAAGCGGTGGCGGGATTTGAAGGAACCGCCATTCGGAGGCGGTGGCGTGGTGGTCCATGGCGGCCGCATGGCGGCTGGCGGTTATGGCGGAATCGCCTGTCATGGTGGAAATGGCGGGTTTTTGGGTTTTTTTTGAGAAAAAAACTGACCCATCTTTATGGGTTGTGCGACCCGACCCAGCCCAAAATGGGTAAAACCCTAATTTCACTAAATCAGACTTCCATCCCTTCATTTTATCCCAAACAGAAAACCCTAGAGCAGAAGAACCCCTTCTCTTCCTCCCATTTCACACTTTCTTCTCTGACCACCCCCCTCCGGCGGCACCCACTGTCGGGCAACCACCGTCCGACGACCACCAACCTCCGGTGACCACCCTTTGACCCGCGACCAGCGACCAACTTCTTCTTTTCTCCTTTTTTCAGTCATTTTCGAAAATGGCAGGTGAACCAGCTTCTTCTGAAGCTTCATGAGCCCTCTCCAGCTTCTTCCGTCTTGTTAGTAGTCTTGAACCTTGTTATTTTATCAACCTTGTTAGTACTTAGTAGTGTATGATAGGTATTATGAGACTTATATGATATTTTCTATCAATTTAGTTTATGATTCTTGACATATGTTGTTAGTGTTTTGGATTTTATATTTATTTCTGCAATTTTTGTTATGAATATGTATGTATATATATATATAATTTTTTTTTGTCCGCCATGGCATCCGCTATAATGTATGGCGGATTTTTGGCCGGCCGCCATCCGCCATCGATAACACTGATCCACATAGACCACGAGATAGATGTAGTGGTAAGAGGATGAATGTTTATAGAACACCTAGTGGTCGACGTCACTAGCACCATACCAAATTTTTGGATAACTTCACTAATTCTTCTACGCCCTGTGCACAGTAGTGCCCGCGATGGGCCACGATTTGCCTTGTCGGAAACCGCACGCGACACACATTCGCGTCATGCTCCCTGGCCGCTCTGCATTTTGACGGCATGATAGTGCCTCTATTGCATGCTATTAACTACATACTACATAGATCATAGCAGTGCAGACTCAGCCCTTATGGCCTAAACCAACCCAAACCCTTGAAGTTCCAGAATGGTCCCCCATCAGGTCTCTCACTCCACAATTTATTTTGTGATACTTCCTATTCAGTTTCTTATTTACTCTCTTCACCACCACCACTGTAATTACTGCTCACTAATTGTAACTGCTGCCCTCTTCACCTTAAGGACAAGGGAAAACTCACCCTGGGGCATTGATAGGCCCACAATTAAACAACTAGTGGAAGTGAAGTGAGTAAAGTGGGCAGTAAGTGGGAGCATTTATAGCTTCGTTTTCAGATAGTGGGAGTGGAGAGAATAAAGAGGGCAACAATTAGCAATTTGCATTTACCTAAGGGGGTTATGGCAAATGAACAAGCAGTTAGTGGAAAGAATAAATAAAATAGGGAAGTGGGGATGATTCAAACAAGTTTGGACTTGGAAAGGTTTTAGGGTGGTTTAGGCCATTGGGTAGAGACAACACATAGCTTCCTTGATTTTCTTCTTTCTTTTACTATTACTTTTGTCTCTACATTTTATGTTTCCTATGTTTGTAATTGGAGATTGGCTCCTTGGTTACTTTTTTCTACTATTAATATTTCCTGTTCCTATCATTTGGTATCAGTCCTTTTTCACGATGGAAAACACAAGGTAAAATACTGTTGTAAAATTTGAAGCAAGCATCTTCCCTATAGATAAAACCCAACTGACACAGAGGAGGAGGAGGAGGGGGGGGGGGGGGGTGGAATCTTTTAAAATCACTTGTAGGTCTATCTGTTTTGCATTTTTACGGAAATCGTGGACCTAATGCACACTCTAGTTATATTTTATCTTGATATACTTCACTTTGATAGGTTTCTCTTACAATATTGTGTTAATGCATTCAGGTTTGCTCGTGTTGGATCAGTTGTTTTAGCTCTTCATGATGCTAGCGACGTGTTTCTGGAGATAGGCAAAATGTCCAAATACAGTGGTGCTGAAACAATGGCTAGCTTTGCATTTGTTCTATTTGTTTTATCTTGGGTCATATTGCGCCTTATTTACTACCCATTCTGGATTCTTTGGAGTACAAGGTTTCTATTAGTTTAGTTCCCAATTTACATTATTTTTCCTTCTATTCTCTGTTATATATTCTGGTCCTCATTTTTTTTAATATGTGGCTGGCATTTGGGTGAATGACAACATGATGTCCCTACATAAATGTTTTGAAAGTTTTTTCTTTCAAATAAAAAAACTGCAGTATACTCTGAAAGGACGATGGCCAGCTGTTGCTTTTCAGACTCAAAAAGTTGTCATCTTTTGGCGAGATTTACACCTTTTTCTCTATACATTCTTAACAAAATAGAAGCTGCACTAGTTAAATGGATATGCTATTATTGATTTAGTATTTATATCCCTTTAATTTTCCTTGTTTTCAGTCCTCTTCAGTGTTTCCTTGATAGCAGTTAACTTTTCATGTATTCTGGAGCCATTTTCACAAATTAAGTGCTTGAAGAAGCCTTTTAGTGATTTAGATTATGTATTGGGGAACAACTATGACTCGCTCACTGATACTTTTTTAGGATAAACAGTGTCCAGCCATGTCAAAGCATGAATGTTATGCTATGTTAATACAAAATTAATGTCAGATGAAAACATTAATCAATTCTAAGTACCAGAAAAGGAAACAAAATAGATTATGTACTATTTTAAGAAAATTTGTAAGCCATTTTACTTGACTAATCTCTATAGGCTTTGTCAATTCTTGGCACTCTCTTCCTGGCATAATTACATTTAAGAGTAATGTTATTTGTACACCTGGATTTTGGACACTTGGGTGACACCTGCGATATCTGGTTAATGCAATTCAAATATATAGTTAATTACGGTCAGTGAATGGTTAATAGATGTGACAAGGTGCCACAACTCATTAACCATCCACTGAACGTGATTAACCACATATTTGAACTGCATTAATCACGATTTTTCAGGTGTTCAAATATACATGACCCCATGGAGTAATGTTATTTATACACTTGGATTCTGGACACCTTAAAAATTGTGGTTAATGCAGTTCAAATACGTGGTTAATCACATTCAGTGGATAGTTAATGAATGTAACAAGGTGCCACAACTCATTAATCATCCACTGAACGTAATTAACCACATATTTGAACTGCATTAACCAGATATCGCAGGTGTCGCCAGGTGTACAGATAACATTACATTTAAACAGTTCTGTTGCATGCCTCGTGACTCAACTAATGGTCAAATAGATTCTCATTTGAAATGTTTCAGAATCTGTCAAAATTTGATGGTGTAATGCTAGTATACACTACGCATTACAAAGTTAGAGAAACAAAAAGTCATACCTTTCCTTTCTGCATCTTAAGATTTACCTCTCGAATGAAATGGTATAAGATTTATTTATAGAGGCTCATTGACCTGTTCAACTGGTCTGATTGGTTGTTCCCGTGCTCTTATATTTGGATTTTCTATGTATTGCTGATTTTCTTTTAAGCTAAAAATCTGTATTAAGGTTTTGTAAGTTCATCAACAATCCTTCTTATCCATAAAAAATATGCCTATCTATTTCATGTTCTGTTGTTTCATTCTGTCTGTTATCAACTGCACTTGTTACAAGATATGTTCATTTCTGGCCCATGAAAATCATGGATAAATGCAGTCATATATGACTGGAGTCATTAGTTTTTCATGTTTTAATTCATAGAATTTTTCCAGAAACATTTTGAACTTTCATTGAGGGAATTTTTAACTGTTTTTTCTGAGAAGAATTATAAAATAAAATCTGTCCACAAGGGAAAGTTTTAAGTGATGCAAGGAAAAAAAATTGTTTCCAACTCTACCGAAATTTCAACAATTCAGTATAGAGTGATACTAGAGCTGTCCGTTGTTCATTTATCACTGCATTCCTCTGTTTAAATTGTTTTACTCTCTTCTCGTTTTCCAGCTATGAAGTTTTGCTCACATTGGATAAGGAAAAGCACCGAAGGGATGGTCCAATATATTATTATGTGTTCAATAGTCTTCTATACTGCTTACTTGTTCTGCATATTTATTGGTGGGTGCTGATATTTCGGATGCTTGTTAAACAAATCCAAGCAAGAGGAAAGATTAGTGAAGATGTTCGATCTGGTGAGTTAAAAGTCGTGTTTTGTGTGTGGTTTCCTGATTTAAAGTTTTGATTGGAAGAGCAACCTTCCGAAAATTGTTCCCTATGCACTATGCTTAGTATCGACGTGGAAGTAGACACTAAATATACAATGCATTGTGGTTGTAGAACTTCTGGCTTTCAATTCAATCTGAAATCTGGATCAACAGTGTAGGTGGTGGTATTGACTTTTGCTTGGGTCATAGTTTCTTTTTAATTCCCTTACTTGTGGGGATACCAAAGTTATTGATAAAAAAGAATATGATGTAAGGACATCTGTGACATCGTCACTTCGATGTGTTTATCGTAGAATCAGAAATTATTTTTTATTCAATTGATCTTGATTTTAGTGAATAAACCCTGACTAGGTCATTGTTGTTTCAGCAATGCTTTAGTCTGTAAAAATTTTAAACTAAGTAGCTATGTGTGTGACTTGTTATCTTATTGTAAATTACTTCATTTTCTTTGATCAGATTCTGAAGATGAAGATGAACATGAAGATTGAGCAGGAAATGAAGATTTGGATGCATAATGTAATTTTAAGGCAAAGGTGAGTATAAAAATGGCAGCAAGTTGTTTTAAACCCTGGACAGCTTGACTATAGTCAATACTTCATGTGCAATTGAGATGATAAATGCAATTTGTCACTTGTGAGTAACTATTTTTAACTAGATGCAATTTATCAAGTTATTTCTACTACAGACTACTAGTTCATTCTAACGATTAAATCTTTGAAGAAAACTCCACAAGGAAAATAGTTTGACCCTTTGTCTCTGGTAGAACTTAGTATTACGAAAAAGTCCGGAAACTCAGAGGGAGTCCTCTTTAGTACAGTGAAATGGCAAATAAAAAACACAGATAACACTGGGGTCCCAAATGCTAGGGAACTCCCAGCCTCCTCCCCAATTCACTCAACAATTGTTAGACCTTCTCCTTCCCCCACTCCCTTACATTTATCCCACATTTTGGTAATCATACCAGAATCATTCTCCCCTCCGATCATCTAGTGCCAGCTGGCCTGTGATAGGACCTCATATGTGGACTTGGGTCCAAATGGGCCAATAGCTCAGCATTCATCCAGGGCTGAGAGTGTGTTGCTGAGGTGGCAGAGAGAGAGTGATGAGAGCAAGGTGTGTGAGGGGCTTTTCTCTCATTCATCTTGGAAAATCATTTTGAGTGAATATGGGCAAAGAGCATTGCTCTTTGTAGGAGCTTTACTCTGGCAGTAGGAGGTTTCTCCACTGTAATCTTTTTTTCCAGCAATAATGCTGTTAGGAACCAAGGATTTAAAGCAGAAATATAGAAGAAGTAACTGTATTATTGCTGTTCTCAAGCCTGTACCAAGATGATAACAGTGCTTGGATATGGGAAAATGGAAGAAAAAGGTTACACGCAAAGAGAAAAAGATACTCTAGGCAATTCGAGAGTGCCTAGTCTCTCCCAAAGTTCCAATCCTAATTCCAGCCTGCCTCACTATGCTCTCCCCTCCCATACAAATACTCCCTCAGCAACAACATTCACACGTACACACCCTCCCTCATTGCTATTGCCAACTAGGCAGTAGTTAGTTACACATTTTCTCTCTCATGGAGTGTGATCAGGTGCATCACAGGCGCATCATCCTCACCTACACTTTGGTAATAGTGGGCTTAGAAATATTAGGCCTTGGGATGTCCCTATCAATACTCCCCTCCTCAAGACTCACCTTGTCCTCAAGGTGTAGGTACAAGAAGCACCCAGCAGAAACTCTTCCCCCAGGATTCCACTGCTGGAAATACAAGGACCAACTTATACATGAAGCACATTGATTTCCACCTGGGTCCCATTGCTTGGGGACTAATGGTCTAATTTCCAATTCCTTGGAAATCTCTTTGAAGCATGATGATTCTGTAGCCACATCCAAGTTGTGGTTCCCTCTAGTATCGGTTAGGGAAAGTTCTTCTGCCCTGTTAGCACAAGCTAAGGATGTCTTCAACCACACTAAACATATATCCTTGTCCAACTAATCGACCCCTTCCATTTTCCGCAGATTCCATTACTACATCCATCTCTTCATCACTTGATATCTTTCCTTCATAAACTTGTGTTTTGTATTCTTCCATTCCTGTATAAAGAGAAATCTGCCCCTTATCCAGAACCTCACCAATGAAAGGTTCCATATGATGTAATAGTTGATATCCCATCTGCTTTGTCCATGCGGTCATTATCTTGTTCACTGGTTCACCAGATCCCTCCTCTAGTGCTGCCCACAGATCCTCAGTCTTCATATTTGAGCAAGCATAATATTTTTTATATGAAGCTAGTGATCTCTGGAAGCCTTCAGCACCAAGATAGCTTTGTAGCATTCTGATTAGATACACACCTTTTCTATAACCTATAGCATCAATTATGTCATCAATCTTGCCAAGATGATTTATCTCCACCAAGGCCAACCTTATCATCCTTCCTTCTGCATGGTCAATTTGACCCCTGTCATAATCCCAAGATGGGTGTGAAAGCTCCCCCACGTGTTTGAACTTGGGCACCAACCAAAATAGGATATTTTGATCATAGACACGTGAAGGAGTGAGCAAGTTTTCAGGGCCACGTCTCAAACAAAACATTACCTCAAGAAGTTCAGCACCAGTACAAGGTTTGAAGCGCTCCTCCTTTGGCTGCCATTCTGTTTGCGTGACTCTGATGGCTGTGTTTAACAAAAGTTTCAGCAGTGAAGTTGGCCTTGATAGGCCGTGTAGAAGTAAAGTTAGGCCCAATTGAGTGTTTTTTTCTGTTCCTTGTATGAGAAACATCTTCCCCACTTGACTCCAAAATTCTTATCCTCCCCTTATATTGTTGGGCCTGGCCCAATTGGCCAAAAGTCTGACCCACTCCCTCCGATAGCTTCTGTAGCTCCTCATCGGGGTAGCAAAACACTTGGTCATGCATGGGGACAATGGCAGCATTTTCCCCTTGGCCACACACATTAAGAACCACCATATCCACTATTAAAACAGCAACCAGAACTTTAGTAGAAGCTCCAAGAACACTTGTAATCATAGTATCTCCTAAGGCCCCAATAGCACCCTTCAACCTTCCACCTACAGCAACTTGAGAAGTAATAAAATTTCCCCTTTCTTCATTTAGTTGGGTTCGGTGCACTTCCTCAATTCCCCTGCAACTCTTTCCTCTATCATACACAAACTTAAGCCAACCATGAAATGTAGAAGCCCAGACTAAGTCCTCATTTTTTATAACAGTGATGGTCTGCTGCTTATCTCCCTCTAAGGCCCCTTTCTGTTTTTCACTGACTTGGCCCATTATCTCTTTTTTTAACACTTGCTGAGAGCTTGGCCTTCCTGCTATTTCTAATAAAGGAGCAGAATTGGGCCTGGCCCAATTGGCCAAAGTTTGACCCACCTTCTCCACTGCTGCCCTAGGCCACTTCTCCCTCTCACATTCGATGGTCTTCTCAGCAATAGGTAGAGACAACAGCTTGACAATGGTAGCAATGAATGACCCTCCCTCCGCAGCGATGAAAGACCCATTCACCTCCACGTACACGCTCAGATCCGGTGGTTCCGGCGGTAGTAAGAAGGTCGGCGACGTCCCTTCCTTCTCCAAGGACACGTCCCGATCCGGCAGTTCCGGTGGTTCCGGTGGCTGTAAACGCCCACCACCGATCATGGTCTCCACCCTACTACCTCGGCCACCTCCCTCGCAGCGTCCATCGCCGCTATTGCTTAAGCCGCTACCACCAACACAACGGCCATCGTCGGTTCTACTGCGACCCCCACCTTGATGACGGTCGTCCTCCTTTTCCATCTTCATCTCAGGAAGATCTGAGTCGTTACCGTTGTCACCTTCCACTTTGATCGCCTCCATATGCGCCGCCTGAAGATTCTCCTCCTCCTTTGAAAATACTCCGGTGGCCTTCCACTCCCCCTCCATGTGCGTTTCAGTTTTTGTAACAGTATAGAAGATACTTCTAATGTCACCTCCTCTACCATCATATTCCTCCCCCGTATCCTTCACCTCTTCTGCAATTTCAGAGGGAATTTGAGTAACCTGGTGAATTCCCCATCGTTGAGGGTTGGATGATCCTTGAGCCACCAAGGGCTCCGAGTCCAATTCCGGTCCCGATTCTTCACCTTCTACTGCCAGTCCTCTTCCAAGCAGGGCGTAGTTCTTCTCTATTAGCAGCAAGGCCCGGTTCAGCCGCTCGGAGACAGATCCCAGTCCATTCGGAGTTCGTCGACATCGACTCGGAGCATGATCACATCGAGATCGACGTCTGGAGTAGTCTCCCTTCCTCCTTTTCCAGAGCCGCTTGATCTCATCCAGTCGGGTTTGGTCTATTTCCCTCTGTTCCAGCAAGCTTCTCTCCACATTCTCCACTCTAAACTCCATTTTGCAGTTTGTATAGTGAGAATCGAAAGCTCCAGGAATCGAGAGCTTTGATACCACTGTTAGGAACCAAGGATTTAAAGCAGAAATATAGAAGTAACTGTATTATTGCTGTTCTCAAGCCTATACCAAGATGATAACAGTGCTTGGATATGGGAAAATGGAAGAAAAAGGTTACAAGCAAAGAGAAAAAGATATTCTAGGCAATTCGAGAGTGCCTAGTCTCTCCCAAAGTTCCAATCCTAATTCCAGCCTGCCTCACTATGCTCTCCCCTCCCATACAAATACTCCCTCAACAACAACATTCACACGCACACACCCTCCCTCATTGCTATTGCCAACTAGGCAGTAGTTAGTTACACATTTTCTCTCTCATGGAGTGTGATCAGGTGCATCACAGGCGCATTCCTCACCTACACTTTGGTAATAGTGGGCTTAGAAATATTGGGCCTTGGGATGTCCCTATCAAATGCTATCATCTTTCAGTGTTTTACTATTGCTTTTCTCTCTTTCAATTCGGGTTCCTATCAGCCTGGCTGTTAACAACCTTAACATTATCTTCTTTTGTCCTTGTCTCTGCTGGCAGACCGTTCCTTTAATTCCCTTCTTATTTCTCCTCCCCTCTACACGCAGCCCAATCTGCTCATTTGGCCCATTCGCCTCTGTTGAGGACAACCCATGTTGTTTCCTATGTAGTCAATCGCGGATTGCGTAGCGTAGCGGCCGACCCCTGAAACGCAATAGCAGTGGAGCGGGGTACGGTATGGCCGCTACGCCGAAGTATAGGGAAACTATACAAGAAATTTATACCATACACATATGAAAGCTAAAAAATAAAAGAATACACAAAATTAAAGACATATTCATAACTACTAAATAGCCTGCATAATATTTTAATTTATATACATGAAGATCACAAAGATGATAAATGTGAAGTGCAATTTACAAGGGAGTAATTAAGCTATTACTATTTCCTAAGATGCATTAATATCTTGAGTGAGTAAATGGTCAACAGAATATTTTAATTTATATACATGAAGATGAAGATTACAAAGATAATAAATGTGAAGTGCAATTTACAAGAGAGTAATTAAGTTATCACTATTTCCTAAGATGCATTGAACCTTCTACTTGGTGTACAAAGAATCTGGGCTGCTTGGAAAGTGAAACATTAATGTATAAAGTGGAACATTAATCTAAACTGTAATTAATGGGAGATGGAAAGACAAAAAAAAAACACAAAAATGGAAAAGAAAAGGAAAAGGCATGAGCCAAACAGAGGAAGGTGAGGTACAAGGAGGCTAGGGCTGCCAGAAAACGACCAGATTTGAGGTGGGGCTGCTGGAAAATGACCGGAAATGAGGTGGGACTGCTGGAAAACGACCGGAAATAAGGTTGGTCTGCCGGAAAAGGGCCCGAAATGAGGTGGGTTTGCCGGAAATGGGGTGGGTTTGCCGGGAAAGGGGTGGGCTGACTGGAAAAAATGGTGGGCTGCTTGGAACATCACTATAGCGGCCGCTACGGCCGCTCTTTGGTCGCTATTTGCGGCGCTACAGCCGCTCCTCAAAAGCGCAACGCTACCGTGTTTCGCGTAGCCCCAAGGGACCGTTACGCCACGCTCCGCCGCGATAGCGGCCCCTACGGCCGCTATTGACTACATAGGTTGTTTCTTCCCCCTACTATATAGACTTGGGCTAAGGGTGTACCAATACCCCCCCAAATCAGTCGCGTCTTGTCCTCAAGTTGAAAAGTAGGGAACTGTTGCTGAATGGATCTTCTCAGTATTTTTCATTATCTGGTAAGTCCGCCCACTGAATTAACACCTCCACAGACCCATTAAGCAGTTTTATGGTAAAACTGCTTCTTGCACCTTCAACTCCTTGGTAAGAAATTCTGGTAACTTTGGGCAGGTTGCATTAACCGCCTTTAGTTGGGAAACAAGAAAAACAGGGTGTACGAGAATAATCAGGTAATGCCAGCTTTCATGCTACTGTTCCCACCCTGCTCTCCACCTCAAATGGATAAAAGCATGGGCTCAATTTCTGGTCGGTCCTTTTGGCTCCGGACTTTAATTTATAGGGCCGTATATTCAAGTGAACCAGATCCCTAGGCTTAAATTAGACCTCCCTCCTATGCTTGTCTGTCTTCTCCTTCATTCTTTCTTGAGCCCAGCATAGGTGGTGCTTCAAATCATCTAGAGTTTCGTCCCTAACAATTAAGAGATGACCCAAGGCCTCCAATGCAGCATCCTCTCTGTTAAAATGGATCTGGCCAGGGGGCTCTGCTTTTGCCAATATAACGCCTTGAAAGGTGACATCTGAATTTGGAGGCGTTGCAAGAGGTGTTGAAACAAAACTCAGCCCATGGTATCTGTTGAATATAATTAATATATGGACGGTGGATTTATGTGGACGGTGGAGTCCCATCCATTGTATTCTTATGATTCATTGTATATTTCTCCTAGGACTTAGTATAGACTTTTATTGTTCTAGGAATCAAGTCTAGAGTGAAGTGTATATATATCTTGTACTCTTATTCATTATCAATACAAGTAAAGTATTCAGTTTTCATATTTAAGATGGTATCGACGCCTATCCTATATTTGTTATTGGGCCGAGATCTTTGTTATTCCACCCGCATTTGTCCATGCTCCAAATGTCCAGTCCTGGGCGTGAGGGGGTGTATTGAGATCCCTGTTATTTCACCCGATTTAGTCCACGCTTCAGATGTCCAGTCCTGAGCATGAGGCGTTGTGTTGAAAGTTCCACATCGACTAGAGATGTGGCCTAAGTAGTGCTTATAAGGCTTGGACATTCCTCACCTTACAAGCCGATTTTGTGGGGTTGAGTTAGGTACAAGCCCAAATTCTAAGATGGTTACAGAAGTCAGATCTTGTTTGCAGGTCACAGAAGTCCTTGTATGGCTTAAAACAGTCACCTCGCGCTTGGTTTGAGAAGTTCAGTAAAGTCATCCAGCAGTTTGGCATGATTCGTTGTGAGGCAGACCATTCTGTATTCTTTAAATGCTCATCCTTGAATAAACATATTTATCTCGTGGTGTATGTGGATGATATTGTTATTACAGGTGACGATCAAGAATACCTTAAGGAATTGAAGCAACACTTGTTTAAACATTTTCAAACCAAAGATCTTGGACAATTACGTTACTTTCTTGGGATTGAAGTAGCCCAATCAAGAACAGGTGTTGCTATTTCTCAGAGGAAATATGCCCTTGACATTCTAGAAGAAACGGGGATGCTAGATTGTAAACGTGTTGATACTCCTATGGACCCAAATGTAAAGCTTCTACCTAATGAGGGGAGCCCTATCCTGACCCAGGCAGATATAGAAGATTAGTTGGGAAGTTAAATTATCTCACCATGACTCGACCAGACCTTGCTTTTCCGGTTAGTGTTGTAAGTCAGTTTCTCAACTCACCATGTGATAGTCATTGGAATGCTGTTGTTCGGATCCTAAGATATATCAAGGGATCACCTGGTAAAGGGATTGTTTATATGGACAGGGGTCATACTAATATCATGGGGTATACAGATGCAGATTGGGCAGGTGATGCTAGTGATAGGAGGTCTACTTCAGGCTACTGTGTGCTTATTGGAGGTAATCTGATTTCATGGAAAAGTAAGAAGCAGAATGTTGTTGCAGGATCAAGCACAGAAGCAGAGTATCGTGCTATGGCTAATACTACTTGTGAACTCCTATGGCTAAAATATTTGCTCAAAGAGTTGAAGTTTTGTGAGATAGGTCCTATGGAACTTGCTTGTGATAACCAATCAACGTTGTATCTTTCTTCAAATCCTATCTTCCATGAAAGAACCAAGCATATAGAAGTTGATTGTCACTTCATCCGGGAAAAGATCCTCTCAGGCATCATTGAGACTTCCTTTGTGGGTACTAGAGATCAACTTGCAGATATGATGACTAAGTCTTTACGGGGTCCTAGAATAGCATACATATGTGACAAGCTGATTGCATCAGACGTATATGCTCCAGCTTGAGGGGGGTGTTGAATATAATTAATATATGGACGGTGGATTTATGTGGACGGCGGAGTCCCATCCATTGTATTTTTATGATTCATTGTATATTTCTCCTAGGACTTAGTATAGACTTTTATTGTTCTGGGAATCAAGTCTAGAGTCAAGTGTATATATATCTTGTACTCCTATTCATTATCAATACAAGTAAAGTATTCAGATTTCATATTCAAGTGTATCGACCTTGTCCATGTTGTGGGGATGTGCACTAGCAAAACACCTTCAATATGTCTCCAGTGTCCTGTTAAGCACCTCTGTCTGGCCATCTACTTGTGGATGATAAGCTGAATTGAATCTCAGTTTGTTACCTGCGAGCTTGAACAATTAGCTCTAAAACTGACTTAGAAAGACGTGGTCTCATTCAGAAGCAGTTAGCTGGGAAACCCAAGTAAACAGACAATTTTTCTGGCAAGACAACAGCTACATCCTTTGCAGAGTAAGGATGAGCAAGTGCAATAAAATGGACACTCTTAGTCAGGCAGTCGACCACTACATATAGAGTTTCGGCCCCTTTTGATTTAGGCAATCCCCCAATGAAACCCATGGAGATATCTTCCTAGACCTGATTTGGTATGGGTAACGGTTGTAACAGCTTTGCTGGCTGGTGATTTTGGTATTTATTCTGCGGTCATGCTGTGCAGGCTGCCACAAAAGCTTCAATATAGTGTTTCATTCCATTCCAATAGAATATGGCAGCCATTTGTTTGTATGTTCTGTGCAGACCTAAGTGTCCTCCCCATGGCGATGAATGGAATTTTGCAAGCAGTAATGGGATCTTATCAGATTTTTGGGGAAGCACCAGTCTTCCTTTGGAGCATGTTGATAGGACCCATGGAGAGAGAGGCCCAAATAAAGCATCGCATGGACTGGGAGTGGACCAAGTCACTCATGGACCTAAAGTCTGGCAGGTTCCAGAAGGGGGAAAGTGGGTCCAAGGGAGAGTTTGTTAGGACATGGCATGTGGGCCATGTAGACACCGCATGGGTAGGGTTTCTATTAGCAGGGGATTTATCAGAATTGTATGGGAAAAGGGAAGGGCATTCTGGATTATTTTGGGTAGAACCTTAGGGTTTTGGCAGAGAGATAGATTCATTTCTTCTCTGAGGAGCTTAGCTCTGTGGCAATAGGAATCCTTTCTACTGTAATCTTTCTCATTCAGAATTAATATTCAGTATTTTCTTCTTATCTACTAGTATTATACTGTTTAATTACCTGGTGTGGTTTTGGGTTCAAATCACATGCCTTCGTGGTATTGTATCCCGAATTAGATTCCAGGCTCAGCAGAAAGTCTTGCAGAATTTTATTTGAGTGAATTGTCCTTCAAAACCTCCTCAGACAGCTCTTGCAAATCTGGACTTGTAACCACAGCCACTTCCCCATAGTCCATGATACTTGAAAGGGAATCAGCCGCTCGATTCTCCACTCCCGGCATTTATTGGATTTCGAAACCAAATACAAGGATTTTAGTGTTATGTTGTTCTTCTGCCATCAAATGTTGCTCCATCAGAAACTTTAGGCTCTTTTGAAATGTTTACCATTAGGAAATTCCTCAATTTCTCAACTGCAAAGACAATGGCAATTAGTTTGCGTTCACAGATTTAGCCCCTTGTCTATGGCCAAAGGTCTGCCCTGCTGCATCACACTGACCCTATACCATTTCCCGATGCATCAGTTTCCACCTCAAAGCAGCTATTAAAGTCTGGCATAGCCAGTGTATAAAACTGACCATGGCTTCTTTAAGGCTCTCGAATGCCTATTGAGCCTCCTGCTCCATTTGAAGTTATCCTTTTCTAGGAGTTTTGTTAATGGCCTCGCAATCTGCCCATAGTTGCACACCAAGTGTCTATAGTAGCTGGTTAAATCCCAGTAATCCATGGAACTGGGTTGACAATTGTCCAGCTCAGCCGGTGCTTCCTGTTCTCCACCCGTTGTGCCAATGCCATAATTCCTCCTGGCTCCTCTTTCTGGTGTAGACGTACCTTTGCTTTGAACTTGTTGCACAATCCATTCATGAAAGTGATAGGGACCGGGTATTATGGGGTTGCCTAAGTCCTACATCAAGTAGTGTGGGTTGGTGACTTGGTTCTCCCCCCTTAACGGCTAGCTTTTAAGGGATGGTTCCCCAAGTGCTTGGGTGCTTATAAGAAAGCCACCCTGAGCACTGTGTCAACAGCATGTCTTAACAGGGCTGAGAGCAGTTCAACTTGCTTTGTACTCTGCAACTGTCCCCTCCTGCTTCCATCCCATAGGGATCTCGTATGGATTACCTGAGGACAAAGGTTGGAACCTCTGCAACAGAGGGTTGCTGAAGGTTTCTGTTAGAACTTGTTCAATAGATTTAGGGATTTCACTGAATTACTCGTGAATTATTGATAGATCTCTGGAGGAAATGATCCCAAACACAGAATACAAGAGAGAATGAAAAAGTATAAAAGAGAAAGAAAAGTGTAAGTGCCCTGTCAAGAATTTGAGAGCTTGACCCTCTCCATAACCTCCTTCCAATGTCTAACCGTAAAACTGACTTTCCCTCGTTCTCTATTTATACATTTCTCTATTCAGCTCATCTAGCTGACTACATTATTACATTTCATTGAGCTTCTCCCTAACCTTCCACCACTGAATCCAAATCAGTGCTTTCCCTTCCAAGCACATAGCCACAGCAGACACCTTAACTCTGGTATGTGGTTAATTTGGAAGTAGCGCTTTACTCTGTAAATCCAGCCATGAGGGTCTTCTTCAGTGAAGTACCCTTCAACTTTGGTATGCCATTAACTTGGAAGTAGCAATTTGCTATGTAAATCCAGCCATGAGGGTCTTTTCTGGTGAAGTAGGGGGTGCCTCCAAACGTCTCATCTGGTCATCTGGTTGTGTGTAATTCACATTTTTGAAATTCCCCCTCCCCCATTCTGTTACTTTCCTCACGTTGCTGGTTGTCATTCTGCCCCCTATCCATACGCTCCATGAGCTCCAACATCCAGTCATCCATTTGTTGTTGTCTCTCTTCAATCCATTGCTGTCTTTCCCGTATCCTCCTTTCGAATTCATCAAATCTGGCCTCCATGTGCATTGAGACCAGCCACGGCTCACAAGATCAGGAGCTCTATACCAAATTGATTGAACTAAGTATTATGGAAAAGCAAAATATGGAGACGAACTCTGGAAATCTAGAGGTAGCCCTCAGTAGTAAATAGTAAAACAAACAAAAACACACAACAGATAACACAGTGGTCCCAAATGCCAAGGGAACTCCCAGCCTCCTCCCCAATTCGCTCAAAAATTGCCTGACCCTCTTGTTCCCCCACTCCCTCACATTTATCCCACATTCTGGTAATGATATCAGAATCATTCTCCCCTTCGATCATCTCGTGCCAACTAAAATGGCTGTTAACAACCTTAACATCATCTTATTTTGTCTTTTTCTCTACTGTGCAGACTTACTCCATTTCCTCCACGCACCCCAACCTGCTCATTCAGCCAGTTCCTCTCTATTGAGGACAGCCCATGTTGTTTCTTCCTCCTACTATAGACTTGGGCCAAGGGAGTATGTCTCTTTCTCTCTCTCAATGTGTTTTTTAAACTAGTGTAATCTTTTGTGCTAGCATACCTCCGTGCACTGGATTTTAGGCAAAAGAGATAATTTAAATTTCTTGTTCGTTTAGGCTTTGTTTAGGAGAAGAAATAATTGAAGGTTTGTAAGAATCTCTCTTTGTTTGTAAGATTAAAAATATGGAGGGGAATGTTTTGAGGATCTTAGAAAACCCTCCAAACCCTCCTCAACCCAATTTTTTGGTTTACCCCAATTTGGGGTATTTTGGGGGGAAAATTAAATTACTAATTTGCCCTCTCTTTTTAAGGATTTACACCCACTTTTCTGGATTTACACCCACTAAATTTGTAATTAATACATACACCCACTTTTCAGGAATTACACCCATTAAATTATTACTCCCTCCGATCCTTATTTTAAGAAACAAATAGTTACCTTTTTTTGTCCAAAATATAATAAATATGTATCAATTTTGACACATATTAAATGCTAATTTCCAATTTTACCCTCATTTATTATAAGATTTATATTTACAAGGTAGTATCAACTTTACATACAAGTGAAACATTAATTAAGATTAGAAGTGGTATTTTTGTAAATTTATATGAACATTAATTATAATTAACTTATTTCAATGCATTTTCTTAGTTGGTGTGTTTTAGGATTTTGTTTTTTTGTAATAAAGATAGGAGGGAGTACCGTATAATTTATGAATCCTTCCAGTACAGTGTTACCGCCGCCTAACATCTTTCTGATTTTTATTATCTATATATTTACTAATAATTAAATAAAGTACGCCATACTGTTCATTTTCATTGCACATCCACTCATTTTACTATTCATCTTCATATTTAGACACTGTACGTTTTTACTATTTAGTATGCAAATGCAAAAAAAAAATTAATCACAATGTTCCTGACATTACACACGTTTTCGCAATCATTTACTATCTATTTTTTTTTCAAGATATTTATTATCTATTGAATCACTGTTCCAGACATTGTTCACCAATTTATTTGACTATTGTTTAGTTGGGATTTGGATATCCTTCACTAAAGGAGATGCTCTACTGTTAGTAAATACATATATTTGATGAAGGAAAATTTACTGTTCTAAAATAAAATAAAAAAATGATGAAAGAAAATTAAATACAACTTGCAAAAAAGTAATTTTTTAAATAATAATAAAATAAATAAGAAACCATTGAGAGGAACAAAATGGGTCAAAATGTTAAGTGATAAAATGGGTAAAAAATTATATTACTTGAAATAATAGTAAAATAATAAAATTTTGAATTTAGTGAACAAAGACATTATTTAACATACTAAAAAAAGTATTTAACAAAAAAAATTGTCTATTTAAAATAACGTAAGATCTCCCCAGAATATATTTAAATAATAATAAAATAATATGTCATGAAACAAAACGAGAAAATGTACTACTTGAAATAATAAATTTTTAGAGGAAAAGGAATAAAAAAATGTGATTAGTATTTTTTTTTTGAAAGGTGTATTAATATTATTTAAAAAATATTACTTATGTTAATTTTCTAAAATAAGGTTAAAATTGTAAAAGTATGTTATAAACTCTCAATTTACTTCCCCTCTTATAATATGCACTCACAAATAAGGGGATGGATAATACTCTCATTCCCCTCCCCTCCCCTTTCCTTCTCTTTTGATCCACTCCCTTTCCTTCCCCTTCAAACTCACACAGAGCCTTAGTGTTCAGATAAACAGAAGTAGAAAAAGAGATGCAACTGGAATAGTTTGGAATCAATTTTGTATATAGCCTTTGTTACTGTCCTTGAATTAAGGGAGATGCTGTTTGGTTTTATTTCTTGCAGATGAATTGGTTGTAGCTTCAAACACCTTTTGTGCCATTGGCCACAATGCTAATTTTTTTCAACTCCTCATTCAAGTTGGAGGGGATTGCAATTATTCTGATTGAGTTCACAGTACGAACTGATATAAAAGGCAGCAGATAAAGAAAAATTTCCATCTTCTAATTTAATGGTCTATGCAGCTCACCTCCTCAGGTTTAGGCCTGCTGCCTGACATTTTGTTGTGATGTTATTTTGACTTGGTTGAATTTGTCCCTCATTCCTTATTCAATTGCAAGTGTGAAGGACTATAACCACGAATGTTTTCCGGAGCAAATGTTATTCTTCGTTTTTATTTAGTGAAGAAATTTGTTAGTTGAGTCTCACAGATATTTAGCCAACGTCATGTTGATTTGAAGATTTTAACTCTAATTCTTAAATAAGGAAAGGTCTGTTGTAAATTGTTTTTGCAAGCCGATTCCGATCATGCCTCTCATTTAGAAAGTGACTTTCGTTCGAGGCTTTGTTTTCGCAAGTACGTAATTATGGTGGAGGGGGGAGATTGAATTTCTAACATCAGCATCACCCACGTTCTAAAGATTGGGGCAGGAGACAATCGAGCCAGCTACAATAATGCTTAGGTTAAAGTATGGTTCGCCCATTTAGGAATATCAATAGATTGGGTCTCAGTAGCGAATTATAATATTTGTTCTCGTACCCACGTTTTTTAAAAATTATTTGTAACCAAACTTTTGTTTTTTTTACTCCAACCAAACTATTTCATTTTATTATGAATAATATTCCAAATACAATGTGGAAATGAATGAAAAATAGTACGAGTAGCATAGGAGATAGATGCCCTAGTCAATGCATGAGCACTACCATTAACCTGTCGTCTAGCAAAAACAACTTTGTAATTGTTTTTAAAAGATAAAATAGATCCTGACTCCTCAATGAGGCAACCATATTCAGATACATTGAATTTAAAATTGTAAATGTCTTCCACCACTTGTTTGCAATCCATTTCAAAGATCACCAGGTCACAATTGGATTCTGCTACCCATCTTAGAGCTTGAAGTAAACTCCAAGCTTCACTTTCAGCTGGAGACACAGTAGCTAAAATCCATTCCGTTCTTGCTAGATAGAAAATTCCTTCAATGGTTCTCAAACTACACAATTCTGATCTTTAAAAATAGCTGCATCTACATTGCATTTTAACATACCATCCGGTGGAGGACACCATTGCATCATATGAGACGTTGCTGCTGTTGAGACCAAAGAATTTCTACGAGTAAATTTCCAGTGCTTCAAGACTTCTTCTGCTCTACAACGGACTTGGGTAGGTTCATCATTCACTTCATCCCAAACCTTGTTGTTTCCTCCTTTCCAAATGCTCCATAGAATCATGCTGAACAAAGAGAACCACTCCTTGCCAACTGATCTTCCAACTTTTAAGAAAAGCTCAACAAAGTTTTGACAATCCTCCATCTGTGTCTCAATAACTCCCCAAAGTAAGCTTCTCTCCTAGCATGGTTTGACATGAGCACACTCCAAAAAAACATGCCAGGATGTTTCGGCTCCAGTGTTACACTGCGGACAAAGCATAGAGCAGTGAACACCCTTGGTTAATAGCTGCATGCGTGTAGGAATGCAGTTCCTACAAAGCCTCCAAACAAAGCTCTTAACCTTTGGAAGGACCTCTAATGACCATAAAGACGACCAATCTCCAGGAACTTTCAAGTCTTCCATGTCTACCAAATCCTCCATGCAGAGTGTGAGAGATTTTCAAAATTCACAAAGTTAAAGGTTATTGACGGTCAAATAAATAAGCATTATGATGTTAAGTTAGCACAAGTTTGATATGTGGCATAGTGGTCGCAACGCTTCCCATATTTCCTAGTGGACGCGAGTTTGATTCCTAAGCTTGTCAAATTTTGAGTTTTAAATGATGTTTTATTTTAAACGTTAATAATGTGCAACACAACACTAGGGTGGAATCGAACCCGGGTCTTTGAGTCAAGAGACACAGCCATTGGTCACTAGGCCAACGGGTATCACATGTTAGTTTGTGAACAAGACATTACTTAATTGTTTAACTCGACCATTGGTGGATCCTTTGAAGAGTTTCTTTCACCAAGTGACATGAGTTGGTCTATAAATAGAACCATCTACATACATTAAAACAGACGAAAAACTCAAAATCTCCCAACTATTTTTCACTCCAAATCACCTTCTTTTCTCCCTTATGTGCAAAGAGAGTTAAGGAGACTATTGTTCTGTAAACTGCTATTGTCGATACGCTTGGTTTAGGGTGTGCAAACCAAACCAAGGTTCTCTATTGTATCCTGAAGGGGATTCGCCAGTTACACCTGTTGCATCCAATCTACGAGGAGAGATTGGTGGGGGCGAATCGAACCTAAAGCCTAGTGTCCTCACACGCCTTGGAGATTGCGTATGACCATTATTTTCTTCTTCTTTGTTGCAGATCCATACCCCATTTTCTAACAATATTTAGGTTCGATTTTCGATCTATAACAATGGTTGCAACATTGAAGGAGATATCATTAGACATCGTCAACGTGGAGAAGTTCGAGGGCGGAAACTCTGTTCGTTGAGAGAAAGAGATGCATGGTCTTTTTACAACAAGGAGAGATCATGATTCATGACTCATATGCTTTTTCAAAAACATGTTTATTTGTGAGCATGGTGAAAGGTACACAATTACTTTCTATGACTATGATATGCTTGGTGTTCTCGATACATGTATGTTCAATCCTAAAGACATTATTTGATTATGTTAGTTTTAACATGTGGTATTAGTACCTTAGATGCATGATTTAGAATCCACTAAAGTATGTGAGTTTTGATAAGTATGAGTATGTTTGGTTTATGATGGATGCATGTATGTTGCACTATTTTGATAAAAAGGTCTTAGATATAAATGATTATATCATGTGCATGCATTAATGGATTTGATCCATGTAAGAACTAATTATTTTTAGAGATAATCTTATATCATGAGTGCATGATTTTGTGAATATAAGATGGGAATGTTTCTTGATTTTGTAGAAATGAGAAATGTTTTGGATGTGTTTTGGATTGTTCTAAGTTGATAAAATGGACATGAATGTTAATGAAGGAGAGAGGTCATTAGATGATGGTTTTCACTATGAAAAATATTAAATTTATTTTAGAGCATGTTTGAAATATGAATCCAAGACATAGAGACAATAAATTATGATTAACTTTGGGTTGAGAAGTTGTGAAAATGACTGGAAATGCCTGCTGGACATGAACGGGTCGTGTTAACCCGATTGTATGGAAACGGGTCTGATTGACCCGACTGACAGAAGGTGCTAGCCCAAACTTTGAGACTTTTAACCGGTTAAAACCAATAACAGTTGCATCTAGTCAACAAAGGACGCGTCGGCTTAGTGGTTTGCACAGGTTCAGACATTAACGTTACCCGAGTTTGAATCCCGTCTTAGTACTTTTGAATTTTTTCAAACATTTTTTGGATAAAAACAATTTTAAACAAAACTATGCGACCAGTGGGATTCGAACCCCATACTCGATGGCTGAGAACGTGCATGCTAACCGCTAGGCTATCACTTAACTTGTGTAATCTTTAACTTTTGGTAAATATTTAAAGTGTTTGAATTTCCGTTGTTATGGTTGACAGTTTGCATTATTAATTCCCTATTACCAGCACTTGACCAAACAACTGCACCTTATTCCCCATAACAAATTAATATAGTTTAAAAGAAAATTAGGATATAAGAAGAAATGGTAACAACCATGGTATCCTATGTTGGTCTAGCAAATGATATTGGGGAGAAGCCATGTTGAAGGCTTGTTAGATAGTAAATAGGGTTAACCCCATATGAGCTTTGGAAAATAGAAAACTCATTCTCAAATTTTTCAAAGTTTGAGGTTGTAAGGCAATAGTAAAAGTTCTTGAACCAGAAGAAATAAATTATGTGAAAGGGAAATTGAATGTGTTCCCGGGATATGCTAAAATTAGCAAAGCATATTGATTCATGGTTATGGAATCTAGTGACTCATCCCGTCACTACAGTGATTGAGTCTGGGGATATAATATTTCAAGAAGATAGGTTTAACTCAATTCCAAGTCACATGGATAATGTTCATAGGAATGCACATAGTCCGTAAAGCAATGTATCTAATAAAGATAATTCGGAAGGTTCAGAACTTAGGATAAGTCAAAGAGTTAGAAAAGAGATGTTAGGATACAAAAAGTGATCCAACAACATTTGAGGAGGTAATAAGCCTAAGATGACGCTTTCTTGAAGGGAGCTATACAAGAGGAAATAGATCCAATAATGGGGAATAAAACATGGAGATTAGTAGACCTCCCATCTAGTTCCAAACCAACAGGTTGTAAATGGATTTTCAAAAGGAAGATCAAAGTAGATGGAACCATTGATAAGGTTAAGGAAAGACTAGTTTCTAAGGGATTTACACAAAAACGAGGGAATAGAATATTTTGATATATATGCACCTGTGGCAAGAATTGCCTCAATTAGAGTGCTGTTGGCACTTGGATTCATCTATAAGTTTGTCATCCATCAAATGGATGTGGTATTCCTAAATGAGGAAATAGATGAAGAGGTGTATATGACACAATCTGAAGGGTTTGTAGCTAACGGTCAGGAAAAGAAAGTGTGTAAATTAAATAAGTCATTGTATGGACCAAAATAAGATCCTAAGCAATGGGATCAAAGTTTGATCACGTTGTGCTAGCTACTAGATATAAAATAAATAAATCTGACAAGTGTATTTATAGTAAATTCTATGGAGGAAAAATCATGATTTGTTTATATGTTGATGATATATTAATATTTGGTACCGATCTAGATTAGGTAGAAGAAACTGAGAGGTTCTTATCTAGAAATTTTGACATGAAAGGCTTAAGGGTAGCTGATGTGATTCTAGGAATTAAAATAATAAGAGATGGTTAAAATGTAGGCTTACCCCAATCTCACTATGTAGAAAAGGTATTAAAGAAATTTAATCACTTTGATTGTCAACCTATCACTACTCCCTATGATCATAACATTAATTTAGTACCAAACAAAGGCAGTCTAGTAGCACAACTTGAATACTCAAAACTAATTGGATGTTTAATGTATGTCATGACATGTACCCGGTCAAACATTGCATATGTTGTAGGAAGACTAAGTAGGAATACAGGTAATCAAGTAAAGACCATTGGCATGTTGTCCAAAGAGTATTGAAATACTTGGTGGGGACAATGAACTATAGTTTAAACTATACTGGGTATCCTTCGATATTAGAAGGTTACCTGGATGCCGGTTGGGTGACTTATACAAGAAGATCATGCTTTAACAAGCAGTTTAGTCTTCACAATTGGTGGGGGTTCTATTTCTTGGGGTTTCAAGAAATAAATCGTCATTGTCGGTTCCACCACGACTGCAGAATTCATAGCATTGGCAACATTTAACAAAGAGATTAAATGGCTTAGAAATTTGTTGTATGAGATACCAATTTTAATGGCGCCGGTATCCATACAATGGGATAGTCAGTAAACACTATCAAGAGCATATAGCCAGGTTTATAATGGAAAGTCCAGGAACATTGGGCTAAGACATAGTCATGTCGAGGAACTAATTGCAAATGGAGTAATATCCAAGGTCTTCATAAGACGGAAAGAAATCTTGCATCCTTTGACGAAAGGACTGACAAGTGATATGATGTGGAAAAACATCATTAGGGATGGGAATCAAGCCCATATCTACATGATCACCAATGGTGGAAACCCAACTCACACTTGAGTAGCATCAAGTCTTGAGTTCAATATGGCCAAAGTACACTATAAGAGTGATTGCAAGTACTTGATGAATAGATACATCCCAAGGTTTAAAAGTACTTGGATACCATAAGGACAAAAGGAAAAGGGTGAACTTTTGCTCTTAATGGACCTACAGCATATATGTGCTGAGGTGCCCAACTTATGGGGGTGCTTTTGGTAAAGTTCGCCTATATGAGAGTGAAGTGGGGCCGCTTCTTAGAGTTGGCTTGACTCTGTAAGCTCTCATGAAAAGGATACACGACACAATGTCTTACCAAATGTATCACACTACCACGTCGTTCAATGGTACCGAGATTTCATGTGTAAGTCATGCACGCTTGTCCTAATGAATATTTGGTTCAAAGCTTGTCTACCATTTTATTCGGGGATGAGTGAAACCCATGGCTTACTAAGCAAAGGTTCAAATCCCCAAGATACCTTTTCTGAAAGCATGCTATTTTCGGAATAATGGGATTTGGATTTATTTTGAAAATGGTGGGGGATTGTGAGAGATTTTCAAAATTCACAAAGTTAAAGGTTATTGACGGTCAAATAAATAAGCATTATGATGTTAAGTTAGCACAAGTTTGATATGTGGCGTAGCGGTCGCAATGCTTCCCATATTTCCTAGTGGACGCGAGTTCGATTCCTAAGCTTGTCAAATTTTGAGTTTTAAATGATGTTTTATTTTAAACGTTAATAATGGGCAAAACAGCATTAGGGTTGAATCGAACCCGGGTCTTTGAGTCAAGAGACATAGCCGTTGGCCACTAGGCCAACGGGTATCACATGTTAGTTTGTGAACTCTTACGTTACTTAACTGTTTAACTCGACCGTTGGTGGATCCTTTGAAGAGTTATTTTCTTTCACCGAGTGATATGAGTTGGTCTATAAATAGAACCATCTACATGCATTAAAACAGACGAAAAACTCAGAATCTCTCAACCATTCTTCACTCCAAATCACCTTATTTTCTCCCTTATGCGCGGAGAGAGTTAAGGAGATTATTGTCGATACGCTTGGTTTAGGGTGTGCAAACCAAACCAAGGTTCTCCATTGTATCCTGAAGGGGATTCGCCAGTTACACCCGTTGCATCCAATTTACGAGGAGAGATTGGTGGGGGTGAATCGAACCTAAAGCCTAGTGTCCTCACACGCCTTGGAGATTGCACATTACCACTATTTTCTTCTTCTTTGTTGCAGATCCATAGCCCATTTTCTAACACAAAGTCTATATGCACTGCGTACAGTGTAGATACCTTTAATGTCAAACCTCCAAATTATCGCATCAGGTTTGTGCAAGTTAAGTAAGGGAATTTTCAAAATTTCCTTGGCATCTCTAGCACTAAAATTACCGTAGATAAACTCAGCATTCCAAGCGCCCATATCAAAGTTAACAAGTGGCTGAACCTTTACCAAATTTGTAACGTGCATGGGTGCAGAGTGAATTTTTAGGTCAGCAGCATTACGAAGCCAGGGAGAACTCCAAATGTTCACTGAAGCACCATTACCAATTTTCCACTTGTATCCTTTATCAAGCAAAATTCTCGAAGACCAGATACTGATATGTAACTGGGGTTGTGACCAATGCCAGCCCCTATCAAATCCCCTCTAGGGAAATATTTTGCTTTGAAAATTTGAGAAACTATAGTATCCGGGTTGGTTAAAATATGCCAATCTTGCTTCTCCAACATTGCAAGATTAAAAACATGCAGATTTTTGAAGCCCATTCCTCCCCATTCTTTTCTCACGGTATGTTTATCCCAACAAAGCCAATTAATTCCTATTTTTTCACCATTATACGAATCCCACCAGAAAGAATTTAACATCCGCTCAATCTATTCTTCAATAGAAGTTGGCAGAAGAAAAACACTCATACAATACGTTGGGATTGCCTGGGCTACAGATTTAATTAAAACTTCTCTACCAGCTTGAGATAACATTTTACTGCTCCAACTAGAGATCCGTCTCCAAACTCTATCTTTAATGTAATTGAAAATAGATTTTTTACTTCTACCAATCATAAAAGGGAGACCAAGGTATTTATCTGTCCCAAGACATTCCACAATCTCCAACATATTAGCAATAACAGTCCTCTTCTGATTCTCCACATTTCTACTGAAATAAATCCTTGACTTTTGCATGTTGATAAATTGACCTGAGGCTGTAGCATAAGTATAAGAATGCCTCTCAATGCCGCAGCTTCTCCTTCTTCTGCTCTAAAGAAAAGGAAACTATCATCTGTAAAAAGAAGGTGACTAATGATCGGAGCTCTTCTGCATATCTTAACACCATGAATAACACCAGTCCTTTCAGCTTTTTTAATTAAAGCAGAAAGACCTTCGGCACATAGGATGAAAAGATATGGGGACAAAGGATCCCCTTGGCGGAGACCTCTACTAGGAACAATAGGGCCAACTTATCATCATTAACAAGCAAAGAATAAGTTACCGAGGTAATGCACATTTTCATCCAACCAATCCACTGACTTGCAAAACCCATGCGATCCAAAATAGCAAAAAGATAGCTCCATTCAACACGATCATATGCCTTACTAATGTCAATCTTCAAAGCTGTATCACCTTTTTTACCATTGGTCTTGCATCTCAAGTGATGGATAATTTCTGAGGCAAAAAGACCATTATCCACAATCGATCTACCTGACACAAAACCTGCTTGTTCAATAGAAACACATTTAGAAAGCATTTTTTGTAGCCTATTAGCAAGAGTTTTGGCTAAAATTTTATAGACTACATTACATAGGGAAATTGGTCTCAAATCTCTCATAGTAGTTGGAGAATCACATTTCGGAATCAAAACAATATTTGTCTCCCCTATAGAATAAGGAAGGGATCCATCGTTAAGCCACTGTTTACACGCAATAATAATTTCATTACCACAAAGGGACCAAAAGCGTCTATAGAAAGCTGGATTTAGTACATCCGGCCCTGGGGCCTTGTCAGGATGCATCTGATAGAGTGCTTTCTTAAATTCCTCATCCTCAAATGTAAGCGCAACATTATCAATATCTTCTAATTTTCTGTCCACAACATCAATAACTTGCATAAAATCGCCACCATTTGCAGAAAAGAGAGTATCAAAATACATCTTACCAACTTCACAAAGCTCCTGTTGATTATTCGCCCAGGTACCATCATCTCTTTGAAGCCTAACTATTTTATTTCTCTTTTTCCTCAAAGAAATAGCTACATGGAAAAACTTGGAGTTCATATCCCCATCTCTCATCCAAAAAGTTTTAGCTCATTGTCTCCAAAAAGCTTCTTCTTGAGTTAAAAGGGTGGCCAACCTGTTATGAAGTTGCATGAATTCCAGACCCGCTCCTTCTGTATCTAGATTTGTAATCTCCTCCATTCTTTTCTTGCATCTTTCAATATCATCTTTGTATCTTCTGTGCAGTGCTCGGCCCTACGTATCCAACTCTTCTGTGCAATTTGCAAGCCGCACAAGAACCGACTCATCAAGATTCTTCGACCACCCTTCATGAACTACTGCCTCAAGCTCAGGTTCCAGCAACCAGGAGATTTCAAACCGAAACTGTCTTCTTCTAAAGACATAAGAATTTATCTCCGTGGCAACAAGAATAGGGGAGTGGTCTGAGTTAACCGCCAACAAATTCCTTAATGAACTATATGGAAAAAGATCCAACCAAGAGGTAGTAACCATAGCTCTGTCAAGTTTCTCTTCCACTGCATTCTCTGTACCCAAACCCTTCCACCAAGAATACAAATGTCCCTGCATTGGCAAGTCAATGAGGCCATAATCAACCACTGCCTCACGGAACCCATTTAGTAACCACTGAAGATGGGATAAATGCCCTCTCTTTTCATCTGGATAAAGAAGATCATTAAAATCTCCCACAACGCACCAAGGAAGTGTGGATTAGGAAGTCAGTGATCTCAAAATATTCCAAGACTCTCTCCTTTTTTCCCACTGTGGAATTCCATAATACCCCGTAAGCCTCCAAACCTACTCCGGATCCTCCTTAATAATGACTTTAATGAAGTTCTATGAATAATTTTGCACTTCACAGAGACTGTTACTTCTCCACAAAATCGCTAAACCACCACCTCTACCCTGCCTATCCACCACAAAACAGCCTTCAAAACCCAAGACTCTCCTAACCTCCTGCACTCTATTATCATTACACAAAATTTCACACAAAAAAATAATGTCTGGTTTGTGACTCTACACTAGGTCTTGGAGTCACGGAACTGGACTCGGGTGACCCAAGCCCCGGCAGTTCCAACTTAGAATGATCATTGGTCCTGGTGGACCTGATAACCAGGACCCACCTGTAAAAAATGATTAGTTCCACTGCTTCCTTCATCTCATTCCTCATGCATATCATTACCAAGGATCTGGTGGAGGCTAGTATGAAGTATGATAGAATGTGGTACATCCATGTACCATTAAAATTACTTGCAATAATAAGTTTTCCAATTTATTTGTTTTTTATTTTATTTTTTTACTTTGTAAATTCCATTTTTGCCCCATCCTTCACCACCTCCACCACACCACATCCCATCCCCACCTTTATTCCCCTTCCCCTCCTTCGTCGTTGGTCTTGTTTATGTGTTACAGTCTTTGTGGTTCTCCTTCCGCCTCCAGCTCGATCTCCAAAACGGCACCACCACTTGGTCCCTCAAACACTCCCCTATTTACCTTCAGTCCTCTCTCTCCTTCTCTGGCCATCTCGTGGAGCTCGAGCGCAATTTCCCATCCCCTCTTCATTTGTCGGTCACGCACTCCCCCTCTCCTCCTCCGAACATGGCATACACATCAGAATGAGAGTTAGGTCGCTTCAGCTTTTCAATTGCAGTTAGATCTTGTGTTTGGATTGGCTGTGATATTTTGGGCAAGCAAGTACATGCTGCACTGATTAATCATGGATTTGAATACAATCTTCTTGTCATGAATTCCATATCAGATTCGATCAAAGCATGACTGGGTCTTTGTTTCCTTCTTCTCCTCTACATCAAACTTCACCACTTCAGGTATCCCAAATAAACAAACACCCAATTAATGTTTTCTTATTTTTTTTAAATTATGAATATTTTTCCTGGTATTATTAATCAAATTTATTTTTTATGTTTTCTCCTTGGTTTTGTTTCACTATAATCATGCATCTGGAATGCATGTGCAAAAATACAATTCAACTTCTGAATTTTCTTAATTCAATCAGATATTTGACTGATGAAATAGTTGTGATCGTTTTTGTTTCTCAGGCTTTTTTCCTTTTCGAATAACCTGCAAATTGCTGAATAAGAAAGAAGGGGATGGGAGCGGTGGCAGACACTGTAGTGGTCGTGGATCTATGGGATAGGGTAAAGGTAATGTTGTAATTTGACTTTTTGACTCCTAGTTGTATTACTAGTTCAAGGTCACTTTTTTTTTTTGGAACATGAGATCTAAACCATTGATTGTTTTAGTATCATATCCAATGGCTGAAAATGGTGCTTCATCAATGTACCACATTCTATCATACTTTATGTTATAATCCACCGAAGTACCTACACATGCTTTGATTACCCACATTTTAACTTACTATAAAATATTAATAAATAAAAAGAATATTGATTAAAAATACTCTCGTGGTTATTAGGTATTGTTCTGGCTCAAAAATAACAAGGCCCAAGGTCCTACCGTTTTTTGGCCCAAGAAGGGTTCGACCCGACCAAAACCAGCCCAAAAAACATCACCGGGCGAGCAAACTGCTCCCGCCGACCCAAGTTGTCGGCCCTATTTCCACCTGTTTGCGTACATAATAGACTTTCCCACCTCGGGAATGAAACCAATCATGTTAACTCCCCACGCATGTCAGAAAGGAGGGATGAACCGCCCCTTCCCTCCTGACATACGCGATTACCCACCTAAAACCATCATCACACACACCCCCATTCTATTAAGTTGGAAGGACAAGCACGCTAAGAAGCATGGGATGACATGTTTTAGGGTCATCAAGATCAAACCAAAGTACAGGTATTTAAGTAAGTCCCTACCATTGAAGAAGGTATGCAATTAACTCTTAACACAAACACTATAGACTATCTGCTAGATCATTGCTGACTTAAGCGCCAGAGTGTCTTCGCAAGTACGCCCCCCCCCCCCCCCAACCCTCCACCCCCATTCGGTTCAACATGAAGGAGATGAAGGTGGAAGAAGAAGGAGGAACCAGAACGTTGTCGCCGTCTGTGGGGACTGTAAATTTCTACTCCCACCAACATGGTAACTACAAGAAGATGGGCCGTATCAGAAAATGGTGGAAGAAAGGAAAAACAGAGTCATTCACTCAACACTCGAAGTACAAGGCATAAATGATTCTGAGGCTCGCTCCCAATCTGGGAGCTTAGGAAGTAGGACACACACAAGCATTCCTTTTCAGCTGGGGAGGAGGCAATCCCTCCCTCAACGAAAGTTGTTAAGGAGACTCTACAAGCAGAACGAAGCAATCTGGGCTCAGATGTAACTACTCGAGGCTCTAAGACCAGGTTCTTCCTCCGAGGATGATCCCACCTATCAGGACTCGTCCTCCGAAACAGAGCAAACAACTCAGACGATCCACGACCGGACCCAAAACCATTGACGGCTCGGAGGGCAAACGGAAGAACTAGTTAGACATCCGTTTAGTGACCAGATAATGCGCACCTGAGTGCCAACGTAACGCCCCGTTTTCTCGATTAGTGTATGAGGAAATGATTAATCATGTTTGAAGGCTTAATAATGTTCCTTAGGTGTTAGTTAACTTGTGTTTCAAGTTTTAGGAAAATCGAAGCTGAAACGATCCAGAACTCAAATAAATGCAAGCGATTAATTGGTCAATTAATTAATTAATTGAGAGTTAGAACATTAAAATGAGGCCGGTCTTGAGTACAATAAGCTTTTAAGAGTGGCCTAAAATGGTTAAGAAAATTATTCCAGCAATGGGTTATGCAGGAAGATGTGAAAGAAAACACTCGGTTGTGCCGACGGAGCAACACACGGTGACTCGTGTCGCCACATCAAGATGCCACCTCAAACTCCACTACCTAGCCCAAAACACCTACACTCGACACATGAATTCCACCATCACCTAAATTAAGCTACCTAACCTATACTAAAACATGAAACCTAATACTAAAATGCAAACTAATAAATGAATAAAAGACATAATGCATCTGATAAAGCTTGGTTGGTGGTTGTAGCACTTTGAATCTTGGTTGGATCAGTCTCAATGAAATCGTCACCAGATATTCTTCGACCGTTGGATCATTCTCAAATTTGAAAATAAGGTTCGAGACTTGTGGTTCTTTATATCCAACAGTCAAAATTTCGAACTAATCTCTAGAGTGGGAGATATTTGATGTGACTCTAGCAAGTGTACCGGATCAAAGCAAGTAATAAAACACGGAAAGTGAAGTTAACACAGGGAAACACAAGAAGGAGGGTTGAATTGTGTTTCTTAACAGTTTTTGAAAAAGCCTTTGCTCAAACACTATTACAAACAAATCAATAAAAGCAACACACAAACAGGAAAACCTTTTTAAAGAGTTAATAAACTCATATTCAAAACCCCACAGTTAGTATAATAAAAAACTGTAAAAGATAAGGGTTAGAAGATTCACACAAGTATTTTATCATGGTTATCTCTCTTCTAATCAAGAGCTACGTCCAGTCCCTTCTACTTGAAGGTTTTCTCCACTATTCTCCAAATATATTAGAAGTATTCAGCACCTCTTCAGGCTACAAGTATTCTTTCTCTACCAAGCCTCTTCAGGCTCTAACTCTAACAAAGAGATTAATAGAATTGATCTAAGAACTCACTATGTGTGAGAATATGAAAGTTTAAGATCAGTAAGGTTTACATGTAAACTTGGTAAACAAATTCAGCAACGTTTTTGCACTTTGATATCATAGCTTGTATATGTGTGTATGTCTCTCTGAAGTTCTTCCACTATTTATAGAAGGAGTGCTTTACTTTTTCTTCAACTTCTTCAACGGTCTTTTAGATTACAGCCGTTTAGACATAGCATTAAATGATTGGATCCATTGAGACTGATAACTTGATATGCTTCATGGAGAAGTGCTCTTGTTTATCAGAAGAACACTCAAAGTAGCGTTGTCACTTCCCTGTTGTATCGAAGGTTGCTTTCTGACTTTCCTTCTTTGTACTTGATTTGAACTTTACAGCAATGTAGTTGACAGAGTACAAAGGTTTATGTTCTCAATGGTACTATGTTTCTATTCTAAAGAAACAAAGAGTTAACAATAGAAGCAACAAGGGTAAAAAGACATATATTCTTTTGAAATAAATAAACAATCATTTGAAATAAATATGCTTAAGCTTAGATGGGTTCACTTTTAAAAGCTAATGGACACGCATGTCTTTGGACGTGCAAGATTAACTTATCAGTAAGACGGGCTCGTCTACTGATACTGCGTCTATAACATTTTTCTAATTCCAAGTCTTTGGACTCGCTATACTTAATAGCTCGTCTACTGACGTGGCATCTAGTGAGATTGCTCGTCTATTAACAAGTCATTGGACTTGTTGTTTCTTTGAAGATTATTATATTGGCTCGTCTACTTGACTTTTATTAGACTTAGATACTCGTCTACCTTAGCCAATTTAAGATCTCGTCTAACATAAATTAACAGATTCAGAATTTTACCAAGAACTGCGGACTCGACTAGAGAATCGAAATAGAGTCAAAAGATTCCATACTTTAATTTTAAGTTTCCATGATTAGTATAATTCAAATAGTCCCGCAATCTAAAACAAACAAGTTAGATCTTTGACAATACTTTGCCATAAAAATTTAATCTTTTTGTTAACATTAAAACTTCAAGAGATTATTTAATCCAAAACCACTTTGGTTCTAACAGAAAGTAGTTATCGAGATCAAACATAGGGATTGGGCGACCAATTATACCAAGATTGTAGGAAATCGCAACAATTTGACCAAGTCAACTATCAAGGTTGTTGGGATAAAATTATTTATCAAGCAATTATCAAGTATCAAGTGATTAAATGAGAGCAACAAACAAGAATCAATTAAGGATTAAAATCTAAGGTCACGAATCCACCTACCCAATCATGCATACTACCCAAGTGATTAGTTTTTTATCCCAAGTTCAATTTCTTTGCCAACCAGGAACCCTGAATTATCCTAATGTCTCTCTCGAGCATGAAAGCACATACCTAAGCATACAAAATGCCTATCTCTCAATCCGACAACCCATTAGTTAGATTCATTAAGCCCTTGGTTCCCGATAATGATTGCACCAATCTCCTACTCTATCTCTAGCAATGCTCAATCGATGTTCCTAACCCAAGTCCTAAAGGGCGAATCTGCTCTCGGACTCATCGTGATTGACTAGTTAAACACGAGTCCTTGTGATTAACTCAATAAAAAACAGAATTAGGAACCAAGAAATCAAGAGAAGGGAATAAGAAATCACCACTTGAATTAACTATGTCGTCATGAGCGGCTTCATCGTTTCCTCAAAAAAGAGGATTAGTTCCTCATAACAATCGAAATCAAATAAAATAGAAGAATAAATTCATTACAACTGAAATAATCCTAATAAAATTAGGGGAGACGCAACTCCAAGAAAAACAAGAAAATAGGTCAAAATTCGGATTCCTAAACTACTCCAGTTGAAATTTGAATTCTCGCAAGGCGAGAGCTGTCTCACGAGGTGAGGCAGAGAAGATGCAGAATTCTTGTGTCTAGTTTACGATGCGAAACCTTGCTCACGGGGCTAATTTGAAGAGTAGTTTTTCCTGTTCAGTGTGCAGCTCTGGCTCGAGAGGCGAGCAATGTCTCGCGGGGCGATACCTCCTTTTTGCCTTTAAGTTTGTTTTCTTCAAGTTTTCTAGCTTCCTCGAGCTTCACTTTTAACCTGAAACAAAAAAGTACCATTTTAATGTTTTATTACTAAAAAATAACGAAAGTTCCCTAAAACTTCTTTAAGAGACTCAAAACGTTGCTTATGGACAAAAGAAGCCAAATTTAGGTAATTACCAAGGTTAAATCGCTCAATTGGCATAAAAATCTTAGCCTTTCTAGCTGTTAAACTAGATAAGTTAAAAGCTTATCAAAATACCCCCAAACTTAAACTTTGCTTGTTCCCAAGCAAACTAAAATAAAAAAGACTCAAAAACAAGGTAAGATTCATGGACTCGATTCCAAGGTTGTAATGTGGCCTAGCTAAAGGTGGGATATACAAAGGATCAAGGCTAAGTCACTAAGATTGATGAGAGCATGAAATTTTACATTCACAAACTTTAATCTCATTCTCATTTATTCTTCTTTTTCTTGCTTTTGGTGGCTACACCCTTTTCCCTTTTCATAATTCTTTTTCACTTTACCCTTTTTGGCGTTTTTGCAATTTTTTCAAATTTTTTTTCCATTCTCAAGCCTTTGTCTTCAACCTTCTTTTGCTTTTTCTTTTTCTCAACCAAAACTCATGACAAACTTGTAGCCACCCCAAACATAGTTCCCAAACAACACCAAGATTGTTTACTATTCCATGCTCTCCTAAATCCTAGGATTGGGATATCATGGTTTTTTTCGGATTAATGGCTTGTATCATAAGGTTGTTAAGAACAATAGGCTTTAAAGCTCAATATGGCTAACTAAGGATCATGCATCAAGGTTGGTTCATTTAGGCTAAGTAGCTAATTCGAAGAAAAACCACCTAGATCATATGATGCAACATATAAATATGCAAACCATGAAGAGATTCAAGCAAATCCGGGAAAATGTGACTTAATGAGATTCACTCAATTAAAACAATGATGGAGGCTCAAATTCTCAGCCTGATATTTTCGCAAATTGTTTGACCGAGATACAATTCATAGAATGTGCACCCCAAACTTATTATAAATCGTGCAATCATAACAAAAATCCTCTAAGTTCTTATTTTCAATTTTCACATGGGAATTTAAACTTTCAAAACATCGAGGGGGGTTCATCAAAATGGTTTTCACAAAAACTCATGCATTTAACCAAGTTGCATTCAATTTAATCCACAAACTTACCAACTAGACTAAATGACACTATAGTTTTTCTTATTGACCAATTATTTAACAAGCAAACAAGAATTTAAAAAGTAGGGGAGAGAGGGCGAAAAGAAAAGAAATCAAAAGAAAACGAGGAGATGAGTTTAAGAAGTTTTAGCTCAAGGAGTCCGAGACTCCTTCTCTTTTTCCTCCGCTTTTTGTCTTTCTTCCTGATTTCCTAACAATGCTAGCTTAGCAAGTCTAGCCTCTTCCATCTTTAGCCATGCATAGTCATTCACTCTCTTGATAGTTTCCAACCAAGCCCAATCCTATCTTTCTGCTTCTTCCTCGGTACAGCTCTCCACTTCCGGAAATGGGATCACATTTGGCTTCCTTATCTTCTCTTCGATCAACTCATCATACCATTTATGCCCATCACTAATGCACGGTAGAAATTCTTTTGTTCTCCTTTCAACATCTCTAGGAATCTCAATCCGGGAATATTCATTCGCACCTCGACAAAATTCAAAACGAGATGAATCAAATCCGGGATAGGAATCCAGTAAAAATTTTTCCTTTTGTTCATGAGTTAAGTTTTCAATTTCCGGGAATGGGATTCGTCTATCTCGGATCACATCTTTGATGTTTTGAAATTCGGGGTGGTCTGGAGAGATTGTGAATTGCATCAAATTATCCACAAATACAACAATGGTCAATAATTTAATAAAAAATTAATAAAAATGTAAAAGAAAAACTAAAACTAAACATGCACCACAAGATATATACAAGCCAACATCAGTGCATAAGGTATCAAAGTAATGAGTTTCTAGCTATATAACAATATACAACCATATCGAAAATATCAAATAGCTAGAACTCAAGAAGAAAATATCTAAAAACGCCTCTGGCTCAGCTGAAGTCGATCTGCTCCAACATGTCATCATCTTGGTTACCCTGAGCAGCCGCCTCATAATCTACTGGGACCATGGGCACCCCCCTGTGGCTGGGCATCCTGGTCCCCAGGATAGTCCTACCACCCTAACCGAGGTGCTAAGTCCTCCTCATATGGGTAGATGGGTACCCGTCCCTCCTGTTGAGCCAGGGACATCTCCCGGAAGAGTGCCCGGAGTACCTCATGTGACCTCCTCTTTGTCTGTTGGTTTTGCAAGAGCAAAGCAATATCCGCTAATAGTGGCCTCTGAGGGGGCTGTCCTGCTGGCTGCTGCCTCCTCGATGGTGTTGGGTCTCCGTAGCAGTGGCGGTGGATGTAATCTCTGTCAATAGGCTATCGAGGGACTTTCTCAGTCTCCTCAGAAATAGCAATATGTGCCCGCGCCATCATCTCCGTGATGAGGAAGCCATGACCCAACACCTCCGTGCTATTCTTAGAGTTGGCCTTCTGCTGGATGTCAGTAGCGATGACCGAGCCTGCATCGATACTCTTCTCCTTAATGATGGCATATATGAGGTGGGCCCGTGCAACAGTCACAATGGACTCGTGAGAGCTCACCATGAGGTTGGCATGTACAAATGCCGACCAAATGCGGGCCACATGATTCAGATCCTGCCTCCTCAGCCTTATTAGGTTCCCAGAGGTTCCTACTTCCCATTGGGCTCCTGCCCTGCAGCATGTCTCTAGAATGGGCCCGGCCAGGGCCTAGACTGCCAGCATCTCAGCATGTTGGCTCCTCTCAACCCAGGTATTTGGAATACCTAGGTAGCTGTTAATGTCCTCAGTCGTGAACGTTATGTCCACACCCCTGACCATGGAGATGCACCCCGGGTCAGTGATGTCGGGGTTAAGGGCATTGGCGTAAAATTCCTTGACGAGTTTAACATCAACTCGTCGAGGAAGGTTAGCCAACATACCCCAACCCATACGGACTATCTGCTCAGAGATGGTGGAGTAGGTGTTCCCTACAAAGACCACCCTCCTTTCCAAGACAATCTCCTTCCTCCTTACCAAATCCCAATGATCCTCATGAAAAGGAGATCGGAAGATGGGGGAAGATGGAGTAGCCCTGGAAGAGGAACCTGGTCCCTCACAGAACATCTGCTCATCCCCCTGAGCAGACTGACGCTTCTTGCGTTTAACCGACTGTTTGTCCACATTTTTGGGTGGAACCATTACCTGAAAACTAGAAAAATCCCATACAGTTCATATCACAATATAAATATCAATCAGTTATTACCTATGCAATTCATGCATCAAATCAAAACACAAAATTTCGTTCCTCAATTTTCAAAAATTTGAACCCAAGCCCCCTTAACATACTTAGAAACTAACAATCAATTCAGAGGTATTCAGTTCATCACATCAGAGGCATACATCATCAGTTCATCACAACTCAAGAAAAATGTTCATTCTCATAATTATTTTAAATATTGCAGTACAAAATATCTCAATGGGTGATAAACATACATCTTGTTCTCTCCCTCAAAGTTTCAAATTCGGAAATGGAAAAGTGTTAGGGAAGATGAATAGAGAAATTCATAAAAAAACACATGAGGGTTCAATGTTCTAACCTTTTGAGCACAAATGAAGGTGTGAGAGTGAGATTGTGGTGAGTTGTGGTTGCTGTTCTTGGGAGGCCGCACGAGAAGATGAGAGAATATTTGAGAGTTTCTTGCAAAAATGACTCTCAAACGTCTCGCGAGGCGCTTAGTTGTCTCTCGCTCGCTAGGTGGGAGCTTAAAAATCCCCAAATTGAAAACTTTAATTTCAGGGCTCGCGGGGTCAACTAGAGTGTTCTGACCCCTTTCATCTTCCCAGATTCGCGAGGGGAGCAGTGTCTCGCGAGGTGAATCTGGCTTTTCGTTTGGTGTTCATAGCTACCCAGAATCGCGAGGTGAGCAATTGCTTGCGACGCGAAGCGGAAAGACTTCCTAATTCTTGAGTTTCTGTCCTTTAGGCTCGTGGGGCGAATGGTTTGCGAGGCGAGCCCGCGTGTGGAGCCTTCCCAGGTTTCCAAGGTCTCACGGGGCGAGGCCTGGTTCATGAGGTGAGCTAGAGACAGGGATAGATTTTGCCCCCTATTTCCTAAATGCATCTAAGTTCTAAATGCTTTCCTAATGCAATTTTCTAATTAAGGACCCTATATGAAGACATTTTTTAAGTTTTTAAGACTCTATAAATGCATCAAAAAGATATAAACCTTGGGTTGCCTCCCAAGTAGTGCTTTTTTAACGTCCTAAGCTTGATGGGAATGGCCCCCTAAGGGCTAGTCAAGCTTGAAAATATGTTGATCCTCTTGAAATGCTTCTACCTTGTAGTGCTTGAGCCTTTGGCCATCCACCTTGAAGATATCTCCAGAGTCATTGCCTTCCAATTTTACCGCTCCATGTGGAAAACATTATGGACCTTGAAGGGCCCGGACCATCGAGATTTCAGCTTTCCAGGAAATAGTCTCAACCTAGTATTATAGAGAAGTACTACCCCAGTTCAAATTTTCTAGGCAAGATGTGCTTGCCATGCCATGCCTTAGTCCGCTCCTTATAAATCCTAGCATTCTCATACGCTTGCATGCAGATCTCTGACAATTCTTTCAAATCAAGTAGCCTCTTCTCATCGGCCTTCTTTAAATCATAATTGAGCTCATTAATTGCCCAATAAGACTTGTGTTCCAACTCAACTGGCAAGTGACATGCCTTTCCAAACACGTAGTTGTAAGGAGATCTTCCAATTGGTGTTTTGAAAGCGGTCCTATATGCCCAAATAGCATCATCCACTTTCCTTGGCCAATCCTTCCATGAAGAGTTGACAGTTTTCTCAAGAATGCGTTTTAATTCACGGTTAGATATTTCAACTTGGCTTGTTTGTGGATGGAAAGGAATTGCTATATTGTACTTGACCCCATATCTCTCAAGTAAGTGACTCATTTGTTTGTTGCAAAAATGAGAACCACCATCACTAATCAAGACCCTCGGGACACCAAACCTCGAGAATATATTGCGCCTTAAGAAATCCATGACTACTCGTGCATCATCCGTTGTTGTTGGTATTGCTTCTACCCACTTCGATACATAATCGACCGCTACCAAAATGTATTGGTAAGAGAAGGAAGGCAGGAATGGTTCCATGAAATCTATCCCCCAAACATCGAAAAATTCTACTTATAGCATGATTTGAATAGGGAGTTCATGTCGCCTTGAGATGTTTCCAACCTGTTGGCAATGATCACACCTTTCCACAAAAATACGTGCATCCTTGAAGAGAGTAGGCCAATAGATCCCGCTTTGAAGGACTTTTTCCGCAGTCTTCTTTCCACCAAAGTGTCCACCATATTCCGAGCTATGGCAATGCCACAACTCATTCCCAAATTGCTCATGGGGAAAGCATCTCCGCAACAATCCATCCAAACATTGCTTGAAAAGGCAAGGATCCTCCCAAATGTAGTATTTTGCATCTGAGAAGAAATTCTTCTTTTGTTGCATTATCAAACCTTGCGGGACTACCTTTGAAGATTTTAAGTTAGCCATATCCACGAACTAAGGAGAAACTTTGTCAAAAATTGCAAATAATCTCTCATCAGGAAATTCTTCCTTGATGTCTAGCAATTTCTCCTCAGTATCGGGATTAACCAACCTCGACAAGTGGTCCTCCACTCCATTTTCCGAGCGTTTCTGGTCCTTGATTTCAATATCAAACTCCTGCAAAAGAATAATCCACTGAATTAGTTTAGGTTTAGCCTATTGTTTTGTCATCAAGTGTTTAATAGCCGCATAATCGGTGAAAACTATAATTTTAGACCCTACCACATATGATCTAAATTTATCTAATGCAAAAACCACTGCAAGGAGTTCTTTCTCAATGGTGCAATAGTTAGCTTGTACCTCATTTAAAACTTTACTTGCATAGTAAATTACATGAGCTAACTTTTCCACCATCTGTCCTAAAACCGCCCCCACCGCATAATCACTTGCATCACACATGATTTCAAAAAGTAGTTCCCAATTGGGCGCAGTGATTATGGGTGTGGTAACAAGCATGTTTTTCATAGTATTGAAAGAATTTAAATAAGAAGCATTAAACTCAAAGGCTACATCATTCACAAGAAGGTTACATAGCGGTTTCGTTATTTTGGAAAAGTCTCGTATGAATCGTCGGTAGAAGCCGGCATGTCCTAAGAAACTCCTCACCCCCTTCACATTGGTTGGTGGGGGTAGCTTTTCGATCAACTCTATCTTGTCTCTATCCACTTCAATCCCCTTTTGAGAGATTTTGTGCCCCAAAACTATACCTTCTCGAACCATGAAATGGAAGTTTTCCTAATTAAGTGTCATCGGTGAGGTCCTTCTTGGTAGGGTCTGCATGCCAATCAGTTATGATGTGCCTTTCAACACCATCAGTGAAATGATCAAAGGGTAAGGATTTGATGAGGTTTGGGTAGATCTTCTTAGGAGCGAATCTCTTCTGTGGTAGATGGGTGAGAAGAGGTCCAAGGGAATTGAATAACTCAGATGGAAATGGTCCAGTAGGTGTATGTGGTTCAGGGTTAACCCAATATGAGTAGATGTTTTCAGGTTCATACTCATATTCTGGTAGAGGATACCATTTGGTTAGAATAGGTTCTAGTTCAGTTTGGTGAGCGTGAAATAATATTTTCCAGTCTCTCTTAACCTTGGCCCAATTTTCAGCTTTTCCCTCATACAGAACAGATGGATCAATATAGGGAAATCTGATTCTTCTGATCTTTGGAAAAGGGGCACCAGGGCTAATACCATCATCAGGTTGATTGAACCAAGGGTCATTAGCAGGGATAATTGGTTGAAAAGTTGGTCTAGGAGGTGATGCTATTTGTGGTTAGTCTAGGTTGGAAATTATTTGTGGTGAAAGGGGTGTGAGAATGTATACATCATCTATGTTTTGTTTTTTTATTTTCAGAAGATCCAGGTACAGAATCATCTACCCTATGCTCAAAACTTGAAACTAGGGCATCTATTGCTAACTTGACAAGATCATTAGCAGGTAGGGTTACCTCAATTTCTATGACAGCTTTGGCTTTTCTTTGTGGTTTCCTTCTCCGAGTTGGAATGGCAGAAGTAGCAGCAGCATCAGCAGAAGTAGCAATCCTCTGTTTCTTCAACACCGAGCTGATGGGAACCCTGTCCTCATCATCTTCATCCTCATTTTGTGACAAGATCAAATTTCTTGTCCTTTTCTGTGAGGGGGCAGGTTGAGGAGTAGCTGTGGGCTCTCTGATGACAATTCCACCAGTAGGCCTCTTTGGAATAGGCTTCCTTGCTGTAGTGGTTTTCTTCTTGACATTCCTTTTCAGCCTCAGAACCTCAGCATTATTCTGTTCCACCATTTCTTCCTTAACCTTCATTAGTTCCTCTGTCTGAGCCATAGCAGCAGCAGTATAGGTGCTAAGATTCATATTAGCAATGTTCATTTTACCAAAGTCAACAGCAGACATTGGTTTTTCAATTAAGATCCTGGCTTGCTCTTCAGGAGTCCTTGCGGCAATAAATTCATGGATTCCTTGAGCTTTGAAGATTTTGGAAAGGAGATGGCAATAGGGAAATGCCGAAAGTTTCTTCTTGTTAATCATAGCATCCCTGAATCTTCCATACAAGATTCTGAGAAGATTGATCTTCATCTCAGTGAAAAGATGGCATAGGAAGAACTTATGCAGAGCAGATAGGTTGTCCTTGGATCCCACGTTGTGGAGAACCACCTTATTCAGTAGTTGATGAAGGATGAAAATGATGTCCTTCATTTCAACAACTTTCCATGAGTGATTCCTAACTGTGTCCTCTCTCCTCAAGAAGACTTCAATCACTTCAGTGCCTCCCAGTTCAGTCTCCTATGACTCAGTAAATACCACTCCTTCCTGAGCACAGAAGATGGCATCAGCAATAGCCTTCTCAAAGACTATTATCCTCTATCCCAGCACAGTAGAGGAGAAGTCAGTATCAGTAACTTGAAGTCTCCACCAGAAATCCCTTATCAAGTTGGGATAAACAGAGACTTTCTCAGTGAAGAGTCCTCCCCATCCAGCAACGTTAATGTACTTTCAAATATCCAAATTGTAATCTTGCAAAACTCCAAAGTTGAAGTGATTCTCAATAGCCATGTTGAGTTTGTCCACGTTGAAAGTTGAAGAAGAAGCCATCTTTTGTGATCTGAGAGCTAGGGTTTGAAAGCAAAGAGATAGAGAGCTCGAAAGTTCAAGGAAGTGTAAAGTTTTCTCGGAGGGAAGAAATTGCTTTTAAAAATGTTTTGAATCTCAGGTTTTTCTTTTAGAAATAAATCAAAAAGAAAATATTTGACAAGACATGTCATTAAGGATAAAACGACGATGGTATTTTGAAACTATAAAAAGGTTATGATGGGATTGATGGAAGTACTGACTCGGCAAAAAGAATAAAGGATAAATTTGTCATTGAGACAAAATAAGTACAATTATTAAATATATGTATATGGACGGGTCTAAAACAATATGCAAACAGGCAAAGACGTGACATGCAGTGGACGTGGCACACAAATGCAATGGACGTGATATGCAATGGACGCGTATTTTAATCATACAATAGTCTTGAAATGTTTTGGACACATATACATCAACAAGAATTCTCTAGGTTGGATGCCTTAATCAATCCACACATAACATATTAAGATGTTTCCTAATAAAAATAAATCTGTCCTCAGCAAGAGGTTTAGTAAAGATATATGCCCATTGATGGTCAGTATCCACAAATTGTATATCAAACACGCCTTTTTGCACATAATCCCTAATGAAATGTTGTTTGATATCTATATGCTTAGCTCTAGAATGCAGTATTGGATTCTTAGATAAATTAATTGCAATAGTATTGTCACACATAAGTTGAATACAACTTACAAACACATTGTAGTCCTCCAATTGATGTTTGATCGAAAGAAGTTGCGAGCAGCAACTAGCAGCTGAAATGTACTCAGCTTCAGTAGTTGATAAGGCAATGGCACTTTGTCTTTTGCTTGACCATGAGATAAGATTAGCTCCAATGAAGTGACATCCACCACTAGTACTCTTTCTTTCAATTCTATCTCCAACAAAGTCAACATCACAAAAAAACTAATATGTAATCTTTACATTTCTTAAAACACAAACCCAGATTAGTAGTACCTTTCAAATATCTAAATATTCTTTTAACAGCTGATAAGTGAGATTATCTAGGATAGATTGAAATCGATCACATAAACATACACTGAACATAATATCAAGTCTGGAAGCGGTAAGATATAGAAGAGATCCAATCATACCTCTAAATACTTTTTGGTCTACCTTTTTCTCTTTATCATCTTTTTTCAGTATGGACGTGGGGTGCATGGAGGTATTCATTGGTTTGCAATCATCCATTTTGAACTTCTTCAGGAGTTCCTTTGTATACTTGGTTTGATGGATGAGCACCTCGTCCATAGTTTGTTTAACTTGAAGTCCAAGGAAGAATTTGAGTTCTCTCATCATGCTCATTTCAAATTCTTTCTGCATTAGCTTAGAAAATTCTTTGCATAGAGATTCATTAGTAGCACCAAATATAATGTCATCAACATATATTTGCACAATTATGAAATTAGACTTAGTGGACTTTCTAAACAAGGTTATGTCAACCTTTCCTCGATTACATCCATTTTCCATAATAAAAGAACTCATCCTATCATACCAAGCTCTCGGAGCTTGTTTAAGACCATATAAAGCTTTCTTAAGCTTATATACATGTTCAAGATGAGTTTCACTCTCAAAACCCGAAGGTTTCATAACATAAACTTCTTCATTAATAAAGCCATTTAGAAAAGCACTTTTAACATCCATTTGAAAAAGCATTATACTATGATGTGCCACAAATGAAAGTAAAATTCTAATTGCTTCTAATCTAGCAACAGGAGCAAAAGTTTCAGTGTAATCTATACCTTCTTCCTAAGAATAACCTTGAGCAACAAGTCTTGCCTTGTTTCTTACCACCTTACCATTTTCATCGAGTTTGTTTCTGTAAACCCACTCTGTTCCAATTAATGACTTATCTTTGGGCAAGGGTACCAGAGTCCAAACATTGCTTCTTTGAAATTGATTCAGTTCTTCTTGCATAGCTAGAATCCAACCATCGTCCAGCAAAGCCTCGTCTACTGTTTTTGGTTCCAACTCAGACTAATGTAGAGTCTTCTTGTTCTCTGAAAGTTGATCTGGTTCTTAGCCTATCATTGGGATTTCCAATGATCTGATCTTGTGGATGATAGTTCCTAAAGTACCAAGATTTCTGAATTGTATCATGTTGAGAAGTGGAGGTTTCTGGTTATTAAGTGGGGTCGTCTACTTGATCATCAGCTTTTATATTTGTTGTATCTCCTTAGATGTTTAGATCAAGATCTGCAAAAGCTTCATCTAGCTCTGATAATTTCTTATCAGGCTGTTTGTCATCAAACTTGACATGAATACTTTCCTCTACTACCAGAGTTCTAGAATTTTAAACTCTATAGCCTTTTGAAGTTTCAGAATACCCTAACAGAATTCCATTATTTACTTTTGCATCAAACTTAACAAGTTGATCTTTTGTGTTTAGTATATAGAATTTACAACCAAAAGGGTGAAAGTAAGATATGTTGGGTTTTCGTCCTTTCCACAATTCATAAGGAGTCTTGTTCAAGAAAGGTCTAATGTATATTCTATTATGAATGTAGCAAGCAGTATTAACAGCTTCAGTCCAGAAGTGTCTAGGGACAGAGTTGTCATTGAGCATAGTCCTAGCCATCTCTTGAAGAGATATGTTCTTTCTCTCTACCACACCATTTTGCTGTGGTGTTCTAGGTATTGAGAAGTTGTGAAGAATACCACCTTATTCATAGAACTTATGAAATAGCTCATTTTCAAACTCTCCCCCATGGTCACTTCTGATTAAAGTGATACACATGCCTTTTTCATTCTGTACACGTTTATAGAATACAGAAAAGACCTTGAAAGACTCATCCTTGTGAGTTAGGAACATAACCCATGTCCATCTAGTGTAGTCGTGTACAATGACTAGACCATATTTCTTACCACTGACAGAATCAGTCCTTGTTGGACCAAAAAGATCAAGGTGTAGCAACTCTAGTGGTCTATTGGTACTAACAACACTCTTAGATTCAAAAGAACCTTTGACATGCATCACAGAGAGCATCAGATTTGAACTTAAGGTTTGGTAATCCTCTCACGAGGTTATGCTAATTTAGCTTTGAAATTATTTTCAAGCTTACATGACCTAGCATTTTGTGCCAAATCCATCGCTCATCTTCAATGGACACTAGACATGAGACACTTTGATTTGAGAGGTCCTCCAAATAAATCTTATAAAGATTGCTTTTGCCTCTTAGCAGTGAATAAAAGTGATCCATCGTCTTTCTTGACATTATACATGTTCTTATCAAAAGAAACAGCATATCCACTGTCACATAATTGACTTATGCTCATCAGATTATGTTTTAAGCCATTAACCAAAAGAACATTATCAATGGAAGGAAAAGGGAGTTTACCAATTTTACCTATACTAATGATCTTCCCTTTTCTGATTTCCTCCAAATGTAACCCAGCCGCCATCTTTGTGTCTAAGATCTTGGAACATACACCTTTCTCCCGTCATGTGACGTGAGCACCCACTGTCCAAGTACCAAGATGTTTGTTTCTTTCTTTCCTGTTGTTAAGCAAATCTGTAACAGGTGTTATCTTATCTTTAGGTACCCAAACTGACTTGGGTCCTTTCTTGTTAGTGGTCAATGGACGCGTATGCTTAGCATGTTTATTATGTATGCATCTAGATGTAATATGTCCGCTTTTTCCACACACTTTGCAAAAGGTGTTGGATTGGCTAGACTTAGTTTTAGCATATTTATCTGGAGCTTTTGAAGCTCTATGTTGTGTATGTGGTTTTGACTTTTTGTGAGATGATTCATGTTTCTCTTTGTCATAACCAAGGCCAAATTTATCATGAGGTGACCTAGAGTACCTTAAAATGAGACTGAGCTTATTTGAGCCACCTAAAAACTTTGACAGAGTGTCTGTCAAATATGTTACATCTTGATTCAATTTTGCAACTTCACAAGAAATGTCAGGCTCACACTCAAGTCTACCAGTTAGACTGACATTCTTTGATTTTAATTTGTCATTTTCATCTTTAAGGTTTTGTTTTTCCATGCAAACTATATCATATTCTTCTGATAGCTTTGTAAACTTCTTTTTGAGACTTTTGTACTCATGAGACAGTATGGACGACTCATACAACAATTCATCAAAAGCATTTTGAAGAGTGGACGGGTCAGAATCCATTACCTCAGCATCTGTGTATTCACTTTCTGATGATGTGTCAGCCATGAGACAGATATTTGCCTCTTCCTCAGCTTCATCTTCTTCATCTAATGAAGACAGATCAAGATTCTCCCATGTAGCCATTAAGCCTTTCTTCTTTTTGAAGAATTTCTTTTTATCCTTCAGCTCAGTGCACTAGCTTTGAAATCACCAGGTTTCTTGCATTCAAAGCACAAGGGTGGACCTTTTCCCTTGGAGTATGACTCCTCCTTGGAAAATTTTTGGTGAACTGTTTCCTTCTGAAACCACCTTTATTTCTCCACATATGTTGAATCTTCTTGGAGATGAAAGATAGTTCATCCTCATCAGACCCTTCATCATTATCAGAAGGTCCAGATTCATCTGATGACTCAGCAGCTTTGAGAACTTTTGATGAACTTGCCTTCTTTGCCTTTAGGGCAATAGATTTTCCTTTTCTGGAATTTTCTTCTCCATTTAGTTCAAGTTCATACACCTTGAGGGATCCAAGATGCTCTTCCAGAGAAAGTGTATTCAGGTTTTTAGCTTCCTGAATAGCAGTAACTTTAGGTCTCCATTGCTTGGATAAACTCCTCAGAATTTTTCTGACATGGTCTCTATTTTCATATGTTTTTCCAAGTGTTCTGAGACTGTTGGTGATAGTCTGAAATCTCCCAAACATCTGATCTATTGTTTCAGGATCAGCCATCTTAAACAGTTCATAGTGGTGAACCAGCATGCTTATTTTTTATTCCTTCACTTGTGATGAACCCTAATAAGCTAGGGCAAGAGTATCCCAAATTTCTTTAGCAGTATTGCAGCTCTGAACCTTGTCATGTTCAGATAATAGCACAGAAGAGATAGTGCTTAGCATTTAGATTAAGCTGATGTTAATTTTTCGGCTCTTGAGTCCATTGGGCTCTAGGAACAGCTGCTCCAGCTTCATCTCTTGGCTCTATGTAGCCGGTTTCAATTAGCTCGCAGATGTCTACATTTTGTGCATCCAAAAAGGCCATCATCCTCTTCTTCCAGTAGTCATAATTTGTTCCATCAAAGAGAGGATGTCTGTTGATAGCTTGTCCTTCTACATCCATGGTTGTTTGAATGTACTCCCTCGGCACTTGTTAGATGCTCAACCCTTTCGAGGATGAGCTCTGATACCAACTGAAGTTGACACAAGCAAACACAAGAAGGGGGGTTGAATTGTGTTTGTTAATGATTTTCGAAAACTCCTTTTTCAAAACTGTTTTCTCACACAAGAAGATTCATATAGACGTAACAAAAGCAATATCAAATCCCCACAGTCATTATAAACAAATAAGATTTTTGAAACTTAACAAAAGCAATATCAAATCCCCACAGTCATTATAAACAAATAAAACTATAAGAGTTTAGGGATAGAAGATTCACACAAGAGATTTTATCCTGGTTCACTCTCTTCCAACCAAGAGTTACGTCCAGTCCCTTCCACTTGAAGGATTTATCCACTATTTCTCCAAATAGATTACAACTAAGTATTCAACACCTCTCCAGGCTTACAAGTATTCCTTTCTTACCAAGCCTCTTTAGACTTTAAATCTATCAAACAGGTTTAACTTAGATCTTCTTAACTCACTATGTGTGAGGATATGAAAGTTTAAGATCTGTTGAATATTTTCACAATATTCAAACTAAGAGATTACAGACTTTTGCTTTTAGAAAGAATGAATGAATATGAGCTTGCTCTCGCAAATATTGTATAGGCAGAAGTTGTTGGCTAGCAAAAGTTATTCTTTAGTATCTGAGGTCTTCTACTTATAGCGACCTTCTCCTTCTCTTGAAAAGCTTCAATGGTCATTTTGAATTTCCAATTTAGAGATAGCATAATATCCATTGTGACTGAAGGCTTGATCGTGGCAGTGCTGAAATGCACTCTTGGTTATCAGGGTAGTACAAAATGGAGGCTCACTACTCTGAGCATTGCAGCTTGAAAACTTTTTTTCCTCCTTTGTGTACAATCCAGTTTTTTCCAGTCATAAAGTTGTCATCGTACAGATCGTGTTGCAATTTCTCATTGTACTATTCCGCTTTTTGTATTTCCTCAATGGTACTGTGTTTCTTGTTCAAGAAGGCAAGGCACTAGAAAAAACCAATGAGAAGAACAAATATTCTATTGAAATAAATATCAATAATTTGGAATAAATTTAAGAGAACCGGATTGCATTTATTCACCTTAGAAGAACGTATAGGAGATAGAAACTTGTCTACTAAGATATTTGTGAGACTAAGTCGATTCACTACTTCATACTACTCATCTACTGACGTGGCATATCCTCTCGTCTATCAAGTCTTTGGACTTGCTATATCTCAGTGAGTTATTTTGATCTCCGTCTAGTGACGTGGCAATTAGAGCTCCTCTACTTATTATTTTATTTTTCCGTCTATTTCATTCTATTAAAAACTTCCGTCTGCTGACGTGGCAAACTGAGCACGTCTACTTAGAAAATTTTAAGCCTCGTCCACTTAAACTCTTGTCTACTCAAATAAACAGAAAGTAATTTTACCAAATGTTTTTTATCAGCTCGTCTACACGATTGGACGTGAATTCTCTTTCTTAGTCCAAGTAGATATAAAGAACTTTATAGAAGATTTCTCATGACTTATATGATTCAAGTAATCCTGCCAAAACTGAATAACCTTGTTAGATCTCAACTAACATTTTGCCAAGAAAATTTAATCCTTTTGTTAACATCAAAACTTAGAGATTAATTAAATAGGGATGTTTCATTGCTTCAAAGACATTGAAAACCACATTCCCATCTTGCACCCTAAGTGTGAGCTTTCTTTGTTGTACATCAATCAAAGCACGTTCGGTGGCCACGAAAGGCCTACCCAATATGAGAGGGATCTCAACATCTTCATCCATGTCTAGCACCACAAAATCCACCGGAAAAATGAACTTTTCCACCTTTACAAACAAATCTTCCACCACCCCATAGGGATATTTAATCGAACGATCCGCTAGTTGGAGTGACATCATAGTACCTTTGACCTCTTGAATGCCAAGCTTCCTCATCATAGATAGGGGCAACAAGTTGATGCTTGACCCTAAATCACATAGTGCCTTCCCAATAGTCATCTCTCCAATGGTGCATGGTATGCTAAAAGAACCCGGATCCTTCCTGAACCGAGCATATGATGGCATTTGTTCCAAGGCCTCCACAAATGGAATGTTGATTTGAAGTTTATGGAAAACATAAAGGAACTTGTTGAACTTTTTTATCTTGCAACAGCTTCTTCAATCTCACTGGATATTGTACCTTCATGTAAGGAGGGAGATCCTTGGCTTCAATCCACTTCTTCTTTCGGAATTCCTCATCCACTAATTTCAATCCCCCATCTTGCTCCGGCACCTTCTCACTAGGCACTTCTTCTTCCTTAGCTTGCTCTGTCTCTACCTGTGGTACTTTTGGAATTACAGCTTCAGGAGAACTAGTTGCACCCCTATTTGATTCCAACACCTTACGGCTTCGAGTTGTCACGGAATTGCATTGGTTCTTGGGGTTGTTCTCTGTATTACCCGGAAAAGAGCCTGGAAGATGCTCATTCAACTGCTTTGCAAGTTGTGCTACCTAATTCTCAAGATTCTGGATTGCTTCCCCGGTATGAGTTGCTAACTTGTCAATGGCTGTGTCTGTATAAACTGTTAACTTCTCAATGGCAACGGTAGTCTTTTCAATAGCCAATTCCCAAGGTTGCCTCCCACCGTCTATGATCTATAACTGATTAGGCCTAGGGAGAGTGTGCTTAGTATTGTTATGTTGAATGTCATAGTTCTACCTTTGATTCTGTTGTTGTTGCCCGGCCAAACCACCACTAGTATTACTCCAAGAAAAACCCGGATGGTCTCTCCTGATATTCCAATTCCGCCTATTGTGGTAGTCTTTTTTTCCAATCAATTCAAGGTCAATGTGCATGAGCATCACTATGAGGTGAAGCATCCCAACTAGGTTGGCACACAACACCCCAACAATCATTTGTAGCACAAAGACTATATTATTAAAAAAAAGAAAAAGAAAACAAAAAGAATCGTGGGGGAACAAGGACAAAACCCATGAAGAAAAATCAAAACCAATCAATCAAATCTAAACAATGGGAGACCAAACCTATTATGGTTAAAGTCATCCATAACAAAACTAGGGGGCAAATCCTACCAGGAAAAACATCTACTAACTAAACCATGAGAAGCTAACTTGTCAGCACAAGAGTTCCCTTCACTATAGATGTGAGAAACTCTAAAGTCCATCGACTTTATTTTAAAGAGACAATTCATCCACCTATTTCCATTAGAGAAAGCATCTACTACTATTTTGGAGTCACATTCTAACCAAATCGTTGACCAATTCCTTTTGAAAGTAATTTCAATTGAGATGATGGCTGATGTGAATTCTGTATTCATTGATGAGGAAATACCTATGTAATCTGAAAAACAGCCCAAGATTTCACCCCTCATTCCTCTGAAAATTACACCACAAGAAGCATGACCCGGATTACCTCTAGAAGCTCCATCTGAGTTGCATTTTATCCATCCACAAAGACGGGGATGCCAACAAACTTCTACAATCTTAGGGCTCCTTGCTGGATGACTATCAACAACAAAAGCTTTATGCACTCGGAAGTCATCTATTGAGTAAGTTCCTGACAACTTAGCAGTTGCAGCAATGCAACTAATAGCATAGTTAACTGAAATGTGCTTGTTGTTGCATATTAGATGGTTTCTATATGACCATATATACCAGAAACAGTGGATGATTGCTAACTTGACTATGTCCTGTACTTGAGCATACCAATTTATGCTACAGGAAGATAGAACAGCAATAACTGATGATGAGTCTACCCTGCAGCTTAGCACAAATGATAACTAGGACCAGATTATCTTTGAAAAACAACACTAAAAGAATAGGTGATCAGAGGATTCTTCAGCTGAACCACATAGACTACAGACTGAAACCACAACCATACCTCTTAGTCTTAGATTTTCATCAGTGGGGAGCCTTTTATGCAGCATCCTCCAAAGAAGAAATGACTTGGAGGGAGGAATTGAGCTGCTCCAAAGAGACTTGAACCAGGAGACAAAATTAGGATAATGACTGTTAAGGAATGAATAAGAATCCTTAAAGCTCAATGAACTTGAGGCACTATGTTTCCAGATTAGACAATCCTCTGTATTATCAACCCAGGGATACTGATCGGCGCCCGGGGGTTGAGGATACCTCTCAGAATCCTCGGGGTAAAAATTACGGCCCATATTGAATCCCCCTGAAATAAAAAAGGAGTCAGAATTAGAAGAGGATTCAGAAGACAAAGAAATCCCCTTTTCTCGCAAGACGCCTTCCTAGTGAAAATGGGCGCTACCAAGGGGAGGAATTGAGAGGTTCAGAAGGAAGGGCACGCATGCAAGACCTCAAAGGAACAACAAGGCCTTGTTGACCTCCAACCGCTTCACAGAAGGAATTCTCCATAAAAATCACGATGGAATAGGCGCGACGACGCTGAGAAAAACAGGGAGGAGGATTCGACCAAAAATAACAAGGCCCAAGGTCCTACCACCTTTTTGCCCAAGAAGGGCTCGACCCGACCAAAACCAGCCTAAAAAAATCACTGGTCGGGTAAACTGCTCCCGTCGACCCAGGTTACCCGGCCAATTTCCACCTGTTTCCATACAAAGTGACCTTTCCGACCTCGGGAATGAAACACTTCATATCAACTCCCCGTGCACATCAGAAAGGAGGGGTGAACTGCCCTTTCCCTCCTGACACACGCGATAACCCACCTAAAACCATTATCATGGACACCCCATTCTATTAAGTTAGAAGGATAGGCACGCTAAGAAGCGTGGGATGACTGTTTTAGGGTGGTCATCAAGATCAAACCAAAGTACAGGTATATAAGTATGTCTCCGCCATTGAAGAGGGTATGCAATTTACTCTTAACAGAAATTCTACAGACTATCTGCTAGACCATTGCTAACTTAAGCATCAGAGTGTCTTCGCAGGTAACCCCCCCCCCCCCCAAAAAATCCCATTCGGTTCAACACGAAGGAGTTGGAGGAAGAGGCAGAATGTGGGGCCAAATCAACAGAGGCCCAATACCAAGGAGTGACACTATTGAGTTTTGGATTTTGACCTGAACATGTATAGTTTTAAATTTTTTGAGAGTAATAAAGATAATAAGATGGGAGTTGTTTTCAGATTCCTTTGAATGAGTCACTCCATAAGGATTTTTCATCTATGATTAGGTACATAAAAGTGAGTAAAATTTAAAAACATAATTCCTTTGGTACATCGCAAAGGCAAATCATAAAATAAATATAACAAACTCACAAACAACATAAATAAGTAATTCAATAATCCTAAGTTACATTTGGTATTGTGTGGGTATGGGTTCGATTGAGGAATAGAGTCAAGCAAGTCAAAAATAACATCACAACAAAATCTTAGACAGAATATGAGTATGGGTAGGGATGGCAATTTGTATCCTACTCATTGGGTACCCGTAAAAATTACCCACACTGGGTAGGGTAATTACCCACACAATGGGTAAGGGTCCGGGTCCGGGTAATTACCCACAAATTTGAATGGGTATGATGCATATGTATATATAATTATTTATTTATTTATATTACTAATATATATAATTTTAACTATAATACAAATTTTAAAACTAAAACTAATCTAAAGATTCTTAACTTTCTAAACCTAGTCCTTTCAAAAAAAAAATTTAATTTCTAAACCTAGTTGCACCTATAATTCCATTTTGGATTTTTTATTTATTTAAATATTTTTGTCTGCAATATTTATTAGTAGATTTAAAAGACTTTTGAATCGTTTTTTAATTGTTATAACTTTATTTTGTTATTTATTGCTCTTTCAATGTTAAAATGCGGGTAACGGGTGCGGGTACGAGTACTTAGGTACCCGGATGGTACGGGTAAGGGTACTAAAGTTGCTACCCACAAAGGTACGGGTCCGAGTACGGGTAATTTTTGAAGTTGACACAGGCAAACACAAGAAGGGGGATTGAATTGTGTTTGTTAATAATTTTCGAAAACAACCTTTAAAACAATTTTTGCACTCAAGGAGATTAGAAACAGAAGCAAGCACAATGACAAAGATCCATTTTAAAAGACTTTAACAAAAGCAATATCAAAATCCCACAGTTAGTATAAGCAAATAGAACTAAAGAGTTTGGGGATAGAAGATTCACACAAGAGATTTTATCCTGGTTCACTCTCTTCCAACCAAGAGCTACGTCCAGTGCCTTCGACTTGAAGGATTTATCCACTATTTCTCCAAATAGATTACAACCAAGTATTCAACACCTCTCCAGGCTGCAAGTATTTCTTTCTTACCAAGCATCTTCAGGCTCTAACTCTAACAAAGAGATATAATGTTTGATCTTCTTAACTCACTATGTGTGAGAATATGACAATTTAAGATCAGTTGAATATTACAACAATATTCAAACTAAAGAATACAGACTCTTGATTATGAAAGAATATTAGAATGAGTGATTATCGATTGGTAAAAATTATTCTTCAGTAGTTGAGGTCTTCTATTTATAGTGACCTTCTTCTTCACTTGATAGCTTGATTGGGGTAATGCTGAATAGTACTCTTGGTTATCGAGGTAGCATGAAATTGGAGGTTCACTCCTCTGAGTATTGGAGCTTGAGCACTTGTTGTTCCTCCTTTGTGTATAATCCAGCTTTTTGAGCCATAAAGTTGTCATCGTACAGATCGTTTTGCAATATCTTATTGTACGATTCTGCTTTTTGCATTTCTTAATAGTACAATGTTTCTTTTACAACAAGGTAAAACATTAAAGCAGATAAAACAAATGTGAAGAACAAATATTCTATTGAAATAAATATCAATCATTTGAAATAAACTCAAGAGATTCGGATTGCATTTAATTCTTTCTAAGATGGAGCTTGTCTAAAAAGAAACTTCAGCTACTTAGTAATATGAGAGATTAAGTCTGTTCAATATATTACTTTGCTCGTCTGATGACGTGGCATATCCTCTTGTGTATCAAGTCTTCGGACTTGATCTACCTTAATGAGTTATAAAGATCTCAATCTGGTGACGTGGTGGTTAGAGCTCGTCTACTAGATTACTTTATTTTTCAGTTCATTTACTTCTACTAATTACTTCCGCCTACTTACGTGGCAATATGGACGTGCTTATTTATCAAGTCTTTGGACTTGATGTACCTAACAAGTTATCTAGGTATTCATCTAGTAAATATTTAAAGCTTCGTCTACTTAAGTAAACCAATCTAAAGAAATAACTTTACCAAAGTTTTTTAGTAGCCCGTCTACAAGGGTGGACACAAATTTTTTAATGAAAACTTATCCCAAGTTTATTTTACTTATATTAAAGTACTCATGCATGACTGAAAGCACATGTTAGATCTCAACTAAAACTTTACCAAGAAAATTTAATCCTTTTGTTAGCATCAAAACTTAGAGATTATTAAATTCCAAAACCACTTTGGTTCCAACAATCTCTCCCTTTTCGATGATGACAAAACTAATTAAATTTGAAAAACAAAGTCTAAGAGAGCTTGCAGGGCTCACCTTAAGACAGAGCATTCAAAAGATTAAGCAGAAAAAGCATATGAAAAACAACTGCATATAAGCTAACAATTAAGCGCAACAGCTTATCATACTTAGAATGCATATAAGGGAATAAACATAAGTATCAGAGAAGCAGATAACAAAGAAAATAAGCAAACATAAGTATCAGAGCAGTTTAGCAAGTAAAAGAGAATATGCAGATGCAAACAAATAAGAACTTTTCAAAAACTGACTTTATATATATATAAATCTCTTTTCTTTCCTTTCTCCCTCTGTTTGTCATCAGTCAAAAAGGTAAAAGGAGAGGACCATCATTGTCAGTACAAAAGAAAAAAAATAAAGGTAAAGGTTAAGCGGTAGGAGGAGCGTTCTGAGTATGACTGTTCTTGAAGTCCATGAGAAATTCAAGCATATTATTTACAACCTCTAAGGTTGGAGCCATTGAAGTTTGAACTTGCTGATGGACATCGTCCTTAATCTTCTCAATTATCCTTTCAACCTTCTCATCAACTATCTTGCCAACCCTTTCATCAACTATTTTTCCAATATCCTCTTCAATATTAGATGGCAGAGCCTGTTGCCTTGAGCTTTCTGCAGACTCTTGAAATGTGCTTAGTGTTCTTGAATGATCTTCAAGGTGCATCACAAATAGAGCTAAAGGTTGAGAGGATTGTCTTTCTGATGAACTCTGTTGGTGAATGGATTCAGCTGTATATTCTAAACCAACCGCAGTGGCAGTTTGACCATGTTCTTCAGCAACAGGTTCATCTGTGATAGGCTCAGAAGTAGGTGGGGGTTTCGCTGAAATTTCCTTTGCCCATCTAATGTGGTAGATGAATCCCACATTTATACTGTTTATAGGAAGTCCTCAGAGGTCTTTATAGATCATATATCTAAAGAATGAAAGACCACACTTCCTTCTGACCTTGGGAATATCCTTCTTCTCCTCTTCAAACAGACCAGAGGAAGATGCTTCTCTGGTGTAGTGGATAATGTGAGACTTCCAGAAATCAACAGCTCTATGTTCATTGATCAACTCAATGGATTTAGTGTGCATAAGGAAATCCAGTATTGCGTAGTTAAAGGTTTCTTGGTCAAGACCAAGCATAGCTGATTCAGCTTCAGGCATCACTCCCTTGAATCTTCAGTTTTTCATGTCCTTGTCCTTATTTAGATCTAGCATTGGTAGTCTTGGACAGATCCTGTAGGGCTTGATTCCAATTCTGGTTGCTTCATTATGCCTGAGCCAGGATGGAGGGACAAAATGCACGGCTCTATCTGTTAGACTCGGTGACTTAGAGATTTTGATATATGACAAATACAACTTAATATGTATACAAGTGTTTTGGTGTCAAATTGCAAAGACAGGTATCAAGCAGTAATCAACAAGTTCAGTGAGCAATCAAAGGAGAACATTCAAGGAAGAACTTGACTACAAAAAATCAACTGTTTAGTGACTGGCATATTCGCTCGCTAAACTTTCTAATCTGGTCGCTATTTAATTTAGCGACTGAATTAGTGACCGATTAATGGTGGTGGCTGATAACCTGCTCGCTAAGATTTTAGAGACCGAAATATTAATTCGGTCGCTAAATGGCGACCGTAATTTCGGTCGCTAAATAATAAAAAATGGTCGCTACAGGGTTGGTCGTACTATTTGGGTAACCATTTTTAGCGACCGATAATCGGTTGCTAGTTCGGTCGCTAATGTTGGTTACTGTTAACGATTAGTGATCGATTTTCGGTCGCTAGACCACAATTTTAATGTTAACTAAAGTTTAGCGACCGAATTATTGGTTTCTAATTCGGTCGCTAAACTGGATTTTATTAAAAATTTTAAATTTAATTTTTAAAATAATTTTTTTTTCTTTGAAGTTTAGCAAAATTACTAATAAAACACACCAAATTACTAATGAAATATACAATCATAAGAAATAATGAATATATATAAAAAATAATAATCCAAAGTGTCGTACAAGAATCGTTTAAAGTCAAAAAAATGAAAAAGAAAATCAGTCAAGATGAGGGGGAGGGGGAGGTGGAGGAACCCAATCATCCTCAGCGTCCATACCACCGACGTCTGCTATCTGATCGTCCTCTACAGTAGCAGCATCAGTAGCTGGCGGCGGAACTGGAGGAGCGGCAGCAGGCGACACAACCGTCAGAGCATCACCCTGAGCAACTGAAGTCCGGATCCTCATCTGCCCCAACACCAGCCGCAGTGTCTGGCCATGCTCGATGCTCGTCTGCATCAGCTGCTGGTGTCCCTGAGTCAACTATGCAATCTGGTTCGCCATCTGTTGCTCTCTCTCGCTCTTCACCCGAAGCTCCGCCTTCAACTGCGTGATGGTGTCCTGCATTTGTTTGAACTGCTCCTGAGGGACGGTATTGGCATAGGAAGGAGCAGGCGTGCCAGATGATGAAGCGATAAACTCACCTCCCAGGTGTCCGAGGCTGTACACGTGCCCCTTGTTCCTTCCCCCGACGACCTCCAAATAAATGGCATTATCGTCGACGGAGATAGGAGAGCTGGGTCCATCACCAGTCAAGGCCTCATCTTGTGACTGTGATGCACGTGATATGGCATCGTCCTTCTTCTCGTTGAAGCCCACCTACAAAGTATAGTTGAAGAGATTTAGTTAAAATTATAATCAATATTAACAAATCATTTATAATAAATTACAAGTAAACACTAAATTGTTTTTTTGCTTACAGCATAGTTACGGGCCTTGTCGTTGACCCATGTCCCCGACTTCAACTTCTTCGTCCTCTCCACCAACTCCATAGCAGTGGGGGACCCGCTGTTTCTGTGCTTTCTGCACATAAAAATATAATCTTAAATTCATTAGAATATTTAAAAATGAAAACTCATTAAATAGTATACTAAGTCAAAAGTTTAACGTATTACCAGCTCGTCGTAGTGGGGGGCGGCTGATTTAGACCTGCCGGTCCAAGCACATGCGCCACCATCAGAAGCTCGATTTACGCCGAGCTGTGGCCTGGATCTCCTGGAACTTCTCAGTAGCCCAGTACTGGTCTAGCTACCTCCTGATCTCAGGATCCACCCACTTCCCCTTATTCTTACCCTTCCTCAGCTTGTTCGTCAGATTCTTCATGACCAATGAGCCTTTATACTCAAATATGTCCCTGACGAGACCCTCTAAAGCTACGCCCCACCTATACTCTTTCTGCAACTTACAGTTGTTAGGAAATTCGTGTGTATATATATATCTATAATGTAAATTTAATTTAAATAACTTAATAAATTGTTACCTTAAACTCTTTAAACAACTGATCCCTATGGCCCCCTGGGATGGCCTTCCATGTAGGCCATGGACCATCAAACTTGCGTCGCAGGATCTTCGATATCGAATCAGAAGGACCCTTCGCGGGCAGAAAGCTATAACAAAATTAGAGCACTAATAAATGTTATAAATAAATAAATAACAAGTAAATAGAAATTAACGATACTTTATATATATTAAAAAAATTAAATTAGCATACTCGTTATCCCCCCTGGGGATAAGAAGAATCCTCCTGTCGGATGGACCACAGCTCTCATGTCCTGATGATGATGATGGTCCTGTCATAGGTGTGGATGATGACGGTGTAGCCTGTGTCCCGACCACATGAGGCTGGGTAGGGGGTGCAACTCCATCACCCTGAGGTGTCCCGTCCACAGAGGTGTTGGTTGGGTGGTCTCGATCTGAAGGCTATGGGTCAGCCGGTGGAGGCACTCTCGCAGCACGACATATGCCACTACCTCCACGACGACCCCTACCTCTAGAGGAATCTGCCATCTGTGTAAAAAATGGAAAGATGATTACACAACAGTGTAAATAATACAAAAATAAATTACCTAAGTAGAATGCCATTTACACAATGAATTATGACATAAATAAATTACCTAAGTAGAATCTCCGTCACTAAATTCACCCTTACTCTCATCAGTCTCACTTGATCGGAATGTGCCTTCGCTAGATGCGTCCAACTCGGATTGATCCATTAACTCTTTTTCAACTTCTTCCCCATTTCCGGAAATGTCCGCCAGAGAATTAACAATAATGTCCGGCGTAATTTGCAACGGTACATGGGGTCTTGAAAACTCATCATCTTGGTACTGAGCATCTTTTTCAGGCTGGTTGATTACATTATCAGTAATTATACTGCGAGCCTTTATCTTATTAACACCCAACCAGCCTTGATGTCCTTCGGGATATGGCGAGTAATAAACCTGATCTGCCTGTTGTGAAAAAATGAATGGGTCGTATGCCTTATTATACCTACGAGACAGACTAACTTGAACAATACCATATTTTTTATCGATTTTTGTCCTTACGTCAAGAGTATGATCAAACCAATCACACTTGAAGATAACTAACTTCATCACGGGGAAACCGGTATAATCGAGTTCAAGGATGTCAGTTAGAACCCCATAGAAATCATCCTCTACATTGCCATCAGTGGCTCGCACACAAACACCATAGTTACACGACTGCATTCCTTCATTCCATGTTTTTATGTTAAATTTATATTCATTTACAATGTAAGTATTCCATGATGTAACCCATCTGTTAGGCTCCCATGCCAAATTTGTCAACAATGGATTTTGAACAGTTTTCTGGATCTAGTACCTAAAAAATCAAATATTATATTATTCTTATATATGCTATATATTTAAGGAGATAAAATGTATTGCAACAAATGAAGCTGCTTAACCGACATATTTACTGAACCACGTAGCAAAGTGAGAAGTAATTTCTCGATCAACCTGATCGTTTGAAATGTCAGGTTGGAGATCCCTTAGAAAATTGCCGTACATCCTACATATGGGAGATTAACAGCAGGACGATTAATAATCATAAATGTCAATTGAACTTATAAAAGACATTGTAGAAACTTACTCTAAATATGGCGTCACCTCTTCACAATTTTGAAGGATATACAGATGAGCAGCATTAATGTCACGCTGCTCCAAGAAATATCCTTTTGATTTGCCACTAAATCTGTCCGGATGGTTGAATGTTGATATAGGAGTACTAGTTGAACTTCCTTCGCCCAAATCAACGTTTCTAGGTATCCTTGTCCTTCTCGTGTTAACTTCGTCCAAATAGTAATAAGAGGCAAAAGTGGAAGTCTCCTCTACAAAGTATGCTTCACAAATGGAACCCTACATTCGTGCCTTGTTCTTGACTTTGTGTTTAAGGGAGTGCAGGAACCTATTAAAGAGGGATACATACAAATAATTACTAGTTTTAGGGAAAGCTAAACTACGATTTCGTGTTCGTGAATTTCATATGTATTAAGTAAAATAGTTGATGTTGTTTACCTCTCAAATGGATACATCCAGCGGTATTGGACTGGGCCACCAACTCTTGCTTCGTAAGGTAGATGAACTGGCAGGTGTTCCATAGAATCAAAGAAAATCGGCGGGAAGATTTGCTCCAGCTTACATAACAAAATGGGTATCTTGACTTCCATATCCTTTAATTGATTCACATTTAATGTTGTCGATATAAGCTCCCTGAAAAAGTGGCTAAGCTCAACAAGTGGGTTCCAAATTTGCTTCGGTGATGCGTCGAACACAATTGGAAGCAACCGTTGCATGAACACGTGGCAATCATGACTCTTCATTCCATGTAACTTTGCTTCCTTAATTTCAACACATCTACCCATATTGGAAGCATACCTATCTGGTAACTCTAGTTCTTTAACCCACTTACAGACGGTCACTTTGTGTTTTGCTTAGTGTATAACTTGCCTTCGGTTTGATAAGTCTTCCATGACCATCGTCCTGCAACTCAAGCTCCTTCCGATTACAAATTTCAGCCAGATCCAATCGGGCTTTATTTTTATCCTTTGTCCTCCCCTTGATGTCCATCACAGTGTCAAACACATTCAAAAACACATTCATCTCAGTGTGCATGACATCAATGTTGTGACGGAGTAGCTGCGCCCTCCAATACGGCAACCTCCAAAACATACTTTGTTTTGTCCAATTATGGTTGACGTCATAATCAGGAATATGTTCTCCTTGGGATTCATGGACGAGCGGTAAGTACTGTACTCTTCGCCATACATTAGGACCAGACAAACGTGGTGGAGGCGGTGTTGTCTCCGCACAATGCTTCTTGAATGCATTCTTCTTCCGCCTATAAGGATGATCTTCTGGAAAGAATTGATGATGACAATCAAAATATGAGATCTTTCGACTGTTTTAAGTGTTAATGCCTTTGATCGCTCCATACATATTGGGCAACCAAGCTTCCCCGTGGTCATCCATGTGACACCCTAACCCAGGTCATCACATGGTTACCCGTTTGCGGAAATAAAACTTAATTTGCTGGTTACTTTCGGAAAATAATGTTTTCTCAACGTTCATATTTTCAAAATATGGTGATAAATTTTTTTCTTTTAATCCTCAAGACAGCACAACAACGAAATCAAATCACACTTAAATACATAATGTATAAAAGTCATACAACTATACTGCCTCATATGTCTTCACACCTAGATCATTATCATATTTATTCTCCTAAACATCATATATCAAAATAGGACCTAAGCTGGTCGTAACTAACAGACACTACCGCCAACTGGAGCAGCACATCATGCCTTGAACTAGACAGCCTTCTCATTCTTGTAGAAATCCTACCCTTTGTACGTCTCTGATATGTGTTGTAAGGGTGAGACACCAATATATGGATTTAACAAAATAACTAAATGCTCGTACAAAAGAAGACACATACACATATACATAAACATTTCAATTATAGCATACAGTTTATCAGTGGGTTTCACACCCCAAACATCATCATTGGAAAAAACTATGCATGAACACTTCTATACATCATCTAAACATTCACACCTAATCTCCGGAGACCCCCAACGTCATTTTAAAATGAGCTGATCAAGCTCGATTGCCAATAGAGGCACGTCGATTTTTTGCCAACAGAGGCACGTCGATTTTTTTCCAACAGAGGCACGTCGATTTTACCATAGCCCACTATCCGGAACAGTGAGAACGTCGATTTATGGATTTTTTTTTCATTGTACGTCGATTGCCAACGGCACAATGAACACGTCGATTTCATGAATATCATAAGATACCATGATTCCATTGTACGTCGATTACCCAAAGGCACAATGAATATGTCAATTACATGAATATCATAAAATACCCTGATTTCATTGTACGTCGATTGCCCAAAGGCACAATGAACACAATGAATTTCATTGTACGTCGATTGCCCAAAGGCACAATGAACACGTCGATTTCAGGAATATTATAAAGATACCATGATTAACAAATACGTCGAGACATGAACATCCTCAAGATATCATGATTAACCTCGTAGGCATGTCTGCCAAAATGCATGCAAGAAAAACACTTTGTTCTCGTCGTTTTCTTTGTGTTATATCTTTATTTGTCAAAGCTCTCAAAAGCTTATGACCCATCATCATTTTAAACATCTTTACAACTTTTATTAACAACACAGGACCTCAAAGTCCGAGTGCTCAATCACGAAGCCCCTAGACCTTGCAATCAGTCTTAGGTTCGTGGTGATAGAAAACATCATAAATCTTTTACCGTAAAGTAGACACACCGTCTACCAACTAGACACCAAGTCTGTAACATCATAAGAACACTAGTACCCCAACGTCTCGGTTACTAAGTTCCATATCGTCGTTTTTGTCGTTTTTGTCTGTGAAAAACAAATCCAAAATAGGATAACGTCATAAGAACACTAGTAACTCGACATCTCGGTTACTAAGTTCCACACCACTTTCAACACGTTTGAATTTATTTTTGTATTCGGAAAATCTTTTCACATGGAAAATTCTTCAATAAAGTCTTTAAATAATAAAACTTAGTTTTTCACAAACTAATGAGTCACTTGAGGATTTAACTTCCTCAAAATATGCACTGCTGTTTCAAAATTCTTGCCGTCTACATTTTTCCAAATTTGCCGTCACTTTTCATTTTAAAATCTTTTTAAGCCAAAATTTAGCTTTTTCCACTTAATTAATTTTCTAAAATCATAATTAACTTATTTTCACCAATTAATTTCATGAAATAACATTTTCTAATATTCCGGAATTTCTTACGTAAAAATTAGCAGTGCTAAAATATTTTCACGGTTTCGCACTCATTGTGACTCATAATTTACTTTTACACTAATAAATTATTAAAATAATAATATTTCTCAAAACTCATTATTTTTCCAAAATAATATTTTTTCACCACTATTATATTCCAAAATTTCCCATAAAACATTGAATTTACACAGCTTATTAAAGCTTTTATCTGATTAATCGGTTGTGCACTGACCACTGTCAGGCTTCTCAAACAACACTCACAAATAACATTCAACAACAATTATTAGAATTATATTCCCAGGAAGATCATGCATCATAGCAATATAATATACTACTGCAGATAATTAAATAAATTAAAAGCAGATAATTCACCGATACACAGATAAACAACACAACGTAAACAACATAAACAAATAACCACAACCACATATAAATCATTTAAATCACACTACACGCAAATAGTTATTGAGAAAAATCCCTCGGGTAAGCTCCCCTTACCTCTTGAAGACTCGAACTAATGGTTTCAATCAATCTCCCGATTTGATCCGGCTTCCTCCGTCGGCTTTAGGTCAAACCAACCCGATCGATTCCTTCATAACGAATTGCAACCAAAATAAATCAAATCAAACAAAAACATACTTGACTCATGGAGGTTAAGGTTCGGCCTCAACAACTTTTCTAGGTTAGGAAAGTTAAAATTTTGTTAACTTAGGGATTTATGATCCATAAGTAACTTAAACATGATTAAGCACTTAAACCAAGATTATGAACCAAGAACATGAACTAAAACTCATCTAGTTCCAAGAACTAGGGTTTCGGCGAAGGGCTGAGTTTGGGATTAGAAATCTCTAAAATTTCTAAACTCTTGGATTTACTCAACATACAAAACCTAGAGTTAGATTCAAGTGTCACAAACAACTTTTGAATCACAAAACCATTAAGTGCTCATACCTAGGGTTTCGGTTTTGATGAGATCAAATAGGATTAAGTTTGATTTTTGATCTTCTATATACTTGAATACAAGAACTATCAAGATATAATCATGAATCAAGACATGAAAATGAAACAAAACCTAAGAACACAACTTTACCCTAGGTTCGGCCATAAACAGAAATCAAGGAAAGAAATTTATCATGATCTTATGCTTCTAGATGATGAAAATAGAGATGATTATAAGATCATAGCAATTGGTTTCATGTCAAAAGGATTTTTCTAGAATTAGTTATGAATTTTTGAATCTAGTTCCATGAACTTTGAAGTAAATGAAGAACATGTTAATCTAAGCCATGAATCTACAAAAGTTGTGAAGAGAAATGATTTAAATGACAAGAGAAGAAGTTTTTACCTCTTGATGATTCAAGGAAATCAAGATTTGGATGATTTTCTTCACAAATTTCTCGTGGTGTTCTTGAGAAACTTAAGGAAGATGATGAACATAGTTAGGGTTTAGAACAGTTTTAGTATTTTGGGTAGATATCTCAACATACTTATCCGTTTTGGATGATCTTTATGTCGTTGGAAAGAAGAGAGAAATATGAACAACTTTCATGTTGAAAGTATTTCGAGATTCAAAATAGAAACTGGTCAGAATTGCTAGGCAAAATCTGACGAATTATGAACACTTTGAAGAAGCTTAGGTTTTCAAGAAGATAAACATGGAAATGAAAGATGAAGAATGAAGAAGGAAATATCCTTAATGAAGAAGGCAAGAGTTAGCCATGGGTTTTGGATAGGTTTGGTCAACTTTTCCAATGGCATTTGCTTGCAATTGTCATAAAAAGACAAGGGCAAAATGGCCATTATGACTCGGATAAACTCGTCATAAATACTCGTCAAGTCGGTGAAATCCATTATCTCTGCTACGTTGCCGACTCCTTAGTTCATCTGGCGCAAGCTTTCCTAGAGATATCTCGACGTATACGCCCGCAACAAATATAATATTTTAATTTTTTTACCAAAATTTTCAAAACTTTCAGTATCGTAGTAAATACGATAAAAACATTTTTCATCTCGTTCACGAATTAAAATTAGGTCTTCTGAGCAGTAAACTTTTACTGTCAGTGAAAACACAGAAAACGCAGACCGGTTTCCGTCTGAATTTTCAACCAAAAACTTCCCCGTAAACTTATGAAAATAAGTATAACAAGGAAATGACCTTGGTTTATCCAAAATCATTTTCCAAGTCCCGGATAAAAATATATATTTATATATTTATTACCGATATTACGAAGCAGCGAAAATCGGGGTGTTACAATCCAACCCAACATCATCCCATAGGAGGGAAAGTCGTTGATCGTCCACATCAAAGCTGCTTTCATCATGAAATTATCTCTCAAAGATACGTCATATGTCAACACACCACCATCAGTACCAGTCAGTTGGACGTTTCTCCAGAAATCCCTGATCAGGTTCGGAAAGACAGACTTTCTCCGCGAATAGTCCTCCCCACCCGGCTACATTGACATATTTGCTTATGTCTAGATTGTAGGCTTGCAGCACTCCAAGATTGAAATGATGCTCTATAGCCAAGTTGAGCTTGTCCACATTAAAGGTTGAAGAAGAAGCCATTTTATGTGATCAAAGAGCTTAGGGTTTGAAAGCGGAGAGAGGTAAAGAGAGAGATAGCTCGAGAGGTTATGGAAGTGTAAAGCTTTTTTCAGAGGGAAAAGATTACTTATAAAGGAATTTTGAATATCAAAGGTTTAAAAAAACCTTTTGACATGACATCTCATTATGATAAAACGGCGTTGGTAACTTGGAACCATAAAAAGGTCTTGATGGGATTGATAGAAGTACTGACTTAGCAAAGAGAATAAAGGATAAATTTGTCTTGAGACAAAATAAATGCATTTATTAACACACAAAAAAAACTTAAACACAGGCAGATTTGAACTCGTCTAAAACTATTCAATGGACGCGATAACTAGTATCAGTGGACGCGTCATATGGACGTGCAAAATAATATGCAATAGACGCACAACTACAAATAGGTATTAGACGGGCATAGGTAATAGACGCAGGATTAACAAAACAAAATTTTCTCAAAGCTGGACGCCTGAATTAATCCACACATATCATTTAAGATGCTTCCTAATAAAGATAAATCTGTCCTCTGCAAGAGGTTTAGTAAAGATATCTGTCCATTGATGGTCAGTATCTACAAATTGAATATCAATCACACCTTTTTGCACATAATACCTAATAAAATGATGTTTAATATCTATGTGCTTAGCTCTAGAATGCAAAATTGGATTCTTAGATAGATTTATTGCAGCAGTATTATCACACATAAGCGGAATACTACTTAAAAATACATTGTAGTCCTCCAATTGATGTTTGATCCAGAGAAGTTGTGAGAAGCAATTTGCAGCTGATATATACTCAGCTTGAGCAGTTGATAATGCAATGGTACTTTGTCTTTTGCTTGACCATGAGACAAGATTAGCTCCAATGAAGTGATATCTTCCACTAGTGCTTTTTCTTTCAATTCTATCTCCAGCATAGTCAGCATCACAGAAACCAACTAATCTATAATCTTCATTTTTCTTATAGCACAAACCAAGATTAGTAGTACATTTTAAATATCTAAAAATTCTCTTAACTACTAATGAGTGAGATTCTCTAGGATCAGATTGAAATCGAGCACATAAACATACACTGAACATAATATCAGGCCTAGACGCAGTAAGATATAAGAGAGATCCTATCATACCTCAGTATACCTTTTAGTATACCTTTTTATCCTTATCATCTTTGTTCAGTATGGAAGTGGGGTGCATAGGAGTATTCATTGGTTTACAATCATCCATCTTAAACTTCTTCAGAAGTTTTTTTGTATACTTAGTTTGGTGGATGAGCACCTCGTCCATGGTTTTTTTACTTGAAGTCCAAGGAGAAATTTGAGTTCTCCCATCATACTCATTTCAAACTCTTTCTGCATTAACTTAGAGAATTCTTTGCATAGAGACTCATTAGTACCACCAAAAATAATATCATCAACACATATCTGTACAACTATGAAATTAGACTTAATGGATTTTCTAAATAAGGTTGTGTCAACCTTTCCTCTATTAAATCCATTTTCCATAAGAAGGGAACTTATCCTATCATAATAAGCTCTAGGAGCTTGCTTAAGACCGTATAAAGCTTTCTTAAGCTTATATACATGTTCAGGATGGGTTTCACACTCAAAACCCGGAGGTTGCATAACATAGATTTCTTCATTAATAAAGCCATTAGAAAAGCACTTTTAACATCCATCTGAAAAAGCATAATACTATGATGTGCAGCGAATGAAAGTAGAATTTTAATAGCTTCTAATCTAGCAAAAGGTGCAAAGGTTTCAGTATAATCTATACCTTCTTCTTGAGAGAAACCCTGAGCAACAAGTCTTGCTTTATTTCTGATTACCTTACCAGTTAAATCAAGTTTGTTTCTGTAAACCCACTTTGTTCCAATCACTGATTTGTCTTTGGGCAGTGGAACCAGAGTCCAAACATCACTTCTTTCAAACTGATTGAGTTCTTGTTGCATATCTAGAATCCAACCATCATCTAGCAAAGCCTCGTCTACTGATTTTGGTTCCAACTCAGACTAGTACAGAATTGTCTTGTTCTCTGAAGGTTGATCTGGTTCTTAGCTTGTCATTGGGGTTTCCAATGATCTGATCTTGTGGATGATAATTCTTAAAGTACCAAGATTTTTGAACTGTACCATGTTGAGAAGTGGAAGTTTCCGGTTGTTGAGTAGGGTCATCTTCTTGATCATCAACTTTTATCTCAGGTGAGCCTCCTGGAATTCTTAAATCAAGATCTGCAAAAGCTTCATCTAGCTCTGATAATTTCTTATTAGGTTGTTTGTCATCAAACTTGACATGAATACTTTCCTCTACTATGAGAATCCTAGAATTTTATACTCTAAAGCCTAAGATGTTTCAGAATATCCTAATAATATTCCACTATCTGTTTTAGCATCAAACTTACCAAGTTGATCTTTAGTATTCAGTATATAGCATTTACAACCAAAAGGGTGAAGATAAGATATGTTGGGTTTTTGTCCTTTCCACAGTTCATAAGGAGTCTTATTCAGGATAGGTCTAATGTAAATTCTATTCTAAGCGTAGCAGGCGGTATTAACAGCTTCAACCCAGAAGTGTCTAGGGACAGAGTTGTCATTGAGCATAATCCTAGACATCTCTTGAAGAGATCTGTTCTTTCTCTCTACCACACCATTTTGCTGTGGTGTTCTAGGTATTGAGAAGTTGTGAAGGATACCACTTTCTTCACAAAACTTATGAAATAGCTCATTTCAAACTCTCCCCCATGGTCACTTCTGATTGAAGTGATACATATGTCTTTTCATTCTGTACACGTTTCCAGAATACATAAAAGACCTTAAAAGACTCATCCATGTGAGTTAGGAACATGACCCATGTCCATCTAGTGTAATCGTCTACTATGACAAGTCCACATTTCTTACCACTGACAGAGGCAGTCCTTGTTGGACCAAAAAGATCAAGATGTAGCAACTCTAGTGGTCTATTGGTACTAACAACATTCTTAGATTCAAAAGAACCATTGACTTGTTTTCCCTTTTGACATGCATCACAGAGAGCATCAGATTTGAACTTAAGGTTTGGTAGACCTCTCACGAGGTTATGCTTGTTTAGCTTTGAAATTAATTTCAAGCTTGCATGACCTAGCCTTTTGTGCCAAATCCATCGCTCATCTTCAATGGACACTAGCTATGAGACACTTTGATTTGAGAGGTCCTCCAAGTCAATCTTGTAGAGATTGTTTTGCCTTTTTGCAGTGAATAAAAGTGATCCATCATCTTTCTTGACAGTACACAAGTTCTTATCAAAAGACACTGCATAGTCACCAGTTCACATAATGGACTTATACTCAGTAGGTTGTGCTTCAAGCCATTTACTAAAAGAACATTATCAATGGAGGGAAAAGGATGTTTACCAATTTTACCTATACCAATGATTTTCCCTTTCTGATTTCCTCCAAATGTGACCCAGCCACCATCTTTGGGCTTAAGGTTTTGGAACATAGACCTTTCTCCCACCATGTGTCCTGAGCAGCCATTATACAAGTACCAAGACATATGTTTTCTTCCTGTTGTTAAGAAAATCTGCAACAGGTATTATCTTATCTTTAGGTACCCAAACTGATTAGGGTCCTTTCTTGTTAGCTGTCACTGGACGAGTATGCTTAGCATGTTTATTGTGTATGCATCTTGATGTAATATGCCCGTTTTTTCCACACACTTTAAAAAAGGTGTTGGATGAGCTAGACTTAGCTTTGGTATATTTATTTGGAACTTTTGAAGCTCTATGTTGTTTAAGTGGCACTACAACAGAAATGACTTTAGATAGCGTTTCCGGATGCCTTTTAATAGCGTTTGTAACCGCTATCTATGCCACCGCTATTAAAAGTCGTTAGCAAAGATAGCATTTAAGAAATGCTATTAAAAGGTGACCTTAGATAGCGTTTCCATGTACAAACGCTATCTAAAGTCTGCCTTTAGATAGCGTTTGTACACGGAACCGCTATCTAAAGTCTGCCTTTAGATAGCGTTTATTTTAACAAATGCTATCTAAAGTCAGACTTTAGATAGCGTTTGTACACGGAACCGCTATCTAAAGTCTGACTTTAGATAGCATTTGTATTAACAAATTCTATCTAAAGTCTGACTTTAGATAGCATTTGTATTAACAAATTCTATCTAAAGTCTGCCTTTAGATAGCATTTGTTAAAACAAACACTATCTATTCCCTTTTTTTTTTTTAGTTTACCTATTTCTTAACTTTACCTATTCCTGCATATTGTTTATAAAAAACAGAAGGTTTACACAAAGAAATGAAGCACAATCCATATACATATATAACAAGCTACTTTGACAATTCATACTCATTGATAATATTAACAATGATCAATAAACTGAAATCATCATCATCATCCCTGCATTCTAAGCATTTGAAGATTCTACAGAACTTCTAGGGAAACTCTAATTGAAAGGAATAAAATTACAAGATGTAAATACAAATATTAATTTATAAGTATCTGTATATCTGAACTATTTTACAACCAAACAGTTTTATACTACAATTTCTCCTTATTTCATATCATTTAACTGATTTAACAACATTCTGTGGTTATTCAGAGCTGAGCAGAGTTATTGGCGATGGCTCCAGCATCATTGAGAAGGGGAATCAGTTGACCTGCCTGGTGTTTCTCCAAAACAGCTGCAAGACCCAAGTGATAAAATGTTAAAAAGACCAAAAATGAAGATAGAAAAATAACAATTTATTTGGCCTTCCCCTCAATAGTCATGGAAGATAAAGCAGATAGGGACTGAATATAAAGGAAGCAAAAGGGAGGGTGGCCTTACTGTCACAACCACCAATGTGCTTTCCTCCAATAAACACGTTAGGCACAGTCATAAGCCCTGTCCACTCAGCTAGTGCTAACTGGATATCACCCCCATCACCTTCAAATAGGTAAAGAAAATGATTGAAAAACCAAATGCTAACAAATTAGTTTGTTGAAATTAATGAATAAGACCCTCCGAAGCGAGAAGAGAATAGACCCCAATTTAGGGGTTAGATAGACTTTATTTTTGCATATTCCACATTCATAATGCAAAAAGCATAGCATAAAGCAGATAATGAGTGCTAACAGAAAGCAAAGTAACTCTGGACTCAAGGCAATTTTATAACTTTACTATTATCATAAAATCTTCAAACTTCAAAAGACAGAAAGGGTTAATTCCTGACAAGAGAATTAGGAAATTGAAAGCTTCTATAGCTTCTATAGCTAAATTGAAAGAAATGGCAGTAGTAGGAATTAGGAAATTAGCACTTCTTTCATCCATAAGCCTCTAAATGCATATTACTGAGCTATATGTAACAAAAGGCAAGGATTTATGATGCAGCACTATCTCTTTAATTTCATAATAATTGATTTACCTGACATGAACCAAGGGAGGGGTTGTTTGAACCCTCATATGCTTTCCCTATCATCCTATTCTTCTATATATCATCTAAACCAAGCAATAAGGCTACCTATCTAACAAACCATTGTAAAGCTACTAAATTGCTTTTGTGTGCCTGTGTGTGTCTAAATTTCTCAGAACTGCATGCACTTGTACAAGCTTTTTTCTTTGGTGGCAAAATAGCTTAACAAGTCAATGAGTGTAAAAATACATCTATAATATATATAGTTGGTGCAAAAGGCTAAGTACTAGAGCTTAGAAATATAAGATGACTGAATGGTGGGGACTAAGCACTAAACAGAACGAAAATTTGACAACAATTTGAAAAATGTGAAAAATGTGAAGAATTCAGCAGCTATTTCTCTATAACTATGCTCACACATGCTGGTGTTGTGTTGTGTAGGGTAAAGATAGAGTGAAAGAAAGGCAGAGAACTGGACTCTATTGTTCATATTCTTGGCAAGTTAAAACTTCTTGTTAAGACTACACACTTATTTTTATCAGTAATTTTTTTTTTTCAAAAGTAAGTGTAAGTAATAGCTTACATTTTCTATAGAAAAGTAGGTTTCAAACGAATTGGCATACCTTTGCTTTTCCATGAAGTTCTTCCTCCTTCATAGATAGTTTTCCATTACCTGTGTCAAAAATGGACAAGATACATACATGTAATGCAAATTAAGGACAGTACCACTAAGCAAAGGTAATAGACACACCTATCATATCAGATATGATGAAATATCATATGCCAGAAACCGGTCCAAAGACCCAAGGTACTCCCAAAACTTCCCAAAAATATCAAACAAAGAACTCTAAAGGACTAACATGATGCATCATTCTAGTCAAAATAAATAAATAAATAACATGTTCCATCATTAAACTGTCAAATTAAAATCTTCATTCTAAACTCAAACACCATATAAAGGCAGACTTTAGATAGCGTTTGTATTAACAAACGCTATCTAATCCCTTTTTTTTTAGTTTACTTCACAAATATATATGAAATAAACAATTATATAACTAGCATATATACCCTATTAATTCCTCTGCAGAAGAAAGACCAAGTGTTTCTAAAATACTACTCGTAAGCATTGTACTTGGACCACGACCATCATGTGCTTTTATTACTTCAGTTAATGCCATCGCAGCTATTCCATACCCGCTGCAAATAAAAAGCAAAACTTTCAACCAAACAGTAGATGAAATCAAGGTAGAGATCAAAAGAATAACCTTTAAGGCTTTCCAAGCATTATGAGTGATGCCAAGTTCTCAAGAAAAGTAAGGTCAGATCAGTTTAGAAACTTAAAGCCTTTTCCAGTAAATAGATCTCTCGGTATGCCTAACAAATATTGCTTCACCAAAAGCTTGAATTCATGGCTTAAAAAGTATTAGAGAGAGAGAGATTATGAAAGGCAAGAAATAGTTATAATGGATTACTACCTACCCCAGTCACCTAAGACAGGTCCTGCACCTGCAGCCCTTGCTTCTTTGCCATCTTCTGTAAATCCATATGCAATTGTCCCTGTGCCAGCAATTAATACACATCCATGAAGTTTACCTATTGTTCCACTTGCCAGAGCAACCACAGCATCATTCCGAACATACAGCCTTACATGGCTTGGGAATATATCCCTAATTACATCAAGTCACAATAAACTTTAATCAATAGACTCAGTCGAACTTTAGTCTCTAGATTAGCATAGAAACTAATGCTGAAATTAAATGACACAACATATTCGAAGAACTGAACCAGTAAAATTCACAAGTTACAATTTAACTAAAATTTCAATTCTTTACAGATAAGTTACCTAATTCTATTATGGTCCTTACTTCTCTGTTGACCAGGACTGTATAACATTGTTAAAGCACATGTACCTGACAATAATACTTAGTGCACCAAGGGGAGTAATCAGAACTGCAAGAGCATAGATATGATATGAGTCCTCAACATTTAGTCTAGTGTCTCCTGTCAACCAGAACACCAAAACGACGAAACACTCTACTAAATTATTGAACAGAAAGTTTTAAAATCATTAGTGAGAATAAAGAGATGACCTACAATAAGCATAGGTTCCAACTTCTTAAGTGCTGGAAGATTCATGTGGACGTCTGCACGAGCTTTTGGGGTCATTATCTGTTCAAAGAAGATGACTATCTTATTTTACTGCAGAGTGATATCTATAAAATATTCCAAACTTCCCTTACAAGCTCAAATAAATAATACCTCAAAGATCCCACCATTGGCACCATTTTGCTTAGCAGGAACCAACTCCACCATATAGTTGGTTGGAGACAGCAACCAGTCCATTTCTTTACACCATTTGCTTTTCCTTTCTTCAGATAGTGGTTTCAATTTCCACAACTCACTAAATACTGTTACTGTATATTTTCATCATACTCTTAGATTGGCTTAATAATATAACCAGAGGAAAAACAGAACTTAGCAACATCACATATTCCCTTGGACGTGAAAATTCTTCTGGGGTTGTATAAGGATATATAAGATTTTTTTAATAGTCATTTTTAACATAGAAGAGGCATCCCATTTATTATTTTCACAAATGAACTTTATGAACTATATGTAAGAAAATAAAATAAATGCAGTGAGAGAAAACCTGCTAGGTTTGTGATGGCATTAGACAGCACTAAAGCTGTATTGAGGCCCATAGTTCCTCCTGTAATATCATCACCTAGCAACAGCTTTGCAAACTTTTCTTTCATGGCTTCTACATCTGAATATTGGATGGCATGAGCAAGCTTTTCTTAGCCACAAAATTTGCAATCTCCCCAACAATCACTGGTACCGTTTACCAAAATTAGTTTGAAGATCCATATGATATGAGTCTCACTAATAGTAACAGAGGGAGAAACTTACTTGTTACCAAGCCGGCCCACCAAAGCGGCTCTAGTAGATAAGTGTAACCGCCAACTCCTGCAAATTTCACATATATACTATACCCATGAGGTCATCTGACCTAGAAAATTATCAGAGATGCAATTGGAGGGGGGGAAAAAGGAATTAAATCTAATAGAAATTAGAGAGTAATTTTATGAGTGGATTTTAGAATTGAAAATTTCAAAATGTAATCATCCAAGTACATCATCACATATAAAGATGAATAAGAGGTGCACCTACCTGCACGAGTGCCGTTGGCAGTAGCACGCTTAAGACCCTTCTTCTTCAAGATGAAACTGGCTCCTATGAAAGCGCTTGAACCCACCGCCAGCATCAAACCCTTCGAGTGGGGACGCAGAGATAGGGACGAGGTCTGGCGAGTGACTAAGCAACGAAGGGGACGAGCTCTCTGGATGCAATGAGAGGATGAATCTGCAATGGAGAGACGAGTGAGTCAGAGTGAAGGGAGGCAATAGCGGCAACCCTAGACTTAGGTATTTCTCTGCGAAGGATCAAACGCGCGCGCGGGCAGCAAACACCTAAGATAGCGTTTCTAATTTTAAACTCTATATAAAGTTGATTTTATTTTATTTATTTATTGAAAATTAGAAAAGATGGCGTTTCCGTGTGGAACCGCTATCTTAGGTAGTTAGTTAAGATAGCGCTTCCTAAAGGAAGCGCTATCTTTTCCTGCAACTTGACTTTTAATAGCGGGTCCTTGAGGAAATGCTATCTTAGGTGATACCTAAGATAGCGTTTCCTTAAGGAACCGCTATTAAAAGTCCCCCCATCACTTTTAATAGAATTTCCGCACGGAAATACTATAAAAGGTACGTTATTAAAAGTCTAATCTGTTGTAGTGTGGTTTTGACATTTTGTGACATGCGTCTTGCTTCTCTTTGTCATAACCAAGACCAGATTTATCATAAGGTGACCTAGAATACCTTAAAATAAGATTAAGCTTATCTGATCCACCTATAAGCTTTAACATAGAATCAGTTAGATATGTTATATCTTGTTTCCGTTTTGCAATTTCACAAGAGACATCAGGTTCACACACCACTTTATCAGCTAGACTGACATTCACTGATTTTAGTGTGTCGCTTTCATTTTTGAGGTTTTGTTTCTCAGTACAGATCATATCATATTCTTTAGACAGTTTAGAAAATTCTTTTTGAGACTCTTATATTCTCGTGATAGTATAGATGACTCATGCAACAATTCATCAAAAGCATTTTGAAGAGTGGACGGGTCAGAGTCCATTACCTCAGCATCAGTGTATTCACTTTCTGATGTAGTGTCTGCAATGAGACAGATATTTGCCTCTTCCTCAACTTCATTTTCTTCATCTGAAGAAGACAGATCAAGATCCTCCCATGTAGCCATTAAGCCTTTCTTCTTTTTGAATAATTTCTTTTTGTCCTTTAGCTCAGGGCAGTCAGTTTTGAAATGACCGGGTTTCTTGCATTCAAAGCACAAGGGTGGACCTTTTTCCTTGGAGTCTGACTTCTCCTTGGAAAACTTTTTGTGGAGTTGCTTCCTTCTGAAACCACCTTTCTTTCTCCACATATGTTGAGTCTTCCTGAAGATAAAGGATAATCCATCCTCATCTGATCCTTCATTATCATCAGAAGATTCAGACTCACCAGATGACTCAGTAGCTTTGGGAACTTTTGATGAACTTGCTTTATTTGCCTTTAGGGCAATAGATTTTCCTTTTCTAGAATTTTCTTCTTCATTAAGTTCAAGTTCATGAACCTTGAGAGATCCAAGAAGCTCTTCCAGAAAGAGTGTATTCAGGTTTTTGGCTTCCTGAATATCAATTACTTTGGGTCTCCATTACTTGGATAGACTTCTCAGGATTTTTCTAACACGATCTCTATTTTCATAATTTTTTCCTAGAGATATGAGACTTTTGGTGATGGTTTGGAATCTTCCAAACATTTGGTCTACTTTTTCATGTTCACACATCTTGAACAGCTCATACTGATGAACCAGCATGCTAATCTTGGATTCCTTAACTTGTGAGGAACCCTCATGAGCTAGGGCAAGAGTATCCCAGATTTCTTTAGCAGTATTGCAGCTGTGAACTTTGTCATGTTCAGATTTGGTGATGGCACACATCAAATAATGCTTAGCTTTAAGATTGAGTTGATGCTTTGCCTTTTGATCTGTTGTCCAGTCTGCTCTAGCAACAACAGCTCCATTTTCATTTCTGGGTTCGGTATAACCAGTTTCTATGAGATCCTAGATGTGTAGACTTTGTGCATCCAAAAATTCCATCATCCTCTTCTTCCAATAGTCATAATCAGAACCATAAAAAAGAGGAGGTCTGTTGATAGCTTGTCCTTTTGCATCCATGGTTGTTGGATCGAGGCTGAGCTCTGATACCAACTAAAGTTGATATGGGCAAACACAAGAAGGGGGTTGAATTGTGTTTGTTAATAATTTTCGAAAACAACCTTTAAAACAATTTTTGAACTCAAGGATATTAGAAACAGAAGCAAGCACAATGACAAAGATCCTTTTTAAAAGACTTTAACAAAAGCAATATCAAAATCCCACAGTTAGTATAAGCAAATAGAACTAAAGAGTTTGGGGATAGAATATTCACACAAGAGATTTTATCCTGGTTCACTCTCTTCCAACCAAGAGCTACGTCCAGTGCCTTCGACTTGAAGGATTTATCCACTATTTCTCCAAATAGATTACAATCAAGTATTCAACACCTCTCCGGGCTACAAGTATTTCTTTCTTACCAAGCCTCTTCAAGCTCTAACTCTAACAAAGAGATATAATGTTTGATCTTCTTAACTCACTATGTGTGAGAATATGACAGTTTAAGATCAGTTGAATATTACAACAATATTCAAACTAAAGAATACAGACTCTTGCTTATGAAATAATATTACAATGAGTGATTATCGATTGGCAAAAGTTATTCTTCAGTAGTTGAGGTCTTCTAGTTATAGTGACATTCTTCTTCACTTGTATTTCTTCAACGGTTACTTTAAATAATCCCGTTTAGAGATAGCATTTAATGCATGATATCCGTTGTGACTGATAGCTTGATTGTGGTAATGCTGAATAGTACACTTGGTTATCGAGGTAGCATGAAATTGGAGGTTCATTCCTCTGAGTATTGCAGCTTGAGAACTTGTTGTTCCTCCTTTGTGTATAATCCAGCTTTTTTAGCCATAAAGTTATCATCGTACAGATCGTTTTGCAGTATCTTATTGTACGATTCTGCTTTTTACATTTCTTGATAGTACTATGTTTCTTTTACAACAAGGTGAAACATAAAAGCAGATAAAACAAATGTGAAGAACAAATATTCTATTGAAATAAATATCAATCATTTGAAATAAATTCAAGACATTCGTATTGCATTTAATTCTTTCTAAGATGGAGCTCGTCTAAAAAGAAACTCCGTCTACTTAGTAATATGAGAGATTAAGTCTGTTCAATATTTTACTTTGCTCGTCTGATGATGTGGCATATCCACTTGTCTATCAAGTCTTCGGACTTGCTCTACCTTAATAAGTTATAAAGATCTCCGTCTGGTGATGTGGTGGTTAGAGCTCGTCTACTATATTACTTTATTTTCAGTTCATTTACTTCTACTAATTACTTCCGTCTGCTTACGTGGCAAGATGGACGTGCTTATTCATCAAGTCTTTGGACTTGTTGTACCTAACAAGTTATTTAGGTATTCATCTAGCAAATATTTAGAGCTTCGTCTACTTAAGTAAACCAGTCTAAAGAAGTGACTTTACCAAAGTTTTTGAGCAGCCCGTCTACAAGGGTGGACACTAATTTTTTAATGAAAATTTATCCCAAGTTTATTTTACTTATATTAAAGTACTCCTGCATGACTGAAAACACATGTTGGATCTCAACTAACACTTTGACAAGCAAATTTAATCCTTTTGTTAGCATCAAAATTTAGATATTATTAAATTTCAAAACCATTTTTGTTCCAACAATTTTTTCGAATGCAGATATAGGGATGTATACTATAATATCCTACCCATACCTTACCTATTGCCATACTAGGTATGGGTATGGACATCTTATATTCCCTGTCTCATTATAAGGTTAAGACATCTTAAATTCTAAGCAATGGCTAATGGTTCTCCCATATGACTTATTAATGAAGTATCACAAAAAATCAAATTTAACATTTTTTTATTAGCCTATTTGATTTTACTAGTTGAGTTAGCCTTGATTGACTATTTAAAACTATTCACAACCTAAACTTTTGAGCTGTTAATTTTAAGTGCAACTAAAATAATCAAAGCAATAACCAAATTAGATTATATTGGTTAAACAGTCTTGTAAAGAATTATTAAATATGTGAATTTAAGTATGGACGATAGATTCTCTTTCCTTAATACTGTTTTCACCCCGTAAAAATGGACGTATTTGTTAAAGAGAAATGTTTTTTGAACACCCATTTGGGACATCTCCGACGACACTTTGATTAATCACGTGTAAATATTTGGTTAATTTAGTTCATTATATGATTAATCACGTGTAAATATTTGATTAATTCATGATGACCCATTAATCATATAAAGAACTGAATTAACCAGATATTTACATGTGGTTGATCAAATATTTATATGGTTAGGGAAAATAAGCTTCAGATGGTCCATTAATCATATAATGAACTGAATTAATCAAATATTTATACATGATTAATCAAGATATCCCAATGTGTAAATACCACAGCTGTTAATCGGCAAGTGTAGCCATCATCATGCAATTTACGAAAGACTTCTTTTAAGAGGTGAATTAAAATTTTAGTCAACGTAGTTTTCATTTATTTTCACTTTAGTCATATATAAAAATAGATTAAATCACTCATCACAGTTATAAACATTTTCAACATCAATTTTCATTATATAATCATCAATTTAATTTTATTATAAAATAATAATGACACTAGTAGTGAGATTATGCTTTGTTTGGTTGTAAGAAGAAAAAAAGAAGAGAGAAAGAGGTGATAAAGAGTATGAGAAGAGAGAAAATGGTTAGAAATAACATAGATTTGATATGTTGTTTGGTATAAGATATATATGAGATAAATAGAGGAGAAAGAAGTGTGTTCTCTCTCGTCTTTATTTGGTTAGATAGAAAATGAGAAGAGAGAAATATAATTATTTTTAAAAAGACAAAAATACCCTTAACTAAAAAATCAATATACAAATATTTTAATTTTATTAATTAAGTTGATTTAAATAATCAAATAATTTAAGTTAATTTAATTGATTTAAGTTATTTTAACTAGTAAAATTTATTAGTTTAATATGATTATTTATTAATTTCAATTTAATTTAATTAAATTAATGATTAATTTAATTCAATTTATTAAAATTTATTAAATAATTGAATGTAAACCCAAAAAGAACAGCACAAAATTCATTTTACATAAAACACTCTCTCCCTCTTCCATTTTCTTCTCACTAAGGGAGAGAAAAAATTTTGAGGTGGGTCCCACCAATTTTGTTCTCTCTTCCCTATTTCTTTCCTCTACCAAACAAGAGAACAATGTATTTTCTCATCCTTTTCTCTTTTCTTATTTTCTCTCTTCTCATTTTCTACTCCGAAAAAACAAAGAATAAGTACGACACCCATTCAACACCTACTAACCTATATCATTGAGATTCAATTAATAATATCAAATGTGTACTAAGAATGCCAGTGTTCCAAAACTTAGTCTTCATATATATATATATACTAATTACTTATGAAGGCCGAGAGCTACTCTTTGTCTAAGGTCTTAATTTGCTTGACTCGATTACATAATGTTCTTTTGTAGGTAACTTCAATGACTAAGGACCTCAAAGACCTTCTCTCTAGCTGGTAAGACGCCTCTATAATGGGCATCCGACGAAGAACTTTAGGCCTTCTAGTAGCTCTATTGGACGGCGGGGGCTTATACCTATAAAAACACTCTGATGCATAAGCCAGCAAAAGGGATTCAGATTTCAATGTATAAAACTGTGTGATTGTCAAAGCTTTTGAGTGATGGCTTTTCAAGACTTGTCATTTCGAAGTTTCAAGTCTTCCTTGTAGAGCTCCCCATGATATCTTTGGGAAACGTATAGCATAATCTCTGTGATTTCTTGGAAAAGTATAGTATAGTTCTTGTAAAACTCCCATCATAATTGCTTCTTTGTCACTGGAGTCATTACTTCTATTATTAATGCGAGATTTTTCCCCCACCGCTTTGATCAATACAAAAGGGGCCTTTGCTTGTTTCAGAGGCTCTCATCCCTCCTTCTTCTTTTGCTCTACTCTTCTTATCATCCTGAAAGAATGTCTCCTCTTGGTGTTTGCGATTTTGTGGAAAGCCTCTCTCGCTGGGTTTGGAGAAGATCTCCATGTTAATGGTACAATCTTTCGTTGGCCTTATCATATGGTGGTGGTGGTGTTGGCAATATAAATAATACGCGATCGTGACCAGCTTCAAGGGGAGCCCAATACCATCTGTTAAGTCATAAGGCGTCTCACTCTGTCATACGTATGACTCACACTCCAGTTAACCTATGTGTGTTTTGATGAATCCAAATATTGAGCAAATGATTTTAATTGAATTGTCTGAATATTTCTAATCAACTACTTGAGATGTGTAGAGAAAGACAATAATCTTAACAGGACAATCCAATGAAAGGATCAAAACATAGTTCGTGCATTAAAGAAACGAATTGAAAGACTCAAGCACTGAAGCATTAAAGCAATCATCAGATCTCAGACTCAATAAGAAGGCAAAGTGTTATTCACTATCAAACATCTTGAAGAATGAAAGATGAAGATATGACAACAACTGATCATCAAGCTAATCAGTGTGAAAACTCTGTTAAAGAATGAAGAGTGACTTACTCAAAGATCTTCACCTCTTCTCTCAGTTGAAGGAATAAGGAAAATCTCCAAAAGGCTATACATTGATCAAATACTCTTTCATCAAAATTACAAAGACTGAAAATATAATATTCTGAAGAAAGTTGAAAGAAGATAAATCAAGTTAAGACTAAATCTTCATTATGAAGGAAAACCTATAATTCTAAACACCATACAGATACAAATCATAGCATGTGATTCATGTTAATCAAAGGAGAGGAGAAGAATTTCATACCTTGGAGATTCGCAGAATCCATCACAGCAGATCAAATTGTGAGAAGGAGATGAACAGTCGATCAGAATGTTGGAGAAGGTGAGAGAGTTACTCCTCTCTTTCTGGTTGGTTTTTGGTTTTGTGTTTCTGTCTATTAGAATGCCTAATGGGGAGGCTATTCTTATAACCTACCAGCAGAGAGTAGGGACCTCTCAACGGGTTAACATTAGAAATGACCCATCCCATCATAGGGTCACTCTTTAGTAAATACCCAACAACTATTTCACCAATTGGTTACGTAATTAAGAATTAATTTTATAACTGATATATTAATAATTTAATTATAATTTAATAACCAATTAATGCTAATCCACATATTATACACATTAAAATTTAACATTCTCCCATTTGGATAGCATTAATCAATTATTAAAGAGAAATACCAGTTACGATCAAAGCACACGTTAACTAAGAAGATAAGAAATACAAGCTTTAACAATGCAGAAATAGTATCCGATAGGGAAGTAAATCATACATGCTAAAGACTCATATTTCACATAAAGATTGATAAATAGAAAATTGCATATAATTAATAAAGAGAAATATGCAATTCAAAAAAATGGTCCAAGCATCTTAAAATGCAATAAGAGATATGAAACCAAGAATGACGTCAATTTACATATCTCATAAAAAACGATAATGGGCAAATAATGGTTTCAGACTCCCACTAATCCAATACATCAAAAGACTTAACTAAGCCCATATGAATTACATGATTCCGGAATATTCCAACAGTTAAGCCTTTGGTTAGTGGATCAGCAAGCATGTTTCCTGTATCAATATGCTCAATACGAGTCTGAAACTCCTGAATCTTCTCTCTAACGAACAAATATTTCACATCAAAATGCTTAGTGCGAGAAGAGCTTCTATTGTTATGAGAGAAGTTCACAACAGCAGTATTGTCACAATATATCACATGTGGCCTAGATATTCTTTCAACAATATGAAAGCCGTAAATCAAATTTTTCAGCCACATGGCTTGACAAGTAGCCTCATAGCAAGCAACATACTGCTTCCATGGTAGAAGTAGTCGTAAGCGTCTGTTTGACGCTTTTCCAAGAAATAGCTCCTCCCGCCATCATAAAGATAAAGCCGAAGTAGATTTTCGGTCGTCAGGGCAACCTCGCAAAATCAGAATCGGAATAACCTGATGACTGAAGTTGATCGGACTTCTTATAGGTCAACATATAATTTTTGGTTCCCTGCAAATATCTCATGACCTTTTTACGGCTTTCCAATGACCCAAACCTGGGTTGCTCAAGTATCTCCCTAAAGCATTTACAGCAAAAGCAATGTCGGGACGAGTACAAACTTGAGCATACATTAAACCCGCCAACAAGGAAGCATATGGGACCTTTTTCATTTCATTTATTTCTACATCATTTTGAGGACATTGAGATTTAGAGAATTTTTCCTCACCCTTTTGAACAGTGCAGCACATGGGGAGCAAGAATGCATATTAAACCTTTTGAGGACCTTTTCAATATATCCTTTTTGAGACAATCCAAGAACGCCACGTGACCTATCACGATAAATCTGGATGCCTAAAACAATGAAGCATCACCAAGGTCTTTCATATCAAAGTGGCTACTCAACATGAGTTTTGTCTCGGTCAGGATTTTAACACAATCGCTAGCAAGAAGTATATCATCAACATATAGAACGAGAATGATGAATTCACCCTCCACAAGTCTTCAAGTAAACGCACCGATCCGAGGCATTTTCTTTGAAGCCAAGAGAAGTGACAACCTGATCAAACTTCAAATACCATTGTCCGGAGGCCTGTTTGATCCATAAATAGACTTATTCAGCTTGCAAACCAAGTGCTCTTTGCCTGTTTTCAAGTAAAACCTTCAGGCTGAACCATGTAAACATCTTCGAAGGTCTCCATTCGAAAGGCCGTCTTCACATCCATCGGTGAAGTTCTAGATCAAAATGAGCTACCAAGGCCATGACAACTCGAAATGAATCTTTTGTAGAGACTGGTGAGAAAGTCTCCTTATAGTCAATGCCTTCTCTTTGGTTATAGCCTTTAGCTACTAGTCCGGCTTTGTACCTTTCAACTTTACCATCCGGAGTACGTTTGGTTTTGAAAACCCATTTGCATCCAACAGGTTTACAACCAATTGGTAATTCCTCCGGACTCCAAACACCATTATGAGACATAGAAGACAACTCATCATGCATAGCATTCAGCCAATCGAAGCATGAGAGCTAGAAATTGCCTCCTTAAAGGTAATAGGATCATCATCATCATTGAGGTCAAACTCATGTTCCCGAAGATATACAATATAATCATCTGGTATGGAAGGTCCGCGCACTCTTTGAGATCGTCTCGGTGGAATTTCATCAACAATAAGATCATGTTCTTGTTCATCTACAAGCGGTCTTTGCCACACCATCTTCATGTTGAAGATTCGATCAACATCATTAGCTGGAATCAAAACTTCGTAGGAAAAGGAACACTGGTATAGGAACAATGGTGCGATCTTCTTTAAGAGTAAATGGTCGTGGTATATCACTCCCACTATCCAAGTCATCCTCAAAGAAAACCGCTCGATCGATTCGACGACTCGCATAGAATGAGATGGACAATAGAATCTGCTACCTCTGGAACCCACACAATAGCCAATAAAGAAGCCACTAACAGTCTTAAGATCAAGCTTCTTAGACTCGAGGATTATAAGGTCTAACTTCTGCCTTACAACCCCATACATGAAAATGTTTCAAACTCGGCTTCTTTCCACTCATGAGCTCATATGGAGTTTTTGGTACAGACTTCTTTGGGTACTTGATTTAGAATATAGACAGCAGTTTTTAAGGCATCTCCCCAAAGAAAGTCTGGCAATGATGAATGGCTCAACATACATCTTACCATCTCAATAAGTGTGCGGTTACGCCTCTCTGCAATTCAATTTTGCTCGAGAGTACCAGGCATAGTGTATTGAGCTTCAATACCGCATTCCTCAAGAAATCGGCAAAAGGTCCTGGGTTTCTACCCGTCTCATTATATCTACCATAGAATTCTCCACCTCTGTCAGATCTTACACATTTTATCTTCCTACCTGTTTTCAACTCAACAGCAGCCTTAAAGGATTTGAAAGCATCTAGGGAACTAGACTTTTCTTGAAGGAGATCTATCCATCCATATCTCGAGAAGTCATCTATAAAGGTAATGAAATATCCATATCCACCTATGGCAGTAGGTGTAATAGGTCCACACAGGTCGGTGTGAATCAACTGTAGCACATCATCACACCTATTTGCTGCTTTATTCCTAACCTTGGCAGTAAATTTGCCCTTGATGCAATCAACACATGTATCAAAGTCGGAGAAGTCTAGATCATGGAGAATACCTTCCTTGACTAGCCTTTCAATACGGGGCCTAGAAATATGCCCCAAACGTCGATGCCATAACATAGAAGAATGTTCATTAATCCTACTGCGTTTGTTTCCAACAAAGAGGTGTGAGACATGTCATGTAGATCTAACATATAAAGGCCATCACGTAAAACTCCCGAACCAACGGAAATAGAATCCGAATAAACAATCAGTTTTCCACTACCAAACTTAAAGGTGTAACCACATTTATCCAAAGCAGAAACAGAAATCAAGTTCCTTCTCATAGAAGGTGCATACACAAACATCTCTTAAAAGCAAATTATGTCCGAAGGCAAAAGTAAAGAAACAATTCCAATGTCAATAATGAAACACCAGCTCCATCTCCCATAATAATCTTAGACTCAAGCATCACTTGGTTTCCTCGGGCTTGTGAACCCCGCAAGGAATTCACAACATGAATGGTTGCACCTGAATCTAACCACCAAGTATTTGGAGGAACATCAATGACATTGGATTCAAAGCATGTTAGAGCCTTCTCAAAAGTCATAAATTTCTCCCCAACAGACTTTCTCGATATTCTTTAGCATTATTGGTCTCTCGTGATACTCGCCTGATGGATTTCTCCATAGTATACTTCATTACTTTCAGGCACACTCTATTAGAGTGTTCCCATTCCTCATAAGCAATCTTCTCGTGCTGCAGTAGATTCATTCAGAAGAGCTGCTGGCTTGTCTTCCCTTAAGGCCGGATCCAAGTCAGCAATAGTTAAGTAGAGATCTAGAGACTCTTTCCAGTCCTCATAGTTTGTCCCATTTAGAGTTTTGACAGAATTTGGGAAGGAGGTGACATAAACAGAGAATAAGGAATCATTAAGAATTGAAGGGTAATATGATTCCATATATATATGTTCAGCCGATCTTGCCCATAATACAAATTTCTTATTCATTATAATTCCGCCTAAGGGTCCCGAATCATAATAAACAAGAAATACAATAAGAAGAATAATACAATGTACTGAACTTACATCACCAAAATTTCTAATACCGATAGGGTACTTGAAACCATAATTGACATAAGCTTAAGACAATAGTACGATGTATAATAACGAATTACATTAATAATAGTACACCGATAGGGTATAATTATTATTAATATAATACAAATATAACACATTAGAATAATCAATTATTTAACAACACAAATTTTGTATAATTATACCCACGATAGGTGAGTTCATAACTATACAAAATATCAATAGTCATGCTACAATTATACATTAGAATAATTAATTGTTTAACAACACAAATTTTGTATAATTATACCCACGATAGGTGAGTACATAACTATACAAAATATCAACAGTAATGCTACAATTATACATTAGAATAATTAATTGTTTAACAACACAAATTTTGTATAATTATACCCACGATAGGTGAGTACATAACTATACAAAATATCAACAGTAATGCTACAATTATACATTAGAATAATTAAATTGTATAACAAATGCAGCATAGAACACACAACTTAATTCACATAAGGCTCTAAAATTAATTCCATCTATATGACACATGATCAAGGAGAGTATAACATATCAAAGTGTCACAAAAAAGTAGAGAACAATCACAAAATTTTAGATCAAAACCTTAGAGTACAGTATTAAAAAATACAATATTTTTTCGGTTTTAACCATATAAAATATTCGCGAGGCGAGAGGTATCTCGCGAGGCGAATCTTGTGAAAAGTCAGCAACATTTGGTCTTCTCGCGGGTACTCGCGAGGCGACCCAGAAACCTTTCATTTTCCTAGAACAGTCAGCCTTCGGGGTCGCGAGGCGAGAAGCGTAGTCGCGGGGCGACCCAGAGAGGATGACAATTTCACTGTTCTTCTGGCTTTCAGGTTCGCGAGGCGAGAATAATCTCTCGAGGCGAATCTGGAATTCCACAGATGCTGATGCCCAGAATCGCGAGGCGAGCAAAACTCGCGGGGCGATCGAACCAGTTTCACGCAAAAGGGAAACGAAAAGGCATCGATTTCTCACATTTTATTTGATGAAATCCAACGATTTTCGAGTATGTTACTCGAATAACATGTGGGAAGAAAAGCCCTTAAACAATTTTCGAAATCATTGGCCAGAATCATAGTTTCGAATTTTGAAGAACAAGGCATGAAAAAACGAAAGTTGCTGAAGGAAAAAAAATTCTGGGCAAACAAAATTTTTACAATATTGATATAACATGATATGAAAATCCCTAAAAAGATTTTGCATCTTGATTGAAAACCATAAATTAGGGTTCATATAATTTTCAGAATAGCTATAACATGTATCTATCCTTGGCTCTGATACCAATTGAAGGAAAACCTATAATTCTAAACACCATACAGATACAAATCATAGCATGTGATTCATGTTAATCAAAGGAGAGGAGAAGAATTTCATACCTTGGAGATTCGCAGAATCCATCACAGCAGATCAGATTGTGAGAAGGAGATGAACAGTCGATCAGAATGTTGGAGAAGGTGAGAGAGTTACTCCTCTCTTTCTGGTTGGTTTTTGGTTTTGTGTTTCTGTCTATTAGAATGCCTAATAGGGAGGCTATTCTTATAACCTACCAGCAGAGAGTAGGGACCTCTCAACGGGTTAACATTAGAAATGACCCATCCCATCATAGGGTCACTCTTTAGTAAATACCCAACAACTATTTCACCAATTGGTTACATAATTAAGAATTAATTTTATAACTGATATATTAATAATTTAATTATAATTTAATAACCAATTAATGCTAATCCACATATTATACACATTAAAATTTAACACATTAAAGACTCATATATACAAAGAAGCGTCTAAATATTTAAAGATGTGTCTGACAAAATCAGGAAGACACTTAGCTCATATCAGAATCATCAAAGCATCCTAAATGTGTTCAAGCTCATATATGTGGCTTTGAAGACTTGAAGTATTTAAGTATGAAGATATAATTTCTCTCGTGCTGAAGCAACGTTCAAAAAGAGAAAATGTTATATGAAGAAAATACTTGGAATCTGGATGGAAGTGTTTCGTCGAAGAAATGAATCAAAATATTTAAATGAAGTATAATAGTTTATTCCTTGTCTTCTATCGAGTACAACAAGGAAGAAAAGACAAAGGCACTGCTACAAATTTCCATTTATGCAATAAAGTGAAAAACACATTTCTCAGAGTTTTTCTAAGTATTGCACAAATAAGGAAAGAAACGTTCCCCGGGGTAAGAAAAACATATTTGCTCTGCTCTGTGGTCAACAAAGGACCTCCAATGTTCTTAAACATTAATCACCAAGTCAAAACAACTATTGTTTGTCTAGAAGATAAAGAAGAAGACCCATGACCATGCCCCAACGAATCTATTATGTACAATGATAAATTGAAGAATTCGAAGAACTGAAGTGACATGAGATGCACATAGAAAAGCTGAGACAATTATAGAATACACAACATATCAGAGACACAATATTCAAGTGATATATGCTCTCTCAAGAGAAAAATCATTCTTATTGAGAATATAAAAAGCTAAAAGCTCTCACACTCTCATCATCTTCTCTCCAAGTTACAAATCATTTAGAGAATAATTCAATTTGCAACTCACCATATCATAAATCTGTATTCATTCTCTGAAATGTTATTTGGTTGAATTGCTGCTGTAATATTGTAGCTGTGCTTCAAACAACTTTTATGCTCCTTGAGCCTGAAGATACTTGTTTCAAGAAATAGTTGTTCTTTGTTATTCAACTTGTTGAAATAGGCATTTGTCTTATAGCATCTAATCTGTACTGAATTTTGTTTTGTGTTTGAAAAACTCTGATTTATGAAAATATTATTCAATCCATCTTTCTAGTATTGTTTTGTGTCATTTCACCACCAAAATGTTACCCCTCACTTTATTATTATTTGGATACTAGTCGGAAGCAAAACCAAACACGGAGAATGGTTAAGGGACAATTACCAAAACTCAACCAAATAGACGTAAAAGGCAACAATAAATAGGCCGCAAATAATCATTAGATTATTAGCCCAATCATCATATGTTTGTTCACAGAATCAGTCAAAGAAACATTATTTAAAACTCTCGTCATATTAAACTACAGTGGGTGGCCTCCTTCAAGTAATATAATGAACAATGGTGTTTGTGAATTGGATTGAATGAGTTTTGAGTTAAAAAGTTATCTGATTTAATGATTAAAATTATGTGTGGTTTGGATTGGATCGATTTGCATACTTAAAAAAATATGTTCCAATCCAATCAAATCCAATCAAATGCGATTTAGATTGGATTGGATAATTCGATTTTTGTCATACTTTATTTTTTTGCTTATATCAAATGTAATTTCTACTTATTTAATAGTGGACAAAAGATAATCTTCATTTAAAATAGCTAGTTTAGGGTGTCAATACTTATTTTAACATCTCTATGTTAGAACAGTATAATCTTTATGAATAATAGCAACTGTATGTTCCTATTAACTCTTATTTGATTTGATGAAGAGTGAGAAAAATTCTAGAGAATTTTTGATAAAATTTTAATTTAGGAGTTTAAGAAAAAATAATTATTGATATTCTTAACATATTATTTTAATGTTAAATATTCTTTTATGTTAATCTTTGTATCTACTTTCACTTGTCCTATTTTTTCTTGTATCGGTTACAAATAAATTGTAGCTAACTATTTTTCGAATTTACTTAATTGGTTTCATATTTTTCATGTTTACTCAATCAAGTATATATATATTATACATCAAAACTTTTAACAAAATATAACTTCAAGATATTATTATTTATTCTAAATAGTCTCGTATACGTCAATCCAACAAAAATATTAAAGAGAATGAGAGACATAAAAATATGAAAAACAATGTTTTTTTACCAGAACAATGCTTTTTTTTTACATAATGAAAAAAAAATACTTAAGTGTGAGTAATGCTATAATTTCAAAAGTAATAATATATATAGTAGATCGATTTGAATTGGATTGAATGAGATTTTACTCGAGATTCCAAAATCCGATTCAATCAAATAAAAAAAAGATATTTTTAGGTTTTCCATTTTCGATCCAATCTTTACCGTTTGAATATCCTAAAACAGTGATGCTTTATTTGGTATAGATGAAACAGAAGAAAGAATGAGAGGAGAGAGAAACAGAGGAGAGATGAGCATTTTCCTTCGTTTGGCTAGGCAGAGAAATAGTAAAGAGAGATGAAAAACGACTGGTCCCCACAAATTATTTTCTCCTCTGAAGTGCGAAGAAAATGAGGGAGGAACGTTGAAGGCTTTTATCTTTCCACTTTCCGCTTGTGGCGGTGGCGCGGTTGTGCGACTGGTCGGAGTTCCGTGGTGGTTGCGTAGTTAACTTCTGGCCGGAGTTCGTGGTGGGATATCGGAGTGTACGACAGATCTGGGATCTGATCTGGGTGGTCCTGGGCGGTGGTCACGTGGCGGTGGTGCTCCGGTTACGAACAGTAGCCGTGAGGTGGTGGTCTTGCATGGTGGAACTGGAATCCGGAAGAGAAAGAGTCAGATTTGAAAAAAAAAATAAAAAAATAAAGAAGACGGGTCGAGAGACATTCTGAACATTGGAGAAGAAACAATGATTTTTTTGGTGCAGAAGAAGAAGAAACAATGATAGTTAATATAATTTTTTTAACAAATTTAATTAATTAAATATATTTATTAATGGTTTTGAAAACTAAATTTACTGTTTAAAAAAAGAAGAATAAAGAAGACGGGACGGGAGCTGAACATTGGAAAAGAAAAAATTATAGTTAATATAATTTTTAAACAAATTTAATTAATTTAATATATTATTTTTTAAAAATTAATTAAATATATTTATTAATGGTTTTAAAACTAAATTTAATGTTTAAAAAATTATTGATTTTTAAATCTATATATAATTAAATTTAGAATAAAAAAATATTAATATTATTATCAGGAGCATTATGGTTTATTCAATAAAAAATCATTCCCTCTTTTTTTTTTTCTATTCAATCAAATAAAGAAAGAGAAAAGATTCACATTCCTTTCTCTTCTCGTTCTCTCGTACCAAACAAAACAATACAAAAATCTCCCCTCTTTCTCACATCTTTCTTTCATCTTAATTTCTTCTCTCCAATCAAATAAAGCATAAGTTCCACCGCTAGTAAGGATCATGGGGTTGGGGTATGGTATACCACCCATGTTGGAATTATTGGCAAATATCCCAAGTCGTATAAGTAATAAAGAGGTAAGAGGGATATCGTTCCCACGATGACTGAGACAAGTACTAGCACGTAACAAATCAACTACTATCTAAGCGGATATTTGGATGGAAGAGAGCTCAATATTAAATACCAAACCCAACAAAAGTTAACATTTGAGATAAACAAAATAAAATGAACAAGTTCTTTTTTGATTTTTATCAAACACTTGGAATGCAAAGAGAAGATTCTTCAAATATGATGAAAGATGTTTGGATTAAATTTCACTAAACCTTTGCCTCATGCAATACTAAGACCACCAATCCAATTTATGCTTCAAATATTAAAATCAATCCACAAGATTATTCAAGTCCTAATTCCTTAGATGACAAGAGCCTAAATCCCCTAATTAAACCATAATTCCTTAGGTGGCTTAACTAATGAATTTGCATTAAGAGTAGGGATTACACGATTACTAATAAACCAAAATCAATTCCTAGATGCAAGGTTTACTAGATGATTGATTTCAGATCAAGAACTGATAAGAACTTCCCAAATGCAAATCAATTTTCAGAACAATTCATGAGTGATCAAACCACAAAAAACATTAAGCATAGAAATCAAACACTAATAACGAAGCATAGACATATATTAATAGATCAAAGCAAATACATGATATTCGGTTTAGCTACATCTAATCCCAACAAAAAGGGAATTTAGCTACTCATAGTCATAGAGAAAGACAAAATAAAAGAAATAGGAACAAATGAGAGAAGAAATTCCATGGAGGCTTTCCACAGCAGTCACAGCCGCCCCTGGTTCAGAGAAAACGTCTTTTAGGGTTCCAAGTATGATCCATTTTGTTCTGCCCAGATGCCCCATTTATAGGTAAATTCAGATCCAAATAATGCGCGTCACGGTCGTGATGGCCATCACGGCCAAGCCGTGACGGGTTCTGCCATAGGCGCTTCTTCAATTTTTGGTCGTCACTTTTGTGATGTTCATCACGGCAAGGCCGTGATCAGTTCTGCCTGTTGAGGGTACATGTCACGGCCGTGATGGGCATCACGGCTTAGCCGTGACCAGTTCTGACTTTTGCCTTCTTTCTTTTCAATTATTGCTCGATCACGGCCGTGATGGTCATCACGGCTTTTATTTTCTTCACTTTTCAAGCTCTATCTTCATCAAAGCTCCATCATGGCTAATCCTGAGCATTTCATCCTTAATTCTTGGAAAACAACACCACAAAACCGCCTTACCCGTTCCAAGATAAAAACTAACTAAAAATCAAATTAAATATGCCTAAACTATATGAAAATGCATGCAAAATGACAATGAAATATGAGGTGTAATCACACTCATCAAACTACCCCAAGCTTAAGATTTTGCTTGTCCTCAAGCAATTACTAACGCCAGAAGATATAAATAATCAGAGCATGGATAGTGAACCAAGAACCCGAGTAACTAATCCAAGTAACAGGCATTTTCAAATAATTCACCAAGAGACAATCAATTTCAAGTCCAATTAGAAGCTTAGGTTTCTTAGACTCATATTCCCACTGATTCGGGCAATCTTTCTCACCTCACTCAAGTGTTTAAGGATATATGACAATTCGCTCAATTTCCTAAAGGAGTGAATTCTACCATAAGCTTGACTATTAACCAAATCTCTACTTTATTAATGAAAACACATAAGAATCAAGAGGTCTTTTACTTTGGTTGCAACAGGGCCATGTGATTAATCATTAGGTGGGGAAATCAAGAAAAGGAAATTTCAAGAAGGCTAGACAAAATATCAAGCATTGCAAAACATGACACCTTCTAAAATACCTTTTTTTTTTTGGGTTTTGATTCATTTTTCCACCTTTCTTTCTTTCTTTTTATTTTAATTCTCACTTCCTTTTGTCATCCCCTTCTCTATTTTTTTCCTTTTTTTTTTGGAGAAGGGAGATTTTCAATTCAAGAGAAATATTTTTCTAACTTTCTCATCCCATACTTTTTCAAACTACCTTTTTACCCTTTTGTGCAATACTTTGGAAGGTCTCCTACCAAGCATCATTCATCAAAATATTTCAAGGTACCAAGAAAAGTATTTTATTCTTGTAGGCTCAAAATCGGGTAACTAAGGGGTAGCATTTAATCAATCAAAGCTCAGAAGGCCGGAAAAATACCTAGTACCTCAATCATTTTCAAAAATGTTTTCTAAAATTTTTAAGCTTCAAAACGGTTTCAAGTCAAGTTCTAGATAATGCAATCCAAGAGGAATAAAACACTCTATCACAAAGAATGGGGTATATTTAGTGAGTACCCCTTTTTGGCTCAAAAATCTCACATTTAGTAGTTCAAAAATCAATGAGAAACACAAATCTACGGAACCACGTGCTAATTATCAACTATCAAAGATCATCTCAAGCATTTTTATTTGTAGCCTCACCACAAGAATAAAAAATTGGGTTCAAAAATTAACTATCTCAATTTACTTGGCACCAAGTTCTCACAATTGGATGCATAATCTAAGCAAGGGGCAATCTAATCATGTGATCATGCAAAACTATGCCTATGTGAATGCAACATGAAAAATGCAAAAATGCAAAAAATTGCAAAAATACCCCTACCCCAAGCTTAAAAACTTACATTGTACCCAATGTAAATAATCAAGTCAGAGAGAGGAGAAAAATGGAACAACTCACCGAGGTGGTAGCGGGTGCTGGCTCACATGCCCAGTCAAGGAGATGCTGAAAGATGTGTCACGGCTACGATGCTCATCACGGCTAGGCCGTGATACACTCTGACTTTATGGTCCTTTTCATCACGCCCGTGATGGATATCACGGCTTGGCCGTGATCCTGTCTGTCTTCATTTGGTAGTTCATCACGGTCGTGACCACTGTCACGGCCTGGGCGTGATGACTTCTGACTGTATTTGGGCTTGCTTTTTTGCTCTTCCTTCCTTCATAACCTGAAAACACTTGACAAATATATTAATTTATGATCTTTTTCCTCTTGATCTTCTCAAATTATTCAATAGTTAAATTCAAAAAAAATGGAAAAGGGAAAGAAAACTTGGGTTGCCTCCCAATAAGCGCTTCTTTAACGTCACTAGCTTGACGGGCCGGTGATCTCAAGGATCACGAAGGCGCACAGCTGTGGTCAATCTCTCGATGTCACCACCAGGGTAGGCCTTGAGCCTTTGGCCATTGACTTTGAAGGTCCTTTTTGAAGTAGGATCCTCCACTTCTATAGCTCCATGAGATGAGACTTCCTTGACAATGAACGGTCCTGACCACTTAGACTTCCACTTGCCGGGAAACAATCTCAGTCGGGAATTGAATAATAAAACTTGTTGTCCCGGCTGAAATACTTTCATCACAATCTTCTTGTCATGATAAATCTTGACTCGCTGCTTGTAAATGGTTGCATTCTCATATGCATTAAGGCGCATCTCCTCTAATTCATGCAGCTGATGGACTTGTTTCTCACCCGCCAAAGTGGCATCAAAATTCAAGAACTTCAATGCCCAAAAGGCTCGATGCTCCAACTCTACGGGTAGATGACATGCCTTCCCATAGACCATCTGAAACGGAGATAACCCCAAAGAAGTTTTTAATGCAGTCCGGTAAGCCCACAAGGCATCGTCAAGCTTCTTTGCCCAATCTTTTCTTGAAGTGGCCACAGTTTTTTCCAGAATTCGCTTAATCTCTCGGTTAGAGACCTCTGCTTGCCCATTTGTTTGTGGATGATATGGAGATGCCACCTTATTCCTCACATCATACTTGGTCAACACTTTTTTCAGTTGTGAGTTGCAGAAGTGAGATCCCCCATCACTTATAAAGACCCTTGGGACACCGAACCGAGCAAAAATGTTCTTTTTGATGAACTTAATTACTGTTTGTGCATCATTCTTCGGTGTTGCAACGGCCTCCACCCATTTAGAAACATAGTCCACTGCCACCAAGATATATTGATTGGAGAATGAAGGTGGAAGGGGACCCATAAAATCTATGCCCCAACAATCAAATACTTCAACCTCCAATATGTTTTGAAGTGGCATCTCATCCCTTTTAGATATGTTCCCGGTCCTTTGGCGCTTGTCACAACTCTTCAAATGATTGTAAGAGTCCTTGAAGATTGAGGGCCAAAAGAGCCCGGATTGGAGGACCTTTGCAGCTGTCCTCTCCCCATTGTAATGTCCACCATATGGAGAGTTATGGAAATGCCACAAAATACTATTTTCTTCCTCTTGACCAACACACCTCCTCCATAAGTCATCCGGTCCAATCTTGAACAAAAATGGGTCATCCCACATGAAGTGGTTGGCATCCCGGAAGAATTTTTTCTTTTGTTGCCAAGTGAGGTGCTCTGGAACAATGATGGCTGCCTTGAAATTTGCCATGTCGGTAAACCATGGTATTTCATGCACTAAAAATAAAGCCTCATCCGGGAACTCATCCCGAATGTCCTTTTCTTTTGCAGTAACCTCTTCATTCACTAACCGAGATAAGTGGTCAGCCACCATATTTTCGCTGCCCTTTTTGTCCTTAATGACTAAGTCAAATTCCTGCAACAGTAAAATCCACCTTATGAGTCTTGGTTTTGAATCTAACTTAGTCAACAAATATTTAATTGCAGCATGATCAGTAAAAATAGTGACTTGGGACCCAATCAAGTATGAACTAAATTTTTCCAATGCAAACACTATGGCTAGCAACTCTTTTTCAGTTGTTGCATAATTTATTTGGTTCTCATTGAGAACCTTGCTAGCATAGTGAATGGCATGGAAAAACTTTTCCCTTCGCTGTCCCAAAACTGCCCCAATTGCATAGTCACTGGCATCACACATCAATTCAAATGGTGACTCCCAGTTAGGTGCAACAAGAATGGGAGCGGTGATCAACTTTTCTTTCAAAATATGAAAAGAAGTAAGACAAGCAGTATCAAACACAAATGGTGTGTCCTTGTTAAAAAGGCTACACAACGGCTTGGCTATCTTTGAGAAGTCTTTGATGAACCGCTGGTAAAAGCCTGCATGACCAATAAAACTCCTCACACCCTTGACATTCACTGGTGGAGGTAGTTTCTCAATCACATCAATCTTGGATCTATCCACTTTGATTCCCTTAGCTGAAATCTTGTGCCCAAGTACAATGCCCTCCTGCACCATAAAATGACACTTCTCCCAATTTAAGACTAAATTGGTGTCCATGCACCTCTTTAACACAGCAGCAAGGTTAGACAAGCAATTATCATAAGAGGAACCGAAAACAGAAAAATCATCCATAAAAACTTCAATGTATTTTTCTACCATATCAGAGAAAGTGGAAAGCATGCACCTTTGAAATGTTGCAGACGCATTGCAAAGACCGAAAGGCATCTTCCGATAGGCAAAAACTCCAAAAGGACATGTGAAGGCAGTTTTCTCTTGGTCTTCCGGGTTAACTGCAATTTGGTTATAACCCGAATAACCATCCAAGAAACAATAATAAGCTTGCCCTGCCAACCTCTCCAACATTTGGTCCATAAATGGAAGTGGGAAGTGATCTTTCCTAGTAGCTTGATTTAGCTTCCGGTAATCTATACATATTCGCCAACCGGTAACCGTTCTAGTTGGGATTAACTCATTCTTCTCGCTTTTCACAACGGTCACGACACCTTTCTTGGGCACCACTTGTACTGGCTCGGCCCAAGCACTATCGAAAATCGGATAGATCATTCCGGCTTCAAGGAGTTTCAGCACCTCCTTCCTTACCACTTCTTTCATTGTAGGATTGAGCCTCCTTTGCGGTTGGACCACCAGTTTAAATTCAGCCTCCATCATAATCTTGTGCATACAAAATGTAGGGCTAATACCTTTCAAATCTGAGATGGACCATCCAATAGCTGTTTTATGCTCTCTAAGCACCCTTACAAGTTTCTCCTCTTCCAATTTGGACAATACATTGCTCACTATGACAGGATTTTCATCATTCTCACCAAGAAACACATATTTCAAGTGGGGAGGTAGAGGTTTAAGCTCTAACTTGAGCTTCTCTTGGACTTCATCCTTTTTGAGCTCTTCTTTCTTAGTATTGACAGCAAGTTGATTGGGTTGAGCTTCCAAATCATGCAAACACTCCTCTATTTCCTTCTCCTCTTTCTCATCAAGATTTTCAATAGAATTCATAATTACCTTCTCAAGAGTAGAGGGGTGGTGCTGATGTGCAAAGACTTCTTTAGCCACTACATCCACAATATCCATGCGAAAACAATTCTCTTCATCACTCGGGCAATGCATAGCTTCAAATACATTGAAAATAACCTCTTCATCTTGCACTCTGAGTCGAAGTTGGCCTTTTTGTACATCTATCAAAGCACGACCAGTTGCTAGAAAAGGTCTCCCTGATATAAGTGGAACTTCTGCATCCACCTCCATGTCTAATATCACAAAATCCGCTGGGAATATAAACTTATCCACTTTAACCAAAACATCTTCCATAATACCAAAAGGATGCTTGATTGATCTATCGGCTAGTTTCAATGCCATCCTTGTTGGTTTCACTTCACCACCTCCAAGCTTGTTCAAGATTGAAAGCGACATCAAATTGATACTCGCCCCCAAGTCACACAAGGCCTTCCCAATAGCAATGCTCCCAATTGTGCAAGGGATTGTAAAACTACCAGGATCTTTAAGCTTTGGAGGTAGCTTCCTTTGAAGTATCGCACTACATTCTTCCGTCAAGGCAACAGTCTCATCTTCTTTAAACCTCCTTTTCTTTGTAAGTAACTCCTTCGTGAACTTTGCATAAGTTGGCATTTGCTCTAGTGCTTCAGCAAAGGGTATGTTGATTTGTAACCTCTTAAGGATGTCAAGAAATTTGGTAAATTGCTCTTCCTTCTTCTTCTTCTTGCTTAAGTGAGGATATGGCAACTTTACATAAGAAGGGATCTCTTGAGGCTTGTCTCCATCTTTCAAAATCTGACTTTTACTCTTCCTCAAAATTGAATCTTCATCCACTAACTTTTCTCTCTTGTCTTTTTCACTATCTTTTTCTTCTCCCTCTATTACAACCTCTTTGCCTTTTTCCTCATTTTTCGCTCTTTTTTCAGCACTCAACTTAGTTTTTTCAGCAACTCTCTTATTTTTCAACAAATGATCACGTTCTCAAGACTTTTACCACTCCTCAAAACAACAGCCTTACAATGGTCTTTAGGATTTATTTGAGTATTACCTGAAAAACTGCCGCTAGATTGTTCCACTAGTTGTTTTGCAATTTGTCCAACTTGAACCTCCAAGTTTTTTATGGAAGCATCGGTGTTTTTCTGGTTTGACATGGACATTTTCATGAATTGATTGAGGGTGTTCTCCAAGATAGAAGTCCGGTCTTGAGACGGCTGTGTGGGATGGGGCTTACTTGCTTGTCCGGCATCTTGTTTCCAACCAAAACTCGTTTGATTCCTGCACCCTCGGTTGTAATTGTTAGAATATTGGTTGTTACCTTGTCGCTCATAGTTCCCCATATAATTAGCTTCCTCGTGGGAACTAGGTGTGGCCTCACAATTTCCATTATCATGATCTCCTCCACAAAAATCACATATCATTACCTGTTGAGGTGGCATGGTTGTCCCTTGCAAGGTTTGGAGTTGTTGTGGTAGTTGAGCTAGTTGCTTGGTAATGGACTCAAGTTGTTGTGTCATAAGCTTATTTTGAGCCAAAAGTGCAGTTTGTGAGTCTAACTCCAACACTCCCCTTCTTGATGTGGTACCTCGGTCATGATGCATCAGATAGTCATTAGATGTCATAGATTCTATCAAAGTCAATGCTTCCTCCGGTGTCTTTGCGTTCATGGAACCTCCAACTGAGGCATCCAACATAAGCTTGGTTGACGGCCTCAATCCATTGCAAAATGTTTGCATTTGGACAAAATCATCAAACCCATGATTTGGACATCTTCGGAGCAAGTCTTTAAACCTTTCCCATGTGTCATGAAGAGTCTCACCCTCTTGTTGAGCAAAGCTTGTGATATCACCCCGTGTCTTCACAAATCTTGAGGCGGGAAAGAACCTTGCAAGAAATTTAGCCTCTAAGTCATCCCATGTAGTGATGCTCCCTCTTGGTTGAGATTAGAGCCAAGCCTTGGCTCTATAGAGAAAGGAAACAACCTTAGGCGAATTGCATCATCGGTAGCACCATTTATCTTCACCGTATCACATAATTCAATGAAGTTGGAGACATGATTATTAGGATCCTCCTTCTCCATCCCGGCAAATTGATTTTGTTGCACAATATTCAAGAGAGTCGGCTTTATCTCAAAATTGTTGGAATTCACTGGAGGCCTCACTATGCTAGTGACATGCCGATTGACATTTGTATTGGCATAATCCCCAAGTGTCCTCCGTGGGGCACCCTCACCATTGCCTGCCATCTCAAGTGGTTCTTGAGAACTTGTGAAGTGGAGGTCTCTTGTTCTTTTTCTTGTTGTGCTAATAACTTATGTTGTCTTGCTTGACTCCGATTCTTCCTAGCCGCTCTTTCTATTTTAGGATCAGAGAGAAGTTGGTCGGATGGGATAGTACCTCGCATGCACTAGAGACCAAGAATGTTAGCACTAAATGACAAAGAAAGAGAAACAGATAATAAAACAGGAAAAAAAATAAAATTGTGCTTAAATTAGTAGTCGAAATGGGTATGCTAATATTGAAACACGGTCCCCGGCAACGGCGCCAAAAACTTGTTGGAACTATTGGCAAGTATACCAAGTCGTACAAGTAATAAAGAGGTAAGAGGGATATCGTTCCCACGAGGACTGAGACAAGTACTAGCACGTAACAAATCAACTACTATCTAAGCGGATATTTGGATGGAAGGGAGCTCAATATTAAATACCAAGCCCAACAAAAGTTAACATTTAAGATAAACAAAATAAAAGGAACAAGTTCTTTTTTGATTTTTATCAAACACTTGGAATGCAAAGAGAAGATTCTTCAAATATGATGAAAGATGTTGGGATTAAATTTCACTAAACCTTTGCCTCATGCAATACTAAGACCACCAATCCAATTTATGCTTCAAATATTAAAATCAATCCACAAGATTACTCAAGTCCTAATTCCTTAGATGACAAGAGCCTAAATCCCCTAATTAAACCCTAATTCCTTAGGTGGCTTAACTAATGAATTTACATTAATAGTAGGGATTACACGATTACTAATAAACCAAAATCCATTTCTAGATGCAAGGTTTACTAGGTGATTGATTTCAGATCAAGAACTGATAAGAACTTCCCAATTGCAAATCAATTCTCAGAACAATTCATGGGTGATCAAACCACAAAAAGCATTAAGCATAGAAATCAAACACTAATAACGAAGCATAGGCATAGATTAATAGATCAAAGCAAATACATGAGATTCGGTTTAGATACATCTAATCCCAACAAAAAGGGAATTTAGCTACTCATAGTCATAGAGAAAGCCAAAATAAAAGAAATAGGAACAAATGAGAGAAGAAATTCCATGGAGGCTTTCCACAGCAGTCACAGCCGCCCCTGGTTCAGAGAAAACGTCTTTTAGGGTTCCAAGTCTGATCCATTTTGTTCTGCCCAGATGCCTCATTTATAGATAAATTCTGATCCACATAATGCGCGTCACGGCGTGTGATGGCCATCACGGCCAAAGGCCGTGATGGCCATCACGCCAGGCCGTGACGGGTTCTGCCATAGGCGCTTCTTTAATTTTTGGTCTGTCACGGCCGTGATGTTCATCACGGCTAGGCCGTGATCAGTTCTGCCTGTTGAGGGTACATGTCACGGCCGTGATGGGCATCACGGCTTAGCCGTGACCAGTTCTGACTTTTGCCTTCTTTCTTTTCAATTATTGCTCGATCACGGCCGTGATGGTCATCACGGCTTAGCCATGATGGGCTCTGTTTGGTTCGTTTTCTTCACTGTTCAAGCTCTATCTTCATCCAAGCTCCATCATGGCTAATCCTAAGCATTTCATCCTTAATTCCTACAAAACAACACCACAAAACCGCGCTACCCGTTCCAAGATAAAAACTGTTGATCCTAATCCGGACCGCCTTGAAGTTTCAGACAAAAGAAGGATATTGACGCCACACTCAAGATATAGGTGAGAAGGTGAGTGATAAGTCATGGGTTTGATCGCCACAAGTTGCCTTGATAAGATCGGGTTTAGTTCTTTTACCCAAGAACCCAAGGGAAGCTCTCACAATAGAGAAAACTCTTCAAATTTCATTATCTTCAAAACTGATTTGTGTAGTACAAGAGTTCCCTATTTATAGGCTAACTTGTAAATACAAGAAATAAAACTCTCACTATAATGCATTTACCACAAATTGGTAATTGCATTTACATTACCTAGTAAATGGGCATAAATCATGGTAATAATTTCCCACTAGCCATTATTATGACTTAGAGCACTAATAGGGTGCATTTAGTGAGGCTAGGAGAATACAAAACGTCATCCTAAAATTCAGCCCAAAAATAATACGAAAATTATAAATAAAAATTATAAAAATAAAATAATCTGAATATGCTTCTTTCCACATGCTCAAGCCATCCATGTTCCTATCATTCCCCACTTCTTGAAAGTGATTTGTCCTCAAATCCAAACCTGCATTAAAAGTCAGTGGATTATCTAATAAAATCTTGCTTTTGTGCTCTCCACATTTTGCTTGATAATTGGATCTTCCATCCCCTTTTCTCTTAAAATTCTTATTTTTCATGAGATAATTCTCATTGTTTTCTTCAACTTTTATCTCATGGTTCTCCACTTTTTCTCTCTCATGGGTTTCTTTTTCCTTTAATTCTTCTTTTTCCTCAGTGCTTTCTTTTTTTTCTTCTTCTTTTTCACCACTCTCCATTTCCTCTTCCTTTCTCTCATGAGTTTCCTTTTTCTTTACTTCTCCTTTTAAAGTAGTTACTTGAGGCATGCAAGCCAAAAGATTCCTCCCAACCAAGCTTCCAAATTCGTGTAAAAATAAAAACAATATTTTCGTCATGATATAAGCCGAATCTGGTCAAGAGGCTTGAAATACGATTTGTAGATAATCTCCTCAGCTTTCCAACTCATCAAAGAACGTATCAATCAGAGATTTGTAGCTCAAGATACAGCCCAAACAAGAATACGGGTTCATTACAAACGAAAATAAAATTTTCATCAAAACTAATTTGGCCTTAAATTGGACATCATTCTTGGTTTGCATCATTCCCTCCCTCTTGAAGAGAATTCGACCTCGAATTTATTGCCTTAAGGAGTCTTCTTTATCCTCCCGGGATCGAATGGAAATTGATAGAAATCATCAAATGTAGCAAGTAGGCATAACACATTTCCATCTTGTACAATCAACATCCCAACACATTCCTCAAGATTGTTGTGATTCTGAATCAAATGAACAACATACCTTTGGGAGGCCATGCATGTTTCCAAAACATGGGGTACTTCCTTTGGGATTAAATCTTTAATTACATCGGTTGTCTTGCAAGCTTCCTTGGGAATCAAATCTTCAATTTCATTGAATGTCTTGCAAGCTTCCTTTGGAGGAACAAACTCGATTTCCTTCGAAAGAGAATCAACACAACAAGGTGAAGAATTAGGAATAGCATCAAAACAAGTATTCACGTTTTCTTTTTCCTCCACACTTTCTTTTTTGCTCTCACATTTTTCTTTTGCCTCATTCACCGAACCCTCTTCCGTTATTTTTTCCTCACTCATTTGTTTTTTCTCACCCTCTCCTTTCAAGTGCATTTGACCTTCACACACTTGTTTTGGTGACAGTGGTCTAAGAGTAATTTTGCGATTATTAAATACAAATGAGTACTTGTTGTTGTCGGCATCATATCTCGCTTGTCGTTCAACCCTCCAAGGACGGCCAAGTAACAAGTGCCTCGTTTCCATGGGCACCACATCACATAACACCTCATCTTCATATCTCCCAATCCGGAATGATACTCGTATTTGTTTGTTCACCATTATGTCACCGAGATCACTAAACTCCGGGATGCTCCAAATGACATATGGTTGTGGATGCTCTATAAGAGGAAGTCCTAACTTTTGCACCATGGTGGTACTAGCTAGGTTAACGTATCCCCTTCTATCAATGACCAAGCTACATATCTTGTCCTTCACATAGCATCTAGAATAGAAAAGATTCTCCCTTTGCTTGGCATCATTTTTCTTCATTAGTGACTCCATGAAGAACCCACTAAGAAAAAAAAAATCAAACTTCCGGAAAAATTGAAAAACAAAATCAAAAGTCACTCTAGGAAGGATGGCTCTAGATACCAACTGATATGGTCCTAAAAAGGAGCATGTAAATTGTCGGATCTATCCTTGAGTGACTGAAAAAATATGAAGAAGAAGAAATACAAAATTGGATAAGATGAGAAATGGGTGGTAGGCGCCACAAATCCAAGGGGATTTGATAAGCCAAGGTGAGGTTCGCCACAAGAATCTTGGATTCTTGATAAGAACAAGGGTGGTTCAACCAAGAACCAAAGAGAAACAATATTCTCTCACAATGGACTTAATCCAAATTGAACTCAAAGTTATCATTCATGTGTTTAGGGGCGTCTTACATATAGAGAGATGGCCTAAGATCACGCGTTAATTGGCCTAAAATCACTCATCTTGACTTTTCATTCCCCCCTAATTATGTGGTGATTACATTTGCTTCTCATATTAAAAGTGTAATCCTCCCATAATCAATTACAGTTTAATGCCAAAGATTCCCTCCCTAATAAAATAAAACATTAAAAAGGCTAAAAATTTAAAGTTGTTACTTGAGGCATGCAAGCCAAAAGATTCCTCCCAACCAAGCTTCCAAATTCGTGTAAAAATAAAAACAATATTTTCGTCATGATATAAGCCGAATCTGGTCAAGAGGCTTGAAATACGATTTGTAGATAATCTCCTCAGCTTTCCAACTCATCAAAGAACGTATCAATCAGAGATTTGTAGCTCAAGATACAGCCCAAACAAGAATACGGGTTCATTACAAACGAAAATAAAATTTTCATCAAAACTAATTTGGCCTTAAATTGGACATCATTCTTGGTTTGCATCAAAAACTAACTAAAAATCAAATTAAATATGCCTAAACTATATGAAAATTCATGCAAAATGATAATGAAATATGAGGTGGAATCACACTCATCAACCCACATTTTACACCATCCACTATATCACTCATATGGCAAATTTTGGGCCAATCAAATTGCCACATAGGTTGATCAAAATTTCAAACTTTCTAGTTGTATTATACTGTAGTCAAACTATATGAATATAGTATATTGTAGTATAATATATGTACTCTTTGTATTTACAAATTTAACTCATATTAAAATAATATTTTTTGATTAAAAAAACTTATTATATTACAAAATATTATTGACAACCAACATTATTTTAATTCATATTAAAATATTGTTTTGCAATATAATCATTTTTTTGAATCAAAAAATATTATTTTAATATAGGTTAAATTTATGAATACAAAAAGTACATATACTATACTATAATATATTGTATTCATATATTTGACTACAGTAGAAATACAATTAGAAAGTTTGAAATTTTGACAAACCCATGTGGCAATTTGATTGACCCAAAATTTACCACATATGAGTGGTATAGTGTGTGATGTAAAATATGAGTGGTAAACCTTAACCCAACCCAGAATTACGAACCAAAAAAGAATAAAAAGATTGAAGGTACGAACCGGACAAATACAAGAAGAAAGGTCTGAAAGATAAAATGCAAAAGAAAACCTCTCACTTTTTTTCCTTTTAAAAAATAAATATGATCAATGGTTCAGATTTAAATAAAATGAATGTATATATTCAATCTCCCTTAGTAGTTAGTAATTTAACTTTGGATCAACAGTACGATCAATTTTATTAAAGAAAATGCTAAATTGACACAGAAACGTGGACAACATACGGTACACTGTATGAACAGTGTCGCACAGTACGGCACTGTAGCTGCACTGTAGCACTTTTTTTTTTTAAATTTAAATTTTTTTTGTAAATAAATTTTTTGATTAAGTATGTGTCAATATCTGGTGAACGGGGTACAAATATCTGGTGAATGCCTTCAAATATGTGGTGAATGCCCATACCAAAACCAAGTTTTGGATGCCTTAGATTATCTGGTGAACGTAGTTCAATTATCTGGTGAATGCCTTCAAATATGTGGTGAATGCTCATACTAAAACCAAGTTTTGGATGCCTTAGAGTATCTGGTGAACGTAGTTCAATTATCTGGTGAATGCCTTCGAATATCTGGTGAATGCCCATACTAAAACCGAGTTTTGGATGCCTTAGATTATCTGGTGAACGTAGTTCACTTATCTGGTGAATGCCTTCGAATATGTGGTGAATGCCTATACTAAATTAGCTTGTGGATGCTTTAGATTATCTGGTGAACGTAGTTCAATTATCTGGTGAATGCCTTCAAATATGTGGTGAAAGTCCATACTTAATCAAAAAATTTATTTATAAAAAAAATTTAAATTTAAAATAAAAAAGAAAAAAAGCTACTTTCTGATCAAGATCTTGATTCAGATGATCTTGCCGCACTATGCACTATGCGCGACTGCTCATACTGATATACGTATGTTGTCTGACAAAATGTGTCAAATTAGCAAAACTGTTTTATTAATATACTTGGTGTTTGAGAACTTACTAGAAAAATTTAATAGTTTAAAATATCTATAACTATTTATAAAAGAGATAAAGTGATGTATGCAATTTTCCTAAATTATTAAACAAAAAGAAAGCAGTCTCTTGTAGGGATGATAATTTGAACCCTACCTGATGGATATCCCTAAAAAATACCCACAACAGAAGATAAATATCCGCTCTATGGGATATGAGTCCAAGTCAGAGTAATTATCCGTAAATAAGAGAAAGTATGAGTACAGGTGCGGATACTCTAGTACCCACCCCAACCCGTACCCGCATATATTTATTTATATTAGTATATATATAATTATAATTATACATAAAATTTTATGAATATAATTAATGTAAAAATTATCAACCTAAGGATCATTAGTGTTTTTTATTTTTCTGGATTTATAAGTTCATGAATTTATTGATTTGAATATTAATTGTGATGTTTACTCATTTATGATATTTTAGATGTTTTTATTTATTTTAATAGTTTGATTTGTAATATTTCACGAGTAAATTTAAAAGATTTTTAGATGTTTTTAATTGAGTTATAATATTTTATTTTATTTTTTTCAGAGCGTAGGTAACAGACGCAGAGTTCATTACTTAGTACCAAAATGGTATCAACAAGGGTACAAAGTTGCTACCACGCGGCCATTGCCATCCAGAGTCTCTCCGGTGGCACTGGAACTGGCGAAGAGCCGTTAAAAGAAAAGCGAAGAATTCACAACCACTATACCAATTGGTTGCATTCTAACCAGAATTTCAAGGTAATCAGTTTCAGTATGTGCTTCTATTACTTCATCTTTTTTAGTCTTCTCACTCCACTCTTACGAAATTGGTTTTGCTGAAACTCTTGAATCCTCTTTTTCTTTCTTTCAAATCTTCATGGTTTTTAGCTTCTGTAACAATGAAAGAAGCAGAGTCTGTCTCATTCAGTTACGCTTGGAAAGTATTTTGGCGTTGAACTGTTAATGCTCTCATTTCAGATGGAAGCTTGTGTTCAGCACATTATCGCTTATTTGATAGTTAATAATAGCTTTTGCTTATTCTTTGCCCAAATATGTTTTGAGAAATCTGTTTCGATTTATATTAGTTTGCTGTTGATGTTTACATGGGAAGGTTGCTTAAAGAAGAAAAAATGTTGAGAAACTTTTTCATTCCATAATCAAGATTAATGAACTCAGCCGTTTAGTGAATTCCTTTTTAAATATTTATGGTTTGATTTGTTTTTTGTTTTTTTCGTGTGGCATCATCAAACTGATCCCCTAATTCATCCTACTATATATTGTTCCTTCGTCTTGGCCATGTGGATTTCCAGAGTTATGAATATACAAAATTCCTAAACTTCTGGCAGAATGCTGTTTGGGATATGTTATATCATAGAAAAATGAAGTGTGGCTAATTGGGTAACTCCTTATCCTTGAGATAAAGATGGGAAACCTTTCTGTGACCCTTCTGTGATTGCATAGAAGAATAATGACCCCTCAACTTTTAATGTTCTAACATTTTTCCTGATAGTTACTGTTTATCTTTTCCAATTTCTCAAGCTGTTCAGTATGTACAATCTATTCTGTTTGATCAATTGCACGATATTGATTTAAGTGGCCATTGTCGGTGTAAATATAAATGCTTCAGGTTATTAAAGTCTAAGAGGTAAGTTGCAGTGTATTGGACAATTCTAAAACACAGTGCTGTGCATGATAATACAGTCTTGAATTCTGGACTCCCATTCATTTGGTGACTTTTTTTAGTTCACTGTTGCTTGTGATTTCATCAGACCTCGAAAGATTAATTCCTTGATTAAAACTCAGTTTTTTTTTATTGTACTATCTTGATTCAGTGACTCTTTTTTCTAACATCGATCTTTTCCTTTTTACAACTGGTGTCATGGTGTTTGGATAAATTCTTGACATATGACTCAAAGAGTTTGATCTAGTTAATACGCTATCTTCATCTGAAATTCTGAATGTTTAATACACTATAGTTTAGGATCACCATTCACCAATCACCACTTCAACAATAATGTTGTGAGGTAATTTCTTATTTCCTTTTGTTCTCAGGTCCTAATGATTATAAAAGGATTGTTTAGAAGATATGAAAGATGGAACCCTGTTCATCCAACTTATGGAGCCTTTTGGGGAATGGGTGTGGGAATTGGTTGTGGTGTTGGATGGGGTCCTGGTTTTGGCCCTGAAGTGATAGGTTATGTTGGAGCTGGTTGTGGCATTGGCTTCAATGTAGGCATCACTCTGGCTGGCTTTTGGTGTTGGCCTTCCAGCCAACATTATCTATGAAGTTCCTTATAATGGTAAACCTCTTTTTTTTAAGCAAAACTGCTTATTGTTTTCTGAAAATGTTTCTTAATGGGTAAAAGTTGTTCAAGAAGTTAGAGTTTTTGCATGCATTTACAGGTCACCAGGAATTGTATTTATCAAATTGCAGATACAAATATATTGTGCGTTCATAATCAAATATCTGTAGTCTTAAACTCATGCACATTAATATGACTTTTTAATCCAGCAATTATGGCAACAAGAAGCTCTGCATTGGAGTTAGCACGAACCAGTGGTGTTCTTCCAGGAAAACACATGTCAGGGGATAGTTGGATTAGAAATTTACCTTGTATCTCTGACTTGCAAAGAGAAGCCTGTGGAAAATTATTTTTCTTCAAGCAAAAGCATTTATCGTTCAAGGGAATTGATTTCTTTGACATGAAGAACAGCTTGCCTTCACTTGCTACTTCTGCCTGGAACAGTGTACGAGCATCCCATAGCCAGTTGTTCTGCTCTAGTAGAGGTATTATTTTGTTCTAAAAAAATTAGTTAAAGTCATGTCTCCTCCATTAACTAGTATTTGTCTTGTTTGAATTGTCTTTTCACCTAATACTCCTTTGCAAACTAATAATTTTGTCAAGTACCAGTAATACTAGTACAAGCATAAGCCAACTAACAATAGGACTAATAACCTAATAACTCTTCTATTTTAATACTTGTAACACCTCATCTTGTTGCATTAACATATAATAATCATGCGCATCTTGATATACCCCCTAGTATCTCATTTTATTCTGCAACCTGTCCTAAGATCAACTACTATTTATATCAGTCCAAAAATATATAACCTATTCACATATACACATTTATGACATACATGGCCCTCCAATTTGTAGTTTACATGTTAATTCCCCCTAAAGTGAGCATTGGCCCACATAGCCAGAACCTTAACGACTTATCGGGCCTCTTTCTATTACTAGGTAACCTATCAGTTCCTCTGCTGACTTTGAGGAAATAAATTCATGTCCTATGTCGTTTGAAATTGTGTTACAAAGGAGGTCTATCACTTAGTGTGAGGAGGGAATAGCAGCCTAAAAGTACAGACGAAGCTTCTTGGTTGTGATTCGATTCCAGGATGAAGCAGTCCTAGAAGGGATTTTAGTGTGACTTGAGTTAAGGCTCTTGGCATGTGAAAGTTTTGGTTTCTTAAAGATGAAGTTAGTCTATGTCCTCCTAAAGATAGTTTAGTAGAAAGTCGTAGATTATGTGCATATGACAAGGAGAGTTTTCAGAATATCCTTGCACATTGCTCCTTCAATATTAAATTTCATTAGTTGCAGTTTCTGAAGGAAGTAAACTTGAAATGTTTGCATCTCTTAATTTCAGGGAAAGATTGATAGCTTTCACAACTGTCAGCTTGGTGGTTACATGACTTGACAGACCACCTCTAATTTTATTATTTTGTTAGTTGCTGAACAAAAGGTAACATTTATACAGCGATTTAGATATCTTTTTTTGGGGTGACAAGTGACAACAGTTATTGAGATATCTTCTATACATCTATTCTCTCAAGACACATCCAAGTGTGTATATTGTTAAATGTATTTCTTCGAAAATGCTCTAATCCAAAATCTGTAACCAACATAACCAGAGTTATGGTCATAAGAAACACGATTTGCTTGCACGTACCTCTTTTTAGCCAACGTGTCAACGCCAAAATTTCTTTTCATATATGCTTGCCTAGCCTTCGGTTCCTGGGAACAACAAAACAATGAGCTGCAAGGCTAAAAGATGGTCAGCTATGTATTAGAAATTATCTTGTCAGATATTGACTCCTGCAGTATTTTAGTTTGTTTTATCAAGACATGGACATTATAAGGTTGATATCCAAATTTTATAACGATGATCTTGTTTCCAAACCAAACCCACAAGTTCCAAGCATCCCTTTTCTTCTTCCTTAGGGTATGTTTGGATTGATGGAATGGAGGGGAGGGGAGTGGAATGTTGCTCCGTTGTTTGGATAACATAAAAGATGGTGGAATGTAATGGAAGGGAATGAAACCTATTCCATCTTATTCCATCATTTTGCTTCATTTTGCTTCCCTCCCAAATTGGGAGGAATGAGATGGAATGACATATTGATCTTTTTTTACAATTCTAAAATTACTCTTTTATCCTCGTCTTAATTTTTCTTTCACACCTCATCTTTACCTGACGCTTCCTCTCCCAAAGGCCAGAACATGTTTCACAGCACCCAGTGAATGTCGTTATGCTCCAGACGTTGCCGCTCCAGCCACCGTTGAACAGTAGATTTAATTTCAATTTTGTTTTATATTTGAGTCTGACATAATTGATTTCTTGTAACAGGGGTGTATTGATAAATAATGAAACACATTAATATAATTGATTTCTTGTAATAGGGGTGTATTGATAAATAATGAAACACATTAATATGGACCCAGAATTGATGCAATAATTAGTGCTTGCCACAGAACAGATGATGCAATAATAGTTATATTGAAGTTAAAAATTTTGGGGCATGTCATGATGATGATACCGTTATTATCCATTAGCAGGAGAACTAATATTCATTAGGCATGTATTTGCTTAATTCGTTTGTTATTGGAGCAAGACATAAAAGTAATGTTGGAGGTAGTGGAGGGAGAAATAGTACTTATTAATTTATTCTTATTCATTTTATTATATAGTAAATAAATATTAGTGTTTTTAAAGTAAGGGTAATATAGGAATACAAAAAATTATAACACATTTCATTCCGTCACTTTCCAAACGATGGGGTGATATTTTTATTCCATTTCATCATAAATTATCCAAACGATGGAGTGGTATTTTTATTCGCTCCATTCCATTCAGCTCCATCATGTTCCATTGTGTTCCATTCCATCATCTTCCATCAATCCAAACATAGCCTTAACCTGATTTGGTATTTTACATAAAATAATAGATTCTCGCAAAAATAAGCCCCAACAAAATAAATCTAAAGGGGGAAATAAAAGAAAATGATAGAAAAAGCCTCTTAAATAAAAAGTAGAAATTGAAAAACAAATGGCAACTATATAACAATTTTTGAAGCATAAACTTTTACGTAATTTCTTTACTAACGTTAAAATGATAATTGACGGTGAGTCTTTACATCACTTTTTTGCTTCTTTCCCTTTCTCATTGTTCCGTTTAGATTCCTTTTGAACTAATTAGCTCTATAGAGGTAGAAGAGGTAATATGCCATTCCAACGGGAGCTATAATAAATATTATAAAAAAGAAGAAAAAAACAGCACAACTTAGGTAAATTGTTACTATATCAAACACTAGTATTGAATAGAGATTCCTTCCGCATCTGTTCTATTTCCCGTTCATTTTCTCTTGAGGATTCTACTGTCATCTCTTGTCGTTGTGTTTCGAGCTCATTCCCAAAATTATCAAATTTAGATTTAGATAAATCGACTGCTTTAATCAAACTATCAAGCAAATCACTATATTCACTTTCTTGCATTGACGGCTCCTCAACAGGTTCCAACTAAACATCATTTTGGTTGATATCAGTCGATTCCTCCTATTTAGGACATCCGAAGGCTATCTCTGTAACATCCTATCTTTTGTGAATGAAAATTAGATATCTTAAAAAGTATTGGATGAGAGTTAGATAAATCAAAACCATTTAAGAATCCAAACACATGTAAGTTTAGAACAGAATTCAAGCACCTCAAAATTTTCAACAGGCAAGCATCTCAAGCAGGCAGGTCAAAACCCCCTTATCGGAAGCACGTCAATTTAAATCCTTAATTATAACAAAATTAAAAGATAATTAGTCATAGATATAGATCTTAATCATAACTAGATAATTATGATCAATTTACTCAAGTTTTACTCATCATGATTAATTAGTACTAATCTTAATTAATTATACCCTAGTTAAAAATTTTAACCTAATTAAATTAACTAAAATAACTTTTTAGCCTTATGATTAATTGGTACACGGCAGTTTTGTAAATGGATGACACCTCCATCTTCAAAATTTTGGCTGCATGATCTTTGTGGCGCCACCTCCTGCTTGTGTCATTTCTTTCTTCATGCAAATGGTAACCTCATTCCATGATCCTCCAAGAACCACGCCACCTGCTTGTTATCTTTGTGACTTTATTTCTTTCCTTTCTCACGAAGTTATAGCGCAAAAGAAACTCAGCGCACAAGAAAGAAAGACAAGAAGTAGCGTAGTAGAGAGAGAGAGAGAGGCCGTGAGAGAAAGAAAAATTCCGGAGTAGTTTCCGAGCAATCCGTTCGTCCCTATCGAGAAACCGACTATATCGTTGTGATCCTCGCGACGTCTACTTCATTAACCTATCTTTCTTTTTCATTTAGGCTAAAGTAAACCTAAGTCCTTTTTATATCGAAATACCGTTGGTGATGGTATTGAGGTTATCTTTCAATTTGTTTATCGATTTTCAATTCCCTCTTCAGATTAGGGTTACCCGTAACGTATGCTTCACAATGATGTGTTCAGGTGAATTTTTGGAGACCCGAAGCTAGAGGAACTTCATGTGGCAGATTTGAGTATTATAGGAGTGGGTCAGTTTCGTTGCTTCTAAGCTAGCCTACGACACTTCAGTGGGATAAAGGAACCCCCTATCATCGGAAATGGCTTAGTAGCGTATTTTACAATAATGGCGTAGGCGACCTAAACCCTACTAGTGGGCGAATAATTGACAATGTCGATATCACATTGGCGACTACTTAATGGTACCAATGATGATATGAAGATTGTAGGTTTATCGTCGTTAAGTTAAATTTATGATATTTGAGGTTGGATGATTTTGCCTATTGAGCTACTTGTTGTGTGCTGTTTGGATTAATATGTTATATATAGTTAATTATGTTTATTTAAATATTTTTTATTATTTTATTATTATTTTATTATAATCATCGTTGGTAACATGTTTCGTGTGATAATATGTTTTATCTGCTATAACATGCTTAGTTGGTTCCTGGGCATTGATATATGATATTTTGGAGTGATGTATGTTGGGGAGCGTATGGCATATGACTTAGTCGTGCCTGACCTAATTAATTAATTAATATCTTATTTATGATGAGATTGATGATATCTTGTGATTTGAGAGATTATCTGATATGGTGATGAAAGGTTGAGGCACTAGGTTATGACCTGATACGAGTCGGCGAGACTCATATAGATGCATTGTGTTGATTACAGCCGTGTGAATGGAACACACGAGGTCAGATTATCCGATTATGGATACCAGAATCACAGGTGAGTTCCCTTATACTGAGTTTGAGGGAGACTACCGTGATATCCTCGTAGTCCTTGTGGAACCGTCCGTATTTATATTGTGCAGCTATAATGTCGTACTTTGCATGAGCACCCTAGCAATAACTTGGGTGTGCACCGACGTGTAATGTGCATCTATAGTGCCATTCTTTGAATGGCACCTAGTGGGAACTGGGGTGTGCACCGACATGTATTGTGTAATTATTCCCTAACGGAACGGGGGATAGTGTCATTCTTTGAATGAGCACCCTAGTGGGAACTCAGGTGTGCACCTGCATTTATGGACAAGCTGCTTGGACAACTGACTAATATCCCTAATCAGACAAGGGATGTGTGACAAGATTAGGTGATGGCCACATCAACATACAGGACCAGTTGCATGAGCGAATGGTAGAGGGGAGAGAGAGATCCCGACGATCCTGGCGACTTAACGCAGGAGATCTAACACCGTTATACAATAATAATAGTTTTGACATAAAGGATAAATTTGAAACAATTTTAAAAAAGGATCAAATCGAAACAAAAATTAAAAGAAGGAATCGAAACTTAAATTAAAGATAAAGGTCAAAAAGTAAAATTTAACCTAAAAATATATCATCCAAATACTGTAAGAATGAAATAGTATTCATATATTTGATTTTTCTATATGACAAGCATATAATTTAATGTGAGTATACAAGTGTTTTTGTATCCAATTTCAATAACAGATATCAAACTATAAAGGCGAGTTCACAGAGCAATTCAAGAGAATATTCAAGGAAAAGCTTGAATCATTCAAAATGGAACTTGCTGAAACAATAATCAAAGCATCATCAAGACAAAACTCAAAGGAAGAATAGTTTTAAACCTTAAATGATTGTAAGAGAAAACCTCTCTAAAACAATAATAGCTCTTTGGATCATGCAAAAAGAAATTCATTTTACAAACTGATCATATAAAATATGATTATTATTTTTCAAAATAAATGAATTTTGCAAGAATACAAAGTTCGGTGAATTAGTACATCCGTGCACTACATCTGTGTATTCTCTTTTAAGCTGATAAACAGAACAAATGAACTTTGATTTTTAGTACATACATGTACTACACCTCTATATTAAATGAAATTAAATATGCTTTTGAAAGGAAATTGAATATGTGATTGTACACAATCACTGTCTCTACTCACATATTCAAACTTAATAATCTGATGTTCATTTGTACACAGTTATACTGAATATGTGTATATGTGTACTATTGACTAAATTGAGAATAACATTTTGGAAAACATATACATCGGTGTACTACACATGTGTACAAGCACAACCATTCTTGATTTAATACACCCATGTACAAGACCCGTACACCGCTATACAAGAAACTAATATTGAATAACAGAATTTGTTATTAGTTCAAATCTGTTTCTGTTCAATCCCAACATTCACATTATCAAATCTATATAAACAGGGATTGGTAGACTTAACATATCACATATAAGAAAATACTTTGAAAAAGATTGAAATCACATTTTTCATTCTTTCATTCATTGAGCTATATTCTTGAAAAATATAGTGTTCCTCTTTAGATCTTCTGTAAAGAGAGTGGCGGATCTCTCGGTTTGTGTGTTAGGGTGAGGCATCCCTAAGTGTAAAAAGAACGATTGTTGAGGCTTTTTCAGAAGGACGTGGTATCCCATTGGTAAAAAGTGTTTTGATGTGAAAAGATTTGCAAGCACCTGGGTTAAAGCTTAATGATTAGTAGACAAATCTCACAAGATGGGTGAGGACTAGATATAAGTCACAAATGGGTCTGATTGAACTAGGATAAATCTAGTTGTGTGATTCTCTCTAACTCTCTTTATCTTTGCATTATTTGTTTTAACAGTAATGTTATTTGTACAACAGGAATCCAGACATCTGGTTATTGGAGTACAAAATCTTGGTTATCGCAGTTCAATAGATGGTTAACGACAAATTGTGAACTATTGTACAAATTAATCAAGTCCGACACACTATTAACCACGGTTTTAACGGTGTTAGGCACCCGTGCATCTACTACAATGGTGCATGTTATTTTTTTTGTACACCTTCAACCTTGATTAACAGTATTCACAATCATGGTTAATGATATGTTGAACTTAATTAATGGGTACAAGAGCTGACAACTCATCGTTATCCATCCACTAAACTGCATTAACCAAAATTTTGTACGCCATTAACTAGTGTCACCCAAGTGTCAGCCAGGTGTACAAATAACATTTAAGTGGTTTTAATTTATGTGTTGATTAGATCTTGAAATGCAACTTTAAAATATGTTCTGAAAACTTTCTAATCTTCACATTCATTCAAGGTTTATTTGAAAAAAATTATGTTAAATAAAAATCCCGAGGAAAGATTTTTAAAAAAAATGAAAACTCGATTTACCTACTCATGAGTGTTTGAAGTCATAACCAACGGTTAAGAGTCGAATTAGGTTCATCGGGATTCCAAATTATAGAACCCAAGATTTGATTCATCCACGATCACGATCACGATCACGATCAGACATCACTTGATGACAAGACCCAAACCAAACCAATTAGCCAAGTTTGATTCAGGGTGGGGGGATCAACCCAAACGAATTTACAGCCCTAGTAAGATGGATCAATTTTGCGTTCCTCATACAACACAGAAAATGGAAAGCATAGTCATATATTATACGTTTACATGTAAAGAAAACAGAACCCCTACAAGTAATATGGGCAATAATAGAACCACACATTTGGAACTTCAATATTAAATCACAGTTCCCTCAAGTATCTGAATGATAAGGATGAAAATTTGTTTACCGTCGTCTGAGGGCTTCTAGTTATTTATGATCACAAACAAAATGCTTGTTTGGTGATAACATCCCAGGACAAGAACACCTTCCAAGCTACCTATAAAGAACCACTTCAATCAACATTCGCATTAGGATTGCAGGTAAAATCTTTGTTGGGTCTATATCCAATGGCTGGAGAACCTAAATCCTTCTTCCATTGCCAGTCACTGAAGAGGGCCGGAGGGGACTGATATTCCTGTTTCAAACACCCTGAGGAACTTAAATGCCCACTAGAGGCATGTTGCTTGGAACTTGCAGCATCAATGTTCAAACGCTCAGCATCTCGCACTGTTTGCTGTTGGAAGCAGTTGCTAACCATAATAGAACCATTTCTTGATTCTGAGTTTGAGGAAATCTGGGACATATGAGACCAGATACCATCTGAGGTAAAGTCACCTTGATACTTAACAGTTCCCAGATCTTTATGTATGAAGTTATGCTCATCTGCTTCAAAGTTCAGCCCAAACCTGTAAAGGTTTTTAGTAGACATCATGATGCTCCATTTCAATCATGAATTAATATATATACAAGTTCTGAAAATATAAAATAAATTTAATATGAAAAGCTACAATGGATCCAAATGCTTAGAGGCTTGGATCACTGCAGCCATAAAACTCATAAGTCATAACCATTCATCATATCCAACCATAAAAATCTATGGACAATTCGTCATTAACGAATTATGCCCGTTCTAGAAGAAAAACTCCTTACTTGCTCCACTCTACGTAAGGTAATTTAGATGCTCCCTTATTCAATGGTCATAAACATAAGTTGCATCTCTTCCATACCTCCAATATAAGTTCCATATAAAGTAAAATCATTTAATTCAAATTACCAAAATACAATTCTAACTATTCCTTTCCTTCTCATGTTTTTTCTTAAAATTTTTTACAAAACAATTTTTTTGTCGCCTTCGGCATGTGCATATCTTAGTCATCCATATAAAATCAAAAAATTCTTAAGAAAAAAAGAAAGTGAGTACGACAAGGCTACAACCTACATAATATGCGTTCAGTCAAGAAAGAGAAGCATGTGAAGAAATACATGGAAGGAAAATGAAAATTTTCATGCCAGCTGGGCGACTGCCCAAAATTCAAGTCATATCATCAGACAATTACAATATTTTATTTTATTTTTATAGGTAAATGTTAGTTAGTGTGTTATGTTAGTGAGGGGAGTTGAACCCATGACCTCCTTATCATTCCAAATTAATAGTCATATTTCACAATTTCCTTCAATAAACTATCCCAGGTCACCAAGGACGAACCACAATTTCTGATAAGCATCAAATCTCATCACTACTTCAATATATGGTTGACCAACATTAAATTACCCATCCTCAATATTCATCTATAGATTTATCCTTTAACAGCATAACCTATTAACACCAGTGCTACTGTTATCACTTTAGATCACCAATGTGAAATCGTCGGTAAAGCCTTTGGTTTCCAATTTTATCAACCTGATAATTCGTTCACCCGCTGACAAGGTAACATCATGCCCTCCACTCCTTTAATACACATGAAATGCATGTACAGTGCATATTTCATTAAGGAAACTGGGGCACCAAGTTATAATCTCAAGTTAATGACAAGATGACCATAATATGTTGTTGTATAGTAGTATAACTCAGTTAACAAGATACACTGCTACACCCAATTAACTGAAATTCAGAAACACTGTTACCAAAAAAAAGCATAATAAACTTCCCTTCTATTACATGGCTTTTTAAGATCCAAAAAGAATTTATCTTTCCTTTCCCCACTTCTTTGCTGTTTCAAAAAGGCATTGTTGAAAATTATATTTAAATTTTTTAATACATCACAAATTTTTAAACCAGGATGGTTGAGCTAGTTAAGATTAGCTAATTAATACTGCATTCTTTCAAAGTGGGTTATCAATAGCGTGCTATAGCAGCGCTATAGAGGCAGAAGGGGCAAAGCGGCCGAGGGCTGCTATGGGACGGCATCACGAAGCATTTTCATGTAGCTGCGGTCATGGCTGCTATCGCAGCCAAAAACACGGTGAATCACAGCAGACCGAGCGCTATAGGGCTGCTATTCCAAATGAGCCAAAATGCCCTGCCCTCGAATCTTTCGGTTGGAGGGTAACTTTTTAGGCTAATTTTGGGTTTTCCTAAAAAAGTTTAAATAGGATTTTGAAAACATCTTTCTCACTTAGTCACTTTGGTACATACCTCTCAACTCTCATGTCTCCCTCTCAACTAAGTTCTCAGTTCTCCCTCTCAAATCTTAGTTCTTAGTTCACGCTATATGGGACGGCATCACGAAGCATTTTCATGTAGCTGCGGTCATGGCTGCTATCGCAGCCAAAAACACGGTGAATCACAGCAGACCGAGCGCTATAGGGCTGCTATTCCAAATGAACCAAAATGCCCTGCCCTCGAATCTTTCAGTTGGAGGGTAACTTTTTAGGGTAATTTTGGGTTTTCGGCTAAAAAAGTTTAAATAGGATTTTGAAAACATCTTTCTCACTTAGTCACTTTGGTACATACCTCTCAACTCTCATGTCTCCCTCTCAACTAAGTTCTCAGTTCTCCCTCTCAAATCTTAGTTCACACTATCATCTCCGACAACTTTTCAGCCAAAGTGGGTGTTTTCCGACTTTTTCCCTAGTGTGCTCCATCATTCTGCACTTTCCGCTCACTGGTCTGCACTTTCTGGCCACAGTTCTTTATGTTATCCATCCTCCTTCCTTCTCAGTTCTGCATCATTTCTGATATGGCAGCTTCCAGTTAACAAGCTTCAGCATCAACAACAACATCAGTGTCTTCTTGTGCACTGGTAAAACCTTTAGGTGAGAATATTGACATAGTATGGCAGTGGAACAGTTTGAATGATGCCAACAACAGGAAGAGTGGCACCTGTGGTGTTTGTGGAAAAACGACTATAGGAGGAATTACCAGGGCTAAAAGACATCAAATGGGAATAAGGGGAGATGTGACTTCTTGTGAGAAACTCCAGCTGAAGTTAAGAACTTGTTGAGGGAAGCCTATGAGAAGAAAAAAGGAGACAAGGATTCATACTTGTATAAGTTGCATTAAAGGCAAGATGAGGAAGAAGAAGTTCGGGAGATTTTGAGCATTTGAAGTGGGAAGAGGCCTGTAACACCATCAGCTGCCTCTTTGCCTGCTGCAAGAAGACTACAAATGTCAAAGGCCCCATGGATTTACCTTTTTTCTTTTAGAAATCCTGAAACAACCATCAGATTGGCAAAGAACAAGAAGGAAACAAGCATAAATGAAGCTTGTGAGTAGGAAGGAAGAGCAATAACTGTCAATACATAACGAGATGCTTTTGCCAAAATGGAAGTCTGTTAGGGTGCAGGAAATTACTAGAAATAGAAAAGGGAAATCACTGAATTATTATGATTCTCAAGACTGTATCAAGTGGATATCAGTGCTTGGAGAATGAAAATGGAAGAAAACAGATTACAGAGCAACGAAAAAGAAAAATGCTCTAGGCAATTCGAGAATGCCTAGTCTCTCCCAAGTCCCAAGTCCAATTTCCAGATACCCTCTACCCGTAACCTCCTACCCTTTTTACATCATTTTCCCTCAGCTGAAAATGCACTCCCTCAATCTCTCTCTCTTGCCAGCTCAGCAGTTAGTTAGGATGGTTAGGATCAGGTGCATCACTCTTCTCTGCACTATCAAGTATCATGTTCCCTTCAAACTTCTTCCTCACATAAACTTTAGTCACTTTGGGCCTATTGGACTGACTGGACTCAACAAGGTCCGTATCAACTCTTCCCCCTTCAAAACCCACCTTGTCCTCAAGGTGATCAAGTGAGTTGGCTTCTCGAGCACATCTTTCCGGGGTCCCACTGTTTGAAACAAAATGCTGCAGCTGTCAGGAACAGAGAAGGATGTCCACCAGGGTCCCATTGATCAAACTTCCCTTCTTCCCATAGCCTCTGTAGCCCCTCATCAGTGGAGCAAAACAGTCGGTCATGCACAAGGACAATGGCAGCATGTTCCACTTGGCCACAAGCATCATGAACCATCGGATCCACTATTAGGACAGCAACCAAAACCTTAGTGGTGTTTTCAAGATTCACTGCCTCAATTTCCCTGCAACTCTTTCCTCTATCATACACAAATTTAAGCAAACCATGGAATGTGGGGAACTCTCCTGCACTCTCAACCTGTAAATTTTTTATTTGCAAGTAAATGTGGTAGCATTCTCTTGGCTGCACACGATCAGCCCTCATTGTTTGCATCAGGAATTGTTAGCTCTTCATCTTCCCCTAGCCCCCTCTTTCATACTTTCCCATTTCAGTTATACAACCAGGAATTGTATCACTTGTCGGGAAGGACTGAAATTTTTGAGTAGGAGTAAGTTGAAGTGAATCAAGGTCTACAACATACCCATTGTTAATTTTCGATACTTGTCCCTGACTGTCGTTTGCCTCGTAGTCTGAGAAAGACAGAGATATGGAATTTTCAACTTTCATCCTTTGCTCTCTAATCCATGAATCACGTGAATTGCTCTTCTCTTCCAGCTCCATGTCCCACTTCCCACACTCCAATTTGTACTTGAGCAAATCATTCCCATGTTCAGGAATTTCTTGTTCGAGCATCCCACTATCAAATCCCTGAAGTTTCTCACGTAACTCCTCTAACAGTTGCCACTTTTACAAGGGTGCATATGTCAATCGGGTAACACTAGCTTCAGCACTAAAACCAATTTGAATGGGCTGTTATTTACATGTAAATTTAGGCCCAAATCCTAACCCAGCATTTTCTAAATGATTCTTTTCAATTATTGGATAAGATACATCTTCACCACATAACTCCAAAGTACTCCCTTTTCCTTGTTGGGTCTGACCCATTAGGTTAAGAAAATGACCCCTTCCTTTGTCCGTAACTTGTTGTTTGTGTGTCAACTTGCACCCAACAACTCCTCCACGACCGCCACCGCTTTAATCTTCAGAACCTCCACTCTCGCAAATTCCAGCACCTCCATTGTCTAATCCTTGCTCTTGCTTTCTGGCTCCTTTGTTTCGAAGTCATCATCCTCATCCAGTATCGGAAGAACGTCCCTATATTCTGGCTTAAAACACAAAAGTATTGCAACCATGAACGTTAGCCAACTTGCTCGTGGGTTAATGACAATGAAAATCGTAGTTAATTACGTTCAATGGATGGTTAATGAGTTGCACACCTTGTTATATCCATTTAATCATCCATTGAATGTAATTAACCACGTATTTGAATTGTGTTAACCATCCAAATTGTGGTCGAAAATTGTTGTTCCATTTTGTGTTCAAAAATCATTTTTTATTTTTAACCATACACTGGCCTTAAACACCGTGAGGAAGTTCACAAGCAAAGCAGAATTGGTTAGATATGGAGTCACTAGGTTTGCTACAACTTTCCTTGCTTTGCAAAGGATCCATAATTAGGAAGACAACCTTGGAAAGATGTTCACTTTCTGATGATTGGTTGAAGTCCAAGACAGCCAAAGACCGTAAGGGCAAAAGGTCAGTTGATGTTGTACTTATGACCACATTTTGGAATGGTGTAATTTATAGTATGAGGCTATGAGGCGTCTTGTCCGTGTGCTTAGGCTTGTTGACAGTGAAGAAAAGCTTGCGATGGGTTACAACTTACATCTATAAAGTCATGGATATGGCCAAGTAGCCAACTCAAAATGCTTTCTCAACAGAGATGAAAGCAAGTAAAAGGAAATTTACTCAATCATTTACAAAAGATGGGAGTGACAACTTCATCATCCACTCCATGCAACATGCCATGGGTTTTTCTACAGCAATACAATAATTGATGATATTGATCACAAAGTGGTGGAAGGCCTTCATGAATGCATTTAGAGGCTTAGTGCATACAATGAAGTTGTAGACAAGACAATTAACGAGTTATCAATATATAAGAGAGCTTTCAACATCTTTGGGATAAGAGCAACAATAATGATAGGAACCGAGATCAGAAATAGAAAAATAACAGGAAAAGCTCAATGACTGAAATTGTAGAAGTGTATTATTTACAAAGACGACAATACAAAGGAATCAATGTTCCTAATTCTTAGATTTTGGGTCAAACTCAAACTCACAAAACCGGCTTGTAAGACGAGGATTGCACAAGCTTTATAAGCACTACTTAGGTCATATCTCTAGGCGATGTGGGACTAAACACACCCCTCATACCCAGCACAATGAAGGTGCTAGTGGCTGCAATGGAGGCATCACAAAGTTGCCGCAATTAAGGTGGCTAGGGGTAGACCGCAATTAAGGCGGATTTCCAACACACCCCCTCACGCCCAGGCCCAATGGGCTTGGAGCTTAGATGATGCGGACAACCCACAACGGATCTAGGATAGGCTCTGATACCATCTTAGAATTTGGGTTTGGGCCTAACTCAACCCCAAAAGCTAGCTTGTATGGTGAAGATTGCACAAGCTTTATAAGCACTACTTAGGCCATATCTCTAGGTGATGTGGGACTAAACACACCCCTCATATCCAGCACAATAAAGGTGCTGGTGGTTGCAATGAAGGCAGCACAAAGTTGTCGCAATTAAGGCGGCTAGGGACAGACTGCAATTAAGGCGGATTTCCAATACTAATCAATGTTCCTTTGCTTAGAGCCTAGCTCCTACAGAGAAAAAGTTCTCCGCCTAATATCTAACACAATTATTCTTGATACCTTTTTCCTCTCCTCTAGTCTCCCTTATAACCAAGCTCTCATCACACACTCTCTCTACTACCTCAACAACAACACTCTCAATACTCATTCCTTGCCCCTTCTTATTTTTCCTACTATAGACCCTCCAAGTTACAGGCCTGGATAGCTACTGAGTATTGGCCCATTTGACCACAAGTCCACATATGATAGGAACCACGATCAGAATGAGGTCCTATCATTGTCACCCTCTTGAAAAACAGACTTGTGCTCAAGTCTGAAAGTATGAAATTGGCTTCTCATGTTGAATGCTTCTCCCATATAGCATCTTCAACAGCTTTCCCTTTCCACTGGACCAGTAATTGCCGAACCAAATCTCCTCCCAAGGTTACTGTAGGAGCTGCCAGCACTGCTTTAGGTTCAAGGAGAGTTGTTGTGTCACTTTTCAAGTCCTGAGAAAGATCCTCTTCTACTTGATAGTCTCCAAGGGCCTTCTTTAAGATATGGAACACAGGGTGAATCCGGGCTGATTCGGGTAACTGAATTTTGTAGGCTACGGCTCCTATTTTTTCCAACACCTGGAACGAACCGTAGTGCCTAGGAGACAGCTTGGGACTGATTCGGGCTCCTACAGTTTGCTGCCTATGAGGTTGTAGCTTTAAAAAGACCCAATCCCCTACCTCAAAGCACCTCTCTTTCTTGTGAAGATCAGTCCGAGCCTTTATTCACCCTTGAGCTCTTAACAAATGATGTTTCAGTTGGCTCAAGGCCTCATCACGATCTAATAGCTGCTCTCTTTGGACAGCTTCAACCTTTGTTTCCCCCACTAGAAAACGAGTCACAACTGGAGGTATAACTCCTGCTAGTTTGCCCAGGGCTAACAATGACAGTTCTTTTAATTCAATGCTTCCATACGACACTTCTAGCAAAAGGAGGTATAACTCCTTGCTCACCAAGGAGTTTCAAGTTTGATTCTTTCAATTCCAAATTAATTATGGCTTCTGCCCGATGTTTAACAATAAAAGCCAACTGTCTTAACCTTGTATCTATTCGGTCATAATCCCAAAGAAGCTTTGTATTTACAACCGCCAAAAGATTGTTAATGCATATGTCGCAAGAGATTCCTGTCACTGGATCCTGAGCTTTACTATAGGAACCCTTGCATGTGTCAAAGCATGCACATTCTACAGGTTATCTAATTGCAAAATATCTGCCAACTTCATTGTAATCATAGATTTGTCCATGCCTACTTCCTCGATAGCAAGGCAAACATCAATGTCACTTTTAGAAATGCAAAATGAATCAGTACATGATCCATAGAGGTAAAGCCAAGCTTTTGGCCACTCCATACTAACTAACTTCTCCAATAATGTTAATTATTGCTTTTTCTTCACCTTTTCTTCTCTAGGAGGTATTAGAGACTCATATATTGCGAGGAAAGGAACATTTAGAGTATCTATGTTCCTATGACATATCATCTGTAGAGAACCTCAAGAACTTGCATTTCTGCGACACAATCATCATTTCTGCCATGGACCCCTTGAAAAATATTCATTGCGTCAGTGTTTGGCTCTAATGATTCCAACACTGAAGGAAGCCAATCTATTGCAAGCCAAACACACTTTGTAGATGGACAAGTATGGATAGTCTTCAAACTCCCAACAATAGAACAAGCCTTCAGAAGATTGTGATGGTCATAATCCACATCCAAGTTTTCAGCGACAAGTACAACAACGTGAAACCCATTCTAATGGATTTCATTACCAAGATGAATTTGGGCCAAGCCCATTAGGTCAATCACTAGACCCACTTTGTAGAATACCCAATCTACCCTTCTCTCTTTCTTCAACAAAAATAGACCCTCAATACTCTTTGTTAACAGTGACCCGGTGGTTGTCGTGTGTAGACTGGCGGCCGGCGACTCTAGTTGCAACCTCATACCTTCCATCATCCAATGGCTACGTCGACACCGGCAGCTCCAGCGGTGGAGCTTGGGTCATCGGCAAAGGTGTCCCTATGACCAGCCCACCGCCACAACGACAAGTAGCAAAGATCTGGCCATTCAGGCGGATCTGACGGCGGTGCAGGCGGCTTCGGTGGCTCCGAATGTGGAAAGGCCGTCGCTAGTGGGCCGGTGTCCAACGGTGGTTCCGACGATGGTGTAGAGGCTTTCACTCCCTCATTCCTTCTCTCTATTCTTGCAACACCCATATGGAGAGTCCTCTCCTCTATCTTATGTTGTTCCTCCACCTCCTTTGATAGCTTCCTCTGTTGATTAATTTTCTGCGATGCACCCCACTTGTTGGTCCTACCACCCATCTTTCTTGCCCAAGAATGGATCCCGTCATGACGAAGAGAAGTAGGCTTGAGCATCAAAAGTTGCAATGAGTGGTTAGTGCGAGAATTGGGTGGAGATGGTGAAGATGCTCAAGATGAATTCGATTTTAATGATGGTAACTTGACTTGGAGGAGTATTGCAAATGTAACTAGAATTAGTGAGCCTTTAACGGTTTAAACTACACTAGGCACCAAACAAGATTGAAGAGGGAAGCTGCTTCTAGGCCTTCAAGGAGACAAGGAGTGGTTGTAGAAGGAGGAGGAGGAGGAACAAATCAACAGATTTAGTAGTAGTGAGAGTCATAAAGAATACATAGCAGATCTTGAATATGATGATTGATGATTCAGAAAACTTGTACTTGAATTTTTTGTAGTGACTTTAAGCCTTAGACTTATTTGTTTCCTTGACTTTTGTTGTTATTAACTTGTACGGTAGAAGAAAGTGATGAACACGGTGAAGAGGAGGAGGAACAAATCTACAGATTTAGTAGTAGTGAGAGTCATAAAGAAGAATACTTAGAAGATCTTGAATATGATGATTGATGATTCATAAAACTTGTACTTGAATTTTAATTTGTAGTTACTTTAAGCCTTAGACTTATTTGTTTCCTTGACTTTTGTTGTTATTAACTTGTACGGTTTTGCTTAGGACCTATGACTATTTATTATGAATTATGAATATGTAATGAATTTTGAGTAATTTAATTTTATTGAGCATTTATATGTATATAGCATAAAACTATAAAATATTTAACTTACATAAAAAAAAGCCTAAAATAGCAGCCATCCTACTATGCGCTATACTGCTATAGTGTTTTTGGGGTTGGCCATTACACGCCACTATCCGGGATTGATAACTATGCTTTCAAATACATGAAAGTCTAGTTGTATAAATGTTGGACACTGGAAACAGCCCATTGCAGACAATCAGCAAGAACTTGGACAAAATGCCACATCAGAAGACCAAGTGTATTGGGCTGAAGCTAAGTAAGCTCATAAGTCCTTTTAAACAGTCAAACAAGCCAACCAAGGTCAAGTTGAGCACTCATGGTTTTTCAAAGATAAACATAGTAAATGCAATTAATTAACTTCTTGCTAAGAAATTGGTCAAACTGAACATAGGAAGATGGATTATGTCATCTAAAGATTGGATAAAAAATGCAAAAAAAAAAAGTGCGAAAGTGGACCATTGGGAGCATAAGGAACAGATAACTGACAGAAGCAGTGAAGGAAGAGATAATTAACCGTGGCCTTAGTTATATTGGCCATAGGATGGAAGCACGTGTAAAGACAAACCCAAGCATTATCTTATGGTCTATAAAAAGTATTAAGACAAAGAGTAGAAAGGACTTTTGGCCAAAATCATTGGAAATCAATGGCTAAATCTGATTCTTGTTTTTAAGCATATGTTGATCTTCAAACTTTATTTTCCAGATTTTAGGTTTCAGTCTGTATACTTTTTATTACCTTTCAAAGCCAACAAGAGCATCACCAGAGGATCCATTGGAAGAATCCACTCCAAAACGGTAAAATCCAGCATCAACAATAAAATAACAGCTAAATCAAAGACTATGGTATATAACTACTTACACCTTACTCTCTCTCACCCCACACCCCACACACCATAATAATGCACATGATATGTGACTTAGCATCACAGCAACTATGTATGACACAAGAATAAATATTCTGTCTGTCACAACAGAATTTTTAGCACAACAAACAAATCACTCGGTAAGAAATCATGGCGGCGAGCACTGCTGCAGCTCAAAAAGTCAAAACACCCCAAATGAAAATGCTACAAACTGTGCTTAAACTGCATGATATACATTTAATGATAATAATGATGATAATGCTCAACGAACATAAAACATAACCAATTCAGAATTGGTATCCTCACAAGTGGGTCAATCAGATGTACCTGTATTCTTTCTTGCTAACCTCATTGGGAAAAGGTTCCATCTGAAGCTGGCAAAAGCTACTATTATTGTTTCCAAGGCTGAAACCCTCACGGGCACCATTTGTGTGCAATGGCATGCTCTGGAAGGTTCCACTTTCACTTCCACCGCAACCTTTGCTCCCGGCAGCCGCAACATCAACCAAAGGCGGAGAAGGAGGAGCAGCAGCAGCAGCAGATTGTGTTGATTCCACAGGCTTTCTTGAACGATAGCGACGGCGAATCATGTGCCGCTCGCAGTACTTAGAGTCCGGGTGGGCGTCCTTAGAGCACCGCCATTTCTTCCCGTCGGTCCTCCGGCACCGACCAGGTTCAGGGTCAATTTTCTTCCCGTAATAGGAATAATAACCCACTTTCAAAAAAGAAAAAACGATATATGATAATAAAAACAGCCAAAATAGAGAAATGAAAACTAATCTATGATTTGGAGAAAAGTAGGGGTTTTTTACGGGATGGGTGATGGAGGAGACTGTTGCGAATGGAGGCGAGCAGGTCCGGGGGAACGGTTAGACCGGCCTTGAGGTACTTAAAGATGAGGGCTTGGTGTTCCAGCTCCTGCCACTGCGCTACCGTGAACGGTGGCTGGGTCACCGCCCATATCGGCGGCGGAAGGTTCATTTGGGTGTTTGGTTTCTTATGATGTTGATTCTCTTACCACTGGTTCTGCATCTGCTTCGCGCGGTTCATTTATGCCGTTAATAAATTTAACAAAATTTAAAGGAAAAAAAAAAAGACTGATTTTCGTTGAAGAGAGTCAAAAGAAATGGAAGAATATAGAGAAGAGAAGAGAAGAGAAGAGAAGAGAGAGTGGTTTACCTTGGAGTGGGAGAGAGTGAAAACAAGTTCAGCCATGATTGGTGATTGGAGGTAGGAATGGATGAAGGAAGCTTAATCGTGTCGGAGCAGTATCCTTCGTAATTTTTATTTTTATTTAAAATAAAAGAGTAACGTAACGACACTTTTACACTGTGTTAGGTTTAGGGAAGAAAAAAAGAAGGAAAGAGAGTGAAGTAGAAAATAAGAGAATTATTTGATTGTTTGGTATGAAACAAGTGAGAGGAAAGAAAAGTAAAATTTATCTCTCCTCTTGTTTCGCTTGGTAGAAAGTAAGATGAAAGAAAAAAAAATTAGCAAAATGACATAAATACTCTCGTATAATAATTTGAATATATATATATATATATATATATATATATATATATATATATGTGTGTGTGTGTTTTTTTGACTTTATACCATGAAAAAATATGCCAGCTCCCTCTCTCTCTCTAAGGTCACCTCGATTTTTGTGTTTTCTTTCCAATTTGGAAAGAACCATTTTCGTGAGACCCACCAGAAATTTTTCAATCCTTTCTATCGTTCGTGTGGAACCAAACAAAGGAAGATGCGCTGCTCCCCCTTTTTTCCTTTCTCGCCTTTACATTCATTCAAGTTTCATGTGTACCAAACATACTGTTAGGGTGTGTTTGGGTATACAACTTATTTAAGCGCTTTTGCCATAAACTCTTTTTAAAATAAGTTCAAAACAACTTATTTTCATAAGCTTATTTGACAAGCTTATGGAAATAAGCTAAAAAGAGTTCATGGAAATAGCATAAACTAGTTTAATAAACTATTTGCTTAGATTTATTATTATAAGTTATTTTTCGATAATCGGTTGTGTTATTTGAACACAAAAACAGGACAACCATTTTCCACAATAATTTGAATGGTTAACGCAGTTCTATGCTGAATGCTTATATCCACTCTCTTAACTTTGGTGCAGCATGCTCATTCAATCACAACCACACATTTATTTATAAATAAAATCAATGGTTGAGATTGAAACATTAAAAATAATAAAACGACATCATTATCCCTGTCTTTCTCATCTTCATTCCCACCTCTCATTCACTCTTATCCACCCTTATAAAAAATCTTAGTTCCTTCTCCGGCATTGTCCACCACATCATCAAGCATGGTACCTTCATCCTCTGTGTACCCTTCATCATCAATACAATATTCACATTTTTGCAAAAAACGAACAAAATAAAAAGAAAAAGAAAAAAGAATCAAAACCCTCCTCACTCAAACCAGAAACCACTTTCCAGACAAACACAACATGTGGACGCCGACGCCAGAGGTGCTAGCTACCACTAAAACCGCCCTCTCTGTCGTCGCTCCCCTCACCGCCACCGCGGTTCTCCTCTGATCCACTGCCAACGATTTCATCCCCAACACAAACAAGATGGTGTCGCCGCCGTCGCTGTCTACCGTACGGCTCCGTCGTCGATCTGCAAGAGAGACAGCGGCCTCCGAGTTCAGATTTGCCAAAGCCGATTACATCTCTATTCTTTTCCTTTCTCTGCCCTTCTTCTTCTTTTCTCTATTAAATCCCCTTATTTCAGATGTTGTAAGAGGTCTTGAATATGAGATTGTTCTACCTCTCTTTGTCCCTTGTTCTGGTGTAAGATTTCGAAGGTGACTGGCAAGGGCCACGTCGGAGATGGAGTGTGAAAGATGGATGGGGTTCAAATGTGTAATACTTTTTGATTTTCTAGAATTTGTTGATGTTGATGTTGGTTGATGTTTATGTTTTTTATTATTGTTCGGGATTATTAATGTCCAGATTTGATGTTCATGTTTTTGGTTGTTTTGGATATTAATGATCATCTTTTGATTCTGTTATGAGTTTTTTATGGTTATTTTCTAGGCTATAGGTTTTCATTTTCTGGGTTGATGACCAAGTTCAAGTTCATCTTACAAGAGAAATTGAGATGGAAGAAAAGATAATTTCTCAGCTAACATAAAATTAATTTATCTGATAATAATGGTAAATATTGGAAGGATTGTTTCTTTGGTAATTGGCCGGAGATGGTGTGGACAGGACACTGGTGGCAAGTTAGGTGGGGAGGGATAAGAATAATATAGCAATTTCATAATTAGAAGTGGGGTAAAAAGGGAATTTGATAAGTGGTGCAGCATGCACCTTTTTTAAAGGGTGCATGTTAGATGACACCCAGTTCTATTACGTGGTTAATTAAGTTCGGTGGATGAGTATGGATATGACAAGGTGTCGCAACTCATTAATCATCCACTGAACGTAATTTTCCTCGATTTTGAATGTCAACACATGAAAATCGTGGTTAATTACGTTCAGTAGATGATTAATAAGTTGTGATACCTTATTATATCCATTAATCATCTACTGAACATAATTAATCACGTATTTGAACTGTGTTAGCCATCCAAATTAATGTCAAAAATTGTTGTCCCATTTTTGTGTTCAAAAATCATTTCTCCATTTAGTCTGATAAAAAATTGTTAATCAGTATAATAGGGCAGTAAAAAAATCAAGAAAAAAAAGATTTTATGTGAAAATTGTGTATTTAATATTTGAATAAGTGATAACTTTGTTTTCCAACGAAATCTTTTTTTTTTTGTTTGTATTTCTTAAAGGATATGTTAAGAAGATCCAAAATAAATTAATCACTTAATTAATTCATTATTTTCAATCCAGGAACCTCAATTAACAAGTTGTTGATGTGTATAGGTAAATATAACATCCTAAATTTTAAATATGATTTTTAAAATAGAAACATTAAGCTATTATGAAGTTTAGTGTAGAAATTGGTAGTATGAGAATGTATCAGAATTTTCTTTAATAATTACAAATCAAAAGAGTGTAAAATTGGAAAATAAAATAAAATATAAATAAGAGATTTAGTGTGAAGAAGTAATAGTATAAGATTTATTGAAATTTATTAACTATTATAAAGAATTTTTAATTATATATATATATATATATATATATGAAAAAAAAAGGGGAGAAACACTTGGGCGTTAAGCCCAAGTGGAATAAAAAGAAAAAAAAATAAAAAAAAATAAAACCTAACAGTGTGTCAGTGACTTGCGAGATTATGCATGTACATGTAAATAAGTTCGGTCACTGTGCATAGGGCTGGTAGCGCCGCACAGGAGACGAGAGCAAGGTATTTTCACTCCTTGCCAGTACAACCGTAACAACACAGATCCAAGAACGCCACCAAACGGGAGAGAAATTTTTAGGGAAGCGCAAATCCCTATCATACGTAATTTCTAGAGCACGGTGGAGGTCTGGAAAAGGTGAGTAAAAATAATTTTTCTCACACTTTCATGGTACAATTAATTTGAGGCTTCTACATGTAACTTTGTCTTTTCCGAAATAGTAAAATATGTTAGGGTTCTTGATTTAGAGATTCTTAAAACATCTCACCTTTTGATAACTGATCAAAGAATATATTTTTTTGTGTGGCAATACTGTACGTGCTTATGTTTAAGCTATTATATACTAAATTAGTCCTTTTGGCTTATCTAATCTACTTTTTATAAAATTGAAAATGCCATTTGAATGCAAATTATTTTGAATTTCACGCTAGACTTTTTGTATCTTATGTTAATAATGTTGTTGTAGTGGTGGACAGGTGAAACACCTGTTGCATGCTTGGATTCTTGTGTTTAAAAGCCGGTTACATTAGAAAATTGGTATTATAATAAACATATTAAATTCAATATTAATTTGTCATGATAGTTGTGTTATAAATCTGTTACAGTGTTCATGAAATTGATGCCATGGAGTTTGATAAAATTTTGGTAGTCATCTGGGATGACATATTGCATAGTGTATATGAGTTGGTTATCACCTTCCGGGAAGGGATGACGGTTCTACATTCTATTCTGGGAATAGGATGGAGATATCACCATCTGGGATGGGATATCAGATGATTAAAATATTCACATCTGGGATGGAATATTATTAGATACCTCCATCTGGGATGGGGAAGGCAGTGGGACGCCATTGCATGGATATGAGCTCATAGACCTTAGTGGATCTGGGATTCACACCGGTTCTGGGAACCAAAGAGTCAAGTCAAGTGATTCTGGGAATCACCGAGTCATGTTCATGGAGTCGTATTACATAGAGCTTGCATGGTGAATGTGATTAAATGCGATGAGATATGTCCGTAGTTGATTTTATGAGTTGTGGTTTAACTGATTGATATTGAATTAATTTATATGTTATTATTTTCAAAGATTTATTATATTTATTAAATTGAAAATCAGCGTGTACCATGGATGTTTTTCCGGCTACCGCACCGGCTGAAAACAACACTATTTGTGAAAATATTTTTAAAACTTGATTTTTATTCACTGGGATTATATCTCATTAAAAGTGTTGTTTTCAGAGCACGAGGACGACATCATTGAAGCTGAAGAGGATTGAAGACTTAGCGATTTTCCTCATTTATTATCTAGCTTTGTTAGTATTTTATTTTTTTACGTTGGGTTATTTTAGTGGACGCCCAGGTTTTGAGGCAATTCATTTCATTTACATAAGGATTTATTACCATTATTTTACTTTAATAATCATTAAGGTATTTTCAGACAATTATATATATGAAAATTTTATTTAGACATTTTTTTTATGTGAATCTATTTCGGGTTACTATTATAACGAAGGGCGTTACATTTATGGTATCAGAGCGGTTCGATTCTATATCGAACTGTGGTATTGGGGCTTTTTCTAAAATAAAACTTGGGTGCATAGGATGCTTGTTAGAGTTATAGATGCTGCATGCTATTCTTTGGGATATTGGAGCTGATCAACCCAGTATTTCATTGGTAGTGAGCAGATTTATGGCGACTAATAGGCGAGGGACGAATGTTGCACTTGCAGCAGCTTTGGATTGTATGGCCAAAGCTATGCAAGGGCAGACGGAGACACGCCGTCAACTGAAGGGGAATGGAGTCCAGTCACTAATGAAGTGGTGGCAACCTAGGACCCTTAACACGTGGGGCTTTTCGAATTCAAGAAGAACAACCCATCATCATTCGGAGGCAGCTTAGATCCGAAGGAGGCTGAATTTCTTCTACTCGTTAAAAAAAAAATTATTATATTGTCTGATTCAGGAGCAACGCATCCCTTGATACATCCTTTATGTGTGAAAATTTGGAGATGTCAATCTTTCATTTGTCCTTTGGTTCATAGGTTTCTACTCCTATAGGGATATTCTTGTTCTTCCATTGGTTGTTTAAATTGTTCCCTTGTGCATCAAGACACTCCTTATGACATCAAAATTATTGTTATCTATGTATTGTATGTTATTCTTGGTATTGACTTATCGGCATCTAGACTCATTGCCATAAGTATTCTGACAAAAATATCCTTATCTTTTCACACCCAATGTCTTTTGATTTTCGGTGTCGACCCGTATTTTATTCGTCGTTTCTTGTGATAAGTGTTTGGTTTAGAGAGCTCAAGGATACATACTCTCATTCACTGCTACTATAGGGACAAACAATGATGTAGCAACTATCTCTATGATGCGCAAGTTTCAATAGGGAGTTGAGTTTAGCATAGATCTAGTGTCAAAGAGTAAACTACTATCTATAGCGCCTTACAAGATAACACCTCTAGAGTTGAGCGAGCTCAAGAAACAGATAGAGGTATGTCACAAAAGGGGTTCATTAGGCCTAGCGTGTCACCCCGGGGAGCACCTGTCCTACTGGTGAAAAAGAAGGATGGGAGCATGAGGCTATGTGTTGACTATAGGCAGTTGAACAAAGTGACCATCAAGAATAAATACCATTTGCTTAGGATAGATGACCTCTTAGACCAGCTGAGGGGAGCGTCGGTGTTTTCCAAAATAGATCTAAGGTCGGGATACCATCAAATTAGAGTTAAGAATGAGGACATTCCTAAGACAGCCTTTAGGACAAGGTATGGGCACTATGAGTATGTAGTGATGCCCTTTGGTGTGACCAAGGCCCCAGCTGTTTTCATGGACTACATGAATCAGATCTTTAGGCCATTCTTGGACAGCTTTGTGGTGGTGTTCATAGATGATATTTTGATATACTCTAGGTCACCAGAGGATCATGAAGAGCATTTGAGGTTAGTGTTGCAGATTCTGAGGGAAGAACAACTGTATGCAAAGCCAGAAAAGTGTGAATTTTGGCTTGACGAGGTGAAGTTTTTAGGACATACCATATCTAGGAGTGGTGTAGCGGTCGACTCTAGTAAGGTTGATGCAGTGCTTGGATGGGAGCAACCTAAGTCAGTGACGGAAGTGAGGAGTTTCCTAGGACTGACAGGTTACTATAGGAAATTCATAGAAGGGTTCTCTAGGCTAGCTTTACCTCTTACCAAGTTTATTTGGGAATGGAAAATCTTTCGAGTGAGATAATGAATGCGAAGAGAATTTTGAGGATCTTAAGAGGAGATTGGTGTCATCACCGGTCTTAACCATTCCAGATCCCCTAGTAAGTTTTGTGGTGTATTGTGACGCTTCTAAGAATGGTTTAGGTTGTGTGTTGATGCAGGAAGGTAGGGTAGTGGCTTATGCATCTAGGCAGCTTAGGACACATGAGGTGAATTATCCTACTCATGACCTTGAGTTAGCAGCAGTAGTCTTTGCTCTTAAGATCTGGAGGCACTATTTGTATGGTGCAAAGTTTGAGGTTTTTAGTGATCATAAGAGCCTTAAGTATTTGTTTGACCAAAAAGAATTGAATATGAGGCAGAGGAGGTGGATGGAATTTCTTAAGGACTATGATTTTGAGTTAAAGTACCATCCAGGGAAAGCCAATGTGGTGGCTGATGCACTCAGTAGGAAGACCTTGCATGTGTCTAGTTTGATGGTCCGAGAGATGAATATGTTAGAGGAGTTCAGAGACCTGAATCTAAATGTATATCTTAGTGCTCTAAGCTTGAAGTTGAATAGGCTGGAAATTTGCAGTGACCTTAGAGAAATGATTAGGCGAGAACAACTTTTAGACCAGGAGTTACAATCTCTTTTAGATAAGAGAATTATGTGTTGTCTACTGATGGTCTAGTGAAGTTTAAGAATAGGACCGTTGTTCCTAAGGAGGGGAGCCTTAGAGAGAAGATATTAGAGGAAGCTCATAAGGGAAAGTTTACCATACATCCTGGAATAACTAAGATGTACCAAGACCTTAAGAGGATGTACTGGTGGCCAGGAATGAAAAAGGATGTGGCTAGCTTCGTAACTAGGTATTTAGTGTGCCAAAAGGTTAAGATAGAACATCAGAAGCCTTCGAGGTTATTGCAGTCCTTGGAGATTCCAGAATGGAAGTGGGAGAGAATTTCTATGGACTTTGTAATGGGATTACCTAAGACACGTTTGGGCTTAGACGCCATTTGGGTGATAGTCGATAGGTTGACCAAGTCCGCCCACTTATTGTCAATTAAGGCAACCCATGGCTTAGACAAGTTGGCATACCTCTACATCAAGGAAATAGTCAAGCTTCATGGCATACCTACCTCTATAGTGTCAGATAGGGACCCACGGTTTACCTCTAGATTCTGGAGGGCTTTCCAACAGGCTTTTGGTTCTAAGTTGAGTTTTAGCACAGCCTATCATCCCCAAACGGACGATCAGTCGGAAAGGACCATTCAGACCCTTGAGGACATGCTTAGAGCATGTGTTTTAGATGAAGGTGGGGGTTGGGATAAATTTTTACCTCTTATAGAATTTGCTTATAACAACAGTCATCACGCCAGCATAGGCATGGCACCCTATGAAGCTCTTTATGGGAGGAAGTGTAGGTCCCCTTTATGTTGGTGTGAAGTGGGTGAGAAGACCCTGCTAGGACCAGAGTTAGTTCAGGAGACCACAGAGAGGATTAAAGTCATTAGGGAAAGGATGCGCACTGTACAGAGTAGGCAAAAGAGTTATGCCGACAAGAGAAGGAAGCCTTTAGAATTTCAGGAAGAGGAACATGTATTCTTGAGAGTCACTCCTAACGCTAGGGTTGGGAGGTCAATGAAAGTCAAAAAGTTCAACCCTCGTTTCATGGGTCCATTTGAAATCCTAAAAAGAGTTGGGCCTGTTGCTTACCAATTGGCTCTTCCACCACAGTTGTCGAATCTCCATGACGTCTTCCATGTGTCTCAACTCCGGAAGTATGTACCAGATGTTTCACACGTGATAGCTCCCGAGTCAATACAATGGAAGGATAATTTGATCTTTAAGTCCAGGCCTGTTCAGATCATTGACAAGAGCACAAAAACTCTGAGGAACAAGATGATTCCATTGGTAAAAGTGATTTGGGAAGGGTTAACTCCAGAGGAAGCTACTTGGGAATTTGAGGAAGATATTAGACAACATCATCCAGATATTTTCGGCACAGGTACATAACTTAGTATTGCATTACCTTTAATGTTGTGTAGTTTGGGTTGAAACAGACAACTATAAACACGAGAAGGGGGGGTTGAATTGTGTTTATCAGAATTTAAGCAAAGCTGAAATCTTTTCGCAAACAGAAAGTTAGCTTTGGACGAGTGGAAGAATACAGGATGGACGGGTGACTATTGCACACACACCACTTGACAGATGCAAGAAAAACTAAAGCAATTAAAGAGTTTAAGGGAAGAGAGATTGACACGGTGATTTATCCTGGTTCACTCTTCAAATCAAAGAGCTACGTCCAGTCCTAGGCAGCACCAAGATTTATCCACTATAACTGATAAGGTTACAGACTCAAGTATCATTTGCACACCTAGTCTCTTCAGTCTCAAGACAAGTATTATTTGCACACCTAGCCACTTCAGGCTCAAGACAAGTATTATTTGCACACCTAGCCTCTTCAGGCTCACTCTGGTTTGTTTGAGAGATTTGGGTTTGTAATAAATACAATTTCTCACAGGCAGATCTTTCACTAACACTCAGAGAGTGGTTTAAATGTAAGGCTCAGGAAAGTCTGCGTAATAACTTTAAAATGATTGAAGAATGAAGAAATAAATGCTCAGAGTAATGGCGTTTTAATGCAATGTGTATTCACTCTCTTCTTCATCTTCAATGACTTCTGTATTTATGGTTTTTAAGCATTTAGGATCCGTTAGAGACATCTCCTCAGATGTTGGCTTCAAGCAGAACTTCATTAATTGCAATAGAGTCGTTCTGGGCAGTCATTAATGCAATAGAGTCGTTCTGGGCAACCATTAATGCAATAGAGTCGTTGGTTGTACTCTAACATGAAGGATCATGGCTTTATTCATCATGCTACAGCCATATCAAAGTTGTGCAGAGAGCTTTTTGTACTTTACTGAGTACACTTCCCTTTTTTTGTGTAAGGACCAGAGGTACTAGGGAATAAAGCACATTGGAAGCATTCTTTAACTGGTCTTTGGTTCTGATTATCCATGGTTGCTTGAGAGAGTAGCTTCTGACTTTTCTTGATAATCGTGAAACTGAGTAGGAGCGAAGGCTTCAAGTCTCTTTCTGATTCTTGAACTAAGATTCTGATAATCCTTAGAGAATTTGCGTTCATAAGATAAGTGCTTCCATCTTGAAAATAATCACGTCTATCTAGTCATTTGAGTTTTCATTCGGGCTAGTAGACGAGCTCCATATTAAGGACTCAGCAAGTCCAAAGACTAGTGGACGAGCGCTTCTGTCACCTTTAGTGGACGAGAGCCTCTGTTACTTTACTGGACGAGAGCCTCAGTCACTCTACTGGACGAGAGTCTCAGTTACTCTAGTGGACGGAAACATTCTGATCTTAATGGACGAGCACAATTTGCCACATCATTGGACGCGCATTGCTGATATGTTATTGGACGCGCGGTTCTGATATTGGACACGCTATTCTGATACTTTAGTGGACGAGCTCAAAGTGATTCCTTAATGGACTAGCTCAATCTGATTCCTTAATGGAAGAGCTCCATCTGCCACGTCATTGGACGGACCTTTCTGATACCTCACTGGACGGTCTTTTCTGATACTTTGATGGACGCGCTCCAAGTGCCACGTCATTGGACGGATAATTTTGATACTTCACTGGACGGGTTTTTCTGATACTTTGAGTAGACGCGGCCTTATGTTATTTTTAGTAGACGCGGCCTTCTGATACTTTTAGTGGACGCGGGTTTCTTTCTCTTGTGTTTTTGGACGTGCGCTGTTAGACGAATCTGGGCAAGTATACCCAGTCGTGCAAGTAATATGGTGGTAAGACCGGTTATCGTATCCACGGGGATTGGATGTCAACTACCAATTCGCAAACTCAGCAACTATCTAGACTAAACTATTGATCAAGAGAAATCAAAATAAACAAAAGAAAAGGAATAAAATCTTTTTGTCTTTTTGGGGACTTTTGACAAACACTTGGAGTGCAGAAGGATATGTTGGGACTAGACTTCACCAAACATCTGTCTCATGCAATACCAGGACTAGATACCTCCCATTCATGCTTCAAATATTAAAATCAATCCACTAAACTACTCAAGCCCCGATCTCTCGGATGACAAGAGCCTAATTCCACTAATAGACCCTAATCTCTTAGGTGGCCTAGATTAATGAAATTGCATTAGGATTAGGGATTACGCGATTACTAGCAAACCAAACTCCATCTCTAGATGTAAGGGTTACTAGGTGATTAAATTCAATTCCGGTTTTAATACGAATGTCTCCATTACATACTAAAACACAAATCGAGTCATGGGGGTGCTAGCCACAACAAGCATTAAGCACATAAAAATAATCACTAATATGAAGACATGAACATAGAATAATCAGTCAAGATAAATACATAATCAATCAGTTTGGCTACATCTAATCCCAACAACAGGGATTTAACTACTCATAAACAGAGAATACAAAGAGAAAGAGAGAAGGGATGAAGCAAACTCCATAGAAGGATCCTCGAATCTTCTTTCAGTCCCAGAGCAAGGAAAACATCCCCTTCAGGGCTTGAACCCTCTTCCAGCCGCAGCCTCCAAGTCTGCCTTCAATCATCCAAGAGACCCCTCCAGTTCTGCCCTAAAACAGCAACTTATACCAATCAGTTCTGCGCTCGCTCGCGAGGCGAATGGATCCTCGCGAGGCGAATATTAAAATCTGTTGTTGCTGAGAAATGGGCTCTCGCGAGGCGAGAGTGGCTTCGCGTCGCGAGCCAGTAAAAATGGTTCTCCAATATGCCCGTGAGGAGCATCATGGCCTGGGCGTGATGGCTTCTGGTTTCCAGACTCGCGAGGCGAACCAGAAAGACTTGCAGTTTCTGGAACAGTCAGCTTTCAGGGTCGCGAGGCGAATCCAGTTTCGCGGGGCGAATCTCCAGAGTTCTGCTTGGCTCAATTTCTTCTCTTTTCAAGCTCCAAAATCATCCAAGCTTCATTATAGCCAAATATGCACAGTTTTCCTTCAATTTCTGCAAAACAACACACAGAAACCGCTTCACCCGTTCCAAGGGAAAATCTAATAAAAATCAAACTAAGAATGCCTAATCAATATGAAAAATGCATGCAAAAGTATATAGAAAATATCATGTAAAATCACACTATCATGCGCTTCAAACACTACAGTGTTGGACGTTTGCTTGTTACACTTTGTTGGACGTCTGCTTGTTTCACTTTGTTGGACGTCTGATTCTATTTCTTAATCTGCACACTCAATAGTTAGGTTAGCAACCAATATGAAGGTTAATTAAATCATTAACCAATGTTTAGTTTTCATCAAAACTTAGGGAAATGCATATCAAACATTTTAGAGACTTAACAATCTCCCCATTTTTGATGATGACAAACATTGAGATGATTTAATGAACCTCAGAAAATATCAACAAAGAAAATAGCATATATAGACAGGTTGGAATTTTATTAAGTGAACAGGTCATATCATATTCATTCTCACATTCTATTTCTCCTATTCTCCCATTTTCATTTCTCCCATTCTCCCTAATCTCCCTTTCTCCCCCTTTTGTCAACATAAAAAAGGGTTATCAAGTTTTATTTATGAGATATGTTAAAGGCAAGATAATATGTTAAGAAAATCATAGTAATGCAGCAAGCATATTAGACATATTCCACTTAAATTATTGTATCATTACTCCCCCTGAACTAATGCTTAGTTGAAAGAACATGTATATAGGAGTAATGACAGATTTAGCATAGACTCGTTAACATTCATACATGTCATTCAACAATGCAATGCATGTTTAGATTATCTCTAATAAATAAAAACCTTTCTTCTGCGAGGGGTTTAGTGAAAATATCAGCCCATTGATTTTCAGTTTTAACAAACTTAATATCAAAAATGCCTTTCTGAACATAATCCCTAATGAAATGATGTTTGATTTCAATATGCTTAGCCTTAGAATGCTGAATTGGATTTTTAGTTAAGCATATAACACTGGAATTATCACACCATACAGATATGTTATGTTCATAAATAGAGTAATCCTCAAGTTGATGTTTTACCCATAAGAGTTGAGAGCAGCAACTAGCAGTAGAGATGTATTCTGCTTCAGCAGTAGACAAGGCAATGGTTGTCTGTCTCTTGCTTGACCATGAGACTAAACTTGCTCCAATGAAGTGACATCCTCCACTGGTGCTTTTTCTTTCTATTCTGTCTCCAGCAAAATCTGCATCACAATATCCCACTAATCTGTATTCTTTTGATCTTAAATACAGCAAACCAAGATTAGTAGTTCCAAGCAAATATCTAAATATTCTTTTAATAGACTTAAGATGAGATTCTCTAGGATCAGATTGGAATCTAGCACACATACAGACACTAAATTGAATGTCAGGTCTGCTTGAAGTTAAGTACAGTAGAGAGCCAATCATACCTCTGTAGACAGTTTGATCTACATTTTTACCTTCATCATCTTTGCTTAGTTTTGCATTGGGTTGCATAGGGGTTTTCATGAGCTTTGCATTTTCCATTTTGTATTTCTTGAGTATCTCCTTGGTATATTTTTGTTAATGAATGTAAATTCCATCACTTGTCTGCTTGATTTATAATCCAAGGAAGAACTTCAATTCTCCTATCATGCTCATCTCAATTTCAGCTTGCATTAGATTTGAAAATTCCTTGTACAGCTTTTCATTATTTGCTCCAAAAATAATATCATCAACATATATTTGAACTATAATAAAGTTCTCTTTAGAGCATTTTTTGAACAGAGTAGTGTCTACTTGTCCTCTAGTAAAACCATTATGCATGAGAAAAGAACTGAGTCTATCATACCATGCTCTAGGTGCTTGTTTCAAACCATATAATGCCTTTTTAAGTTTGAAAACGTGATCTGGTTTATCAGTATCCTCAAAACCAGGGGGTTGTTTACACTTCTTCTTCAATTATACCATTTAGAAAAGCACTTTTTACATCCATTTGAAATAGGGTAATTTGGTGTTGTGCAGCATATGACATTAAAATGTGTATGACTTCTATTCTAGCTACAGGTGCAAAGGTTTCAGTATAATCAATACCTTCTTGTTGGTTATAGCCTTGAGTTACTAACCTTGCCTTATTTCTGACAACTTTACCATCTTCATCCAATTTGTTTCTGAAGACCCATCTTGTTCCAATAACCGACTTGTTTTTAGGCTTAGAGACAAGAGTCCAGACATCATTTCTGGTGAACTGGTTAAGTTCTTATTGCATAGCAAGAATCCAGCTTTCATCCTTAAGAGCTTCTTCAATGCGTTTAGGCTCCAAATCTGAAATAAAGGCCACATTGCTTGATTATCTTAATGTGGATCTGGTTCTTACTCCTTCAGAAGGATTTCCAATAATAAGAACCTTTGGATGATGAGTGTTGAACTTCCAATCCCTTTTGAGATCATCATGAAGATCTTGACTTGTCTCTGGCCGACTGGTCCTTCCACTTGTCTTTCAGTCTCAGGCACAGGTTCTGTTTTGGTTAGATCTGGTTGTTGACTTTCTTGCTTGTTTATATCAAGACCTGCAAGATCATCTTCTAGATCTGATAGTTCTTTATCAGTCTTTAAACCATCATTGAATTTAACATGAACAGATTCTTCAATAATACAAGTTCTTGAATTGTAAACTCTAAAAGCCTTAGATTTTTCAGAATAACCTACGAAAATACCTTTATCTGCCTTAGAATCAAACTTTCCAAGATTATCTTTGGTATTCAGAATAAAACATTCACATCCAAAAGCATGAAAATAAGATATGTTGGGGCTTTTTCCTTTCCACAATTCATAAGGAGTCCTTTTTAGAAAAGGCCTAATAAGTATTCTGTTTTGTACATAGCAAGCAGTGTTTACAGCTTCTACCCAGAAGTACTTAGGGATATTGTTTTCATTGAGCATAAATCTAGCCATCTCTTGCAGAGATATGTTCTTTCTCTCAACCACTCCATTTTGCTGTGGAGTTCTAGGTGCAGAGAAATTGTGAGAGATTCCATTCTCCTCACAGAACTGTCTAAACTGCTCATTTTCAAATTCTCCCCCATGATCACTTCTAAGGGTAGAAATACGAAACCCCCGCTCATTTTGTACTCTTTTGCAGAATCATTGAGAAAACCTTAAAAGACTCATCCTTGTGTGTTAGGAAGAGTACCCATGTGTATCTAGAATAGTCATCAACTATGACAAATCCATATTTTCTTCGGCCCCAGTGGCAACACTAACTGGTCCAAACAGATCCATGTATAACAACTGAAGAGGTCTAGAGGTTGATACTTGGTTTTTTGATTTGAAACTTGATTTTGTCTGTTTACCTCTCTGACATGCATCACACAAGACATCTTTCTTAAAGCTAATATCAGGCAATCCTCTCACGATATTATTCCTTTTTAATTCAGAAATTAGTTTCATACTAGCATGTCCTAGTTTCTTATGCCATAACCATCTCTCATCCTCTTTAGACATCAGACAGGTTACACTTTGATCTGAGAGATCAGACAGTTCAATCTTATAAAGATTTTATTGCCTTTTAGCTGAAAAGAAGGTTTTGCCACTACAGTCTTTAACTATGCATACATCCTTGGTAAAGGAAACATCAAAACCACTATCACATAATTGACTTATGCTAAGCAAATTGTGTCTTAATCCTTTAACCATAAGAACATTAGATATAGAGGGAAGAGAGGGTTTACCACCAATAGTACCAATACCTATAACTTTCCCTTTCTGATTTCCTCCGAAGGCCTTTCTTAAGTTGGAGGTCTAGGAACATAGACCTTTCTCCTGTCATATGTCGCGAGCAGCCACTGTCCAGGTACCAGCAGTGGTGTTTTCTTTGTCCTGTTGAGGACATCTACAACAAAAATTATTTGATCTTTAGGTACCCATATTTTTCTGGGTCCTTTTCTGTTTGTTCTAGGAGTCTGTGAGGACTTCCTTCTCTTCTTATGGATACACTTAGACATAACATGCCCAGTTTTTCCACAGAAGTTACAAATAGGTGTTGATTTGGTTACAGTTGACTTAACAGATACTTTAGAAGCTTTAGTTGATACTTTATGACGTGTCTGATGGACATATCCAATACCTTCTTTGTTAAGAGAGTGCTTCTGAATGCCAAGTAGCTTAGTCAGATTGTCTCTACCATTAACAAATTTGGCAAGATCAGAAGTGAGCTCTTCCACTTTCTGTTGAAGTTTTTCAACTTCTTCAGATGGTGATGTTTCACTTGAGATCTTAGCTTCATTAGACTTTTCAGTCTTCAGCTCACTGTTCTCTTTAGCCAGCTTCTCGCACTCTTGAGATTTCTGTTTATGCTCACTGGTGAGCTTAACATACTCTCTCGATCTTGAGGGATTTGAAGGCTTTAGATAAGCAGTTGGATTCCTCCAACAACTCCTCATAAGCATCAAGTAATTCCTCATAGTCAGGATGTACCTCATCATCAGAGTCTGATTCAGTGTTGGCCATCAAACAGAGATTGGCTTCTTCCTCAGTTTCTTCATCAGAAGATATTGACTTTAGATCCTCCCAAGTAGCCATCATTCCTTTCTTCTTCTTCTTGAAGAATTTCTTAAAAAGGGCCTTCTTGAGTTGAGGACATTCAGCCTTGAAGTGACCGGGCTTTTTACACTCATAGCAAACAATTGGACTTTTGTCTGTTGAGGTGGATTCTTTGAAGTTCTTGTCCTTGTTGGACCTTCTGAATGGCCTTACCTTCTGAATGGTCTATCCCTCCTGAACTTCTTTTTCTGTAGGAGAAGCTTGATCCTCCTGGTCAGGAGAGACAACTCTTCATCACTCTCAGAATACTCGAGTTCTGATAGGTCAGCATCACTGGATGACTCATCTGCCTTCAGAGCCTTGGAGCCTTTTGCTGACTTTTGATCATCTTTCAGAGCAATTGACTTGCCCTTCTTTGGTGCAGCTTCATCTCCAAGTTCTTGCTCATGAACAGTGAGTGTTCCAAGAAGTTCATCCATAGTCAAGGTAGTGAGATCCTTGGCTTGGGAGATAGCAGTGAATAAAGGTCTCCATTGTTTAGGTAGATTTCTCAGAATCTTACCAACCTTTTCAGCATTGGTATAGACTTTGCCAAGAGATTTTAAACTGTTGATGATAGTTTGAAATCTTCCTATCATCTGAGCAACGGATTCTCCTTCCTCCATGATGAACAGTTCATACTTTCTAACAAGTATGGCAATCTTTGACTCTTTGACCTTTGTTGTTCCTTCATGTGTGACAGCTAAGGTGTCCCATATTTCTTTTGCAGAGTCACAGGAACAAACCTTCTCAAACTCCTCCAGACTGAGAGCACAAATGATGTTGTATCTGACTTTGTGGTTCAGCTCCCATTTTGATTTTTCTGCAGCAGTCCACTGAGCTTTTGGTTTGTCAATGTTATCATCATTCTTGGGAATGAATGGACCATCTGTGATGACATCCCAAAGATCAGAGTTTGTGGATAGAATGAACCATTGAAATCTATCCTTCCAGTAGTTGCAGTTTTCTCCATTGAAGTAAGGAGGTCTGGTTAGGGAAGCTCCTTCAGTCTGATGACTTCCACTTGAACTAGCTCCAGCCGTCATGTCTATTCTTCAGGACCTTTTACCTCTACACTGTAAGATGCTCAACCCAGAGGCTGAGCTCTGATACCAACTAAAATAGACAACTATAAACACGAGAAGGGGGGGTTGAATTGTGTTTATCAGAATTTAAGCAAAGCTGAAATCTTTTCGCAAACAGAAAGTTAACTTTGGACGAGTGGAAGAATACAGGATGGACGGGTGACTATTGCACACACACTACTTGACAGATGCAAGAAAAACTAAAGCAATTAAAGAGTTTAAGGGAAGAGAGATTGACACGGTGATTTATCCTGGTTCACTCTTCAAATCAAAGAGCTACGTCCAGTCCTTGGCAGCACCAAGATTTATCCACTATAACTGATAATGTTACAGACTCAAGTATCATTTGCACACCTAGCCTCTTCAGGCTCAAGACAAGTATTATTTGCACACCTAGCCTCTTCAGGCTCACTCTGGTTTGTTTGAGAGATTTGGGTTTGTAATAAATACAATTTCTCACAGGCAGATCTTTCACTAACACTCAGAGAGTGGTTTAAATGTAAGGCTCAGGAAAGTCTGCGTAATAACTTTAAAATGATTGAAGAATGAAGAATAAAAGAATGAAGAAATAAATGCTTAGAGTAATGGCGTTTTAATACAATGTGTATTCACTCTCTTCTTCATCTTCAATGACTTCTGTATTTATGGTCTTTAAGCATTTAGGATCCGTTAGAGACATCTCCTCAGATGTTGGCTTCAAGCAGAACTTCATTAATTGCAATAGAGTCGTTCTGGGCAGTCATTAATGCAATAGAGTCGTTCTGGGCAGCCATTAATGCAATAGAGTCGTTGGTTGTACTCTAACATGAAAGATCATGGCTTTATTCATCGTGCTACAGCCATATCAAAGTTGTGCAGAGAGCTTTTTGTACTTTACTGAGTACACTTCCCTTTTTTTGTGTAAGGACCAGAGGTACTAGGGAATAAAGCATGTTGGAAGCATTCTTTAACTGGCCTTTGGTTCTGATTATCCACGGTTGCTTGAGAGAGTAGCTTCTGACTTTTCTTGATAATCGTGAAACTGAGTAGGAGCGAAGGCTTCAAGTCTCTTTCTGATTCTTGAACTAAGATTCTGATAATCCTTAGAGAATTTGCGTTCATAAGATAAGTGCTTCCATCTTGAAAATAATCACGTCTATCTAGTCATTTGAGTTTTCATTCGGGCTAGTAGACGAGCTCCATATTAAGGACTCAGCAAGTCCAAAGACTAGTGGACGAGCGCTTCTGTCACCTTTAGTGGACGAGAGCCTCTGTTACTTTACTGGACGAGAGCCTCAGTCACTCTACTGGACGAGAGTCTCAGTTACTCTAGTGGACGGAAACATTCTGATCTTAATGGACAAGCACAATTTGCCACGTCATTGGACGCGCATTGCTGATACTTTATTGGACGCACGGTTCTGATATTGGACACGCTATTCTGATACTTTAGTGGACGAGCTCAAAGTGATTCCTTAATGGACGAGCTCAATCTGATTCCTTAATGGAAGAGCTCCATCTGCCACGTCATTGGACGGACCTTTCTGATACCTCACTGGACGGTCTTTTCTGATACTTTGATGGACGCGCTCCAAGTGCCACGTCATTCGACGGATAATTTTGATACTTCACTGGACGGGTTTTTCTGATACTTTGAGTAGACGCGGCCTTCTGTTGTTTTTTATAGACGCGGCCTTCTGATACTTTTAGTGGACGCGGGTTTCTTTCTCTTGTGTTTTTGGACGTGCGCTTCAAACACTACAGTGTTGGACGTTTGCTTGTTACACTTTGTTGGACGTCTGCTTGTTTCACTTTGTTGGACGTCTGATTCTATTTCTTAATCTGCACACTCAATAGTTAGGTTAGCAACCAATATAAAGGTTAATTAAATCATTAACCAATGTTTAGTTTTCATCAAAACTTAGGGAAATGCATATCAAACATTTTAGAGACTTAACATGGGTGAGACGTGAGAATTTCGGGGACGAAATTCATTAAGGATGGGAGAAAATGTAACATCCTAAATTTTAAATATGATGTTTAAAATAGAAACATTAAGCTATTATGAGGTTTAGTGTAGAAATTGGTAGTATGAGAATGTATCAGAATTTTCTTTAATAATTACAAATCAAAAGAGCGTAAAATTGGAAAATAAAATAAAATATAAATAAGAGATTTAGTGTGAAGAAGTGATAGTATAAGAATTTATTGAAATTTATTAACTATTATATAGAATTTTTAATTATATATATATATATATGAAAAAAAAAAGGGGGAGAAACACTTGGGCGTTAAGCCCAAGCTGAATAAAAAGAAAAAAAAAATAAAACCTAACAGTGCGTCAGTGACTTGCGAGATTATGCATGTACATATAAATAAGTTCGGTCACTGTGCATAGGGCTAGTAGCGCCGCACAGGAGACGAGAGCAAGGTATTTTCACTCCTTGCCAGTACAACCGTAACAACACGGATCCAAGAACGCCACCAAACGGGAGAGAAATTTTTAGGAAAGCGCAAATCCCTATCATACGTAATTTCTAGAGCACAGTGGAGGTCTGCAAAAGGTGATTAAAAATAACTTTTCTCACACTTTCATGGTACAATTAATTTGAGGCTTCTACATGTAACTTTGTCTTTTCCGAAATAGTAAAATATGTTAGGATTCTTGATTTGGAGATTCTTAAAACATCTCACCTTTTGATAATTGATCAAAGAATATATTTTTTTTGTGTTGCAATACTGTACGTGCTTCTGTTTAAGCTGTTATGTACTAAATTAGTCCTTTTGGCTTATCTAATCTACTTTTTATAAAATTGTAAATGCCATTTGACTGCAAATTATTTTGAATTTCACGCTAGACTTTTTGTACCTTATGTTAATAATGTTGTTGTAGTGGTGGACAGGTGAAACACCTGTTGCATGCTTGGATTCTTATGTTTAAAAGCCGGTTACATTAGAAAATTGGTATTATAATAAACATATTAAATTCAATTTTAATTTTTCATGATAGTTGTGTTATAAATCTGTGACAGTGTTCATGAAATTGATGCCATGGAGTTTGATAAAATTTTGGTAGTCATCTGGGATGACATATTGCATAGTATATATGAGTTGGTTATCACCTTTCGGGAAGGGATGACGGTTCTACATTCTATTCTGGGAATAGGATGGAGATATCACCATCTGGGATGGGATATCAGATGATTAAAATATTCACATCTGGGATGGAATATTATTAGATACCTCCATCTGGGATGGGGAAGGCAGTGGGACGCCATTGCATGGATATGAGCTCATAGACCTTAGTGGATCTGGGATTCACACCGGTTCTGGGAACCAAAGAGTCAAGTCAAGTGATTCTGGAAATCACCGAGTCATGTTCATGGAGTCGTATTACATAGAGCTTGCATGGTGAATGTGATTAAATGTGATGAGATATGTCCGTAGTTGATTTTATGAGTTGTGGTTTAACTGATTGATATTGAATTAATTTATATGTTATTATTTTCGAAGATTTATTATATTTATTAAATTGAAAATCAGCGGGTACCGTGGATGTTTTCCGGCTACCGCACCGGCTGAAAACAACACTATTTATGAAAATATTTTTAGAACTTGATTTTTATTCACTGGGATTATATCTCATTAAAAGTGTTGTTTTCAGAGCACGAGGACGACATCATTGAAGCTGAAGAGGATTGAAGACTTAGCGATTTTCCTCATTTATTATCTAGCTTTGTTAGTATTTTATTTTTTACGTTGGGTTATTTTAGTGGACGCTCGGGTTTTGAGGCAATTCATTTCATTTACATAAGGATTTATTACCGTTATTTTACTTTAATAATCATTAAGGTATTTTCAGACAATTATATATATGAAAATTTTATTTAGACATTTTTTTATGTGAATTTATTTCGGGTTACTATTATAACGAAGGGCGTTACAGTAAATGTCTCATGTGATTCCATGATGTAAAATGATTGAAAAGACAAAAAAGAGAAAAGAAAGAAGCATGCAAAGCATGTTCCACTTAAAATGACATTGTCTAGAAAGGATGTCCTTCTTCTAGTGATATATTTTCTTCTACCATCAGCATCTGAAATCCTTAACTCCATTGTAGGACCATTTATCTCGACGTTGCTGGTATCTTTGTGGAGAGACAATGTTTTTTGAGACACCCTGATGTCCCATTAAAGAAGAACCCTAATTAACTACATCTTAATTCGTTATTAGCGTTAGCACGGTTATACATTTGAAAATAGCATAATAATAAAAACTGTAAAGCATTAAAACCGTTGAGCATGCAAAACAATAAAACATAAATATGACATATATACAGTAGATACAGATTTGTCACCAAAGTTGTGTAAATCCCAACAAAAGGATCATAACCTAAGATAAACTATACAGACGTTGGAAAAATAAAAGGAAACGTATAGATACTGGTCACAGAAAACGGGTCCTGCCATCACTACCCGCCTACCTCTCATCAAAATACATCAAAAATAGAAAATAAGCTCACCGAGGCTCACCCTAAATGACGCATCCGGCATATATATCATAGAGGATATGGGCACCTAGAACTACCCTCTCCCTCATCGAAGCAACGACGGTAAACTTTGGCATCTCTTGCTCTGGGCTACTACACGGACTCATCACTACTCATCACCACCCGGTGGCCAAATGATACATAGTCTGCACTTCCTCTGTCTCCTACCTCTCTGCACCATCCCAACATGGCTCCTAGCCTCAGATTTGTCCACCATGTTACACATATCATCAGAGAGCTCTCTCTGATGAGGTGGATACCACATGAAAGTAGGCGCCGAGCAATCCGATACGGGCCATCCGAATGAAAGGAAGGACCTCCTCCAAGACGAACATAGAAACTGACAAGGCCGGTGTAGGTCATGAAGAACTATGAGTGGTCGACCTGCCACCCACGGTCATCGTGTTACACGATCTCAACATCTCCAAGGATCGGGATCCTGGGAGGGATCCTCTGCAGATAGTGCCTCGGATGATTGTCCTGCCATCCCGCTGTCCCCGTCCTGCTGGTTCTGCTTATCTACCATGTCGATACATACAAAGAAAGATAGAGAAAGGAGGGAGAGGGAGATAAGCAACTAAGCAACACCATAAAAAGGTTTTGGAACACAGTACATCATGTTATCATACAACAAACATCTCTCTAGTCATTCTTTCCCAAACATCCTCAATTATACATTTAGGATCAATCCTCTAAGGAGTCACACTCCTATGCATGTCGATCGATCTCTCACACAGGGAATACTGATTCCCCGAACATTCTCCCTCTCTCACGGGTCTTCCTTCACCCAGAGAATGTTAGATAGTTTGTCCAACTAACTGTTCTGCTCGCCGTGACCAATAAGGGTGCTTCCCCCTACGAGCTCAACTACAATAGGGGTATCTTGAACGCCTCGAAAGGTCCACCTGCAACGTGGAATACTCAGGGTTCAGACGTTGAGATAGTCGAGTAACAGTGGTGATAATGACTCAGTGGCTATAAAGCACTGGTCATTGTCAATCAATCCGAACCCGGCTACATCCCCAAGGTTCCCAAAATCGACCTTCTCTAATTCCATACCCGCACCCGGGTACACCAACCTCGCATAACTCCCAGTCACGTGCGACACCCCTTCTTGGGTCATCACATAGTCACCCAAATGGGGAAAATAAAATTATAATTCGCTGGTTACTTTCAGAAAATACAATCTTTTAGTTAAACATCTCAACCGAAAATGGTAGTTTTTTTTTTCTCAAAACACTGTGAACATGAACAAACGTATAGGTATACATATATGCATCATCAGTTAATACACACCCTATCACTACTATGAGATCACAAAAGGGCCTTTATAAGAACATGTCATTCTCAACAAACTAAGTAAGAAATTAAAGACATATACATAATAGTAGTGAATCGTCTAGAACCATATACAAAAAATCATGGCTCTCAGTAGCCAGATCAAACTGACGAAACTCACTACTCCAAAATAAACTATACCTACAGCTAGTCAAGCTAGTGATACCCATTAGGGAGATCATGATGATCACTCCCACCTACAGCAGGAGTGTCTGGTGAAGACACCGCTGCCCCCACTCCCTCGTCGGGAGAATCGTTATCATCATCAGCGGGAGGATGATCCCCAAGTCCGTCCTCTATGAACTCCTCTGGGTCCTCCTCAATCTCAGGATCCAAAACCACCTCTGCAGGAGGTGCTGCTGGTCCTGCTATCTGTAGAGGCTAAATCGGCTGAGGAGGATCATCAAGCAACCCATGTTCAGCCAGATACTGTAGATAAAGCCAAACCTGAGGTAGAGATATCTCACCAGTCTCCACTACGTGTGTCCGTCGCTGTGGTCCTACAACTAATGTGCCGGTAATCTCTCGACTGGGGCCAAAGTAGGTAGCGCTGAGTGCCCCTGGGTTAATCTCCCAAGCGCCACCATACTGTGCGTTCTCAAACGTAATCGAACGTATCCCCGAGTGTGTGAGTGACATCTCTGGGTCCATCCATACTCAGGTATAAATATATACACAAGTAGTAGACCAACATAAAACATGCAAGAGTGAGAAACCAATATATGGATTTAACACGACAACTACATGCACGACACAAGAGAAAACAAATACACATATACATGTTCATAACAACATAAGCTTTCATAATAAATAAAATAGTTTATCAATGGGTTTTCATACCCTAAACATCATCATTTGAAAACTATACATGAACACTTTATATACGTCATCTAAATTCATAACTAATCTCCGGAGATCCCAACACTGTATAAAAGAGCTGATCAAACTCGATTGCCAAATAAGACATGCCATCTTGAATACCTTGCCATGAAGATATCCAGATTCGCCGTCTTGAATACCTTATCTATTAAGATATCCAGATTCGTCGTCTTGAGTATCTTGTCCACCAAGATATCCAGAATAAAATTTTACGCCATCTTGAATACCTTATCCACCAAGATATCCAGATTAAAATTTTACGCCGTCTTTAATACCTTATCCACCAAGATATCCAGAATAAAATTTACGCCATCTTGAATACCTTGTTTACCAAGATATCCAGATTAACGCCATAGGCACGTCTGTCGTATATGCATGTAAAACATTTTGTTCTTATCACTTGTCTTCGTGTTCAATCTTTTCTTATCGAAGCTCAAAGGCTTACGACCATTCATCGTTTTCAACATCTTAAGATTTTTATCATTTAACACAGGACATATAGCACGAGTGCTCAATCACGAAACCTCTAGACCGACGCCTTATTCTTGGTTTCGTGGTAATAGAAAACAACATTAACTCCTTAATATTGTTCCTTACACCTTAATTAGGACACCAAGTCCAAATGACACCATGTCCTTAATGCCGTAAGAATACTAGTCTTCCGAAGTCTCAGTTACTAGATTCATGTCTTAACTTTTTACACTATTTTTCGTTCAAAACAAAAACTCCACAACTTATCCAAGTTGTCGGAAGTAACTCCATTGAGTAAAACTCCTTTACAGAAAACTATTTCTAATTGAAAATCTCTTTATAAAATCAAGAAGTTTCTGATAAATCTTTTTCTGAAAACTTTACTTTTCAAAAGAGAGTCACGTGAGACTAAATCTTGGTTTAAAATAAAGACTACCACTTTAGAATTACTTGCCGTAAATACTTTTCCGAATTACCGTCGTCTAACATTTTTAAAGTACTTTAAGTCAAATCTTGACCTTTTCCACTTAAATAATTTTCTAAAATCATAATTAAGTTATTTTCGAAGATTAATTTCTTAAAATAACTTTTTATAATATTTTGGAATTATTCGAGTAAAAATTAGCAGTACAAAAATAATTTCACGGTTACGTCCTCACTGTGACTCATAGTTCACTCTTACACCGATAAATCATTAAAATAATGATATTTTCCAACATTTATTATTTTCCCAAATAAAATATCCCATCAATATTATATTCCAATATTTCTCCGTTAAACATTGAATATAATTTATAAAGCTTCTTAAAGCTTTTATCTTGTTAAATGATTGGGCACTGACCACTGTCAGGCTTCTCAAACAACAATCAACAACAACATTATAGCAATTAACCCAGGCAGATCATGCATCAAATCACTATAATACATAACTGCAAATGGATATTTAAATGCAGATAAAACAACACAGATAAAGTAATACAACATCAAACAACTTAAATAAACACCACAACCACAGATAAATAATACAGACCAACAACTTGATAGCATATAGCCATCGGAAAAATCCCTCAAGTAATCCCATTTTACCTCTTGAAGAATTTAGCTTCCGATTTAAAACTTTATCACGAATCCAGAAGTCGTCAACGCACGTACACGATACAACACTTTTATCCTTCAACAAACCACAATAAACCAATCAAAAACAAGCAAATAAAATCACATATTCCTCTATGATAGGTCACAACCATGATAGGTTTTGTGGCTAAAACTTGCTAAAGTTATTAAGTCTTTGGATTAGTGATCCTTAAGTACTTAAGACATAAGATTAATGGTTTAACACAGAATTGAAACCAAATATTCCAATTCCTCCAAAACTCAATTTCGGCCATACTTGAAAACATTGAGCTAGGGATTTTATTTGAGCACAACAACTTGGATTCAACATACATATTCAATAAAAAGATGGAATCCATGATTATTTTCAAATAAAGTGAACAAAAGTTCCTCCACCCACATATATAGGGTTTCGGCCTTGGAGACAAAAATAGGGAGGAAAACTTTGTTTGCAACAAACTCTTGGATTATGATTATAGAGATGATAACTAACTCATAGAAATTGATTTCATATTTTTAGGATTTTTCTATGATTTTATAGAGAATTTCAACGTTATGAACATAAACATAAAAAACATGATCATGGCCTTGAAATGAAAAACTTATTGGAGAACATGAAGTTGATTGATGATGAGGAACGAGGCTTACCTCTTGGAAATTGAAAAATTGTAAAAGATCAACAAGTTGCTTCACAAACTAAGCTTATGGAGTTTAGAGAGAAAGTGAAGAATGAAGAAGATTGGAGAAGATGATAGAATGTGTAAGACTTGGAGAGGAAGTTGGCTCATTAAGTGAAATAGAAAATCCTCATGGGCCTTGGACTTGGGCTATGCACAAATTGGGCTTGGAGAAGTCCAAAATCACTTACTTGATTTTCAAGCATAAAACCACTTAAGACGTAACAATGACATAGGAAAGTTTTGAAGTTAAAAACATGGTTGCATGAAGATTAGCATCATGGTCATGGCTTTGGGCCTCAAGGCTGCAGACCACCATGGGTTGGAAGCACAAAAAATTGATCCAATTCTCTTGGAGTATCATGGAAGCTAGTTTAGGGACCAAAATGAAATTAAGAGAAAGTTTAAGGATCAAAAATGTAATTAACCTTAAAATTGACATCATAACCATGTGCCTCATTATTGGCTTCACATGGATGACTCACTCTTGAGTAACATGAGCTTTATCCATTTGTCGGGTCCCGAAAATCCCGTATTCAACTCCGTCGTTCGCCTGATTGTATATAACACCCGAAAATAATATATTATTTCACTTTTAATGAGATAATTTTTAAAAGCCAAAATCTTTGGAAATTAAATAAAAACCTTAAGTATTTCGTTCACAAATTAAACTTAGACCTTTTGATCAGTATAATTATACTGTCAGTGAAATTCATAGACCGGGTTTCACCTGACTTTTCAACCTAAATTTTAATCATAACTCTCTACCGTTAAGTAGAGTGTAAATAAGGTTTCGGTTTAATTAAAATAATTTTCTAAGTCTCAGATAAAAATATAAACGTATTTATATAAATTTCCGATATTAGAAAGCAATAAAAAATCGGGGTGTTACATCACGCGGCTCGCCACTTTGGCAATATGCAATGCACAATCATCCTAAGTTGAAACCGGTACCAATTTCACACTTTCACATATCACAATGTCCTAGGCATCCACATTCTCATATCGGTGTCCATACACCGCTTTCACAACACTTTCACAAACAACGTACCCTCGGGTGTCAGCTAGGGTTCCTACCACAACAACCTGATAACCTCAATAGCAGCATCAATACATCTCATAACATAAACCATCAATATTATAATATAATAAAACATATAAATAGACATCAAACATCAACCAGCAAAAACATCCACAGACAACAACGTATAGCAGATAAACAGACATCCTCAAACAGAATTATCTAACCTAGGGTTTTGCCCTAACGCCGATAAGCCTACAGTAAATAAACCCTACAAGCATTTTAAAATCATTTTCAACCAGGGTTCAACTATTGTTGACTACTCGACAACTAGTAGGGTTTGGGGTACCCAACACATACAGCCTAACATACAGTACTATGCTTGCCTCCCTGGCATGTTAGGTACTTTCTCCCCTCTTCATTATACAATCGCTGCCTCTTCTCACCAAGAGCTCCTCGATGCTCCAAAATTTGCCCTCGGTCGATCGAAAAATCAAAGGCAGGTATAAGACATACTCGTTGCCCTGATCACAGAATCGAAGTAGGAATTGCAATCGGACAGACGGATTTTCTGGAAACCTCAATTTATTTCACCAGAATCGCATACCTTCTCTCTATCTTGAGCTAAAACATGCAAAAATGAGCCAAGGAAGAAGATAAAATAAAATCCACTTTGGTTCTACTGAGCACGCTCAAGCGTACCAGCACCTCACACTCTAGCATGGGCTTTCTCCTTGCTAGAACTCTGATTGACCTTAAATTTGAAACACAAGCTCATTAACACAGAAGGAACAAGATTAATCCTTCAAACATGTTAAATCCCTTCCTCAAACATTAATCAAGAAAACGGTGTGTTACATTCCCCCTTAAAAAAATTTCGTCCCCGAAATTTAATTGAAGTTACCTTAGGTGAACATATAAGGATATTGTTGTCGGATGCCTGCTTCCCTCTCCCATGTAGCATCTCTGGTAACATCATCCCGGATGAACTTGACCAACGGAATCTGCTTTCCGCGAAGTTCCTTTATCCTTCGGTCCTCGATCCATACAGGTAAAGCCTCAAACTCAAGGTTTTCTCTTATCTGGATTGATTCGGGCTCTATTACGTGCAATGGATCAGGATGGCGTTTAGGAAGCTGGGATACATGAAAGACATCTTGGATATTTGAAAGATTGAGTGGTAAAGCTATCCGATAGGCTATTGGACCAATTCGATGAAGAATCTGAAATGGTCCGATTAAACAAAGTTTAAGCTTTCTGGATTTAATTGCCCTGCCTATTCCAATTCTTGAAGTGACTTTCATGAACACATGGCCGCCTTTATGGAACACCAAGGGCCTTCTTTAAAAATGTAGCTTTTCAGCCTATCTATTGCAGCTTTCATCTTTTCCCGAATCTTCCTGACTTGTTCGATTGTATGTTGTACCACCTTCGGTCCAACTAACTGACAGATGTGATCTAACATTGATCACTAACTTGATAGGATATTTCTTTGATTCAATTGCTAAAGAATTCAAGATCAATCACAAACTAGAACACAATGGAATTGAATCTTGATCCTCAAACTCTCTCAACTCACTCTAGCACTCAAGTATGAAAAACTTTGCAAATGTATTCAATGAATGAATTTGGCTTACATCACACCTATTTATAGGTGAGGCCAAGTGCTTCATGCACTCTCCTAGTTGTGGTCGTGCACCGCCTCTTATAAATTTGGCCAATTGGCCCAAATTGTATTTCCTAATTACATGTTGGGCTAATTGGTCAAATAGGCCCAATCATCCTAAGCCCAAAAGCTAAATTATCCTAAGTGCTTATTGAATAAGCATTTTCTATTACAAAAGTTCCACTATTTTACAAAGGTCCTAATCCTAGTTTTATTACAAAGGTTCCTAAGCTAAGTGGTCAATGACTTATATACAAAAGAGGTTCAAAGTAATTCCATGTTCTAATGGTTACTTGTGAGTCATATGGTTGACCACTACTTCGTTCAATGCATATTGGACTCTCCTTTGCCTTGATCTTGTCATTGGTCCATGTATGTCTTCTATGCTTGGGATCCTTTGGTTTGGTGAATCCATGATCATATCATCCTCTCCTTCTTGAGGCACATTCGTCCACGAATTGTGTTGATAATCATCTGTGTCATTGTCAAAGAGACTTAGATCAGACACATTAAACGTTGCATTTACATTATAGTCACTAGGGAGATCAATCTTATATGCATTGTCATTTATTTTTTCCAATACTTGGAAAGGTCCATCACCCATTGGTAGGAGTTTGGACTTCCTTTGTAAAGGAAATCTTTCTTTTCTTAAGTGCACCTATACCCAATCACCAGGTTTGAGTAACACTTGTTTTCTTCCTTTATTAACTTGCATTGCATTGTGCTCCCCTTGTTTTTAAATGTTTAATTTTACTTGTTCATGGAGCTTTTTAACAAATTCGGCCTTGGGAAGCCCATCTTGATGCAACAAAAGATTATTCAATTGGTAATGGAAGCAAATCAAGTGGGGTTTGAGGATTAAATCCATAGACTACTTCAAAGGGAGAATGCTTGGTAGTGGAATGTTGCACACGATTGTATGCAAACTCAATGAAAGGCAAGCATTCTTCCCAAGACTAGAGGTTTTTCTATAGGATGGTGCGTAGGAGAGTAGAAAGAGTCATATTCACCACCTCAGTTTGCCCACCCGTTTGTGGGTGGCAAGTAGTCGAAAAGAGTAATTTAGTTCCAAGCTTGCCCCACAAAGTTCTCCAAAAGTGACTTAGAAACTTTGTATCTCTATCGGATACAATTCTTCTAGGAATCTCATGTAGTCTAACTATTTCCTTAAAGAAGAGGTTGGCTACATGGCAAACATCATCACCTTTGTTATATGGTAAAAAATGGGCCATCTTGGAAAATCTATCCACAACCACAAAGATTGAGTCATTCCCCCGCCTAGTCCTTGGTAATCCCAATACGAAATCAATAAAGATGTCAATCCAAGGAGAAGAAGGACTAGGTAAGGGATGTGGCTTACTCTTTGACTTTGCTCTCAAACACTCGGTGCATTTTGACATATCTTTTGGACTTGAGTTTTCATGTTTAGCCAAAAGAAATGTTCATGCAAAACCTCTAAAGTCTTGTGAACACCGAAGTGTCCCAGTAAGTCCCCCCTGATGTGCTTCTCTTACTAATAACACTCTAATAGAATGCATTGGCACACAAAGTCTCTTATCTTTAAAAAGGAACCCTTCACTTATGAAAAATTCTTTATGTGCCATTGACCCTATTTGATTGTAAATTGTAGAGAAGTCCGGATCATTTAAATACAATTCATTTTGTGATAAACCCAAGAAGTTTTGTTTCAAGTGTTGATAGTAAGGCATATATATGTGAAAGCGCATCTGCCACAATATTGCTTTTGCCTTGTTTATGTTTAATCACATATGGGAATTGTTCTATGAATTCCATCTATTTGGCATGTCTCTTGTTTAATTTACCTTGCCCTTTTAAATGTTTTAATGATTCTTGATCACTATGAATTACAAATTCCTTGGGCAAGAGATAGTATTGCCAAATTTTGAGACTTCTTACTAGGGCATAAAGTTCTTTATCATAAGTTGGATAGTTCAAATGTGCCCCTGTAAGTTTCTCACTAAAGCAAGCAATGGGGGTGTCCTTCTTGATGTAACACGGCCCCAGTGCCTACATTAGAAGCATCACACTCTATCTCAAAAGATTTTACAAAATTTTGGAAGTGCGAGAATTGATGCATTGGCCAATTTTTCCTTGAGATGTTGAAGGAGTTTTCTTGGTCTTGGCCCCATTGAATTGGCATATTTTTCTTTAAAACCTCATTTAGAGGACTTACCAAAGTGCTAAAGTCTTTGACAAATATTCTATAAAAGCTTGCCAATCCATGGAAACTCCTAACATCTCCAACATTTCTAGGTGTTGGCCAACTTTGGATGCCTTAATTTTCTCTTCATCTACTTGCACACCTTGTGCACTAACAACAAGTTGGAAAGTTCCAAGTGTCAATCTAGAGCAATTATACAGATTTGCATCCCACTTGGCTACACAAAAATGCTTCCCTCCATTTTTTGCTTAAGTGTCGTCCTCACATTCATTTGCACACAAGTCAGTTTAGGGAATTATGACACGCAATTTATACCTGGAAGATTCTGATCCACACCAAATAGCCTGATTGGGAATGTCATTAATGCTTTTTCCACCGTCTGAATCAATTTGAAATCCTTGCTAGTCAATACTTTTGAAATTCTTGCCGGTCAATACTTAAGAATAGTAACCGCGCCACAAAACATTACACCTAAATCATTTCTTTTAAGGAAAAAAAATTCAAAATCATCCAGATAAATGTCACCAAATTATAATAAAATTAAGACTGTCCAATTCCATGGCCAACCATTAATTATATTGGCCCATTTCAAATTTATTAATACAACTACACACAGAAAATTAGGAGATTTAAAGCAATAAATTTAGAGGGGAAAGTAAATAGGTAATTTCAAAGAGGAATTAGATAGAGAGGTAATTCAAACAATTTTGAACGAAGGTAGAGGGGGAAATTCAAATCAAAAGACTATGGGATTGATCATTTTAAAAAAATATTAGTTGAATGGAGCTGGAGAAACAATTCAGATATGGTATATGGCATATCTAAATCACGGATAGTCTAGCTTTAATTATTTACCAGGCAATAAATAATATCATTTGTAAGGCATCCCTAATAACACTTAAATAGCACACATTCATCGTGTACATATAATTGAGAATATATATATATATATATATATATATATATATATATATATATATATATATATATATATATATATATAAATATATATAATATGAAGCAACTCAAGTGAGAGGAGTGTAGTATTATGAGAGATGAGGGGAGTAAATCTGGACCTTTAGATCATACATGAATAGTCAAGATTAGAATATATATATATATCTATATATATATATATATATATATATATATATATATATATATATAAGGACATATCAAGTTAGAGGGCCTTATTTATATGAGAGTGGGAGGAACAAATCATGACCATTAGATCCAATCATGAATGGTCAAGATTAAATTAAAGTTAGTTAAAAGATTAAAAAGTCACATGCCAACTTAAAAAAGTCACGTGACTTTTTTGTTTTAATATTGATCATGCATGATTGGATATATATATATATAATACATTTGAGAATAATCTCAAAATGGAAACCTCGGAGTGTCACTCATGCAGCCTCTCCTCAAGCAATTTTTTAACCCTTGGCAACACCACAAGTGTTCTCTCCAAAATTTGTTGATGTGTCGCAATCACATTGATTTGAAGACAAATGGTGTTAATTGTTAGAATTTCATTATTTAAAAAATTAAAAAAAGAATGAATAAATTTGAATTTTGAAATTCCATGAATGTTTGAATGGTCAGATATTGATTGCCAATTTAGTGTTAAAATAATTCAATGCTTAGATAAATTTGGTTAAAACAATGTTTGAAGACACAATTTAACAGGATCAACATGACTATCTTTTGGCCAGAGATAAGAGCAAAAGAACCATTAAGCCACCAATCAAATTTGGTTATGCTGATATGGTTGTTTGTGCCCTTACAGTTGCAGAAGAGATTATGGGAAATGCGCCTAGAAGCTATACTAAAGCAGTGAACATCAAGCAACCTCAAGAGTGGGTTGCAGCCATGAATGAGGAATTGAGTTCCTTGTACAAGAATGATACTTGGGTGCTGGTTGACAAACCAAAAGGGAAGAAAATTGTTAGCTGCAAATGGTTATTCAAGTTGAAGGAGGGAAGTCCAAGGGTTGAAAAGGCTAGATTCAAAGTAAGATTGGTGGCAAGAGGGTTTACACAAATATATTGAATTGACTACAGTGGGGTGTTCTCTCCTGTTTTGAAACACTACGCTTCAATCAGAATGGTCCTAGCCTTGGTTGCACAAGAGTACATGGAATTGGAGCAGCTTGATGTAAGAACAACTTTCTTACATGGTGAATTTGAAGAGTATATTCACATGACTCGGCTGGAAGGTTGTATCAAGAAGGGTGAAGAAGACAAAGTGTGCTTATTAAAAAGGTCACTCTATGGCCATAAGCAATCACCTCGACAATGGTACAAAAGGTTTGACACCTTCATTTTGAAGAATGATTTTAAAAGGTGTAAGTATGATGGCTATGTCTATTTGAAGAAAACTAAGCATGAAGCTATTGTCTACTTACTCCTCTATGTAGATGATATGTTGATTGCTTGCTGCAACAAAGGAGAAATTGAAAAAGTAAAAGTGATGCTTGAGAGTGAATTTGAAAAAAAAAATATGGGGGCTGCAAGTTAGATTCTGGGAATGTAGATCATAAGGGCTAGAGATCAGGAACCTTATTCATCCACCAAAAGAGCTACATAACTAAGGTTTTGAGAAGGTTCGATATGGATCACTCAAAGGTAGTGATGGCACCCATGGCTCAACATTTTAAAATCTCTCAACCGAATTCTCCTAAGACTAAAGAGGAAATTTCCTACATGAAAATAGTACCATATGCAAATGTAGTAGGTAGCCTCATTTACATGATGATTTGCACTCGGCCATATTTGGTATATGCCATGAGTTTGGTTACCAGGCACATAGGGAAACCAAGAAAACTACATTGGGAGGCTATGAAATGGATTTTCAGGTATTTGAAAGGAACATATGAGGTTGGTATATTGTATTCAAGGCATAAAGGCAGTGCTGCTGATGTTACTGGGTTTGTTGATTCAGATTATGTTGGTTGTTTGGATACTAGAAGGTCTTTGACAGGTTATGTTTTCAAGTTGTGTGGTAGTATTGTTAGCTGGAAATGTAACCTGCAACACGTGGTGTCACTATCCTCTACAGAAGTTGAATTCATTGTTGATACAAAAGCAATCAAGGAGGCAATCTGGATGAGGAGAATGACCATGAGTTTAGAAGCAATTTAGGCAGTCGCCAAGGTATTTTGTGACAATAAAAAGGGTATACACTTGGCTAGAAATCTAGCATACCATGAAAGAATAAAACATATATATGTTAAGCTCCATTTTGTGAAGGAAGTAATTGCAAAAGGAGAGGTGATTCTAGGGAAAATTAGCAGTGATAACAACCCAATGAATGTATTAACCAAGGCACCGCCTGGGCCTAAGTTCAACCATTGTTTGAAGATTTTACAAGCTGTGTAATATAAAGTCAAGCCAAGGTGGAGAAATTGTTAGTTGGTGGCTTGGGACTTTATGGTTTTGGAAAGTTAGCTTGGGTAGTTATATGTTATTTATTTATAACCTAGGAAGCATGGACGCGACAATTCAAAGGTGTTCGCCGTGTCTGACACGAGTCAGACACTGACATCGATACGACTCATGTACGATGCGTGTCAGACAAGGGTTGGAGGTAGCAAGTTTAAAAAAAAACAAAAATTGGTCGACACGGCTGGGACACCGGTGAGAAATGGGCAGGACACCTTATGGACACTACACAGGACACGGCCTAGAGGCCTACTTTAAATTTGAAAAAAAAAGATTTAAAGTTTAATTGTTTAAACATACTTCTCCAATACGTAAATCACTCAGCCCGTTCATCTTCTCGCTCTACTGTCACGTCTCCCTTTCTCTTGGACTCTTGGTGCTTCCTGATTCGCCGTCCTTTGTTTCAGTTCGTCGCCGACTCGCGTACCAGGTTTGGTTCTCGCCGTCGCTTGCACTACACATACGTTTATGCTTTGTGTGATGATTAACCCATTTTTTATTGGTTCTCTACAGTACTGTGTTACACACTTAGTTTCTGGTTTATTTTAGAGTTACACCCACCAACCCACGTTTATGATACCTGATGATAACACGTTTCGATTTAACCACTTTTTTTTTCCTACTTTTGACTTTTCTCTGATTTCTCCATTTTTTTATATATTTGTTTTTTTATCAAAAGGAAACTCAAAAAGACAAATTAAACTAATTCTTTAATCTAACTATGCCCAAAGCATCCACAAGCATAGTCTGGACCAACTGAGGAGGGCAAGCATCCTAAGCTAGGAACTTGTTACTCGAGGATGCACCAAATTTTGCGAGCCAATTCGCAACTTCGTTGCCTTCGCGCAAGGTGTGGTTGAATGACAGTAGCCATGGCAGAGAGAAGTAGCTACGAATTGCATTTATCAGCAAAGCATAAGGACGAAGCAGAGATGGCTCCTTCTGAATAAACTCCAAAGCCATCTTCGAGTCAGACTCTACAACAACATTGTGAGATCTAGATCCCCAAGCCAAGTCCAATCCTTTATGAATAGCCAAAAATTCTGCTAACAGGTTTGAAACAAAGCCAGCTCTGCCAGGATTCCCTAAGCTGCTACCATCAACATTCACCTTTACTTCATCAACTGAAAGAGGGAACCACTTCTCACCTCTCTAGCTTCTCATTGCCTTCTCAAGCTGTCATCGCCATAAACCTGCAAGATAACAGAAAAGGAAGATTAAATCAGGCTCAAAATGTTCCAATGTTGTCTCCTCAAGTCACTAAACACCTTATCGTTTCTTGTCCTCTAAAGAGTCCAACAAGTCACAATGAAAAGGGTGCTCGAAGAAGATAACATACACTGCTCGAACCAATCTTTGCAATTATCTGCATCAAAGTCTTGCTTATCCGCAAACTAAAGAATCCTAGCAGACTGAGCACAATCCCTCAAAACATGAAGAATTGTCTCTTGGATAGCTCCACAACGATGGCAAGAAGGATCAAAGTAATATGCCTGAAACATCTAAAAGCATTAGTAGGCAGGGATTCATGAAAAATTAACCAAATAAAATGCTTCATGTTTTCAAGGATTTTTAATTTCCAAATGCTAGACCAACAAAACTGATCTCTATTATCTGGGACAGAAGAATCCAACCATATAACACCACTGCTCACAGAGTAGATTCTAGACGAGGATTCCCCCCAAATAAGAAAGCCATCTAAGTAGACATCCATAAAGATGCCTTCCACCTTCAACTTAGTCTCACAAGAGAGGATGGTGGCTAGATTACGAAACTGCCACTCGCTATTTAGGTACACATCCTTTACCTTCATATGAATATCTTGAATATTGAAAAAAGGAACTAGGTTACATAGAAGATCCTCATCAACCAATTTATCATACCAAAAAGATATATCCCATTTACCTATCCTGAATTTAAAACCTATTTTGAGCTGTTGTAATGCCTTCCAAATGGCATTCCAAACACAAGAGGCCCCAACAGGAGGATCCACTTGAAATAAGTGCTTACCTTTTAGGTACTTAGCAGATAGGAGATTAACCCAAAGCTTTCCTTGGTTGTGAAGTAACTCCCAAACATGTTTCCCTAACATAGCAGTATTAGAGGTTCTTGCAGGATGAAATCCCAAACCATCATCCTTCTTAGATTTAGTTATAGTACTCCAATTCACCCGGTGGCAAGATTTCTTTCCCCAAATGAAACCCCTAATATTTGCATCAATATTGTCACAAATGCCCTCAGGAAGCCAAAGATTTTGCATATAATAAGAATGTATAGAAGCGAAAACTGACTTGGCTAGAGTAACCCTTCCTGCACGACTAAGAAGATTAGCCTTCCAACCAGCTAACCTGCTATTAATATTATCCACAATAAAAGCAAAGTCTGATTTTTTTAACCCTACCCAAAATCATAAGGAAACCAAGATTTATGAACATTATTTTAAGACCAGAGGCTAAGCAAAAATCCAAGTGTAACATCCCTGGCTGCTCTATGGATTGACGACTGACCCCACAAGCCAACACGGGTCTTTTCAGCGTGCTTTGTCCTCACTCACACACTTCTTGGGAAAATTTCCTAGGAGGTCACCCATCCAAGAATTGCTCCAAATCAAGCACGCTTAACTGTGGAGTTCTTAAGTGATGGGCTACCGAAAAGAAGATGCATCTTATTGGTATAGGTAGTACCAATTAATTCATATAAGTCATCCTCAACTGTATAGTCCCATACCTACACAGTCTTAGGATTCCTCTCATTCGGGTGTGTAATCAGTTCATTCATGTGTCCCTCCGCCTAGAAGCGTGCCATGAGTCGCTCCTTATCCGTGCATTCTTACACCAGCGACCACTCCCTGTCCTCGTTAGCACCGGGTATCACACTAAGGACCTCTTTGACTAACTTAATTTGAAAAGTTTTAGCCTGAGTGAAAAGGAGGCAGTCATCTGCAAAAAAAAAATTGAGAGATTGCAGGACCCTCCTTGGAGATTTTTACAGGAAGCCAGTTCCTAGCCATCACCTTTTCTCGAATAAGAAAGGATAGTTTTTACATACATAGAACAAAGAGATAGGGGGACATAGGATCCCCTTGTCTTAAACCTCTTTTAGGAGCAAAAATGTCAAGCTTCTTATTATTCCATTTAATGGATAAAGAAGAAGAGGAAATATAATTCATCATTAAATTGATAATAGGTTGGGGAAAGCCAAATTCCTTTAGGGTTAAATCAAGAAACTGCCAATTCACCCTATCATAGGCTTTCTCAAAGTCTATTTTAAACAAAATATAACCTTTATTACCTTTCTTTTTATGCATATGATGTATAATTTCCTGGGTAATGAGAGCATTATCCGAGGTACCCCTCTTAGGAATGAAACTACTTTAAAAAGGACTAATAAAATCATTAACAAAAGGCCTAATCTTTCTAACCAAGACATTAGAAATCGTCTTAAGCAGGACATTACATAGGCTTATAGGGCGGAAATCAGTAAAATTAACAGGATTATCAACCTTAGGAATCGGGACAATTAGTGTCTCAGCCAAATTAGGATCAATCATTCCAGAAGCAAAAGCTGAAGCACTAATTCCCAAACCTCCTTACCTATGGTTTGCCAAAATTTCTGAAAGAAGATAGGTTGAAACCATCTGGTCCCGGAGCTTTATAGGCATTCATAGAAAAAATAGCTTCTTTGACTTCTAACAAAGATATAGGTTACAAAAGAATATGTCTTGAAGATCATTACTAATGCTAGGAATATAGGACAGCTCCAAACTAGTGGGATTGCAAGGTTCATTCGACTGGAAGAGATGTTTAAAAAAGGAATTAGCTTCTCTTTTTAAAGTCTCATAATCCGAGCACCACACTCCTTCAATATTCAACCCAGCAATTCTATTCTTCCTTCTTCGGATGATTGTTTGAGTATGGAAGAATTTAGTATTCTTGTTTCCATGTCTAACCCAATTTTCCCTAGATTTTTGAAACCACAACAACCCCTCTTGAGCCAAGACCTCATTAAATTCCTTTTGCGACTCCTTCTCAAATAAAATAAGATTATATAAAGGATTGATATCCAACTGTCTGTGAATACCTTTTAAGCGAGCCTCTAAATGTCTTTTCCTGTGGAAGATATTCCCAAAAACATATTTATTATAGGCAATAGACTTATCTTAAACATCATCCAATCTTGCAGTAGCCTCCTTAGGAGCAGCCTCCCTCCATGTATCATCAAGGGAACATAATTTGGATGGGATAGCCATGTTGCCTGGAAGTGAAACAAATTAGACTTGATGTTTGAAGATTTTTCACAACTAAGGAAAATAGGATTATGATCAGAGTCGTGAGAAGGTAGAATTTTCACAAGAGCATTAGGAAAAGCTAGCCTCCATTCAACATCAGCCATATACCTATCAAGCTTCTTTCTAATATGAATACCAGATTTGGAAGTTCCTCTCCAGGTAAAAAGACCTCCCACCAGATCCAAGTCCATCACCTCACAAATGTCCATCATAGAGCACAAAAGAACGGCTCAGGATGGACTGAAAGAGCCTCCCAAAACCTCAAAAATATTTTTAATCTCATTAAAGTCACCAATCATCAACCAAGGCCCAACAATCTGATTTCTAAGAGAGGATAAGAGATCCCATAGATTAGTTCTAACAGAGAAAACATGAGAGGCATATATAGCATGGCAAAACCAAGATGATGGACCCTTACTTACTGAAAAAGTTATAACCTGAGACACATTGGTTACTAAGGAAAATATCAAGTCAGCTCTACAGGATAAAACCCAGATTCCTCCAGCATGGCCACATGCCTCTTGAAGGAAAATTGGTTTATATCCCCAAGATAACCAAGTTCTTTCAACCCTAGCACTAAGAAAAGAGAAGGATGATGTTTATTCACAATCTCTCTGACATGGCACCTTGCACTTTGGCCTAAGGAGCCGTGAATGTTCCAAGATATTACATAATTTTTTTTATACAAATCCATAAAAACTAAAGATAAGGAGAAATAACCTGACAAGTCATTAAGATATCATAGAATCAGAAGTGACTTGGGTTTCCGGGACCACAACTTGATTCTCAGGAATCTTATTCATAGTTTCCTCCACCATGCTTTGAGAGTCCTCAATAAGCTGATGAGGGATATCATCTCTAACCATGGTTGCCTCACCAAGATTATCCTGTTTGGAGGCCTCTTTCGGAATTTGCTTCATTGCTGGCTTAGCCACTGGACTAGGAGCTTTCACAGGGTCTCCCTTGGAACTTGAAGGCCTTGGGATGGACCCAAAACCTTGATTTGATTTAGGATCCTGCAGACCCTTAGAAGGCTTCCTGGCAGGCCCTTTAGATCGAGAATCTTTTTGAAGCAAATCCACTTCCATATCATTTTCCTTGCACTATTTTTTATTTTTTAAATACCCTAACTTTGAAGAAGAATCAGAACCTAATTTCCCTGCATTAGCATTTTCTAAAACCTTCTGGTTTGAGGTATTATGGGCACCTTTCTTGTTACCATATGATTGGGATGGATCACGTTTACCCTTCTGATTATATATGTTATCCTCACCTTCCTTTCCCTTGTTTTTTTTTGGATTACGATTTCTTTTTTATTTCTTTTTTTGCAATCGTCCACTCTCCATTAAGATCTTGGCTTGAATCTGAAATATTCCCAGACTCCTTGCTGTTAGAACCAAAACGGTTTTGGATTAAAATAATCTCTTAAGTTTTGATATTAACAAAAAGGTTAAATTTGTACGGCAAAGTATTTGTCAAAGATCTAACTTGTTTGTTATAAGTATGCAGGGATTACTTGATTTTATGCTAGTTAGAGGAACTAAAATTTAAAGTATGGAATCTACAGATTCTAGTTCAAACCTCTAGATCAGTCTACAACTCTTTGTAAAATTCCGAGTCTTTAGCTTTATGGTAGACGAGATCATTAAAATAAGAATAGACGAGATCTTAGAGTTAACTAAGGTATAAGCGTTACTAAAACACAAAGTAACCTAGTAGACGAGCTCCATATGCCACGTCATTGGACGAATCTTCTCATTAAGGACTTAGCAAGTCCAAAGACTTTGGTAGACGAGCGCTTCTACAACTTTAGTGGACGAGCGCTTCTGCCACATCAGCAGACGAGCTCTTAAGTATAACACATCCATCTCTCTGGACTAGGCGGAAAGTATGTAGACGCATTATCAGTAGACGAGCCCGTCTCACTGATAAGTAAATCTTACTCGTCCAAAGACCTGCGCGTCCACTAGTTTTAAGACGTGAACCAGTTTAAGCTTAAATGTATTTATTTCAAATGATTGCTTATTTAATTCAAAGAATATATGCCTTTTACCTTGATGTTCTTTTGTATAAAATCTTTATCTCTTGGATAAAAGAACTTCGTACCATCGAAATCATAAACCTTTGTGCTCTGTCAAAATACATTGTTGTAAAGATCAAGTCAAGTACAAAGATGGTAAGTCAGAAAGCAACCTTTGGTACAATAAAGAAATGACAGTTCTATTTTGAGCATTCCTCTGTTAAACAAAAGCACTTATCAGTGAAGCATATCAAGTTATCAGTCTCAACGGATCCAAGCATTTGTTGCTAAGTCTAAACGGATACAATTAGAAGATCGTTGAAGGAGATCAAGATAGAGAAGCACTTCAGCTATATATATACTTGAAGAACTTCAAGGAGCAAATGGACATTGATTCAATATATAGATATACGCAGTAATACAAGCTCTGATATCATAGTGTAAATCTTGTTGATCTTAAACTTTCAAATCCTCACACATAGTGAGTTCTTAGATCAAAGCTTTAAATCTCTTTGTTAGAGTAAGAGCCTGAAGAGGCTTGGTAGAGAAAGAATACTTGTAGCTTAAAGAGGTGTTGAATACTTGTAAAGCTATTGGATTATAGTAGAGAAAAACCTTCAGGTAGAAGGGACTGGACGTAACTCTTGGTTGGAAGAGAGTGAACTACGATAAAACACTTGCGTGAATCTTCTAAACCCTTATCTTTTACAGTTTTTGTTTATACTAACTGTGGGGTTCTGAATCTGAGTTTATTAACTCTTCAAAAACGTTTTCCTGTCTGTGTGTTGTTTTTATTTTTTTGCTTGTAACAGGTTTGAGAAAAGACTTTTTCGAAAATCTGTTAAGAAACATAATTCAACCCCCCTTCTTGTGTTTCCCTGTGTCAACTTCACTTGCCATTATTTTCTTGGGTGTTCTTTGATGAATTATTCTAACCCTCACTTCCAGGGACAATGACAATATCAGGATTACAATTTTCTTGGACCCCTGTGGTTTGCATTCTTAGGAGGAGCAGAAGGATTTCCCTTACACTCTCTTGCCAAATTCCCATAGCAGCCACAAGAAGAACAAATCCTATGCAAACCTTCATATTCAACACAATACCAATGGATTTAAACCAAACCTTGCCAATTACTAGTTTATTTAAATCTATCTCCACACAAAGCAGGGCAAACCGCCCCTTCTAACATCAAAGGTGTTATTGTCAACCTCACTGCAACAACCAAAGTCAGTAAGATGCTTTCATCATAATAAAAGAGATTGAGCTCCGGAAATCGAATCCACACCATAGTTCCGTAAGATAGTGATCAAAGATCATCCAAGGACCCTCATTTATCACTTTGACACGATCAGCTTCTTCTTCGAATTTGACCATGAAGAAGTCATTCCCAATGTCCATAATTTCAAACCTAGCAACAAGTTTCTAGATTATTGAATACCTTTCCTTCATAATACTATACCCAAGACTCTTCCCCGTTAGCTTGATCACCAAGGCATCTTGCCAAGGAGCATATAATCCTTCAAAGACTGATTCTTCAATGTGCACCATGGGTTTCAAGGGATTCCCATCTTCAAATACAATCTTTGCCAACTTCTCTTGGAGAAGATTTTTCTTTGGTCTTGGAGCAGCCACCACCTTATTACCCATAACCATAACTTTAAAAGAGATTTTAGATATCAATTGTTGCCCCCACCCTTCACACCATTATTGCCAGAATTATCACCATTCGTAGAGAAAACGAAAGAAGCCATCTTGGATATCAATTATATATTTTGTTTTATAATTTGTTTAAACATTAGTATAGATATTAGTTTTTATATTTGTTAAAGGACCATTGTTGTAAGAGAGGAACACGTTTACATTGTCTCCACCTTTAGTTTTTTTTTTTTAATTTGCTAAATTGCTAATGCCTAATGATTAACACCTTTTTATAGGAGCACTTATATTTTTTTTAAATTTTTTAATATGTTGAATATTATATTCCTCTCTTCACACAATTTTTGTAGAGATGAGTGTTTCTAGTTCTACTCAACCCAAAGAACAAGATGATTACACCAAACCTCTATGGACCTTTGTTACAAAGATAAAAAAAAAAAGTGTGGGCGGTGGAGGTGGAAATTATGAAATTAAATGCAATCTGTGTGATGTAACTTTTAATGGATCTTACACTAGATTGATGGCACACTTGTTGAAGATTACCAGAAGGGGAGTTAGAGCTTGTAAAAAAGCAACAACTGCTAGACTTATAGATTTGAAGAAGATGGACAATGAGGCTACATTGAAAGTGGAGAAGTCAAAAACAAAGTCAGTCTCTTTGCCTCCGGTTTCTAATGAACACCAAGACTCTTCAAATATTGTTGATGCAAAAATGAAAAGAAAAGAAAGCCATCAACATTAGAAGATGCTTTTAATATGCAAAGTAGAGAGGTGCTTGATTATGAAATTGATAGGATGTTTTATTCTTCAAGGCTAACTTTTCATCTAGCAAGAAATCCTCACTTTAGGAAGGTATTTTCCTATGCTGCCGACCATTCTATTAGTGGTTATCAACCTCCAGGATATAATAAATTGCGGACAACATCACTTCAAAATGAGAGGAGACATGTGGAGAAATTGCGGAAGACAATTAAAAATTCATGGAACCAAAAAGGTGTGACCATTGTTAGTGATGGATGGAGTGATCCACAAAGAAAACCTCTTATTAATTTCATGGTTGTCACAGAGAGTGGACCTTTGTTCTTGAAGGCCATTGATTCTTTAAATGAGATAAAAGATAGAAAATTCATTGCCAAACATTTGAGGGATGTAATTATGGAGGTTGGGCCCTCGAATGTTGAGCAAATAGTGACGGATAATGCAACTGTTTATAAGGCAGCAGGTTTAATTATTGAGGATGAATTTCCTTCTATTTACTGGATTCCATGTGTTGTGCATACGTTAAATTTTGTTTTAAAGAATATATGTGTAGCCAAGAATACTGAAAAAAATCATGTTGTTTACCAAGAATGTTCTTGGATCACCCAAATTGAGGAAGATGCAATGTTTATCAAAAACTTTGTCATGTGTCATTCTATAAGGCTATCCATTTTCAATTCATTCAACGCATTGAAGTTGATTTCAGTTGTTTAAACAAGATTTTCCTCCACTATTGTGATGCTCAAGAGATTTTGGCTATTGAAGCAGGGACTCAAAGAGATGGTGATTAGTAAACAATGGTCTTCTTACAAGGAAGATAATGTTGAAAAGGTAAAATTTATGAAGGATACTTTGTTGGATGATAATTGGTGGGATAAGGTTGATTATATACTTTCTTTCACTAACTCTATCTATGATGTTCTTAGAAGAACCGATACAAACGCTTCATGTCTTCACCTAGTGTATGAAATGTGGGATTCAATGATTGAAAATGTGAGGAACGCCATATACCAACATGAAAGAAAAGTGGAGGTTGAAGAGTCAACCTTTTATGAAGTAGTGCACTCTATATTAATTGACCGTTGGACTAAGAGTAGTACACCTCTCCATTGCCTGGCTCATTCTTTAAATCCAAGGTTATTAAATTTTAACTCGATGCTTTTTTACTTACATCTTTTTTAGTATTACCTAAATTTATAATCATGTATATATTTATTTTTAATTGTAGGTTTTATAGTCATGAATGTCTAAGTGAAGATTCTAATCGAGTTCCTCCACATCAAGACCTAGAAATCACGGCTGGAAGAGTAAAATGCTTCAAAAGGTACTTTCCTGATATGGATTTAAGGAGAAAGTGAATATAGAGTTTGCCAACTTTTCGGATGGAAGATAAGGTTTTGATGATCTTGATTCTCTAAATGATAGAGGTAAGATGAATCCAAAAACGTGGTGGCTAGTTCATGGTGTTCAAGCTCCAATACTTCAAAAGGTTGCCCTTAAACTACTTGTGCAACCTTGTTCATCTTCATGTGGTGAAAGGAATTGGAATACATATTCATTTATCCATTAATTAACGAGAAACAAGATGGCAACACAGAGAGCGAAAGATTTGGTATTTGTTCACAGGCAGCAACCTTCGACTTCTTTCAAGGAATACTCCACAATATCATCAAGAGGAAACTAAAATGTGGGATGTTGCTTGAGATGATTTTGGATCACTTGAGGATTGTGGAACTCTTAAAGTTGCTAATTTGTCTTTAGATGAACCAGAGTTAGAGGGTGTCTTTTTCAACGATGATGATCAAATAGGAGGTGATAGATCTTAAATTGATTATATTTTATTTTATTTTTTTGGTAATAGATGGATGAAGGTGAAAGGCTTATTTCAATTGTTTATCATCTTGTTTTAGAATAGTTTTTTTTGAAGAAACAAAGTACTCAATTTAGATGAATTTACAATTCCTGGTTATCAATTTAGTTCTTTTATAAATGATGCTCATATTCTATTTTGTTTTATAAGAATTCTATTTTTTTCTAATTATATATATATAGTGGTGTCGGTGTCCTATATTTTGAACATGAGCGGTGTCACGGTGTCTGTATCCGTATCGTGGCCGGTGTCCGTGTTAGTGTCTGTGCTTCATAGCTTATTAGTTAGTGATTATTGTTGGTAATAATGCCTATATAAGGCTTGTAATTGATTCTATTCATTAAGGCTAATATAATACAGCTAATGCATTCCTAGAGTTCTCTCCTTCTCTAACTCTCTATCGCTATAAATCTTTCTCTTTGTTTTCTGCTTTTCGATATCAGCTTGTAACGATGTTAACTCAAAGTATCATAGTAACTTTGCAAGTACTCGCACCAAATAACCATCCCGATCGACCAGCCAAACCAACGAACAAGGCCGACCAAAGAATCAAGCAAGTTAGACCAAACCAAGTTGATAGTAAGTAACCAGTTCGAAGAAGTGCATTTGTACTGAACACATTTAATGTAATAAGGATGTTATTAATTACCTGAAAAAGTTCTCAAACTACAGTTCCAAGGCCCGATCGATTTTTAGCAACAAAATGACAAAATAAAAAGCATTAAATTTGAAACACAAAATCTCCTCAAACTTGAGACTTCTAAAGTAACAACCACGTTCGTGTTTGAACTTTGAACCACAGAACTCATGTAGAATGATTTTTCATTTCACACATAAATTTTTAGGTACTCATCCATGCGTGTGTAATTCACTTCAGGATAAATCTTGGAAGCTTCTTCTCCATCTTCACCGATTTCAAAATTTGTTAAACATCCTTCATAGAAAATATGATAGAAGTGCCCAATCCCCACTTGAAGTTTATAATCCAACCCTGCAAATAAAATTTCACAGCAACCAGAAAATCAAAAATTGCTTGAGAGAACAATATTACTATCCATATAAATTACATAACTCATTTTGGACAAATAATTGAATGTTTACCTTTCAAAGTTGTAAGAAAGCCTTCTGAAGTTATGTATGTCTTCTCGAGCTCCTTTCCAATAAGTTTCTCCCAAATTCCAATAAGCTCCCCTTGGGAGAGAACGTTTTCTGGTGGCCTTAGGTACAATGTCTTGTTAAGGGTTCGAGGGTCATCTATTGCCTTGATTGTATATGTTGCAACATCATCTTCATCCAGAAAAACCGCTGTAATCATATATGTTCACATAACTATCTCGTTGAAAAATCATTTTACTATTCAAAATAAGAGATATTTATTTAAGAGAAATAATATTTTCACACCAACTTTTTGACACCACCAATTATGATAAGTTTAAAAAAGAAAATGATGAAAGATAATAGAAAAATAATTATTAAATATATGGGAAAAATATAAAAGTAGGTGTTGGTGTTTGGTGTTGGTGTTAAAATAACACCGCTCTTTATTTAATTGGATTTAGTGTTGGCTGAAAATCTTATCAGACTTATAAGGGTAGACAAGGCTCCTCTAAAATGAACTTCTTTTTAAAATGGATATAAGTAAGGGTGATTTTATCATTGATCTAATAAGGTGCATAGAGATCGATCTTAACATACTTTATTAAATCAAATGTTGAATCACCCTTACTTAATCACTTTAAAGATGCTTACTTTAGAGGAACTTTTCCTATAAGGCCATAAGGGTACCTTTGAGTTTGCCATCTCCAAAGATGTGCACCTTGTCCCTTGGAGGCACAAAAGACCCCATCTGAGAGAGGCTGCCAGCAAAGTATCCAGCAAAAAGGTTGGCAGAGATGTAGGTGAAAGGGATCTTAGCTTCCTCTATTGCTTTCCTTACAGCCATTTTGTCGTCAAATGTTACCCTTCCTGGTTCTAATGCATGTCCCATCCTTGATGGGTCTAGCCCAAATTCTGAAGGTAAGAAACGCTACAGGGAAGAAAATTATGCTATTGTTTAGTATCCATGTATATAGTTATGCCATACAGGAAATTAAGAATAATAATAAAAGTTTCATTTTGACACACTAATGTAAAAAAATTATATATTATCAAATATTTTTTAATAATATAACAATTGATGATTGAATAATAAAGTGAAAAAACTTTATATTTACAGTATATATAAATTGTTGGATATATATAATGATCACATGTTCGAGTAGGGATGTAAATGGGGCAGGGTGGGTACGGGTAGTAGCTCCCCACTACCCACCCCGTTGGATAATTTCGTACCCGTCCTCACCTCATATCCGTGCAAGTATCCATCTTGCAGATTTTAAACAAATTTATCAATATTTGTGGGTATCCATGGATATTCAAACACCTCACAATTTTTTTTATTCATCCATGAAATTCAGACTAATTCTGTCGATCAGACTTGGTTTGAGTTCCTTGCTGCTACGAGAAATTTTTATGTGCTTGAAAAGTATTATAATAAATATACTAAACAATATGATATGTAAAAAGTATAATCATACATGTCATGAAAGGGTGATGAAAGGGGAAAAGGGCTTGGAAATGATAGGGCAAATTTGGGTGATGCAGCTGCCAAATTTCAAAAACAAAATAAGGGTACTTAAAAATTAGGATATTTGATTTATATATGTAAATGGGTATTTTATTAATTTTACCTTAGCGGATATCCGCGGGTAAGGATAGTACACTACCCGCCCTAGCTCCATTAATAAGCGGGTAGAGAAAATACCTGTTTATTTTATCTGCGGATACCTATTTTATACCCGTTGTAAATATTATCCGTAGGTATCCGCGATTACGAGTAAAATTTACATTCCTATGCTCGAGTTGTAACACCCCATTTTTCGTTAAGTGTTGTTTGTTTGTTTGTTTGATTGTTTAAGCCTTAGGACTTAGCTTAGAGTTGTTGTTGAGAGCTAAGTGAGATTTCTAGGCTTAAATCCCTTTCTGTTATATGAGCACGACCATGCTCATGTCCAGCACGCCTGTGCTCAGTGCTGTGTCTTGTGACCGTTTGGATCACAAGCACGGTCGTGCTTAATGGGAAGCACAGCCGTACAAAGGATTGGCGAGCACGCCCGTGCTTAGGTCTGCAGCCTATAAAATGGCACAGAAACCAAGGGTTCGTGTTTTAACCCTATTTTGACATAGCAGCCACCCTAGTGCGATTACACCTCTGTTTTCCCCTATTTTCTCTAAACCCATAGCATTGTTGGAGCTTTGGAGACTCTTGGGGATGTCTAGTTCGTCGGTGTTGATCCTTATAGGTAACGGTTCCTCTCCTTAGTGTTTCCTTTTCTATTATTTTGGATTTGGGAACTAATTGGTTAACCCTTTCTGTTTGACCAAGACTTGGAAAGCTAACTGAGCCGCTCGAGGATCCTGTGGTTTACCGGTTGTGTTGTCATTATCTGTTTCTTCATACCAGGTATGGGGAGAAGGATGGTGTAGACATTAGGCAAGGGGGTAGCGTAAGATGAGGGTTCCATGATGCCATTATTGTTGTTGTTAACTGTCGTTGATGCCTATTATGTATTTGACTATATGCCTATCTGATTCCGGTATGACTTGTTACGATGCCTATGCTGTTATCGCTATTTTAGTATTCATGATGGTATGTGCCAATTAATGTATGTTCAATGGTATGCTTATGTCATAATATTGATTATGTTGGTATGTTGTTTATGACAAGAATATGACTGTTATGTTGTTGTCATTATACATTGATTGGCTGAATGATGATTGGCCAATGTTTGTTTGTTAATAAGACTCTAATTGGTTAATAGGACTCTTGATCAACTTAATGGTTAAGGGAATAATCCCCCTAATGTTTCATAAAATATGGACTGTTAGAGAGAGGTGAGGTTTGATACCCAATGGTTTAGTTAAGGCACTAAGAATTGATCTGAGAGTGTTAGGGAGTTTTGGCTCCAAGAAAATAAGTTGAATGTGCCCAGAACAGCACGACCAGCTCCAAGAGCACGGACGTGCTGAACAGGGAGCTCGTCCGTGCTCCTAGTTTGAATTCTGGAAGATGGCCGCGCTTTAAGCACGGCCGTGCAGAGTAGGAACATGACCGTGGATCAAGCACGGTCGTGCATAAAAGGAAGCATGCCCGTGCTTAAAGGGAGCACGCCCGTGCTACCCCTCCAAGTCAGAATCCAAGATTAAAGGTTAAAGGGGTGTTACACCCCATATATCCTCAATCATACGATAATACACCAATCGGACAAAGATAGTTAGATAACTTAATTAAAGATTAATTAAGATAAACAAGAATAATAAGTTGGTTAAGTCGATGCCTAATGGGTTACCGCACATTGATAGGCTTTGGTGCTTTTTGGCCAAAGTGGTCTCAATGCTTTTTGGTCGAGGTGTTGGTGAGTTGAACCTTAGTGCTTTTTGGCTAAGGGGGCCTTGACCTATAAGAGTTAGGGTGTTGATGTTGATGTTGGTGATAAGTCTTGGGTGCTTATTGGCCCAAGCAAAAAAGGTGGTTGCCTTGTTCATTGTTGTGCTCATGCATCACGTATTGGAGTTGTTAATTAGTGGGGGAAGATCAACATAGGGGAGGTCGTCCTAGAGTACGGCGATCTGGCCATCCGCGGTGATTCACCCAAGGTTTGGTGGACCGTGCGCCCCGTGGTGGCGCACCCAAGGTTTGGTGCGTCGGTTATCCAAGGGGTTCACCCATGGTTTGGTGGACTGCCGGCGTTGGTGCTTTTTGGCCAGTGTGGATATGTAACTCCGAAGTTGCCTTCCTGAGATAGTTTGGATCCACATGCATAATGGAGTAGCGGAGTGCTGTTGCACCGCATAGCATACGTTGATTGTTTAATGCGTTGATATAATTATATGTTGTTGCTAAATGCTATATGATGATGAATGCTATGTATATGATGTATGTTCATCTTGCTTACTACATCCGTGCCGATGTGTTTACATGTTTTCTTACTCCCCGTTTTCTCTGTTTCTGTTGTTGTCATGTATCTCGCATGCAGAGAATGGTGAGCAGCCAATGGAGGAGTGACTCTGAGGAGCCGCGACTCTAGCTAGGAAGTTCAAATGTTTTAGTTGTTAGTGTAGTTGTTTTCAGTTTGTATTCTGTGGATTTTATTCCGGAACGGTTATACCAGCTCTGTATGTGACATCGGGGTTGGGTTATGTTTTATGATTATGTTTATGTTTTATTTCTTTTGAAAACTTACTATGTTTCTTTCCGCGTTGTTGAGATGTTACAATGTGGTATATTTTTACCTAGTTTTTATTTTATGAAATAAATGTTTTTATATCACATCTTTTAAGTAAATGTTTTATATAAATAATATGTGGGGTAGAGGGTGTCACACGAGTCGTGATATATAATGCAAGCGTAAAATGTATACATAAGTAGGGACGGAGCTACTTGTCCCCCCTAACGTTTTTTAAAATAATAAAAATAATCTAAAATTATTATCTTTAATTCTAAAATTATTAATAGGTTTAGAAATTATTTTTGATCTATGTCATTGGTTTAAAAGTTAGAAAAGCATAAATTTATCTTCTTGTGTATAGTGTTAATTTTTATTCTCACACATCCTGTTTACACAGCTACTACATATCGATTTTTTTTTTTTCAGTTATAAATATAGTTAAGACTATACTTCGCAACAAGATAAAACATGATTTTTTAGCTAACTTTATGCTAGATGGCTAGTATACATTGAAAAATAATTGCAGGAAAGTCCTATGTATATTAGATTATAGATAATTTTTATAACATACAGAAAAATAATTTTGTGTTTTGATAGATTGCTAATATAATTAATGTTTTGGAACATATAATTATTAATATTTTGTGTGAAATTTGATATGTACGTATTAATAAGATGAACTTTAATTTGACCCTCCCTATCAAATTACCCTCGCTCTGTAACATGAGGCAACCAAATTTTGGTAAAATTGCTAAAGAACTACATTTTGAGAAAATATACAGAAAAATACATTTGTTTTGTCATTTTCTGGAAAATAGTTACAAGAAAAGTGTGTAAAACTAATCCTGCGTAACAGTAAAATTTGAAGATAAATTGATGAACGGTACTAACAAAAGAAGCCAAAGATGGTAGGTGTATTTTGGTTGAAACGCTTTCTCAAATGATTTTTGATTCCAGGCTTCAGCCACTATCAGAGTAATACTAATACATTTTATTTTGGTAAAATAGATTGATTAGTTTCATATTTTTTTTTTCCTTTTTCACATTAGTCTGTAAGTTTTATATTTTTTTTCAAATAACTCTTATACGTTATTTTCCTTAACACGTTAGTCATTTTCATCCATTCGTACATGAAAATATCAAGTTTAGGATTAATATGAAAGATAAAACATAGCATATAAAACCAAAATCAGAAGCAATAAAAAAGAATGTACATTTTATTTTTTTTCATTTTAATCTTATACGTTATATTTTGTTTTTCATATTAATTCTTTCCGTCAATACAAAAAATGATAGAACGGAACATATATGACAAAAATGCAAAAAATAAAATATATAAAACCAAAGTGAAAAAAAAAACATTCGAAACCAATCAACCTATTTTACCTTCAATTTTAGATTACAAGCATCGGGTCCCACTTATTGGCTTTCAAAATTGTAAAGATGGTCAGCGTAGTTTTAACAGTCTTTGTTATTTTTATATTTTTTACATTATATTAAAAATTACATGAATATTATATTAAGAATCAGTGGTGCTATTCAATTCAATCTCTCTCCCTTTTTTTTTTTTACGAATTGGTGCCAAAGCTTAAAAACCAATCAAATGAAACTGAACTTCAAAAAGGAGAACATGGAAGATATAACTAACCAAACAAAATCTAACATCAAACATTTCTTAAAAATACCACAAATTATGAGTTATAATAGTATTATGGTTTGGGGTAAAACTTTTTTTTTTCCCGAAACCCACCCTAATTAATTCTTTGGGCAGAGCAAGACCACTAGAGTATTCCCACGACTTAGGCCTTTCGGGCCTGCTATGAGGCTAATATCTGATTCGGCTAATTGAGCAGTATTTTACTCCATGATTCTTAGTCTCCCAATATGGATGACTCCACAAGGATTCGAACCCAGGTTCCTCATATTCTCCTTCTTATGGGGGCTAGTTGCTTAGATCAACACCCCATTGATGAAAAAACTCTTTAAAGTAAACTAAATTATAAAGTAAAAAAAATAAGTATGTATTCAATCTTAATTAATTAAAATATATTAAAATTTAATACATTTTAATTAATTAAGAATGAATGTTCCCTTACTTTCTCATTTTATAATTCAACCCATTTTAAAAAAGTCTTGTCCGTTTAAATGACCTTATTTCAAGCATGGCCCATGTCAAAGTTATACTAATATGTTCAGTTTTAAATTCAAACGCTGGGCTCCACTTATTTGTCTTTGAAAATTTGATCCATTTCTTTATTTATATATATATATATATATATATATATATAAATATTAATGTTAATATTACTATTTTATTAATAGATAGGATTTGAACTTTGAAAACCTTAATCCCTTTATCACTTTATTTTTTAACTCTCTCACCCTGACTAGTAAATCAACCCCTAATTCTGTCCATTTCTAACATAGGCTGCAATAATTTCAAACTTAGAACCTGTTTCCTTTTTTTGTTTTTATTTATAATTGTAAAAACAACGAACTAGATACAAAAATCTATTGTTTCCATTGTTTAAATCCAAGTATATCTCCTTCTTTAGCTATACTCATTTATCCGATCTAAGTGGTACTCAAAGAGGAAGCCATGTATATCAAAAACAATTTTTAGAAAGGCCACTTAGCAAAAGAGAGAAAAGAAGGGTGAAACCTTAATGTTCCCAGCTTGTTTGATGGCATCAACAAGTTTGAGTTGCAATGTTATACTGTGACTCCTGAAATGAACTCCAGATATGGCACTGATAACAACATCAACCTGCTTGACTGCATCCACAAGGCTCTGGTGATCGGAAAATGAGGCCTGAACAAGACGAGCACCTTGCTTCTTGAACGAGAGCAGCATCTGAAGCTTCTCAATTTGGAGACCCAACTCTGGGCGTTGAAGCACGTAGGTCTCATGCCCTTCTGCTAGGCTTGCTTTCACTATCCTTCTCCCAATATACCCAGTTCCCCCCACAATAAGAACCTTGCTCTTCCCCATCACTAATTTTCTCTCTTGGTATGTCTGCTTCAATATTTGGGTCCTTGGGCTTTCCTTTTAATATGAAGAGTTAGCGGTCTTTGCTGAATTAAATAATGTACCAATAATAATAATATATAATATATAACAATAAGAAAGGAAGCAATTGGGAAGGTTGGTTGTTGCTATGCAAGCAGGGTGGGGGTAGGTGGGTCTGGGAAGTCAAGACAAGTTTGTAGTCTAACTTGTAAAATTGAATCTGGTGTATCATATATAAGTTAAGTAGCCAATTTTGAACGAGAAAAGTTTATCAAACTTTTTGAGTTAATATTAGGATCAGTATGTTAAGTAATGATTGAGTGGCACATCAACACTACCACGTTGCAACCTTTATTATAGGTGATGTTTGATTTTGGTCCTTAAAGTTTTTTTCGTACATATTTAGTCATTTAGTCTTTTCAACGTTGCAAATTTGATCCTTATATCCAATGCATGTCAATTGTTAAATGATAAATATAGAGGAACCACTCTTCTAAGCACACAACCTCTAGTTGAGGTTCTCCCTCCTCCGCATCTCTGATTCAACATGATTCTGTGTGTTTAGAGGAGTGATTCATATATGTTGATTATTGAAAAATTGTGATGACGGAATGATCAAATTTGCAACATTGAGAAAACATGAGACTAAATGTGTACGAAAAAAACTTTAGGGATCAAAATCGCACATGACCAACCGTAAGGAAGCCAAAACTGCAATTAAGCCTAAATACTTTTTAGCGCCCCATGTCATTTACTTAACATTATTGTTTATTTTTATTATTTATAATTGTTACTGGTTTTTATTATTTTAATATTAGTCTTTCAGTTCTCCGATCTTCATTCCCAGAAACTAAATTTTGTGTTGTACTCGTGTGCCAGCTCTAAACTCATTGCTCCTCTTATAGCCTCCAGCAACGACCTCAATGGCTGGTTGACGCAAACATCAAACACCTCGTTCAAACTCTTATTTGTCAAGGCCTCTACAATGTGCATGTCTGCATTCCTTAATCGTGAAAAAATCCAACATACATGTCTTGAGACTGGACATAGCTAGAGGGTTGTTTGAGTAAATCAGGATAAAATCCTCTGTAGTATTTCTGACCCTTTCAACTATTTATGTTTCTGCAATTTAAGTTTTCATTTCAAAACCACTTTATTAACTTGTGTAGTTGGGGCAAGTCTTCAATCCTCACCCTTGTTAGATGTGTATCCATCCACCCAGGGGTAAAATGGGTATAACATTAAATATAAAAAAAAGTGTCCTGCTCCAGAACCTCCACCTTCCTCCCGTAGGTGATGCTCCGTATCCACCTCCTCGCCGGTCTTCGGAGCTAGCCCTTCCTCGCCCATACACCTCCTCCCCACGGGCGCCAAGTATCTCCGGCAAGATTCCGGTGTGATAGGGAAGCTTAGAAATTGGATACTTTGTTTCTATTAGTTGAATGTGCTTTCTGGTAAGGTGGTTGGGTTTGAAGGTGGCGCAGTTAGAGGAGCTGAACTTCATCTAGTTCAGATCTCCAGGTAGAAGTACGACATGAAGTGGTCCGAGGATACTTTGCTCTGGTTGAGGCGCGGTTGGTGAGTGTGGCTGAACCGCGGTGATGTGACGTCATCGAGGTGCTGGTGCGGTGGTATAAGCGAGAGGTCGCGGTGGCGCGATCGATCCCGAGGTGGTTACATGGCGGTTCAGGCTGAGAGGTGCGCGACGGAGATGGAAATGTTGTGGTGGAGGAAATGCTTCAGTCATTTGCTCACAGAAGATTCCACTCAGTCGAAACCCAGATCCCAAGTACCCAACCATAGCCAACACCACCGTGGAAAGCTTTTGACGACACCGTCACCATGAACGCGAGAGGAGCGGTCCTGAGTACCAAGGAGGTGGCAAACTGGTGTGACGATGAAGGGTGGATCATATAGCTAACGACCTCGCTCGTGGCGGCGTGGAGGTTGGGGATACGACACGTGCATGGCGTTGCTATTGAAAACATGGACGAGAAGCAATCGTCTACTAGGAAGAAGAGAGAGTAAATTACCAAGTTGTCCTCTTCGATCTTGGCCATTGGTTTATTTTATTATTATATCAGTGGCTGAGAGTTAAAAGGATCCATCCTCCACATTTATGCGTGAGGATTGAAGACAGCGCCGTGTTGTTGAGATCGTTTTCATCTTAAGTTGCACCACCCAAAATAGTGGTGCAACCATGCACCACCTTTTCGGACCAATTGCAAACCTCCATTTTGACACATTGCACAACAACAATTGAGGTTGTCAAAAAGCAATTTGAGTCAAATGTATTTCCCGGTCCCCACACGCACGGCATTATAGTGTGGGGTTTCTAATTTTTCAAACTCTACACCCCCAAAACGATGTCGTTTTGAGGAGTGCCAAAAAAAAGTTTTTTTTTTATTGAGTGAGCTGTTGCCCCCCACCAGCATGATCTGCCTGTTGCCCTTATGGGTGTTGATTGTCTGTAACATTTATTGTATGATATATTATGACTCTTTTCCGTTTTTTGATGATAGAACCGTTTCTTATCCCATGTATTCTTTGTGTGTGGTATTTTATTTTATTATGGGATCATACAAGAAGACCCTATGACTGAGTTGAATGAGGAGGGGTTGGATTGAACTCCTTATGAACCAGAGACATGAGGTCGAGCTGTGATCCATGATGATTAGAGTATAGATAGTATGGCCAGTGTGTCTAAGTATTTTTATATGTTTCCGCTAAGTATGATTTTTAATTAAGTTTATGCCTGTGAAGGATCCTATTGAGAAGATACCATCAACAGTGTTTTGTAATATGTATAAGACATATGGCTATATTCACAATATAATTATGGTATGAAGTTTTAAGTAACTGAAGTTTGTATGCTCCTTAACTTAAGTCTTTAATTTTTTTTACACTTTAAGCGAGCGATTAAGGAATTAATTAAAAAAGCTTTAAACTAATAAAACATCGGAACACAACAGGGTGTCTCATAGACCACTTCATTCTTAACCCAAGAGAATTTAATTGTCGAAACCCATCTTCAACAATACGATCCCAACATACTACTCTCTCAAATGCTCGTAAACCAGGTTTAGAAATTTAACCAGCCATTTTTTGAGGGGCATTATCCATTTTGATGAATTCGCAAAACATGTCAACTCTATTTTAGTCATACACAAAACACTGATGTAATCGCTTTTCCACCACCGATTCTTGTTAACATGTTAGCATCAGTTGAAGATAAGAGGCCACTAATTTTAAGGAACCAAGGTCAGCTCTAATAGGTGAGTTGCTTAAATATGATATGAAATCATGAGACCCTTAAGGACTCGTTTGGTAGTCAATATAAGATAGGGACGGATAGAATAAGAGAGCAGGATGGGAATATGATATGATATGAGCAGGATAAGCTGATATCCTATCCGATGTTTGGTGTCTACTAGATAACCAATTGGATAGCATCGTAATTTTAGTATGAATTTTAAAAAATTTGTTTTTGTTATGAATGTTTTCATATTTTATTAGATATTAGTTTTTTTTTATAATTTTCATTTCTTTAAGATTATATAAAAAGACAAAATTGTCCATGTGATAAAATTACATAAAATATTAAATTTTTTAAAATATTGTTTAACTTAAACTAATTTTTTTATAATTTTAAATATTCATTTTTAATTTTTACTTTACATATACTTAAATTATTAGAATATTTTTTATTTATTTTTCAGTTTTTTAAAATAATATAAAGTAACAAAATTAGCCTTGTGACAAAATAAAAAATAATTTTTAAAATTAATTATTAATATTTTTATTATTTTATGTTTTATTATACCTTTTTTGATAATCATATTATATTTTATTATATTTTAATTATTTTATATATATAATATTTTTATACTTTAAATCACCTTATCCTATCCTGTTGAATTCTGACCCAGGCCCCCCTCAGGATAGAATTTTAACTAGATAGACAGGATATGATATGTGACAGGATTGCTTTATCCTATCCTGCTAGCTCACCAAACAATAGTTTCAGACAGGATATGATAGCTTATCATATCATGTCTCTCTTATCCTGACCACCAAACGAGCCCTAAAGATGAGATAAGATCCCAAAATGGGTTGCCTAACTATTTTACATTGGAGATGCTCTTACTGTACCTTAAATTGATCCAATGATTTTTTGGATCCTACTTTTGTATTGGATGAATCTGATCGGTCTTGTTGAAAGTGAAAGCCTACTTTAGGACGACCCAGTGATTTTGTTAATCCTACTCTTGTATCGGATGAAATGAAATTGCCAGTGTTATTGAATCCAGTGATTTGTAGATCCTACTTTAAAATGAGTGTTGGTAATGTTTCATACTCGACTCTACTAATACTTTATCTTAAGTAATTTTAGTTTCATATTTTATCTAAATTGTAAAAGAAAATAAAAGAAACTAAACTAAACACTCGGGAATCGCACAGATAATCTAACTAGTAGTCTAGTACCACATAACAAGCGGGTCCGTCAATCCAATCTTTAGTACGAAGCACATTTTCGGGTTCTTATACAGTGCTTGCCGGAAATTTTGAAGTCGCGTATAAGGGCTGCTGCTTCAATAGTTAACTAATGACAATTTTTAATACTAGACTAGACAACCTTTAAAGCCTTTTCTAAGGGCAGTTTCATCCAAGTTCCTTCCAATGAATACAAGTTTGTTTATCCTCTTCTCGTGGGGTTCCCATGCTTTTCCTGGGCATCCATCCAACATAGAATGCACCCCCTGAGTATTAGAGAATATGGGATAAGAGCGTCAGAATGAGGACAAATTTGAGCTCAATTTAGAAAAAGCAGAATGGTAAGTGAAGCATGATAACGTGTAGAAACAGAACCTGCAACACATCGATGATCAGAACCATCCACTGACAAGACGCCCTTCATTCTGTATAGGTCCTCTCCTTTTTCTTCAATCACTCTCTCAAGCCAATCGTCAACCTAGAACATCGTTTTAAGGGCAAAGTAACGGAAGAACATCAGTGCTATTACATCAGTCATAAATGTGAAAACTGCCATCATATATGCATTTAAATATATACCACAAGGGAGAGAGAACCAAAGAAGAAAATTCACTGGCTAACATATTGCAGAATCATTATCATAACCGAGTCAGACTGCAAAACTTTAGCAGGTTGGAAGAACATTTTATAATAATGTATTTGAAGAAACAATCTACAAATAACATTTTGAAAAGACTTGAAAGAAAATTTACATACCAGACATTTAACACAGCTCAAAAAATTTAACATGCATATGGATATACCAAAACAGTGGTAGATGTGTATAAGAATGACTTTGAAACCCTTATTCAAAAAGCAAATTCACAACCCCAGAATTTTATAATAAATGATCCTTGCCAACATCGACCTCCATTTAGAATTCCAAATTTCCATTAATACGGAATCCCTGTTAGCTTTGTCATCTTGACTCATTGAAGACCAAAGATTAATTTCCCCCTCCCACCAAAAACAAAAAGGAAAAAATAGGGTCAATTAGGGGACAAATAACAGGAAGGGGAAACAAAACAAAGCCATCAATAAAACTTCAAAAAGAAATCCAGTGATTTTAATAGAAAAATATTTTCGTAATAATGGGTTACAAAAAAACAATTACCTCATCAAGATCAAGAGTTCCCTCCACAACAATACTGACACTGGAGACAGCAGAATCATGCACATGATCATGATGATGATGCCTCGTGTGTTCTGTAAATACATTCAGAATGACAAAGTGATTCAAAATCACAGGAGAAGAATTAGGAAACATATTTTAATAATCAAGTCATACAGACTTTGTAATTATTTCACAATATTAGGCTCAAATCAAAGAAGAGCTTTTCAACCAAAAAAAGAAAGGAAACAATAAAATAGAGGTCTTGGAATCATATGCAATCTAACTTCTAGAAGAAATTTTAGAATGTTATGTACATAAAGAGGTATCCTTTCTACCAGTATTCAAAGTGTTATCAGAAGTTCAGAACTCTACCTAGCATTGACATATAAGAGACAAATTGGAGAATCCAGAAAACTGATCTGTCTTCTAGCAACTTGTTTACACAAAGCAAGACATAAGTAGATATACACCCTGATACTTATATACTAAATGTGTGCAAAGATCACATCCTACAGAAAATTACCTCAAATGCAACCTCATCGAAATAAACAAACAACCACCAAACCCTTTACCACTCACAGAGATTCGCTACTTGGATCAAAAAACACCATAATGTTCTATCGTAAAGTATTTCTATAGAAAGGCCATTAACATCTGATTCCTTCAAGTAATGGTTTCACCCATACTTTTTCAGTCTCCCCTCTGCCCCCAGCAATTGGGTTACCCTCCATTTCATCCACTCTCATTACTGGGGCTTATACAAGCCTTCTCCACGCATGCCCAAACCACGTAAGGCAACATTCTACCATCTTTTCTACAATAGATGCTTCCCTGTGTGAGAGTATTGTATTAGTTAGTCACTTAGAGTGCACTGTATGTAGATACACCCACATGCACTAGATTATAGCTTAGACTAAATCAGATTGTAACTGACCCACACCTGTATCACTACTATAAACAGTAGTTGATCAGATTCATTTAACTTAGACAATTCGTATCAATACAATTCAAGAATTGATCTCTCTCTCTCTCTCTCTCTTATCTCTCTCTCTTTTCTCTCGGTGCCATACCTTCAATATGGTATCAAGAGCTCGATGATTCTGATGGCCGAGTCAAATCCTCCTCCGCCACCTCTGCCGTCTCCTCCATCGCAGCCTCTGTGCACGGTTTCGTCTTCTCCGGTCTCCTTTTCTCTTCCGCTCAATGACAAGCTCGAGGACAAGAACTTTGTTCTATGGCGCCAACAAATCGAGCCAGTGATTAAGGTGCATCGCCTTCACCGGTTCGTCGTTTCCCCAGAGATTCCACCGCAATACCTAACTGAAAATGATCGAAGGTTGGGGAATCTGAATCCGGTGTTCTCCGGTTGGGAACAAGACCAAATCCTTCTCTCCTGGCTTCAATCGACACTCTAGCGTCATTCTCTCTCGATTCCTTGGGTGTAAGCATTCCTTCGAGCTTTGGGAAAAGATCCATGATTACTTCTACAAACAAACTCGAGCAAAGGCTTGACTACTTCGATCCGAGTTGCAATCTACTGTTCTTGCTGATCGATCGGTCAATGAATACTTGTTGAGGATTAAAGCTTTGGTTGATTCACCTGCGTCAGTTGGAGTTCTGGTTTCCCTTCAAGAACACGCCGATGTGATTCTTGAAGGTCTACCTCAGGAATTTGGTTCTGTAATTTGTGATTGAAAGCAAATTTGAGCCCTCACTAGTAGATGAGGTCGAGGCTCTTCTCTTAGCTCATGAATTAAGGATGAATAAGTTTCGTCAGAAGGAAATTGGTTAGTCTAGTTCAATTAACCTCACTCAAGGTTTGGTCCTTTTTCCTTTCAATCCACGGGTCCTCCTCAGGCACAGGTTCATCTCTCACAATCAAGATCCAACTTCCTTTTCTGGTTTTCGTGGTTCTGGCCATGGCCATGGGGGTCGCTTTGGCAGTGGTGGTGGTCGTGGCCGTGGTGGTGGCCACTTTGGAATTCAATGCCAGGTCTGTTACAAGTACAACCACACTACAGATGTATTAGATTTTGGGTCTAACTCAATCCCAAAAGCTAGTTCATAGGATGAGGATTCCCCCATACTTATAAGCTCTTATTAGATACTATCTCTAGTCAATGTGGGACTTGGGTTTTTCCCAATACATCCCCTCACGCCCAACACTATTGGGCTTGGTGCATGGATAACATGGTGGGTGGCCCAACAATGGATCTAGGATAGCTCTGATACCATATTAGATTTTGGGCCTAACTCAATTCCAAAAGCTAGCTCATAGGATGAGGATTGCCCACTACTTATAAGCTCTTATTAGATACTATCTCTAGTCAATGTGAGACTTGGGTTTTTCCCAATAGGATGTTTATTACAATCGATTGAATCAAAATTATCAGCCGCCTCCACACTTCAGCATCAAGGATTTCAATCTAATTTTCAGAATTATCAAGCTAATCCTCAAGGCTATCAGTCTCAGACTCCTCCCTTTCATACTGGTCCATCACAATTTTATTATCAACAGCAAGGGTTTTCTGGTCCTAGTTCCTCTTCAAATTGGAACAATCATGCATAACAGCTTCATCCACCTGAGAATCAGTTTTCTAATTCCATACCTCAAGCAAGTGCTATGGTCACTCATGTCACACAGCAGTGGTACCCTGACTCGGGCGCATCCTTTCATGTAACTTCTGATCCCCACAACATTATTCAGCCTACTCCTTTTGAAGGTCATGATCAGATCTTCATTGGAAATGGTCAAGGTTTGCGCATTAGCTCCTCTGGTTCCACATTCTTTAAGTAACCTTTAAATTCTTCTATCCCTCTTGTTCTGCACAATCTTTTACATGTTCCCCAAATTACAAAGAACTTAATCAGTGTTAGTAAGTTTGCCAAAGATAATGGTGTTTATTTTGAATTTCATACTAATCACTGCCTTGTAAAATCTCAGGCCAATCATGAAGTCCTCATTCGTGGTCAAGTGGGTTCTGATGGCTTGTACCAGTTTCCAAGCCTACAGTTCCTTCCTTCCAGCTCAAAGGCTGCTTCGTGTCTAGTCTCTAGTTCATATGTTCCCTTTGTAAACAAAGTTTCTTGTAATAATGTTTCTAGTGATAATGGGCCTTCATTATAGGCACCTCAATCTGTAACCCCAAATTCACATTTTTCTTGGCATTTACGCCTAGGGCACCCGAACCCCCATACTATGAGAATTGTATTCAAACACTGTAATATTTCAGCTTCTAATAAAATTGATGATACTTTTTGTTCTGCTTGCTGTGTTGGTAAAGCCCACAGGCTACATGCTCCATGCTCCCTCTTCCACCACTCAATACACTTCTCCTTTAGAGCTTGTTTTCAGTGATTTATGGGGACCATCTCCCATACCATCCACAAACAATTTTCATTACTATATTAGCATTGTGGATGCTTTCTCTAGGTTCACTTCGATATACCTTATCAAAAATAAATCTGATGCTCTAGCTGTTTTTAATCAGTTTAAAACGATGGTTGAATTACAATTTGGCACTCATCTCAAGTGCCTGCAAACAGATTGGAGGGGTGAGAACCGCCCCTTCACTAAATATCTCAATGAACTTGGTGTCATTCATAGGCTAATCTGTCTCCACACACACCATCAAAATGGTGTAGTAGAGCGCAAGCACAGACATATTGTAGAACTTGGTTTAACACTTTTAAGCCATGCTTCTCTCCCTCTAAAATTCTGGGACTATGCCTTCCATACAGCTGTATTTCTCATTAATCGACTTCCCAATTCTTCTCTTGATTTTGCCATTCCTTACACAGTTTTGTTCAAGCAAAATCCTGATTTTAATTTTCTCAAGGTGTCGGGTGTGCCTGCTTTCCTCTCCTTAGACCATACAACTCTCACAAACATGATTTTCGCTCTCAAGAATGTCTCTTCCTTGGTTATTCCACCACCCACAAAGGGTACAAGTGTATTTCCTCTAGTGGCCGGTTGTTCATCCCCAGGGATGTCTTATTTAATGAAAATCGTTTTCCTTATCAAGAACTTTTTCCAGCTCCTTCCCCCACTCTTCCAACTGTAACCATTCCTCTCATATCCTCCTCCATTCAATCTCAATTTTCTGCTCCAGCACCTTCTCCTTCCTTGTCTCCTTCCTCTTCTTCTTCCTTACCTCCTCTTGACTCCACTCATGGGTCACAATCTATGTCTTCCAGCCCTTCCCTCCCTGCTCCTCCTTCTAGAACAGCCAATTGTCATCCAATGCAAACTCGGTCAAAATCTGGAATTGTGCAGCCCCATGTCCACCCTAGTTTTCTTCTAACCCATGTGGAACCTATGAATGGCAAGCAAGCCCTTAAAAGATCCAAAATGGTATGATGCTATGAAAGAGGAATTTGATGCACTGCAGAAAAATAAAACCCAGTCTTCAGTACCTCTTCCACCCAATAGGCAGCCAATTGGCTGCAAATGGGTATTTCGGGTCAAGGAAAATGTGGATGGCTCAGTAAATCGGTATAAAGCACGTGATAGGGACCCAGACCCAAGGCCCAATAGAATTAGGCCCGAAATCACTAAGACACATGGGAGCAGGTCACACCTGATCCTAACCTGCCTAACTAACTGCTGTGTTGGCAAGGAAAGTGGGGAGCGTGTGAGTGTTTTCAGCTGAGAGTATATATTGTAAAGGAGAGGGTCATAACAGTTTTTAGGCTGGAATTTGGGACTAGACTTGGGAGAGAAAGGCACTCTCGAAATTGCCTACCTATCTTGTATTTTCTTTCTTTCTTCTTCTTCTAGCACTGTAATCTCTGGATCCAGGCTAGGAACATCAATAATACAACATTATTTTCCTATTTGTTGTCTCTAAATTGCTTTGGGTTCCTAACATTGGTATCAAAGCTCACTTTCCTGGAGCTTATGGTTATCACACGTTCTGGAATGGATGCACGAATGACTAACGTGGAGCGAAGAGTCGAGGAGTTGAAGCAGGGGATGGGTGAGCTGACGCGAGGCATGGAAGAGATGCGTCAGCTCCTGCTAAAGAAAACTCGGCATCGCCGAGGGCGGAACCGACACCGAAGGACACCCGAGAGTGTTGAAGATGATGGCGGAGGCGGGGAAAGTCAGAGATCCGGCTCGCGATCTCGAGCTCCGACATTCGATCACGGCGGAAGAAAGCTGGAGATCCCCGTGTTCAATGGTGACGAAGCGTATGGATGGATTGTGAAGATTGAGTCAGAGGTTGAATCGCAGAAAGAGGAGGAGAAATTTCAGGCTGCACATATGATGGAGATCGTGGTGGAAGGCGATGGTGGTGATGTCATCAATATTTCTGAGATGAAGACGGATGTCTCCAATATTTTTGAGATGAAGAGGGAAAGGGAGGAAGACCGTCATCTAGGTGGCAGCAGCAGAAGCGAAAACGGCCGCTGTGTGGGTGGTATTGGTAGCGACATAAGCAAGGGAGACGACGGAAGATATGAGGGCGGTGGCCGAGGTAGTTGGGTAGAGACAACGATCGGTGGTGGACGTGTACGGCCGCCGGAACCATCGGAACTGCCGTATCGGGACGTTTCCATGGAGAAGGGAGGGTCGCCGCCGACCTTTACGCTACCGACGGAACCGACTGATCTTGTCATGTACAAGGAGACGGGTGGGTCACTCGTCACGGCGGAAGGTGGGTCGTCGCCTGGCGTGGATGAGCTTTCGACGTCGGCACCTACGGAGTCGCCGGAGCCACCAGACCCGTGGCCTTGTGCGGCTGCCCTTGGGACGATTGCAGCTCCGAAGCATAAAGACATGGCTGCTGCAAGAAGTATCGTGAAGAGGAAGCATAAGGAAGGAGGGGTAGAGATGGAATTACAGAAATTAGGTCATTTTCTTAACCTAATGGGCCAGGCCCAAATATCTCTTATTAATTGGGGTTATGATAAAGAGGGGCTGAGATCCAGCTTGAAACAACAAATTGGGCCTGTGCTAGAAGCTACCCAAATTGCGATGAGCGAGAAAATGTTACAAGAAGAAAGAGGAATGGGCACGGGGGCATGCGGGCCAAATCCTATTTCTCAAATTGAATTAAAAACACGGGATGGAGTCAGTCCCTTACAAGTAAATCGAGTTTTCTGAGAACTCTCCTAAATTGGACGAAGCAGATTTGATGGGCAGTTGGGAAAATTCTGCTGTGTTTTCCTTTGTTCTATCAGTTTTTGGGAATGCCAAAGCTTTCATTGTGCATGACCAGAAACATGTAAAATTTATATTACTGGGAAAGAGCACCAAGATTCATATCGCCACTGTCATAGAAGTGGAATTGCATAATGCAAAACCCTCTTTTGAGGAAACCCATTTCAATCTGCTCAGTGCTCTAAATAACATTGAGGCCAAGAAGAGATTTGAGTTATTAGAAGTTGTAAGTGGATATAAGCTATTACAACAGGTGGAACCTCTCAGTGGTGAAGTTTTGGATTATGTACAACAGTCAAGGGGAAGTTACAATGAGGAGCAGATTTCTCTTTATGCAAGGATCGAAGAGTACAAAAGACAAATTTTCGAAGAAGGTAGGCTGTCCTTGAATGGTCCTTATGGTTCTCCTAGTGGAGACACTGCACATCCTTTTTATAAGATAGCAAATGAGGGGATAGATGTAGTAATGGAATCTGCTGCAAAGGGAAAGGTTCAAATAGTTCAACAAGGATATCCTCCACCAGAACCATCCTCCAATTTGAGGGGTGACTGGAAAAGAAGGTATTTTGTTTTTAATAGCCAAGGAGTGTTGTATTTCAATCGCAAACCTTGGAAGGAGTCCCATGGCAGCAGCCAACCATCTGCACACAGAACAAAGTGTCACAAAAAATGGTTCGGGCTTCCGAGTCAATGGCTTTCTCAGGGAATAACAGCAGAAGCAAGACAAGACACTGAGATAGACCTGGATTTCTTCTTATTTGACCCAGGTGGAACATATGCAGAATTTGATGGTGGTTGTGCTGCTATTGTGAATTCAGGCCCAATTATCATGGACCCAACTCCTCTTGTGGCTGAACTCAACTATACTTTTGGAGTGGGAGTGAATTTCCAGAACAACTTTCTTAAGAGCCAAATCAGTGCTACTAACTTCCAAGACAATGCCTGTGGCTTCTTGCTGGTGCATAGGGTTTGCATCCCACCAAATTGTGATGCGATAGGGGAGATTATTGTTGCTGGCTGCAAGCATTATGGAGCTGAACTTAGCAGCACCAAAATGGGTTTAAGGAGACATGGTTCTCAGCTATCAGGATTCAAACAGTGGGACCCCGGAAAAGTGTCTTCAAGAAGCCACTCACTTGTCCACCTTGAGGACAAGGTGAGTCTTGAGGAGGGGAGTATTGATAGGGACCCAGACCCAAGGCCCAATAGAATTAGGCCCAAAATCACTAAGACACATGGGAGCAGGTCACACCTGATCCTAACCTGCCTAACTAACTGCTGTGTTGGCAAGGAAAGTGGGGAGCGTGTGAGTGTTTTCAGCTGAGAGTATATATTGTAAAGGAGAGGGTCATAACAGTTTTTAGGCTGGAATTTGGGACTAGACTTGGGAGAGAAAGGCACTCTCGAAATTGCCTACCTATCTTGTATTTTCTTTCTTTCTTCTTCTTCTAGCACTGTAATCTCTGGATCCAGGCTAGGAACATCAATAATACAACATTATTTTCCTATTTGTTGTCTCTAAATTGCTGGGTTCCTAACAGCACGGTTAGTGGCAAAGGGGTTCCATCAAATACAAGGGTATGACTACAATGAAACATTTTCACCGGTTGTCAAACCCATTACTATTCGGTTGATTCTTACTCTAGGTTTAACACGAAACTGGGCACTCCAACAATTGGATGTCAATAATGCGTTTCTCAATGGTCTCTTAGATGAGGAAGTTTATATGGAACAACCGCAGGGTTTTGAAAGTTCTGACCCTTCTTTGGTGTGCAGGCTGCATAAAGCCTTATATGGCCTTAAGCAAGCCCCGTGGCAATGGTTTGAAAGCCTTAAAACTGCACTATTAAATCTGGGATTTCAGGACAGCAAATGCAAACCTTCTTTGATTATCTATAACAACTCAAATGTTGTGGTGTATCTCTTAGTCTATGCTGACGATATTATAATCACGGGCAGCAACAACACCCTTGTTCAGAAATTCATTCAGCAGCTGCATGCTTCTTTTGCCTTGAAACAGTTGGGCAAACTTGATTATTTTCGGGGAACTGAGGTGCATACATTTGTGATCACTTGGTGAAGACTAATATGGCAGAAGCTCATTCCCTTCCCTCACCCATGACACCTAGCTACAAATTATCCAAGACTGGTCAGAACCTATGATGCACAGATACGATACGAGTATCGGATACGATACGTATCCGATACGTCGATACGTCTTTTCCTAAAAAATATAGAATAAGATACGTTTGGGATACGTATTTAAATATATATAAAAAAATCACATAATATATATAATAATGATGCATAGTAGCGTACGAATACCCAGAGGCCCCAGTCATTGGATAAGTTTCAATTTGAAACTTTCAAATTTCAATACCTAGTTGGTGGTTTCAATTTGAAATTTCAATATCTAGCTGAACCTTTGAAGAAGAAAGACGAGCCGAATCTTTAAAGAAAATAATAGCAAAGTGAAAGTTTGAAGATGCAATAACAGAGAGACATCAGATGATATAGGTGAAGAAAATACATAGGTATTAGGAGCTGGATCTTAAATTGCATTTGTTGCAATGAAAGAGTGGGAGTTGAAGTTCCAACTCTCAAATCCGAAGTCATGATGGCCAAGAGGTGAATAGTCACTTTCATTTAAATGTATCCGAGCCCCCATTTGAACGTATAAGAGTGTGTCAACGAAGTATCGGAGCGTGTCGATGGAGTATCGGGATTTTTTCTTTTTCTTTTTTAAAAAGATGTGTTCGATACTCTTTCGACACGTATCGATGGAGTATCGGTATCGGTATCGGATACGGCATCCATTTTGGAGTATCGGTGTTTCATAGGTCAGAACCCTTGGTTGATCCCTCCATGTATCGGTCAGTTGAGGGGGCACTGCAGTATGCCACCATAACATGCCCTGAACTAGCTTTGTCGTGAACAAAGTCTGTCAATTTATGGCTAATCCATTGGAGACTCACTGGGTTGCTGTAAAACGAATTCTAAGGTAGCTTAAGGGCACCATTCATCATGGACTTCGGTTTTTACCTACCTCTACACAACAACCCCTTTCTATAACAGCCTTCTGTGATGCGAACTGGGCAGTTGACCCGGATGACAGTCGTTCTACATCTGGTGCAGCTATCTTTTTAGGACCAAATTTAGTATCCTGGTGGTCCAGAAAACAGCCCGTTGTGGCTCGTTCCAGCACTGAAGCTGAGTACCGCAACCTTCGCCCATGTCAGCTGATATTTTGTGGCTTCAAACCCTCTCACAGAGCTTGTTATTCAGTTTTCAGTCCTCAAGATTTTGTGTGGTAATCAAAGTGCGGTATCTTTAGCTCATAATCTGGTTCTCCATGCAAGAACTAAACACATGGAAATTGATCTATTTTTCGTTCGGGGAAAAGGTTCTCAGCAAGCAACTTCAAGTGCTGCATGTTACCTCACTTGATCAATGGGTAGATGCTTTGACAAAGCCTCTTTCTCCCACTTGGTTTGCTACTCTCAAGGACAAGCTCAACATGTTTGCCTTAGTTACACCTCAGCCCCACCTTGAGCTTGTGGGGTGTGTGTGAGAGTATTGTATTAGTTAGTCACTTAGAGTGCACTGTATGTAGATACACCCACATGCACTAGATTATAGCTTAGACTAAATCAGATTGTAACTGACCCACACGTGTATCACTACTATAAACAGTAGTTGATCAGATTCATTGAACTTAGACAATTTATATCAATACAATTCAAGAATTGATCTTTCTCTCTTCTCTCTATTAGAATTCAAGAATTGTAGAAGAGAAACATTAGAATTCAAGAATTGTAGAAGAAGAGAAATTCTGATTATCAATCTGAATTGTTACAGAGTGCAATCACCTTATATAGTGATGGAAAAGCAGTTACAATACTAACTGCCTCTAACTGAAAAGTAATAGAAAAAGGGAAAGGCAGTTATGATGCTACCTGCATCTCACTGCACTAACACATCTAACTGAAAATAACTGAAAGCTGTAAACTATACTATCTCTAACATTCCCCCGCAGAAGCTCGAGGTGTTTGAGCAAGTGTGCGCTTGTCAAAGACCCTGAGCTTGTCTCTGAGTGTACTGAGTCTGGCTGCTGAGAGTGGTTTTGTGAGAACATCAGCCCACTGATCGGTTGCTGGAACATGTGTGACACTTAGGCTTTGGTTTAGCACCTTTTCTCTAACAAAGAAAATGTCAAGCTCCATGTGCTTGGTTCTGGAGTGCAGGACAGGGTTGTGAGCCAGGCAAACAATGCTAAGGTTATCACATAGGACTCTAGGAATCTGAGTTTTAACCCTCAACTCTGTTAGCAGTGATTGAACCCAGAGAATTTCTGTACATAGGGCTGCCATGCTTCTATACTGTCAAGACTTGGATCTAGCAACTAGAGTTTGCTTCTTTGACCACCAAGAAATGAGGTTAGGCCCAAGGTAAACACATGCCCCAGAAGTGGAGCGCCTATCATCTGGATCTGATGCCCAATCAGCATCACAGAATCCTGTCAAAGTCAGTGGTGTGTGCATGGCAGTAGGCTGAACCAAAAGACCATGGTGAATGGTACCCTTAAGGTACCTAAGAATGCGTTTAACAGCCTTCCAATGATCCTCTAAGGGCTGAGATAAAAACTGGCAAACCTTGTTCACTGAGTAGGAGATCTCGGGTCTAGTGAGTGTTGCATATTGCAATGATCCAACAATGGACCGAAAAAGAGAAGGGTCAGGAACATAATCAGCTCCAACCTTGGAGTGTTTGAGGTTAGCAACCATAGGAGTGTTGATTCCTTTCGCTGATTCCATGTGGGCTTTAGTTAGTAGATCACGGATGTACTTGGATTGGGAAAGAAGAAGAGAACCATTGGGCAAATGGGTGACCTCAATACCCAAGAAATAATCCAGGTTGCCTAGCTGTTTGAGGGCAAACTCTGAGTGTAAATCATCACTGAGCCCCTAAATGTGATGTAATGAGCTGCCCGTTACAAGTATGTCATCAACATACACTAGGATCATCATGCAGTGAGAGGTGGTGTGCAAGGTGAAGAGGGAGGGATCACATTTGCTAGCCACAAAACCTCTGTGTAGTAGAGCAGCTTTGAGCCTTTCAAACCAGGCTTTGGGGGCCTGTTTGAGGCCATACAAGGCCTTTTGCAGCCTGCAAACAAGGTTCTTATCTTGCACTTCGAAGCCCGGAGGTTGTTGCATGTAAACTTCTTCATGGAGGTGACCATTTAGGAAGGCATTGTTGACATCCAACTGCCTTATTGGCCACTTGCAAGAGACAGCAATGGAGAGGACACTGTGAACTGTGACTGGCTTTACAACTGGGGAAAAGGTTTTTGTGTAATCACAACCAGCTTGCTGGTGAAATCCCTTGGCTACGAGGCGTGCCTTGTACCTGTTAATGCTACCATCCGGGTTTTCCTTGACCCGAAACACCCATTTGCAGCCAATGGGTTTTCGGTTAGGTGGAAGGGGGTCTAAAGTCCAGGTTTTGTTGTGCATGAGAGCATCAAATTCATCTTTCATAGCTGCAGCCCATTGGGGAGCAGCCAAGGCTTGCTTCACAGAAGAAGGTTCCATGTGAGTTAGAAGGAGAGTGGGGTGCAGTCTGGGCATGACAATGCCGGATTTGGACCTTGTTTGCATTGGATGAGTATTGAGGTGAAGAGGTGGGGGAGAGGGGGAGGATTCAAGTGAGGAAGCAGGGGATGAAGTGGGGGCTAAAGTCTGGCCTGAAGACTCGGATGTGGACTGGATATTTTGAGCAGGGGAGTGAATCACACTGGCTGGACTTTGGGACGGAGTGGGAGACTGTACAGGGGTTGGGATGTAGGATGGTGGGCTAGGTGAGGCAAGTGGGAAAGGAGAGGAAGGTAGTAGGGGTGGAATGGAGGAAACTGGGAAATTTGTGGACCTCTGTGGAGAGGCAGATGGTGAAGCAAACAACTCTTTGTATGGAAATCGTAATTCATTAAAAATGACATCCTTTGAAATGAAGATCCTGCCTTTCGGATTGAAACACTTATAGCCTTTATGGGAAGAGGAGTACCCCAAAAACACACACTCCTGAGACCTAAATGAAAGCTTGTGCTGCTGGTAGGGCCGAATGAAAGGGTAGCAGGCACACCCAAAAACTTTTAAGAATTTAAGGTCAGGTTCTTTGTGAATCCTGCCTATGTTGTGCTTTGTGTTGTGCTTTGTGACAAAGCTAAACATAGCCGGTCCCAAGCCCGGATAAAAGGAGAGGGTTGTGTTAGGCCATCGACAGCCAACATAAAACTTAGTCGAATCTCTATGACATGGATCAACGACGTAATAATGCTAATGCTAGGTCGTTGCCCAGAAGCAACGCGCTGTATAGCTCGAGTACAGTGTCAATAGAGCAAGGGCCGCTGCATCGCCGCCTGGATGTAGTGAAAAATAAGCAAGGGTTCCCACATTTTTGTGAACGAGTGTGGGTAAAGAAGCTAGCTCATGAGAGTAGGATTCGCTTTGGAACTTGGAATATAGGTACACTTACAGGTAAATCAATGGAAATAGTTGACACTATGATTAGGAGGAGGATCAATTTCATGTGCCTACAAGAAACTAAGTGGGTGGGAGAAAAGGTAAAGGAATTAGACTCTTCGGGTTTTAAGCTTTGGTACACTGGCAAAGTAAAATCGAGAAATGGGGTGGGCATAATTGTGGATAAATATTGGAAGAATGATATTGTGGATGTAAAAAGGATCATTGCCCTAAAATTTGTAGTGGAACAAGACACCTTTAATGTGATTAGTGCTTACGCACCTCAGGTAGGGTTAGAAGAACACTTCAAGGTAAAATTTTGGGAGGATTTAGAAGGCCTAATTCAGGAAATACTGAAAGGTGAAAAGATTTTCTTAGGAGGTGATCTAAATGGGCATGTAGGGAGGGCACCTAGAGGTTACGACGGTTTGCATGGGGGATATGGCCTAGGGGAGGTAAATGGTGAGGGCAAGTCTATTTTGGACTTTTCATCTGCCTTCGATCTTACTATAGCCAATACGTGTTTTAGGAAACGTGAGGAGCATCTTATCACGTACAAAAGTGGGGTGACAAGCTCTCAAATAGATTTCTTTCTTATTAGGAGATCGGATAGAAAGATTTGCTTGGGTGTAAAGTCATACCCGGAGAGAGCTTGACTACCCAACATAGAGTCTTGGTCATGGATGTAAGAGTTAAAAGGAGTGTGAAGAGAAGAGGCCACGAAAAGGTTTCAAGGATCAAGTGGTGGCAACTGAAGGGTGAAAAACAAAGGATCTTCCAACACAAGGTTTTGGAGGGAGGGTTTTGGGAGGCAAACGGAAGTGCAAATGATATGTGGGACAAGATGGCCAAGGGGATTAGGAAGGTAGCTATAGAGACGCTTGGTGAATCAAGAGGATTCGGACCTAAGGGTAAAGAATCCTGGTGGTGGGATGAAAGTGTGCAAGCTAAGGTTCGGGTTAAAAAGGAATGTTTTAAAGCTTGGTCTTTATGTAGAAATGCTGAAAATTGGGAAAATTATAAGGTGGCCAAAAAAGAGACCAAGAAGGCAGTGAGCGAAGCTAGAACTAAAGCTTTTGACGGGTTGTACCAATCCTTAGGCACCAAAGATGGTGAGAAATCTATTTATAGGCTTACTAAAAATAGGGAAAGAAAGACAAGAGACTTGGACCAAGTGAAGTGTATTAAGGATGAAGAAGGTAAAGTTTTGGTTAAGGAACAAGATATTAAAGATAGATGGAAGAATTATTTCCATAAGTTATTTAATGAAGGATTTGAAGTTTTATCATGCTCACGGGTGCTTGACATCAGAGAGGAGGACCAAAATTACACTTTTTATCGTAGAATTCAAGAGCATGAGGTAAAAGAAGCTTTTAGAAGGATGGATAATGGCAAAGCAGTTGGACCGGACAATATACCTGTGGAGGTATGGAAGAGTCTAGGAAATAGAGGCATTAGTTGGCTCACGAAGTTTTTTAACGAGATTATGAGGTCAAAGAAAATACCGGACGAATGAAGGAGAAGCACTTTAGTTCCGATTTACAAGAACAAGGGAGATATACAAAATTGCGCAAATTATAGGGGGATTAAGCTTATGAGTCATACTATGAAGCTATGGGAAAGGGTGATTGAACGGAGACTAAGAAAAGAAACCAAAATCACCGACAACCAATTTGGTTTTATGCCCGGGAGGTCGACCATGGAAGCAATTTACTTGCTACGACGAGTGATGGAACAATATCGAAGGGATCAAAAAGATTTACACATGGCCTTCATTGATTTGGAAAAAGCCTATGATAGGGTGCCAAGAGAGGTTTTGTGGAAAGCCCTAGAAAAGAAAGGTGTTCGGATTGCCTATATTCGAGCTATCAAGGATATGTATGAGGGGGCCACGACTAGTGTGAGAACGCAGGGTGGAGCCACAGAAGATTTCCCAATAACCATAGGTCTGCACCAGGGGTCAGCTTTGAGCCCCTATCTTTTTACCTTGGTCTTGGATGTACTTACTGAGCACATTCAAGAGCCAACACCGCGATGCATGCTTTTCGCAGACGATATAGTCCTAGTTGGAGAGTCGAGAGATGATATAAATGGAAGGTTGGAGACTTGGAGACAAGCTTTAGAAGCACATGGCTTCCGCTTGAGTAGAAGCAAGACGGAGTATATGGAATGTAAGTTTAGCAAAAGGCGAAACACCTCTAGCTTAGAGGTGAAAGTTGGAGACCACAACATACCACAAGTCACACGGTTTAAATATCTTGGGTCAATTATACAAAATGACGGAGAAATTGAGGGTGATGTAAACCATCGGATTCAATCAGGGTGGTCGAAATGGAGGAAGGCTTCGGGTTTTTTGTGTGATAAAAAGGTACCTCTTAAGCTAAAGGGAAAATTTTACCATACAGCTATTAGACCGGCGATGTTGTATGGGACGGAGTGTTGGGCGGTAAAAAATCAACACGAGAGTAAAATCAATGTAGCAGAGATGAGAATGTTGCGCTGGATGAGCAGAAAAACTAGACGTGATAGGATTAGGAATGATAGCATTAGAGAGAGAGTTGGGGTAGCACCTATTGTAGAAAAGATGGTTGAATCGACTTAGGTGGTTTGGGCATGTATGGAGGAGACCTTTAGATTCTGTAGTAAGGAGAGTGGACCAAGTGGAGGGCAATCCAATAGCTAGAGGCAGAGATAGGCCAAGAAAAACTATAGGAGAAACTATTAAGAAAGATTTGGAGGCCAATGATTTAACTATTAATATGATTCATGATAGAACATTATGGCGCCGTATGATCCATGTAGCCGACCCCACCTAGTGGGATAAGGCATGGTTGTTGTTGTTGTTGTTGTTGTTGTAAGGTCGGGTTCTTTGTGAAGAAGAGTAGCATATGGGGACTGATTTTGAAGCACAAGGGAGGGAAGGCGGTTAATAAGGTATGCAGCAGTGAGGAAGGCATGATCCCAGAATTTAAAGGGGAGGGAAGCATGGGCTAAGAGGGTGAGACCAGTTTCAACAATGTGGCGATGTTTGCGCTCCACACGCCCATTTTGGTGATGAGTGTGTGGGCACGAGAGGCGATGGACGATGCCTAAGTCAGATAGGTACTTGGAGAAGGGACGGAACTCACCCCCCCAATCACTTTGAACAGCTTTGATTTTGGTATTGAATTGGAGTTCTACCATAGCACGAAATTGAATAAATTGAGAACGAGTGTCAGATTTTTGTTTCAGGGGAAAGATCCAAGTAAACCGACTGTATGCATCCACACAAGTTAGGAAGTAGGTGCACCCACATGAGGATTTGGTAGGAGCAAGGCCCCACAGATCACAGACTACAAGTTCAAAGGGAAACTTGTAGATAGTGATGGAAGATGGAGCTGGGAGGCGATGTGCCTTACCCAGGCAGCAAGCAGAGCAAAAATTCACAGGATCTTTGTGAGGAATGGGGAGTCTGCAAGATTGAAGTGCATGTTTAAGTGCATCATGGTGTGGGTGACCAAGGCGTGCGTGCCAAAGTTTATAAGAAACAAAAACAGGAGACATATGGGAATCAACTGTATCATTGTTCATTATATTCGTGGCAGTACATTCATCCATTTTGGAGTTTACATTGAATAAGGAAACATAATTACAGGTGGCAACATTATTCGTCCTGACTGAATTACAAGTGGGAAAGGAAGACCTATATAGTTATAGCAGGGCTTGGCCCTAGACAGGAGACATTGTCAAATTTGTAGAGACCATCTACTCCAACTGTACCACATAGCAGAACTTCAGAGGAAGCCTGCGATTTGACAAGGCAAAATGAGGGGTGAAACTCAAAGAAGACATGATTATCCCTGGCAAATTGACTGACACTTATTAAATTCTTTGTGATAGAGGGAACAAGCAATAGATTGTGTAAGGTGAATGGAGTGTGGGGTTGGGAAGGGGTAGTAAATTGCATGGAACCAACTTTGGTAATTGACAAACCTTGGCCATTTCCCAAGTAGACCTGCTCAGAACCTGGCAAGGAGGCAGTCTCAGTCAGATTAGAGGATGCAGAGTGACATGATGAGATGCTCCTGAGTCGGGTACCAAGTGTTCTTTGAAGGAAGACTCAGTGCCTGTCAGAAAGGCTTGTGGCTGTTGTGGCCTAGGTGGTGCTGCAAAGTGCTGAGCAAAAGGAGGAGGCCTAGCAGGCTGTGAAAGCATAGGTAGGAGTGGTCTTTGGTACTGCCAGTTAGGGAAATTTTGATACTGAGGAGGTCCCTGGTAGTACTGATCAGGAGTATTGGAACCTGAGTGGCGATAATAGCACACATTTGCATCATGGCCATACTTTTTGCAGATTTGGCACTGAATGTTGGAGCGCCCACCGGAGCGTCCACCACCACCGCGACCTCTATTCCTGCCACCATCGTAGCGGCCACCACCTCGATTAACACGGAAGCCTTCTCCTCGATTTGCAAAATCTCCACCAGTGACATGCGAAAAGCTCTCTAGAAATGGAGGAATCGGAAACGATGCGTTTGAAGAGGTGGAATTCACGGAATTGGTTAAGTTTCCAGGACTCGATCCTTGAGCTGATGACTGAGTGAGATTTGCGGACACAGAATCGGGGAGAACACTCTTCTTGTTCTTTTCGATTCGCGCCTCATGTGCCAGAAGAATCGATTCGAGTTCATCGAGAGACACAAACTCGTTCTTGCTATTAATCGCTGCGACAACAGGATCGAAATCCTCGGGGAGTGCTTCGAGTGTCACTTCCAAAAGGTTTCGAGGAGGAATCGGATCCCCGATGGAAAGAAGAGAATCGGAAAGAGTGCGAACGTGAAGGATGAACTCCGAAACCGTGCGATTACCTTTCGCCGGGGTTCGCACTTCCGATCTCAGTTGCCTAGCTTTGGTGCTCAACAAACTGTGAAAGTACTTGTGAATTTCATCCCAAATTTGCCAAGAATGAACGCAATTAACAACTCTGGTGAGTAATGGATCAGAAATCGAAGCAAGAAGCCAGGTTGAGATCAACGCATCTTGCTGCTCCCAGTCACTGTACGCTGGATTCTCATCATCATTGTCACGATCCTCAATAGTGAGGAACTTCGGTGGAATTCTCGGATCAGTGATGTACTTCTGAAGTTTGTGACCACGAACAACGCCCTCAATTTGCTGTTTCCACCGCCGAAAATTGTTGTCATCAAGCTTCAATGAAATTGGATGGGAAGGTGTGAATTGTGGTGTGCCACGATTTGCGAAGGGATTGATGGAAGCCATGGCTTCAGGACCTAGAAGCTCTAGATACCATATTAGAATTCAAGAATTGTGGAAGAAGAGAAATATTAGAATTCAAGAATTGTAGAAGAGAAATTCTGATTATCAATCTGAATTGTTACAGAGTGCAATCACCTTATATAGTGATGCAAAAGCAGTTACAATACTAACTGCCTCTAACTGAAAAGTAACAGAAAAAGGGAAAGGCAGTTATGATGCTACCTGCATCTCACTGCACTAACACATCTAACTGAAAATAACTGAAAGCTGTAAACTATACTATCTCTAACACACTCTCTCTCCTCTCGGTGCCATACCTTCAATATGCCCCAACTTTCTAACAAGTTTCTTCCTAATCCTATACTGGTTATGCTAAGTATGCACATTCAAAACCAAGGTAAAAAGATAAAGGCTCAAAGTTGACCCTTGGTGTAGTGCTATAGTTGTAGGAAAATCTTCTATAACAACACCGCACCTTCTCGCACTAGTCGTGACATCCTCATACATATTTTTGATTGCTCGTACATATGCAATACAAACTCCTTTCTTCTCCAGGGCCTTCCACATACCTCTCTTAGCACCTTTTTTTTTTGACACTCTTAGCACCTTATCATATATGCCTCTTTTTTTCCCTAATCCATCAATCGTCACAGCAAGTATAATGCTTTCATAAACAACCTCCCCAACATAAAACCAAATTGATTTTCAATAATGTGAGTCTCTTGTCCTAATGCTCAATTACCCTCTTCCATAGCATATCTAAATCCTTCGAGAAGTAATGGTATCCCCGATAGTTTTTCAGTCTCCCCTCTTCCCCTAGCGATTGGGGTACCCTCTATTTGGAGGTCATTGAAATCTAAACGTGACCCCAATTGTAGTCGTATCGGCCGCATTTATGGCAATTGTCCACAATTGCGATAAATGCAACACAACCGTGATCATGACCGCAATTTAAACCTTTCTTCCAACTGATCCAGGTTTGTCCAATCCCATGGATGAAAGTACGGTCTCTCTGGAAACCACAGAATTTGCTTTGCACTACACTAGTGAGACAAGATTGAGGTGGAACCTGTAATGCAAGACTTGTTGTCTTCAGGGTAACTAATTTACAACCTCACAGAAGCATGGAAGATAATGGAGATATAAACTCAAATTTGTTGTAGTACTACCAAAACTTGTTTACTTTTATTCACCTAAAGCATTATTAAACTAGGACTAAACTATACATAAATGAAGGACATGGCAAAAGACTAGAGAGATTGAATTGTAGAGAAAGGAGAAGAGAAACCCAACATTAGAGAACAAAAGGCATTACTACAAATATAAGGTGAGGGAGAAATATTTTGTTATTACCAAAGAGGCCAACTAATCTTGCCTTACAAGATCCAACCTAATCTAGTCTCAATGTAGTACAGATGCTTATATTCTTTCATAGTTTGAGCAAAAACACATGACCACTTCAACCTAAGTCAAAGGTGCAGCACTTATATTCATTTTTCCAACTGAGAAGATGACATTATGGTAGGCACAAAAAATAGTAGACATGAATCTTAAAATAGTAAGTGATGCAAACCCAAGACCAGACCTCCAAGGCCCACTAAAATCCAATACGCCTGAATAGGCCTAGGAGAGAGAAAATGTAACTAACTACCTAGCTGGCAGTAGTGGTGAAGTGTGTGTGCATGGGGAATTCTGTTGTTGAGAGGGTTTATAGGCATGAGAGGGGAGAGAATAGAGTAGACTAGAGTTTGGGACTTGGAACTTTGGGAGAGAAAGGGCACTCTCGAACTTGCCTTAGGTTACTGTAGCCTCTTTTCTGCATTTCTATTCCATCATATGTAATACACGTACTGATATCATCTTGATATCAGGCCTGATTCTTCCATTAATACACAAGCATATTCAGTTCCTATTTTCTGGGTTCCTAACAATGGTATCAAAGCTCTCGGTCCCGGGAGCTTGGATGGGCATTACACGAAAAGCAATGGGGTCCAGATATGAGAATTGTGAGCGTGGTTCTCAGGGAAGGAAAATTGAAAACCAATTGCAGAGGCATGAGATCAGGCAGCCATTGAGAGAACGAGATCGAAGGCAACGAGAACAACCTCGACGTCGACGAACTCAGGAAGGGAGTCGCCCTCCGTCTTACGATTTAGGAGGAAGGAAGCTCGAAATTCCAGTATTCAACGGAGAAGAAGACGCCTATGGGTGGGTGATTAGCCTTGAGAAGCACTTCCAAGAAAGGGGAACACCAGAGAAGGACAAGTTGACGAAGGCGGTGACAGCACTAAGAGGTGGTGCTCTCAAATGGTGGCATTGGTGGGATCGAAGCCATCCACGAGCAAACTGACTGACGTTTTAAGCCAGAGTACAGGGACGTTCTACCGTATTCGGATGGGGACGAAGAAGAAGAACCTGAATTGGTGGAATCTGAGTTTACAGAAGAGAAGAATGATGAGGGGGAGAAAGATGAAGAAAAAGGGGGTGGGGAAGGTTTAAGTGAGGCTGATAAAACCAATCATTCGAGGGAGATGGTTGCTGAACCAGTACGTCACAACAGTGCGTGGAAGGAGAAGGAACACGTGATGACCCATTGTGGTGACTCAGGTAATGGCAGCGACGGAGGCGGTGAGGTTGGAGACCGAGGTAGTTGGGTGGAGACGTTAGTCAGTGGTGGGCGTGCACCGCCACCGGAACCACTGGAACCGCCGGATTGAGAAGTGGCCGAAGATAAATGTTGGGCGTCGTCGACCTACCGCTTACCACCACCGGAACCACCGGATAGGGATGTGCTCGTGGAGAAGGGTGGGTCGCCGCCGAAATTCCGGTTGCCGCCGCCGGAGACGCCGGATCTGGGTGTGTACGCAGAGGCGAGTGGGTCACTCGTCACAGTGGAGGGTGGGTCACCACCTATCCTTGTCAAGCTGCCATCACTCTCCGCTGCTATGTTAACCAGTGCATGTAAGAGAAAGGAGGGGACCGGGCGGTCTAAAGCGGGTCAAAATTTTGGTTTAATGGGCCAAGCCCAAAGTTGTTCTTTTCGTAGAATTTTGGCTGAAGGAAGACCAAGGTATCATCTGAGACATAATAGTGGGTCTCAGCAAGTGCTTCCAAATATGATAGTGGGCCAACTTAGTGAAAAAGAAGAGTGGGCCTTAGAGGAAGCAAACAAGCTAACAATCACTGATGCGAAAAATGGGGAATTGCTCAGGGCCTCCATATTTCATGGTTTGCTTAATTTTGTGTATGATAGGGGGAAAGAGTTATAGGGAAATTGAGGAAATGGACAGGGCCCAACTCAATGAAGAAAAGAGGGCTTTTGAGGATGGGCGAACTGGGCTTTTGAAGAAGCAGCTAGATTCAACAATTGGGAAGGATATGTTTATTTTTGGGGGTGGGCATCTACAAAACTCTCAGTTATCAAGTTTCTTCAGAAGGAAAAATAGTACTTGCCAACTTGCTGCGTTTGGAAAGCTGAAGGCTTCTTTTGGGGCCTTAGGAGATACTAAGATTACAAGTGTTCTTGGAGCCCCCACTAGAGTTCTAGTATCTGTTTTCATAGTGGATATGGTGGTTCATGATGTTTTTGGCCAAGTGGAACATGCTGCCATTGCCCTTGTGTGTGACCAGGTGTGCTGCCCAAGTGATGTAGTGTTGCAGGTACTAAAAAGGAGTGAGAAGGTTGGCCTTCAAGCCATTGCTAAAGCTATTAACCCGGCTACTACTTATAAATGTCACATGTTATCATTGTCCTCTATGCTGGTCCGTGACTGGGGCATAAGCCAATGGGACTTTGGTGGAAGTTCTTATACTTTATCCGTGGCTTGGTCATCATGCTTCAAGGAATGGGACCCGGGAAGAGTTCTTGATGGTACAAGACAGTCAAGCATGAAGGGGAACGACACCACAAGGCAATATGCAGCTTTATATCTTAATCATGAAGCTGCTGTTATTTTCCAAAAGTCGAGTATTGCAAATTCTGGAAGAAACAGAGTGAGGAGAGGAACAGAGGCTTGGTCACTGCAAGATTGGTTGATATGCAACTCTGAGATCAAGATTGGGGTCAAAGAAAGGAGCTTCCAGCCAAGACACTCCAAGCAATGGAATCTGGGTGGAAATTATTATGCTTCCTGCATAAGTTGGTCCTTGTGTTTCCAGCAGTGGGATCCCGGGGGAAGACTATTGCTGGTTACTTCTTTTAAATTCACCTTGAGGACAAGGTGGATTTCAAAGGGGGAAAAATTGATGCGAACCCAAGACCAGACCTCCAAGGCCCACTAAAATCCAATACGCCTGAATAGGCCTAGGAGAGAGAAAATGTAACTAAGCCGCCTAGCGCGTGAGTGGTGAAGTGTGTGTGCATGGGGAATTCATTCTTTGAGAGGATTTATAGGCATGAGAGGGGAGAGAATAGAGTAGACTAGAGTTTGGGACTTGGAACTTTGGGAGAGAAAGGGCACTCTCGAACTTGCCTTAGGTTACTGTAGCCTCTTTTCTGCATTTCTATTCCATCATTTGTAATACACGTACTGATATCATCTTGATATCGGGCCTGATTCTTCCATTAATACACAAGCATATTCAGTTCCTATTTTCTGGGTTCCTAACAGTAAGACTAGGTAAACAAGACCAGACTTCTAAATGGTCATCCACTTCATTTTTTTACTACTAATTTAGTATTTTGTGAGAAGAATCTAGCATAATGCAGTTGAGGTGACAGGCATAAAACATAGCAGACATAGCTCTTAAAACATGAAGCAATTTTATTAAAGTTATTTAAGACCTTTCTGAAAGTTATTTAAAAAAAGGAAGAAATTTTATGAACTTTTTTGTTTTTTTTTTAAAAGAGCCATGTCCTTCAAGTGTCAAGCCATTTTGGGGTGTCTGCTAAGCGTCCAAACCGTGTCAAAGCCGTATCTGGCGTGTGTTCAAGCCAACAAAAAACAGTTTTTTAATTAGACACTAGGGAGCAGTGTCTTACATGTGTCGTACAGCTATCAAAGAAGTGTCTGTGTTGAAAGCATGTCCGACACTCCACACCTCAAGGAGGAGTCGTGTTCGTGCTTCAAGCTAATAAATAGTAACACACTCAATAAACAAAACTAGAATTCCAAATTGAAGACTTCTACTTCATTCTTTTTTTATTTGGGGTGAGCCCGGGTATCCTCCGACCGAGAGCCAGAGACTAATCCCTCGAGGTATTGAGATTCATTTAAGGGGTTGACCTCTCCTAACAGATGCTCTTCCATATGTTGGGTATGAAGATTTTGGGCTACAGCCCAATAGGGAGAAGCTTCTGCAGGTCTATTATCGAAGGAAGAGAAGATCCAAGCAAATAGGAGATAAGGCCAAACCCTTAAACTAATTGGATAGGGTGTAGCTGTTAGGGTCAAAGTATCTCTGTTTTATAGGATCTAGATAAGTTAGTTATTCACTGTTTTATAGGATCTAGATAAGTTTATTATTCTGGTTTTTAGGTTTCTGTTTTGGTTCTATTAATACCCCCTCTATTGGGGAGTCTAAGAGAGAATTTTGATATTAAATTAACTGGGCTATTCCAGTGTGAAAAGGAGAGTGCTCCTTTTGGGGGTAAACTTGTTTACCTTGGTTCTATTGTGTTCTTGATTATTTATTCAATTAAGAGGAAGTTTCAGCATCCTAGTCCTTTGTGAAAGAGAGTTCTCTTTGTTAGGATTCCAGTTTTCCTATTTCGAAAAGAGATTCCTAACAAATTGGTCCGACCTGCCGGATCCGAAACCTCTCACGATGGAGAATCGAGTAGGAGCCCTGGAGAAAGCGGTCGACGAGCACGGAGTGAAGCTGGACGAGATAAAGACAGACATAGAATATATCAAAAACTTCTTGTTGCAAATGAACAACAAGAAGCCTCGAGGATGAGGATGAAGAGGAGGAGGGTGGAGAGATTGCGGCGCGTCTTTCAAAACTAAGGCTTGCATTCATTAGCAAGGATGGGAAGGCGGGCAGGGGAAGAAGAAGAGGCGGCGAGGATGAGGATGAAGAGGAGGAGTCAAGGCGTTCTTGGATCAAGAAAGTGGAATTGCCCACTTTCGAGGGACAGAGACCCCCGGGGCTGGTTGGCAAGGCGAGAAAAAGTTCTTTGAGGTGCAGCATGTCAAAACTTCGAAAGGTTGAGGCTTGCATTCATTAGCATGGATGGGAAGGCGGTGCATTGGTTCCAGATATTGGCGGCAAAAATCCAAGAATCCATCTTGGAAAAGTTTTTTGAAGCATTGATGAGAAGGTTCGGTGGAAAAGGGAGAGGATCGGTATACGAAAGATTGGCCTCCCTAAGACAAACCGAGGAGGAGTGGAGGAGTATGCGCAGGAGTTTGAGCTCTTGGTCGCGCAAGCCAACCCTAATGCCGAGGATCAAGTTCGGGTTATTTCTTAGCCGGGCTGCGTCAAGACATCGAAGCTTGGTCGGACCCCATGACCCAAGAGATCTTGCTAGAGCGATGGAAATAGCCTGCGACGTGGAAGAAGTGCTGAAACAGATGCGAAATTGAAATTCGGGAACATGCCGGGCGTGGTGCTAATTCGGGTTCAATTTCCAAAAGGGAGGAGCAATCATCTCCAAGGCAGGGCGTTTAGTGGTGCAAACAAAGTGCCCAAGCATCCAATGGTGGGACTCGATATTCTCGGGGACCCTGCTTTTTCGACAACAAAACCCAATTCTTCGGGACCAGAAACAAGGGAACTCGAACAATTCCCTATCTTTGAGTATGTTCGGAGAGAGTCAGGAAAATGCTACCATTGTGGCTTGGCTTATGGTCCAGGACACCGATGCCCAGAGAAGAGCATACGGGTGGTAATTTTGGCCGAAGACGAGGAGGTTAATGATGAGGGAGAAATAACCACTATGGAAGGAGGGACCGAAGCTGAGGAGAAGGAAGAGGAGGCTGCTGAGGTGGTGTGTCAGCGGATGGATCTCTCAATATGTTCCGCAGGGGGATTAACTCAACCTCATACGATGAAACTGAAAGGTGAATTACAAGGACAAGAAATCCTGATCCTGATTGATAGCGGGGCAAGCCATAACTTTGTATCTAGTCAAATGGTACAAAGATTAGGGCTCAGTATTGAACCAACTCAGCCATATTTTGTAAGATTGGGAGATGGTAACCGGAAATCCACACAAGGTTGCTGCAAGGACCTGCAGGTGAAGCTGGGGGCATATGTAATGGAAGGTGACTTCTTTCTGTTTGATTTGGGAGGAGTGGATTTGATTCTTGGGGTTGCTTGGTTGGTGACATTGGGAGAGGTCAAGGCGAACTGGAAGACTACGAGCATGTCCTTTCTTCATCAAGGGAGTAACATAGTGGTTCGTGGGGATCCCGATTTATCCCGAGCAGTAATTTCCTCTAAGGCTTTAAAGAAATTAGCCAAGAAGGAAGTTGACATGATGTCCATGCTATGGGTTATTGAGCATAGCAACATGGATGAGGATGAGTTGACAGTAGAGCAATCACGACAATTGCAGAAAGTCTTAACAGAGTATGCCATGATTTTTCAAGAGCCAAAGGGGCTGCCACCGGCTAGACAAATTGATCACCGAATTCCGATTAAGACGGGGTTAGATCCAATTAACGTGAGGCCTTATCGCTATCCACACTTGCAGAAAAATGAAATAGAAACACAGGTAGCGGAGATGCTTGCAACAGGAATTATTAGACCCAGCAATAGCCCTTATTCCAGTCCAGTTATATTGGTTAAAAAGAAGGATGGAAGTTGGAGGTTTTGCGTGGACTATCGTGCTTTAAATAAGGCTACCGTACCGGATAAATTTCCAATCCCAATGATAGAAGAGTTGCTAGATGAATTGAATGGGTCCATGTACTTTTCCAAAATTGATTTGAAGGCGGGATATCACCAAATCCGGATGCATGAGCCAGACATTCCTAAAACCGCATTCAGAACACATCAAGGACATTATGAATCCTTGGTGATGCCATTCGGCCTAACAAATGCTCCAGTCACCTTCCAATGTGCTATGAATTCTACCCTCAAACCATTTCTTCGAAGGTGTGTCCTAGTATTTTTCGATGATATTTTAGTCTATAGCAAATCCTGGGAGGAACATGTGAAGCATCTGAGGCTTGTACTGGCTAGATTGTTAGAACATTCTTTCTTGGCCAACCAAAAGAAATGTAGTTTTGGTAAGACTAAGGTGGGATACTTGGGGCATATCATTTCTAAGAACGGAGTAGCCATGGATCCTCAAAAAATTGAAGCCATTTTGCAATGGCCCCTACCCAAGACTCTTAAGGCTTTGAGAGGATTCTTGGGTCTCACTGGATACTACAGGAGATTTATACGCAAGTATGGCCAAATAGCTCGCCCCCTCACTGATTTATTGAAAAGGGGGAACTTCAAGTGGACCGAGGAAAGCATGAAGGCATTCACACAACTGCAGCAAGCAATTACCACAGCACCAGTGTTATCAATGCCCGATTTCTCAAAACCTTTCTCCATTGAGTGTGACGCCTCGGGGAAAGGAATAGGGGCGGTGTTAACTCAAGATAAAAGACCAATCGCATTTTTCAGCAAAGCACTGGCAGATTCCACCCTCTCCAAATCAATATATGAAAAAGAATTGATGGCTTTGGTTTTAGCAATCCAACACTGGAGGCCTTACCTCTTAGGACACAAGTTCACTGTGTTCACTGATCAAAAGAGCCTAAGGTACCTACTGGAGCAGAGAATAACAACCCAGAATCAACAAAATTGGTTGGCCAAATTGCTGGGTTATGAGTTCGAAATTGTGTATAAGGTAGGAGCATCTAATAGAGTTGCAGATGCTCTCTCAAGAAGGGATGAAGACAAAGACTTGCAGGGAATAACAAGATCTTTTTGGCCAGACATTGCAGACATGGATGGGGAAGTTCAAAAGGATCCAGTTTTGGCAAAAATTATGGAAGACTTGAAGGTTGATCCGGATTCCCATCCTCAATACACTCTGGAACAGAATAGACTGTACTACAAAGGAAGGTTAGTTTTGGCAGCTGATTCGGTTTGGATTCCCAAACTTTTGCAGGAATTCCACACTTCCCCGATAGGAGGGCACTCGGGAATCTATCGAACTTACAGGAGAATGGCACAATCACTTTTCTGGATTGGCATGAAAGGGACCATAACAAAGTTTGTAGCAGCTTGCCATGTTTGCCAAAGAAGCAAATATTTGGCTTCTTCTCCGGCAGGGTTGCTGCAGCCTTTGCCTATTCCCAATGCAATTTGGGAGGAGCTCAGCATGGATTTTATTGTTGGGCTTCCCAAGTCCAAAGGTTTTGATGCTGTGTTAGTCGTGGTGGATCGGCTAAGCAAATATGGCCATTTTATCCTAATCAAACACCCATACTCCGCTCGATCCATTGCTGAAGTGTTTGTTAAGGAAGTCATTCGGCTTCATGGAGTACCAGTTTCTATTGTCAGTGATAGAGACCCGATCTTCATGAGTCATTTCTGGCAGGAAATTTTCAGATTGCAGGGTACTACCTTAAATATGAGTACCGCCTATCACCCTGAATCGGATGGTCAGACAGAGGTTCTTAATAGAACCTTGGAAACTTACCTAAGGTGTTTCAGTTCAGAACAGCCCAAAGCTTGGGCAGAATTCATTCCCTGGGCAGAATACTGGTACAACACTACATTCCAAAGTGCAGCTCACGGTACCCCCTTTGAGGTTGTTTATGGGAGACCTCCTCCTTCCCTTACTAGGTTTGTACCCGGAGAAACCTTAGTGGAAGCAGTGGCCCAGGATCTAATGAATAGAGATGAAGCTTTGAAGCAACTCAAGTTTCATTTGCAGAGAGCACAGAACCAGATGACCCATTATGCAAACTTGCATAGAAAGAAATCTCAGATTCAGGTAGGAGACTAGGTCTACCTTAAGATCAGGCCTCACAGACAAGACTCCATGCCTACCAAGCTTCATCCTAAGCTATCTGCGAGATATTATGGTCCCTACTTGGTTCTAAAGCAAGTTGGAGTGGTGGCGTTCAAGTTACAACTCCCGGATCAGTCCCGAATTCACCCAGTGTTTCATGTTTCCCAATTAAAAAAGGCTGCAGGTCACCATCCAGTGGAACCCGATCTGCCAACAGAATTGCAAGGCACGGCAGAAATTTATCAGCCCGCTCAGATTCTGGGCTCACGCACAAGCACTCAAGCAGGTATGGAAGTCCCGCAAGTACTGGTACAGTGGCAAGGAAAGTCTCCGGAAGAAGCCACTTGGGAAGATGCATCCTCCATCAACAATCAATTTCCAGAATTCAACCTTGAGGACAAGGTTGCTTCTGACGGAGGGAGTATTGTTGGGTATGAAGATTTTGGGCTACAGCCCAGTGGGGAGAAGCTTCTGCAGGTCTATTATCGAAGGAAGAGAAGATCCAAGCAAATAGGAGATAAGGCCAAACCCTTAAACTAATTGGATAGGGTGTAGCTGTTAGGGTCAAAGTATCTCTGTTTTATAGGATCTAGATAAGTTAGTTATTCACTGTTTTATAGGATCTAGATAAGTTTATTATTCTGGTTTTTAGGTTTCTGTTTTGGTTTTATTAATACCCCCTCTATTGGGGAGTCTAAGAGAGAATTTTGATATTAAATTAACTGGGCTATTCCAGTGTGAAAAGGAGAGTGCTCCTTTTGGGGGTAAACTTGTTTACCTTGGTTCTATTGTGTTCTTGATTATTTATTCAATTAAGAGGAAGTTTCAGCATCCTAGTCCTTTGTGAAAGAGAGTTCTCTTTGTTAGGATTCCAGTTTTCCTATTTCGAAAAGAGATTCCTAACACCATACGCATAAACCAGGAATCGAAACCCTGACCACATGCTTAAGGGGCCTAGTTATCTACCAACTATGCCACATAATGAAGACTTCTACTTCATTCTTTACTACTACCTATTTAGTATTTTAAGAGAAGAATCTAGCGTAATGCAATTGTGGTATTTCTGAAATTCAATCAAATCTAAATCATCCATCAACAACACCCTCTCGTTTCCAGTTGCATATCAATGACCTTGTATTGCAGCTAACTCTAACAGACTGACAGTTGAAAACAAAGAACAAGGTGGGAACAGGATTCAGAAAGAGTACCGTGTCCACAATCATTTTGATGGCTTGCAGACGAAGAACATTCTCCATGTATCTCCGATTCAATTCTGCAATATCAAGTCATTTTGATTGGAAAAAAAGATAAATTTGCAGCAAACACAGATGTATAAATGTACATTATGATCAACCATATTTATAGTTGTATTGTTTTGGAAGGAAAAAGTGGGGTGGCAGGAAGGGGATGTATCAAGTACTGTATAGAGGCCAAGAGAAGTAAATCAAATTAGCAATACTTCAAAATGTACAAAGCAAATGAATACCCATTACCTCTCGAGATCATATCCTCCCACACCCAGAACAAAGTCCATGTCAACTGATCCAAATTTAGCTTGCTTAATATGCGCCATTCCATTGATGTGCTGAAAAAGTTCACAAAAATGAAGATTTACTTGTGTTAAGATGAGAGAAAAATAAGAGACATTGGCACAACCCGCGTGTTTCAACTACACCATGGAGATTGTAGGCAATGAACAAATCAAAATACAGTCAGAGTAATAATTACAAGATATTCACAATATTTGACTATCCTAATTACCAAATATTCCTGTAATCAGAATATATTATTTACATAAATATCAACACTCCCCCTCAAGTTGGAGCATATAAATCATATGCACCAAGCTTGTTGCATATATAATTTATTCGAGAACCTATCAAAGACTTAGTGAAGACATCAATCAGTTGATCATTTGAATTGACAAAGTTAGTGGTGATGCCCCCAGATAAGATCTTTTCTTTGATGAAGTGACGGTCTATCTCGATGTGTTTTGTCCTCTCATGAAATACTGGATTTGGGGCAATGTGTAGTGCAGCTTGGTTATCACAAATGAGTGTCATCTGTGTAACATCCCCAAATCCCAGTTCTTTAAGTAGCTGCTTGAGCCAGATGAGTTCACAAGTAGTTGATGTCATGGCCCGATACTCTGCTTCAGCACTTGACCATGCAACAACATTTTGTTTCTTACTCTTCCAGGATATTAGATTATTCCCAATGAGTACACGGAATCCAGAAGTGGATCTTCTGTCAGTTGGAGAGCCTGCCCAATCAACATCTGAATATCCAACGATATGAATATGACCCTTATCCTCATAGATGAGCCCTTTACCTGGGGCCTCTTTGATGTATTTGAGAATACGGATCAAAGCATCCCAATGACCTTCGCAAGGTGGATTTAGGAATTGACTTAACACACTGGCTGCAAAAGAAATATTTAGACCAGTGACTGTGAGGTAGTTCAGTTTCCCAACTAGTTTTCTATACTTTCCTGTATCTGAAAGTGGCTCCCCCTGATTTGGTAGAAGTTTAGTATTTGGATCCATAGGAGTATCAACTGGTTTTGCATTAAGCAGTCCAGTTTCCTCAAGAATGTCCATCGCATACTTCCTCTGCGAAATGACAATGTCATCCTTTGATTGTACCACCTCTATGCCCAAGAAGTATCGGAGTTTTTCGAGATCTTTTGTCTGAAAAATGATGACAAAGATGTTGTTTTACCCGTGATATGCCATGGCGGTCACTCCCTGTAATGACAATGTCGTCGACATATACAATCAAGTTGACACATCCTCGAGCTGAATGACGATAGAAAACTGAGTGATCTGCCTCACTCCGTTTCATCCCAAATTGCTGAACAACGATGCTAAATCTGCCAAACCAAGCTCAAGGGGATTGCTTGAGGCCATACAAAAGCTTGCGGAGGCGGCAAACAAGACCAGAAGACCCCCCCCTGAGCAACAAATCCAGGAGGTTGCTCCATATATACCTCTTCTGTGAGATCACCATGAAGAAATGCATTCTTGATATCGAACTAATACAGTGGCCAATGACGGATAGCAGCCGTGGATAACAAACAAACAGATGCCATTTTAGCAACTGGGGAGAATGTGTCTCCATAAACCAAGCCAAAAACCTGAGTATAGCCTTTCGCCACCAACCGGGCTTTAAGGCGGGCTATCTAGCCATCCGGACCCACTTTAACAGTAAATATCCACCTACAACCTACAACAGATTTTCCATATGGAAGAGGAACAAGGTCCCAAGTACCTCTGCTCTGAAGGGCACTCATTTCATCAACCATAGCTTGTCTCCACCCAGAACGTCACCTACAGTCTTAGGGATAGACACAAAAGACGATGAAAGACAAGCAAGATGTGGTGGAGATGGGCGGTGAAAAATTTAAAGTAACATAGTGAGTAGAAGGATTTCAAGTGGAGCGTATACCTTTTCGGAGGGCTATGGGAAGTTCAAGCTCAGGATGCAAGGCCGGAGCTGGCGTTGGAGGAGAGTTAGCAATGGCGGTACCAGTATCATCCGGGGGAACATGCTCAACCTGTGGAGGCGGAGGTTGGCGACGTTGATATACCTGCAAGGGGCGAGTAGCAGCAACCGGGGCAGGAGTAGGGGCTGTAGGTGGAGTATAGGAGACCGGAACTGTAGGTGGAGGATGGGAGACTGGGACTGGAGGAAGAGGAAAGGCATCCGTGACCGACTGAGGAGATGTAGTGGGCTGAAATAAGGAACAGACTCGAAGAAAGTGACATCAGCCAATACAGGATAACGACGTAAAGCTATGTAGTCAATGGTGGATAGCAGAGCGTATCAGTCGACCCCTAAAACGCATTAGCAGTATAGCGGGTAATGGTATGGCCGCTACGTCGAAGTATAGGGAAACAATACAAGAAATTTATACCATACACATTTGAAAGCTAAAAAATAGAAGAATACACAAAATTAAAGACATATTCATTGTCACTAACCACAAACAATGAATATAATAAAAATATTTTGAAATTATAAACATATGTGTGTGTTGGGAATAGAATCATATTAATATCTTGAATGAGTAAATAGCCAGCAGAATATTTTAATTTATATAAATGAAGATTACAATGATAATAAATGTGAAGTGCAATTCATAATATAAGCTAACATAATTAAATAAATAATCAAACTCATACACAGTTTTCGCATTAGTTTAAATTATGCTCAAAATAATAAAATTATGCATTTTGATTATTTAAAGAATAACTTCAGTTATTAAAAAAAAGTAATACCTATTTATAGAATTTGGAAAATTGTCAAGCTCAAAAGACTCTTAATTACTTGTGAAGTTCTTCCATTACTGTTGGCTCCCTATCAGTGTGTGCATTTGATACTTTTTAAGTTTTTTCTTTTTAACAAGTGATGCTTTTTTTTAACCGTGCAATATGTTGTGCTTTTTTTTTTTTTAACAAGTGATGCTTTTGTTTTAACCGTGCAATATGTTGTGCTCCTAATGGCCCAAAAGGCCTATTACACTACAACCCTAAAAATAAAAGCTTAGATAAGTTCCTTTCTTCAACATTCAGCCTTTGGAAATGGCGCAGCAAGACTTATCAAGTGCAAGGAGGCTGGGGTTGCCGGAAAACAACCGAAAATGAGGGGGACTGCCGAAAAAGGACCGGAAATGAGGTGGGTCTGTTGGAAAAGGGCTGGATCTGCCGGAAAAGGGCCGGAAATGAGGTGGGTTTGCAAGAAATGGGGTGGGTTCATTGTTGTTAAGATCGCGTGCAAGATCGTATAATCAGACGATTCTACATTTTTTGGAAGCATACCCGTGTTGGATCGGTGCTATGATCGCCAGCAAGTAGGATCGGCGCCGGATCGACGATCTTCATCATCAAATCATAGTATCGACGAGTTTTTCGATCCTGGAATATAGCACAATCGGGTCGAATTTGACCCTTTTCAGAAAAAACGGGTTTTTTACCCCTTTCCTTTTACGGGTTTTCACCCTAAAAAAAACATTTTTTACGCTCACTACTCACTTTCCTCCTCTCATTCGAACTTCGAATGGCTCCTCCCTTTCTCAGTCAGTCGCTTCTCCTTCCTCTCTCAGCCGCGACTGCATCTCCTTCACCTCGTAGATACGGTGGTCCGGGTCGACCCAGAAGACGACTTATGGATTGACGTTCTTGACATGCTTGGAGGAGACAATGGTAAGATTGAGGTCGAAGGACTTGGAGGGTGGAGGACGCATGATGATGACCCTGAATTAGCCACTGGGTTCTATTAGAGTATACTAGGGTATGTTACAATATGTAACAGTGCACTGCAATGACAGTTACACATATCTTGTATAAATAAGGCATACACTGTAAAGATTCAGTTAACAAAGATAATCATTCAAGATTACAATTTCAGTTTCCAATTCTGTTTCTCTTTCTCTTTCCTTTTCTGTTTTTCTATCAACTCTATTATGGTATCCAGAGCTTAAGGTTTGATCATGGCCGAAGCTCCTCCGCCGCCACCGGCTCCGGCGGTTCCGCCGCCCAATCTCTCTGTCATCGTCACGTCAATGCTGAACGATAAGAACTTTCTTGTTTGGAAACAACACGTTGAGGCAGTCATCAAGTCCAATCGCCTCGAACGCTTCATCTTTTGTCCCCAAGTCCCTAGTCGCTATCGCACCGAGGCAGATCGCGCACTTGACACTGTGAGCCCAGAGTATCTCGCTTGGGAGCAACAAGATCAACACCTCTTTTCTTGGTTGCTTTCGACGCTGTCAGACTCGGTTCTTCCTCGAGTGGTTGGTTGCGTTCATTCTTTCCAGATTTGGGACGAAGTGCATACGCACTTCAATTCGCAAACCACGGCTCGCAGTCGTCAGCTTCGTTCCGAACTCCGTCACACAGTAAAGGGAGGAAGAACGATTTCGGAATATCTACTTCGTATCAAGGTGATCGTCGACTCTCTCATCTCGATTGGTTCTCCAATCATGCATCAGGAGCATTTGGATGTGATTCTTGAAGGGTTACCTGACAAGTACCAATCGATTGTCACTGCCATAGAGAGTCGCCTCGACTCTTACTCGCTGAGTGAGATCGAGTCTCTTCTCACTACTCAAGAGTGTCGTCTTGAGCGTGCAAGGCAAAAGACAATGACCGATTCCCTTTCTGTAAATGTTGCGCAAGGACAAACTTCAACTTCAGCGCCACCACCCCCACCAGAACCTCAAGTGAATCTTTCAGACTCGAACGCCGCTAATCCAGTTGCCTATCAAGATCCCTCATCGAGTAACCCTAATTTTGGTTTTCGTGGAGGACGTGGTGGACGATACGGCGGTGGCCGTGGCCGTGGTCGTGGTGGCCGAAATGGTCTTTTCTGTCATCTTTGCTTCAAGCATGGGCATGATTTGTTCAATTGCTATCATAGGTTTGATCCTTCATTTCAGCCAAATCCAAACAACTTTGGTGGCAATGGCTATGGTGGTAATTACAATGGAAATAACAGCAACTATGCTGGCTATTATCAAGGCAATTTTGGTTACAATAATGGCTTCAATAATGGATATGGTGGTGGTAATTTTGGTGCTCCTTCATATGGTTATAATACACCAAGAGTTCCTTATGCTTCTATGAACTTTCAGCCTAACTACTCTCAGACACCTTCTCTGCCTTGGGCTCCCAGTGGTCCTGTTCCACCTTCCCCAGGGTCACAAAATTGAACCACGGGTCCACCTTCACACCAAGGAGACATGGCTATGGTAGCTGCATCCTCAGGCTTTGATGCAAGAACTTGGTATCCGGATTCGGGTGCCATTCATCACCTCACTGCAGACATGAACAATCTTGGACAGAGGTCTGATTTGTGTGGTGACAATCAAATTTTCATGGGTAATGGCCGAGGTTTACCAATTCTTTCTATTGGTTCAGCATCCTTTCCTTCTCCCTTTAATCCAAATGTCACTCTTTCCTTAAAGAATTTACTGCATGTTCCTGCTATCACTAAGAACTTAGTTAGTGTAAGCAAGTTTGCTAGGGATAATTCTGTATATTTTGAGTTTCATCCTAACTCTTGCTATGTGAAATCTCAGGTTGATCATCAGGTTCTTTTAGAAGGGACTGTATGACCTGATGGACTCTATATTTTCACCAGTTTTCCAATTTCTGGGTCATCAACCAAGTCGGCTCTTGCTGCCTCAAGAAGTCTAGACTCTAGTTTACTTCAATGTAATTCTCATTGTGTAATTCCTAGTACTCAATTTGCTTCTGATGTAACTTCTTCTTGTTCGTCTGTAAATCTTGTTGTACTAAACTCTGTAACAGCAGTGCCATCTACCTATAATTTGTGGCACTATCGCTTAGGACACCCTAGTGAAGCAATTGTACTTGATATACTCAAACAATGTAATGTTGTGAATATCAATAAAACTCCTCGTGATTTCTGTTCAGCTTGTTGTATTGGAAAATCTCACAGATTACCCTCTCATTTGTCTACTACTGTTTATAGTAAACCATTTGAACTTGTTTTTATTGACTTGTGGGGTCCAGCACCTGCACTATCCTTCTCTGGTTTCTCTTATTACATGGCTATAGTTGATGCATGTACTAGGTTCACTTGGTTATACCTACTTAAAAACAAGTCAGAGGCTTTAACCTTGTTCAAACAATTTCAACAAATGGTTTTTGTGCAATTCCAAGCCACTATTAAGGCTGTTCAAACTGATTGGGGTGGTGAGTTTCACCGCTTCAGTAAGTTTTTGGCTGAATTAGGTGTTGTTCATAAGGTAATCTGTCCTCACACTCACCATCAAAATGGTAGTGTTGAGAGGAAGCATAGGCAAATAGTTGACACAGGCCTATCTTTGCTTGCTCAAGCATCATTGCCTATTAAATTCTGGGATCATGCCTTTATTACTGCTGTTTACCTAATTAATAGGCTTCCCACCTCCACTCTACATAACAAAGTACCCTTTACTGCTCTCTATAACAAGGAACCAGATTACAAATTTCTTAAAGTGTTTGGTTGTGCTTGCTTTCCCTGCTTAAGGCCCTATAATGCAAATAAATTGCAGTTTAGGTCAACTGACTGCACTTTCCTAGGCTATTCGACTTCACATAAAGGGTATAAGTGCTTGTCCTCTAATGGAAGGATCTATATATCTAAGGATGTGCTTTTCAATGAATATAGGTTTCCTTACAATCATGGTCATGATTCTTCCTCATCTAACATTAATTTTCCAACCACTTCACCCTCTCCTAGTGCACCTCTCATTGTTCTGCCTCAAGTGCCTAATCATATTCTTAATGCTTAGCCTGTGTCATCTCCAATTCATCCTCCCAACACTCCACCTTCTCAAAATTCCAGCACACACTCTCCTCATTCCACTGAGTCTACTAGTCTTACTCATGCTGAATCTTCTCAGAATAATACTCCTGTTGATACTGTCACTCCTTCTTCCACTATAATCACAAATATACACCCTATGCAAACTAGATCCAAGTCTGGAATTTGCATGTCCAGAACTGTCCCTAGAGTTCTTCTAACTCATGCTGAACCAAATACTGTTAAGGAAGCCTTGTCCATTCCTTGTTGGAAGGCAGCCATGGATGCTGAATACTCTACACTAATTAAGAACCAGACCTGGACACTAGTTGAGTTGCCTCCAAATAGGCAAGCTATAGGGTGAAAATGGGATTTTAGGGTGAAAGAAAATCCTGACGGCTCAATCAACAAGTACAAGGCAAGGTTGGTTGCCAAGGGATACCATCAACAACATGGCTGTGACTACACTGAGACCTTTTCACCCATTGTCAAGCATGTCACAGTTAGGCTCATTCTCACTATTGCACTCACTTATCAATGGGTTGTCCAACAACTTGATGTTAATAATGCCTTCCTTAATGGCTACTTGGAGGAAGAAGTGTACATGCAGCAGCCAACTGGGTTTGAAAATCCTAATAAGAATCTGGTTTGCAAGCTTCAAAAGGCAATTTATGGGCTCAAGCAAGCCCCTAGAGCCTGGTTTGACAGGCTCTCAAACACCCTTGTCACCTTTGGGTTCAAAAAGAGTAAATGCGACCCCTCACTCTTCATCCAATCAGCAGCATCTCATAAGCTGTATGTGCTGATTTATGTGGACGATATTATCATTACAGGGACTTCTCCACAGCTGATACAGCAGCTGATCACCAAGCTAAACACAGTCTTCTCCTTGAAACAACTGGGAAATTTGGATTACTTCTTGGGAATAGAGGTCAAGAAGGTTCTCAATGGCTCCCTACTTCTCTCACAAACTAAGTATATCAAGGATCTTTTGCAAAAATCCAAAATGGGAGAAGCCAAGCCTCTGCCCACACCAATGGTTAGCAGCTGCAAGCTGAGCAAATATGGCTCTAACTATATGCAAGACCCTTCCCTATACAGATCAGTTGTTGGGGCCTTGCAATATGCAACTATTACAAGGCCTGAGATAAGTTTCAGTGTAAATAAAGCCTGTCAATTCCTATCTCAGCCACTAGAGGAACATTGGAAGGCTGTAAAACGAATACTTGGATATCTACAGGCACCATTACTCATGGCTTGCCACTCGCAGCTGCAGATCCTCACAAACCTCTCGCCACTAAGAGCCTTTTGTGATGCAGATTGGGCACTGACCCGGATGATCGCAGAGTGCTTTTGTGGTCTTGCATCTTTCTTGGACCAAGTATTGTCTCATGGTGGTCAAAGAAACAGCAACTTGTGGCAAGGTCTAGCACGGAGGCAGAATATAGAAGCCTAGCTAACACTGCATCTAAGTTGATCTGGATACAGTCTTTGCTCAAAGAGCTGCAGTTTCTCACCACTGTACCCGAAATCTTTTGTGACAATTTGAGCACAGTGGCTCTATCTCACAACCCAGTGCTTCATTCTCGCACAAAGCACATGGAATTGGACCTCTTTTTTGTCAGAGAGAAAGTGCTCAACAAGACTTTAGTGGTCACACACATCCCTGGGCAAGATCAGTCTACAGATCTCTTTAGTGGTCACACACATCCCTGGGCAAGATCAGCCTACAGATCTCCTTACCAAGCCACTGTCACAGCTTAAGTTTGAAGAGTTGCGCAGGAAACTCAGAGTGTTTGACATATATGCATTAGTCAACCCACCTTGAGTTTCAGGGGGGTTTATTAGAGTATACTAGGGTATGTTACAATATGTAACAGTGCACTGTAGTTACAGTGCACTGCAATGACAGTTACACATATCTTGTATAAATAAGGCATACACTGTAAAGATTCAGTTAACAAAGATAATCATTCAAGATTACAATTTCAGTTTCCAATTTTGTTTCTCTTTCTCTTTCCTTTTCTGTTTTTCTATCAACTCTATTAGGTTCGGCGTTGTTTTTCTGTGGACACTATTGTTCACTCTGCTTGACTATGCCGACAAAACAGAGGACTGGAATTCGGTGTGATAAAAGTTGTATAAAGGGTGATTATTATATTATATATATATATATTATATTTTATATATATATATATATATATACACTTTTCATTATGCACGTAAATTCAATTACCTTAACTATACATATTATGATTGTATTCCCATAAAGGGTCGTGTCAATCTATGTATGTATAGATTGTTGGTTTTGTTATTGTCTTATGAACTTATGTGTTGTAAACTTTTGAGTTGTGTGCTATGTATTGGATTTGGGTTCTTATGAATTATGATTGTGGATTTTCTTATTTTCAATGAAGTTAGTTTAATGTTGTAATATAAAGGTTTATTTTCCTTATCTATATTATTTTTCATGCATATGTATATGTTTAAGTATAATTTTATACTTTACCTAGGATCTTACAATCCGTGTTACGATCCTCCGAGTTATGATCTTTCATCCCCCTCCCGATTCTTGCTAGGATCTCGATTTTCACAACATTGGGTGGGTTTACCGGAAAAAGGATGGGCTGGCCGGAAAATATGGTGGGCTGCTTGGAAAATCACAGTAGCGGCCGCTACGGCCGCTTTTTTGCCGCTATTTTCGACGCTACAGCCGCTCCTCAAAAGCACAACGCTACCGTGTTTTGCGCCGCTATGGCCGCTATTTACTACATAGACGTAGAGTAGGAGAATAACACCGGTAACCCTTTTGTGACCGAGGATAACCAAGGAAGACACACTTTAGTGAACGAGCGGAGAGCTTGTCAATACCCAGTTTAAGGTTATGAACAAAGCATGTAGACCCGAAGACACGAGGTGTTAATGAATGGAGGGACTGGTGAGGGAACAAAACCGAGTGAGGTACTTGGTTACCAAGAACAAAGGAAGGCATCCTATTAATGAGATAACACGCAGTGAGAACAACATCACCCCAAAAACGGAATGGAACATTGCCATGGAGTAAGAGGGTGCAAGTTGTTTCGATAAGATGTCTATTTTTGCATTCAGCAACCCCATTTTGTTCAGGGTGTGAGCACAAAAAGTCTGATGAAGAATACCGTGAGAAGCCATGAAAGATTGAAATGGTTGAGAGACGTATTCTCGGGCATTGTCACTACACAGTACGAATAGGAATGCCAAATTGATTTTTAATTTCAAAATAAATTGTTGAAATATAGAAAATAATTCAGACCGATTTTCCATTACAAATAACCAAGTACAACGCAAGAAATCATCAATAAAAGTAACAAAATATTTCGACCCTGAAGTGGACACAGTCCGACTAGGACCCCAAACATTAGAATACACTAAAGAAAATGGAGACTTAGCACGACTAACGACACGACTAGGAAACGAACTACGGGTATGTTTCCCTAGTTAACAGGACTCACAAGACAAAGAAGTAAGTTTAGACAGACTCGGCACCCTCGACACCAACTGCTGGAACTTGACCAGGCTAGGATGTCCTAATTAAGCTTGAGTGAGAAGAGGGGAATCCTTGACAGCACAAACCCGAGAAGGAGATGATGATTGGTACAACCCATTGAACTCACATCCGGCGCCAATCATCCGTCCCGAACTCCGGTCCTGTATAAAAACAGAATCTTTAATGAACGAAATGATGCAATCAAGGGAACGAGTCAAGCGACTAATAGAATGCAAATTAAACGGGGAACCCAGGACATAAAGCACATTATTAACCGAGAGGGAAGGGAAGGGATGGACAATGCCAACCCCCTGGGAATGTGTTGTAGAACCATTAGCCAATGTAACAGTGTGTAAATAATCAGACGTAGAAAGGGTGGAAAAAAAAGGATTTATTACCAGAGATATGATCGGTAGCAAAAGAATCCAGAACCCAAGGACCTAGGGACGATTGGGAGAGACAAGCAAAGGAATTACCAGTGTGCAACAAAGGCGATGGACCCAGTGGCCTGACGTTCTTCAAACCATTTCAGAAACTCTACGTAGGCAACATGTGATTCAGTAGGTTGAGGAGATGGCTCAGATGGGGCTGATGGATCAACCTGGGCAGCATTTGCAGCACGAGGAGGACGACCATGTAAAGTCCAACATTTATCAATAGTGTGGCCTAAGTGGTGACAATGATCGCCATTCGGGCGTTTATCAGATTAACCACCCCTAGTACAACCACGACCATTACCTTGGGACACGAGAGCAGAAGCATCAACTGTAGCAAGAGGGAACTCAGATGTAGGAGCAGGAGGAAGCGTAGAGGTAGCTGGTGTCTTAGACGGGACACGAAGCAAAGCAGACCAAGCCATGTTCAGAGATGGGACATTAGGAAAACCCAAAATCTGATCACGGGTGGTTGAGTACTCTGGAGGCAAACGGTATAGGGCCAACAACATGAAGAAGCTGTTGCGTTGCTCAAGTTCCTTGGTTGGAGTGTCTGCCGGGGCAAAAGTTCATTGAAATCATGTAACCCACCATGAACCTTTCCCAAATAAGCAGAAATAGGACCATCAATCCAGCGAGGAGAAATGACATTCATGAGATTCGGGTAGACACCATAGTGGCATTGTGTGTCGTTAGTGTAAAGAACCTTGGCTCGCTCCAAAACGGACTAGCGAGTGAGATGGGCATGAAAAATCTGCTTCAAAGAGGAGTGAATAGTGGACTTGATAATGCTACACAACTGAGCATCAATCTTGTTCCACAGTGGGCGGTCAGCTTCAAGAAAGTCAGTAGCCTTCTTGGTCAGGTGATCAACATATTCTTGTCCATTCAGCCAGAGTTTGATATCAAAGGCCCATGTGTCATAATTGCTTCCATCCAATTTGTCCGTGCAAAGACGAGCACTTACATAATTGGTGAAAACAGGAGCGTCAACCTTAGAGGGGTCCTTGGAAGCATCTGAAGGGGTAGAAGCAGTGATGGGTCAGAACACAAATGGAAATAACCAAAAAACAGGTACTTGAACCGTACAACGCACGGGGACGTTGCAAAACTCAGGTCCAATGAAGGGGATGAGGACAGACCCAGAGAGAGGAGGGGCCGGCGAGTCAAGCGCTGCAAACGACAACCGGAACGGTGGCCGGACGAGCCGTCACGCGCTTGAAAAAGGTCCACAGGTGCGGGTGCGGCTGCGCGCAGATCGGCCGATGGCAAGTCTGGTGGTGGGACAGAAACGAGGGTCGGAAGGAGGACACAACCAAGGAAAAGGCTGCAAAACCGGAAAGACCACATGGTTTTGCAGGGAAAAAAAATTTAACGATGGCCAATAGGCCCACCAGGTAGGCACGGGATTAGGGTTGCCTTTTGTTAGGCTCTAGATACCATGTTAAGATGAGAGAAAAACAAGAGACATTCGCATAACCCGTGTGTTTCAACTACACGGAGATTGTATTATACAGGCAATGAACAAATCAAAATACAATCAGAGTAATAATTACAAGATATTCACAATATCTGACTATCCTAATTACCAAATATTCTTATAATCAGAATATATTATTTACATAAATATCATCAACTTCCATTAGCATTTTTTCTCAAGGAGCCAAGTACATGCATACACAATGCTAGAGAAGCTTATAAAAAACAATATAAGCAAAATCGAAGGCAACATTCCCCATATCATAATAACATCATTAAATGGCTACCATCTATTGTAACTTATTACATGTTTATTTCATTTTGCCCTTGAGCAAGAACTAAAACTTAATACAGAACTACAGATCTGATTAATACTGTTAGGACGCCCCGGTAGGAAGGTCTATAGTGGGAAGAATAAAAGGAATAATAAGAGAACTAGGTCCCAACTAACCATTAACTTATTAATTGTCCAATAGACAGTTAACTAGGCCAGGACAGAAATAATAGGGGAAGAGAGGAAATCAGTGAGGGAGTTATCATTTGGATTAGAGAGGACTTAGGGAGAACTACGAGGCCTATCAAATAATTAGGGAAATAGAGAGTAGGGAGAGTTCCAGTGGTTGGATTGGTTCGTTCTTGTTGGAGTGTTTCCAAGAATATGGAGAAACCAGAACCATCAAGGAAGTGGTTGGAATGGCATTGTTAGTATACCAAAAGAAAAGAAAATAGAAACCCGAAAAATAGTACCCCAGATGACAGAATGAAATACTGAGGTATTCTTCAATCAAAAGTGATGACTACCAGGGTCCATAGCCAAGGCTCCCCAACGGAAGATGGTCCTCTGTCACACAAAACAAAATAGGGCCCAATCACCTCCTCTCTTTCCTCCCACCTATAATAAAATTTCATTTTCTGGCGACGATTTTCCGAGATCTGGCCGGTCGACAAATTCTGATATGCTTTCTGGGCTTCCGGTGGACAGTGAGTGGTTGGTGACAATGACTTTTGGACTTTGGGCAGTGGTTGCTTGGGTAACCAGAGGACAAGGCTTAAGGGTCCTGCTGGCCCAGAAGCAGAGACCTTTAAAAGACAACCGAGCCTGCTCTTGATACCATATTGAAAGACTTAAAGATAATTTAGACAAAAGTGTTTGTGAAATGCTTGAGTGATTTGAATAAATACAATTTACATTTACAAGAAGATTAATAATAATGCTACTTCCTAGGTGCATGTATGATATTCCTAGATACATGACTAACTAGGTACATGAATCTGAATATAATTGCTACAAATCCCAATACTAATTGTTACTAATTCCAACAACCAGCTAAGGTTCTGAACGTTAAAGAAGCATGTTTGTTTCAGATAATAAAGGAATCTGTTTTCAGCTAACAAAAAGGATGAGGTTAGTGTTTAGGGGGTGAGTATTGTCAGCATGCCTCAGTAGGAAGGAAGGTCTACAATAGGAAGAATAAAAGGGAGAATAAGGGAATATGGTCCCTAGAAACTATTAACTTTAATAACTATCCAACATACAGTTAACTAGTCCTAGGACAGAAATAAAAGGAGGGGAAATTAGTGAGAGGGTTATCAATTGGGAATAGAGAGGAGTTAGCGAAAGCTACCAAGACTCTCGAATGCCTGGGGAAATAGAGAGTAGGGACTAAGGAGAGTTCCAATGTAATCTCTGCTTCTGTATCACAGTGATAATTATCAGTGCATTTTTGGTAATAAATACTCATCATTCTTTTCCATTTGTGAACTAGTGTCTATCATATACATACTGTAAAAATTAACAGCAGAGAAGAACTAGTATGAGTCACCATGAAAAACATGGTTTGCAGTATAATACAGTCGATATCTAAATCCAATCCAATCTAATTTTGAATCCCATCCATTCACCAATTGAAATTTGAAGTATAATCACAGAATATGGAGCCATCTTGGGCATGGTGGGCACTATATGAAATTTGTATGAAAACTTTCACACATATGTTCATTTCGTGACCCCAGTTTGATGTTTGTACACATCATTTTCTTTCTGAATAGAATTAAATTACATTGCTAATTCATTAAGAAAAACAATGTCTACAGGATCCCTATGCAACAAAAACATACCTTAATTTTCTTAGTCAATATCTCTAACTCAGATTCAGTAACCAAATCTATCTGCAAAAGCAATTATAAAATATCAGAATCTAGAAACCTAGACTTATGCATATGTTGGCAGTCAATATTGGGTGGGTTGGGAGGGGGGCAGGGGGAGGAGGGTTGAAGAGCAGACATAAATAGGATAAGGATTACAGAATCTTAAAGCAGATTAGCAGAAGCTTACCTTGTTCAAAATAATACGGTCAGCATATGCAACTTGTTCTACTGCTTCATTAACCACAAATCTTGGTTTCACTTCATTTAAATGTTGCATAGCATGCTTGCAGTCAACCAAAGTCACAACTCCATCCAGTTTCACATACTGAGAAACCAATTCATCACTACAAAATGTTTCAATAACAGGAGCTGGCTTAGCAAGACCTGCAAAAGGGTTTAAACTTCAAAACAGTATGTATTCAACTGTTCGATAAACCTAACAGACGTAGTTAATTTTTCATGCCCCAAACTATTAGTCATACATGAGAATGACTAAAGCCTCCTAACATAGTTCAAGAACCACTAAGAAGAATCCTTGAGAGATTTTAAAGAAACAGATGAACAGAAGCAAATTTCATGCAATAAGATAAGGACAATAATGAGGACTCATTGTCCTGCTCCAAACCCAGAAGTCCCAAACAAAATGAATTTCACACTTCCACTAGATTAATAGTAACTTAACTATCTGATTAGTTTAATTTTATGTTTCAAGTAAACACCCACCTGCTAACACCTCAATCCCCACTGCACAAGTTCTTTGAACATCATGAGCAATTTACATACCTGTGGTTTCAATAACAATATGATCAAAATTGTCTCGTTTTTTCCTAACCAACTCCAACAGCATTTTAACTAGATCCCCCCGCACAGTGCAGCATAAGCAGCCATTGTTAACCATGATAATGTCTTCACTCACAGAAGAATGACTTGCAACGAGTGATCCATCAATATCCACCTCACCAAACTGCATTTACAATGAGCACTTTCCCGAATAACTATAAACCCATAGTATAAACCCATACTATAAGGGCAGATTGTCTAAACCACTGCACACGCTCATATTCTCCCTTACATCATGAATTTCTCCAAAGACAGACATAACATGTTCAATAGTTTTTCACAAAACATATTACCTTGTGCAGTGCATCTTAAACAGGTAAGTGCTAGTGACTAATTTAGCACGAGTCAATATCGCTAGAAAAGTCATATCTAGGCCAAAATATTCGTCATTCATAACTTAATCAGCAACAAATTACTCCTAATTCGAGATAAGGTGGAATTATTAAGATTTGATAATGTGGATTAAAATTGAATAGGACATCATCTAATTACACGGAACCTTGTTTTATTGAAATAAAGGCAAGTTGAACTCCACAATACCTCATTTTCAATGACAGCTATCCGCTTGCCATGTTGAGATGTGAGAATATGATTCAGAAGAGTAGTCTGAAATTGAAAGGAAAAGGAAAAAGTTATAAAATATTCCATTGGTAATTTAAAAAAAAAAAAAGTGAACCTTCCATTGAAAAATAAAAAAGTGAACAACATATCTGTATAATACATTATCTCCAAAGAGTGCCTCGCAAACTATGTTGATAAAAAAGAGTGAACAGTTTACATAAACACATAAATGAGCTCATCCTAAACTTAACAAATGCTACAGCAAAGAAAAATCTAATGATAACTTTTTAACCTTTTTATTTAGCATTTTCTTCGTTTAAAACACGTTATCTTTTCATAACAAAAGAAACAAAAATGGATGAAAATGAGGGAGCGGGAAAAAGGGCACCTTTCCAGAGCCAAGAAAACCAGTAATCACGGTAGCTGGGACGCGATTATCGAGGCCGACCGCAGCAGCGCCAGCAGCTTCATCGATAATGTGGTTTGGAGCAGAGACCATGCCCCTGAAGCTTCCGGAATAATAAGGGTTGTAAAAATTGCGAGTGTGGGATTGCCGGGAAACGAAGGAGTGCAGGGCTCTGATGAAATGGAAAGAGCGGCGAGAATCTTGAACGGTATATTGAAGAAGATGGGAAAGAGTTTTGGCAGATGTTCTTTGAGTCATGTATTTGGTCGCCATTTTTCTACAAGAGAATCACACTACAGAATGGAAAATGGAAACGGTAAAACCCTAAAAAGAGGGTTTAATGTTTTCCTTTATCAAAGAGTTGTGATGTTCATCAAGTTTTAGACATCACGTATGACATTGTTTACCCATATTTCTTACTTATTTTTTTCATTTATTTTATAGGCGCATATTCTAAAAATACAAAAAAAAAAAAATTAATAATCAAAGGGATATTGTATGGTATCCCAAATTTGTTGTTCAAATACATTTTCTGTTTATAAACCCCGCACTATACGTTGGATATGGTCATTTTATTCGAAGGTTTGCAAGACGGTTAACATTAGAAGGGAAATAGAATGGTCAGATTCTTCTTTATAAAAAAGAAAAAAGAATGATTGGATTCTTTGTTTGGATTTTGTAAAGGGCTTTGGCTAGAGTGGGAGGCCTACACATATCTCCCACCATGAGCAGGGGGTATTAATGCAACTTTTTTTTTTTACAATTTTTCAGTCTTTTTATTTTTTAAATTATACCGATGACCATCCTTTTTCTCCTCCAGATAACCACCACCACCAACCTTAACCCCCCACCACCAAACAACGTCGGCATCGGAAAAGGAACAACACCATCATCGTCTCATCTCCTCCGATGAGCTTGAAACAAACCCAAAACCCATTCTTTGGCAAACTCGGATCAAGCTCTCCTCCCTTATCCATGTCACTTTTCTCCCATCACAAACCCTAGCTGCACAAGCTCCATCCCCCTTGGCAATTTCACATCTACACCCATCTCCATCTCTTTGATTTCAGGTTTGCTCTTCGACGAAACCACCACGCATCTACGTCGAGCACCAACCGTTGGTCTTCATCAGAGTGTAGCGCGTCTCGCCACCACCACTACGAGCCATCATCGCCACCGCCGCCACTGCGATCCATCACCATCGCGGTTGGAATGTATATTTGCCTGAGCTCTTCCCCTCAAGATTTACAGATCTTCGATGGTGGTGGGGAGAGGTTAGTGCCATTGTTAGAGATCTTATCACCACCGCCATTGCCTCGCCTTGCCTTGCCTTGGTCACCGCCCTGCACAACCAAATCTCCACGACATTGTGAGACAACCCCGATGTCTCATTAAAGAAAAATCTAATTAACTACAACTTAATCGCGATATAATGTTAAACATACATAACAGAAAAGTGAAAATATTAAAACTTAAAATATAAAAGATACAAACATAAAGTACAAAATATTGTATAGGGTACCCTGTAAGTAGGGTCCCATGCAGGTACAACTGATACAAACTGACATAAGCAACGGAAGGTACAACGTCCTAAAAGACGCTCTAGCTATAGACTCTATACTCAACTACTAGGATCCAGTGCGCGTCCTCCAGCCTCTGGCTCGTAAGGAATCCCATCAATCTCCTCAATAGCTGGCTCCTCAGCAGAGTCTTCTCATGACGATCACAAAATAAAACATGTACAATATAGAGAAATAGGAGATAAGAAACTATTCTATCATCATATACGGAAAAGGATGCATAGCATATAAACAATAGCAACACACAGACATGCATCACATAATATCCACATATAGATATAACAATCATCCTCGAAATAAATTATATTCCTCTACCCTTTGTGCTCATGCAACTGGTCATGTATGCTGACGTGGCCACTACCATCCTGTCACACATCCCTCGTCTAATCTGGGATATTAGTCAGTTGTACAAGCGGAGCTTCGGTGTATATATATTTGCATCGGTGCACACCTTCATTCCCGTTAGGGTGCTCATTCAGAGAATGAGACTATTTCCCCATTCCCGTTAGGGAATAGCTGCACTGCCCGTTGGCTCAACTCGACAAGGACTACAGATATATCTCACGGTAGTCTTCCTCACAACCTTTGTGTGATGGGCACTCACCCGTGAATCCGGTATCCATGATCGGATACTCTGACCTCGTGTGTCACATACACACGGCTGTGAACAATACCATGCAGACTATTTATATATGAGTCTCACCGACTCATGCCGGGTCAACCCTAGTGCCTCAACCTTCCGTCATAATCTCATATCACATCATACCTCAAGTCTCATCATATAGGTTAAACATCAATAAAATATCGTTTAATTAGGTTAGACACTACTAATCCACATGTCATACTCTCCCCAGCATGCATCACCAAAAAACAGCATATATCATCACCTAGATATCAACTAAGCATACATTGGCAACTATCGCATGTTATCAGACAAGTCATATTATACACATTAAAATAATAATAAAATATTCAAGTATCACGAAAAGCCACATAAAGCATGTTATCACAGTTAACACATAGCAAGCAGCTTTCAAGCAGTAAAATCTGACAACCTCAAATATCATAAAATTAACCCAACGACGATAAACCTACAATCTCCATATCATCATTGGTACCACTAAGTAGTCCCCAATGTGATATTGACATTGTCGATTATTCGCCCACTAGTAGGGTTTAGGTCGCCCTATGCCATTATTGTAAAATACGCTACTTAGCCATTTCCGACGATAGGGGGTTCCTTTCTCCCACCTGAAGTGTCGTAGGCTAGCTTGGAGTAACGAAGAGAACACTCCCCACACCTCTTGCTTGCTGCCACGTGAGGTTATCCTACCACAGGGGCTCCAAAAATTCACATGAATACATCACTGTGAAGCACTCATTACGGATCACCCTAATCTGAAGATGGAATTGAAAACCGATAAACAAATTGAAAGATAACCTCAATACCGTCATCGACGGTATTTCGGAATAACAAGGACATAGGTTTAACTTAGCCTAGATGAGAAAATAAATAAAGGATAATGAAGTAGATGTCATAAGGATCACAACGGTATAGTCAGAATCGCGTTAGGACGAACGGATTGATCAGAATAGAGGTCGGAAGTTCACTATCTCTCACTGCCTTCTCTCTCTATATTTTCTTTTTGGCTTCGTTCTGGTTACGAGGTAACTTAAGTTACCTCTTCTACAATATATTTTTTTTTCATTTTTCGGCACCTGGTGCTTAGTGCCATGTGTAACAGCCTGATTTTAATTATGCTGTTCAACCGGTTAAAATATAATTAAATTATATTTTAAATTTGAGAGTTAGAAAGTGTTTTTGATTAAAATAAAATCATATTCATAGTCTACTTTATGGTAGAGGGTTATGGTAAAATTTTCGGTTGAAAATTCAGACGAAAGCCGGTCCGCATTTTCACTGCCGGTACAAGTTTACTGTGCAGAAAACCTAATTTTGACTCGTGAACGAGACGGTTAGTATTTTTATGATGTTTTGTGTGGGTTTGGAGTTTTTCGAAAAATCTTGTTCAGGGCCAAATCTCAGGGATTTCCCGGGTGAAATCGTCGGGAAATACAATCGGGGAAGTCATCTGATACGCAATGGAGCAGAGCATCAAGAGGATGTAGTAACATGGAGTGAATTGATGTGAAAGCTATGACACATCTCAAAAGTGAATCTTGACTTTTTTCAAAATCTCACATTTTCTTACATTCTCTCTCCAACCATACCTCCACACCATACCTCCACCTTACCACACCTTACCTTCTTTCTTTCCCTACAAGCAAACCTTCTTCTTCTCTTCTTTTTCCTCCCCAAAACCGTGCCCCTCTCTCCCACTCTCTATAAATACTCTTCATTTCCACACTTCACCACTTTTCCTCCATTTTCTCATATTTACACCTTATTACATCTCTTCTTCTCTCTTCCAAAGTTCATCTTTTTATCAAGCTTTTTACTTTAAGTTCTTCATATTGTTGAGGGTAATGATCATATGTTGTCTATTTTTCAAGTTCTTGTCTTTATGTTCATAGTTTTGCTTTAAGTTTCCTTTAAGCTTTCAAACTTCTAAAATCTCTTAAAAATGGTAGAAAACTCCGTTTGAGTTGAAACCAATTTCTATGTTCCTATTTTTACTCCTACTACAACATACTAAAAGGTTGTATAAAACAAAAATTTCTAACCCTATTTTCTTGATGAGGACGAAACCATGCTTTTTGGTTTTGGTGGGTTTTGTTTAACTTTGCTTGTATAGACTTGTATTTGAGTTCTATTCCAAGATGATCATGACCAAGGACTCCTTTGTACTAAAGGATGTTTGGTTTAAGTGATTGGAAAAGTTTAGAGATTTTACACATTTTCATATAAAGGCCTAAACTTTAAATAGTTTAAGACATTGATGCTTAGTTGATGTTTCTCCAAAGTGATCATGGATTAAGGCTTCTTAATGTATAAGGATGCTAAATCCAAGGAATTGGAAAGTTTAAAATATTTTCTTGCTTTATTTTCCTATGATGGCCGAATGTAACATTTGACCTAGGATGTGTTATTTTATTTTGTTTTCCAAGATGATTATGGATTAAAGCTCCTTCATGTTAAAGGATGCTATGTCCAAAAGATTGGATGATTTAAAGATCTCTAATCTCACAAACTTGTTAAGGCCGAACCTAAGGGTTCATGGTCTAAGACATTTGATTTTTCCATTTCCAAAATGATCATGGTTTCAAGCTCCTTACTATGTATGGATGCTAACCTAAAGAGATTGGAAAATTTAGAAATTCCTAGCCTATTTACATGTGCTTGGCCGAAACCCTAAGTCAAGTACTTAGTGGGATTTTTAATTCAACTTTGTTAAAAGATTGTTGTTTATGAACTTATAGCACTTAAGGATCATAAATCCAAGAGTCGCATAAATTTCGGAAACCCCTAATCCTTATTTATTGTATGAACCGAACCTATACCTTGTGGTTAGTATTCTTTGATTGAGTTTTAACTCATGATTTCATGTTTCGTAACCTTAGACTTCCATCACGGAGGAAACAAGGACATAATCTCTACCTCAAACATAAATTTCCTACTGTGCACTCTTGAGTGTTCTAAGCTGGATAAAGAACCTTAGTTTATGTTCTCGCTCGATTTGAAGCCGATTGATCGCGTACTTTCCATGCAAGGTTTCCTATGCTTAAACAAGCATATTAGACATCAAATAAAGGTCTTAGAACATGGTCATTAAACGTATAAACAATGCCGTAAAAACACGGATGTTACATATTGCTCATCCCATCCTCCGCCGCACAGAGCACTGCCAAAAATCGTTGTTACCATCCAGCCTCCGTCGAATTTGGCTTCCTGCACTTGTGTGGGGGTGTTGAAATCAGATCGTGGATTGTTGCTAAGGACTTGGGAAGAAGAAGAGAAAGGATAATGAGGAGGTGTTGGAGAGGGGAAGGTGAGAGAGAGAGTCAAAAGAGTGAAGGAGAAGATGGGGTCAAGTTTGTAAATTTAAAAAAAAATCAAGGATTTTAAAATAAAAAAAATTGTAAAATAAGTGTTGCTCACGGTGGGAGACATGTTAAGTCTCCCACCTTAGCCTTCGCCTTTATAAAGAGCAATGTTATCAAAACACTCTTTTCAACATTCTCTTAAAGGGTGCTTTTATGGTGCACCCCAAAATTTAGGCTACACTGGTGAAACCTTTTATGGTTATCATTGGATTTGGTGGAAAATGAAGTGAATATCTGAAACCTTTCAAATAGGTTATTATTAAAAATTTATATTTTTTTAATTCCATTTTATAATTTATAAAAGAGTATTTATAAAGTATGATATTTATATATAAGTCCATGGTTTAATTTATTTAATAAGCTATTACTAAATTGGTTATTTATTTTAAGGGGATTTTTATTATTAGAACTTTTCCCTCATTATCCATTTTCTTGTCCGTCGCCCCCCCTCCCCACCCACAAGGTGCAAAGAGCTAGGATTTCTACCTATGTCCCCACCACCACGATAAGCGCCGCAACGCCTTCCCGTCTGCCACTCTCTCATGGCCGCCGAGCACTATACTCTTCCAACCGAGTTATTGCTCTAGAGCTAGGGTTTAATTGCTCTCTCAATTTCCTCCATAAAGCAACCATCATAACTTTGATTGATTAGGTTCGATCCATTGCTCTCGATTTCTATAGCGCCCAGTGAGCGTTCAAATCCATGGTCGTCAGCTTTTGCGCACCACTCCTTCCATAGAACAAGAAGAAGATGATGAGTGTGATTTCACCTCATATTTTCTTGTCATTTTGCATGCATTTTCATCTAGTTTAGGCATATTTAATTTGATTTTTATGAGTTTTTACCTTGGAATGGGTAAGGTGGTTTTGTGGTGTTTGTGTGCAGGAATTGAAGATTAAAATGCTCAGTACCAGTTACGTTGGAGTTTGCATGAAGGCGGAGCTTGAAATATAAGAAAAATGAGCCAAACAGAGCCCATCACGGCCTGACCGTGATAGGCATCACGACCACGATAGAGTAGGGCTGAAAAGAAAGAAGGTTAAACTCAGAACTGATCACGGCTAGGCCGTGATGGTGGTCATGGCTGTGACATGCAAACTGAGCCAAAGCCTCACAGCGGAATCGATCACGGCTAGGCCGTGATAGTGGTCACGGCCGTGACCGACCAAGCGATGAAGCCATCTCCAGTCGGAGAACCATCACGGCCTGGCCGTGACAGGCATCACGGCCGTGACGCGCAAAATCTGGGATTTTGATTTGTTTTTTTATCTGATTTGTAATTGCTTTAATCCCAAGTTACCCTACATTATAAATAGGACTCGGGCTGGAAAATAGGAGCTTTTGGCTGCTACTTTAGGCAAAAATTAGGATTTCTCTTCTTCTCAATTTCTTCTCTTCTCTTAGGATTTTTATGTTTTTATTATTCAAAGTTGCCATGACCATGGCAATGCGTGAGTAGTTGTTTTTATTTCTAGGAATTGGGGTTATGCCCAAGACTCGTTTTATGTGATGAATTGACATTTTGCTTCTTGTTAATTTTAGTTTTGCTTTCGATTTAATTTCAATTGTATGAATTACTTATGAATTTGGTGTACACTTATTTGCATGTCATAGATACTCTAAGGATGAACCTAGCGGTGAACTTAGGTATTAGATCTATATGGATTGAACTTAGGACTTAAATCACGGGAGTTAGAAGCGGTCCTTCGAGGGTTCATTGAATTGTCACGAATCTTAATTGGCTCAATTTAAATACAATTACCACGAGAGTATGGGTTGGTTTAATTGGGCACGGTTCTTGTATATCGAGAGGGAACATTAACTTATTTGGGATAAATTCACCTTCAAAGTAATTTCGATAATTAACAAGAGGGGTAGTCAATTTAGTAGCATAAGCAGTCTTGTTGGTAACCCAATTCCTGGAAATCTCTTTTGATTTGAAAATCTCCATATTTGATTTGATTGCGATTTTATTTGATTGCGTTTTAAATACTTGATTTGTTAGTTAATCTTATTTCAAAAACCTGTTGTTTTGGCTTTAACGACTCAAGAAGGGGGGTGAATTGAGTTTTCAAAAAATTATTTCCCTCTTAAAACTTTTTCTCAAAGCTTTATAAATCAGAGTTGCGGATTAGTGTTCTCGGGATCTTTTACAAAATCAATGAAAGGTTTTTACAAAATCTTGAATAGAAGGTGATGAGGATAAGAAGGATTGATTTAGATTTAATTCAGAAAGATTCAGGTTCAAAAACTCAGTAATAACAAAATACAGTTTATACAGATCAAGAACAGAAATTATATTTGAACTTTAAACATCAAAGTTGCAGGTTCTTGAACATAAACAGAAAGTAAGGAGTTTGAGTTTAGAGATACCACACAACCATATTTATCCTGGTTCAGTCACCGCCACTGTGACCTACATCCAGTCCCCACTCTACCTGTGAGATTTCACACACTAACACACAAGCTTTACCACGTAGCTTGAAAAACCTTTACACCACAGAGCACTCCTTCACCTCGAGATACCACACTCTTGTGAAGATCCTCAATGTTCAACCTTAGGGATACCTCACCCTAATCACTCAGAGAAACTCCCTATCTCTTTACAATCGAAATGTAAAACAAAAGTTGATTCCTAACTCTCAATAGTCAGATAAACAAATTGAAGTACTTATGAGTATTGAAACACTCTTTTCACAGTAAGCTCAATGAAAGATGATGAATGATATGTGTATCGTTATAATTCTGTTGTTATTCGTTGTTGTTATGTGAAAGTGTTCCTTTGATCCCTCTTTATATATATAAAACAAGTTATAGTCGTTGGGATCAATCAAAACAGATTTGGACCTGATTAACAGAATCTGTTTTCTTGATTCTCGTTCTTGAAATAAGATTCTGATTATTCTTGTAGAATTCGTGTCCATAAATAACCGAGTCCATTTGGAAAAATAGCCGCTTCTATCTTAAAAAATAACCGCATCCATCTTAAAAAATAGCCGCGTCCATCTTGAAAAAATAGCCGCGTACATTTGCCACGTCAGCAAACGGGAGTACTAACACAAAGTAATTGGACGTGCTCTAACTAGTAGACGAGCGCTTGTATTACTTTAGTAGACGAGCGCTTGTATCACTTTAATGGACGAGCACTTTTGTCACTTTAGTAGACGTGAGCTTCTGTCACTCTAGTAAACGTGCGCTTCTGTCACCTTAGTAGACGTGTGCTTCTGTCACTTTAGTAGACGTGCACTTCTGTCACTTTATTGGACGCCCGCTTTTATCTCTTGTGTTGGACGCCAGCTTTTATCACTTTCTTGGACGCCAACTTTTACTATTCCCGGTGTTGGACGAGCGCTTATATTACTCCAGTGTTGGACGAGAGCTTATAATATGTCAAGAAATTGTACTTCTGGTACAATGTCATCTTCTATTGATGAATTTTGTTTTGTTAAGGCTTGTAATGTGCAGATTCATCCTCCTAAAGCTCTAAAGATCATTGAAGTAATTTGGCAGCCGCCTTTATTATCGAAATTGGCTCTGCATTTGGCTAGAAACCGACCCAAAGCTGGTTGTGCAAGCATTCACAAGTGATGACATTGTTCCATGGAAGCTTAAGTCAAGATGGTTGAATTGTAAACTACTATGCAGCAAAATGAAGTTTATTTACTCTCATGTATATAGAGAAGGTAACTCTTATGCCGACGGGCTAGCTAATTATGGCTTATCTCATAGTTGCTTTATTTGGTGGGATCTTGTTCCTCCATTTATTGTAGATCATTTCTATAGGAATATGTTTTATTTACCTAGTTATAGGTTCTATTAAAACATGGGTTTTGGCTTTTATGTCCCCCCATGCCTTGTATCATTTTTTCTTCTTTTTTGAATAAAATTCTAAGGGTGCTGCAAATGAAGGATGGGGCTAGGGGTGCCAACATAGTTGGGATGTCTACTCTCATAGTGATGCTTTAGCACTCTTTTGCTTAAAAAAAAAATCATGTTTAACAATTTTCCCATTTCAAACACATCCACCCCCACGCCATCGTAAATGGAAGAGGGCCCGACATAGAAAAATGGGACAATATACATATGAGGAGGCCCGCCAAGTAGCTGAGAAGATTGTAAGTATAGTTTGAATTGTAATTGTCATTTTAACATTGTTACCGAATTGTAATATGACCTGATATTTTATATGTTATAGGATGCCTTGGACGAGCAGGTAACCCAAGGAACCTTTGTTCCTAGAGGACGCGATGATTTCTTAGCTGCTGCCATCGGTAAACCAGACCACCCGGGCCATGTCATTGGTGTTGGATGGGGCGTCGGCATTCGCCAATACCATGGTTCATCTTCACACCAATGCCACAGTGATGTTGATGCAGATAGAGCACGGCTAAAACAGGAGATTGCAGCTGAGCTTAGACAGGAGGTGGCCGAGCAGTTTGCCCAGCAGCTGGCAATATTGACTTCTATGTCCCAGCAGATGACAGCAGGTGTCCAACCCTCTGTCCATGTGAGCACTAAGGGCTCATGTGATCCTCCTCATCAACCCGAAAATGATGATGATGATGATAATGACGACCCTGATAGGCGTGAGCTGTATGTTGATGATCATCATGATCGCCGCTTAGTGGCATTGGGGAGGGCACATAATAACTTCGGTAATACCATACACCATCGTTTATTACCGGATATCAGGTGAGGGTCGTTGTTGAGATTATTCGAGATGTTGATGCGCGAGTCCCTGTGCCCGCTGAGGAGGTTCAAACAAGTGGGTCGGGCCCCTGTGAACTTCATCTCCTGGCCAAGAAGACTGGTCAGCTTTCTTGTTGCATCTGAGGTATTCAGTTAGTTGTGTTTTTCTATATTCATAGTTGAAATTATTTATTATTTTTTAAATATAATGCTTTATTTTTATTTGTTTTAGGATGTTGGAAATGATATTCTGCCTAAAAGGTTGGATCCAGGAAGACCAGAGACATCTGCTCCTGCCAAGGTATTCATTTGACCATTTAATTAATTACGAATGAAATAACTTATCTGTGATTACTAATATATATCTTTGTTGTTTAGGGGATCGACAAAGGGGCACCTGGTGATGTTTTTAAACTTCTGGCTATACAGGTTGTTACCATGGAGAATGACGCAGCTTTGGTAAGGTTGGAACATGATGTCAGTCCAGGTGACGAACTGTATATCTGGTCGCGCTGTCGCCACGCGCCAAAAAGAACGAGCGTTTACAAAAATTATGTAGATAGGGAAGCGACAACTCGAGTATCGTCTCACAAGGACTCTTAGGTTGCTATTATTAACAGAAAATCAGTTTGGGGGGGGGGGGGTTGGAGTGAATGCAAATAAAATAAAGAAAACAAACAAAAGCAGAGCAATGGAAACAAGGCAGTTCAAAGAGATTATCAAATAAACTAAAGTGATTAACCTACTGTTCTCGGTTTCCCACTATCATTGGTTCATGCAAATTCCAAGCTCTAAGCAGATTCTAATCCCCTTTCGGTTGTAACAACAAATAACAAACGAAATCGCTACTACGGATGTATGTCCCTATTCCCGAAATAACAAACGGGGTGAAGCCCTCATGAACTAAATGAACATGAATGAACACACGCGAAATAACAAACGCGATTAAGTATAGAAACATAACATCACCGAAATGAATCAACACAACACTATACACTCCTGAAATAACAAACAGAAATGTATAGCATGGCATTGAAAAGAGAATAGCAAATGAAAACAGGAACTACAGAATCTCAAGTGTAAATGGAAACCAATCACAGTAGACTAATCTAGGATACTAGCTCTCCATTACAGACTTAAACACAAAAGTAAAGGAATAAACTACTGAAAACTACTACTACTGCCTAAGACTGGCTAACAACTAGCCAACCCCTCAGTTCTGTCTAAAACTGGAATCAGCGGACTCGCGAGGCGAACACTGTATCGCGAGGCGAATCTTGCAGCGTGTGGTATTCTCGCGAGGCGAAGCATGGCTCGCGTGGCGAGGAATGGAAAAGTCATGCCTTCTGGTCTTCATCCTCACGAGGCGAGTAATGGATTCGCGGGGCGACACAGAAAGGTTGCAAAATTTCTGGCACAGTCACCTTCAGGTTCGCGAGGCGAATGCCACCTCGCGGGGCGAAAGCTCCAGATTTACTTCTTTTTATTAACCTGAAAACAGAAAATAGCATAAGTGCTTTATTTAACTCTAAATTAGCTAAATTAACCTAAAAATACTTTACAGACTCAAAATGCTGCTTAAAGACAATCTAGTCTAATTTGGGTGAAAATGATATAAAATTAGCACAAAGCCAAGGTTTTTCTAGTTATAAAACTAGACTAGCCAGCGGCTGATCAATATCCCAAAGAAAGAACTTATGGAGATTGTACTCGATAAAGAAATGGCTAGTTCTGCACACCTATTGTTATGGTGCACATAAGTACATTTTATTTATAAGTTAAGTAATTAAATTTTAAATACTATGATAATTAACATGCTTTTTCAATATATTAGGTATCTGCATCGTATGCTAGTTGATCAGGGTAACCTCACCCTTTATGGGTTCATTGACCCCATGTTCATTCAGGGTTCTCCTAGCATCAGAAGACCCGGTCACCACCATACGTGATATACTTGCCCGAGACGATCGTCAATTCTACCTTGCGTCTTATCTCAATAAGTAAGTACCGGTTATTTAATTATAACTATATATGACTTAGTCACTAATTGTTCCGCAAATACAGCAAGCATTGGCAACTGTTGATCCTGTACCCTAGGATGAATGTCGTGGTCTTCTTCTGCTCAATGGGAAATAAGCCGGTGAATGAACTGAAGATGATCATGTAAACGTAAGCATTAAAATACTTTATAATCGTGAATGCAGTTGTTTTAATTATCTGAAATCTATTAGATATACTTTAATTAATGTTTATTTTGTCATGATAGTTCTATTAATACAAACTACATGTTGCGTGGTGAAAGGCGTCGGGCTATTAGATGGATTCTTCCTAACGTAAGATATTTATCAGTTCAAACTCTTCAAATGCAGTGGGTATAATTATTGATTTCTATCTAATTCCTCATATTCTAATTGGGTTTCATTTGTACATAGTCTCATATACAACGTGGATCATGGGAATGTGGATACTATGTGATGAAGTGTATGGTCGAAATTATCTCCTCCAGGATCACTGAAAGATGGCACGAGGTAAATGTTAATTGGTAACAATTAGAAGTAACAGTTATAGATTCGTTATATGTTTTATGTTAATTTATTACTTAAAAGATATAATCTTTTGTCCAATTAACTTGCACATATTCAACAATCTGAATCCATTATCTGATGCCGACATCAATAACATAATGAGGCGGCGTTGGGCAACTTTCTTTCTTGAAGTGTACCAACCATAGTTTGTATGTAGTTAGTTTAAAACCTTATCATGTACTAGTTATAATGTTTTTTTGACTGATATATATTTTGATATGAAATCTATAATATATCATGTAGCTTTTTGGTTTCTAATTATCTTTGTTGTCTGAATGTAATTGAACATATGTATTGTTCGTAAGAAATTCAGTATATATTAATTTAGTGTGTCTTTGTTGTACAAAAGTGATCGTGTTGAGAATATTTAGAGTATGTTATACTGGTATTGATTTGGATTACTGAAACAGGGGAAAGGAATGATAGAAATGTAAAAAGTTTTTAAAAAAATGAGACTTTTCACATCGGTTATACAAAAACTGATGTGGAAAGTTCACTTTTCACATGGGTTATTAAAAAACCGATGTCGAAAGCGATATTTCCACATCGGTTTTATGATAACCCATGTGAAAAATGAACTTTCCACATCAGTTATTTAGAAAACTGCTGTTAAAAGTGTACTTATACATCAGCTTTAAAACCGATACGAAAAGTAACAATAAACAACATCGGTCGTTTTAACATCAGTTTGAAAACCGATGTGAAAAGCCAAAAATAACCGATGTGGAATCCCTTTTCTGCACTAGTGATACACTAGAAATTATGCCCCAGTAATTTATTTGGATTCAAAAATATCTACAAAGTAACAATAAGTACCATCATGTATGTTTTCTGATTTTTTCTTTAGCTTCAGAAAGTTTATATCATCCACACATAAAGTGAAATCACACAAATAAATGGCAAATGACATGTCTCCAGACACACAAAGTGTAAGCTTAAATTTACAGCCCATACATGGAATTGACTCACTCCCTATTTCAAGAATTTTTTTTTGAAATTGAGACCAAATCTCCACTCAGGAAACGAGCTATCAAGCACATCCCAAAAGATTTGCACAACCAATCATGCACATCCCAAAAGATTTGCACAGGTAAATTATTCACCATCACTATTTCATTCCCTCTGAATCTCCAATTCAAGTTCATTATTCTACTGACAAACAGAACATCATAGTAATCCCCAAATTAAGAACGAAACCCTAAACCCCCAAATCAGTGAACCCCAATTCGAACAGAGTGTGGCGGAAAGAAAGGAGTGAAACGCAGAAGAATTCCTCCATTGACAAGCAGAAGAAAGAAAAACAAAGAGGGAACTTACCTGGGAGTGAAATGCAGAAGTGCTGTTGCGGTTGGAGGACGATTCTGCAATCTATTCACGACTTGTAAGGGCGGAGACGTGTTAGCGCTGAAGTGAGAGACATAGAAGTGCCTGGGATGGAGACGAGTTAGCACAACGGTCTTTGGCTACGAGTGAGAGGCTGTGGTGGAGGGAGCCGCAGGTTTCAGAGAGGAGCAAAGTTAACGAGAAAAGGGTTTGAGAGAAGAGTTGGGTTGTGAGAGAGAATAAAGTGAGGTCGCGCGGTATTAGAAAATTTTAAGAATTTAGAGATCAGTTGCTAAGGAACTGATCTTAAAAGTATTAAACATTAGCCTTTTAACGTCACTTGCTTTAGTAACTAATCTTAAATCTCTTCAACATTTTGAGAGGCAGTCTTTTAACATCAGTTTCTATAAAACCGATGTTAAAATACTAGAATTAATTTCAAAAATCCCACCGCTTCTTTTTTAACATCTGTTAAAATGCAACCGATGTGAAATCCTATTCTTGAATCCCTTATTTGCATAGTGCATGTGCCACAAGGGATAAGGATAAGAATGAAATCTTGACTTACCATATGCATGGGTGCCACATGGCAAGTCTATCAACTTAAAGAAAATGATATATTTGCATTTAGAAAGAGAGCACCAAGTGTTACCAATTTTCTTAAGCTAAATGACATTTGATGGTTTTAGTGAAAACCACCTAGGAGGAATGAAAACCATGACCGCAAAACCATGTGACTTTTGGAAAATGGTGAAGGAGTTTTGGTTTAAGATATTTTAAGAAATTATTAATAATTAAATAAAGTAATAATTTAATTAAATAAATGAGAATTAATTATTAATTAAATAATTATTATTAATTATTAAAATATTAAAGATTAATTAAATATTATTAATTAAATCATAAGTTAAATATTAAATAAATAATTAAATAATAATTAATTAAATAATTACTAAATAAATAAATAATAATAAGGTCACTTTATGATTGCTTTAACTTAATTAAAATATTAAAGATTTCTTTGGATGGATTACACTTGTCACTTGCACAAAAGCAAAGTGGCTATTTAGATTTTCTTATCTTATTTAGGACTACATTATCCTAATTAAATATTAGTCTTATATTTAGGGTAGATTGCTTATGCTACTTGGCACAAAAGCAAGATTTCTAGGATTTCATTTTATAATTAACTAGTAAGGTACCCATGCATTCGCACGGTCACTTTCGTTTTTACGCATGTTCAAAATGGCCTGTTCGTAAACAATCTATTATATATATAAATAAGTTTGTCTATACCAAATCTTTGTATACCAACAACTGTTATGAAGAAAACAAAGACTACATCAACAATATTAGCAACTTTTCATTTCATAAGAAACTATATGTGTGTTGTACATTCATGACAACATAAAATTGATATGTTCTCAAATACAATGAAGATATATCCACAAACTCAATCCAAGTCAAAATATGCTTTTCGGGTATATATATCTTCATGACAATGATTCTCAGGTGTATATAGATAAAATCCATTATAAAAATGGAAATATTAGAATAAACATGACAAAGAACCTGATAGTTTTTCATCTTCAAGTTGTATCTAAAATAACATTAAAAAAATTTGAGCGATGCCTATTTCACATTAATTATATATATATATATATATATATATATATATTCAATTAGATCAAAATACTTAGTTTATGTCTTCGTATAAAAATATTTACCCAAATTCTACCGTGAACAACATGTATGCACATAGAGAAAAAAAAATGAAAAATTCATGTGCAAAAGACCATAAATTAAGCAGCAAAAGACCAAATTCTAGTATCTTATAAATTTTTATTTTCCTTTTTTGGTTGTATCTATATAAATTAAGCAGCAAAAGACCAAATGACCTCCCAATTCCCATTAGTTTATGATGGGAAAAAAGAGATCCCTCGCTCGAAACTACATGTGCAATCTGCATTATAAAGCGCTTTTATTTTTAAATTATTACCTTGGACAACAATTTTATTTTTGAAAAATATTACCTTGGACAACATGTTATGTAGCATATCATTTATAAAAAGGGTGCTTTTAGTCACAAGACACATAGATGCCATTATATATAGTGCTGCCATTTATACCAAACATTATGCTTAATATTTTTGCTCACACTGCAGCTACACCTCAATTAGTGTTTTAGATACACATATTGTCATATGTAAAAAGTAACTAAATAAAAATGCTTGTTAATTTATATATAACTCATATAAGCAATGTTTGATGAAAATTGCTTATTTTGGGAGGGGTGTATCCATATTAGAGGTTACTGATAATCTTGTACAGTTTTTTTACTCATTTTTCTCAATCTAAGAAGAGAATCAATACTATATTGTATTTAAAACGATACATTTTGTTACAAAGAAAGGAGTGTGTGCATATCATAATGCAACATTAGCCAACAAACGAGCACAAAGGGTCCTATCAGCAAATTTTTTTTCAAAAAAAGATGGAAAGTGATTTAAGCAAAGGGAAAAAAATAGGTTTAGAAAGAGAAGTATTGACAAAGGTAACCCCTCACACTATCCATATACTTAGTGCGTCCCTTCATTATAACAGAGCCGCTCTGAGAAGAACATTCTATCCGAGACCTATCTGAAACCATCCCATTGCTTCCATTACTCCTCAGTAAATCTGAAAGCCCGTGAACTTGTAACTCAAAAAGACCCGCATAGACATGGAGCAGCAATAATGTTATAAGAAGACTGGATATGTGATTTCATGCTTTCAAGCTTCAAAACGAACAATAGATCTTAAAAATATATTTCTATAATTTAAAACTATCAGGTTCAAACATTAATTTAGCTCGACTCAACAGCTGCATTGCAACAACAATTAATAGTTCATAGCAGCAATGCACCAAATGCACAAAAGATGACGTCATACCCTATCAAAATGGTCTAAATAAGAAAAATGAAAGTTATCAAATTGAGTTTAATTGTTTAACTAAAATAATGACAGCCTATTTTTCTTTGTTCTTTTAAAATGTGGCAGTCATGAATATTGTTCTCGAGATGGGCAATAAGAAAGGGTAGGAGTGTTGAGACCTCATAAGTCTGAAACACATTCAATGTGTAAATTCTCTAAGTTTTGATGATTCTAAAAAAGATTAAGTATGGTAATATCGAACCTTATGAAATTACTGACAAATATGATAAGTGTGCAGAAAATCAGATTTAAGGTCACTCGTCTACTTTCTGAATCGTCTGGTTTTTTGTAGAGCTCAGTTTATAAGACCTGTCTGAAAACCACTCGTCTGATTTTAAGTCAAAGACCAAGTCAACGTGCTATCAAGATCTGAGTTTACTTGATGACGTGGCAAGAAACATCTGTCTGATACAGAATCAGTTGATCACCCGTCTAACTTTTGGAATACGCTAGCACCCGTCTAGTTTTGGACTGCATGATCACCTGTCTAGTTTTGGACTGCATGATCACCCGTCTGGTTTTGGACTGCTTGAGCACTCGTCTGATTTCTGATCACTTCTCACCCGTCTGATTTTCCAACTCTGGTATAATGTCAGCTTGTCAGAAATGAAGTCCAAGTTATCTTATTCAAATTAAATGCCTTCCTTAAGGATCTCGAAGACCTCTGGACAATAGCTCAAAGGATAAAAAATAAAGAACGTTTGTTTCAAGTTTTTAAGGAATAAACACGCAATCTTCGTACCACAACAATAACCTTTTAGCTGTTTTAGTACAAAGTAAAAGTGCTTTCTGGAAAGTGAACTGACTATTGTACTAAAAGAGGAAAGCTCTCTATTGCAAGTACAAGAAGCCTGCTGCTGCATACTCTGATATAACAGCTGATTCAGATTAAAATGTACTCTTGGACAACCTTGTCAAAGCTAAACGTTCCCAAGCATTTAATTTTTATACAGAACGACTCTTTGGCATTAATGGTGTCTCAGAAGCTCAAATCAAAAGAACACATTTTCTGAAGCTGTGTCTAAACGGATCTCTTGATTGAAGCCTTTAAATAAATCAAACAATGAAGATGAAAAGAAGAAGTTGAATATCATTAAGAACACTACGCAGAAGCATTTACTCTCCTCATTAACTTCTTCATCCTTTCATTGAATACACTTTCAATCATTTGATATTAATTCGCAGTCTTTCACACTTCATATTTATTCCACTCCTTGAGTGTGATCTGAAAGACTTGCAAGTTGTATTAATTACACAAAACCTTTATATTCCTTGAGTGTTGAGCCTGAAGAGGCTAGGTGTACAAAGAATACTTGTTTGAGTGTTGAGCCTGAAGAGGCTAGGTGTGTAAAAAATACTTGTACTGTAATTTACTCAGTTATAGTGGAAACTTGGTGCTGCCAAGAAACTGGAAGTAGCCCTGCAGATTTTGGGGTGAACCAGTATAAATCTCTTGAGTGATATTCCTCTTCCATTATCTCTTTATTTTACTTGAGTTTTATTCTATTTTAGCTTTTAACTTGGGGAAGTTAATATTGTGAATATCAAACTCTGTTTTACCCTACTCTGTCTGCCCATGTGCCTTGTTTGAATATTAGACGATTCACTCGTCTAATTTTCTCTTATCTAAGTTCAGCTTGTTGTTCCCTGCGAAAATCTTTTTTAAAGTAACCAAAAAAGTTGGTAAACGCAATTCAACCCCCCTTCTTGTGTTAACCTTGGTTATTTCAGTTGGTATCAGAGCTCAGCCTCTGGGTTAAGCACTTAACAGTGTAGAGGTAAAGATCTTGGAGATGGCTGGAAAAGCTTGCACAAGCAAGTACCATGCTGGAGAAGGATCCTCAATGTCGAGACCTCCTTACTTCAATGGAGAGGACTACATTTGCTGGAAAGAAAAGATGAAGTGGTTCTTACAGTCCACTAACTCTGATCTCTGAGATCTCATTGAAGAAAGCCCCTTTATCCCTAAAGAGACAATGGAGATGAAGTTCCTAAAGCTTACATGACCTCTGAGCAAAAGACAAAATGGCAGTCAAATGCCAAGGCTAGACATGCAATCATGTATGCCTTGAGCAGAGAAGAATTTGAAAATGTGTGTGCTTGTGAATCTACAAAAGAAATGAGGGATTCACTAGCGGTTGCTCATGAAGGAACCAGCAAAGTCAAAGAAACCAAAGTCAGCATGTTGGTCAGAAAGTATGAGCTATTTAAAATGGAAGAAGGAGAAACTATTGGCCAAATGTATGGAAGATTTCAAACCATAACCAATGGACTGAAATCACTGGGAAAAGTTTACAAGACTGAGGAACATATTTAAAAGATTCTCAGAAGTCTTCTAAAACAATGGAGATCACTTGTGACTGCTGTATCTCAGGCCAAAGACTTAACAATAATGAAGCTAGATGAGCTTCTTGGCACTCTCCAAATCCCTGAACAAGAGCTGATTGGAGAAAACAATGGAAAGAAAAACAAATCCATTGCCCTCAAAGCTGACAAGAAATCATCTAGAGGAACCTCATCAAAAGTTCTCAAAGCTGATAAATCTTCAGAGGAATCTGAGGAATCAAATGAATATGATTTAGATGATGAAGATAATGAACTCTCTCTTTTCACTAGAAAAATGAAAAAGCTTTGGAAGAAAAGAAACTTCGGAAAGGACAAACCTTTCAGGTGCTTCAACAAAGAGAAAAACAAAGATGGTGGATCTCATGAAAAGAATTCCATTGTGTGTTATGAATGTAAGAAGCCTGGTCATATCAAAGCAGAATGCCCTCAACTCAAAAAGCAATATCCCAATAAGTTCTTCAACAAAAAGAAGAAAGGAATGATGGCCACTTGGGAAGATCTTGATGAAAGCTCCACTGAAAGTGAAGGAGAGGAGCTTGAAGCAAATCTCTATCTTATGGCGAGATACGACTCAATCGCATAATCGAGGTACATTCTGAACTTGAGAAATTGAATGATGCCTATGATGAACTATTGGAAGAATCCAACTATATGTCTAAAGCTTTCAAATCCCTCAAGAGACAGTATGTTAAACTCTTAAATGAGTATACACATAAATCTCAAGAGTGTGAAAAGTTAGCTGAAGAAAATAGTATGCTTAAGACTGAAAAGTTTAAAGCTGAGATCTTAGTTGAAACTCTACCTTCAAGAAATTAGTAAACTTCAACAGTAAAGTAGAAGAGCTCAACATAGATCTTGACAAATTTGTTAATGGTAGAGATAATCGACTAAACTTTTGGGAAGTCAGAGGCACTCCCTTAACAAAGAAGGAATAGGATATTCCAGTCAAGAACATCATAAAGGATCAACAAAGTTCTCAAAAATAATTGTCAAATATGTGTCAAATAAACTTATATGCACATACTGTGGAAAAACTGGACATATCACGCCTAAGTGTATCCAAAAAAGAGAAATAAGTCTTCAAAGACTCCTTATACTAACAGAAAAGCACCCAAGAAAGTGTGGGTACCTAAGTCCATGATCATTTCATCTGAGACCTACTTAACAGACAAAAGAAACACCTATCATGGTACCTGGACAGTGGATGCTCGCGACACATGACAGGAGAAAGGTCTATGTTCCTAGACCTCCAACCTAAGAAAGGTGGACATGTGACTTTTGGTGGCAATCAGAAAGGAAAAGTTGTTGGTGTAGGTAAAATTGGTGGTAAACCTCCCTTGCCTATTATCTGTGATGTTTTATATGTGAAAGGGTTGAAACATAATCTGCTTAGCATAAGTCAATTGTGTCATAGTGGATTTTCTGTATCTTTTTCTAAAGATGCATGCATAGTCAATGACAATAGTGGAAAGACTCTCTTTTCTGCTAAAAGGCAAAATAATCTGTATAAGATTGACCTGTCTGAACTTTCAGATCAAAGTGTAACATGCTTTATGTCTAAAGAAGATGAAAAGTGGCTACGGCATAAAAAACTAGGACATGTTAGTATGAAACAAATTTCTAAATTGAAAAATCATAACCTTATGAGATGATTGCCTGATATTTACTTTAAGAAAGATATTCTGTGTGATGCATGTCAGAGAGGTAAAGAAGTAAAATCAAGTTTCAAATCTAAGAAAGAAGTCACTTCCTCTAGAAGAATCAATTCATGTAAAGTTTAATGATGGTTTGAAGACTGGTAAGGAACTATCAGATCTAGAAGAGGATGTTGCAGGTATTGAACTTAATCCTGCAGTGGAAGAATCTTCAGACAAGCCAAAAGTAGAAGTGTCTGAAATTCAGACAAGTGCTGATGTGTCTGAAACTCCGAATTTAAAGAAAGATTGGAAATTCAAGACCTATCATCTAGAAGATCTTATTATTGGAAGTCCGTCTCAAGGAGTTAGAACCAAACCTGCTTTCAATGAAAACAACAACATGGCCTTCATATCAGATTTGGAACCCAAAAAGATTGAAGAAGCCTTGCAAGATGAAAGCTGGATTCTAGCCATGTAAGAAGAACTAAATCAGTTCAAAAGAAATGATGTCTGGACTCTAGTTTCTAAACCCAAAGAAAAATCTGTTATTGGAACCAGATGGGTATTTAGAACAAACTGGATAAAGATGGAAAAGTGGTAAGAAACAAAGCAAGATTAGTTGCTCAAGGTTATAATCAACAAGAAGGTGTTGATTTTACTGAAACTTTTGCACCTGTAGCTAGATTAGAAGCAATTAGAATTCTCATGTCATATGCTGCTCAACATGATATAACTCTTTATCAAATGGATGTTAAAAGTGCATTCCTAAATGGAATAATTGAGGAAGAAGTGTATGTGAAGCAACCTCCTGGTTTTGAGGACTCTGAAAATCCTCACCATGTCTATAAGCTTAAGAAAGCTTTATATGGACTCAAACAAGCTCCAAGAGCTTGGTATGATCGGCTAAGCACATATCTAATGGAAAATAATTTCATTAGAGGATAAGTAGACACTACACTTTTTAAGAAATGCTCAAAGAAAGACTTCATAGTAGTACATATTTATGTTGATGATATTATATTTGGTGCTACTAATGAAAAGCTCTGCAAAGAGCTCTCTGAGTTGATGCAGAATGAATTTGAAATGAGCATGATGGGAGAGCTGAAGTTCTTCCTTGGTCTTCAAATAAAACAGACAAGTGATGGAATATATATTCATCAATAGAAGTACACCAAGGAACTTCTGAAAAAGTACAAAATGGAAAATTCAAAGCATATGAGTACTCCTATGCATCCATCAATTGTTCTAAACAAGGATGAGGAAGGTAAAAAGGTAGACCAAACTGTCTACCGAGGTATAATTTGATCTCTTCTATACTTAACTGCTAGCAGACCTGATATTCAATTAAGTGTTTGTTTTTGTGCTAGATTTCAATCAGACCCTAAAGAATCTCACCATAAGGCTGTTAAAAGAATTTTCAGATATTTGATTGGAACCACTAACCTTGGTCTATTATATAAGAAAGCTGAAGATTTCATGTTAGCTGGATTTTGTGATATTGATTTTGCTGGAGATAGAATTGATAGAAAAAGCACCAGTGGAAGATGTCACTTCATTGGAGCAAATATGATCTCCTGGTGAAGAAAAAGGCAAAGTACCATTGCTCTATCAACTGCTGAAGCTGAGTATATATCTGCAGCCAGTTGTTGTTCCCAACTGCTTTGGGTAAAATATCAACTTGAGGATTATTCAATGTTTGAGCATAATATACCTGTTTGGTGTGATAATACTAGTGCTATTAATCTGTCTAAGAATCCCATACAGCATTCTAGAGCAAAACATATAGAAATTAAGCATCATTTTATTAGAGATTATGTTCAAAAGGGTGTTTTTGAAATTAAGTTTGTAACCACTGAATATCAGTGGGCGGATATCTTTACAAAACTCTTAAGTGAAGATAGATTTGTTTTTATCAAAAGGAATCATAATATGCATAATGTGTTTGAATGAGTTCTTGCTGATATGTTTGAAAGTTTTACTTGTCTAAGTTTTATATCTGTATGACTCATCTATTTTTAGCTAAGCGCCCCGATGATGTAGCTAAAAGCACTCAATGCTAAACCCCGATCGAGACACATGTACATTGCATTTTTTCCCTCATTTTCTGAAAAACGCTTCATTTAATTTACAATCGCTCTTTTCAAAATTTATTGCCGTTTATAGCAATAATCTCTCTCTCCTCATTCCCAACACAAAAAACACTCAAGTGTTTTAACAAAAGGAATTCGTGTCATTTCAAAACTACCCACTCAAAGTCTCTTGCTCACAATCTCTCTCTGAACTTTGTTCGTCTTCATCTCTTCGAAACCCTTCCTTTCCAAACCCTAAAAATCTTCTCCTTTGAAACAATGGCACCTTAAGTTTTCTTGAAGATGTTGCTGAAAGATCCAGACTTTCTTTAACAGAACTAAAGAAAGTGCATCCTGGAAGGATCCCTAACTTCTGAGTTAAAGACCAAAGGATTAGATGTCAAGCCAGAAATCGCACATGCTGAGTGGCTACCATCTTCCGAATTATGGAAGATGTCTATCCTTCCTTGGTTAGGGACTTCTGGAAAAACTCTAAAGTCACCAAGGACAGAACAACCTTCAGGATCTCGGGTGATGTTGATGAAGACCATGTCTTCATCACCCATGAGTCACTCACTGAAGTGACTAAGTGCCCTAGAGAAGGAGCGGCTACGACAAAAGTGGGTAAAAATCAAGGTGGCGAGGCAGTCAGAACCATGTACTGTATGGAGTTCCCAAGTCAAAGGACTTTGATTCAAAGTTCCTAACTCTAAAGGCAAGATTTCTTCATGTTCTTCTAATTAATTGTGTGATACCTAAAACTTAGTCCAAAGAATCAAGATAGATATCATAGATTTAATTTTTGGACACATGCCCAAAATCGTTAAAGGGAAGTGCAAGGGTGGATATCCCTATGGCATGCTTATGACAAGAATCTTCGTGAGCCAACTCTTTGAACAACATGTCACAAGCTTTCCATGCTGATCTCTGCACAGAGAGATAACTTCAAAGACCCTGTCTTTGATGAAAATTCAACTTTAACCCATTGTAGAGCCTTCAACTACTGAAGCATATTCCTCGGCTGCACCTGTTAGTGAAAGACTAAGCATTCTAGTAGTTAAGGCTGAACCTTGTAAGGAACCTGTTGAAGAAGAAAGGTCTCAACTTCAAAGGAAGAAGAGGAAAGTTACTATCTCAACTGATGAAGCTTCTGTATTTCAAGATGTCGTCGATGTCTCTCAGGTTGTTGAGCATGTTGCTGAATCTTCTGCGCAAGTTGCTGTTTCTCCTCCTACTGCACCTAGTATAACAAAAGTCTTCAAGAGGAAGAGAGCAGTGCAAGCTGATGGGGATTCTCAACCATAAGAGACAGTGATCTCTAAGAAAAGGAGGACCACTGTGACAAGAAGGAAATTGGTATTACCTTCTACTCCATCACCATCACCCTCACCTAAAAAAGAATCCTCCTTTCAACCTCAACCAACAACCACAACAACCTCTATTCCACAACCATCATCACCATTACCACTGTCTCCACAAAGAGCACCAACACCACCACTACAAAGAACACCATCACCTCAACCACAACAAAACACCCCCACTCCACCTTCTTCATCAAAAAATCCAACTCCCTCACAAACATCACCCATCCATCACTCTTCTGAACCCAATCCTACCATATCAGAAACTCACATGTCTGATACTTCCACACCACAAACATCTCATCATTTTGACATTCTTCTCATTAAGGATGTCAATGACTTTGATTATTTTGACAATCCCACTTCTTCACCTTCACCCAAAATACAAACCCCTGATTACATCAGAAACCAGAACCAAGTCCCTTTGAGAATAATCTTTCCAGATTTATTCTCTGAAACAAGACACGACCCACTCCCTTTAGCCACCTTACCTCCATATCACCTATCTTCCAGAACCACTCCCTTCTCTGTCACAGATGAGTCTTGCTCAAATTTTCTCAAAGAAGAAAGACTTGGATGTCATTGCTTCACTTGAAGCCGAAAGGCAGCTTGTTAAGGTCACCGTAAAAACAAAAACCAAGAAACAAATGGCTCTTCAATCCTCACATCTTCATGAGACCTCTCTACCGAGATCAAAGTAATGCCTGACTCCATGACCTTGAAAGGAAAACAAAAGGTCATTGACTTGCCTGGAGATCAACAATTCTGTCTGATCAAGCTCAATGACAACAAATGCAAATCCAGACTGAGGCTGTTCACTACAGAGACCCATCACAAGTTTCTAAAAGTCATAGAAATCTACTGGAGATGTGGCTCTAGCTCTGGAGTGTCTGAAGAAGAGAAGAAAACCATTCCAACCAGAGGTAGCCAAGCCTATTCTCTCTATCCTTTTTCACCTTCCGTTTTCACAATCAATGTTTTTCCAGACCCTCAACCTAAGGACCACATTATTATTGAAGAGTTACCTCCTACTCCTCCTCCTAGTCCACCTCCTTCATCCGCATCTGCAACTGCAATGGCTACAATAGATTCTATTGTTGTAGTTGCTTATGATCCTGCTGCCCATCAGAGGTTAGATGAAATGTCTTCAAGTTTGCAGACTGTCATCCAAAGACAGGATGAAGCAATTGCTCAGTAAGCTGCATTTCAAGCTCAGATGTTAGCTCAGCAGAAAGCAATGCAGAAGATGATGGAAGCCTTCTTCAAAAGCCAAGGAGGCCCTAGTTCTTAGATCTTAGGACTTAGTCTTCTCTTGAGTCATGCAATGTACTAGTCAGTGATGTCTATCACTTGTAACACTTCTGACTCTGGTTATATGAAACGACTTACTTTTTTTTTGTATTGATTTTGGCTATCTGTCTTAATATATCTGCTTTACTTACTTTTTGATTGATGCCAAAAGGGGGAGGAAATATAATAGAAAAATAAGAAAATTAGTTCTGACTTTGTGTTTTTCTGTTCCAAAAGTTATGGTTGCTCTGATACAATTTGCTATAAATATTTGTTTATCTGATGCATAAACTAAGGGGGAGCATTAAAAATTATATCTTCTGAAATTTCTCTTATTGCTTTTTGATGTTCCATAAAATCAGAAAAATTATTTGTCATCATTAAAAAGGGGGAGAATGTTGAGAGCTCATAAGTCTGAAACACATTCAATGTGTAAATTCTGTGTTTTGATGATTCCAAAAAAGATTGAGTATGGTAATATTGAACCTTATGAAATTACTGACAAATCTGATAAGTGTGCAGAAAATCAGATTTAAGGTCACTCGTTTACTTTCTGACTCATCTGCTTTTTAGTAGAGCTCAGTTTATAAGACATGTCTGAAAACCACTCGTCTGATTTTAAGTCAAAGACCAAGTCAACACGCTATCAAGATCTGAGTTTACTTGATGACGTGGCAAGAAGCATCTGTTCAAAAATGCACTCTGCTGATCACCCGCTCCGACTTTTGGAATATGCTAGCACCCATCCAGCTTTTGGACCGCATGATCACCCGCCTAGTTTTGGACCGCATGATCACCCGTCTACTTTTGACCGCTTGAGCACTCATCCGATTTTCGATTACTTCTCACCCGCCTCGATTTTCCAACTCGTATAATGTCAGCTTGTCGTAAATGAAGTCCAAGTCATCTTATTCAAATTAAATGCCTTCCTTAAGGATCTCAAGACCTCTAGACAATAGCTCAAAGGATAAAAAATAAAGAACGTTTGTTTCAAGGTTTTAAGGAATAAACACGCAATCTCCGTACTACGTAGTAGCCTTTTAGATGTTTTAGTACAAAGTAAAAGTGGTTTCGAAAAGTGAACTCGACTCGTTGCACTAAAAGAGGAAAGCTTTTCACGCAAGAACAAGAAGCCTATTGCTGCATACTCTAATATAACAGCTGATTCAGATTAAAATGTACTCTTGGACAACCTTGTCAAAGCTAAACGTTCCCAAGCATTTAATGTTTATACAGAACGACTCTTTGGCATTAATGGTGTCTCAGAAGCTCAAATCAAAAGAACACATTTTCTGAAGCTGTGTCTAAACGGATCTCTTGATTGAAGCCTTTAAATAGATCAAACAATGAAGATGAAAAGAAGAAGTTGAATATCATTAAGAACACTACGCAGAAGCATTTACTCTCCTCATTAACTTCTTCATCCTTTCATTGAATACATTTTCAATCATTTGATATTAATTCGCAGTCTTTCACACTTCATATTTATTCCACTCCTTGAGTGTGATCTGAAAGACTTGCAAGTTGTATTAATTACACAAAACCTTTATATTCCTTGAGTGTTGAGCCTGAAGAGGCTAGGTGTGCAAAAAATACTTGTACTGTAATTTACTCAGTTATAGTGGAAATTTGGTGCTGCCAAGAAACTGGACGTAGCCTTGCAGATTTTGGGGTGAACCAATATAAATCTCTTGAGTGATATTCCTCTTCCATTATCTCTTTATTTTGCTTGAGTTTTATTCTGTTTTTGCTTTTAACTTGGGGAGTTAATATTGTGAATATCAAACTCTGTTTTACCCTACTCTCCCCGCCCGTGTGCCTTGTTTGAATATTAAACGATTCACTCTTTCCGATTTTCTCTTATCTAAGTTCAGCTTGTTGTTCCCGCGAAAATCTTTTTTAAAGTAACCGAAAAGTTGGTAAACACAATTCAACCCCCTTCTTGTGTTAACTTTGGTTATTTCAAGGAGTACTATAGAAATTACTTTTCTAGAGAGTTTAATCTAGTGAATATAAATGTGATTCAATTCATTTGCTTGATTTAAAGATTTCCATGCTTTTAATTTGAGTCTAGTGAGTATAATTTTTTTTGACTCATCTAGTGAGTATAATTTGGAGTTATCATGTAAACAAACTTAAATCTTTTAAGTGACACTTAAGTTTTCATAGCAACTTTTAAAAGAAAGTTGTGCAAAAATTCTGTAAAACATCTTAAATTATAGTTAGAATAATAATCCGTCAACAACCTTGAAGGAACATAATTATAAAAGCTAATGTGAATTCAGTTTGGTGGCTATCTAACCTAGAATGTCATGGGAGCAATTCATAGTTTGTGTGGCAGAATTGCATTAATAGTGTATTAGTTTGTATATGGAATTTGCCAAATATATATTTCAAAATCAAAGTAACTTTACCGTCTTCAATATACTTAACCAATAATTTACTCATCATTAAATGGATACATGAATTCAACTCTAGAAAAGAAAATATTTTTCCTTAAAAATAAGTCTCACCAACTAAAATACACGTGGACTTAGCCGGAGGAGAAACATATAAGTTACCTCTTTCCACATCTCCAAAGGCATGATTCATAGTATCCCCAACCACTTTGACTCGTAACAACAATGGATTGAAATAACTAATAAAAATAAGGGTTTCAAAATAGCAAACATTATAAATCTTATTCTATAGCATGCCTTTACAGAGGAAGTAAGATTAAACTAACATATATCCATATCAATTATCCAAACACACGAGTATTTCTGAATAGCTTGAGTCTATAATGCACTCAGCAAAAGATGTATTTATAGAGCTGATTTACACAGGGAATAGCATGCTAAATACAATTTACAAGGTAAATAACTATGCTGGAATTAAAATGGACGGTAGGACGGTGCAATGTATCTACTTCTATACAATGAACCTAACTACTTGGGAAGGGAACTCATAAACATTGTTATTTCCAACACTCCCCCTCAGCCGGTGAATAGGTATTCTCTATTCCCAGCTTGGATAGAATTCTTTCGAATACAGGGCTGCTTAGTCCTTTAGTTAGAATATCTGCAAGTTGTTCTTGTGAGGGTACGTAAGGAGTACAAATCAAACCACAATCGAGCTTTTCTTTGATAAAATGTCTATCCACCTCGATATGTTTAGTTCGATCATGCTGAAACAGGGTTATGTGCAATGCCGATTGCGACTTGTTATCACAATAGAGCTTCATAGGTCCTTCCCACTTAATCTTCAAGTCATCTAGGATAATTTTAAGCCATAATAATTCACAAATACCTTGTGCCATAGCCCGAAACTCAGCTTCAAAGACTAGAGCGGGCCACCACATTTTACTTTTTACTTCTCCAAGTCACTAGATTTCCCGAGGAATGTACAACACCGGTAGTGGATCTCCGTCGCACTGACCCCGCATAATCCGTGATCTCGTATATGCTTCAAGAGTCATTCTACCATTTTTCTTGAATAAGATTCCTCTCCCCGGAGTTCCTTTGAGATATTGCGAATTCTATAAGCAGCTTGTAAATGGATTTCTTTTGATTGTGCATAAATTGACTAACCAAACTTACAAAGATAAGCAATATCCGGTCTTGTGTGAGACAGATAAATTAATTTCCCAACTAGGCGCTGGTACATCTCCCTATCTATTGCAACATCTTCTTTTGCATTTCCCATTCTTAGACTCCGGATCGTGGGAGTACTTGTAGGTTTACATGCTGCCTTTCCTGCTCTCTTTAAGCAAATCTCGTGATATATTTTTGTTGAGATATGAAAATGCCATTTCGGGAATGAGCTACTTCAATTCCCAAAAAGTATTTCAGCCTTCCCAAGAGTCTTGATCTCAAACTCCTTTGCCAAACACTCGACTTAAGACTTGTCCGCTCCCTCCAATCATTTCCTGGTCACGATGATGTCATCCACATACACTAATAATACTCACACCCCCGAATTGGAGTGTTTAGTGAATAATGTATGATCTCCTTGACTCGTTTGTATCCTAGGGCTGTCATGACTTTAGTGAATCTTCCAAACCATGCACGGGGTGATTGTTTCAACCCATACAATGCCTTTCTTAACCCGCAAAAACAGCATTGGTTGGAGCACTTTTACCATATCCTAGTGGCACATCCATATAAATTTCCTCCTCAAGATCCCCATGTAAGAAAGCATTATTTACATCAAATTGTTGTAATTCCCAGCCATAATTTGCCGTAAAGAGATAATATTACCCTGGACGGTATTCATCTTTGCAACAGGAGCAAAGGTCTCCAAGTAGTCAATCCCATAAGTTTGTGTAAAGCCTTTGGCAACCAGCCTTGCTTTGTATCTCTCTATCGATCCATCGGCCCTATACTTTCATCGTATACACCCACTTGCACCCAACTCGGTTTCTTCCCTTCGGCAAAGCAACAAACTCCCAAGTTCTATTCTTTTCCAAAGGCTTCCATCTCTATATCCATGGCTTGCTTCCATTTTTTATCAGATAATGCCTCAAAAACATTGGATGGTATGGAAGTAGTGTTTAGGTTTGCAAGGAAGGTCTTGTGGGTTGGTGAGAATTTCTTAAATGAGAGGTAATTTGAGAGAGGATATACTGGTTGTTTGGTACACTTTTGGGTGCCTTTTCTGATTGCAATGGGGAGGTCTAGGTCTTCAACTGTTTGGGTTTCTGTTTCATCCTGTAAAGCTGGAAAATTATTTTGTAAAGCTGGAAGATCAGAATTTGTTACCTGAGTTGAAGGAATTGAGTCGGATTCTTGGACATGTGTTGATTCAGGAATGACCTTTAGCCTTCTTCTAAACACCTGATTTTTCCAAGGTCTTCCAAACAGACCTGTAATTATCAGCCAAAGGAGTATCAATAGTTGATGAAGAAGGTTCCATTTCAGTTTCAGCTTCAAGATTAGATTGAGGCTCATTTGTACTAGATTGAGGCTCATTGGTACCAGACTCAAGGTTAGGGAGAACAGGAACAGGAGTTTCCAAATGAATTTCAGGGAGAACAGGAGTTTCCAAATGAATTTCTGTATCCTCCTTATCTTCCCTAAAACTCTCCCCCTGAAGATAAGGTTGGAGAAAATAGGCTTGTTCTTCATGAAAGGTGACATCCCGTGACACAAAGAATTTTTTCGACGGGGGATAGTAACACCTATATCCTTTGAGTGGAGGAATACCCAACAAAAACACACTTTAAGGCTCTAGGATCAAGTTTACCTCTTTCTTGACTATGAACATGAACAAAGGAGACACACCCAAAGATCCTCGGTTTGAGGTTATTAGTGGGGGATAAGTTAGGGTAGAAAGAGGAAAGAATCTCTATAGGACTTTTAAACCCCAAGACTCTAGAGGGTAATCGATTAATAAGATATGTTGCTGTTAAAACAGCTTCCCCCCAAAAACCTTTTGGAACATTTTTCTGATACAGTAGTGCTCTGGTTTGATCTAGAAGATGCCCATTTTTCCTTTCTGCAACCCCATTTTGCTGCGGTGTTTTGACACAAGAAGATTCATGAATTATTCCCTCTTTTTGGAAAAATGGAGTTAGAACATGATTGAAGTATTCCTTGCCATTATCTCGACCTTAATCTTTTTATTACCACACCAAACTGATTTTTGATCATTGAAACAAAGTTTGGAAAAATCAGATCGACTTCAGATTTGTGTTTAAGCAGAAAAACCCAAGTAACACGAGTGCAATCATCAATAAATGTCACAAACCATCTAGCCCCTGCACACATTTGGAATAGAAGAGGGTCCCCAAACATTAGTATGAACAAGATAAAAAGGAAATGTGCTTTTTTATTACTTATGGGAAAAGGTACACGCTTGTGTTTTGACATTTCACATACCTCACAATGGAAACTTTCAACAACCAACCCAAGAAACAAAGATGGAAACAAAATTTTGATGACACCGAAAGAGGGGTGACCTAATCGATAAAATGAAACAAATGGATCTTCTCTTTATTCGAAAGGACTGGACTCGACTTGTATGAGTGGGGCAAGTTGTTTCGGCTGTGTAGAGCACACTTGTTCCTTCAAGATAGTAAAGGCCATTCCCTTCTCTAGCACGTCCAATCATCCTCCCCGAATCCTTGTCCCGAAATTCACAAAGAATTACTATAAAAAATCACATTACAGGATAGGTCTTTTGTAAGTTTTTGTATGGAGATGAGGTTTGTGGATAGTTTTGGAACATGAAGAACATTCATTAAAGTTATAGATGGATTTATCTCAATGTTTCCAATCCCAAAGATTAGCAAAGGTTACCATCAAGCAGTGATAATTTTCTTATTACCGGAACAAGGAGAATATGTGGAGAAGTATTTAGAGGAGGGTGTCATATGGTCTCTGTGGCGCCTGAGTCTAATATCCAAAAAAGGGTAGGAGAATTTTTTGAGACATTAAATCCGAATGAAAGTGGAAGCTTACCTGAATATGCCAAATTACGATCACTCAAGGTTTCTCCAAGCTATTGATCAATGCTCTCATCCTTTCTATTTCCTCCCGGCTTAGACTAGGGAATTCAGGTTTCCTAGTGGATTCTCGACTTGTCTTCTTCATTCATTCCAGCAAAGCAATATGAGCTTTACTATTCCTTCTATATGATCCTCCCGATGGTCCTCCTTTCGACCCCATTCACGAGTAGGAGGTTTACCATGTAGTTTCCAAAGACTTCTCCCGAGTATGTCGTGGCTTATTACAATAAGTGCACCACAAATCTCCTTTCTTCTCCAACTTTGCATGTCCATCTCTTGAGCTCTCAACTACCATGGCTGAACTTTCAACAGGGTAGAGTATCCAAAGATTAAATTTCTCCCGCTTTCTTCACTTCGCATAATAGCTACGACTTCATTAAAGCATGGTACCTCTGGTTTTCCAAGGATCTGCAACCCTTACTTGGTCAAATTCAGGATTTAATCCCACAAGAAAGTCATAGATCCTATCTTGCTCAATATATTCTTTGAGCACCGCTGTATCCTCGGGGCATTTAGTCTTTATTACCCTATAATGGTCCAATTCCATCCAAAGAGACTTCAATTGATTGGCATACTCAAGGATCGTCTTGTTTCCTTGCTTTGCAGCAAGTGTTTTTACCTTCACATCATACACTGGGCAGCATCTTTGGCTTTCAAATATGTTTGCTCTATCGCGCCCCAAACCGCTTTAGCAAAGGCTTAAGAACATGCATGTATCACTGATTTCTGGAATCATTGAGTTCCATAGCCATGCCATAATCATGGAGTCTTCCTCATCCCATGCTGTAAAGTTAGGATCTCCTTCCCTTGGTCTAGGACCCATCAAATGACTAAGTTTTCCTTTGCCCTTCAACATTGTTCGAATGAGCTGGGACCATTTCAAGTAATTTTTCCCATTTAGTCGATAGGCAGGTTGAATACTCTGCAATTCTCCAGACTGACTGCTCTGAACATGTGAGTTCTCTGCCTTGTTGGCTGGATTCACGACCTCTTCCTCATTTGACATGGCGGAAGCAATGAAGGCAACAAAAAAAAAAAAAGAATACACGGCGGAAGCAGAGCTCCCTAGATCGGGAGCTCTGATACCATATCAATTATCCAAACACACGAGTATTTCTGAATAGCTTGAGTCTATAATGCACTCAGCAAAAGATGTATTTATAGAGCTGATTTACACAGGGAATAGCATGCTAAATACAATTTACAAGGTAAATAACTATGCTGGAATTAAAATGGACGGTAGGACGGTGCAATGTATCTACTTCTATACAATGAACCTAACTACTTGGGAAGGGAACTCATAAACATTGTTATTTCCAACAATCCATATATTGAACTTTTCATGGAAACATGCATATATAACCTCTCTTTCTCACTTCTTGTTCTCCTCTTCGTTAGGAGTAAGAACCATTTCATTCTATGGAGAACATCATAAGTGAATGTGTCTGCATAAGTGTTTAGGTTGATCTCATTGCTGCAATTTTTTATCATACTTTTACAAATAAGAATTGTTTGAAAACCACAATATGAGGATATTTCATTAACCGTTTCATTTAACCGGCCTTCAGGAACTTCATAAAAAATTCATAGTTAAAACAAATTCGCATTAGATTGACAAAGAATTTTATTTGGATAGTAACTATTGAGTCTAAGTTATGAAAATATCATCTTCTATTTCTAGACCATTCACTTTCATCCAACTTGAAATTTATTTAGAGTTCCTATTGCAAGAACTCATGTAATCTCTGGTGATTGATTACAAGACATTGCATCCGCACTATGCAACCTCCGCTTTCAAATCAAAATTTCTATAAAATCTTATGACATGACTTCTAATGTAAATTAATAACTGTTCTTACAAGACACAAAAGATGAGACCAAGCTATTAATGTCGGGTCTTCAAGTTGAACATGTAGACAGTTTTATAGTCATTAGATTGCCTTGTCACAAGTTGCTTCAGTGTTGCAGATCCTAGTTTGTAAAGTCAAAATCGGGTTTAAGAGAGACTGGCATTCTTTTGTTTTCCTTGGCTAACTCAAATCAAACTTGTATGCTCAGTTACTTCCACATCCTATTAAATAACAATAAAGCTAGGCAGCTTATGATTCCTTTGAAAATATATGTTTGCTTATCTAAAGGTCTATGCGCAAATAAGTGGTATAATAAACAAATAAACTACCTTGGAAAGGAGTCTACACAGGTGAGAAATAGCCTAACATCCTGTCAGTTAAACTACCTATATTTGACACATAGTAAATTAAATATGCAAGAAAATAAATTGATTGAAAGAAAATAAAGCAAAATAATCTAAATTTACCCAACTAAAATGATATCATATCAATAAGCACAACCATAGCCTATTAGACCCAATCGAGATTGATCATATTTCAAAGAAGCATGTGGCTAATTTATTCTTTGATTCCTAGTGGCTACATAGATGTGAAAATTAAAATAACCCAACTTCAGATGATGGCATAAATCATACAAGTTCATCACAAATCAAGCAATTGATCAAATATGGAAAACAATATATTGGTACTTTCGATTTGTACTCACAGTGCAATGATTGATATATCAATACCTTAGGACATATCTTTAATGATTAGTTGACAACAAAATTAAGAACCTAACACCGTACTTAGTACTTACCATTATGATGACAAATGTAAGTTGTGACTAATATAGGAATAGATGTGAAAAGCTTCTAAAAGGATTCCTGACCACTTAGTTTCGGCAGTAAGCATGGCATCTCAATGCTTCCATGATTATCATGGCCACTACTTCAAAATCTAATATGCAGCCCAAGTTTATTACTACATAAAATGGCTACTTAAGTCTTAATATCAACTTCATGAAAATGATTTGGTTGGAATGATTTCAAAACTTGTGAATACAGTGAGTAAAATGGGCAAAGGACCATTGTTTCAATGGATTCAAATAGCTACCAATTACTTGGTGGAAGCACGTGAGATTAAAAGAAGCATAATCAAGGAATTGGTTCCTTGTTTCAGTATTGCCACCCAAATAAATTGATATCAAGTGTAGCATCAAACCGTGAAGTGCTATTGGGGTTTTCATGAAAAAAAATCTGGACATCAACAAAAATAGTCACTCCATTCTACAAAGTGAAATGAGATGTACGTACCTGCAACTGAATTTGGAAGGTGATAGAATTCCATATGCATCTCTTGCTGCCCATCCTAGAAAAAAAAGTCATGTGTAAAAGTAAATACACTTACACCCATTTAGGATCTGGAGCATTAGGAAAAGTGAAAATAGCTTTAAATTTTGCAATACCCCTTCTATTTCTATATAATAGACATTCTTGAGAATTTTAAGCTACTATGCTTAAATTCAAGCTCTTCATTAGCCAAAACCCAAACAATTGACAGAAAGACCAAATGTTCCCTAATAAAGTATGGAATGGAGACAGTTTTCACTTTCATCATAATCATCCATCATTAGTTGAAACCACATAAGAACTTAATTACATACACCTTAAGAATAACAAAGCGATATTAGAAAGAGACAACAAAAAAAAACTAACATAAAAGAACTTAATTACATCCATCATTACCTCTAAATTAACATGTGTACATTTAGTTGCATGTTGAATGATCTCCAAATATATGAACCCCGAACCATCTTAACACTTACGATATATCAGCAATAATACATAACAATAAATCAAGCCTATAAAAGGACCAAAACAAATTAGCATTAAAATGGAAAACACAATAACCTCATTTCAAAACCTAAAATTGAAAAAAGCCCTTTAATTCACTTGCATGTTGAATCATCTCCAAATTTCTGAAACCCTGAAATAATAACCATCTTTACACTTTGGATCAGCAATGAAAACATATAAATAAATCAAGCCTATAAAAGGACCAAAACAATGACAATCAAACACAACACTCCCTAGCTACAAATCCTTTCATTAGGTGCTCCCTTGCACCAAAGGAAATGGCGTAAGCATTCAAAACCCGAAAAAAAAACAGCATTACCACGACTATAAAAGAGTTATAAAGCAATCATGTGTAGACTATAGATATAGTGGCAATTGTAAATAATAGTTTAGGAAAAACTGATACTAGCAAATGACAATTACAATATCCAAGCAAATTGTAAATAACAACCCTCAGGCCCAAAATCTCTGTCTAAACCTTTAAACAATAAAACAAATAAGATAAATAGAACCAAAGAAGTAGTAGATAAATAAACCTTTAACTTGTCACTCTCCTCAAAATGGAATAGTAGCTAGGAAACCATGTTGCACCTGTGACTGCATGCATGATTTCAATGATTAAATCTCAATTCCATCTAAAGAAGCTAATGGTTCATGCATTGTATCAAACAGAAAATTGTAGCAGTGATAAATTCTATATAGTCAATTGTGCCATTTCCTTCTACATCAGCCTTAATTGAGGCAAAGGAATTTAAATTTGGAATGCTTCAAAATAAAAATAGAAATAAAGGACAAATCTTGTAAAATCAATAATAGCTTACATCCTCCATAAGCTGCTGCACTTCAGCTTCAGTAATTAAATGATGACGATCACAAAAAATGAAAATTCCCCGGCCTACACAATACATACTCGAAAGCATGAGGCGCTCTTGCCACGCATGAATTTGAACACCCTGCAGAAAATTTAATTTGCCAATGGAAAGTAAACTCATTTGTTAATTCCTAGTTCTCAATTTCTCATAGATGATAGAGTTGAAAAGCAAGCCAATGGCATGATTCTGAGATTGGGCAAATGAGGAAAGTTCAACTACTCAAGCAAGCAAACACATATTCTATTTCCCCCCTTGTCCCCTGTGGTCAATACCTCTGTACTAATTATAAATAATAATAAGTGCAGGTGAGAATTTGCATCAAGTATTTGCATATTTGCAGAGACTGACTCAATGCATATTTGCATCAAATGTTCAATGTAACATTCGTAAAAATTATCCAATACTCTTTTCTCTCTGCACAGAAGACAGAAAACCAAGGATGAATTTGCACATAAAGACAATAAAACAATAATTGACATGTAAATAGCACAAAATATGTTGAGAAGAAATAAGTTTCTATAATCTTTTCATCAATAGGTGACATTCTAACTTCTGCACTTTTTTTTTCTCTTATTAGGACTTCATTAATCAACATTCACTTTTGATAGTCATAACTTCATTAACATGTTACTTGACAAAAATAGATGTATCAAAGGGCTTTTGTAGGATTCAATTTAGTTTTTATCTGATTATTTAGTTGGTTACCGTCGAAGGTGATTATAAGCAGAATGGAAAATGAAATAAATAGAGTTACAAGGATTGTATTATGTGTTAAAAATGGAGAGTCAAAATATAGTAGTTGGAAGCCAAAATAGGTAAACATGATAGGAAAAGTTTGAAATTGTACATACCTTTTCAGCTGGAAATTTATGCACTATTTCTTCAATTAATCGTGAATCTTCAAGTTGCTGAAAACACCTAGTATTGCAAAACAGATCTATTTATATTCATGGCTTTGTCATGCATTTGGCTTGAACGCATAATGCTCAAGTCTTCAACTAAAAGATATATTTAGATTTGTTAGGGTGCGCATATGATGATTTTTTAGAGGGACTTCTTAGTAAAATATGCGGAGGGACTGGAAATATCTTTTTTTTTTGTTTTTATATTTTGCAAAGAACTAAATATGTTTTGTCCAACTAATTACACAAAAGAGCTTATTGTTCTTGATTTTTTATCTAAGCTATCAGTTATAGGCTAATAGCATTATATATAAACATTCATAAGAGACTTGAAAACTATATGCATATATGTCCTCTTGATTAGCAGAGAAGTGTTTTGTAAAATTTAATTCGAAAGATTATAATGCAGAAAAGAAGTACCTAAGGTAGATTGCCCCTACCCTATAGATAATATCAATTAGAAATTAAAACTCCATTTTGGTAAAAATAGTACCTTCAATAGCAAGTTGAAACCCTTGTCTGGTGGCTTCTTCACTCTTGTTTCCTGCATTAACAAAGAGAACCTACATCTTTGACATTTAATCATACACCTCATGTGCAATCCAGTCTACTCTATTAACTATTAATAAAAGAAGCTCAACCTTCCTCCAAATCAAACTATAAAAATAACATACAAATAAAAATGGAGTGTGGGCTGAAACCAACTTACACCAATAAATAATAATATGTAAAGAAAACTTGATATGATCCTAAAAAGTTGCATGTAGGTTTTCAGATCTATCATTGAGTGATAACCAAAATTAGAAGAATAATAATAATAACAAATGGACAAGATAAGGAATGGAAGGGAGGCGCCACAATTCCAAGGGAATTGATAAGCCAAGGTGAGGATCGCCACAAGGGTCTTGGACTATTGATAAGATCAAAGGGTTGGTTCAATGAAGAACCTAAGAGAGGCTAAACACTCTCACAATTGGAATCAAATCCAAATTGAATCGAAAGTTGTCATTCATTATGTTTGGGGCATGTACAAATAGTAGTGGGACTGCCAACTCTTGGCTTACAAAAAGATACCATAACCCCCCTAATAACTCACATAATTAAACCACCAATTGGTGTAATAGATGCTTTTTCTACAAACAATTAAGTGACTGCCTAATATTAACTCTCCTACTTAAACCAAATAATAAAATGACTCAAAAATAAAAAGGAGTTACTTTAGGCATGCAAGCCAAAAGATTCCCTCCCAACAAGACTAACAAACTCGTGTAAAAATTCGTTCATAACTGCCACCATTATTTTCACCATTATAGAAGCCAAAACTGGTCAAGAGGCAAGCACTACATTTTGTAGAAAATTTCCTTAGATTTCCAACGCACTAAAGAATACATCAATCGGAGATCTCTAGCTCAAGATATAGCCAAAACAAGTCAACTGGTTCATCATTATGAAAATAAAATTTTCAACAAAAATCAATTTGGCCTTAGATTGTACATCATTCTTGGCTTGCATCATTCCCTCCCTCTTGAAGAGAATTCGACCTCGAATTTATTACCTTTGGGAATCGTGTTCATCCTCCAGGTTCAAACACAACTCTTTTGAATCCATGGGGCATCTATCTTGGAATTACTTCTTCAACTTCTTTTAAAAGAGAATCATCACCTATAGGCAAAGATAGGAACATCACCTTGATTTCTTTTATAAAGAGACTCTCAATTTTTTTTTCAATCTTTGCCTCACTCTTTTTCTGTTGCTCTTTGTTTTTTGTGGTTTGGCCTTCACTATTCTTTTCTTCATGACCTAGGAGAGAAATTCTAGACAAAGTAGAAGAATCCCAACATTTGATTCCATAAACTAATCTAGAAGAAGGTATTAGAGTAAAAGATGGCCATGACTTCCCAAGTGAATTTGAAGACTTATTCTCGACTTTAGGGATAAGTCGTGCTCTAGTTGTCTTCATCTCCTTATCTTCCTCTTGCAATTCAAATCTAGTTGATTATTGTTGGCATTCTTCATTTGGAATCACATCTTCAATTTCATTGATTGTCTTGCAAGCTTCCTTTGGAATCACATCTTCAATTTCATTGAATGTCTTGCAAGCTTCCTTTGGAGGAAAACCCTTCTTATCCAAGCGTCTTAGATATCTTTGCATTTCAAAGGATAGTGTTGCCATGATAGATGGTGGGAAGAAGATTTTTTTTTTGTGTGGAAAAAATCGAAGAACAAGATCAAAAGTCACTCTAGGAAGGATGACTATAATACCAAATGATATGATCCAAAAAAGTTGCATGTAGATTTTCGGATCTATCCTTGAGAGACAACCAAAATTAGACGAAGAAGAATAATAACAAATGGACAAGATAAGGAATGGAAGGGAGGCGCCACAATTCCAAGGGAATTGATAAGCCAAGGTGAGGATCGCCACAAGGGTCTTGAACTCTTGATAAGATCAAAGGGTTGGTTCAATGAAGAACCTAAGAGAGGCTAAACACTCACAATTGGAATCAAATCCAAATTGAACCGAAAGTTGTCATTCATCATGTTTGGGGCATGTACAAATAGTAGTGGGGTTGCCAACTCTTGGCTTACAAAAAGATACCATAACCCCCCTAATAACTCACATAATTAAACCACCAATTGGTATAATAGATGCTTTTACTACAAACAATTAAGTGTCTGCCTAATATTAACTCTCCTACTTAAACCAAATAATAAAATGACTCATAAATAAAAAGGAGTTATTTTAGGCATGCAAGCCAAAAGATTCCCTCCCAACAAGACTAACAAACTAGAGTGTAAAAATTCGTTCATAACTGTCACCGTTATTTTCAGTTTTCACCATGATAGAAGCCGAATATGGTCAAGAGGCAAGAAATACATTTTGTATAAAATTTCCTTAGCTTTCCAACGCACGAAAGAATGTATCAATCGGAGATCTGTAGCTCAAGATATAGCCAAAACAAGTCAACTGGTTCATATCTTATGAAAATAAAATCTTCATCAAAAATCATTTTGGCCTTAGATTGTACATCATTCTTGGTTTGCATCACAACTATGAAACCAATGTAAAGCAAAATAAATAATCACTACTATAGAAAACGACTTTAGTAGCACTTTTTTTATGCCTCTAGTAGCACTTACAAGCGCTATCTATTCACCCGCTACTGAATGTGAAAAGAAAAGATAGCGCTTAAAAAAGCGCTGTTGAAAGTGGGAATAGGTAGCACTTCTTTGAGAAAGCACTGTCTAAAGTTAGAAATAGACAGTGCTTCCTCAAGAAAGCGCTATCTATTGCATACTTTAGACAACGTTTTCTCAAGGAAGCGCTGTCTAAAGTATGCAACAAATCGCACTTTCTCAAAGAAGCGTTGTCTATTTGTAACTTTAGACAACACTTTTTCAAGGAAGCGCTACCTATTCCCCTTTTATTATTATTATTATTATTATTATTATTATTATTATTATTATTATTATTATTATTATTATTATTATTATTATTATTATTATTATACCATTTGTTTTCTACATTTCCCACCTGCACTCAGCAATTCATAGCAACGCTACATTTAGGTACACATATATAATATACAAAGCATACATGTAATATTGGTAAGTATATATAAATTAACCAAACCAAACATCAAAATCATGCATATATATAACCAATTAACTAATATACTTTAACACAATTCACGGCAACGCTTACACATAACCAATTCTAATATTTAAGTCCATAACCCAAAAGGTCACTAACCTACACTAGACAATAACCACGCAATACAAGCAATGTATATAAGCTAATCAACACACAAGTAATTCTAAACAATTTGTGCACGTGGCTTCCATCTTCTGCCTGATCGCACAAAATCCTTGGTGCCGGCCTGCATAAGACACACATATAGATCACTTGCACATACGTCTAATATTATAGGAGAGACATTAGCTAGCATAATATCAGAGTATGTTGTACCCTTTAATTGTTGATAAATTCATAACCACATAACGACACCACTCGTCTTTAAGTTGAGTAAGTTGATCATCAGAGTATGTGTTGCATTTACATTCAGGAAAATACTGCAAAATGAAAATTAAATCAAATTAGAATGATCAAATCTAAGTAATTAAATTATATAAGCTAAAACTGAAATTGTAGCTTTGACAAGTATACACTGCACCTATTTATCAGTTGAACTATAAAAGTAACAATGATTATGAAAACCTAAGTTTAAGAAGGAGAAAATCAAAAATCTTTATGATCAAAACTTATGATTAATGTTGCAGAACTTACGAAATTGTTTCTCCATTTGTTTAACTTTATTTGGACAGGTACATTCAAATAAATTACAGGGAAAAGATGAAAAGGATGGAATAGATAAAGAATATTAAAGTTATTAGAATACTAATTCTACTTACAGGATTCTGATGTTGCAATATATGATACTCAACAGTAACTGAATATTCCTATATGTATTCATAATCTTGATCAAGCACGTGTCATACAACTAGTAGAAGCATAGCCTTATAACACTGCTAACATAGTAAGGGTCTTAACATAACGAATCCTAATACCCTTAGGACTTAAAGTAATCAATACAATTTCAGAATCTAAGTAGAAAGGTAGGACTTCCATAAGATTTAGAGGGGAAAAGATAATATTGCTACAGTAGAAAATTCATATCCAAAATTAAATTGACATGTCGACAATATTGAACACTAATTAATCCCTAAATCTAAAACAACAAACCACACGCTTGAGTAGTGGGAGTGGGAAGGAGTAATAAGAATGACTCAATTGCAAGAGAAACAAAGTACCTTGGTAATAAGGCAGAAGGTTTTGAAAACCTTCCTAATAGTCAATGCATCAGGCTGCCGCATCCGAGACCGAGACAAACGGCTTGCTTGAGCAACTTCACCCAAATCACCTTTTTTCTGCCAAATAATAAACAATGAAGAATAATTCTTTTGTGCAAAATTTCAACTCTTCGAAACAATTTTTGACACAAAAAAGTAACAGTTACAGAACGCGGACAAGGCCATTGGTTCAAAAAATGTGGAAAAGCGAGAACAAGAGCAAAAACAACACAATATGCACTCATCACCTTGAACTAATTCTTGAGTATAATTCCAACTCATCAAAACAATTTCTATTAAAAAAAGCAACAATTAAACAAAAACATGGAAATGCAAGAAAAGCCAAAAAGAATCACCTTATTCAAGAAGCTGAGGAAAGTGATTCTTTTTGGCTTTTCTTGCATTTCCATGTTTAAATTAGGTTATTTTGCATCGAAAACAGAAATGTGATTTATCCATTAAAAATATAATCAGAACAAAAGACTTACCTACTGGCAGAAAAATAAACAACCTTAACCAGACCCTCTGGTGTAGAATATATCACAGTTCTCAACAAATTGCACACTATATTCGTAATCACAATCCTTCGAGATTCTAATGAAATCATATCAAACGCTAAAGAGAAAAACCCTTTATAAAGGAAATGAATTTCAGAAAGGTAATGCCTTATACATATAATGAATTCCTTTCTTAAAAAACACTCTACCAGAAAGTCCATATACATAAAAAGTTACCATCAAATCACTTATAAAGGAAAGACAAGGAAGAGTGCTGGTTAAGTTATAATGTATATGAAGCCCTTCATCAAAAATTAAAAAAACACTCCACCATAAAATCTATATAAATAAAAAGTTACCATCAAATCACTTATAAAATATTCATAGCTTCTAACACGAGTTCTGCATCCTTCATAAACTTGCATTAAAGAGTGCTGATTAAGAGTCCATGACATATCAACTGTCATATTATAAACACGAACCTTTCATCCATGACAATTTTGTGTATCCTTCTAATTCTTCCCTCCACAGATTATTGACTATGTAAAGTTTCACCTCCTACTCATTCTTAAGAACATAAATATGATAATGCATAATGACCAAGTAAACAAATCAAGATACTCAAGGATTGCAAGGCATCCTTACCATCATTAACACTATAGAAATCATCTTCACAATCTGAGTCTAACCAGGGCTTAGAATCAAAAAATGCTTCCTCTTTGCTACCTGTACAGGACACAAATCCAAGTTCAAAAAATAATTGATGCTGGATTTCCACAAATGAACAAATAACGAAAATACAAATATACAAAGAAACAGAGGAGTCCTAAATTATAGCAACACCAGAAACCCAAAAAACCTAACAACATTCTTGAAGGATCGTGTTGAAGGAGAATGCGTTTCTCTTTGACAAAAAGCATATCTGAAGCAAAACGAGAGCAATGGTCAAATCTGAAGAATCGAAGGAACAAATTCAATATATAAAAGAAAGAAATGACTCACAATGGTCAGAAATAAAGAACGGCAATGGTGGCACCGAACCCTCGTTTCTGACCAGACGATGGCGGCGAACCCGTGCTGTCAAGGGCGAATAGCGGTGCGTTGTGGGTTGGTGCTGTCAAGGACGGTTTCGTGCTGTTGCGCGGCGCCTGGTCAGAGTGAGAGTGTCTGGAAGCGGCGGCAACAACAATATGAGACTGAGGGATGCCCCAGTCTTGGCGGAAGAGCTTCGTGGTTGTCCATGCGCGGTGGCAGGGTAGGCAGCGGAGGAGCTTCGCGGTGGCTGGGTAGGCTGCAACATGCTGTGTTCTGTGAATGTTGAGGAAAGTGTGTGTTTCTGAAGGAGAAAAGAAATGAGTAAGGGTTTGGTTGGACTCAGAAGAAAAGAGACGAGAAACGAGGTTATGGACTCATAGAAGAGGGGAATAGTACTTTTATTTTAGTAAAGAGGAATAGACGACACTTTTTCAAGCAAGTGCTATCTTAGGTAAAAAAATAGATAGCGTTTTCTCAAGGAAGTGATGTCTATTATTACCCATCAACATTTAATAGCGCTTCCTTGGGGAAACGCTGTCTTAGAATAAGGAATGGATAGCACTTCCTTTAGGAAACGCTACCAAAAGTGTCCCGCCTCTTTTTTAGTAGCGTTTCTTATTGAAGCGCTATTGAAGGAGCGCTATTAAAGGCATTTTCTGTAGTAGTGAATACTATATATATTTGAAAATAATAAGAAGAAGATGGTGGGTGTGTGTTCATCTGCGTGTAGCAGCAAGTAGGGGGAGCTTTGCACTGTAGAGGAAAGGGAAGATGGAATGACAGGAAGATAGAGATCTAAGAGCGAGGAAAAGATGGATAAGGGGGAAGGCATCGGTGACAGCGGCAGCGGCGCATAACCGTTGTAGACAGTCTGGGTTTGACTGCTGCCGAACCATGCGGCGCCGCAGTGGGTGGATCTGTCCCATGCTTCCTGCGCCAGCACGTTGAGAGAGAGAGAGAGAGAGAGAGAGAGAGAGATGTGATGCCAAAGAAGGTAAATGCATCTCCAAAATCTCAAAGGGAACAAATGTGTTAGGGAAGAGATAACAGGGTTTGGGGATAAGAAAATTAAGTTTGGAGAGAGAGAGGAGTGTGCAAGAGAGAGGGAAAGTGAGTAAAGAGAAGAGGGCTGCGTGCGGGAAATCATCATTTCAAAAAGGGTAATTTTGAAAGGAAGCAATCGAGTGGGAAAATGGGTGAATGAGAGCATGACAAGTGGCAAAAAGGACCAAATTTTATTAGTTATGTAATTGACTAGTGGGTTATCTATTTAGGATGGATTTCACTTGCCATTTGGCATCCCATCACAAGTTCTTTGGATTTCTTTTATCCACTCATTTTAAATTAGTTTTCCTTAACATCTTGGACTTAACAACTTTGAGTTTGAAAGGATCAAACTCTAACTTCTTCAAGTTCTTCTCAAGAATATATGAAGAACACTATGAATATGTTCATTCATGAAGCCAAATTAATCCATTTTTGTCCAAGACTGACATTTTATATACTCTTTAATTCAATAATTTTATGTTTTAACATTAAAACTTGTTTATGGTCCTTAGACCAACTAAAAATCTTTACTTGATCATCTCAAAACATATTATTTTCAAAGATCATATTTTCCCTTCAAAATTAAGATGAACACTTTTATAAAAACAATTTTCAGGACAACAGTGGGTTTAATTTGTGAATGATCAGTTAAATGACCTTTAAAAATTTTGAGAATTCAATTAGAGGTATCCAACTCACACACCAACACAGTGCAGTTGGTCCCATGTCAAAATTCAAAGGCATTAATTTATTAAAAATTACGCACTGCCTCTGTTTGCACAAGATTTTCTAGAAATCCGAGTTCATCAACATGTAACTTTATGAAATTGTTTCTCATTATATACGCATGTAAAAATTCCAAATCTTCAACCAAACTTTACTTATACTTCAGTATTAACCCATAAAATTTTATAAAAGCTTTTAACTTTCATATTCATATTTAAATTCACCATGCAATCATTTATGTTCTTATTTTCGAACCCAGAATCTGTTTCTACTTTGTTAGATGTTTTGACCCAGTAAATCTTGTCCAAATCTTACATATTATATGTCAAATTAAAGCCTCAGAAGTTTTATTTCCAAATATGTGTTTAGTTTTCAGTAATATGTTTTCTGTGGAAAGTTATGGGCTTACGAATCATTGCATGTCAGGCTGCCAGATTCATATCTTAATATGTTCATGACATTAAGTTTTCATTTTCTTTTATACATCATCCACAAGTCACAAAATAAACATGCAAGGGTTCTAGACCCTCAAACACATACATGCAAACAACTTTTCAACCAAAGTCAACAACCATCATTATCAAACAATCCAGACATCACACAAAAATGGCTCAAACAAAGAGTTTAGAGAGGATCTCCCCTACCCCTTGAAGATCATAAATCCTCATGACTCCTAACTTGGAAAAGCTTCAAGCTTGTGTTGGTAGTGGCTACGGTCTCAAGAGAGGGGGGGGGGGGGCATTGAGATAATGACAACTTTTTTTCAACACTTTAAAAGAAAACAATGTTTCTTTAAAGAAAATTGGTTTTCACTCAATTTTATTTCCCAAGGATTAGGTTATGTAACCAGTAAAGATGACAAGAAGAATTATAAGAGATAACAACAGATTTTAACACAGATTACAGATTTAAAGATTCAAGTTTAAACAAGTATATGGAGTTTAGGGATTATAAGAACACGCAAACTGATTTATCCTGGTTCGACTGCCTCCTTTGGTAAGCCTACGTCCAGTCCCACACCTCTGTGGATTTCTTCACTATAATCAGCAATTTACAAAATTCCAATTACAGCAACACAAGGATAACCTCCTTGTTTGAAAAATCTCCAGAAAGCACACTAGCTTTCATATACCTAAGGATCCATTCTATCCTTGTTAAACCCTAAGAGATACCCTCTCTTAGTCACTCTAATTCACAAAAAGAATTGAGTAGAAGCAAGACTCTAAAAGCCTGATAAAACAAATTGAAGTTCTAACTATCACACTTTTCTTAGAGATAAAGCACTTTGTTTCACAATCAGTATGAGTTGCGTTGTTGTTGTTGTTGAAAAGTGTTCCTGATCCCTCTTTATATAGAAGACAGATTATAGCCGTTGGGATCATTTAAGACAGATTTGGATCTGATTTAACAAAATCTGCTTTCTTGATTTTCTTGATCCAAAATGTGATTCTGTTTGATCTTTGTAGAGATTGCGTCCTTCTTGAGATATAACTGTTTCCATCTGAAAGGATAGCCAAGTCTATTTGAAGAGTAATAAATCCGTGTTTAATTGAAGAGTAAAATATCCGCGTCCATTTTCCACGTTAGCAGATGGGAGTTCTAGCTCAAGGTTATTGGACGGGCTCCGAATGGTAGACGAGCTTCATATGCTATGTAAGTGGACAGAGCTTCTCATTAGTAGACAAGCGTGTTAACACAAGGAAATTGGACGGGCTCCAATTTTTCATCAGTGGACGCGCGCTGCTATTACTTTTAGTGGACGAGCTCCCATTTTACATTAATGGACGCGGGCTCCTTTTTATATCAATGGACGCGAGCTCCTTTTTATATCAGTGGACGTGAGCTCCTTTTTAACATCAGTGGACGTGTGCTTCTGTTTCATCAGTGGATGCGTGCTCCAAGTGCCATGTCAGCAGACGAGATCTTCTGTTTCTTTGTGGACGCGCTTTTGCGCCACGTCAACAGACGAGATCTTCTTTTTCTTCCAGTGGACGCGCTTCATGTGCCACGTCAGCAGACGAGCTCTTCTGTTTCTTCCAGTGGACGCGCTTCATGTGCTCTTTCAGTGGACTACAGCTTTTTACTTTGTTGTTCCTTTAGTGGACGCGCTTTCTTTGTTCTTCCAGTGGACGTTGGCTTTTTAATTGTTCCTTGGACTTCAGCTCTTTACTTTGTTGGACGTCATTCTTTTTATTTGTTCCTTTAGTGGACGCGCTTTCTTTGTTCTTCCAGTGGACGTCAGCTTTTTAATTGTTCCTTGGACTTCAGCTCTTTACTTTGTTGGACGTCATTCTTTTTATTTGTTCCTTTAGTGGACGCGCTTTCTTTGTTCTTCCAGTGGACGTCAGCTTTTGCTTTGTTGGACGAGTGATCTTGCATGCAACTTAACACGTAATGAGTACGTAGTCAGAATTAAAAATCTTATGCAAAATACACTTTGCTGGTCATACATCAAAACATGAATAAGGGCTTAGTCTTACAACTTGTCGACGAGTTACGTATTCGAGCATTATCTTAGTGAATCGACGAATCAAAGGCAGATACACATAGTTCTCGTCGCTCTTATCACAACGGTGTAGTCGATTTCGTAAATCGAGGTTCGAAACCCTCACATGCAAGCTCTCTCTCTCTCTACACTTATCTCTCTCTCTCTATACTATGGTTTTTGGTAGTAAGAAAGAAGATGAGAATGAAGACCCAAGAGAAAAAATGAAAGAAATTTAAATGGTGTTACTGAGCTGTGCACGCTCTAGCGTGCCAGAGCTCTAGCGTTGAGCACCTCCATGCTAGAGTGTTGATCCATGTTGCCACGTTTCATCCATGTGTCGTTCTTGTTTTGCCACAAGTTTTCATCCATTCCACACTCAAGCGTCCATATCCTACGTTTGAGTGTTTTGCCTTGATGCTGGTTGCCCGATTTCATGCGTTCCAGTGCACTCTGAGTCCGTTTGGAGTTTGATTTACCTCAAAGTCGATACACAAACTGATTAGCATCTAAGGAACAAGATTAAGACCTTAAAACTGCTTAATCCCTTCCTTAAATCTTAATCAAGAGGACGAGGTGTTACAGTACCCAAAATGGAGATCTACTCCCAAGCAAGCTCTGTAACATCCCGGGTTGCTTCAAGGATTGACGTCTGTCTCCACAAACTAACACGAGTCTTTTTAGTATACTTTGTCCTCACTCACATGCTTCCTGAGAAAACTTCCAAGGAGGTCACCCATCCTAAAACTACTCTAAGTTAAGCACGCTTAACTTTGGAGTTATTAAGTGATGGGCTCCCGAAAAGAAGATGCATCTTGTTACTATAGATAATACCAATCAATTCTTTTAAGATTCTCTTAATTGCACAATCTCACACATGCACGGTCCCATTAACCAGTGGATTCATCTGTCCCTCCACCTAGAAGTCTGCTAGGAACCGCTCCTTGATCGTGCTTCCTCTTGCACCGGCGACCACTCCCCGCTCTAGCCAGTCTTGGGTGTCACATATCCACCAACTTTCGCTTGGTTCGTCCCCGAACCACACTAAACTGGGAGAGACCCCACGTTGATACTACCTGTAACATCCGGGCTGTCTACTGATATGAGCATGGACACACAAAGCCAAGGACCTAGCATTGAAGACCACATGAACCCATGACAAGGGCAAGGCTTAGAAGAGTCCAAGACACATTAAAGAAGGTGGTGGTCAATCACTTGACTCATAGGCAACCTTATGAAGACGACTTCATCTTGAACCTCTTATGCATTGAGACATTGACCACCTAGTTAGGGATAGGACCTAGGACCCTTGTTTAGAGTAGAGTTCATGTAATAAAGGTAGGAACTAGGAACCTTGTATAGAGTAGAGTTCATATAATAAAAGTGCTTATTCAAAAAGCACTTAGGACTAGTTTAGGAAATGGGCCTATTGGCCCATAGCATAAGAGTAGGGAGCATTAGGCCCAAAACAAACTACTTGCACCTTAAGTAAGAGTAGCTTACACCTCAAGTAAGACTAGCTTGCATCTTAAGTAAGATGAGCCTATAAATACGCTTCATGTAATTCATTTTACAAGTTTGAATACAATTGAGTTTTCTCACACTTGAGATTTCTAGAGAGAGTTGAGAGTTCTCCTCTTCTTGGTTCATGAGTTGAACCATTTATTCTCATCTTTAATTTCCATATTCAAGTGGTGAATCATCCTTTGGCTTATCAATTCAATCTTCTTTTCCAAGAAGAATGACTTTGCGGCTCCTTCCCTCCTCTTCTCTACCTCTTCTGTTTTCTATTTTGTTCTTTAATTCTTATCATTTACTTCTTACCATTTACTTTCTATTTCATATAACAATTGTTATTCTCTTCTACTCCTTTTGTTTCTCTTAATTCTTCACTTGAAGATCAAGCTTCATATCAAATTTTCTTGTTTGTGTTTGATCTCTAATTTTGAAACAATTAGATCAAAGAAGATCCTAAATTTCTTAGTGAACAATCCTGGTTCACATCATGTGGTATCTAGAGCTAGATCTTTGATCTTCAATTGTTTTGAATTTTTTATCAATATTTTTTTTTTTCAAATTCTATGATGATCTTGCAGTTGGAGCCAAATTCATGGATCAAGAATTTGAAATGAGTTTGAATTGATCTTGCTTGAATTTTTGGTAAAAAATTTTCCCTCCACATTTTCACTTTCAAATTTAGGCTCCATTTCTTGCATGTGCCCTTTCATCACATGTGATTTTGGTTGCTTCGTGAAAATTCAAGGATAGATCTCTTTGCCTTACTTTGTGAATTTGAACAATTCCAAAATTCAAATTCAACTTTCAATTCGCAATAGTAAGATTAATTCAAATTTTAATCAAAAGTGCTTCAATGATTTCAAATTGTTAGAACCTAATAGATCTTCATGAAATTCAAATTGTGAAATGATGTGTTTATCATCCACTTGAATGAAAGATCTAGGTCTCTAATTACTTGATTTGTGCTCATTCACTTGGAAATTATTTTACACTACTTGAATTGTTCATATTTCCAAGTATTACACAAATTATGTTCAAATTTGTTCATGATTGAAGGATCTTTTTGTAAATTCGAAAATTAAGTGTAATTGATGTGAAATTGTAATTAGAAAAAGTCAAGTGACTGAAGTTTAAAAAAAACTGGTGTAAAAAGAAAAAGTGGGCCAAAACCATAAATATACAAAGTTTTGGGGCAAAAGTGCAAATTCTGGAAAATTCCAGTAAAAGGTAAAAGGCTTGCCACCATTTCACATGCTTGTATTTGTATAGATACTTCACAAATTGGTGTAGCACATTTCACATTGATCATTAATTGTTCACCAACACTTTGATTAAATTTGAATTACACTTTGTTGAACTCTTTCAACTTGTCTTCTTCACATCAATTTGAGTGTGCAATTCTTGTTGAACCTTTTCTTGCTCTCCATTAGTTTTGTATTAGTTGTTTTCAAAATTCTTGACCTCTTTGAATTGATTGCCTATGGGTCGTTTTTTCATTTGTTTAATGGAGACTAATTGTTGAGAATCTTGTTTCAATTTGTAGATCCCTTGAAGAGGATACTCTTGAGTGGAAAGAGACAAGAGAGAAATCATCTTGAAAAAGTCTACATTGAGTGATATACACGAGTGGCAATCTTTGAGTGAATGGTGAGTGAGTGGTGAGGTCCTTGTAATATTCATTTTTGACTTGTAATTCTTTTATTTCATTTGTTCTGTAAGTGTATTTGTTCCTTGTTGGATTGTACTTAATTCTTTTGATTTTTGGTGGTGTAATTGTTCTTATTGGTGTAAATCTTCATTTGATTTGTGTACTTTTTAATTCTCTGGAATTTGTATGTAATTTCTCAAATTGTAAGTGCACCATGGCTTCACTACATGAAGAAGACATTGAAGACTCTCCTACATCACCATAAGAACAAGGAACTTGAATAGGAAGTTGGATAGAATGACAAGGCACATTGAAAGGGTGTTTGAAAGATTAGAAGTAATTGAGAACAAAGAAGGATGAAGACATGCCAACTCCCATAGAGGTTCATCAACTTCTGAAGACAACCATGAGGATAGACCTAGATTTGATAGATGGAGACCTAGACATGACAATAGAGGAAGAAGGCATGAGAGGGATGACAAGTTGAATAATGTGAAGGTAAGATCCCTAGCTTCTATGGGAAGAGTGACCCCGATGCTTACTTAGAATGGGAGACCAACTTAGAACACATATTTTCTTGTTACAACTATAGTGAAGATAACAAAGTAAAAGTAGCAAGCCTAGAATTTCATGATTATGCTTTAATTTGGTGGGATCAATTGTGTAAAGAAAGAAAAAGGTATGATAAGGAACCAATTAGTACTTGGAGAGAAATAAAGAGGGTTTTGAGAAAAAGATATGTGCCTTCAAGCTACACTAGAGACCTACACCATAGGCTTCAAAGGTTGAGACAAGGAAGTATGAGTGTAGAAGAATATTACAAAGAGTTGGAGGTCATATTGATTAGAGCAAACATAGAAGAAGATAGAGAAGCAACTATGTATAGGTTATTGGGAGGACTCAACCAAGAAATCCAAGATGTGGTGGAGCTTTACAACTATGTTGAGTTGGAGGATTTGGTGCACCATGCAATCAAGGTTGAAGCTCAAGTCAAGAGAAATAAGTCCTTCAAGAAACCTTTCTTCAACAACAAATCATCTTGGAAGGATAATTCCAAGAAGGAGTGTGACTCATCGAAACAACTTGAAGTTGTTGGTAAAAGTGGATCAAATGCCACATTTCCTAACTCTAAACCTTCCACTTCTACACTTTCTTCAAATAGATCTAGAGATATTAAATGCTTTAAATGTTTGGGTAAGGGACATATAGCATCTCAATGTCCCAATAAAAGAACAATGATCTCTAGAACTAATGAGGAAATAGAGGTAACAACTGCCTCTTCAAGTGAGTCTTCTAGTGAGAGTGGGGAAGATGAAGTTCTCCCACTTGAAGGAGACTTATTAATGGTGAGAAGGCTCAAATGAGTCAAGGTTAAAGAAGAGGAAGTGAGCCAAAGAGAGAATATTTTTCACACTAGGTGCATGGTGCATGGAAAGTCGTGTGCATTAATCATAGATGGAGGATCTTGCACCAATATAGCTAGTCAAAGCTTGGTGACCAAACTTGGTCTCAAAACCAATCCACACCCTAGGCCATACAAGTTACAATGGCTAAGTGAAAAGGGTGAAATATTGGTAAACCAACAAGTATTGTTGAGTTTTGCCATTGGCTCTTATACGAAGTGATGTGTGATGTGGTGCCAATGGAGGCGGGGCATGTGTTGCTAGGAATGCCATGGAAATTTGATAGGAAAGTGATACACGATGGCCTTTCCAAAAGATTTACTTTCATGCACACAACAAAAAAATTACTCTTGTACCCCTCTCTCCTAATGAAATTTGTGAGGATCAAAAGAAAATGAGAGAGAAAAGGGAGTTTGAGAGAAAAGCCAAGAGTGGAAAAGAACAAAAAGAAATAAATAAAGAAAATAATGTGTCACAAAAGAATACGAAAAAGGTAAATGGCACAAGTGAGCAAAAAGTTTTTGAAAAAAATAAAGGTAAAGAAATAGATGGCAAGGAATGCTTATTTCTAAAAGAAAAATAAGTAAAGAAAATATTATTGGCCAATCAACCAATATATTTACTTTACACCAAAAATAATGAAGAAAATTATACTTCATCTCTTTCTTTACTAAAACCCTTTGAGTTTCTTTTGGATGATTTCAAAGATGTTTTTCCAAAAGAGCTTCCTAAAGGTTTGCCACCTATGAAGGGGATTGAGCACCACATTGACTTAATTCCTAGTGCATCTCTTCCTAATAGACCGGCCTATAGGAGCAATCCACAAGAAACAAAAGAAATTCAAAGGCAAGTTGAAGGATTATTGGAAAAGGAATGGATAAGAGAATCACTTTCTCCATGTTCAATGCCCGTTATTTTAGTACCTAAAAAAGATGGTTCATGGAGAATGTGCACGGATTGCAGATCCATTAATAACATAACCATCAAATATAGACATCCAATCCCAAGGTTAGATGACTTATTGGATGAGCTACATGGGTCACAAATCTTTTCAAAATTTGACCTAAGAAGTGACTATCATCAAATAAGAACAAGAGAAGGGGATGAATGGAAAACCGCTTTTAAAACCAAGTATGGACTTTATGAATGGCTTGTGATGCCCTTTGGACTCAGTAATGCACCTAGCACATTCATGAAGCTAATGAATCATGTCCTTAGGGAATTCCTTGGTAAATTTGTGGTTGTCCATTCCTATGATATCTTAATATGTAGCAAAACACTTGATGAACATCATGAACATTTGAAGTGTCTTTTGTTAGTATTAAGAAAAGAAAAATTATTTGACAACCTTGAGAAATGCTCATTTTGCACCACCAAAGTGGTATTCTTGGGCTATGTTATTAGTGCACAAGGTGTGCATGTAGATGAAGAGAAAATTAAGGCCATCCAAAGTTGGCCAACACCTAAAAATGTTAGGGATATTAGGAGTTTCCATGGATTGGCAAGTTTTTATAGAAGATTTGTCAAAGATTTTAGCACTTTGGCAAGTCCTCTAAATGAGGTTTTAAAGAAAAATGTGCCATTTCATTTGGGCCAAAGCCAAGAAAACTCCTTCAACATACTCAAGGAAAAATTGACCGATGCACCAATTCTCGAGCTTCCAAATTTTGTGAAATCTTTTGAGATAGAGTGCGATGCTTCTAATGTAGGCATTGGGGCCGTTTTGCTTCAAGAAGGACACCCCATTGCTTACTTTAGTGAGAAACTTGCCAGGGCACATTTGAACTATTCAACGTATGATAAAGAACTTTATACCCTAGTAAGGAGTCTCAAAGTTTGGCAACACTATCTCTTGCCCAAGGAATTTGTAATTCATAGTGATCATGAATCATTAAAACACTTAAAGGGGCTAGGAAAATTAAACAAGAGACATGCCAAATGGGTGGAATTCATAGAACAATTCCCTTATATGATTAAACATAAACAAGGCAAAAGAAATGTTGTGGCGGATGCACTTTCCCATCGATATGCCTTACTATCAACTCTTGAAATAAAACTTCTTGGGTTTTGATGTGATCAAGACATAGATCACTAACATTTTAGGATCTTTCTTTGAATTCAATTGCTAAAAATTCAAGATCAAACACAAACAAGAACAATTGATATGAAGCTTGATCTTCAAGTGAAGAATCAAGAGAAACAAAAAGAGTAGGAGAGAATAACAATTGATATATGAACTAGAAAGTAAATTTCAAGAAGTAATGACATGAATTAAAGAGAAAGAATTAAAGAAAAAAAATAGAGAATGGAAGAGGTAGAGAAGAAGGAGAATGGCGCCACAAAGTCATTCTTCTTGGAGAAGAAGATTGAATTTGATAAGTCAAGGAAGATTCACCACTTGAATATGGAAATTCAATATAAGAATCAATGGTTCAACTCATGAACCAAGAAGAGCAGACTTTCAACTCTCTCTAGCAATCTCAAGTGTGAGAAAACTCAATTGTATTCAAACTTGAAAAATGATTTACATGACATCTATTTATAGGCTCATCCTACTTAAGGTGCAAGCTAGACTAACTTGAAGTGCAAGCTACTCTAACTTGAGCCATAAGTAGTGCCTCCTAGCTTCTTCCACCCAAGTGTGGGCTTTGTTTTGGGCCTAATGCCTTATACAATTATGCTATGGCCCAATAGGCCCAAATACTAAACTAGTCCTAAGTGCTTCTTTTGAATAAGCACTTTTCATTACATAAACTCTACTCTATACAAGGTTCCTAGTCCTTACCTTTATTATATGAAGTCTAAGATAAACAAGGGTCCTAGGTCCTATCTCTAACTAGGTGGTCAATAGCTCAATGCACAATAGGTTCAAGGTGAAGCCCTTTTCATACGGTTGCCTATGAGTCAAATGATTGACCACCACCTTCTTCAATGAGTCTTGGATTCCTCTAAGCCTTGCCCTTGTTAAGTGTCCATGTAGGTCTTCAACGCTAGGTCCTTGGCTTTGATTGTCCATGCTCATATCAGGTTTGATCACATAACGGAATTGTATGTAAATGATCCGGACTTCTCTACAATTTACACTCAAATAGGGCCCATGGCACATACAGGATTTTTCATAAGTGAAGGGTTCCTTTTTAAAGACAAGAGACTTTGTGTGCCAAGGCATTCTGTTAGAGAGTTATTGGTAAGAGAAACACATCAAGGGGGCTTAATGGGGCACTTCGGTATTCACAAGACTTCAGAGGTTTTGCATGAACATTTTTTTTGGCCAAACATGAAAATTCAAGTCCAAAAGTTATGTAAAAAATGCATTGAGTGTTTGAGAGCAAAGTCAAAGAGTAAGCTTCATGGGTTGTACACTTCCTTACCCAGTCCTTCTTCTCCTTAGATTGATATCGCTATGGATTTTGTGTTAGGATTACCAAGGACTAGGTGAGGGAATGACTCATTCTTTGTGGTTGTGGATAAATTTTCCAAGATGGCCCATTTGATTCCATTTCACAAAAGTGATGATGCTTGCGATGTAGCCAACCTTTTCTTTAGGGAAATAGTTAGACTACATGGGATTCCTCGAAGCATTGTATCCGATAGAGATACGAAGTTTCTAAGTCACTTTTGGAGAACTTTGTGGGGCAATCTTGGAACTAAATTAATCTTTTCGACTACTTGCCACCCACAAACGGATGGGCAAACCGAGGTAGTTAATAGGACTCTTTCTACTCTCCTAAGAACCATCCTCAAGAAAAACCTAAATTGTTGGGAAGAGTGCTTACCTTTCATTGAGTTTGCATACAACCGCGTGCAACATTCTACTACTAAGCACTCCCCTTTTGAGATAGTCTATGGATTTAATCCACAAACCCCACTTGATTTGCTTCCATTACTAATTGACCAATCTTTGTTGCATCAAGATGGGCTTGCCAAGGCTGAATTTGTTAAAAAGCTCCATGAACCAGTAAAATTGAATATTGAAAAACAAGGGGAGCACAATGCAAGGCAAGTAAATAAGGGAAGAAAACAAGTGTTACTCAAACCGGGTGATTGGGTATGGGTGCACTTAAAAAAAGAGAGGTTTCCTTTACAAAGGAAGTCCAAACTCCTACCAAGGGGTGATGGACCTTTTCAAGTATTGGAGAAAATAAATGATAATATTAGCATATAAAATAAATCTCCTTGGTGACTATAATGTGAGTGCCATGTTTAATGTGTCTAATCTTAGTCTTTTTGAAAATGACACAGATGATGATCAACACAATTCGTGGACGAATGTGCTTCAAGAAGGAGGGGATGATATGAGCATGGACACACAAAGCCAAGGACCTATCATTGAAGACCTACATGGACCCCATGACAAGGGCAAGACTTAGACGAGTCCAAGACACATTGAAGAAGGTGGTGATATCAATCACTTGACTCATAGGCAACCTTATGAAGACGGCTTCATCTTGAACCTCTTATGCATTAAGCCATTGACCACCAAGTTAGGGATAGGACCTAGGACCCTTGTTTAGAGTAGAGTTCATGTAATAAAGGTAGGAACTAGAAACCTTGTATAGAGTAGAGTTCATGTAATAAAAGTGCTTATTCAAAAAGCACTTAGGACTAGTTTAGGAATTGGGCCCATTAGGCCTTAGCATAAGAGTAGGGGGCATTAGGCCCAAAACAAACTACTTGAACCTTAAGTAAGAGTAGCTTACACCTCAAGTAAGACTAACTTGCACCTTAAGTAAGAGTAGCTTACACCTCACGTAAGACTAGCTTGCATCTTAAGTAAGATAAGCCTATAAATAGGCTTCATGTAATTCATTTTACAAGTTTGAATACAATTGAGTTTTCTCACACTTGATATTTCTAGAGAGAGTGGAGAGTTCTCCTCTTCTTGGTTCATGAGTTGAACAATTGATTGTTATCTTGAATTTCAATATTCAAGTGGTGAATCCTCCTTTGGCTTATCAATTCAATCTTCTTCTTCAAGAAGAATGACTTTCTGGCACCTTCCCTCCTCTTCTCTACCTCTTCCATTTTCTATTTTGTTCTTTAATTCTTGTCATTTAATTCTTGCAATTTACTTTCTAGTTCATATAACAATTGTTATTCTCTTCTACTCCTTTTGTTTCTCTTGATTCTTCACTTGAAGATCAAGCTTCATATCAATTGTTCTTTTTTGTCTTTGATCTCTAATTTTGAAACAATTAGATCAAAGAAGATCCTAAAATACTTAGTGAACAATCCTTGTTCACATTATTTACGAATTAACGACTGTCTCCAAATACCAACACGAGTCTTTTGAGTGTGCTTTGTCCTCACTCACACGCTTCCTGGGAAAACTTCCTATGAGGTCACCCATCCCCAAATTGCTCCAAGTTAAGCACGCTTAACTTTGGAGTTCTAAGTGATTGGCTCCCAAGAAGAAGATGCAACTTGTTAGTATAAATAGTACCAATCAACTCTTTTAAGCTTCCCTTAAATGCACGGTCCCATATAGGGATGGCAATGGGGTGGGGTGGGGTGGGGTGGGGCGGGTGCGGGTAGTGCTTCCCCCGCATCCATCCCAGTCAACATCCACGGATATTTGTGTGAGTAACGGATATCCATGGATATTCGTGGGTTTTTAAGAGTCTAAAATTAAAGTAAAGGAAGTAAAATTATACAATATAATATGGCAATATATTATATTAACATTATATATATATATATATATATATATATATAATATGTATTTAAAAAATTATTATTGAGGGTTTAACCACTAAAAAGTATCAATAACAAAGAAAATAAACTTTATTTCATCTCAAAATGATATAAATTGTCATAATATATATTATATATTTAATAAAAAAATATTTATTATGAATATGCAAGTATTTGTGGGGCGGGTACTATGATCCTCATCCCCATTTAGTAGATATCCATTTACTACTCGTTGCGGTTAATCTTCGCAACCCCCACAGGTACGAAGTATCCACCTGCTTCGCCGATGAATAATCTTTGCCGAGGAACCTGGCTGGCCACCTTTAGTGGGGTCTCACATTCCAACCACGTTTTTTTATCCACAAGACTCGAACTCGAGACCTTACTTAAGGGATCCGAGTCTAGTTCCAGTCGGATCAACGTATTGTCGGTTGTTACTGTATTGTTATGTCGTTATGGTATTTTGTTAGTTAATTTGTTTTTCAAAGCTATTTTTATCATGGGTGACCGATGTCTTTAGACATCCTCTCTATTTTCTTTTATAAAAATGATTATTTTTATATAGATAAGACTAAAGGCCCATTTTAATCCTTGACAATTTTTAAAGTATCACTTTTCGTCCGTGAGGAAAAAAAAACCACATTGAATAGTCTCTAAGAATGACAAAAGAGGGACACATTAGTCCCTTTATTTGTCTCCATCCTAAACACTTTGTTAGAATGCTGATATGTATACCATTAGTGTGTCCAAGGAGGGATGGCAATTTGGACCATACCCGATGGATACCGTAAAAAAATACCCACAACAGGTATAGTAAATACCCACTTTATGTGTATGAATTCGGGTATGGGTAATTACCCGAAAACAATAGAGGGTATGGGTGTGGGTGTGGGTACGGGTACTCTAGTACCCACCCGCCCTACCTCCGCATATATATTTATTTATATTAATTATATTAATATATATAATTATATTGAGGAGGAATCAATTTACACCCATGAAGTTTTCAAAAAAAAATTACACCCATAAAGATTTACAACTTTTACACTCAATATTAGTGATTGATTAAACTTGCATCTAATGGTTCTGTTTTGTTAAGACGTAATAATTAGTAAAAGATGTTAACTTTGGGTTAAGAAATAGAAATGTAGAAAGTGCAGTAGAATGTATTTGATTTAATAAAAGATTTCAATTCAAAACAAACAGTGATGATTTAGATTCCTTTGTTCGTTGATAAGGGAAAGCAAAAGTTCAGAAACAATTCCTCACGTGACTTCTTAATTGGGAACCAATATGAACAAATCATAGCTGTTTGATGTAAGCTTATCAATCATTAATATTGGGTGTAATAGTTGTAAATTTATATAAGTTGATCCCTCCTCAATTATAATTATATATCAATTTTTAAGAATAAAATTAATATAAAAGTTCTAAATGTAGAGCTCATTAGTGTTTTATCCTTTATGGACTTAGTTCATGAATTTATTATTTTGGATATTTATTGTGATGTTTACTCGTTTTGGATATTTTATATGTTTTAATTTAGTTTAATAATTTGATTTGTAATGTTTCATGAGTAGATTTGAAAGATCTTTGGATATTTTTTAATTGAGTTATAATATTCTTTATGTTATTTATTGTTTTTTCTTAGTTAAAATGCGGGTAACGAGTCCGGTTGTGGGGTACTTAGGTACCTAGAGGGTATCAGTAAGGGTACTAAAGTTTCTACCCACACGGGTATGGGTCCGGGTTTTTTTTTTCAATCACGGGTATGGGAACGAGTACCATAGTACCCTACCCATATCGTACCCCTTGTCATTCCTATGTCCAAGTGCCATGCAACAATCCCTGCAAGCAAGATAGACCATGAGAACAATTATGCATTTATCCAATAAAGTCCCCAATTATTATTTAAGTAACACAATTTAGTTCCTGACAATTTCTATTGTGGGACAAATTAGTCCCTACAAGTTACAAGCAACACATCACATGCACCGGATGCACCACACCAAATGTACCAACACAAGTTAGATGGACGAGTTTAACGGATACCTAAGCACACTAACATTATATTCATTACTCTAACAATGTGTTCATGACGGAGACAAATGAATGGACTAATGTATTTCTCTTTTGTCATCCTCGGGGACTATTCAATGAGTTTTTTTATCTTATCAGAGACAAAAAATGATACCTCAAAAATTACCGGAAACTGAAACATGGCTTTAATCTATAGATAAAGATGGCTACTGAACCCACCAAGCATCTTTTCGAGATATGTTACCTTGGTGAACTATACGAGATTGGCCATCATTTTCACTTGACAGCTGTCCATGGAACAAGGTTACCAAATGAGTTGTGGTCTCATCTTTTTTTTAGGAAACCTTTACGAACATAGTGTCTCCTCATGTACCTTTTGAGGGTAGTTCGATTTGGGTATTTTATTCGTTCTTTTGGACTGAATGTCAGTGTTCTGTGCACCCTCTCTTTCGAGATGTATAATGTACTTATAACTATACACTTTTAATGTTAATGGATATATTTTGCTACATCTTGATGTTGCATAATCAATAATATTCCATGCTATTTTGTCAGTGTTGTCTTACACTTATTTTTGTTTTTGGATGCTCACTGTATAATTTAAAACAATCGTAAATTAATTAAGGCATTAAAATCATAAAAATATAAGTTTAAACGCATCACAGGTTTGTCCAAATATGAACTTAAAGTACCTTGATCCTGATCTTTTCCTTGTGTTTAGAAGAACAGTCAGTTGGTCAAATGAGTGCACAAATACATACAATTACAAACATCATTTTCATGACTAGAAGTTGCTGAGGCTATGATTAAAAATCCAATCTGGATTGCCTCCAGCCATCCGGCAGTCCAGCAAAAAAAAATAGGAGAGGATTTGGATCATGAGAGAGAAAATGATAAATAATGAAGAGAGAGAATGGAGTTAAGAGAGAAAAAAGATGATGGAGGGATGATGGAGGGAATCCAGATCCAAAAAAATCGGTGAGGAAAGTTTAATAGATAAATGAATAAAACTTGCTCAGCAATAAATAAATGAATAAAACTTGCTCAGCAAGAAGTTTAAATACCATTGCCGCTTATCATGATATCAATGGAAAAAAATAGGATGTATGCTAGTCAGTGTTGCCAAGCTGATTATTTGATAACTGAAGATAAGTGGAGTGGGAAAACTTGGGCGGGAGGGTCATACGTGGTTCATTTCCACTGAGCTTTCTATATGCAATTCCTAAGGCATATCCTAAAGCCCGTGCAACTGGAACAGCAACTGCATTACCAATTTGACAGTATCTGCAAAAAGTATCATAGCATAAAGAAAGAATACACAGGATTAACTGCATGGAGACTTGGTAAAACACAGTTTCCGATCATTATCACAATGTTTTACTGGGGAACCTAAAATATATCTGATTCTACAAAATGCATCAGATATATTTTAGAATTCTGCTATATAGTACCAACTATATGGGAAAGAAACTGACTAGAAAGCAATAATCATAATCGAAAGAGAAAAATATCAGGATAGCAATGGAAATCACGCAAACACTATCCAATGAAAAACGAGGAATGAGACAGTACGAATTCGTATATAATCATTATCCTATATATTATCATTAAATAATGGTTTCATACCTCTCTTTAACAGTCCCACAGAATCTATAATAATCAGGAAATCCTTGCAGCCTAGCAAATTCTCGTACAGTGAGGACCCGATCCTGCTCTGGATGTAATACTACCTACAAGAGTTCGCAATCTATAAGAGATCAATAAATGTGATTTCTAAAACAAATCAAAGACCGAGACAATACCTGGTTATGACAACTTGGGAAGGTCAGCGCAGTGGGAACTGTCTCATCCCACCACAACCTTGCAAATGGCCTACATGATTAAAATAGATTAAAAATCTTCAAAATGTAAAGCACAAATATATATATATATATATATATATATATATATATATATATATATATATATAATTTTGCGAGATACTGAATTGGAAAAAATCACCTCTTCGACTTCCCTTGTTCAAAAGTGAAGGCATAATCTGGGACCTGAAACCAAATAGGAAAGTTGGACAAGTTTAATTTTCAACTTCATGTCATTCTAAACATGAATAAGAAACCAAAACAGATACCGTCCCACTTTAAACCCAGTACAGTAACTTCAACTGCTTTGAGACCAGAAACATCTAATAACATCTTATTTTCCTTTACACGTGGTCATACAGGTTTGTATTTGTTGGAATCCACCGTCCAAAGATAATCCACCGTCCAAAGATTATCCACTGTCCAAAGGTTCATGGACTGTCATTGATAGTTTAGGAAATAGCCATTGTAAATTAATGAGGTTCATGTATTCTCTAGTCATAAAATTAGGAAATGTCTATAGGAAATAGGTGCCTCATTTATTTGTTTTGTAATTATCAGCTGTATTTAATTCTTCTAGTGTATAAATAGAATACCTCTATGCTGTGTGAAAGTAACACAAGCAATTCAGAAAATATTTGTTTTGTTCCTCCTTTCAATTTGGTATCAGAGCTCCCGACCTTGGGAGTCTCTGCCTTTGCTTTTCCGCTGCCTCGGCCTTCATTGCTGAGTGACCTTAGGTGCCTTGCCTTCATTGCAGGACCTGTTTGTCTTGTGCCTTCATTACATGTTCAGCACCTTCATTGTGCTTTATCTTTCTTAGTTACTGACCCAAAGTCATCTTCACCACAAACCCTCTTCTTTGTTGTTTGCCTTCATTGCAGCTTGTGTTTTTTACACCTTCATCTCACTCTTGGTTGTTATAACGACTAACCATCAAGTCAAACACTCAGATTACCAACATCTCAGCTATCACCCAATACTCTAGAAATCAGTCTTGCAATTCTTCAAATGGTGTAAATGGTAAGAATCTATGTTCTTTATTTTCTCATGCTTAGATATTGTCCTCGAGGATTTTTGGATTATTGATTCTGGTGCCACCGATCACATGACCTTTTGTTCTTCTCATTTTTCATCCTATCAAATCCCCATTGGTAGTCATCACATAACTGTAGCTGATGGCTCTCATACATTAGTTGCAGGATTTGGTAACGTTAAAATTAGTCCTTTTCTAAATTTGCAAAATGTGCTTCATGTTCCTAAACTGTCATCTAACCTTCTTTCTATACATAAACTTACCAAAGACCTTATTTGCGCTGTAACATTTTTCCCTTCTCATTGTGTATTCCAGGACAATACTACGGGGAAGACTATTGGAGTTGCCAAGGAACGGGGAGGGTTGTACTACCTTGAGATGGAAACTTCAGGTGAATCTGGTGTGAAGTTGCAACTTTCCTGTCATCAATCCAAGTCTTGTTCCTCCCAAATTTGGCTCCAACATAATCGTCTTGGGCATCCCCCATTCACTCTACTTAAGTCCATGTTTCCTTCTTTGTTTTTGAATGAATCGGTTGAGTCCTTTCAATGTGATGTTTGTGAATTTTCCAAACATCATCGGGTAAGTTTTCCTTCAAGTGCTAAGAAAAGTGATGAACCTTTTTCTCTTATTCATACTCGATGTTTGGGGTCCAGCTTACTTTCCTAATATTTCTGGTGCAAAATGGTTTGTGTCATTTATTGATGATTGCACTCGTGTTACTTGGATTTTTCTAATGAAAAATAAATCAGATGTGTACCATTTGTTTATCCAGTTTTATCATATGATTAAAATTCAATTTGATAAAACAATTAAACGTCTGAGGTCTGATAATGGTAGAGAGTATGTGAACCAAAATTTCTCCACCTTTCTTAAACAACATGGCATTGTTCATGAACTTACATGTGTTGATCCCCCCAACAAAACGGGGTTCTTTGAAAGGAAAAATCGACACTTGCTTGAAATTACTAGAGCTTTATTGTTTCGGATGTCCTGTTCCAAATTCATATTGGGGAAGCTGTTTTAACTGCTGCTTATCTAATAAATAGAATACCCTCTAGAATCCTTGGTGGTTTGAGTCCTGTTCATGTCATGAAAACATTTTTTCCATCTGTTCCTATTATGCAAAGTCTTGAATCTCGTGTTTTTGGTTGTGTTGCTTTTGTTCATGTCCATCGTCAAGATCGGGGCAAACTTGACCCTCGTGCTATTAAATGTTTGTTCATTGGTTATGCCCACGACAAGAAAGGATACAAATGTTATCACCCTTCCTCTCGTCGAGTGTATGTCTCCATGGATGTCACCTTCCAAGAAAATCAATCATTCTTCGATTCCTCTCCACCAGGGGGATAATAATACTTCGATTTGGAAGCTGAGATTTTTTTTGAAGGCAGCATTCCCTTGCTCCAATCTTCGATATGCTCTCGGATACACAGAATTAACTCCTCGGACTAGAGCAAGCTCGCCAAAACTGGTCTATCAAAGGAAGAAACACCCCTCCCCGGTCCAGCCCGCAACCCCAAATATCCGAACCCATGGTAAGTATTGAAAACACTAGTCCCATTCATGTTGAATCTATTCCTTTCATTCATTCTCGAACCTATTCCTTTGGATAATTGTGATCCTAACATTGATGATGACTTACCTATTACTTTAAGAAAAGGAAAAAGATCTTGTGCTAAGTACCCTTTTTCCAAATTTGTTTCCACCACAAACCTTTCTTTGCAAGCACCAAAGCTTTATTGCAGCCATTGACTCTATCAGAATCCCTAGAACAAGACAAGAAGCATTGAAGGACAAGAACTGGGTTCAAGCCATTAATGAGGAGATGCAAGCTCTGGGAAAGAAATGGAACATGGGAAATTGTTGAGAAACCAAAGGAAAAGAAACCAAGTGGGGAGTAGATGGATCTACATTGTAAAGTACGGTCGGATGGTACCCTAGACAGGTATAAAGCAAGACTAGTGGCAAAGGGATACACTCGGACCTATGGCATTGATTATGAGGAGACATTTGCTCCAGTGGCAAAGATGAACACCTGTTCGTATTTTACTCTCTCTTGCAGCCCACTGGATGGGAACTACACCAGTTTGATGTCAAAAATGCTTTCTTGCATGGAGACTTAGGAGGAGGTGTACATGGAGATTCCCCTGGGGTTTGGTCCCACAAGTGGAACAAACAAAGTTTGCAGATTGAGGAAGGCTTTATATGGGCTAAAAACAGTCTCCCGAGCATGGTTTGGAAGATTTACAAAAGCTATGGTGTTCTTTGGGTTACAAACAAAGCCAAGGAGATCATACACTTTTCTTTAAACATTCACAAGGAGGAAAAACTGATTGTACTTCTTGTTTATGTTGATGATATAATTATTACAGGAGATGACCTAGTTGAGAGACAAGCGCCTAAGGAAAAATTATTTGCAGAATTTGAGATGAAGGACCTTGGGAAATCAAGTATTTCTTGGGGATTGAAGTCGCCAACTCAAAACAAGGCATTTTCATCTCTCAAAGGAAGTATGTGCTTGATCTTTTGAAGGAAACAGGGAAACTTGGATGTAAACCTACAGGTGTTCCCATCGAGCAAAATCACAGGATGAGCACTGAAGAGGAGAGTGCCAAGGTTGACAAAATCCAATACCAAAGACTTGTGGGAAAGTTGATTTACTTGGCACACACTAGACCAGATCTAGCATATGCGGTCAGTGTTGTGAGTCAGTTCATGCATGATCCGAGGGAGAGACACTTACAGGCCGTAGAATTTATACTGCAGTATCTCAAAGCTACTCCAGGAAGAGGACTCTTGTTCAAAAAAGGTGGAAACTTGACTATGGAGGCTTATACAGATGCTGACTATGCAGGTTCGATGAAGTGATAGAAGATCCACATCAGGCTATTGCATGTTCCTATGTGGGAACCTTATTACTTGGAGAAGTAAGAAACAAAATGTAGTGGCTCGATCAAGCGCAGAGGCAGAATTTAGAGCTATGGCACAAAGAATCTGTGAACTGTTGTGGATGAAAATTGTGCTCGATGACTTGAAGATAAAGTGTGAAGGTCCTATGAAATTGTTTTGTGATAATAAATCGGCTATCAGTATTGCTCATAATCCTGTTAAGCATGATAGGACAAAACACATTGAGATAGATCGACACTTCATCAAGGAAAAATTGGATAGTGGATTGATAACAACAACCTACATTCCCTCAGGGCGACTAGCGAGATGTGTTAACAAAGGGTTTGCCAATGGATCGATTCAACCAACTTACTTGCAAGCTGGGAATGATTGATATCCATTCCCCAGCTTGAGGGGGAGTGTTGGAATCCACCGTCCAAAGATAATCCACCGTCCAAAGGTTCATGGACTGTCATTAATGTTGGAATCCACCGTCCAAAGGTTCATGGACTGTCATTAAAAGTTTAGGAAATAGCCATTGTAAATTAATGAGATTCATGTATTCTCTAGTCATAAAATTAGGAAATGTCTATAGGAAATAGGTGCCTCATTTATTTGTCTTGTAATTATCAGCTGTATTTAATTCTTCTAGTGTATAAATAGAATACCTCTATCTTGTGTGAAAGTAACACAAGCAATTCAGAAAATATTTGTTTTGTTCCTCCTTTCAATTGTATTACATAATCATGACATATTGTATGCTAAAAATCTCTCCATACACTTCATTCAAACTTCCAAAAGCATTACTAAAGAGAATACCAATAAAGGGAGCATTGAAGATCAGTGACAAGCATGCTTTCATTTTCAAAACAAAGATGTGAGTTAAAATTTGACTAACAAACATGAAACACGTAATTGTTTTTTATTTCCCACTTAGGGATAAAATAACTCATCTATTTTATTGACAGGATAAAATAAAATTAATATTGTAAAGTTGCCGGTAACTAGGTAAGTAAGGTACTTGTTTTCTTGTGAACAAAAATCAATTCATTGATCATATCATGAAAAATAGGAAGCCAATATCCAGGGAGAAAAACTTAAAAAGGGGATACAACTTTCTATAATTTCCTTGCTGAATGCCCCACGTAATAATTAGCAATCAACTTATATTTTCTCAATATATAAATCTAAAATATGATTTGGAACTTCAAAACTTATTCTAATTCAGTGGTAAAATAAATTGTGTTGTAAGCATCAGGGATGATAAGGAACCATCAATTTCATTACCAGTTTGATCATATAGCAGCAGATATGTGTATATAAATTAAAGACAAATAAATGAGAATTAATATAGACAATTTTCCAACTGAGGGGGGCAATAGCGACTCACCAATGGCTTTCCAGATGGTAGTAGCACGGGATTCTCAGTTGGATGCCGCCTAACCACATTGTCAGCTCCTACAACTACACCAGGCAGATCGCGGAAATTTGCTCCCTACAGTAATATTTAATTAAGGGATGACATAATGGATTAAAAGTGTGATACATGAACTTAATCCAGAGTACAACCTTTCGTTTCGGGATTTGACAAACACGTAGGTAGTCATCTTCAAACAAAAAGTAGGGCCGGTGATCGTATAATAAAGGCCTTGTCTCTGTTGTTCCATTAAATGTCAACCCAGTCATCTCTACTCAAAATAATGAGGGAAAAGTTAATATGAGATGATGTTTTGGTCCAAAGGTTTATTATTGCCAGAATACATGAGAACAATAAAAAGAAGACTGCAGGCTATGCAAATCGAGAGACTATGAAGAACACTAGCACTGATAAGCAAATATTATCAGCATACCCAAATCAGATAATATCAGCAATGACTAACTTAACGGCTAGGCTATGTCAACGACACAATCGGGTTTCATCACTTGACTATGTAGAATCCAGATAAGATCTACACATCCTAAATTCAGTTAGATTCCTCTACAATCAGCATATTGCATATATTTTGAGTATCTTACAAAAGAACTTCACTACTTCAGATTGAATATGTAAAATTTTTACTATAATTTATTTCAAGCATTCATTCTACTATGTTCCAACACCAAGCCAAAATACACAATATAAACATGATTTTACTATTAGTTACACATGTAGTCAAGGGAAGGCACTATTACCATACTTAGTTGACCGTATATATCTTTGAAGATCTGTTTCTGGAGGCTTTTGGTACAACATTTCATCACGAGTTTCACAGTTTGTGACCTGTAACATTGAATTATGTTAAATTCAAGTTGAAAACTATTTAAAATAAAAAGCAAGTTAATATAGAACAGTACAGCAGGAAGATCAGAGATGGCATCTTGAATAACAACAGCTTTCTCAAGATCACGTGGTTGGTCTTCATCATAAGCTACAACATTGCGCTGTAAATAAAAGCAAAAAACTAGTTAAAAATAGAAATGACTGGTGATTGAATTATCTTACAGTGAAGCGTGTTTATTAATACCTCAAACTCCATTGGAGGCCAGTATTTAACAATAACATCATGTGTAGGCAGTGGAAATTGGGGTAGAATCTGTTAAAGAATAACAAATAATTAAAAGAATAAAACAATTTTAAGGACAGATGAAACCAAAGAAACTTACTTTTTCATACAAGAAGTTGAAGAACACAAAGAAGAAGACGTATGTTTAAAGAATAAATGCCATGTTGCCTAAAGGAGTGCCCTTGGCTGGAAATGATTAGAAGCTCTTCAGAGAAGAAAAGATTGCCACTTGAAAAGGCATCCAACTTTCATGATTGGGCTTCAGTTCATTCATATTGTCAGTTTAAGCAATCAATTGTATATTTTCTAGACTTGCTATCCGATTATTCAAAGAGGGACTAACATTTTAATAATCTATTTTCTTTTGTTTTGCACAATGACTTCCTGTAGGACAACTTTATGTTTGGTTCATCAAAGTTGATGTTGGAATATTGAAATATATTTGTAGGTTGTATGATAATTAGGAAAGATATGAGATCTAGGACACGTTATTTGGTTTCCATATTTCAGCTATATTCTTCAGAAAATAGTTAATGTACTCAGACTATTGTAAGAAACCTTCTACAGTTGACAATTAGAAATAATATCAAGTTATTTTCTTTCAAGTTGGTGTCAAAGCTCCCGACTTGGGAGATTGCTTCCACATCCAACCCTAGTCACTGCATTCATTGCAGTCATCGCCTTCATTAGCTTGCCTACCCTTCGTGCTTCTTGTTACTCAATGCTGCTATCCACCTAATGTGTCACCGTCACCACCACCTTTCAGACTGACATCCAGATGCCGACTGACCATCCGAAGCCCACCACCAGACAACCAACCACACGCCCTCACGAACCACCATCCATGTCTGCTCGCCCTTCCACCCGTGCATCTTTCAGTGTCGTGTGGCGGCGAGTCAGCTATTATCTCAGGCCACCCTTGACAGCTCAAAACTTGCCTTGGCCTTTTCTACTTACCTTTCCCCACCACCATCCCAACCAAGCCACCTCCCATCTGTGTTTGACTTTGACCCCTAAACAGAGATCAAACCCTAAGTTTTACACCAAACAACAGCCAAACAACACCCAATTACCACCATGTCTGACACCGAGACTGCTGCCACCTCTACAACCAACCAACCAGCCAAACCCAAGCCCCTCCATCACTATGCCTCACACTACAAATGACTTGTCCGTTTTATATCTTACCTATTGTCTTAATGGGAAGACTATTGTTAGAAAGCATATTTAACATGTGCTTAATATGTACATAAATAGGTGCTAGTAATTAGGGGTTCGTTACTAATTAGATATTTGATTCCTTTGTATTTATTATTGATTCTCTTGTATCCTAATATGAGATTATAAATAGCATACATCTGTGGCCATATTGACACACGACATTCACATATTCTATTCTTACATGTTATCAGTAGTTTAGGTTATTTTTCTGCTCAGTGGTGTTCTTATTTTCGGGTGAACAGTACCCGCAACCACCGTGTGGTCCATTTTCCGTTCCACCGTGCCTCCATCCTCCGGTATGACCCCACCATCCTCTCCGGCATCCTCCGACGACCACTGCGCCGGCACCACACCACCAACTGCTGCCGCACGCGCCTCCACGAGCGGCCGTTCTCCGACGCGTGCGTTTCACGCGCCCGACACCAAACAGCTTTTCCGCTGCTCTCCAACGTGACCCACTGTCCGGCGACTATTCCGCCGCCTTCCCTTCACTCCGACAACCCTCTCTGCCCCTGTTTCCGATCCATTTCTCATGGCTTCCAATGATTCCTCTTCCGATTCAAGCACAGCAGTGACCTTTACTAATGTTCCACTCATCCCGTGTGAAAAATTAGTCGGGACTGCCAACTACAGTACCTAGGCTGCTGCTATCCAATTATGGTTTCAAGGTCAAGACCGTGAAGACCACTTGACCAAACAAGCTAAGGACATTCCCGACAAGGAACGAGCCCGATGGAAGCAAATCGACGCCTCTATGTGTAGTGTCCTATGGTTTTCAATTGCTCCCAAACTCCAACCGCAATACCAGGCCTTTACAACTTGCTATGATGTTTGGACAAAGGTTAAGAAAGTCTATTCTAATGATGTTCATCGCCTCTACAGTGTTGTTCTCAACCTGATTTCTATGAAGTTGGAGAACATGGATATGCAGACATACCTTGGTAAGCTTGATCATTTAATTGCTGATTTTGAGAAACTAATGCCGTTTGCTAATGATGCAACAGCTCATACTGAGCAACGCAGCAAGTTTTTTATGGTTCTTGCACTTGCCGGACTACCTTCTGAACTTGACTCGGTACATAATCAAATACTATCGAGTACCACTGTTCCCTCCTATGACCTGGTTAGTGAACAATTGTTGCGTCTTTCAACCCCTCATTCTTTCGGCCACTCCTCCATTCCTCATACTGATTCCTCCGCTCTTGTCTCCCACTCTCATCATCGTGGTGGTGGCAATCGCCGTCCTCGCTGCACTTATTGCAACCGCTATGGCCATATTGAAGCTGAATGCTGCACCAAGGCCAGGGAACAGTCCAAGCATGCTAATGTTGCTCATGTCACTGGCCCAAATATTACTGAGGAAGTTACTATTTCTGCTGCTAATTATAATGATTTTCTCGATTCAAGGCAGCCCAACAGCCCATCTCACCTACATTGTTGTGGCTCGATCTGTAAATCAGTAGCCTTTGTTTCACAGTCCTGTTCTCTTGGACCTTGGATACTTGACTCCGGTGCTTCTGATCATATGACTGGTAACAAATCTCTTTTCTCTAAACTGTCTTACTTGGATTCTTTGCCTAGTGTCACCTTAGCTGATGGCTCTCAAATACAAGTTCAGGGCATTGGTCAAACACAAACCCTTCCTAACCTTTCCTTAGATTCTATGCTGTATGTTCCTGGTTGTCCTTTTAATTTAGTGTCAATCAACAAACTCATTCGCACCCTTGATTACTCTGTTCTTTTTGTTAACAACTCTGTTTATGTCCAGGATCGGCGTACGGGACGGGCGATTGGAGTAGGACATGAGTCTCAAGGATTATATCAACTTTCACCGCCAGTGGCCTATGTCTCCGCTGCTTCTCAAACCCTGGAACATCAACGTTTGGGTCACTCTAGTCTTAATAAAATGCGACTCAGGGTTCCAAGCTTTTCTAAAGTTTCTTTTTTTGAATGTCAGTCGTGTCAGTTAGGAAAACATACTCGCCATACTTATAGTCAGCGAGTCAATAAAAGTGTTGCGTCACCTTTTGCTTTAGTTCATTCTGATATTTGGGGTCCTAGTCGTGTCTGCTCAACCTTAGGTTACTATTATTTTGTCACTTTCATTGATGATTTTTCCCGGTGTACTTGGTTATTTTTAATGAAGAATCGTTCGGATGTTTTTAATATATTACAAGGTTTCTGCGCTGAAATTAAAAATCAATTTGGTTCTTCAATTAAAATTTTGCGCACTGATAATGCTCGTGAATATTTGTCCTCCCAGTTTCAATCCTTTTTGAAACTGTGTTGAAACGGTGTTGCCGAAAGGAAAAATAGGCACTTGGTTGAAAACAGCTCGTACGCTACTCCTCCACAATAATGTTCCTCTTCGCTTTTGGGGTGATGCGCTTCTCACGGCTTGCTATCTTATCAACCGCATGCCTTCCTCCGTTCTTAATAATCAGGTTCCCTACTCTCTCTTGTATCCACAAGAGGAACTCTATCCTATCCCTCTACGTGTCTTTGGTTGCACATGTTTTGTCCATGATCTAACTCCAGGAAAAGACAAACTCTCAGTCAGATCTCTCAAATGTATTTTTCTGGGTTACTCACGTTTGCAAAAGGGCTATCGTTGTTTTTGTCCACAACTTCAACGATATCTTGTATGTGCTGATGTCACCTTTTTTGAAGCTGTCCCATTCTTCTCCACCTCCGCCGTCCTTGATGTCAACTTCACTCAGGACCTTCCAGATATTCCACCAGTTGTTCCGGCACCTATTGTTGCTCCCACTCCGCCTCCTTTGCGTACCTACCAGCAGCGGACACAGGCTTCTGCGGTGCCTCCTTCCGGGGATCCTTCAGTCTTATCTCCGACTCCAACCGCCCCTCCATCTACGCCTCCTGCACCCGAACTTCGCATTGCATTACGGAAAGGTACTCGGTCCTCTCGCAATCCTAATCCCATCTATGCCTGTACTTTAAATTATGGTCGTTTATCTCATTCCTATGTTTCCTTTGTTTCTGCTTTGGATTCTGTGTCTATTCCTAAGTCTACAGGTGAAGCCATGGCGGATCCTAACTGGCGCAAGGCAATGCTGGAGGAGATGGCAGCGTTGCATTCTAATGGTACTTGGGAGATTGTTCCCTTGCCTCCTGACAAGACTAGTGTGGGTTGTCGTTGGGTCTATACAGTGAAGATTGGACCCGATGGTCATATTGATCGTTTCAAAGCTTGTTTGATGGCTAAAGGTTATACGCAGATTTTTGGTCAAGATTACGGGGATACTTTTTCCCCTGTGGCCAAAATCAGTTCTGTTCGTCTTTTTATAGCCATAGCTGCCATTCATCATTGGCCTCTTCACCAGCTGGATATTAAAAATGCCTTCTTGCATGGCGAATTACAGGAAGAAGTTTATATGGCCAAAATCAGTTTCTATATGCCTCCTGTGATATTATTTGCTACTCATTAATACGGAATTTTTTTATTGCCTCTTGTTGTTTTAAATAGATACTTTATCATTAATGTCATCGTTACTACCTATACTTATAGTATAATTTTTTTTGTAGCATTGTTCCTTTAAAATTGTAGCATTGTTTCTTTAAAATTGCAGGCGTCCAATTTTTGGTTGGGGTTGGGGGGACGCCCCCTGCAGTGCCACGTGGCGCATTGCAGGGGGAGGCGCCACTGCGCCTGGCGCCTTTGAAGGCGCCATCTGTAGTGGCGCCTCTCTTTTGTATATATATTTTTTTAAAAAAAGTGGTAGGCACCAGTCTGACTGAGGTCTTTAACCCATCAGAGTGAAAAAAAATAAAATATACCACGTGTCCAAGACGACCCCCCATTGGTAAATAGTTTCAGAATAACCCTAAACTGATAAATAGTTTCTAAAAGGAACCCAGTTTGATCAAAAAAACGGTAAATTTCTATTTATAGTTCAAACTTTGGTCAAATAAGCCCCTTATTGGGCTTTATTGGGTGAGCAAAACCAAGGACCCAATCCAACTCATTCAAAATAAAATTAAATTGAAAAAAAAACATAGCTTCTAATCTTCACTTTATCGCCGCATACTCTGCACACACACACGACTATAGAGACCCATCCATTCTTCTCTGTTCTTTTCACACCTCATCAAATTTTCATGACTCTAGGATGAGAGAGGAGGTAAAAGGAAACGTGTTTGTCCTTTTCGGGTCCACTGCTGCAAATGATATTCTTCTCTCGGTTTCTTTTTATCGCGACTATCTCTAGTCATTGGTGTCCGGTTCCCAGTCGGACCGGTTTGACAGACAGGTCCGATTCTATTTTGACTACCTTGCTCATAACCACAAATCATAATAAGAACAAACTCCATTATTATCTCCCTCTCTGTAACACACACACGCTGGCTTGAATTGGCTGTAGAGATTTTTGATGAAATCTTGTTGAAGGATTTGCATTCATGGACAACAACGACGATGATATCAAGGTGTGCTTAATTATCATGGGAAAGGTGATTTATTTTAAGTTGTACCAGAACACAAGTGTTGTAACCACACACCAACTATATGGACCAACCAGAACCATTTAATTTGACAACTATGCTTAACTTTTTGACTCGTCAAATTCTAGTTCAACATATCAAATGTATTCATCTATTCTTATATGAGTTTTTCTATCCCATTTGCACAGTTAAAGATTTTAAAAGGATAAATTTGTATAGGAATTTATATATTTTATACTTTTAAAATTGGAATGTTTAGTTTTTTAATAAATAATTGTTTCTTTTGGGTTTCTTAAGCCATGCAAAATTGCAGATGATAGAAAAACCCTTATTATATTTACAATGTAGGTCCGTACTTAGTTGTATTCCATTGTATTTGTTGGGTTTTTTTGTATTTATGCAAGATTTTATCATTATATGTCTTTCATTATTAACCTTTTTTTTTTAGAAATGAAATTGGAAATTTACCATAATCATCTTCTGCAGCAGGATCCCATATGTAAGACTGGAAGACAAATAAAATAAAGCAACAAAGATGGTGAATGGGAGGCACATGCCCCATACAGTGAAAGTATAAGATGATGCATTATTGAGTTGTGGTGAGGTTGGTGCTTGCGTGGGGTTCAGGACTACCATTTACGAGTCACAACAAATTTTAAATCATAGATTAATTAATAATGATTGAAATTTTTGAAATCATATATTTCTATTAAGTACAACCACCGTTTTAATTTCAAATTTAATGGTGCTTTTTAAATATTTGAATATTTCTCTAATCAATAATAGCGATTTTAGAAATTAGGATTTGAAGCCCCAATGCCTATGATGATTTATTTCCATGTATCAAGTCATGCAGTTAAATCTAGATTTATGTGTAGAAATATCAAATTACCAAAAAAAAAAGAACGAAGGGAGTCTAATAAGAGTTTTGCTAACCAGTACCCTAAGGTTAATGAATACACAAATAGTAAGTTTTTATGGGAAAACAACACATACAACTTTCTAAGATAATAAATACAATACTTTCCCAAAAGAAATTCAGTTTTTTATTCCTTAACCAGTGTCCTAAGAGCATTGGTTAACATTCTCCTATTACTAATACTCCTTCCGGTCCTTAATATAAGAAACAAATGGGTACTTTTTTTTCTCTAAAATATAAGAAACATGCATCAATTTTCACACATATTAAATGCTAATTTCCAATATTACCCTCATTTATAATATGATTTATATTTACGAGATATATCAACTTTCCATACAAGTGAAGTGAGTTTGTTCATTAAGAAAGATTCAAACAAGACTTGGACATGCTGCAAACATGGAAGGCGGCTCTCACACATGTCTCCAACCTCTCTGGCTGGGATGTACGAGATAAGTATGTCATCTTTCATGCTTTATATGCCTATATGCAGCAACAACTTGTTTAGGTGATGATTTGTTGTTCTTGTTTTAATTCTTAAACTTTCAGGCCACAATATGTAGAGATTGAAAAAATTGTGAAAGAGACAATAAGTATGTTGGATCACAAATTTTCAAGTATCCCGAATGATCTAGTTGGGTGGCATTCTCCTATAGAAGAATTAGAAAAGCTTTTACTTTTGGGCTCGGATGACGATGTTCGAGTTGTAGGAATTTATGGGATAGGAAAGAGCACTCTTGCGACTGTCTTGTATGCTAGAATCTCTCATCACTATGATGTTCGCTGATTTATTGATGATTTAAGCAAAATTTATAGAACTTATGGAGCAATAGGTGTACAAAAACAATTTCTTTGTCAAGCTCTGAATGAAGAAAATCTAGACAGTTGCAATCTCTACGAGGCGACCTATTCAATAAGAACTAGGTTTCGCAATATAAAGGCCCTTATTGTTCTTTTTAATGTTGATAAAGTGGAGGAATTGGCAGTGAAACCTGATTTGCTAGGTGTAGGGAGTAGAATCATCATGATTTATAGAGATGGACATATCTTAAGAAAGCATGGAGTGGATGGAGTTTACAATGTTCAACTCTTGAATTAGGATAACTCTCTTCAATTGTTTAGGAGAAATGCTTTCAAATGTGATGATATAATGGGAGGTTATGAACAACTGACACGTGAGGTGCTTAGATATGCTAAGGGCCTTCCATTAGCAATCAAAGTATTGGGCACATTTTTGTTTGGCCGAAATGTCTTTGTGTGGAAAAGTGCCTTAGCTAGACTGAAAGAAAATCCAAATAAAGATATTATGGATGTGCTTCAAATCAGTTATGATGGACTGGAGGATATGGAAAAGGAAATATTTCTAGATATTGCTTGTTTCTTCTCTGGGTATGAGGAGCTATATGTAAAGAAAGTCCTAGATTGTTGTGGACTCCATGCAGAAATTGGAATTCGAGTTCTCATTGATAAATCACTGATAACCAGTTCACATGGTTTCATTAAAATGCATGATTTGTTGCGAGAGCTGGGCAGAAAAATTGTTCAGGACATATCACCCAAAGATCCAAGAAAGTGGAGCAGATTGTGGCTCTCCAAAGATTTCTACAATGTTAAGGTAAAGTAGTTATTTGAAAATAGAATATCGTAAGAGTGTTTGCATTGTCTTTTTGTTTTTATTTTTAGTTGATATGCTTTTACTATTAATTACAAAAATGTCACATTGTGTTCTTTCTATTTTTGTTGAGGAAATGATGAAAATTACTTCTCAAAATCTTGAAAACAAGAAACAAAAATAAGAATAATGTTTCAATTTTGTTATTATTAATGAACAATTATCAATTGAGACTGAAAAGAGAAAACAAACCAAATACCTTCCTAAATTTCCATCTTTGCAAAACCTATATATATTTCAAGTGCCTCGAGTTTTTATTTCCTTTTTTTTTTTTGCAATGTTTCAGGAATCCAAAAACAATGAAGCCATTGTTTTGGACATTTCAACAGTGCCAAAAACATTGACTGCTGATACTGCAGTGTTGTCAAAAATGACTCGTCTTAGATTGTTTATCCTCCATGATGTTAATATTTTAGGAAGCATCAATTTTCTATCTAATGAATTGCAATATCTTGAGTGGTACTATTATCCTTTTACCTATTTGCCATCAAGTTTTCTACCCAATAAACTTGTTGAATTGATCTTGCCTTATAATAGCATCAAACAACTATGGGAAGGCATCAAGGTAATGTAATTTATCTTTTTAGAAATATAAACAAAATAAGAAAAAAAAACTGTCTCATTTTCTTTCCCTTTTTTAGGATAAAATAAAAAAACAAAAGAAAGCATAAATGTAGTAAGTAATTATGTATGTTCTTTTTGGTCCTTTACAGTATCTGCCTAGTTTGAGAGCTATTGATCTCACGCACTCCAAAAATCGTACCAAGATGCCAGACTTTACAGGGCTCCCAAATCTTGAGTGGCTAATTCTTGAAGGATGTAAAAAGCTTGTCTAGATTCATCCATCCATTGGTCTTCTAAGAAAGCTTGTTTTCTTGAATTTGGGAAAATGTATAAATCTAGTAAGTCTACCGAACAATATATTGGGTCTAAGTTCTCTTGAATATCTAAATATGTCTGGTTGTTCAAAAGCATTTATTAACCAGTTGTTAGATAAACCAAGGCATAAGGAGAATCTGAAAAAGATTGATATAAAGGAAACTGCTATGCAATCCCAATCAGCTGCCTCCATCTTCAAAAGGCTTTAAGCTGCCTTTCCATTCTAGAGCACATAAAGAATCAGCTGTTTGTTTGTTGCCTTCCTTGCCCAGTTTCTCTTGTTTGCATGACCTTGATCTAAGTTTCTGCAATTTAAGTCAAAACCCTGATGCTATTGGATGCATTTATTGTTTAGAAACCTTAAATTTAGGTGGAAACAATTTTGTTAGACTCCCTTGTAGCATCAATAAGCTTTCCAAACTTACACATTTGAACTTGGAGCATTGCAAGGAGTTGAAACATTTTCCTGAGATACCATCACCTACTGCCTTGCCAATAATTAGAGGAAATTATTCTTTTGCTAAATGTAATCGAGGATTATGTATTTTCAACTGCCCCACATTCGGTGAGATCGAATATTGTCATAGCATGACTTTTGCATGGATGATACAAGTCCTTCAGGTGCCGAATCTGTCCTTCCCTATCTCTTTATCACTTTCTCTTCCTATTTGTCTTGTGTAGGAATTAGGAACTAAGCTACAACTCTATTTCTTGTATCAGGTTAGCCAAGAATCCTCTACCCCCATTGGTTGGATTGATATTGTTATTCCTGGAGGTAAAATACCGAGGTGGTTCTTCAATTAATAATTGTTCATTAATAATAACAAAATTGAAACATTATTCTTATTTTTGTTTCTTGTTTTCAAGATTTTGAGAAGTAATTTTCATCATTTCCTCAACAAAAATAGAAAGAACACAATGTGACATTTTTGTAATTAATAGTAAAAGCATATGAACTAAAAATAAAAACAAAAAGACAATGCAAACACTCTTACGATATTCTATTTTCAAATAACTACTTTACCTTAACATTGCAGAAATCTTTGGACAGCCACAATCTGCTCCACTTTCCTGGATCTTTGGGTGATATGTCCTGAACAATTTTTCTGCCCAGCTCTCGCAACAAATCATGCATTTTAATGAAACCATGTCAACTGGTTATCAGTGATTTATCAATGAGAACTCGAATTCCAATTTCTGCATGGAGTCCACAACAATCTAGGACTTTCTTTACATATAGCTCCTCATACCCAGAGAAGAAACAAGCAATATCTAGAAATATTTCCTTTTCCATATCCTCCAGTCCATCATAACTGATTTGAAGCCCATCCATAATATCTTTATTTGGATTTTCTTTCAGTCTAGCTAAGGCACTTCTCCACACAAAGACATTACGGCCAAACAAAAATGTGCCCAATACTTTGATTGCTAATGGAAGGCCCTTAGCATATCTAAGCACCACGTGTCAGCTGTTCATAACCTCCCATTATATCATCACATTTGAAAGCATTTCTCCTAAACAATTGAAGAGAGTTATCCCAATTCAAGAGTTGAACATTGTAAACTCCATCCACTCCATGCTTTCTTAAGATATGTATCTCTAGAAATCATGATGATTCTACTCCCAGCACCTAGCAAATCAGGTTTCACCGCCAATTCCTCCACTTTATCAACATTATCAAGAACAATAAGGGCCTTTATATTGCGAAACCTAGTTCTTATTGAATAGGTTGCCTCGTAGAGATTGCAATTGTCTAGATTTTCCTTATTCAGAGCTTGACAAAGAAATTGTTTTTGTACACCTATTGCTCCATAAGTTCTATAAATTTTGCTTAAATCATCAATAAAACAGCGAGCATCATAGTGATGAGAGATTCTAGCATACAAGACAGTCGCAAGAGTGTTCAAATTTGTTGTGACTCGTAAATGGTGGTCCTGAACCCCACGCAAGCACCAACCTCACCACAACTCAATAATGCATCATTTTATACTTTCACTGTGTGGGGCATGTGCCTCCCATTCACCATCTTTGTTGCTTTATTTTATTTGTCTTCCAGTCTTCCTTCAGTTCATGTATTTCAAACTAAGATTAATTCAAATTAACATATGGGATCCTGCTGCAGAAGATGATTATGGTAAATTTCCAATTTCATTTCTGGAAAAAAAAAAGGTTAATAATGAAAGACATAAAATGATAAAATCTTGCATAAATACAAAAAAACCCAACAAATACAATGGAATACAACTAAGTACGGACCTACATTGTAAATATAATAAGGGTTTTTCTATCATTTGCAATTTTGCATGACATAAGAAATCCAAAAGAAACAATTATTTATTAAAAAACTAAACATTCCAATTTTAAAAGTATAAAATATATAAATTCCTGTACAAATTTATCCTTTTAAAATCTTTAATTGTGCACCTTTCCCATGATAATTAAGCACACCTTGATATCATCGTCGTCGTTGTCCACGAATACAAATCCTTCAACAAGATTTCATCAAAAATCTCTACAGACAAGTCAAGCTTCCCACTTTTTGAATACATATATCCACCATTTCATTGTTCACTGTGACAATTCACTCTCAAGTATTTCATCAAACACTTTACAAGCATAAGGGAAAACAACACTCCCTCTAGCCAACGTGTGTGTGTTACAGAGAGGGAGATAATAATGGAGTTTGTTCTTATTATGATTTGTGGTTATGAGCAAGGTAGTCAAAATAGAACCGGACCGGTCTGTCAAACCGGTCCGACTGGAACCGGACACCAATGACTAGAGATAGTCGCGATAAAAAGAAATCGAGAGAAGAATATCATTTGCAGCAGTGGACCCGAAAAGGACAAACACGTTTCCTTTTACCTCCTCTCTCATCCTAGAGTCATGAAAATTTGATGAGGTGTGAAAAGAACAGAGAAGAATGGATGGGTCTCTATAGTCGTGTGTGTGTGCAAAGTGTAGAGTATGCGGCGATAAAGTGAAGATTAGAAGCTATGTTTTTTTTTTCAATTTAATTTTATTTTGAATGAGTTGGATTGGGTCCTTGGTTTTGCTCACCCAATAAAGCCCAATAACGGGCTTATTTGACCAAAGTTTGAACTATAAATAGAAATTTACCGCTTTTTTGATCAAACTGGGTTCCTTTTAGAAACTATTTACCGGTTTAGGATTATTCTGAAACTATTTACCAATGGGGGTCGTTTTGGACACGTGGCATATTTTATTTTTTTTCGTTCTGACGGGTTAAAGACGCCAGTCAGACTGGCGCCTACCACTTTTTAAAAATAAAAAAAATTACAAAAGAGAGGTGCCACTGCAGATGGCGCCTTCAAAAGCGCAGTGGCGCCTCCCCTGCAGTGCGCCACATGGCACTGCAGTTAAAAAAATAATAATGCAAAAGAGAGGTACCACTGCAGATGGCGCCTCCCCCTGCAGTGCTCCACGTGGCACTGCAAGGGGCGCCCCCCAACCCCAATCAAAAATTGGACGCCTGCAATTTTAAAGGAACAACGCTACAAAAAAAATTATATTACAAGTATAGGGAATAACGATGACATTAATGATAAAGTATCTATTTAAAACAAGAGGCAATAAAAAAAATCCCGTATTAATGAGTAGCAAATAATATCACAGGAGGCATAAAAAAATAATAGCAACAACAATTTACACCCATTGTTGAGAGAATTAAATATGATAGGTATGAAATTTAAAAGCATTTAAAACGTTGCAGGACAGGGCAGACCCAACAGTTGGATGAAAGTCTCGTTCATGGAAAAAGAAAAAGGAAAAACATTACTAGGTGGGAGAATTAAATAAGGTAGGTATAAAACTTAAAAGCATTTAAAATGTTGCAGGATAAGGTAGGTATAAAAATTAAAAGCATTTAAAATGTTGCAGGACATGACAGACCCAACAGTTGGATGAAAATTAAAAGCATCTAAAATGTTGCAGGACATGACAGACCCAACAGTTGGATGAAATTAAATTGGATGAAAATCTCATTCGTCTTCGTTATGCAGTATGGTCAGCTGTTAATCAATAACATATTATCATGTATAACTATCACAGTACCCGAGGATAAGACACTTGCAGATCATGGATAGAATTCTATAGTACCATAAAACTACACCTGGAAGGAGATTGTTATTCAAAACAGGTGGAAATTTTTCCATGTTGTATACATGTGTTGGTTACTACATATTTTTGGGCGGAATGTTAGTAACATGGAGGAATAAGAAGCAAATTGTGATAGCTCAGTCAAGTGCAAAAGTTGAATTCAAAGCTATGGCACAAGGAATCTGTGAGTTGTTATGTTTGAAAATTTTATTAGATGATCTTAAGATAAAATATGAAACTTTTATGAAATTGTTCTATGACAATAAATTAGTCATTAGCATTGCTCACAATCTTGTTCAACAAGACAAGACAAAACACATTGACATAGACCGACACTTCATCAGGGAGAATTTAGGTAGTGGAATGACAATGATATACCAATAAAACAACTAGTGGGAGCTAGTGGAAAAGCATTTATAGCTAGTGAGAGATAGTGGGAGCGGAGAAAATAAAGAAGGCAACAATTAGCATTTACCTAAGAGGGTTATGGAAAATGAACAGGCAAATATTAGAGTGAATAAATGGGAAAGTGGGGGGATGATTCAGATCATTTTGGAATTTGGAAAGGTTTGGGCCTTTGGGGTGGCTTAGGTCATGGGAAAAAGACTGTACTTGAAACTTTGATTTTCTTTCTCTTTGTATTATTGTACTTTTGTCTTTACAATTTCTATATCCTACCACTGTAATTGAAGCTTAGCTCCTGGGTATTATTGGTATTTTCTTCTATTAAAATCAGTGCCTTTCAGATCACCACGGCTTGAGTTTCTTCTAGGTCACAAATTATCGATGTGCTAACTAAAGTGCTACCCACAGACGCTGTAGTTAATAGCGTCCGCTATCATTGCGTAGCGGCCCCTACGCGCTACACGAATAGTCGTCGCGACCGTAGCGTTCCCGTTGCGACCGCATCAGTGAACCCGCTAGGAAAACCCAAAAATACCCTCGATTTATAGCCTTTTTAGGGTTTTTTTTTTGGGGTTTTGGTCATTTTGCCCTAAAAGTCTTCTAAATGAAATAAGGCATCGAGTCTTCTCACTTTCGACTCCTCTGCTCACTTATGTCCCTTCTCTTCTCTTTGACGGCCAACACTTCTGTCTCCCCTCTCCCTTTCCAGCGACCATCCCTGAGACTTCCGGCTATTATCCCTGCTACTGACGGCTCCCCTGTTCTGAATGAAACGTGTGGCCTCCTCTATTCATCTCATCTTCTATGTTCTTTGTTTCTATATGGCATCCCAGTCCCAACCACCAATACCACCACCATCCTCCACTGCCTCTTGTGCTCTGGTTAAACCCACTAGGGATAACCTTGACCCAGCTTGGGAATGGAATAGCCTCAAAGACATCAATAATAGGAGGTCTGTCACCTGCGATTTTTTGTGGGAAAACTACTACAGGTGGCATAACTAGAGCAAAAAGAAATCAAATAAGTGTGAGGAGTGATGTTAATGAATGCAAGAGAACTCCTCCCGAAGTAAGGTTGAAGCTCCAGGAAGGAAGTCTATGAGAAGAAAAGGACTGAGAGTGCTGCACATTTGCTTGAGGCTAACGAAGATGATGATGACCAAAATGAGGTGCAAGAAATTTACAATATTCGAGACGGAAAACCTACGACTGATAGTGCTTCCCCTTCTGCCAAGAGAGGAAAAAAAGTGAAAGGACCCTTGGATTTGCATTATGCTAAGAGGCAAACAAGCATTAATGATGCTTGTGATAAAGCAGCACGGGCTAAGACGGTTCAATTTATTGCTCGGTGCTTTTATAAGTGTGGAATTCCTTTTAATGTGGAGCGTGACAAAAGCTTCAAGAAAATGATTGAGGCTATTGGCAACTATGGTCTGCATCTAAAGAATCCAAGCTACCATGAGATGCAGGTTCCACTCTTGAAAAAAGAACTAGAGATCAATAAAAAGATGTTGCAGCCACTTATGGAAGAGCGGGTGAAAAGTGGTCGTTCTATAATGTCTGATGCATGGACAAATCGCACGAATAGGACATTGATCAATTTCATGGTCAATTGTCCACTCGGGACAATGTTTGTCAAAAGTGTTGATGCTTCTGGGTATGTGAAGAGCGGAGAGAAACTATATGAGCTTTTGGACTCTTGGGCTCTTGAAACTATATGACGCTTTAACTTGAGCGCTACAATAAGAAACAAAAGTATTATGGCTCTCGGTAAGTTAAAGTGCATTATTTTGATAAATTTGATTAGATTCACACCAGTTTGTGTTGATAGTAATCCTAGTTTGTTATTCATTACAGCTGAGTGGTGGAAGACATATGGGCATTATGTTTCAAGCTTGCAAAAAATTGCAATTAGAGTATTGAGCTTGACATGTAGTTCTTCATGTTGTGAGCGTAACTGGAGTACCTTTGAGCAAGCAAGCAAACGTGAAATGGTTTTAATTTGTTGTAAACATTGATATAGTGGTTGTGAAAGAAACTAGCATTCTTTCGTTTTAAACTTTAAAATTGATTTATTCCAAGAAAAGAAACAAGCTAGAGCATCAAAAGTTGCAATATTTGGTTTATGTCAAGTATAACCAAAAACTTAAGGAACGCTTTGACAGTCGTAACTTAATTGATCCCATTGCCTTAAAGGACATTGATCTTTGTAATGAGTGGTTGATGAGAGAAATGGTTGAAGATGACTTGGTCTTTGGGGATGATATATTGACTTGGGGGGATGTTGCTAATGTGGCTGGAGTTGGTGAGCCAACATTAATAACTAGGCAACAAACAAGAATGAGGAACCAAGCTGCTCCTATAGAGATACAAAACATAAGGGCAGAAGATGAGGAGGATGTAGAACAATTGAAGTCTAGTAGTGGTGAAGAGAGTGAACATGAAGATGTTCACCTTGGAGATAGTGATTCCATTTAAGGAATCACTTGTATTTATTTTAAATGCTTAGATGAGTTTTGTTAGAAAATCAAAGAAATATCTGATAATATCTTTTCATACCTTTGAATATCTTAGAGTATCCTAAATGATCTCTTAGGATTTATTTCTTAATTATATTTTATGATTTGATTCTCTATTTGATCAAGATTAGGATTCTACTTTTAGTATAAATAGGACTATTATGGTTGTCTTTTGTAATCACATCATCACTACACCAAATCAATATCAGTCTTGTTATTTCTTGGTTCATTTCTCTCTTTTTCTCCTTCCTATCTAAAACCTTCCAATTCAAAATGGTATCGGAGTGGTACCATCCTCCATGACCTGTCCCATCACTATTCCGCAGCGGAGTTATGCTATGTATGAAGGAACTCTAGTCATCTTCTTTGCCATGCAAAATATATACATATACATATACATATATATATATATATATATCCTGCCAATTTTCTCTCCTTTGTTGTGTTCTCCTTCCGGCATCCCCTCTTGTCAAGTACCTTACTGCCACTCGTCCGCCGCCAGTCCGCCGACGCTCACCGTTCGCCGCCGTTTCCAGCCGACGACACCACGGTTAGAATCGCCGGCCGCCGATCTACACAACCGTCCAAACCTTGCGGCCAACAGCCTCTAGACGCGCCTCCACGCGCCGATCGAGTCCCTGCCGCTCCGTCACACGTGCCTATTTGATCTTTTAGGATTTATTTCTTAATTATATTTTATGATTTGATTCTCTATTTGATCAAGATGAGGATTCTACTTTTAGTATAAATAGGACTATTAGGGTTGTCTTTTGTAATCATATCATCACTACATCAAATCAATATTAGTCTTGTTAGAAATTATTTGTCTTATATTGGGCTTGAATATTGGTAGCAATGAACTTTGATTAGAGGTTATGAAAATGTCTTTAATTTTTTGTATTCTATTTTTTTAGCTTTCATATGTGTATGGTATAAATTTCTTGTATATATTCCCTATACTTCGACGTAGCTGCCATACCGGTACCCGCTCTACCGCTATTGCATTTTAGGGGTTGGCCGCTATCCGGCTTTGACTACATAGCCCACAGAGAGGTTCTGTGATCTTACTTGCAAGATGAGAATGATAGATATTCATTCCCCAACTAGAGGAGGAGTGTTGGAATATTGGAATATATCTTTAGAATATTACTTTGTAATTATTTGTAGATTGCATCATAATCAGGACATATATTGATAGGAACCCGAATCAATAGAACAGGAAGTCCCCCTTGTAATCCCAGAGCCTAGCTCCTTAGAGAAATCATTTCTCTGCCTATAACACATGAACAAGTATTTTCCTACCCTTCCCTCTCCCCTCATTCCCTTTTATAACCACCTCACCTCATTCCCCAATGATTACCTGTCCCTAATTTGTTATTCATTCCCTCTCTCCCTTCACACATTCCCAACCTCCTTCTCTCGTTCCTCTTGATCATGTGTCAAGGGCCTATCAATACTGCCCCCATTAGTTTCACCTTGTCCTCAAGGTGAAGGATTGGTGGAAAGAAGTGTCCACCGGGGTCCCACTACTTGAAGTCTAATGATCTAATTTCCATTTCCTTGGAAACCTCCTGGAAGCATGTTGTTCTTATAAGAGCATTCCACTTGTGGCTTTCAACAACCTCAGCTTCAATTCTCCAAAACTTCCCAATATCGTATACAAAATTCAGTCCAAAAATGTTCTTTAAAAAAAAGTAACCTATTGCCAGTTCATGATGTAGGCTGCCAAATTTGGAGACCTGCAAATGCATGGGATCACCACCATAGCCAAATTCTATATCTTCAGCAATCTCCAGAAGCATGACAAAATCCTTTAGGCCAAAATCTGAATGCCACCCTTCACCCATGTAAACCAAAACCTGCAAAGTTTTCTTAATTGGTCGGGTTCCACTTGGATTAAAAACCTCATCATTCTGGTCAACATTCAATAATGTGTCTGGCTTCTTTACATAACCACATCCGTCGCTGTTGGCTCTTATCATTCCTTCCATAATCCTAAGAAAGTGGTCATGTTCCTGCATATTAAATGCTACCATTTGAGCTCCATGCATCCATCCAGCCATGGGGCCGTAATTAGACGAGTCCAATCGCAGACCCTTTGGATATATTCTAAGCAAATTCGTTTGGGTGAATTTGACAATGTCAGTTCCATGTGTTGTAGCAATATCTTCAAGCTCTTGCTCACTCAAGCTAAGAGGCCTGACTTGACTGCTACGAATAAGCCAGTTTTCTAACTTACCTTTTGGTTTCCCTGTGATATCATGACCTTGAGAATTTGCTTGTTCCTTTGCTCCTTCTGCATCAGTGACTTTATAATGTTTACATAGCTTTTCCCATTCCTATGATAGCTCCAGAAAGTCCTCGGTAGATTCAATTCTCGCATGTTTATCTGGATGGTTTAACTTCAAGCTCTCACCACATTGGGCTAGGCCCATTTGTTGTCCAAAACTCTAGCAAAGCCTTGTTCTTCATGACCCCAGGTGTTATCCTCAATTTGGGCCTGGCCCATTAGGTTTAGCCGTTAAGAATAATCCCTAATTTACAGATTCCCAGTTTTGCCCCTATGTCTCGCATCTCCCTTGGACTCGCCTCTTCCCTTGCACCCATCCCTGGAAGTTCTCTCCACAACGACCCCGTGGTTGTCACAGGTGGCTTGATGACCGACGGCTCAGGCTCAGGAAGGGCCGTCGCAAGTGGCCTAAAGACCATTGTACTCAGGTATTCCATGGCAAGCGCTCAGGATGCTTCCATCAGTAACGACCCAGCAGCCGTCGCAAGTGGAGTGGCGACCAGTGGCTCCGGCCATGGAAGGGATGTCGCATGTGGGCCTGCATTCCGCAGTTCTAGTGGCTCAGACCGTGGTGTATGTGCCATCGGCCTTTGAGGGCTTTGAGCGATTTGGAACGCCTTGGACGCCATAGCCAGATCGGCGTCCGGCGGCTTCGACGGAGATGGTGGGTTATCTAATCTACGCCCGACTTGCATCTTTTCCTCCGGCTACTCAATTTCTACGTAGTCACCCACAATATGGCCTTCAACACTAATACTACCCTCCGATGAAATACCCATTTTTGTTGTGTTCCCCGTTGTTTCCTTCTTCGCTAAATCTGTGTTCTTCGTTCCCACTTCTTTGCTTACACCTCGGTTTTTGGTCTTCAGCCTTCTCCCCTTTTGTTTTCTCGCCTTTCTTCTCTTATCTCAAATGAAATTGGATTTCCTTGGTTCAGTTGTTGGGAATTGAATGAACCCTGAGCCATCAACAGTTCTGATTCCATATTTGGCTCCTTTTCTTCTGAAGCTTGAAGACAAGCCCACAGATCTAGTAGGAATTCCTTTTGATCACGGCCATTTCAAAAGTCTTCCATGTTGCATCCCGATTGTCTTGCTTCCAAGAGGACCACCATATGAAAGCTTCTCCTCTCAAGTCTCAATGCTAACATAGTAACCCACAATTTCTTCATCTCTTCATGGATCCAACTGTTGGCCTCAAAATACGGATCAACCACCAATAAGCGTCGCTTCCGTCGAACAATGGAATCTCCCTCTCCGGCATCACTGGCTCTCTCTCGAGGATCCGGCAGGTCGGACCAATTGATAGGAACCCGGAAGAGAACAATAAGAAAATTGATGTATTTGTTAAATATAATTAATATATATGGACGGTGAATTTATGTGGACGGTGGAGTCTCATTCTTTGTATATCTCTCCTAGGATTTTGTATAGATAGTTATTGTTCTCTAGGAATCAGGTTTCCTATCTCATTGTCAAGTGTATATATATTGTCATATTGGAATGGAAATAAACAGAACAAATATTCAGTTCATATACTTTATCTTGGTATCCAGAGCTCTTTTTGTTCCTGGTTAGTATTGTTTGGGGTTCAGCTACAGTGCTGACCCATCGTTTTTTAGCTGTTTGGTGACCGGAGTAACACCGGCAACCCCCTCAGAAGTCGTCGACCGGAAGTCCCACCGAGCTAATATAGCTCAGTCTCATGAACCTGTTATTGAACACAAGATTGAGCTCAAGAAGGATCACCTTTTGACTGCCAATGAATATCAGGAGTACCTTCAGTTTAAAGCCACTCAACAGGCTTCTTCTTCAGCCACCATTGCTCACACCGGTAATTCTACCGTTTGTCTCTCTCAATCTGCATCTGTTGGATCCTGAATTCTTGACTCTGGTGCTTCTGATCACTTAGCTGGTAATCCTTCTCTTTTCTCTAAACTGTCATTCCCTAAAACTGCTCACCATATAACCCTTGCCGATGGGTCTAAGACACAGGCCGCTGGTATTGGACAAGCCTCACCTCTTCCTTCCTTACCTTTAAACTCACTCTTGTTTGTGCCCGAGTGTCCTTTTAATTTAATTTCCATTAGCAAAATTACTCGCACTTTAAACTGTTCCATTACCTTTAACTCGGATTCCTTTCTTATACAGGACCGGAGCACGGGAGAGACGATTGGAGCTGGATCTGAATCACGAGGTCTCTACTACCTCCAACCTTCCTCTTCCACCATATGCGCTGTTTCAGGTTCTGCTGATCTCCTTCATCGTCGTCTAGGTTATCCAAGTTTGGACAAGTTAAAACAGATGGTCCCTCATCTCTCACATTTGAAAACCATGAACTGCGAGTCATGTCAGTTTGGAAAACATGTTAGAGCCTCTTTCCTAGTAGTGTCAATAATCGAACTAGGGCCCCTTTTGATCTTATCCATTCTGATATTTAGGGTCCCAGTCGTGTTACTTCTGTTTCAGGATATAGGTACTATGTTACTTTCATTGATGATTTTTCAAGATGTACCTGGTTATTTTTAATGAAAGATCGTTCTCAGTTATTTGATGATTTTCAAACCTTTTGTTCCACAATAAAGAATCAGTTTGGAAAAACAATTCATATTTTGCGCAGTGATAATGCAAAAGAATATTTCTCTGCATCTTTTAAATCCTTTGAGTTCTCATGGCATCATACATCAGTCTAGTCCTCACACACCACAACAAAATGGTGTTGCTGAACGCAAACATCGTCATCTTGTTGATACAGCCCGATCTCTTTTAATAAATGCCAATGCACCCTTGAAGTTTTGGGGGGATGCTGTTCTTACTGCCTGTTATTTGATAAATCGCATGCCATCCTCTGTTTTGGGTAATAAAATCCCTCACTCTCTTTTATTTCCTAAAGATCCCCTTTATACTGTTCCCCTCGTGTGTTTGGTTCCACCTGTTTTGTCCATGACCTCTCTCCAAGTAGTGATAAATTGTTTGCACGAGCTATTAAATGCATCTTTCTTGGGTATTCTCGAGTGCAGAAGGGATATCAATGTTATTCTCCTTCTATACATCGTTTTTATGTATCCGCAGATGTTACATTCTTTGAGGATACTTTTTTCTTTGACACCTCAGCTACATCCGACTCCACTCCATCTCAGGTCCTACCCCTTCCTCCTTGTGATGCTCCATCACCACAGGATGATCGTCCATTGCGATGATATGGTAAATTTTATGAGCGTCGAGTTCCTACTGCTCCGGAGGACATACCTACTATTGATCCTCACTCATGATTCAGCTCCTGCTCCAAACGTTTCTCCCACTACGGTCCAACCTGACACTTCCGCTGACTTACCTATCGCCCTTCGTAAAGGTACACGCTCTACTCTTAATCCTCATCCCATTTACAATTTTCTGAGTTACCATCGATTATCTCCTTCCCATTTTGCCTTTGTATCTGCCTTGTCCTCTGTTACCATTCCTAAGAATGTTCAGGAAGCACTATCTCATCCAGGTTGGCGACAGGCAATGATTGATGAGATGATAGCTTTGGAATCTAATCATACATGGACCCTTGTTTCCCCTCCTGTTGGGAAATCAGTCGTTGGTTGTCGATGGGTGTTTACTGTTAAAGTTGGTCCTGATGGGCAGGTGGATCGCTTGAAAGCCCGACTGGTAGCAAAGGGGTACACTCAGATCTATGGTCTGGATTATGGTGATACTTTTTCTCCCGTTGCTAAGATGGCATCTGTTCGTTTGTTCTTGTCTATGGCTGCCATGAAACACTTGCCTTTATATTAGCTGGATATTAAAAATGCATTCTTACATGGTGATCTGGAGGAGGAGATCTATATGGCGCAACCACCTGGGTTTGATGCTCAGGGGGAGTCAGATCTTGTTTGCAGACTACAAAAGTCCTTGTATGGCTTAAAACAGTCACCTCGCGCTTGGTTTGGGAAGTTCAGTAAAGTTATCCAGCAATTTGGCATGATTCGTTGCGAGGCTGATCATTCTGTATTCTTTAAATGCTCATCCTTGAATAAACGTATTTATCTAGTGGTGTATGTGGATGATATTGTTATTACAGGTGATGATCAAGAAGGCATTAAGGAGTTGAAGCAACACTTATTCAAACATTTTCAAACCAAAGATCTTGGAGGATTACGTTACTCTCTTGGGATTGAAGTAGCCCAATCAATAACAGGTGTTGCTATTTCTCAGAGGAAATATGCCCTTGACATTCTAGAAGAAACAGGGATGCTAGATTGTAAACCTGTTGATACTCCTATGGACCCAAATGTAAAGCTTCTACCTAATGAGGGGGAGCCCTATCCTGACCCAGGCATATATAGAAGATTAGTTAGGAAGTTAAATTATCTCACCAAGACTCGACCAGACCTTGCTTTTCTGGTCAGTGTTGTAAGTCAGTTTCTCAACTCACCATGTGATAGTCATTGGAATGCAGTTGTCCGGATCCTAAGATATATCAAGGGATCACCTCGAAAAGGGATTGTTTATATGGACAGGGGTCATACTAATATCATCGGGTATACAGAGATCTGATTGGGCGGCGTCTGTGGCGATAGGAGGAGGTCCACTTCAGGCTACTGTGTGTTTATTGGAGGTAACCTGATTTCATGGAAAAGTAAGAAGCAGACTGTTGTTGCAAGATCAAGCACAGACGTAGAGTATCGTGCTATGGCCAATACTACTTGCGAACTTCTATGGCTAAAATATTTGCTCCAAGAATTGAAGTTTTGTGAGATAGGTCCTATGGAACTTGCTTGTGATAACCAATCAACTTTATATCTTTCTTCGAATCCTATCTTTCATGAAAGGACCAAGCATATAGAAGTTGATTGTCACTTCATACGGGAAAAGATCCTCACGGGCATCATTAAGACTTCCTTTGTGGGTACTAGAGATTAGCTTGCAGATATAATGACTCAGTCTTTACGGGGTCCTAGAATAGCATATATATGTGACAAGCTGGTTGCATCAGACATCTATGCTCCAGCTTGAGGGGGAGTGTTAAATATAATTAATATATATGGACGGTGAATTTATGTGGACGGTGTGGACGGTGGAGTCTCATTCTTTGTATATCTCTCCAAGGATTTTGTATAGATAGTTATTGTTCTCTAGGAATCAGGTTTCCTATCTCATTGTCAAGTGTATATATATTGTCATATTGGAATGGAAATAAACGGAACAAATATTCAGTTCATATACTTTATCTGTATTATTTACTAAAGAAAATGATTACAAGAATTTCCCCCTATAATCCCCAGAGCTAAGCTCCTCAGAGAAGACAAAGTCTCTCTGCCTATCACAATAACAGAATAACCATCCTAATCCCTTTTCCCTCGTTCACCACCTCCCTATATGCTATGTTGCATGAAGTAACTAACTAGCCACCTCATCACTCTCTATCCTTGGCCTCTCATGATTGAGGCCCAATAACATATCCCTATAGGATTGCCTCATAGGCCCAATGTCTAAGGTCCTATCATATATGACAATTAGGACAAATTATTTAGTTTCCTTATTTCAGTCATATTCTTAGGAAAGTAGTTAGTGTACTCGGTCCACATATTGTAAGAAACCTTATACAGTTGACAATCAGAAAGAATATCCAACTACTCTCTTTCAAGTGTTGAGTTCACCTTCATGGATTTGTTCCTATACTATTGTCATGTATCCAAGATATTTCTATTTAAGAGATTTATGGATCTTTTTTTTCCTCTTATAGTAGTGAATGCTAGAAATGACAACAGTTAATGCAAGTTGTTGAAGGCAGTGGTGTAAAGACACAAGATCCCTTAAATTCCAGTCAATTGATATAGGCACAAAATTGTAAAGAGGCATTTGAGAGATAGAAGGAGGGAGGACTTTGTATTCAGTTCTACATTTATCAGCTTAATTTAACACCAAATTATAAAACTGACCTCGCTTGGATGAGCACCCCACAAGAAAACACGCAATCGAAATTGTGGAAGACCATAACACCCAGCAGCAACCATTCCCAGTCTTGCTTGGTAATGCATATGTACCAAACGACTTAATGCATATCTTCCAAGTGAACCCTTGTCAAATCTCAATATGTCAACCACATTCTCCATTAAAACATACTTGGGCTTCAAAAATTTCACTATGTCCATGAAAACTACAATCTGACGATTTCTTTCATCATCCAATGGAGATGCAGTGTTTCTATAGCGATTGTATCCACTGATCCCTTGACAAGGAGGACCCCCACAAATAACATCAACTTCACCCTGCAATATTTTCAAGCCACAGTTCTAGTTAAAATGCAAAAATCCCTTTGGGATTTTGTTAAATTTACACTATCGATAGTACTACTTACAGGAAGAGGCAAGAGTTTTGATTTCATCCCTTTTCTCACAAAATCATGTATGCTTTCCTTACACTTGCTACAAATACAAATAAATAAGTACCGACGCACCAAAAGTTAATATCATCAATGCCATTGAAGAGAATCAATATACCTTAAGCCTTCAATTGGTTCCCATGTATCTTCACTTGAACTGTAACCCTTCCAATGAACCTATGAAACAACTATGAGAATGTAATTACCACCAAACTATATACCTGAAAATTATTAGATTTAATAGTGCAAAATATGGGTAAAATATTAAATGGTAAAGCAACAAGTTGTTCACTGTTAAAGTAAAGGTGCTGATGTCGTAAAGTTAGTCGCGCTAAAGTAAAGTCCTTTGACCATTTGTAAAATCTATCAATGAAGCCTGTTTGGTCCCTCCATCCATGAACCATGATAAGCAGTGGTATCTTAAAATCAATAAAATCAATAAAATCAAAAGGATCCGAGAAAATACATGCCCAACAAATTTGAAAACGAAGGGTTGATTTCAGAGAAGCCAAAACATTCTATTCCACCTGAGTTAACAGAAAAGCAGAAGATAACGATAACTCATGCTTTAACTTTTACTTATACTGTTAAGTACAGAAAATTCATTTTAACTATATTAGATGTATTCACAAATAAATGTGCATAAAGTTGTTTTAATTAAAAATAATAGCAAAAATATTTCACCAAAAAAAATAAATATTAACAAAAATAAATTACATCATTTAAAAGATCCTGCAATCATATATGGGTATATGACTTAATAACTAGAACTAGAAAGCTCAGGCATGAAAGCTTAAGATCAACCCCCAAGTGCTTGCCAAACAATTCAGAAACACTCATTTAATCACACAATCCAAGGATAAAGAGGGCGTGGGCGTTTTCTAAGTGTACTATAAATTATTCCCATACCTTTTTCTTGGCTTTGTTTTTAAAAGGAATTTACACCCAAAGTCGTCATCTCAACGTCAACTTCTCTCTCTCTTTTCTGTCATTGATGGAGGCAGGAAACAAGCCTGTAGGAGAATCAAGAAAATATATCCCTGATTTTATTCTCTTTGATTTCATCTTTATTACTCTGATTTTATTTTGTATATTTCCTTCCTTAATTATAGGAAGAGATTTGATTTGATTTGCCTTTATTGTAATCTCTCTATAAAAGACACTCCTACTTTTTATTTGATCTATTAAATTTAGAGTGAGGGGATAGTGCCCCATTCCAAGGTAGGAAAAACCTTCGGGCTCTAATGAGCACTTACAAAGAGACTCCTACCCATTGTTGTGAAAATCGAGATCCTAGCAAGGATCGGGAGGGGGATGAAAGATCGTAACTCGGAGGATCGTAAGATCCTAGCTAAAGTAGAAAACTATACTTATTCATATACATATGCATGAAAAATAATATAGATAAGGAAAAGAACCTTGAGATATTTATAGATAAGGAAAAAAAAATACTTAATACATTTTCTGTTTATTATATTATTATTTAGTTTATTTAATTTATTATATTATATGTTATTATTTAGTTTATTATATTATTATGAAAGTTTTTTTTAAAATTTATTTATATGTTATTATGAAAGATAAGAATTTAGTTTCTAAGGCCAACAAAACAAAACAAAAACAGAGAGAGAAAACACATTAAAATATTTGGGCCACATGGCCCAAATTCCTGAAACCTAACCCTGTTATCCCTTCAGCATCTATGTCCCAGTGTCCCAGCGCCGCCTCTGTTAATATGCCTCAGTTATTCGAAAATGAGCATAGCTCTGAGAGGGGAGATGCAGTGGAGAGAGAGAGCCGACGCCGGAGAATCGTCGCACCACCAAAATTGCACGAAGGGCCGCACAGCGGGGAGAGAGAGAGGCGACGCCGGAAAAAGTACCCGTTATTTCGATATGGGTCAAAAACAATCTGTCTCTTTCATTTTCAGGATCGTCCGACACGCACAAATCGCCGATCCTACGAGCTTTGAGAGGAAAATCGTCGATCCTCGCCGATCCTAGTCGCTGGCGATTCTGGGACCGATTCAGCACGACAAAGCCCCCAAAGATCGTAAAAACGTACGATCCTGCGATCTCAATCGCGATTTTAACAGCAATGCTCCTACCATGAAAGAAATAACATAACGAATTGTTCCATTGCCTTCTATATGGTATCAGCAGCTCTAGGTTAGAGTTCTTTTCTCCCCTCCATGGAGGCACGTCCTTACAGGCGCTGTTGAAGAGGGACATAGCAGCAACGTGACAGGAGGCAACCTAGGTAGTGACGGCGCAAGAGGCACTGCACCAGGCCGCGGGTATGGGCGCAGGCGCAAGTGTAGGGCGGTGTGCGGGAGGCGGGCAGACGGGGTGGCGCCGGTGCGGCAGAGGAGGCGTGGTGGTGGTGGTGTCGGCGGAGGTCTGAACTGTCATTTTAATGACCGAGAGGGTTTTCTAATTCCCTTTAGGTCAACGTTCCACGACTTCATGGGAAAAACTATACAGAATGGTCCCAGATTGTTAGCTTGATCCTGGAAAGCAAAGGCAAGTTTGGATTTCTTACTAGAGACATGCCGAGACCTACAAACAATGATCCAAATTTCAGGTTCTGGAAATCTTATAACTCTTTAATCATTGCTTGGCTAATCAATTCATTGGAACCAACAATTGTAAAGCCCTTCATGTTCTTGCCAACTACGAAAGATGTCTAGGAAGCTGTCAAAGATACATACTCTATCATTCAGAATTCCTCTCAAATTTTTTATTTAAAGTCCAGGTTATGACATACCAAACAAGGTAATAGAGACGTGACTACTTATTATAATGAACTAATGACTCTATGGCAGGAATTGGATCTCTGGGGAAGACGCCTTTGTCAACTATTCGTCAAACTTTTTCGGAGGTAAGGAGAGAAGAGGCTAGACAAGGAGTTATGATGGGTAAGCCAGCCCTGATCTCCAATAAAAAATGGTTCATTACTTTTATCGATGATCACACTAGACTTTGTTGGGTGTACTTGTTAAAGGAAAAATCTGAGGCTGGTCAAGCTATAACAAATTTCTTTAAAATGATGCAGAATCAATTTCAAACAAATATTCAAGTCTTCAGAACTGATAATGGAAAGGAATATTTTAATATGATTTCGGGAAATTTCTTTCTTGAAAATGGGGTTGTGCATCAAAGTTCTTGTGCTAATACACCTCAAAAGAATGAGATTGCGAGGGAAAGAATAGACATCTCTTAGAGGTGGCTAGAGCCTTACTCTTTGAAACAAAAGTTCCAAAATACTTGTGGGGTGAAGCTGTTTTAACTGCAGCATATTTGATTAATCGTATGCCTTCCAAAGTTTTACAATTTCAAACTCTCGTTCATATTTTTAAAGAGCGTTTTTCTATGGCTCGTCTTCAGCTAAATTACCTTTGAAGATATTTGGTTCTACTGTGACCATGGATGCCACTTTCTTTGAAAAACAACCTTTTTTAAAGGACATTCATCTTCAGGGGGGAATTCACATGAAGATTCTTTTGAAACCATTAGTTTATCTGAAAATTCACATTGAGATTTGTACTACCGAACCAATAGCAGATGACCAAGATTCTTTACCTGGACCTACTCCTATCCTGAGTAATGCTTCTACGGAATCTGGGTCTACATCTCTAAATCATAACTCTAACAAACAACCTTTGGAAGTTGATAACAATGAAGAACTAATCGAAATACCACAACATGATGATTCTTGTGAAGAAGAAATTAACAGGTTCAAGGATGGTGACCGAAGGTGGGGAAAGTTCTTTATTTCAAAGAACCGTAAGAAAAGGAATGAAGAATCAACTCTCCAACACAGTCATGAATCCGAACTGATGGGAAAATCCAATCAATAAACCTAATACAAGTAAGTCTCCTCATGAACCTAATTTTCACAATGAATCAGTTGAGATAGGCATCCCCATAGCGCTTAGAAAAAGGTATTAGATTTTGTATTAAGCATCCTTTGTCTAAGTATGTGTCATATTCAAATTTGTCTTACTCTTTTGTTGCATTTACTTCACAGTTGTCTACTACAGAAGTTCAAAAAAATGTATACGAAGCTCTAAAAATTCCAAAGTGGAAGGAAGCTATTCTTGAGGAGATGAGAGCTCTTGAGAAGAACAACACTTGGAGTGTTATGACCTTACCAGCTGGGAAAAACACAATGGGTTGCAAATGGGTCTTCACTGTGAAGTATAATTCAGATGGATCCATAGAAAGGTACAAGACACACTTGATGGCAAATTTGAACACTGTTAGGATTCTCTTATCTCTTGCTCCCAACTTAGATTGTCCTTGGCACCAACTGGATGTGAAGAATTCTTTCCTCAATGGTGTGTAAATTGAAGAAGTCACTCTATGGACTCAAACAACCTCCGAGAGCATGGTTCGAAAGGTTCACCTAGTCCATGAAGAAACAGGGACAAAATAAAGGACAAGCCGATCACACCCTATTCACAAAATTTTCCTCTGATGGGAATATTGTTGCACTAAATGTTTATGTTGATGGCATTGTTCTTACTGGGAGTGATGTAATAAAGATGGGAAGGCTAAAGAAAAATTTGGCAGCAAAATTTGAAACCAAGGATTTGGGAGCATTGAAATATTTTCTTGGCATGGAGGTTGCTCGATCAAAGAAGGGGCCTATGATCTGATTTAAAAGGAGGAAGATGAAACAGAGTACCTTTCGAGAACCTAAGCCTCCAATGGATATTCATCAGCATCCTATCCAATCTTTCCTCAAGGTCTCCATGATGCCATGTAAAAGGGTACCCTTGAAAACCGGCGTCAACTAAATCGCAACTCTGCACAGTATTCTTGAAAGCCGACATACTCCTTAAAGCTTATCTCGTTGGTCTCTTATTACACTCATGAACATTCAGCCGTGAGTTGAAATCGCCAACTACTGCCCAGGGAACATCAATATCAGCTGACACTTCTTTAAAGAAATCCTAGAGACCATTACGAGCTTGGTAATTGTAACACCCCCCTTGGGCATTACTTACGTAACACATACGGAATTTAAATTAAAAGATAATTTGCTGGTGCTTTCGGAAAAATAATTTATATAAGTACATAAGTGACTGAAATTGGGTATAAAATTTTTGTCACGGCTCCAAACCTAAGCCTTGATCGGCACAGACTTACTATCACAGCCTGGCAAGCCTATTTAATTTAAAGAATATATTTAAATAAAAGTTGGTATTTTTACAAAAATTTCGATAGAGTCTCCTCTGTAATTCGGACATCCCAGGTTTAAAAGAACACCTGCTAAAATAATCACATTTTCACTCCAGAATTTCAGTTACACCAAGTTCAACCAGGCAGTAATATATAAAAATAATAGTTATAACCATAAGCTTTACAATACCAAAGGAAAAGTTTAAATTTTCATTCAAAAGATAGGCTCTCCGAACCATAAACATTCCATTAGAAAACAAAGGCTCTCCGAGCCATACTCATACACACTATCAAAAATAATCTAAGTCTCAAACCCTAAGCTGGTCATTCTAAAAGTCATTCAGGAGGAAAACTCACGTGATCACTCCACAATTAAGTACTTCATCAAACCACCAGATCTAAGTCTCTGAGTGACTTAGGGAGACTCTTCTGCATCATTTGTACTAAAAGACCCAGGATACAATAGCAAACCAGAAGAAACCTGACATGTTTGTAAGGGTGAGATACCGACAAATGGATATATCACACAACAACCATATACATGATACATACATCACATAATCATATAAGCATTTAAATCATGCATATACATAACATAACAGTGTTATATCAAAGGGTCTCAAACCCGACCAATCAGTTTTATAAAGAGAATGCATGGCACTTCAATATTCAACTCTATCTTGATACCTAATCTCCGGAGATCCCACAACTTTCTGTTTCGTTTCAAGCTGATCAGGCTCCGCACATGGCACATTGTAAAAACGAACAAAACAATGCCCAAGAAATCTCAACCTCATGTGATCAGTGCTCAAACAGCTATTGCAACTGTTCACATGACACCTCCGTGACAACCACTCAAACAGCTATTGCAGTTGTACACAGATACACTGTCGGATAATCCACCTCAATCACATGTGACCAATGCTCAAACAGCTATTGCAATTGTTCACACGACCCCTCTGTGGCAACCACTCAAACAACTATTGCAGTTGTACACAGATACACTGTCGGATAATCCATCTCAATCACATGTGACCAATGCTCAAACAGCTTTTGCAATTGTTCACACGACCCTTCTGTGACAACCACTCAAACAGCTATTGTAGTTGTACAGAGATACATAACCACTCAAACAACTATTGCAGTTATGTACAGAGTCACTTGTGCTATAACCACTCAAACAGCTATTGCAGCTATGCACAAATATTATCCGACCTCGTATGATAGCCACTCAAACAGCTATTGCAGCTTAGTCATACGGCCCCTTGTGACAACTCTCCAACCATTGTTGTAGTCATACACATGGTAACTCATTGGTCCATACAGAACACAATGATCATAACACATGGCACGTCTGCCATATACATTGATCCACTCTGGATTCAATGCCCATAATCACATGACACAATTGCCATTGAATGCATGAGAAAAACTTTTATTCGCGTTTTGTTTTCTTTGTCGTAATAATCTTTCCCTGTCGAAGCACAAAGCTTAACGACCATGCTTAATTCTTTTAATTAAGACATTTCACTTAAAACAAATACAGGACACACAGTCCAAATCTTTTAATCTCAACATAGGACACACAGTCCGAATGCTCAATCACGAGGCCCTTAAACCGATGCACCAGTTTTAGGCTCGCGGATATGGAACTAACACTGTCCACATCAACTTAGGACACACAGACCAAAAACAACCACTTTGCAGGACACTCCGTCCCATGACACAGATCCTTGATGTACGTGTCCATACAACACTAGAACCCCGACGTCTCGGTTTCTAGGCTTATTTATCGGCTTGTAAAACATTTCGCTCAGTGAAAATCAAGACCAAAACAAAACCTCGGTCACTTATCCAAGTAACCGGAACGTTTCCAAATTATTTAGGAGAAAATCCTTTTCCTTTGCAAAATATTTCTAAAACATCTAGGAAATTCATTTGTATTTAAAATTCATTGATGGAATAAAGTTAAATATTTTCAAAGGGTCTTTCCTTCATAAAGCACACCGTTCTAAAAGGTTTTCTCTAGTACAAAACTTTTGATCATAAAAATATAGTTTCCTTCAACTCAAAATCACTTTAAAATTTTTCTAAAAAAAAGGATCTTATTCTTCTGAAGTAAGCACTTTAAACAAGGAACTTTTATAAGTGAACCCAAAACTTTCAAAGTTCTATTCAAGGCTTATTAAGGCTTTTAATCCTTATCATTATTGGGCACAGACTCAAGTCTGGCTTTTCAAACTTCAATCAACAGTAATAATATCACAGTTAATCATGTATATATAATTCATATATATTACAGTTAATCACATATATATAATTCATAACACTTTAAAGCAATAAATGTTCAACTCCAAGTAATAACCACAATGGTTCAAGTAAACAAGTTATTCAAGTATTGGCTCAACATGCCAATAATATTCACAACACTCAATTACACACATACACACATGCATATAGTTATTGAATATCCCTAGGTAAACTCCCCTTAGCTTTGAAGACAAGTAAAGGATCCTCGTCTTAATGCTCACATTAGCTCATATCTACTCCATCAAGCAAGCATAGCCGTGTCCAAACGTCTCAGAGAGTAAATCCAACAACGCGCAACAACCAAAAATCAAGAAATCAATTACACATGACCAAACACACATTCTAATTTGATCTAAACACTTAATCTAATTACCAAACAAGGTTATTTTCAAAGAAAATCACGTTTGGAGCTTACGCTTCACAATACTCTTTGAGGAAACTTTGTTTTGATTAAAAGATCATGAAAAAGAACTTTGGAAATCATCCGTTAAGAGTCCTAATTACACTAAATCATAACTAATTTCACAAAAACATACCCAAATTCAAATAAAATCAAATTGGGGTTTTAGGGCTCCTAAATACGATTTGGGGAAAACTCAGAATAATGAAATTAGTTTAGGGAAACACAATTTCGCAGTCCCAATTTCATAAAACAACCTTAAATTTCAAGATTAAAATCTGAAATCAAAGGGTTAGGGTTAGGGTTTTAAAAATCAGATTTGGGGTTTTAAATCTGAGACACAAGAGAGGGTTTTGACTCACCCAAGGAAGAAGATAACTTGAAGGTGGTGCTGTGGTGCTCCTCGCGGCGGCGGACGGCGACGGCGACGGCACGGAGGACAACGGCGGTTCTACAATGAACAAGAACAACTGAGTTGAAAGAGAGCATAAAAGAAAAGAGAGAAGCTTAACCAACGAGTTGGGTTCGAAACCACCATGGAAGGCGACTGATCGGATTTACCGCGGCTGCTCACTGCGGCGGAGATGCTTCTTCGCTCGGCTGCAGAGGCGAACGCGTGCAGGTGGGGTGCCTTCGTCCTTCCATCTCGAGCGGTGGTCGGCGGCGATCCTGGTGGGGGTGAGCGGCGCTGCTGTCTGGTTGAGAAGGAGGAGGAAGATGAAGTTGAGGTGGGAGGAAGAAGAAAAAAAAAAGAAAAAGAAGAAAGAAAGAAGAAGCAGAGAAGAAAAGAGAAAAAGAGAGAGAGAGGGCGTCGAGAAAGAGAGAGAGAAAAGTGAGAAAGTGAGTTTTTAAACCAGTTACTTAGTGATAGGTACAAAATGAGTGATAAATATTAGGCCTAAAATAAACATGTTTTTACTTTTTGGATTCTACAAATAAAGATTGATAAAGATATAATTTCGAAATTCAAATTAGAGTAAAGATTAATAGTTGAACTGATCCACTAAGAAAATACTCGGTCCAAAATTTAATCTCCGATAAATATCAAACCAAAATATTTTTAACTCTAAAATTAAATAGAATGAGAATATGAAAATTCTTTTCTCTTAATCACATTATTTAAAATATTTTTCTGTACTGGTATAATAGTGACAATAACGTAAATTATTGTCTATTAAACGTGCATTCACTGAAATAAGTCAGTGCTAACGCACCTAATAAAATAATTTGAAGAGAGTAATTTAATTACTCAAACTAAACCACCTAATATAATAAACATAAACATCCAAATAAAATAATTAATCCTAAGTGTAAAAACTAGGGTGTTACAGTAATGTGGACTCCCATGAACTACAGTAAGAAGCCAAGGTATAGAACCTCTCCAAGAAACACTCATGTGGACAAACTGAGTATCATGTTGAAGGACCTCTACCCTCCAATCAAAAGAATTCCAGAGCATCCATATCCAACCTACTTGGCCTTGAGCTTCCTCAACAAACCACCTATCAAAACCAAGTCTACCAATGATGCGATCAGCTCTTGTATGAGTTTCAACTAGAAACAACATAGAGAAATCGTATTCTATTTTAATATCATGGATAAGGTTAACATTGTTAGACTCAATGACATGGAGATTTTGATATATGACAAATACAACTTAATGAGTATGCAAGTGTTTTAGTGTCAAATTGTAAAGACGGGTATCAAGCAGTGATCCACAAGTTCATTAAGCGAATTTAGGGAAAATATTCAAGGAAGAACTTGAAGAAATCAAAAGAACTACATGGAGGAATCAAAGAGCAAAGACAAAGATCAAGGAATCATCAAGACAAAAGCTTAAAGGAGAAATTAGATTTAAGTCTTAGATGATTTGTAAGATAAAGAAATCTCTTAGTCACAAAATAGCTCAAGATGCATGAAGAAAATCAATTTTCATAACCTGCATTAAAAGGAATAAGTTTTCGTTAATGAAAATGATTTTTGGAAATAAGAAGCGCTCGTCCAACGCAAGTAAAGTGATACAAGCGCTCGTCCACTAAAGTGACAGAAGTGCTCGTCAAGAATTGCCTACTGGTAGTTCAGTTTCAGCCAACATAGCTCATGCTCCATTCTCTGCAAATGTGAACCCTAACAGTGCTCACAGAGGTCAGTTTGATGCACAACGTGATAGCTTTCGAGGTTCTTATCGAGGAAGAGGGAGCAGAGGCAGAGGCAGAGGCAGAGGCAGAGGTCGCAGTCATGGAAACAGACCTACTTGTCAGCTTTGTGGAAAGTATGGTCATGACTCCTTTAACTGTTGGCACAGGTTTGATGAAACCTTCGTTCCTCCACAGCCTCCTCCTTCTAATCAGCAAGGGCAATATGCACCAAACTCAGTTCCAGGTCTTCTACCACTGCCAAAGTCTCAGCAAAATGCTCAGCCAAGTGCACACATGGCTGCACAATCAACTCAGTTTTCTCATAATTCCAGCAATAATGATTGCAATGGAGCAAATCATTTTGAAGGTCAAACATGGTACCCTGATTATGGGGCAACTCATCACTTAACTGCAGATCCTCACAACTTCACTCATAGCACTCCCTTTGGTGGTCACGACCAAGTTTTCATGGGTAATGGACAAGGTCTTGTCATTGATTCCATTGGCTCTTCTAAACTTTACTCTTCTCTAAATCCAATTACTACTTTTTCTCTGAATAATCTCCTTCTTGTTCCCAAAATTACAAAGAATCTTGTGTCTGTGTCTCAGTTTGCTAGGGATAATAATGTTTATTTTGAATTCCATCCATACTCATGCTTTGTTAAAACACAGGACTCTAGCAAAGTTTTGCTTGAAGGCTGTCTTGGAAAGGATGGCCTCTATTCCTTCAGCAATCTCAAAGTTCATCAAGACTCTCAGCCTCGCCTCTCTACATCCGGATCCTCTCTAGCTAAGTGTCAAAGTATTCCTGCCTCTCGTAAATACCTCCAATGTTGTATCTCTTAGTCCTAATTCCTACAACTCTTGGCATTGTAGACTAGGACATGCTCATTTTAATGTTTGTAAAAATGTATTACAAGCGTGTAATATTCCCTTAATCAATAATAAAGAGAGTGATTTTTGCAATGCCTCTTTGTATTGGTAAGGCCCATAGATCGCATGCCCCACCCTCCACCACTGTTTATCATGAATCTTTTGAATTAATCCATACTGATCTATGGGGACAAGCACCCTCTCAGTCCTCTTGTGGTTATAAATACTACATTACCTTTGTTGATGCCTACACACGATTCACATGGATCTATTTTCTTAAACAAAAATCAGATGCCTTAATGACTTTCAAACAATTTTATACTCTTATTTCCACTCAATTCTCAACAAAACTCAAAGCTGTCCATGTCAGTTGGGGAGGGGAATTTCGACCCTTCACTAAGTACTTGACTGACTTAGGTATTGTGCATAGGCTCACATGTCCCCACACCTCTCACCAAAATGGCATTGTTGAGAGAAAACACAGACAAATTGTGGAGATGGGGCTCACCCTTATGTCTCATTCTGCTATTCCCCTCAACTACTGGGACCACAGTTTCACTCAATCCGTGTTTCTCATCAACAGACTCCCTACAGAAGCCCTAAAGGATTTCTCCTCACCTTACCATGCTCTTTATGGCACTCTACCTGATTACAAAACCATTAAAACTTTTGGATGTGCTTGCTTTCCCTTTCTTAGACCATATAATCAACACAAACTTGAATTTAGATCTACTGAGTGTGTCTATCTAGGGATATCCCCTCAACACAAAGGGCATAAATGCCTTGCCCCATCTGGCAGGATCTATGTTTCCAAAGATGTCCTCTTTAATGAGATCAGATTTCCCTACTCAACTCTCTTCAAGACCACTTCACATTGTTCACCTAATGAAACCACCTTCTCTGCATCCATTCCTACTCCACAATATCCTCCACTTTCACCTATTCCCCTTAACCAACACAATCCAACTCCCTCACATGAACATAATTTCACCCCTGAGCATCATTCAACATCTGCACCTGATCTCTCTCTTGCACTCTCACCTCGGGCTTCAGATTCTGGTCCCTTCCCTGAGTCTCCAACTATTCCTCATACTTCATCTTTGATTAGCTCTAATGAGTCTCATCTCTCTCCAGTGCCTGTGTCACAACATGAACCATCTCCATTCATTACTACTTCTGCTACAGCTCCTGATGTTCCCTCCAATAACTCTTCTTCTGCAACTCAGTCTTCTTTCCTTCCTCCTGACAACACTCATCCTATGCTTACTCGGTCTAAAACAGGTTGTCTTCCTCCTAGGCTCTTCCTAGCTCATCTTGAGCCTACCTCTGTCAAAACAGCCCTGTCTGATCCTCACTGGCTTGCAGCCATGAAGGATGAGCACACTGCCCTCCTCAAAAATAACACTTGGTCACTTGTTCCCTTACCTCCAAATAGGAATGCTATTGGGTGTAAATGGGTCTTTCGAGTAAAGGAAAATCCAGATGGTACTATAAGCAAATATAAAGCCCGGTTAGTTGCTAAGGGTTTTCATCAACAACATAGTTTTGATTTTCATGAAACCTTCTCTCCGGTTGTAAAACCAGTGACCATTCGGATCATCCTCACTCTAGCTCTCACAAATAAATGGGCAATTCAACAAATAGATGTCAACAATGCCTTCCTAAATGGCTTACTGCATGAAGAAGTGTACATGATCCAGCCCCCAGGGTTTGAAAACAATGACAAAACTCTTGTTTGTCGATTGCACAAGGCACTTTATGGTCTAAAACAAGCCCCTCGGGCCTGGTATGAACGGCTAGCCTCAACTTTGGTTCGGTTTGGGTTTGCTGCTAGTCGCTGTGATCCATCCTTATTTGTCTATGCCAAGGACAACATCTCTGTTTTTGTCCTAGTCTATGTGGATGATATTATTCTCACTGGGTCATCTACTGCTTTTCTCAATACTCTCATAAAGAAGCTGAATGTTGAATTTGCTCTAAAAGAACTTGGATCTCTTGACTATTTCCTAGGAGTTGAAGTCAAGCATCCGTCCCCAGATACCCTGCTGCTGACCCAGACCAAGTATATTCGTGACCTTCTTGCCAAGGCACATATGGCTGAAGCCAAGGGAATCAGCTCTCCTATGGTAAGCAACTGTAAACTGTCAAGATTTGGGACAGACACTATGTCCGATCCTCAGCTGTACAGATCTATTGTTGGTGCTTTACAATATGCTACACTAACTCGGCCAGATATTGCTTTTAGTGTCAACAAAGTGTGTCAGTTTATGTCTAATCCTCTTGAAACACACTGGCAAGCTGTTAAAAGGATTCTCCGCTATCTTAAAGGGTCTCTCTCTCATGGACTACTACTCAGACCAGCTCCTATCTCTATGTCCTTTTCTCTGTCTGCCTACTGTGATGCCGACTGGGCAAGTGATCCAGATGATCGTAGGTCTACCTCTGGTTCATGTATCTACTTTGGTCCCAACCTGGTATCTTGGAGCTCAAAGAAACAGCCTCTAGTGGCTCGATCTAGTACAGAAGCCGAGTATAGGAGCATGGCGCATCTTGTTCTTCGAACTATCATGGATACAATCCTTACTATCTGAACTCAAGATTCCTCACATCACTCCTCAACTCTACTGTGATAATCTGAGTGCTGTGTCTCTAGCACACAATCCAGTCCTTCATGCTCGCACGAAGCACATTGAACTTGATATTCACTTTGTAAGGGAAAAGGTCCTCTCTAAAGCACTCACTGTTCTTCATATTCCTAGTGGTGATCAGCTGGCAGACTCTCTTACCAAACCTCTCTCATCAGCTCAGTTTGCCAACACAAGGATCAAGCTCAATGTAGTACCTTTGCAGCCACCACCTTGAGCTTGAAGGGGGGCTAATAGAGTATAAGAGAAATCTCTGTAAATCATAACCGAATATCTTTGAGTCAAGATATTCGGTTATGATAGTTAGTTAGACGATTAAAGACGATTATCAAAAACTGTTATATGCAAAAGTCTGTTGGGACAGTTATTAATCGAAGCCTGTTAGAAGCTCAAGGCTATAAATACATAGCCTTCTCTGAAATCTGTAACAATTAAGAAAAACAGAAATACAATTACAGTTTGATTCTTTCATTCTCTCTATCTTCTTCTTCTTCCCTAAGTTTTCAATCCTGTTTAGGGACTGGATGTAGGTCACAGTGGTGGTGACTGAACCAGGATAAATCTGGTTGTGTGGTCTCTCTAAACTCAAACTCTTTACTTTCTGTTTATGTTCAAGAACCTGTGATTTTGATGTTTAAAGTTCAATATAATTTCTGTTATTGATCTGCATAAACTGTATTGAAACCTGAGTCTAATTGTAATCAAGTCTGTGTTATCTGCGTTCAAAACTGAGTTGATCAAAACCATTCTTGATTGTTGAAACTGAACTAATTACTGAAACTGAAACATGTAAGTTTGTTCTTGATTGTTAATGCTTGTATCTGAAAGTTGCATAACTTGTTCTTAATCTTTAAAGGCTTAATCAGTTTCTGTATTTTGTTATTATTAAGTTTTGAACCTGAACCTATACTTAATTAATCTTTCTTATCTTCATCATCTTCCTATTCAAGATTTTCTATAAACCCTTCATTGATTTTGCAAAACTGCAAGAGCATTAATTGGAGTTGAACAGACTGAATGAGAGTGAAGAAACTGACAAAAAGAAAAAAGGGACTGGCTCTGAAATCACAAGTCAAAGAAGTAGAAGACAGTGATGATGATAATACAGAACAAGAGGCTGAATCTAAAGAAGAAATGGGAACGTTAGTTAGAAAATTCAAGAAGTTCCTAAAGAAGAAAGGCAACTTCAAAAGAAAGTTATCCACTTTTCAAAGGAGAAATTTCAGCAAAGGTGTCAACTCTTCCAACAACATCACATGCTATGAATGTGGAAAGATTGGCCACATGAAGCTTGACTGTCCAAAACTGCAAAAGAAGGACAAACCAGAAAAGTTAGACTCAAAGGACAAGAAGTGGAGAAAGCCAAGAAAGGCCTACATTACTTGGGATGATAATGATCTAGAATCCACTGAAAATCTGAATCCGAGGAAGCAAACCTGTGTTTGATGGCCAGCAATCATAGTGATTCAGAAAGTGAAGTATAGTGAAAGGATTTTTCTGAATGTGCAAGAGAGTCTCCTTTTCCACTCTGCTGCACCCTCTATTTATATTCATCAAGATTACAAGGAAGTAAATGCTAAATGTATTTTACAAGGATAATTAAACTAACGACATTCCCTAGGATGCATTGTACAATGAACATACTTGGAACCTGAGGTTATGAACTCTACTTCTATTTCCAACACTCCCCCTCAAGCTGGTGAATAGGTATTCTCTATTCCCAGCTTGGATAGAATTCTTTCGAATGCAGGGCTGCTTAGTCCTTTAGTTAGAATATCTGCAAGTTGTTCTTGTGAGGGTACGTAAGGAGTACAAATCAAACCACAATCGAGCTTTTCTTTGATAAAATGTCTATCCACCTCGATATGTTTAGTTCGATCATGCTGAACAGGGTTATGTGCAATGCTGATTGCAGACTTGTTATCGCAATAGAGCTTCATAGGTCCTTCCCACTTAATCTTCAAGTCATCTAGGATAATTTTAAGCCATAATAATTCACAAATACCTTGTGCCATAGCCCGAAACTCAGCTTCCGCACTAGAGCGGGCCACCACATTTTGCTTTTTACTTCTCCAAGTCACTAGATTTTCCCCAAGGAATGTACAATACCCGGTAGTGGATCTCCTGTCAGTAATTGACCCTGCATAATCCGCATCTGTATATGCTTCAAGAGTCATTCTACCATTTTTCTTGAATAAGATTCCTCTCCCTGGAGTTCCTTTGAGATATTGCGAGAATCCTATAAGCGACTGTAAATGGATTTCTTTTGGATTGTGCATGAATTGACTAACCAAACTTACAAAGATAAGCAATATCCGGTCTTGTGTGAGACAGATAAATTAATTTCCCAACTAGGCGCCGGTACATCTCCCTATCTATTGCAACATCTTCTCGCATTTCCCATTCTTAGACTCGGATCCGTGGGAGTACTTGTAGGTTTACATGCTGCCTTTCCTGTCTCTTTAAGCAAATCGTGATATATTTTTGTTGAGATATGAAAATGCCATTTCGGAATGAGCTACTTCAATTCCCAAAAAGTATTTCAGCTTCCCAAGAGTCTTGATCTCAAACTCCTTTGCGAAACACTCGACTTAAGACTTTTGCTCCCTCCAATCATTTCCTAGGTCACTATGATGTCATCCACATACACTAATAATACTGTCACTCCCCCGAATTGGAGTGTTTAGTGAATAATGTATGATCTCCTTGACTCTGTTTGTATCCCAGGGCTGTCATGACTTTAGTGAATCTTCCAAACCATGCACGGGGTGATTGTTTCAACCCATACAATGCCTTTCTTAACCTGCAAACAGCATTGGTTGGAGCACTTTTACCATATCCTGGTGGCACATCCATATAAATTTCCTCCTCAAGATCCCCATGTAAGAAAGCATTCTTTACATCAAATTGTTGTAATTCCCAGCCATAATTTGCCGCAAGAGATAATATTACCCGGACTGTATTCATCTTTGCAACCGGAGCAAAGGTCTCCAAGTAGTCAATCCCATAAGTTTGTGTAAAGCCTTTGGCAACCAGCCTTGCTTTGTATCTCTCTATCGATCCATCGGCTCTATACTTTATTGTATACACCCACTTGCACCCAACTGGTTTCTTCACTTCGGGCAAAGCAACAAACTCCCAAGTTCTATTCTTTTCCAGTGCTTCCATCTCTATATCCATGGCTTGCTTCCATTTTTTATCAGATAATGCCTCAAAAACATTGGATGGTATGGAAGTAGTGTTTAGGTTTGCAAGGAAGGTCTTGTGGGTTGGTGAGAATTTCTTAAATGAGAGGTAATTTGAGAGAGGATATACTGGTTGTTTGGTACACTTTCGGGTGCCTTTTCTGATTGCAATGGGGAGGTCTAGGTCTTCAACTGTTTGGGTTTTTGTTTCATCCTGTAAAGCTGGAAAATTATTTTGTAAAGCTGGAAGATCAGAATTTGTTACCTGAGTTGAAGGAATTGAGTCGGCTTCTTGGACGTGTGTTGATTCAGGAATGACCTTTAGCCTTCTTCTAAACACCTGATTTTTCCAAGTTCTTCTAGCAGGACCAGAATTATCAGCCAAAGGAGTATCAACAGTTGATGAAGAAGGTTCCATTTCAGTTTCAGCGTCAAGATTAGATTGAGGCTCATTTGTACTAGATTGAGGCTCATTGGTACCAGACTCAAGGTTAGGGAGAACAGGAGTTTCCAAATGAATTTCTGTATCCTCCTTATCTTCCCTAAAACACTACCCCTGAAGATAAGGTTGGAGAAAATAGGCTTGTTCTTCATGAAAGGTGACATCCCGTGACACAAAGAATTTTTTCGACGGGGGATAGTAACACTTATATCCTTTCTGAGTGGAGGAATACCCAACAAAAACACACTTTAAGGCTCTAGGATCAAGTTTACCTCTTTCTTGACTATGAACATGAACAAAGGAGACGCACCCAAAGATCCTCGGTTTGAGGTTATTAGTGGGGGATAAGTTAGGGTAGAAAGAGGAAAGAACCTCCATAGGACTTTTAAACCCCAAGACTCTAGAGGGTAATCGATTAATAAGATATGTTGCTGTTAAAACAGCTTCCCCCCAAAAACTTTTTGGAACATTTTTCTGATATAGTAGTGCTCTGGTTTGATCTAGAAGATGCCCATTTTTCCTTTCTGCAACCCCATTTTGTTGCGGTGTTTTGACACAAGAAGATTCATGAATTATTCCCTCTTTTTGGCAAAATGGAGTTAGAACATGATTGAAGTATTCCTTGCCATTATCTGACCTTAATCTTTTTATTACCACACCAAACTGATTTTTAATCATTGAAACAAAGTTTGGAAAAACTGTACTGACTTCAGATTTGTGTTTAAGCAAAAAAACCCAAGTAACACGAGTGCAATCATCAATAAATGTCACAAACCATCTAGCCCCAGACACATTTGGAATAGAAGAGGGTCCCCAAACATCAGTATGAACAAGATAAAAAGGAAACGTGCTTCTTTTATTACTTGTGGGAAAAGGTACACGCTTGTGTTTTGACATTTCACATACCTCACAATGGAAACTTTCAACAGTCAACCCAGTAAACAAAGATGGAAACAAAATTTTGATGACACTGAAAGAGGGGTGACCTAATCGACAGTGAAACAAATGGATCTTCTCTTTATTCGAAAGGACGGACTCTGACTTTCCCTTCTCTAGCACGTCCAATCATCCTCCCCGAATCCTTGTCCTGAAATTCACAGCAATTACTATAAAAAATCACATTACAGGATAGGTCTTTTGTAGTTTTGGAACATGAAGAACATTCATTAAAGTTATAGATGGATTTATCTCAATGTTTCCAATCCCAGCAACAGTTACAAGGTTACCATCAGCAGTGATAATTTTCTTATTACTGGAACAAGGAGAATATGTGGAGAAGTATTTAGAGGAGGGTGTCATATGGTCTGTGGCGCCTGAGTCTAATATCCAAAAAAGGGTAGGAGAATTTTTTGAGACATTAAATCCGAATGAAAGTGGAAGCTTACCTGAATATGCCAAATTACAGTTACCTGAAGGTTTCTCCAAGCTATTGAGCAATGCTCTCATCCTTTCTATTTCCTCCTGGCTTAGACTAGGGAATTCAGGTTTCCTAGTGGATTCTGACTTGTCTTCTTCATTCTGTCCAGCAGCAATATGAGCTTTACCATTCCTTCTATATGATCCTCCTTCAGGTTTCCTAGTGGATTCTGACTTGTCTTCTTCATTCTGTCCAGTAGCAATATGAGCTTTACCATTCCTTCTATATGATCCTCCTGATGGTCCTCCTTTCTGACCCCATTCACAAGTAGGAGGTTTACCATGTAGTTTCCAGCACTTCTCCCGAGTATGTCGTGGCTTATTGCAATAAGTGCACCACAAATCTCCTTTCTTCTCCAACTTTGCATGTCCATCTCTTGAGCTCTCAGCTACCATGGCTGAACTTTCAAGAGGTAGAGTATCCAGCATTAAATTTCTCCTGCTTTCTTCACTTCGTACAATAGCTACGACTTCATTAAAGCATGGTACCTCTGGTTTTCCAAGGATTTGAACCCTTACTTGGTCAAATTCAGGATTTAATCCCACAAGAAGGTCATAGATCCTATCTTGCTCAATATATTCTTTGAGCACTGCTGTATCCTCAGGGCATTTAGTCTTTATTACCCTATAATGGTCCAATTCCATCCAAAGAGACTTCAATTGATTGGCATACTCGGTGGATCGTCTTGTTTCCTTGCTTTGCAAAGCAAGTGTTTTTACCTTCACATCATACACACGGGCAGCATCTTTGGCTTTCGAATATGTTTGCTCTATCGCGTCCCAAACTTCTTTAGCAGGTGCTTAAGAACATGCATGTATCACCGATTTACGGAATCATTGAGTTCCATAGCCATGCCATAATCATGGAGTCTTCCTCATCCCATCTTTGTAAAGTTAGGATCTCCTTCCCTTGCTCTAGGACCCATCAAATGACTAAGTTTTCCTTTGCCATTCAACCCCGTACGAATGAGCTGGGACCATTTCAAGTAATTTTTCTCATTTAGTCGATAGGCGGGTTGAATACTCGCAATTCTCCGGATCGACCGCTCGAACATGTGAGTTCTCTGCCTTGTTGGCTGGATTCACGACCTCTTCCTCATTCGACATGGCGGAACCAACGGTTGAACCTGGACCCCCAAAAAAGAGTGATTAAAATGCGAAAATAACCCCCAAAACGGGTTGAGGAGAGGCAGACAGTCCGGAAACAGTAAGCGGCGGTGAAAAGGCTGTCTCACTGGCGGCGGTGTTTTGGGTTCTGGTCGGTTTCGGAAAGGCGATCCTTCCGGTGAACTTCAGGTGTAACGGCGGCGGTCAACGGCAGTCAGAAAACAGAGGCACTGATAAGGGACACTGACAGCACAATAATAAGGTGCTTAGAACAGGGTTGAAAGGGCTGCAATGAAGGCAACCAAAAAGGAATACACGGCGGAAGCAGAGCTCCCTAGATCGGGAGCTCTGATACCATATAGTGAAAGGATTTTTCTAAATGTGCTAGAGAGTCTCCTTTTTCCACTCTGCTGCACCCTCTATTTATATTCATCAAGATTACAAGGAAGTAAATGCTAAATGTATTTTACAAGGATAATTAAACTAACGACATTCCCTAGGATGCATTGTACAATGAACATACTTGGAACCTGAGGTTATTAACTCTACTTCTATTTCCAACATGAAGTAAGTTCTAATTATCAACCTTCTTATGATGAATTGCAAAATGCTTTTGAAGAACTTCATAAAGAATCCATTAGACTTGCTAGATTGCTAACTAAGTCTAAGAAAACCATCACATGCCTAAAAGAGAAAAAATATGTTTTAAACAAAGAGCTAGATGAATTAAAAACAGAAAATTGTGCTGTAAAAGAAAGATTGGCTACTATTTTGGAACCACCTATATGCTATAATTGTTCTAAGTGTTGTACATTGACTAAAGAAGTTGAAAAACTGAAAAATGACTTAGCCAAGTTCACAAATGATAGAGATAACTTGAATGCGTTATTAGGACAGCAAAAGTGTGTTTATGATAAGGCTATAAACCTAAGATACATGAGAAATCTTTGAAGAAATTTTTTGCTACGCCTAAGACATCAAACACACCATTTGTTAAATGCAATTTTTGTGCTAGAAAAGGTCACACAGCTTCTACATGTCAATACAGAAAATCAGCATACAATAAATCTAAGTATATATGGGTTCCTAAAGGAACTATTGCTGCAACTAACTCAAAAGGTGCTTTCTGGAATTTGAGAAATAATTATTCATTGCAGATAAGGCAAATATGGGTTCCAAAAGGAACTTTATTATATTCTAACCATGAAGGACCCAAACAGATTTGGGTACCTATAGCAAAAACATGAAATTTTGTTTTGTAGGTGTGGTGGAAGGTCAAGAGCAAAAATTGAAATCATGACATAGAGCCTTCACCAAACACAAAATGGGTAACAATAAAGAAATAATATTGATTGAATATGTTTTCTAATTATCATTGTTAATGTGTGATTGAGAATCTTTCTGCGTTGACTTATATGTCATTATATAGTATGTCTACATTGTTGTATTAAGTTATTTGATCAATCTTGGAATAATCATATGGCTTTTGTTTCACAAATTGAATCTAAGAAAATTGATGAAGCCTTAAATGATTTGTTTTGCTTGCTATGCAACAATTAACTTTGAACATGATCTCTATCATAAGAACTTTTATTCAAAGTAGAGAAATTGAGATTGAATATGTTGATACAACAAAACAACTTCCTGATATTTTTACCAAGCCCTTGAACAAGGAAAGCTTCTTTTTCATTAGAAGAGAATTGGGCATAATCGATCAATCCTACATCTAATCTCTAAAGAAACCGTTTATATGACTGTATCTTTGTGTAAATATGCTCTGATTCTTGTATGATTTGATTGGAAATATCTATGAATGATTAGAAAAGAGTTTCTGAAGAAATAGATTTGATCAGGAATGGATTCCCTGTGTTTTTAGTCTGATAAACTCAAAGATAACCTAGGAGTGGACTTTCATTTCCCTACACCTATCCCTCTATCATGAACAATTTTATATGCTATATTTGAATGTTTACATGCTTGCCTTCTCTATTGCTTTGAATGTTTCTTTTCTTTACCCTTTTGATAATGCCAAAAGGGGAGGAAAAAGTATGATATAGATAAAGGGGATAATAACAAATTATACATGCATATGTTAAGGGGAGCTTATAAGCTTACATGATTAATGGGGAGTAAATCAAATTCTGCTATGATAATATTTTTTTTGCTCTGATATACTTCTGCTCTGATACCATGATATAAATCTGTTAAAAACACTTAGCATCTGCTACACTTATACTCTGATCTTATAATTTGTTAAAAGATTTGTCATAATCAAAAAGAGAGAGTTTGTTAGACTCAATGACTTAGAGATTTTGATATATGACAAATACAACTTAATGTGTATGCAAGTGTTTTAGTATCAAATTGTAAAGACAGGTATCAAGCAATGATCCACAAGTTCATTAAGCGAATTTAAGGAAAATATTCAAGGAAGAACTTGAAGAAATCAAAAGAACTACATGGAGGAATCAAAGAGCAAAGACAAAGATCAAGGAATCATCAAGACAAAAGCTTAAAAGAGAAATTAGATTTAAGTCTTAGATGATTTGTAAGAGAAAGAAATCTCTTAGTCACACAAAATAGCTCAAGATGCATGAAGAAAATCAATTTTCATAACCTGCATTAAAAGGAATAAGTTTTCGTTAATGAAAATGATTTTTGGAAATAAGAAGCGCTCGTTCAACGCAAGTAATAGAAGTGCTCGTCCAACACAAGTGACAGAAGTGCTCGTCCACTAAAGTAATACAAGCGCTCGTCCACTAAAGTGATACAAGCGCTCGTCCACTAAAGTGACAGAAGTGTTCGTCCACTAAAGTGATACAAGCGCTTGTCCACACAAGTCTTTGGACTTGCTAAATCCTAAAGGAGTATCCGTCCAATGACATGGCATATGGAGCTCCTCTACTAGCTCGTCCGATGTAAAGTCTTAATTCAAAATGGCTAGATGGACGCGCTTATTTTCAAGATGGACGCGAATTCTATAAGAACCGATGTAGAATCTTATTTCAAGAACCAAGAAAACAGATTCTGTTAATCAGATCCAAATCTGTTTTGATTGATCCCAAACGACTATAATTTGTTTTCTATATATAGAGGGATCAAAGGAACACTTTCATAAGAACGATATCATATCAACAGAACAATACACATATCATTTATCATCTTTCTTGAGCTTATTGTGAAAAGAGTGTTTCATTCTCATAAGTGCTTCAATTTGTTTATCTGACTATTGAGAGTTAGGAATCAATTTTTCGTTTTATTTGATTGTAAAGAGAGAGGGAGTCTCTCTGAGTGATTAGGGTGAGGTATCCCTAAGGAAGAACATTGAGGTTCTTCACAAGAGTGTGGTATCTCGAGGTGAAAGAGTGCTCTGTGGTGTAAAGGTTTTTCAAGCTAACTGGCTAAAACTTGTTGTGTTAGTGTGTGAAAACCCACAGGTGGAGTGGGGACTAGATGTAGGTCACAGTGGTGGTGACTGAACCAGGATAAATCTGGTTGTGTGGTCTCTCTAAACTCAAACTCTTTAATTTCTGTTTTTGTTCAAGAACTTGTGATTTTGATGTTTAAAGTTCAATATAATTTTTGTTCTTGATCTGTATAAACTGTATTGAAACCTGAGTCTAATTGTAATCAAGTCTGTGTTATCTGCGTTCAAAACTGAGTTGATCAAAACCATTCTTGATTGCTGAAACTGAACTAATTACTGGAACTGAAACCTGCAAGTTTGTTCTTGATTGTTAATGCTTCTATCTGAAACTTGCATAACTTGTTCTTGATCTTTAAAGGCTTAATCAGTTTCTGTATTTTGTTATTATTAAGTTTTGAACCTGAACCTATACTGAATTAATCTTTCTTATCCTCATCATCTTCCTATTCAAGATTTTATATAAACCCTTCATTGATTTTGTAAAAGATCCTGAGGCCACAAATCTGAAAAGAAAAGTTTGTGAAAAGTTTTTAAGAGGGAAAGATTTTAAGAAAACTCAATTCACCCCCCTCTTGAGTCGTTGAAGCCAAAACAACAAACAAAACCTCTCCCTACAGCACCCTTGCAGTTCCACCCTAACATCTTCATAGAGACATATTAGTGGTAGCGACCCCAATAGGTCGAGTAACCTTCTTGCTCAACTATCTCCATATCGGGATTGTTGGACTGGATTTACCTGCTGGTTAAACTTCTGAGATGAAGCCGGCTCCTCTGCCATATTCATTGTCGTTTCCGGGACAACCGATAGTTGGGATAGTGAGAGCTTCTGATTTAGCATCTCAAGATCCCTAGGCGAAACATCCCATACACTACTCTCCTTGTGTATTGTTCCTATAGTCTTCTCAAGGATGAGACCTCCAGCTTGCTTCTCTAACACCCACATAGCTGCTAGCATTTCTTGCTCAGCTGCACGCTGCCTAGCCATCTGCTTTAAGTTCCTCACCGGTTTGACTGTTTCAGTCGCATGCTTCTTTCCTTTATCCACTGCTTTGGCTATATTGCCCTGGGCTTTTTGTTGTCAAGGGGTCTGATTTTGGGCGTGGTCTTTGTTTTTATTCTTGGCAAACCTTTGTGGGTTTTTTCTCCACCTGCGTTTCTGACCCGTGATGTGGAAGCCACATTACTACCTTTTTGTGGGACCCCTGTGAAAATAACTGCCGGATCAGCCTCCTTTTTTCCCTCCTGAGAAAACTCATTTGACTTCTGAAATAAAGCAAAACGAGATCCATTCCCCACATCTCTCCCTTCGCTGACTTTGATGGGCTCGGTTTTCTTGATTCTCTCAATCCCCTTGGCGTCATTCTTGCCATAATCATTGTTTTTCCCTTTATTTATGTTTCTATTTCTATTTTGGGCAATCATCCATGGCCCAAATTCATGCATAGTCTCACCCTTCGATCCCTCTCCTTGAATCTGGACCGTTGGATCATTTGCTACCATGCTGACGTCAGCCCTAGCATGCATGGAATGAGCCTGCGAAGAATTCATCTCTTTGCTTCCCTCTCCTTGTGCCTTCTCGCTACCAGGCATTGGCTTTCTTTTAGCATCAGTACACTCACTTTCCTTATGGCCATATTTTCCACACTTTAAACAGATCATGTGTAGGCCTTCGTATTCAAGATTTAGAATAATACCCCTTGCAATAATCTTGGGCAGCAGCGATTTTGAAAGGTCCAACTCTACACATATCCTAGCAAATTGACCATGAGACTAAATGTAAGTGACCCTGTCAATCTTTAGCATACCTCCTATCTTGCTCCCCACATGCCTGAGAAATTGTTCATCGAATAGTTCAATTGGTAGATCTGGGATACGAACCCACACAGCAACATGGCATTCGAACTCTGCATTTTGAAGAAAGCCAGGTCTCCATCGTTGCACCAAAATATAATGGTCCGCAACTCTCCAAGGACCTTCAAAAAGCGCACGTTGATAGCTACTCACATCAGAAAATTGAACAAGATGATACCCACGCGGCATATCCACGATCTTGATTCTCCCTTTTTTTGCCCATTCCTTCTGGATTTTAAACTCCAACACTTTGAAACTCACTTTTTTTCCGAGAACTTTCACTACCAATGCACCCCTCCACGGCTTACACCATTCCAAGAACTCCTCATCCGAAACAGGAACTTCCGGATATCTAGCTTTATCCTCTTTCGTTACATGGGATGAGATTTTGATCCCTTCATTGAACCATAATTCATCACTCTCCGAATCCTGTGGCTTTATTCCTTTAAAGTTCACTACATTCTGGTTCAACAGTTTTTCTTTATGGGAACCAGCCATCTCTTCAGTCATTTTCTCAGGACCCTCCTCCATTGCATCCTGTAAAGCCCCTTGTGCCTTACGTTTTCCTTTCTTTCTGCTACGTTGCAGCAAGTCTTCCTATTCCACCGAAACCCTAGCAGAGCCCTCACTCATCTCACTCGTCTTCCTCTGCTGTATATTATGAATGAAATAATATAACGAATTGTTCCACTGCCTTCTATTTTCACAGCCCACAACAATTGTCTCTCTCTTAATTAGAAAATTATATAATTAGCAAATACATGCGAACTTGACAAAATTGCAAGTACAAGTAACATGAGGGCCACATGATTATTACTTTTTCTAACACTAGAGGTAAGCTAATTTATCTACAAAATAATTTCAGGAAGAAAAAGGTTTTAATTGGGACAAAAAAAAAATACCAAAAGTGGACATTGGATTTATTACCTTCAAATATAGACCGCGTTTCCCAAATGCACTGGGATCACCATAGCATATATCAACAAACTTAGAAATTTCAAGTTCACCGGCCGAAATATCATGATCTTGAGAATTCACTTGTTTCTTTGCTCCTTCTGAGCTCTTTGATCGTAACGGGAATGTTCTTTCTGCGTCAAGGACTTTAAGACGTTTACATAGCTTTTCCCATTCCTTCAATAGTTCCAGAAAGTCCTCGGCAGATTCATTTCTCACCTATACAATGAAGCAAGGCCAATATTATCGCTGAATGTGAAAAGTTACCATCAAATATCTTTGTAGTAGCAGAAGATAGTTAGCACTCACATGTGTATCGGGATGGCTTAGTTTCAAGCTTTTACTTGCAGACTTATCGCTGTCAACAGCCCATCTCTAAGCAAAATGCAAACAAAAGTAAGATCAATATGTCATAAATGATATCTCATGGAATTCATGGATAGGAGAATTTCATTAGAGATAAGGATTTCATATATAGTACCGTCACAAGGTTAACTGACGAAACTTTGGCACCTAAGCATAATCCAGTTGACATGCCACCACAGCCAGAAAAGAGATCTAGTAAGGCTAATTCAGTCTTCTGTGACTCAGAACTTGGCAGACTCTTGGTAATTTTGGAGGCCTCTGCTGAGTGAGTCTCACAAACAGTCAGATGTGTTAACTCATTAATCTTAACGGGATTATCTAAGGCAACATATAGATGTTTTTAGTTATAAATCTTAGCAAAACAGGACAAATTTGAAGAACGTTGTTGGAACAAGTCAAATTGCAATTTTTTTAATAGATCACCGAAATTGCACTTTATTTTCAATAAAACAGTTCAAGGCAGCTAATCTTGACCATTCAAGGACAAAATAAATTTATAAAAGTATTAATATGAAAATGTAATAAATGAAATTTCAGTTCCCTACACAATATCAATTCTTGTATGCATGAAACAATTAAAATAGCTGTGAGAAGCATGTGTAAAGAAGTTGTTACCTGATATTAAAATTTTATTTTATTATCAAGTTTTAAGACTCCTCACCCTCCTATTTCTTATTTCCTCTTCAATGATAGATCAAACAAGAAAAAGACTGATATAGAAACTGATCACTAAAAGCATCCCGGGCTCACTAACAAACCTGTTGGTACGTTGTGGAATGTAGAGTAATCCACAGAATATCCCATGTCATAATAGAAGTCAGATGGTGAAACAGAAGTCAGCTTCAGACCAACCTGCAACAAGTCAAATGCAGAAAAAGTTTGGTAATTTGTATATACTATATATACAAAAGAGAGAAGTATAATCCTCAAAATTAACAAAAATAAAGCAGCTGTCGTGGGATAAATTGTGAACAAACCAACTAAGATCCTAATCAAGAAATGTCATACCCTAGGTGTTATATGTGTAACTTTGGCTTTTGCTATTATGCAATCTATTAAGTTATCATTCATTATTGCTGAATGGAATAAACGCCTCTTGTCATGAAAATCGCCTTCATCTTGGACGACCTGAAAATCAAATGGAAACAACAGTTAAACTGACATACCCATTGACATGACCAAATAAATATCATAACATACTCAATACTCACTGTATCTTGAATTCTGTAAAACCATTGGACTCGAAAATAATTTTGACTATCAGTTGTTTGGAAAAACTCTACAATCTTGCCAACATGACTTTGTTCTCCTTCGCCCTGAAAGAATCACTTAGAATGTGAGTATAACTTGCTATCATATTATGTCCACGTGAGATTTTGAAGTTCACAGATGTCAATGACATCCATGTTACTCATCAGCACTAGCCATACTCACATGCAACAGTTGCATGAGACATGATAATTGAAACAAATTGCATTCCTCCGTGTAATAATTACCATGTTAAAGGACACCATTGCTAATAAAGTTGATAAGTTAAAACATATAGCAGTTGTTGTGTGATGATGCTTCAATACTTTTTTTTTTTTTTTAAATCTTCCATTTAACGTTTGGAAAGTCAACTTCAGTAGTCATTTATCAGACATACTACATGTCAAGTTTCAAGTGATTTACAAGGAAAAAAAACCTTGTATAAGGCATCTACAGTGCACTAAAGCACCCTTGGATAGATACTAATCCTTTATTCTCATTTATCATCAACCATCCATTAAGCAAAAGACACTCTTTGATGAGAACAATAAAAAGGAATAAATGAGCGGACAACCCCTGATATTTATTTATTATTTACTTTGTTTTGAAGTGATTAGAACTGTTAGAAAATATGTTTATGATCTTTGTAATTAATGTATAGGTTTACGTACGCATATCATATCTTGTAAATAGGAATAGAATCTCCAATACTCATTGTGTAATTATTTCATTCAACCTATATAAAACGAACTCCGCAGTATAGTTGAGACACGGTTTCAGCATTTCATGCCTCTGTTTTCCCTCTTTCAATATGGTATTTAGAGCCAAACCAAGGTAACCCTAAAACCATGCTTCCCCGTGGGACCCACTGTCCTTCGGTGAGAAATTTTCTTGGCAAACCTCATTCCGGCACTTTTTCAATCGTTTTTACCCGCTGCCACCGCTGTCCTGCGCGGTCCAATCCTGAGACCGCCTCTTCATGTGCCCACATGCGTGCCTCGTAGCTTCAGTGCGCAGCTCCATTCACCAGCGTGTGGTTGCTTCGTTCCAGACGTTCTTTCTGGAACGATGGTCAACTCTCTCCGGCGATTCCAACACCACCACTCCTAAGCCAGTCCGAGCACTTCTACTACTGACATAGTGTGCACATGTGCCATTTCAGGTTTTCCGGTATCAGAGGTGTCGACCGTCACCCACCTTGGTACATGTCCCTATTCCTGCTGCTGAGGCCATGATGGATTCATCCCTGGCACCAGCTCCTTCACCAGATCCTGCCCCGCCACCTGAACCAGACCTTCTCATTGCTCTCCGTAAAGGTATACGTTCTACTCGTATATTACTTTGAGTTATCATCGTCTTTCTCCTTTGCATTATGTTTGTCTTTTTTCCTTGTCGTCTGTCTCTTTTTCCTAAATCTCCAGGTGAAGCTTTATCTCACCCTGAAGGGCGGCAAACAATGATTGATGAGATGTGTGCTCTTCAAAGCAGTGGTACCTAGGAATGGGTCCCTCTACCTCCTGGGAAGTCTTTAATTGGTTGTCGCTGGCTTTATACTGTGAAAGTGGGTCTTGACGGTAGGATTGATCGATTTATGTCACTTTATGGTCTGAAACAGTCTCATCGGGCTTGGTACAGCGGATTCAGTACTATAGTGCAACAGCTCAGTATGGTTCGCAATGAAGCTAACCACTCTGTATTCTATCCCCATTCGGCCCAAGGATGTATTTATCTTATTGTTTATGTGGACAATATTATCATAACTGGTAGTGATTAGCATGACATACTACAAGTGAAACAACTATCTCATCACTTTCATACTAAAGACCTTGGTAAACTTCCTTATTTCTTGGGTATCGAGGTAGCTCAATCTATAGATGGTATAGTGATTTCACAAAGGAAATATGCTATGGATATTCTGAAAGAGACAGGACTATCGAATGCCAAGCCAGTTGACACTCCTACGGATCCAAACGTTAAACTTACCAGGCACAACCAAAAGAAACTCCCAACTGAATTGGAGCACCTAATTACTAATTAAAATATTGTAATATAGCCCAAGAAATTAAATTTTGGGGAAACTAGGGAATATCATGTCAAAACTCCAATAGAAGGATAAAATAATGAAAGAAGTAAATATATTCGGAATTTAAAAACTGGGTAAGAAGTAAAGAACACTAATTAAATTACATATATAGCCTTAATTAAGAGTTATCAAAATGAAATTTAACTGGTATAAATTGTTTTACACAAGCTCAAGGTAGAAATGCAATGTTATGGAAAATGGGATTAGAGGACAAAAGATGATTATAACAAGGTCATTAAAAAATATGGAAGCACATCTAAATCCATCTTCATGGTTTCACTTGTAGTTTTCCTCGGTTTCCCTCTGCCTCTAGCAACTTGGCTACCCTCCATCTAATGTAGGGCTTCTATAGGTCTTTTCCACACATGCCAAAACCACCTAAGACGATATTTTACAATCTTTTCTACAAGAGTTGTTACCCCAACTTTCTTTGTAATGCATTCATTCCTTAATTCTATCTTGTCTAGTTGTCCACCCATCCAACGCAACATTCTAAAACTAGTTATGTGACTAATCCAATGCAACAAAAGATAAATCAAAATATATAATAAAAAAGAAGAAAATCAATGTGGCTAATCCAAACTTGTTAGAGTTAACAATAACAGTTATTCTGGCTTAACCACAAAATTTATGTAGCATAGTTCAATTACAACAAATTTTGGGTAATAAAAGAGATGAACAAAGGAAAATGCACTTTTTTCTTAATTATGCACTTACTTTTATTAATGCACAATCGCCAAGACTGAAAATGCAATTCCCAATTTCAGCTTGAGCATAATGGCATTTGACATTTACAATGATCTCATCTTCTTCATCCTCGCTATAAAATCAACAGCAAAAGGGAATATTCATTTGAGAAAGAACACCAGAACTATTATGAGTTTGTGAATTAGGTAATACTTACTTTATTTTGAATGTTTCACCTTTACACTTTTTGTCCTGCAAGTGTCAGCAGAAAAATCAAATTAAAAAAATATAAGAAGAAACAGATTGTTTGAAATGAATAGAAATTCCAAAGACTTTTTATTTCATTAAAAATATAACATAAATAAAAGATGTATACATGAACATGAACAACATACTATGAAAAATAAATATGATTAGTATTTCCTTTCTTCCTAATAAGCATGTAAAGCAAAATAAAAGAATCAGGTTAATAACCTTCAATTCATAACGCCATCCCCATTTTTTCTGAGCTTCATCATCAGGTATTGGATCACCAATGAAGGAAGGGATGCTTTTTTTATTCATACTTTCATTTGTTAAAGAAGCAGATGTCTTATACTTCTTTCTTGGTGGGTTGTCATCTAAATCAGTCACGGCAATGGAATCAGAACTTGTTCTTCCATTTTCTTCAATCCAAGGTGGGGATTTGGTTGCCTCTGAAGACCGTCTCAAGCATTTTGTATCATCGACTCTAGGATTGGAGTTTCCTGACATGGTTTTAACTTTGGAAAGCGGTTCAACAAGTGAATTAGACAATGCAACATAAGTAGAAACGGTTTTTGTATTTTTCTTCTTTTGGTGAACTGCTTTTGAGGTTATATTTTCTTGAACTACAATGACTTCCAAGTTTTCATTCTCACTTGAAGATGAAAGTCTTGGAGATCTTCTAAATTTCATTCTACCAGACAGTTTAACATCAAGCTGTTCCACACATTCCAAACTAGCATGGTCTCTTGTTGATGGATTTAATCTTGGGGACTGCCTCAAGTGCTTCTGACCAATGAATTTCGCATTTGATTGTTTGAAAGGCATGGTTCCCTTATGAAACGAAAGAAGACCTGGCTTGGAATTATTGCTTAATGTAACTTTAATGTTGTCTTTTGCAAGTGATACAAACATCTTCCGTGGTGATGTACTTCGACAGTTTCTTTCACAATCAGAATGAGTAAATGCCAGTCTTGGAGATCTCCTAAAGCTCTTTTCCTGGATGCATTTCCCATCCAGAATTGATTGTTGGTCCTTCAGGTCAGTACTACAAAAGCAAGAAGCATTATGTGGCCTAGAATTGGAACCATGAAAATTGAAGCAAGGAATATAATGAATGGGAAAGTGAAGCACTAAACATGCTTTCCAGTTTTCACTCACTTCAATGGTAATTCTGGACCCTTAGATCTTTGCCGCTGCATAACTCAAGAATTAATAGGCAGAATTTTAAACCATTACATAAAAACAAAACTGAAGAAGGCATGTCACAATGTTGTAATTGTGTAAACGCGTTATTACAGAAAATACCAAGTAAAAAACTAGATGCATTTAAGGTACAAAAACAAGCTTGAAAAAAAGAGGATGGTTAACAGTGGAAGCAGCTTAGGTTGAGGAAATGGTAATATTAAGGCCTTGTTTGCGAGTTTGAGAGGGGAAGGGAGGGGAAGGCTTCAAGGATGAAAAGGAGAAAAGGGATGGGAGAAGGGAGGATCCTTCACACCTTGCATAGAGTTTATTTTTTAACAAAAGAATTAAGACGCTTCAATCTGGGGGAACTAAAAAAAAATTGAACTAAATGAGGGTTTTGAAAGATTTTGGAGGACTATCATCTCTTCCTCATCCCTTTCCCCCTCACTTATTTCTCACTCCCTTCCCCTCTCATCTCCCAAACAGACCCTAAAGTAAAAACAGCTTTGAGATAATCAAATATACTTGATAAAAATAATAAAATCTCATGTCACAATTCAAGAATAGGTAAAGTAGATATGCTTACAAGAACTGGATTATTTAATAAAATGGAAATGAAGCCATACCGTAATTGGTAAATACTAAATTGGTCTATAACATATTGTTATGAATAAAATATGAAAAATAGGGTAAATCGGTCTATAACCAAGAGCAAATCTTTTTTTTTTAAAGGCACTAAGAGCAAATCTTGGTATACTTGCTAAGGAATACTTTTTTATGAACCGTTGGGTTGAAAGGTCTAAAGGGATATATCATGTACATAAAATTTCATATAAGTTAAAAATTAATTGCTACTACATCACACTGTTTTAATGTGTAATTCTTTTCAGAAAAAAAATTATCGTTATGAAGGTCCAATTTATTTAAATTTCGATATACATAATGATCAATTTGATGTTGAAATAATACAATTGAAAAATATATGATAGCACCGAAAACATAGATATTAACCATTTTCGGGTAAACTATGCTGCACGCATTGAAATCAGCCATTTCACAGTTTACCATAATAGTAAAAGAGAACATGCTTTCGGGAATTGAAACTAAAAAAAGGGTATTATTGTTATTTCCAAGAACCCAGACCCAAACATAAAAAATAAAGAAGCCCATCTAAACTTTCCGGGTCAAGGTGCGTTTGGTAGACGCGAAAAGATTAATGGAGAAAAAACTTGAGGCAGATAAACTCTAGAAAGATTTTTTTTTTATTTAAGGAGCTAAAATTATTTTTCTCATCTTGTTAGGTTCACCGATGAACCTGATCTATATAACGGCACAGAACAACGGCGAATTATTCTAACGACGCACCCATGAAGATCAACGGCAGAACCAACCCCAGTGTCATCATCATGCATAGGGCCACATCTTCTCAAACGGCATTGCCAACGGCCACAATCTGACACATCACTAAAAGGGTTTGTCTACCTCGCTTCTCGACTTGACCACTTTAACACTTCACAAGTGACATGAGAAGATTAAGGTGGTGTTTGGAAGAGCTTATTTAAGCTCCTTTTGACTTATCTAATTACATAAGTTCTTATGTAGTGTGTTTGGCAGAGCTTATAAAAATAACTTAAGTCATCCCATAAGGAGTTTTTGACTTATTTTCATAAGTCACTCGGAGAAGCTTATGGAATTATAAAGAGCTTATGCACTAAACACCCTCTCTGTGTTTTTCACTATTCGAATCCTCTCATGCCCCATTCTTCTTTTTCTTTCTTTAAGCGCTTATGGCATAAGCTCTCATGCGATAAGGTCTTATATGATAAGCTCTTAATTAAGTTATTTATCCAAACCCACCCTAATTCCGGAAGTTAAAATTTTACCACCAACATGAGAGAAAAATATACTTTCTGAAATATTTGCTCTTCTGGTTTACTAGCATACCAAAAATGTGATTTTTTGTGTGAAACTTTGCTGCCTGAAAGTAGACAAATTAATGGAAATAATCCTTGAAGATATATATAAAAAAAAGGGTGAAACAAAAATGAAACAAGCACACGCGAAGGGCGATAATTTTGAGTGACACACCTTAACAGAGTGACGTGGACCTGTTCCATCACTGGCAGATAATCTTGGGGACGCTCTCAAAGGCTGCTGCCCCAACAACATTATCAACTCCGTCTTCCCCTTTCTAGACCCCGATTTGCTTAACGCGGCCGGAAACGGACCCGCATTGCCGCCTGATGTGGCGGCGCCGCCATCCGGAGCTGAGCTGAGCCTCAGAGACCGCCTGAGATCCATTCCATGCGTCATCCGGAGAAGCTCCGGCGTCATTTTGATGGTTTGAAGCGGGGTAGCTAACCTGGGGGACCTTCTTAGACAAGCAGAAAAGTCGGGTTGGGAAATGTTCAAATGAGGGCGCTGGGATTCCGGTGTGGCATTTTCGAGCAGAGAGAGGGCTAAGGTTTGGGAATTGGGTGTGGATTTGGATTTGGATGTGGATTTAGATTTGGATTTGAAGGTTGATAATGTCGATGGGGATCTCATGATGTTCGCCGCAGTAGTAGGTCTGAGACGGCAACGTCAAACAATGTTTCAACCATGTGCTTGGTTTCTGTTTTGTTAAACTTATAATGGGCCTCCCTTCAAAGTGTAGCCTAAGTTTACTTTTGCTTTCTTCTTTATGATAGTTGAACCCAAAAAACAATTAAGCGAATTTTTTTATATACTTAGTGAACGCAGAGCATACAATGAGCATGTATTTGTAAATTTGCTTCTTAGCCTAGTGCTTATCAAGTTTAAGAAGAAACTTACTACTTAAATTTTTTAAAGGTTAATAATTTTTCTCTTTTATTTTTACCATGTTAGTTTATTATTATATTAAATATATTATATACAATTTAAAATATATATTTATTATAAACGGTTCGATCACGATTCAATCACGGTTGGACCATTGAACCTTGAACCGATACCTTCACCGGTTCAATGATCGACCCGGTTTTGAAAACATTGGTTACAACCTAGGGGACTAGTGGGAATCTAATCTAACTCATCAGCTATTAGCTAAAAGTACACAACTATGGTTCCGATGACAGAGATAGACATTTTGAATGATTTTAAAATAATTTAGATGATAAAAAGATTTAGAGAAAAATGTACGTATATACATTCCTTAAACTTTAGCTTATTAGTAAATAAGATCATTTTATTTTTTTCTTCCTAATTAGTCCTTAAACTTTTATTATTAGTAAAATTAATCATTCAACTAATTTTTCATCTCAATTAGTTCTTAAACTCTTATTATTAGTAAAATCAATCCTTCAACTAACAAGCTTCAAGGCTTTGTTCTTTTTTTTAAAAAAAAAGTAAGAAAATTAAAAAAGTACAATCAACGAATTAAATTTAAGCAAAATGAACAATTGGATTTATTCACTGTTAGTGATCTAATTGAGAGCTCACATAAGGACTAATCTTAGTAATATCAAGAGTTTAATGACTAATTGAGACAAAAATAGTTTAAGGAAAGATTTTACTAATAGTATGAGTTTAAGGACTAATTGGGAAGAAAAAAAGTTGAAGGTGTTTATTTACAAATGGGCTAAAATTTAGGAGGGTCTTTACACTTTTCCCAAAAAAGTAATACATCAATCTTTTATTGGTGTCTATCTCTCTTCTACTGGAAGTGTCTAGTACTGAAGAGGATTTCAACTCATGGTTCACTCGTTATAGAATGCCACACGCTAATTTGCTTTGAATTTGACCAATGGTTAGATCGCAATGTGGAGTACACAATTTGCTTTGATTTTGTTTGATTTTGATTAATGGTTAGATCGCAATTTGGAGTTTGTATATTTAGTGGTCGATTGAAAAAACTTTTTTATCAAAGCAACACTTCTTTATAATTTCTAATGAGTCCATCAAAATCTCAAATTTAAACATTTATTACAATAGTCCTTCATAATTTTTAATTTAGTCCTCTTTAAATTTCCCCTTCAAACTTTGGCTTCAAGTAGAGCTCCATTAAATACAATAGAGTCGTTTTAGGCAGCCATTAACGCAATAGGAGCGTTGGCTGTATTCTAACACGGAGGATCATGGCTTTATGCATCATGCAGTAGTCAAATCAGAGTTGTGCGGAATGCTTTTGTACTTTGCATAGCACATTTCCCTTTTCGTGTAATAACCAAGATTACTAGGAAATAAAGAATGTTGGAAACATTCTTTAACCAGACTTCGTTTTTGATTTCCTAGGTTACTTGAGGACCTTCTGACTTTCTTGATAAATGTGAGAAGAAGAAAGAGAGAGCTTCAGAGTCTTCTATATGAGGGGACAACTTTCAAAAGCTCTTTGTGCTTGAGTTCCCCATCGAAGAACCTTAGACAAGTATTAGAACTTATCAGAAGACAAGTTGAAACTTCAATGCAGAAAGTCAATATCCTAGTCACCAGACAGGTTGACTTGTGCTTCTCTAGATAGGTGATCTTCTATGTGGGAAGACGGGTGAGAAAGTGAATTCTAACTATTGTGATCTGCACACTGGATAGACAAGTTAGCAACTAATATGAAGGTTAATTAAATCATTAACAAATGTTTAGTTTTCATCAAAACTTAGGAAAATGCACATCAGACATTTTAGAGACTTAACAAAACCCATATTCTTAGTAAAATGCATACAATTCCTCCATCTTGCTTTAAGCCTCCAAGGAATTAAATCCACGGATTTGAAAGCAGCCACAACCAATTGCGAATCACACTCAAGCCATAACTTATGCCAACCTCTATGATGAGTAATTTCAATGGCCAACATGGCAACACACAACTCAGCATGAAAAGATGAAGCTATACCAATGTAATCCAAAAAACAACCAAGAATGGCAACTCTACTATCTCTAAAAATTCCCCCACAAGTCGCAATACCTGGATTTCCCCTAGCTGCACCATTAATATTGCACTTGATCCAACCACATAAAGGATGATGCCAATCAACTTGAATAATTAAAGGAGCCTCAGGAGCATGAACTTCAATACCACAAGACTTCAAAACCATGAAATCTGCCATATTAGCCTTCAATGTACCCAAAGAGAACCAGCCAGTAAGAGATATGGCAGCAATGATAGAATTCAAGTACAATTTAGAGGAATGATATGATCATTAAACCTCAATTGATTCCTACAAAACCATATTACATTAAGAACATTTATGACTCCTTCCAACTTAACATCTCTTAACTGGTCATTTGATTTCCACAAATCTGCAAGATTGCTGAAAAAGAAGAAGTGTGTATCGAGCACTTAAGCATATTGCCTAACCAAGACCAGATTTTCAAAGCAAAGGGACAATCCATAAACAAGTGATGAGAGGACTCCAAAGAATTACAGCAAATGCTGCACATTGAGATAGAAGTACAACCTCTCATAGCCAAATTCTCATCAGTTGGAACTTTGTTATGCAAAAGCCTCCAAATTAGAAAAGACTTAGAAGGAGGGATGGCATTGTTCCAATCAACTTTCCACAAGAAACAGTTTGAGCAGCAACATTTAGATGTCTATATGCATCTTTAAAAGACATTTTGCCATTATCAGATCATTTCCAAATCAGCATAGCTTCATCTATGGACAAAGGAATGGTTTGCCTCTGAATTTCCATGGCCAAAGCTGGAAAATGCTCTTTGATAAATTCTGGGAAAAACCACTCCTTATTAGCAATAAAGGCAGTAACATTAGCATGCAGAGATTTTAAAACACTGTCAGGAATTCCAAGAGTTTCAACAACTGTGTTTGTAAGCCATCTATCATACCAGAAATTTACTTTGTCTCCTCTACCAATGATCCATTGACAATTCACAAGGACCACTTGCAGAAATCTCTTCAAACCCAGACCAATTGATGATTTAACATTTCTAATCACTGGTTTGGATTCTTTCAGCACCCTAGCTCTCAAGAAACCAGCACACTGATTATTAGAAACCAACAAGTCCCAGCTCAATTTAAGCATAGCAGCATCATTGATGGATCTAATTGATCTTAGGCCTAATCCACCTTATTCCACAGGACAACACACCTTACTCCAAGAGACTGTGCATATCTTTCTAGTATGAGTGTCACCAGACCAAACAAAGTTCCTAATCCAACTCTCCAAACACTTTAAAACTGAAACCGGTCAAGCATATATGTGAAAGTTATAAAGAAGCATTCCCTGGAGGATGGACTTAACCAATTGCACTCTGCCCATAAGAGATAACAAAGAACCTTTCCAAACTGACAGTTTAGCCTTGACTCTATCCATTATAGGCTGCAAATGAATCAACTTTAGTTTGCCTTTAAAAAGAGGAACTCCTAAATAGACAAAGGGCAAATGACCACAAGTAAAACCCAATAAGCTAGAAATGTTAGTAATTCTTCTATGAGACAAGTTCCTTGCATGGAATTTGCATTTACCAAGACTAACAACCTGACCAGAATTCCTGCCATACTCCTCAAAAAGGGCCATTAAAGCTTGCAAGTTATTCTTTGTACCCTTACAAAGAACTAAAATGTCATCAGAAAAAAGGATATGACTTGGAGTATTGAAACCCCTAGGGCCTGACATAGGTTTTAGCTTTCCTTTTTCAACCAACAAGGAGATACCTCTACTAAGGACTTCCTCTAACAAACAGAAAAGAAGATGGGAGAGAGGATCTCCTTGCCTCACCCCTCTTTTACAGGACATGAAACCAATATAATGACCATTAATTGAAAATGACAACTTAGCTGAATTAAGAATAATCCTTATCCAATTGCAGAAGGTATGATTAAAGCCAAAACATTCCAGGACTTTGAGAAGGAAACCCCAGTCAATTATGTCAAAGGCCTTTCTAATGTCTAGCTTGAGAGCCAAGTTACCACCAAAAGTTCTATTGTCCAACAACTTTGCTGCTTCAGAAGCAATGCACAAGCAATCTGTGATATGTCTTCCTGAAATGAACCCCTTTTGATGCTCAGAAATGATTTTAGGAGCAATAGAGCCTATCCTTTCAGCAAGCACCTTAGTGATGATTTTAAACTGGAAATTGGCAAGTGCAATCGGCCTGTAATCCTCAATCCTATCAGCATCATTGAATTTTTGAATTAGCACAACCAAATTGGAACTAAGATTAGGAAGAAGTCAAGATTGAGAGAAGAACTGCATGACTGAATTAAAAACATCCAATCCAATGACATCCCGATACTTTTGATAAAAAAAACACCACCAAAGCCATCCAGGCTAGGGGCACCTGAGGCATTTAAGGAAAAAACAGCAGCTTTTACTTCATCCATAGAGGGAAGATTAGTAAGCATGAAGTTGTCCTCAATGGAAATATCCTTGGAATCCCTTGATCAATAATACTGGTTTGAATGCAGGAATTATCAGAAGCATACAAGGATGAGAAATACTCCAGCACATGATTCTCGATATCAGTCCTTGAGTCAAGAACAACATCACCTTTCTTTAAAGTAGACAGCTGCTTAGAAACATCTCTGATTCTTGCTTAGAAACATGTCTAATTCTATCGCCATGAGAAAACCACTTAACATTGGCTTTTTCTTTCCAAAAAGCTTATTGGAAGGTAAGAGCCATTTCTAACTCAACTTGAGCTTTCTTTTCCTGATCTTCAGGGAATAAGAAACTCCACAATCATTAATTTCAGTCTGAACTTTATCTAACATCTCTTGAGCACGACTGACTTTGGAGTGAACATTACTAAAGACCTCTTTGTTCCAAACCTTTAATTCATTCTTCAAAGATCTCAATTTCTGAGCAAAGACAAACATAGAACAGCCAACAACAAGCCTATGCCAAACCTCTTTCACTAATCTTCTACAATCCACATGATCTGACCACCTACTCATAAATTTAAAGGAAGAAGCAAATGGTGCAGTGCCATTTTGAAGAGAAAGCAAGAGAGGATGGTGGTCAGAGTGACTCCTTGTTAGAGTGCAGCAATAGACACTCTGGCAGAATGCAAGCCATTCATCATTGCAAATTGATCTGTCAAGCCTCATTTCAGTATAAGAATTACCTCTTCGGCTATTGGACCATGTAAACTCAGCTCCTTTGGTTAATAAATGACTCAACCTACAAGTGTCTGTCCAGCTTTAAAATTCTTCACAAGAAACTTTAGAAGGCAAATTACCTCATATTTTCTCAAGAGAACCTAACACTGCATTAAAGTCCCCAACAAATAACCAAGGACCAGGATAATTACACTACAATGAGGCCAAATCCTCCCAAAGCTGTCTTCTAACCAAGTGACTTGTGCTAGCATAAATTGCAACCACATATATAAGGTGACTGTCCTCACTGATGGATAAAGCAATATGCTGAGAAGTATTAGAAATAACAATAGGACTGGCAGCATGATCACCACATATTCCCCAAATACTAGGCTTTAAAGAATATCTAGAATTAATCGCAAAAGGCCTTAAACCAACATTTTTCCAAAAAGATGCAGGAAATTTATCTATATAAATCCAAGGTTCAGAGATAAATAAAAGATTAGGCTTATGCAAATTACAAAACCTTTTCAAAACCAACCTAGTATCTAGGTTACCTATTCCATGAGCATTCCAGTATGGAATCCTCATCGATCAAAGTTTTTATGGCCAACCCTGGATAGGGTGTTGTGAGAAACTGTTGGTTCAGCATCCATTTTCTTCCTTCTTTGTAATTTCTTCTTTTGAGACTTTGAGAAAACCACAGAAAACCATCATCATTTTCACTAGCATGATAATTACCTTGTTCAGGACTATCATCCGAAATATCAACCTGATCCTTATCCACACCATCACTCCAGAATTTTCCCAAAACTCTAATATCCCTTACCACGGTAGGATTGATGTTCTGCCCCTGAGCAATATTAGGAACAAAACTTTCAATAACCCTATCAACAGAAGAAGTAGCACTATTGGAAGAGCTATTCAAAGCAGAATCAGAAACATGAGAAGGTATACTTAGTTGAAGAGCATCCTTCACCACATTAGACTAAATATTAGCATTGGCTCCTGCTGAATTAAGAAACTGGAACTCATCAAAGATATTCTCCACTGATTCATTATCTAAGACATTGTCATCACCTCTATCAGAAACTCTTGGAATAAAAAATTTTTTATTTCCCCTATCTAGAACAAAATCAATAGCAGGATCACCTATAACATCATGATCCTGTAACTGATTTCCTGAAAACCCTCTTCGCATTCTTGTTGTTGCACTATCTTACTACTGTATAAAGGCAAATCAGACTCAACCACTCTAGCTGGGGCAATATCAGAAGCAGGATTGCCTTGCACCTGCAATTGATCCATCTGACAACCCTTTTGACAATCTTGTTGCTGCACAACATTATCTTTACTGGTTGAAGCACCTGATCCAACAACATAATGATTCTGGTTATCAACCATAACTTCCTTTTCTTTTCTTGAATTAACATCATTAACACCTGCATTCTTAGGAACATATTTCAGATTATTACGAGTAGAAGGCATATTTCTTTACTGATTACCCTCTTTAAAAGAATGCTTTCTACAACTCTCAACAGAATGACCGATCACCTTGTAAAAAGAACAAAATGCAGACAAAGTTTCGTATTCAATATTTACAAAAAAGCATAATCATCCCCCTCCATAAGAATATGATCATGCAACTTGCCAACAAGATCCACATCTACTAGAACCCGAGCAAAGTGCCTAAGATCCTTTTTTATTGTGGCTTCATCTAAGGAGATAGAAGTTACCAAACCTCCAGCAATAGCAAATATGATTTTAGGTCGCCAATATTCCTGTGGAAGACCGAAAATCCTTACCCAGCACTAAGCATTAGTTTGCTTCAAATAAAACGGATTAAAATCTAGGGTCCATGCAAAAAGTCTCATCAAACCAAGTTTAAGTTCCAAGAACCAACAGTCCACACACATCTAAGATCTTCCGGGGAGGAGAAAGAAAACTCATAAAAGCCTTTCCCCAATGGAATCATCTTCCAATTGCCTAGAGGATTCCATAATTTAGTTAACTTGGATCCCAAGTCATTGAATTTCAATGGAATATCCCCTTTCGACAACAACAACCTTCCATGAAGGTTATTTTTGCAAGATTCTAATCCAACCTTGTATTCATCTTCTGGTATTTTGATGGTAAGAGCATCACCTTTAAGGCAAGGTTTAGAGCATCACAAAGCCCATTTTGAAACAGTCATGGAATAATCGACTATACTAATCGATTACTTGTTCTATGTTTAAAGTTCAAAGATTGATCAAATAAGCATAATCAATTATACTAATCGATTATGGACTCACTGACTTTTTTGTTTCAAGATCAATAATCGATTTTGGGAAATCCATAATCGATTATATCAATTCAAAATTCAAACTCAATGGCTTAAAGATAATTAAAACCAATTTAAAGCATTTTATGATGAGTTTAAAACGTGTTAAAAATATGCATAATCGATTATACCAGTTAAAATTTTGAATTTCAAAAGACAACAGCTCTAATAATTAAATACTCATTTAAGCATAGTTATGAGCTGCATAATAGATTACCATAATCGTTATTCCTCGAAGAAATTTTTTTTAAAAAAACTTTAAAGGCCAAAGAATATTATCATAAAAATCCAATTAAATGCCTTTTAAGTTTCTTATTCAAAAACTGATTTTATGTGTGTGATTAACTTAATTATGGGAGACACAAAACTATTTATAAAAGCTTCTAAAACAAGCAATACAATTAAAGTAAAGTCCCTTAATCCAAAGTATTGACTTGTTGGTCCTGTTCACACTTTTTGCAATTAAGTCCTTATTGACTTGAACCTTTTGTCAATCATCAAAACAATTGTACCTATCAAGGCATATATCCACAAAAACAAATCTTTCGGGCCGGATACTATTGGCCAACACTGAGAGCAGACACTGAAGAATACGTCCAGAAGTGTGTCAATGCCAGTGGAACGCGAACCTCCATCAAGCTCCACCTGAAGCATTGAACTCCTTAAACTCATTACGGTTATTCTTCCAATAGGGGATGGACATCTTGGGACCATTCCCCGCCGCACTGGGACAACTAAAAGTCCTCATTGTAGCTGTTGATTACTTCACCAAATGGATCATTCATGTGGTATTTGGAGTCATCCTTCCTAGAGTGACTTTTGATTTTGTTCTTCGATTTTTTCCCGAAGTTTGAATTTTCTTAGTGGGTTTTTCATGGAGTCACTAATGAAGAAAAATGATGCCAAGCACAGGGAGGATCTTTTGTATTCCAGATTCTATGTGAAGGACAAGATATGTAGTTTGGTCATTGATAAAAAGGAGTTACTTAGGCATGCAAGCCAAAATTCACCCTCCTTTGAAGCTCAAACTCGTCTGAAAATTCGTTCATAACTGCCAGCAATATTTTCACCATGATATAAGCTGAATCTGGTTAGGAGGCTTGAAATACTATTTGTAGATAATTTCATTAGATTTCTAACGCACCAAAGAATGCATCAATAGGATGTCTGTAGTGCAAAATACAACCAAAACAAGTTAACACATTCATCTCTAATGAAAATAGAATTTTCATCAAAAATCATTTTGGCCTTAAATTGGACATCATTCTTGGTTTGCATCATTAAGAATGATGTCCAATTTAAGGCCAACTTATTTTTTATGAAAATTTTATTTTCATTATTGATGAACACGTTGACTTGTTTTGGCTGTAACTTACGATACAGATCTCTGATTGATGCATTCTTTTATGCGTTGGAAAGCTAAGGAAATTTTCTACATGGTGAAAATATTGCTGGCAGTTATAAACGAATTTGTGGAAGAATTTTATGAGAGTGGGCTACACTAAGTCTTGCATGATGATCAAGCCCACTTCCCATGATGATACACGAATTTGGATGCTTCTACGAGGGCAACATTTGGCTTGCATGCCTAAGTAACTCCTTTTTAGAAGTTATGAATCATTTTTATTATTTTACTTAAGTATGGTAGTAACTCCAATTAGTGGAGAGTTAAGTCTTTAAATAGCCACCTAGTGGTAGTAAATGCGTTTATTGCACCAAATGGTGGTATAGTTAAGTGTAGTTATGCTAGGGGTTATGTCATCTTATGATGGCCTTTTGTAAGCCTAATCTAGACAGCCTCAACTCTATATGTACACGCCCCTAACATGAAATAAAACAACTTTGGATTTTCAATTTGGATTTGTTCCAATTGTGAGTGTTTAGCCTCTCTTAGGTTCTTCACTGAGTCAACCCTTTGATCTTATCAAGAGTTCAAGATTCTTGTGGCGATCTTCACCTTGGCTTATCATTTCATTTGGAATTGTGGCGCCTGCCTTCCATTCCTTATATTGTCCATTTGTTGTTGGTTTTCTTCTTCGAATTTTGGTTGGTTACTCAAGGATAGATCCGAATTTCTACATGATCTTTTCTAGGATCATATCAAATGTCAAGGCATTAGAACAAATAACTTTGGCCCGGATCCAGTGATTCACTTTCAAGAGCATCATCTCCAGGTTCGGAATTCCGGTGGCCATCGTGACCGACAAAGGGACACAATTCACCGACCAAAGATTTCAGGAACAACTATCTGAACTCTCCATCAAGAAACACTTTACCTCAGTAGAACACCCTCTGACCAACGGTCAAGCCAAGGTTGCGAACATGGTAATACTCAAAGGAATCAAAAAGAGACTCGATCAGGCTAAGGGAAGATGGGCGGAATAACTCGACCATGTACTATGGAGTTATCGAACCACCCCCCACAACACCACCAACGAAACCCCCTTCGGCTCAGGTACGAATATTAAACAGTAATTCCAGTGGAACTGGAAGAACCTTCCTGGTGGTGTGAAAATTTCCGACCCGAAGGCGAGAAACTCTTAAGACATGATTTGGATTAAGTCGAGGAAAGAAGGGAGATGGTGTGTGATGTGTGAATTCGAATCCGCAAGTGCACGGCTTCATCGTCAAGTAATAAAAAGATCGATCCCACAGAGACCGTGATCTCAAATAACAATTAATTATTAAATCAATTAAACTGGACTATAAAAAAAAGGAGATTTGGAAAAGATTTGATTTTTGTAATAAGAACTAACTAGAAAATTGGATATTTAAGAACGCAATCAATTAAAATAGGAAAGTAAATCAATTAGAGGTTTTTCAAATCAAAAGAGATTCCTAGGAATTGGGATACCAACAAGATTGCTCATGTTACCAAATTGACTATCCCTTGTTAATTATCAAAATTGCTTTGAAGGCGAATTTATCCTAAATAAGTTAATGCTCCCTCTCGGGTTACAAGCACCGTGTCCAATTAAACCAACTCATACTCTCGTGGTAATTGAATTTAAATTGAGCCCTTTAAGCTTTGTGACAATTCGTGAGCCCTCGAAGGACCGCTTCTAACTCTCGGGATTTAATTCCTAAGTTTGATTCCTATAGATCCGATACCTAAGTTCACCGCTAGGTTCCTCCTTAGAGTATCTACGACAAGCAAATAAGTGGCCACCGAATTTACGAGTAATTAAAGCAATAGTAATCAAATCGAAAGCAAAATCGAAATTAACAAGAAATCAAACGTCAATTCGTCACCATAAACAAATCTTGGGCATAGCCCCAATTCCTAGAAATAAGACTACTACTCAAGCATTGCCATTTCCATAGAAAGCTTGATTAACAAAAGCAAAAAAGAAAACCTAAGAGAGGAGGAGGAGGAGAAGAAGAAGAAGAAGAAGAAGAAGAAGAAGAAGAGAAATCCTAATTTTGCCTAAGGTAGCAACCCCAAAAAGTGATTCTATTTTCGATCCTAATTGCTCTATTTATAGATTAGGGCAACTTTAATCCCAAGCAATTATAAAATCAGATTAAATCAGTTTCTAAAAATCCAGATATTGCGCGTCACGGCCAGGCCGTGACGGATTCTGACTTGGAATGGCTTCGTTGCTGGGTCTGTCACGGCTGTGACCACCATCACGGCCTAGGCGTGATCAGTTCTTCCTGTGAGGGTCTGGTTCAGTTGGCATGTCACGACCGTGACCAGCTCTGACTTTTCCATTCTTTCTTTTCAGCTCTACTCGATCATGGCCGTGATGGCTGTCACGGCTGGGCCGTGATGGGCTCTGTTTGGCTCATTTTCCTTACTTTTCAAGCTCTGTCTTCATGCAAGCTCCATCATTGTTAATCTTGAGCATTTTAATCCTCAATTCCTTCACATAAACACCACAAAACCGCCTTACCCGTTCCAAGGTAAAAACTAACAAAGAATCAAATTAAATGTGCCTAAACTATATGAAAATGCATGCAAAATGTCAAGGAAATATGAGGTAAAATCACACTCATCAGCGTGCATCTGGCGCCCTTAAATGCAGGGTGGCCTCAAAGTACAACACCTGGGTAATCACGAGGAAATTCGAAGAAGGGGATTTGGTGTTGAGGAGAGCAGACATAGGGAACAAGAAACCATTTAGGGAAAATTAGCCCCTAGCTGGGAAGGGTGATACAGGATAGTAAAGTGAGCCAGAAAACGAACATATGTACTAGAAACCTTATCCGATGTTCCAATCCCAAGGTACTGGAACGCCGCTAAACTCTGAAGGTATTATAGCCGGGGCCACAATTTTAAACCACAATCTGATGATCAATCAATGACAAAAAGACTTAGAGTTTTCACTCAGTCTCAAAATGACCTGAGTCCTCCCTAACTGGTTGACGAAGAAGCGGCAATAGTCTTAACTCGGCCCCCGGACTAGAGTCTTCACTCAATCCCGTAAATAAGACTTAGAGTTTTCACTAGGTCTCAAAATGACCCGAGTCTTCCCTGACCTGTCGACGAAGAAGCGACCATAGTCTTAACTCGGCCCCCGGACCAGAGTCTTCACTCAGTCCCATAAATAAGACTTAGAGTTCTCACTCAGTCTCAAAACGACCTAAGTCCTCCCTGATCGATCGACGAAGAAGCGACCAGAATCTTAACTTGGCCCTCGGACTCGAGTCTTCACTTAGTCCAATAAATATGACTTAAAGTTTTCTCTAAGTCTAAAAAATGATCTGAATCCGTGCTACCCGAGTAAACAGGAAGCGGTCGGGGTCTTGACTCAATCCCTCGAAGCAAATAAATAAAGAGAACAGAAGCAACTAAAACAAAACAAGGTTCTTTCATTAAAGAGAAATTGAGAATACCAATCAATGGATACATAGAAAAAAAAATACAAAGCAACCATAAGCTATCCTAAAGAAAGGGTAGCACCTAGGACCAAAGCCATCTAAACCAAGGAAGCTTTCCGGGCAAGAGTGGACCTGCCTCAAGAGGGATTCTCTCCGAAAACCTTAGAAATCAAGCCGGTGGAGAAAAATTGTGAGCGGTAACGACCACAGACCATAGCCCTCCATCACGCCCCATCCTCATGGATATGACAACCAAGCAGGATGGATACAAAGGAAAAAGACAGGGGGCACAAGGGAACTACTCCAAGAAGACAGACAACCAAGGGTGGAACCTCGGTTATCGAAACAACTTAAAGGACGGTGACCTATTTTGAGGTCATTGTGGTCAAGTGAAAAGGAGGGAAAACTTCAAGGATCAACCTACCTACCTCCATACAAAGGGAAAGCCGGTAGCCAACACTGGCAGGAACGCGTAGTCCTGGCCAAGTGTCCAAAATGCTCCCCTTCCAAATGAGGGGGAACTAGGTTGTCTCCGAAATCCTCATTTCACCCTCGAAGATGTGGAAGATGAAGAGATGTCGCAAACATCATCAACACTCACCTTTGCGTCGCAAACATCATCGCCACTCAAAGTATGCAATACCAATAATTCATAGCCTCCCAAAAGGGAACCATCGCTCAAGGGTCTGATGGGGAGAAAATATCTCCATGAAAAGATAAGAGGTAAGGATTTGCCAAGCAAACAAAAGATCCATTCTGCTATTTATAGCAAAAATGAGGATTTCTCCTTCTCGAAGAAAGAGAAAGATCTTAAAAGATCTCAAAATAGGAGAGTCCCCAAGAAGGATAGTCACACATGATTGAAAGACCATTGGGCAGAAATACGTCTGGAGTAAAAAATATCGTTGAAAACATCGCATCGGAAAGACCAAAAGATTAAGAAGCGCCTCTGACTGGACTCACACCAAAACTAAGGAAAAGAAACTCCGGAGAAATAAAATAAAAAACACCTGTCTCTCTCTTCTTTAATGGAACGACCCTACCTGAGACCAGCCAGGGCTGTCCCAAGGGCATCTGTTCCAGTCCAAAAATGACATGGTTCATAGCCCTCCTCTCATTTGGCCTAAGAAGGGTTTTACCCGATAAAACCCTGATCAAAGGCCGAGTAAACTACTATGGCCGACCGACCACCCCACCTTATCCGTACAGAGTTAACTTTCCCGCCTCGAGAAAGAAACCAATCGTACCTGCCCCCAGGAACGTCAGAGAGGATGGGAAACCGCTCCTCTCCTACCGACAACATGAGAATACCAACCAAAACTATCATTATGGACACCCCTTCTGGCAAGATTAGAGAGGGAAAAACACGCGTCACAACATGGGGTATCACACTTGGAGCTTGGAGTCATCGTACTGAATCCAAGGGACGTGTATATAAAAGAACCTCCTTCATAAGGAGAAGGTATGCATTTTATCTTTACATGTGACTATATACATTATCTTCTAGACCATTGCTGACTTAAGCATCGGAGTGCCATCACAGGTACCCTCCCCCCCTCGATTTGGTTCAACAAGAAGGAGAAAGAGATAGGAGGAGAAACAACCTCCATATTGGGCCAAATCAGACCTAATCAAGAAGGAGATACTTTGTATTTTGGTTTTTTGGCCAGAACACATACCAATATATCTCGTATTATCATTCTTTCTTAGACAAACAATTCAGTCAATGTACGAGTAACAAACAACATATATATCCAAAGTTATACAATGCCAATATAAATACAAGCTCATCATAGCATGTCAGAACACTGTTAGTTCACAGATACACAAGACCGAAGTTAAGTCAACCTAGACACAATATGTCTAATACTTGAAGGGAATACTTTGATTCCTAAACCATGGTGCTATAGAATTGGTTGGAGAAAGTGATTAAAAGGATATGTTCCTGATTGTTCTCTGGTCTGAATGACCGACCAACTACTATTCTCAAACAAAAATTTCAAGTTAGGGAAAATGTCTTAAGGTATTTATTTCCAACCCTAAGTATATTATGGAATTGAATCAAATGTCCAATTATCGATTACTTTGCACTTTTCTAAGTTAAGGCCTTTTCTTAGCTTACAAGTAAACAAATTTCTTTTGAATCCATTAAGTCTCATGAAGGTGTAGATGATTGACTCATCTATACTTTATGACATATGTTCTTATTCTACCAAAAGTCATAAGTTATTAAGTCCTTATCTTTCTCTAAGTCAGCTTTGTCTTAGGTTTTCTACTTGGTTAAACACTAATTTGGAGACCAAAATTCCTTTTCATCTAAAACCAAAACCTTTTAACTAAAATCAAATCATTTTGAAATGAGTTGGATAAATAGGTACGTTGGTACTAAATCTCTCAATCGGTTACTCAAAAATACTTAAAAAGTTCAAAAGACGTATTTTCCCCTCCTTGTTTGATTTTGGGGTTAAATCCCTAAAGTTTCTAAATATGAGTCCTTTACCCAAATGTATCATTTACCTAAGTTCTAATACTCATATTAAAGTATTAAAACACTGAGTTAAGGTTTTTCATTACATCTTACTCAAAAGTCATAAAATTTGGTAAGATTGAAAATCAGGTAATTCTTTTTCTTTGATTTTTAGTTCCTAAAGGTCAATGACTCATGTTGGAGTTTAAGAACACTTAGTTAGGTGTCAAAACATTTTCTAACACCTAAAAATAGTATTGGTCAAATTACTCATTATTGGTCCATTTTACAAGTTCAAACTCTGGAAAACTCAATTTCTTTGACTTCCAAAACATGATTCTATTCCCCTAAGATCTAAACTAAGGTCAAAACAATGACACCCTCTACCCCGCATGTTGTATAAAGCATTTAAATATAGAGATAATAATTATAAAACATGCATACGTCATTTAATAAAAATAAAAAAGGGCCCGTGGGTAGAAAGGTCCCACATGAACTAGTTCAACAAACGCGGAAAAGAAACAAGTTTTTAAAAAGAAATAAACCATAAACATAAAACATAAAACATAACCCAACCCCAATGTCACATATAGAGTTGGTACAACCGTTCCAGAATAATCCTCGGAATACAACTGAACTAAAACAAACTAAGCAACTGGGAAATCCTAACTACAGAGTCGTGATCATAGTCACTCCTTTCCTGGCTGCTCGTCGTCCTCTGCATAAAAGATACGTGCCAAATAGAAACAAAGAAAACGGGAGTAAGAAAACATATAAACAGATAGGCAGGGAGATAGGAAGCAAGATGAACATACATCATAGCATAGAAAAGCAACATACCATATATAACATCAATATATACATATATAATCACATCAACATATTAAGTCATCCAATATATGCTATGCGGTGCAACTCTACTTCGCTACTCCATTATGCATGTGGATCCAAACTATCTCAGGAAGGCAACTTCGATGTTACATATCCAAATTGGCTAAAAAGCACCAACGTCGGCAGTTCATCAAACCATGGGTGAACCCCTTTGATAGCCGGCGTAGCATACTCTCATACGCGCCACCACGGGGGCGCACAATTCACCAAACCTTGGGTGAATTACCAGCGAACGACATGATCGTCGCACTTTAGGACGACCTCCCCTATGTTGATATTCCCCCACTAACAACTCCGACGCGTGAATGCATGGGCACAACAACAAACAAACGGGCAACCGCCACCTCTGCCTGGGCCAATAAGAACCCAAGTTTATCACCATCAACATCAACACCTTAACACATATGAGTCAAGGCCCCCTTGGCCAAAAAGCACCAAGGTTCAACTTATCAACACTTCGACCAAAAAACATCAAGGTCACTTTGGCCAAAAAGCACCAAATTTAAAGCACATCAACGTGCGGTAACCCATTGTGTATCGGCTTAACCAATTAATTATCCTTAATTAGTTTAATTAATCTTTAATTAAGTTATCTAACTTGTCATCATTTGATTGGTGTATTATTTCAAAATTATGGGGCATTTGGGGGTAAAACATCCCTTAAAACCTTTAATCTCATATTCTGTCCTGGAGGGGGAGCACGGGCGTGCTCACCCTACGCAGCGCGCTTCCACTTAAGTGAAGCACGGTCGTACTTCCTGTTATGTACTACCGTGTGAGACACCCCGCTGTGCCTCTTTGTGACATTAAATTAAAACCTCATTATTTAATTACTTAATCGCACGCTTAATGTGAAAATACGTACAAATTAAAACTTAACTTATAAAGTATACAACTTCATATAGAGTGGCATATCACAATATAAGTATATTATGTATATTACAAAACACTGTTGAGGATATTCTATCAGTAGGATCCTTCACAGGCATATACTTAGACAAAAAGTTAAACAGCGGAAAACATAATAAAAATACGCCTCACGAGACGCACTGGCCATAACTAACTAGACCCTAATCACCATGGGTCACAACTCGTCCTCTAGCCTCCGGTTCGTAGGGAGTTCCATCCAACGCCTCCTGGTTACGCTCATCCACGGGGTCTTCTCGTACAATTCCACAAGGAGATGAAATACAACATACAGAAATATACAGGGGATAAGAAACAGTTCTATCATCAAAAAGCCGAAAAGAGTCATAGTAAATTATACAGTAATTGTCACAGACAATCAACACACATAACTAACGAATCATCCTCGGGTTAATATATATCATCGTCTACCCTTACTCCCAGGTAACCTAACACGTTATTTTAACGTAACCTCTCTAATCCTGTCAGCATGTCTTTACGTTATCGTGGCCACTACCACTCCTGTCACCATCCCTCATTTGCATCGAGGCACACCCTCATTCCCGTTAGGATGTTCCACCTAGTGCATACCTCCATTCCCGTTAAGGTGTTCCACCCCCATTCCCGTCAAGGTGGAAGTGGTCTCGCGAGAACTCTTGATTTTACGTGTACTATATTACCAATACACGGTGTATTATATTACCAATACACAGAAGTGTTTTACGTGTATTATATTACCAATACACGGTGTATTATATTATCAATACACAGATGTCCTTGCGTATTATATTACCAATACACTTTAGTATTTATGTATTATATTACCAATACACTTTTGTCCTTGTGTATTATATTACCAGTACACGGTTGTGGACAACAACACCTATACTTGAATCTCACCAACCCGTTTTAACAACATCTTAGTGCCTTAACCTTCCATTAGAACTTGACACATATTCTATGCCATAATACCTCTTTAACATTCCTCATCTAAGTTAGGCACTTCTAAATCATCATTATCCTCACACCCAAAACAATCATCTCTTAGACAACATATATATCTTTGCTTAAAATCCACTAAGCATAATAATAAAAACCAGGCAGATCATGCATAACACAACATCAATCAAAATATTCCCATATTACCAACATAGCACAAAATCAATTCAATAAAGGTAATAAAATCAAATCAACCATCAACAATATAAAGATCAACCTAATGTCAATAAACCTACAATCCCCGAATCACCATTGGTTTTTTAGAAAAGGTTTCCAATGTGATTTTGGTCTTGTCGATTACTCAACTACTAGTAGGGTTTAGGTCGCCCTACACAATTATTATATAATCTACTACTTATCCATTCCGACGAGACGTTGGTTCTTTCCCCCACCCGGGTTATCACCGGACTCCCGAACTCGAAGCTCCTCATTGTCACACCACAAAGTACTAACTCCACCTTCTACGAAGGTAAGGAGATTAGATGCTCGAAGAGGTATACCACAAACGTCCTCGTTTCCTCCGCGATGGAAGTCTAAGGTTATGAACACAAAATCACAAGTTAAAATCAAACAAGAACTCTAAACCACAAGGTATAGGTTCGGCCAAGACTAGTTCTTAGGGTTAGAGATTCCCGAAAATTATACAACTCATGGATTTATAATCCTTAAGTGTTAGGAGCTCATAACAATGATCACTTAACAAAGTTGAATTAAAATCCCACTAAGTTATAAACTTAGGGTATTCGGCCAAGGCTAGTAAAATAGGCTACCATTCACTAAACTTTCCAATCTCTTAGGTTTAGCATCCATATGTATTAAGGAGCTCAAAACCATGATCATTTTGGAAAAATAAGAACAAAGTATATCCTAGGTCCATAACCTTCTAGGTTTGGCCTTCATAGGATTTATAGGTTAGAAATCTTTAAACTTTCCAATCTCTTAGACTTAGCATCCAAATATCTTATGGAGCTCAAGTCCATGATCATTTTGGAAAACAATGGAAATTTAAACATTCCAATCTCTTAGACTCAGCATCCAAATATCTTACGGAGCTTAAGTCCATGATCATCTTGGAAAAATGAAAGTAATACATCCTAGCTTTAATAACATAGAATAAACAAGTTAGAAATCCTTAAACTTTCCAATCTCTTAGACTTAGCATCCAAATATCTTATGGAGCTCAAGTCCATGATCATTTTGGAAAACAATGAAAACTTAAACATTCCAATCTCTTAGACTTAGCATCCGAATATCTTATGGAGCTCAAGTCCATGATCATCTTGGAAAAATGAAAGTAATACATCCTAGATTTAATAACATAGAATAAACATGTTAGAAATCCTTAAACTTTCCAATCTCTTAGACTTAGCATCCAAATATCTTATGGAGCTTAAGTTCATGATCATTTTGGAAAAATAAAAACTCAAACATCCTAGTACCTAAACACTAAGTTTCGGCCATCATAGGATGATGAGGAAAAATATTCTTTGTTTAACAATAACTCTTAGGTTTAGAATCACAATGTATTAAGAGTTCTAAATCCATGATCATACTTGGAAAGTTGAAACATAGTATCCTAGGCTTACTTATTCATCTTTTCAGCCATCATAGGAACAAGCTATCAAAACTTCCAAGATTTATAGATTTAAGATCAATGGATAGTTAGAAACTCAAACACATGATCATATTCCAAAAGTTGAAACAAAAACTTCCTAGGTCACAAATGCAAGCATTCGGCCTTCATTGGAAGAGATAGGTAAAGATTTTTGTTTTACACAACCTCTTAGTATGTGAAAATATCAGTTAATACAATACTATAGAAAGTGGTTTCAACTCAAAAATGAGCTTTCTACCATTTTAGAAAGATTTTAGAAGTTTAAAGCATATAAAGAACACATAAAGCAAACTAAGAAATAAAAGATGAAACTTGCAAAAAGATTCATATGAGAGCATTACACATAGTATAAGGAAGAACTTTAATGAAGAACTCAAGTGGAAAAGACTAATATAAATGGAAGCTTTAAGTGTTTGAAAAAAGAAGAAATGGAAGAAGTTGAAGAAGTATGAAGATGGAGGAAGCAAATGAGAGAATGAAGATGAGTGATGATTATATAGATGAAGGAGAGGGGAGCACAAAATTTTGGAGAGAGGATGATCTTGGAGAGCAAGTTTTGTCTTTAAGACTTGTTTGGTTGAAGAGGAAAGAGAAAAATAGGTTTTTAGAATATAATATGATATATTTCAAAAAGTCCATCATGACCACTTTTTTGGAGGTAGCTTAGGCCATACCTCTAGTGAGTCACCTCACTTCCTCATCTCACCTCATGCCTTTTATGTCTCATATTCTGCTCCATTTCGTACCCGGTTGCATTTCCGATCGTAATTCTTCCGACGTTTTCGCCCGAATAAAATATTATATTTTATTTTTGAACGAAAATTTTCAAAATAACCAAAGTTGAAGGAAACATAATAAAAACACTAACTATCTCATTCACGGGTGAAAATTAGGTTTTCTGCACAGTAAACTTGTACCAACAGTGAAAATGCAGATTGGCTTTCGTATGAATTTTCAACCGAAAATTTTACCGTAACCCTCTACCATAAAGTAGACTATGAATATGATTTTATTTTAATCAAAAACACTTTCTAACTCTCAAATTTAAAATATAATTTCATTATATTTTAACTGGTTGAACAACATAATTAAAATCAGGCCGTTACACCGTGCTTAATGCGCAACCATCTTCCAGATTTGAACTAGGAGCATGAGCGTGCTCCATGTTAAGCACGACCGTGCTCATGGAACTGGCCATACTGTCTGGGCAGAAAAATTAAGTTCTTTTAGCAAAAACTCCCTAAAACACTCTTGAATTATTCCTAGAGTCTTTGACTAAACCATTTGGCATAACGTCTCACCTCTCACTATTAATCCATGTTTTATGATGCTTTTGGGGAATTAAATCCTTTAATCATCATGTTAACAAAGTGCCCTATTTTAACCAATTAGAGTCATGTTAACGCATTCATATTTAACCAACATGTTTTCAACCGGCAACATCCATGGCATAGATAACATACCCATTTAACCAATTAAATCATGGCATAATTCATATCATCAAACATATAACTTGGCATACATCACCAATAATAATAAGCAATTATAACAGTTAGGCATTCATGATTGGCATACCAAATAACCCAACCAACATACATTTAAACATGTGATAGACAAACATTTAATAGATAACAACAAACATTTAACAGATAACAACCAATGGGGTCATGAGAACCCCTTATCTTACGCTACCCCCTTGCCTAATTTTTACACCATCATTCTCCCCATACCTGGTATGAAGATTCCAACAACGACAACCAAACGATAAACTAAACGCATTCCCTCGAGCGGCTCGATTAGCTTTCCATGCCTTGGTCAAACAAATGGTTGACTAATTAGTTTCCGAATTCAAAGAAAAGAAAAGGAAACCTTAAGAGGGAAGAACCATTACCTTCTAAGATTGGCACAGACCAACTAAACCTTCCCAAAAGCCTCCAAAATTCGAAGAATGCAATGGGTTTAGAGAAATTAGGGAAGAAACAAGGCGTAGCTGCACTATGGTGTCTAGGATTCCAAAATAGGGTTCCAAAATGAAACCCTCAGTTACTGTGTTGATTTTATAGGCTGTAGACCTGAGCACGATCGTGCTCCTCATTGAGCACAGGCGTGCTCAACTTAGCGTCTGAGAGACGCGGTCATCCATTGAGCACGGGCGTACTGGACATGAGCAAGGTCGTGCTCGTGTACCAGAAGGGGATTTTAAGCCTAGAAATCCCACTTAGCCCTTCAACAACAACTCTAAGCTATGTCCTAAGACTTTAGCAAATGAACAAGCATACATATATAACATATAGAAGCGCTTAACGAAAAATGGGGTGTTACAATTCCACCCCACTTATAAAAATTTTGTCAACGAAATTTGTACTCACCTTGATTGAAAAGGTGTGGGTATGCTTCCATCATCTTGCTTTCCAGCTCCCATGTAGCCCCTTCCTCCGTAGCCCCACTCCAAACAACTTTGACCAGAGTAATTGCCTTACCTCTTAGCTGGTTCACCCTCCTATCCTCGACTCAAAGAGGTAACACCTCAAAAGTCAAGTTCTCTTTTAACTGTATCGTGTCGGGTACTATCACGTGGCAAGGGTCATGAATATACTTTCGGAGTTGAGACACATGGAAAACATTATGAAGGTTGGACAAGAACGATGGCAAGGCTATTTGGTAGGCGACTTCGCCGACTCTTTTCACAATTTGGTAAGGACCAATGAATCTAGGAGTAAGTTCCCTCACTTTCATCACTCTACCAACCCCAGTTGTCGGATTAAATCTCAAGAACACATGATCACCTTCCAGGAATTCGGGCTCCTTCCTCCTTTTGTCATTGTAGCTCTTTTGCCTACTTTGTGCCACTTTCATCTTTTCCTGAATCATCCTCACTTTTTCTTTGGTTTCTTACACTATCTCAGGTCCTAGCACCACATTGTCACCAGGTTCATTCCTACACAAGGGTGTCCTACATCTCCTCCCATAAAGAGCTTCATAAGTTGCCATCCCAATACTAGAATAGAAACTATTGTTGTAGGTGAACTTTATTAGGGGCAAAAACTTATCCCAACCTCCAGACTGTTCTAGCACACAAGCTCTAAGCAAGTCCTCTAAGGACTGGATGGTTCTCTCAGGCTGACCATCAGTCTGTGGGTGATAAGCTGAACTAAGTCTAAGCTTGGTTCCTGAAGCCTCATGCAAACTATTTCAGAACCTAGAGGTAAATCTAGGCTCTCTATCTGACACTATATTAGACGGTACACCATGTAGCCTAACTATCTCTTTGATGTACAACCTAATCAACTTTTCCAAAGGATATTCCATGTTCATCGGGATGAAATGGGCAGACTTAGTCAGTCCATCCACAACAACCCATATAGCATCACAACTAGCTGGAGTCCTAGGGAGTCCAGACATAAAATCCATGGAGATACTATCCCATTTCCATTATGGGATACTCAAAGGTTGCAACTTACCTGAAGACTTTTGGTGTCCTATCTTGGCCTTCTAGCACACTAAGCATGCATAGACAAAATCGGCTACATCCTTTTTCATTATAGGCCACCAAAACATGAGCTTAAGATCCTGGTACATCTTGGTGTCACCTAGGTGCAAACTCAAACCACTCATATGTCCTTCCTCAAAGATCAACTTCCTAAGCTCAGGAACATCCGGTATAAAAACTCTATTCTGAAACCTCTAAACTTCATCACTTCCTTCCTTGAAACTAAGGTTTCTACCCTGAGCAAGCAACTCTCTCTGGTCTAAGAGAAACTGGTATATCTTCTGACCCTCTCTAATCCAGTTCATCAAATTGTTGGTAACCTTCAAGGTTCCAAGCCTAATGCTCTTAGGGGTAACTTCCCAAGATAAACTCGGGTCTCTAAACTCCTAAATCAAATCCATCTCCCTAACCATCAAAGTGGAGACGTGCAAGGTTTTCCTACTTAAGGCATCCGCCACTACATTGGCCTTTCCTAGGTGGTAGGTTAGATCAAACTCATAATCCTTAAGAAACTCCATCCACCTACGTTGCCTAATATTCAACTCCTTATGGTCAAAAAGGTATTTCAAACTCTTATGATCACTAAATACCTCAAACCTCGCTCCATAAAGGTAATGCCTCCAAATCTTTAAGGCAAGTACCATAGCTCCTAACTCAAGGTCATGTGTAAGGTAGTTCTTCTCATGGATTTTCAAATGCCTAGAAGCATAACCTACTACCTTACCATTCTGCATCAACATACCACCTAAACCTTGCTTAGAAGCATCGCAGCAAACTACAAAAGGTTCACTAGGACCTGACAAAACTAACACTGGTGCTGATGTCAACCTATCCTTTAAGGTTTGGAAACTTTCCTCACACTTAGAGTACCACACAAAGAGTTGCCATTTCTTGGTGAGACGGGTCAAGGGTAAAGCTATCTTAGAGAAACCTTCTATGAACCTTCTATAATACCCTGCTAAACCCAAGAAACTCATAATCTCGGTCACTGACTTCGGCGCCTCCCACTGAAGCACCGTCTCTACCTTAGCCGGATCCACGGCTATCCAACCTTTGGAGATGACGTGTCCTAAGAAACTCACCTCCTCTAACCAAAACTCACACTTAGACAACTTAGCATACAACTTCTTTTCCTTGAGGGTCTACAAGACAACCCTCAAGTGTTCCTCATGTTCCTCCTTGATCTTGGAGTCACTAAGATGTCATATATGAAAACATCCACAAACTTACCCAAGTAAGGGTGAAAGGTCTTGTTCATGTAATCCATGAACACAGCAGGAGCATTGGTCACACCAAAGGGCATAACCAAGTACTCATAGTGACCATAACGTGTCCTAAACGTTGTCTTCAGAATGTCCTCCGTCTTAACTCAAATCTGATGGTACCCTGACATCAAATCAGTCTTAGAGTAGGCACAAGCTCCTATCAACTGGTCCATAAGGTCATCAATCATAGGGAGAGGATACCGATTCTTAATGGTCACGTTGTTGAGCTGTCGATAGTTGGCACACAACCTCATACTTCCATCCTTCTTCACCAACAACACTGGCGCTCCCCATGGGGATACGCTAGGCCTAATAAATTGATTATGCATCAGATCATCTATCTGTTTCTTCAACTCTGCTATATCTAGAGGAGACATTCTATAGGGTGCTATGGATATAGGCTCAGTGCTAGGCACTAAATCTATGGTGAACTCAACATCTTTTTCAGGGGGCAAGTTATAAACATCCCCCAGAAACACTTCAGGAAATTCCCACACCATAGGCACACTTCCATCATCAGGAGGGCTCTCTACTTCTAGGGAAGATAACATCATATACACTTGGGCTTCTTCTTTCATCGGAGCCTTAACTTGGTTGCCAGAGAGAAACCTAGGATCCTTAGACTCCACGAGAATGCCAAAAACTAAGGTCTTATCAAAACAGTTTAGAAGGATGTGGTTGGAAGATAACCAGTCCATACCAAGAATAATGTCAAGCTGTTTTAAAGGTAAGCATACAAGATCGACAGTAAAGTTTCTACCATCTATGGTGATATGACAGTTCTCGCATGCATGAGAAGTGAGAACATGCTTGTTTGTGGGTGTGGCAACAATCAAATCATATTAAAGAAAGGTAATAGGAAATTTAAACTCTTGACCTTATCATGTGATATAAACAATTGTGTAGCACCCGAATCATACAAAACAGTTAAAGGAGTTCCATCAATTAAGCACATACCTTGGATCAAGTCATCGGACTCGAAGATCTCAGTTCCACTAAGAGTAAAGACTCCCCCAGTGATCTTCAGTCGATTAGCCAGAGACTGCCGATTCTTGATAGCACTTGGAGGTTTTGACTTTGCTCATCCACACTCCTGGTTGATGTGGCCAAGCTTGCCACACCTAAAGCAGATGATGTCTGATTCCTTGCACTTGGTGGTTAAGTGATCTGGTGCGCCATACTTGCCGCACTTCATGGGCCCAGGGGCATTTGAGTTCCCACCCCTGGACCTATCATAAGAAAACCGTGGCTTCCTGCCACTCTGTTTGAAATCTCGGTCGACTAGAGTGAAACGTTGCTTGCCCTTATCTTTCTGCTCGATCTTCCTGCTGCCCTGGCTACCAGAACCCTTGAAACTTGCACTCTGGACTTGTAGGCATCCTCAAAGATCCTACACTTGTTCACCAAGGTTGGGAAGACTCTAATATCCTTATAACTAATTGCCAGCTTGATTTCCTGGCGAAGGTCATCCTTAAACTTGACACACTTAGAACGATCATCAGCTGTAAACTGATACAGTGTGTAGTACCTAGCCAGCTCCTCAAACTTCACCGCATACTCTCCTACTGACATATTCCCTTGATTCAGCACCAAGAATTCGATCTCTTTCTTGTAACGAATATCTACAGGGAAATACTTCTCCAAGAACCTCTTTCTGAACACAGCCCAAGTGATTGTTATACCCTAAGTATCGATCCTATGGTGGCAGTTCTCCCACCAGTGCTCAGTCTCCTCGGTGAGCATAAAAGTGGCAAAGATAACTCGCCGCTGATCATTGCAATCCATTGCTCAGAAGATCTTCTCTATCTCTCTCATCCACAACAGAGCACCCTTGGGGTCGTAAGCTCCTCTGAAAGGTGGTGGATTATTTCGCTGGAACTTGTCGAGACCCAGAAACTCAGTCGATTCTCCGTTGTTGTTGTTCTGAACCTGCCCTATCGCTTTGGCAAGGAGTGCCAACGCGTCAGCGATCGCCTGATCGTTCCTGCCTCTTCCTACCATAAGTTCCTTTACATGTCCAAAACAACCATTAAATACAGAGAACTTAAGCAAGAAAAAGCTACAGGCTCCTAATTTTAAGCATCATTGTCTATAGTAGGTATAGACAATTCAGATAAGAGCACACAACAGACTCACAACAGACTCATACCACGGCCTGATAGGACAGACCTGCTGTGATACCACTAAATGTGACACCCTCTACCCCGCATGCTATATAAAGCATTTAAAGATAGACATAATAATTATAAAACATGCATTTGTCATTTAATAAAAATAAAAAGGGTCCGTGGGTAGAAAGGTCCCACATGAACTAGTTCAACAAACACGGAAAAGAAACAATTTTTAAAAAAGTAATAAAACATAAAACATAACCCAATCCCAATGTCACATACAGAGCTGGTATAACCTTCCAGAATAATCCTCGGAATACAATTGAACTAAAACAAACTAAGCAACTGGGAAATCCTAACTATAGAGTCGCGACTACTCAGAGTCACTCTTCTCCGGGCTGCTCGTCGTTCTCTGCATAAAAGATACGTGCCAAACAGAAACAAAGAAAACAGGGAGTAAGAAAACATATAAACACATCGGCATGGAGATAGGAAGCAAGATGAACATACATCATAGCATAGAAAAGCAACATACCATATATAACATCAATATATATATATATATGTATGTATATATATATATATATATATATATATATATATATATATATATATATAATCACATCAACATATTAAGCATCCAATATATGCTATGCAGTGCAACTCTACTCTGCTACTCCATTATGCATGTGGATCCAAACTATCTCAGGAATGCAACTTCAGAGTTACATATCCACGTTGGCCAAAAAGCACCAACGCCGGTAGTTCACCAAACCATGGATGAATCCCTTGGATAGACGACGCACCATACCCTCGGATGCACCACCACGGGGGCGCACGATTCACCAAACCTTGGGTGAATCACCTACGGACGGCCAGATTGTCGTACTCTAGGACGACCTCCCCTATGTTGATCTTCCTCCACAAACAACTCCGATACATAAATGCATGGACACAACAACAAACAAACAGGTAATCTCAACCTCCGCCTGGGCCAATAAGCACCGAAGTTTATCACCATCAACATCAACACCATAACCCATATGAGTCAAGGCCCCCTTGGCCAAAAAGCACCAAGGTTCAACTTATCAACACCTTGACCAAAAAATCATTGAGACCACTTTGGCCAAAAAGCACCAAAGCATATCAACGTGCATTAACCCATTGGGCATCAGCTTAACCAACTTGTTATCCTTAATTAGTTTATTTAATCTTTAATTAAGTTATCTAACTTGTCATCATTCGATTGGTGTATTATTTCATAATTTTGGGGCATTTGGGGGAAAACACCCCTTGAAACCTTTAATCTCAGATTTTGTCCTCGAGGGGGAGCACGGGCGTGCTCGTCCTATGCACGGGTTTGCTTCCACTTAAGTGAAGCACGGTCTTGCTTCCCGTTATGCACGGTCGTGCTTAATGCATGGCCATCTTCCAAATTTGAACTGGGAGCACGGGCGTGCTCCCTGTTAAGCACGGTCGTGCTCTTGGGACAGGTCGTACTGTCTGAGCAGAAAAGATTATGTTCTTTTAGTCAAAATTCCCTAAAACACTCTTGAATTATTCCTAGAGTCTTGACTAAACCATTTGGCATAACATCTCACCTCACACTATTAATCCATGTTTTATGATGCTTTTGGAGAATTAAATCCTTTAATCATCATGTTAATAAAGAGCCCTATTTTAACCAATTAGAGTCTTGTTAATGCATTCATCTTTAACTAACATGTTTTCAACCAACAAGGTATAAACCAACAACATCAACCAGCAACATCCATGACGTAGATAACATACCCATTTAACCAATTAAATCATGGCATAATTCATATCATCAAACATATAACTTGGCATACATCACCAAGAATAATAAGCAATTATAACAATTAGGCATTCATGATTGGCATACCAAATAACCCAACCAACATACATTTAAACATGTGATAGACTAACATTTATCAGATAACAACCAATAGGGTCATGGGAACCCCTCTTCTTACGCTACCCCCTTGCCTAATGTTTACAATATCCTTCTCCCTATACTTGGTATGAAGATTCCAACAACGACAACCAAACGATAAACCGAACGGGTTCCCTCGAGCGACTCGATTAGTTTTCCAAGCCTTGGTCAAACAAATGGTTAACCAATTAGTTCCCAAATTCAAAGAAAAGAGAAGGAAACCTTAAGAGGTAAGAACCATTACCTTCTAATATTGGCATTGACCAACTAAACCTTCCCAAAAGCCTCCAAAACTCCAAGAATGCAATGGGTCTAGAGAAAGTAGGGAAGAAAAAAGGGGTAGCCGCACTATGGTGGCTAGGATTCCAAAATAGGGTTTTAAAATGCTGCAGACCTGAGCCCGGTCAGACCTGAGCCCGGTCGTGCTCCTTGTTGAGCCCGGTCGTGCTCCTCGTTGAGCACGGGCATGCTCAACTTAGCGACTACAAGATGCAGTCATCCATTGAGCACGACCATGCTTGTGACTCGGGCATTCACAAGACACGTGCCATGAGCACGGGCGTGTTGGACATGAGCAAGGCCATGCTCATGTATAGAAAGGGATTTTATGCCTATAAATCCCACTTAGCCCTTCAACAACAACTCTAAGCTTAGTCATAAGGCTCTAACAAACAAACAGGTATACATATATAACACATAGAAGCGCTTAACGAAAAACGGGGTGTTACAAAAACCATTTGAACATTACTAGACAATTCTAAACCATGCAAAAACAATTTTGGAAAACAACATTTCCTTCTTAACTTCATTGGTCTTTGAAACACTTATTCCTTTGATTTCTAAAACATCATTTGATCATTTAAAACATAAGTTAAGATCAAACACGTCTCAAACCATTTCTATGGCTCTTGACCGAAAATATAAAAATCAAAATAGTTTAAAAAGTTATTTTCTTCTTTCTTGGTTTCATTGTTCATATTACCACTTAAGAGTTGTAAAACCACTTAGGTTTCAAGGATTGGAATTGAAAATCCATTTTCTTTCATACTTGGCCAAAACACACACACATAGGCATATGTGAAGATTTTGCTTCACCAAGATACCATTTAATAGCTCAAAATAATTGTGCAACATCAATAATCACATTAACAAAGTTATTTTAAACAACCAAGCACAAAAATCTTACTTTGATCCAATAATCAAAGTAATGGTTTTTTACGAGTAAGAAACCAATTTCCAACCAAGAAAATATAGCAAGGAACATAAATCAAGCCACAAACAAATATAACAATCATGTTCTCATAGTGAACCAAATCGACAAAGTGGATAATCCTTGGTTTAGGGTTTCCCAAAAATAAGACAATAAAACCATTTTCATAACCACCAATATGGTGTAATATGGTTTACTCCCCCATTACCCCTTGTAGCTCCCTTAATGAAGGTTGAAGAAGATGATGATCCAACAAGGAGGTTGAGAAACTTTGAACAAATCCTAATAAGACATAAAGGTTCAAAAGGGTTAAACAACTAAAAAGGTTAAAGCAGTGAATATCAAACAAGTTTTCTTTATCTGTTTGTGTGCTTCTCTGTTAAAAACCTTCAAGCAAATGGCTTGTTTGACTGATAGCTTTTACTTGTATGCTATGTGTTTAAGCTTATGAAAAGATTTTGTTTTTGCTAAAAGTTTGATAAACACAATTCAATCCCCATTCTCGTGTTTACATTTGTGTATTTCAGATGGAGCACAAATCCACATTCTGAGTTTTATTACAACTCAAATCCTCTCTTCTGGATTTTATTACGACTCATATTCTGGATTTTATTGAGTTTGATTTCTTCCATCTTTACCACACGAGAATGGGAACTCCCACAATGATGAACATTACGTATTGAGAACGAGAGTGAAGTTGACACAGGGAAACACAAGAAGGGGGGTTGAATTGTGTTTCTTAACAGTTTTTGGAAAAAGCCTTTTATTAAACCTTTTTGCAAGCAAAACAAGATAAGTACAAACAAACAAGAAAACCTTTTTAAAGAGTTAACAAACTCATATCTAAATCCCCACAGTTAGTATAAACAAAGACTATAAAAGATAGGGATAGAAGATTCACACAAGTGATTTATCCTGGTTCACTCTCTTCCAACCAAGAGCTACGTCCAGTCCCTTCAACCTGAAGGTTTTCTCCATTATTATCCAAATAAATTACAAGTATTTAACACCTCTTTAGGCTACAAGTATTATTTCTCTACCAAGCCTCTTTAGGCTCTAAATCTAACAAAGAGATTTAAGTGTTTGATCTATGAACGCACAGTGTGTGAGAATATGAAAGTTTAATATCAGGAAGAATACAACTGAAAATATTCAGATAAAATTTGTTCAGATATTTGGCACTAAGAAAATTTGACAGCATTTGGTTTTTTCTTCTCTTGGGGTCGTCTACTATATATAGACATGTTTATCTTTTCTTCAATGGTCTTGAGTAAATATCCGTTTCGAGATAGCATTTAACGGGGCGTCTAGTTAACTTATCTTATAGACTCAAGTCTTTGGAATTGCTATTTTCCTGAGAGTTATTAATAGGCTCGTCTACTTATTTTACTCATAGACTTAGACACTCATCTAGTGTTTTTTTACCTTAACCAGTTTTTTTAAAACTTCGTCTAGCGATAACCTTATAGATTCAGAAATTTTATAATGATTTTGAAGGCTCGTCTAGCGATAGAGAACTTAAACCTGATACAGTTTCTTAGTAAAACTAAGAAAGCTAAATACATGTTTCCCCATCTAGAAAAACTTAAACACACCTGCAAGCTAGAATAAACAAGTTAGATCATTGACACACCCTTGCCATACAAATTTAATCTTTTTGTTAACATCAAAACATAAGAGATTATTTTAGCCAAAACCACTTTGGTTCTAACAATCTCCCCCTTTTTTATGATGACAAAAACTAATTAAATTTGAGTGAGCAAAGTCTAAGAGAGCTACAGGGCTCCCCCTAAGACAAAGCATACAAACTTAATAAAATTCAATCAGCAGATGAAAAGCATTTAACATAAGCAGTAAATCAGAGCAAACAAAGCAAACATAGTATCAGAACATATGTTTTAATCATAAAAGCATAGAAGCATGCATCATATCAGATAAAGAGCGATTAAACAGATATGCATATGCAGAAAAAACACTTAGATCAATTAACTAATTTTATAAAATTTAATTCTCTTATCTTTTCTCCCCCTTTTTTGTCATCAGACAAAAAGGAAACAGGAGCGGACCATCATTGTCAGTTAAAGAAACTAAAAAGAACTATGAAGAGGGTGGAGGAGGTTGAGGAGGGTTCTGATTTGGAGGAGGTGGAGGAGGTTGAAGTTATTGAACATGAGTTTGTTGATAGCTGGTGAGTAACTGAAGCATCTGATTGAGCAGAGCATTGGTAGGCTTCAGTTGCTTTGCTACTTAAGCTTCAATCTTCTTATCTAGGATTTCATCCAGGTCTGGTGGCAGAGATGGTAGTAATATTACCTTGCTCTTGCAGTAAACTCAAAGCTTGAGAATGTTGAGGTTGGTCATGAGGATGCATAACTTCCAGAGCCAAAAGTTGTGAGGAATGTTTGCCAGAAGTGCTTTGTCTGCTAACTGATTCATCAACTTCTTCATTCATAACCTCAGTCTGAACAACGTCCCCATTCTAGTCAGGACCTTCAACAACAATCTCTTCTATTTCCTCAGAAGAAGCTTTTGAAGCTTGTATAAATGGTTCAGGTGTAGGTACATATGGAACCCAGTGCACTTCATCTTCTTCACAGATAGGGCTCCTAAGAGGTAAACCAAGAGTATCCTCACATATATAAAATCTTATAGAGGAGAAACCATATCTGCCTCTAATAGTAGGAGTGGACTTCTTATCATCTTCACTAAGTCCTGAGGAGGAGGCTTCTCTGTTGCATTTGTTCATATGACTAGCCCAATAGCCTTTGACATCATCATGAGTCCTATTTGCTTCATATTCAGATAGTACATGGTTTATGAACTCTTGGTCAAGTTGAAGATCTGGAGTTGGTTCGAGAATGCAAGAATTAGGTGCAGGGATTGGATGGGTGTTTAATCTCCTCTTTGCATCCTTGTCCTTGTTCAAGTCTATCATAGGTAATCAAGGACAGATCCTTGGAGGTGGCATACCAACCAAGGTATCCCTTGAAGAGTGAAATAACCAAGTTGGTAGGATAAAATTGGCAGCCCTAATGTACCTTGGCATCTCAAATTCTGCCTTCAGATATGCATACATGATGTGATCTACTACATCAGCAGCACTCCCATATTCTCTTGGATGCACAAATTTCTTCCATTTGACATTCTTTTCCAAGATGAATCGATGATAGCCATAGGTTCTTAATCTTTGAAGACGGATTCTGTCAACCTCTATTGCCTTTAAAGGCACAATCCACCAGATAGGGATAACATCTCTGTCAAAACAATCATTATGGGGTTTGATGGGTGGAGGTTTAATAAGGTTAGGGTAGATTTTCCTTGGTGGGAATTTCTTTTGTGGTAGGTGAGTGAGAAGAGGCCCTTGGGCAGTGAATTGTTCAGAGGGTAAAGGTTCAGAAGGTGTATATGGTATGCCAATGTAGCTTCTAGGAATCACTTCCTCAGGCTCATACTCATATTCGGGTAAAGGATAGAAGGGTCTGGTTGATTCAGGTTCAGGTTGGTGAGTGTGGTAGAGGATTCTCCAATCTCTTTTGACTTTGGCTATGCTTTCAGCTTTACCATCAAACAGAGTTGAAGGGTCAGTGTAAGGAAAAATGACTTTGGGAATCTTTGGAAAGGGTGTTCCAGGGTTAATTCCTACATCATCTAGTTGGTTAAACCATGGATCATCAGCAGGTATGATTTGTTGAAATTGAGGTCTTGTTGGGGAAGTTTGGATAGGTGAGTGGACAGGTGAAAATTAAGGTGAGGCTATGTGTTGTGGAGAGGATTGTGGTTCATTTGTAGGTTGGGGTGGAAGAATTTGGAGATGTGTGTCAGGGTGAGGTGGTGATTGTGATGGTGCATATGGGTTGACAGAAACATTAAGACTTTCAACTAATGCATCTACTGCTAATTACACAGGATTATTAGTAGGGATGCTTACCTCAGAAGTCACAACAGACTTAGCCTTTCTTGAGGGTTGGTGTCTAGTTGATGTTGGATCAGTAGCATCTTGCTTTTATTTCTTCAGCATTGATCCAATTGGGACATTGTCCTCATAATCATCTTCATCATTATGGGACAGGATCACCTTCCTAGTTCGCTTCTGTCTTGGAATAAACTGTGGTGCATCAGACCTTGTTTCCATGATGACCACTCCAGCAGCAGGCTTCTTGGCAGCAGCTAGATGAGTTGTCTTGGCTCTTCGTCCAACTGTCTTCTTTTTCATGCCAAGAGTCTCAACTTCAGTGAGCTCTATCCGTTCCTCTTTAATTTTCAGCCTGTCCTCTTCCTTGGCCAGTTCCACTTGAGCAACAGTACTCAGTTTCATATTTGTCCGGTTTACCTTGCCAAATACCAAGGCAAACATGCCCTTCACCTTGAGGATTACAGCTTGTTCCTCAAGAGTCTTGGCCTCCATAGTAGCATAAACCTGTTGAGCTTTGAAGATTTTTTATAGCAAGTAGCAGAAGGGGAATGCAGATGCCTTTTCTCCGTGAATTACATATTCTTTGAACCTTCCAAAGAGAATGCGAGGCGTGTTGACCTTTGTTTCAGTTAGCAGATGACAGAGACAGAATTTGTGCAAGGTAGAGAGGTTGTCCTTGGACCCAGCCTTGTGTAGAACAGTCTTGATCACAATCTGGTGAAGGATACGAACCTCATCCTTCATCTCTATAGCTTTCCACGGATGATTTCTCACTTTATCAGGCCTCATTAGAAATGCAGCTATGACCTCTGGTCCTCCCAACTTCCTCCCATTATTCAGAAATAACTAACCCTTCATGAGCACAGTTAACAGCAGCAACGATGGTTGCTTCAGATACAACCACCCTAGTTCCCAAAACATTAGCAGAGACTTCCGTGTTAGTTACATTAGGGTTTATCCAGAAAGCCCTAATTAAGTATGGGTACATGAGACCTTCTCGATGAAAATACCTCCTCATCCAGCAGCAGTGATGTATTTGTTTACATCCACGTTGTACTCTTTTAGGATCCCAAACTCGAAGTGGTATTCAATATCGATGTTCAACTTGTTGACATTGTAGGTTGAAACAGTGGTTGAAGAAGCCATTGTTGAGGTTTGAGAGTTAGGGTTTCAGAAGCAGGGGAAACAGAAAGTTCTTTTGTGAGAGATTTCAGAATCAGAGAGAGTAAAGGTTTTTCAGAGGGAAACGTCTTGCTTAAGAAGGTTTCGAAAATGTGAAGAGTTTTTCTTGAAAATAATTCAAAAGGAAAAGAAAAGATAGACGTGTGAAGAGACATGCATTAAATGCTGACACGACTCAGGTTTTTCGAAACCGTAAAAAGCAAGTGATGGGATTGATGGAAGTAACTGGCTCAACAAAGAGAATTTTATTTAAATATGTCTTAATAAAAAATAAATGCAAATAATAATAGATAGCATAGACAAGTCAGATAAGAGCATGAAGACAGTCCATGCACGCGGTAAGCATTAGATGCACATTTAACATGCAATAGACACGATAAACGCTGGACGCTCATTCAATCCACACAAAATCATGTTAAGATGCTTTCTGATAAAAATAAATCTGTCCTCAGCAAGAGGTTTAGTAAATATATCTGTCCATTGATGGTCAGTATCTACAAATTGTATATCAATAATACCTTTTTGCACATAATCTATAATAAAATGATGTTTAATCTCTATGTGCTTAGATCTTGAATGCAAGATTAGATTCTTAGATAGATTTATTACAATAGTATTATCACACATGAGTGGAATACTACTTACAAATACATTGTAGTCTTCCAATTGATGTTTGTTCCATAGAAGTTGTGAGCAGCAACTTGCAGCTGAAATATACTCAGCTTTAGCAGTTGATAATGCAATGGTACTTTGTCTTTTGCTTGACCATGAGACTAGATTAGCTCCAATGAAGTGGCATCCTCCACTGGTACTTTTTCTTTCAATTCTATCTCCAGCATAGTCAGCATCACAAAAACAACTTATTTATAATCATCATTTTTCTTAAAGCACAAACCCTGATTGGTAGTACCTTTCAAATATCTAAATATTCTCTTAATTACTGATAGATGAGATTCTCTAGGATCAGATTGAAAGCGAGCATGTTAACATACCTTGAACACAATACCAGGTCTAGATGAAGTAAGATATAGAAGTGATCCTATCATACCTTTATATACCTTTTGGTCTACCTTTTTATCCTTTTCATATTTGCTCAGTATGGACGTGAGATGCATAGGATGTTAAGACCTCATAAGTCTGAAACACATTCCATGTGTAGATTCTATAAGTTTTGATGAATATTCCAAATAAACTAAGTATGATAATATTGAACCATATTAAATTACTGACATGTCTGATAAGTGTACAGGAAAATAGACTTAAGGCCACTCGTCTATTTTATGACTCGTCTACTTTCTGGTAGAACATAGGCTTTAGACCCGTCTAAAAACCACTCGTCTAATATTTCTGTCAACATAGTCAAAGACCAAGTCAACGCTCAGTCATGATTCCAATATACTTGATGACGTGGCAAGAAACATCCGTCTGGAGAAGACTAAGTGAAGCACCCATCTATTTTTTCAATATACTAGCACCCGTCTAGTTTTGGACTGCACAAGCACCCGTCTACTTTTTGGATTACTTTACACCCGTCTAATTTTTCTAAACAATGCTACAATGTTTGTATGTCAGAAATGAAGTCCAAGTCACCTTATTCAAATTAGATGCCTTCCTTAAGGATCTCGAAGACCTCTGGACTATAGCACAAAGGATAAAGAATAAAGAACGTTTGTTTCATGGTTTTAAGGAATAAACACGTAACCTTTGTACCATAGCAATAATCTTTTAGCTGTTTTAGTACAAAGTAAAAGTGCTTTCCAGAAAGTAAATCGAGTGTTGCACTGAAAGAGGAAAGCTCTCTGATGGAAGTACAAGAAGCCTGCTGCTATAACTCTGAAACAACAGCTGCTCAGAATAAAGTATACTCTTGGACAACCTTATAAAAGCTCAACGATCCTAAGCATTACATACCTTTATATACCTTTTGGTCTACCTTTTTATCCTTTTCATCTTACCTCGGTATGGACGTGGGATGCATAGGATGTTGAGACCTCGTAAGTCTGAAACACATTCCATGTGTAGATTCTCTAAGTTTTGATGATTCCAAATAAACTAAGTATGGTAATATTAAACCATATTAAATTACTGACATGTCTGATAAGTGTACAGGAAAATAGACTTAAGGCCACTCGTCTATTTTATGACTCGTCTACTTTCTGGTAGAACATAGGCTTTAGACCCGTCTAAAAACCACTCGTCTAATATTTCTGTCAACACAGTCAAAGACCAAGTCAACGCTCAGTCAAGATTCCAATATACTTGATGACGTGGTAAGAAGCTTCCGTCTGGAGAAGACTAAGTGAAGCACCCGTCTATTTTTTCAATATACTAGCACTCGTTTAGTTTTGGACTGCACAAGCACCCGTCTACTTTTTGGATTACTTTACATCCGTCTAATTTTTCTAAACACTGCTACAATGTCAGTATGTCTGAAATGACATCCAAGTCACCTTATTCAAATTAGATGCCTTCCTTAAGGATCTCGAAGACCTTTGGACTATAGTACAAAGGATAAAGAATAAAGAACGTTTGTTTCATGGTTTTAAGGAATAAACACGTAACCTCTGTACCACAGCAATAACCTTTTAGCTGTTTTAGCACAAAGTAAAAGTGCTTTTCAGAAAGTAAACTGAGTGTTGCACTGAAAGAGGAAAGCTCTCTAATGGAAGTACAAGAAGCCTGCTGCTGTAACTCTGAAACAACAGCTGCTAAGAATAAAGTGTACTCTTGTACAACCTTATCAAAGCTCTGTAAGACTAAGCCCTCATTCATATTTTGATATATGACAAACAAAGTGTATTTTGCATAAGATTTTTTATTTTGACTATGTACTTATTATGTGTTAAGTTGCATGCAAGATCACTCATGAAAAAGATAAATCAAGGATTAAAGGATGGAAGACCAAGGACACAAAGCAATGGACAAGGACTAAAGCATCAAGCAATGAAGATCTATTACTTTAGATGCTATTGTAAAAATAGCACATTTGATTTCTTAGGTGAAGCACTTAAATTTAAGAAGAAACTAATTTTTACAAAGGATAATATAAGCGCTCGTCCAACACTGGGATAATATAAGCGCTCGTCCAATAGAGTGAAACAAGCAGACGTCCAATGAAGTGATAAAAAGGTGACGTCCAATGAACCACTAAAAATCGAGCGTCCACTAAAGTGACAGAAGCACGCGTCTACTAAAGTAACAGAAGATCGCGTCCAATGAAATGATAAAAAGCTGACGTCCAAAGAACTACTAAAAAGCTGGCGTCCACTAAAGTGACAGAAGCTCGCGTCTAATAAAGTAACAGAAGCTCGCGTCCACTAAAGTGACAGAAGCTCGTGTCTACTAAAGTAACAGAAGCTTGCGTTTACTAAAGTGACAAGCTCACGTCCAATAAAGTAACAGAAGCGCTCGTCTACTGAAGTAACAAGAAGCGCTCGTCTACTAAAGTGGCATATGGATCTCGTCTACTAAGGTTACGCTCTTTGGACTTACTAAATGAGAACCTTCGTCCACTAAAGTACTAAATGGAGCTCGTCTACTAGCCCATCTGAATGTCAAATCTTAATGGCTAGATGGAAACGATTATTTTCAAGATGGACGCAAATTCTACAAGAACAATCAGAATCTTATTTCAAGAACAAGAATCAAGAAAACATATTTTGTTGAATCAGATCCAAATCTGTTTTAATTGATCCCAATGACTATAACTTGTTTTCTATATAAAGAGGGATCAAAGGAACATTTTTCAATTACCTTACACATTCTGAAAGTAAAAATACGAAAGATTCAAAAGCTTCCAAAAGTGCTTCATCTTTGAGAGAAAAGTGTGATATTATTTAGAACTTCAATTTGTATAATCAGACTTTTAGAGTCTTTCTTCTACTCAATTCTTTCTATAAATTAGTGTGATTAAGAGAGGGTATCTCTTAGTTGTTACACAAGGATAGAAGGGATCCTTGATGATTAAGAGAGGGTATCTCCTAGGATTGAAGGGATCCTTGGGTATAGAAAAGCAAGTGTGCTTTTTGGTGTGTTCTTGAGCAAGGAGGTTATCCTTGTGAATGCTGTAATTGGATATTATAATTTCTGATTATAGTGGAGAAAACCACAGATGTGTGGGACTGGATGTAGGCTTACCAGAGGAGGTAGAAGAACCATGATAAATCAGTTTGCGTGTTCTTCTCATCTCTAAACTCCATATACATGTTATATGCACTTGTGTGTTGTGAATGAGTTTTAAGAATGCTTGTTAACTTGTATCTTTGATCTGCAATCTGTGTTAAACTTGTTGTTACTTCTTATAATTCTTCTTAACATCATTACTTGTTACATAACCTGATTCTTGGGAATTAAAATTGAGTGAAAACCAATTTTCTTAAATAAAACTCTATTTTGCTTTAAATTGTTGAAAATGTTTTCAATATATCAATTCACCCCCTCCCCTCTTGAGATTGTAGCCATTACCAACAAGTTCAACAATCCTAAGCATTTAATGTCTACACAGAACGACTCTTTGGCATTAATGGTGTCCCAGAAGCTCAAATCAGAAAAACACACTTTCTAAAGACATGCCTAAAGGATTAAATTGATTAAAGTCTTTATATAGCCCAATTCATGAAGATGAAGACAAGAAGTTGAATATCATTAAGAATACTGTGCAAGAAGCATTTACTCTCCTCATTTACTTCTTCATTCCTTCATTGAATATTCATTCAATCATTTGAATTTAGTTCACAGTCTTTCATACTTCATATTTACTCCACTCTCTGAGTGTGATCTGAAAATTTTACAAGCGGTATTAAATACATAAAACCTTTACTCTTTTCTGAGTTGAGCCTGAAGAGGCTATGTGAGTAAAGAATACTTTTTTGAGTGTTGAGCCTGGAGAGGCTAGGTGTTCAAAGAATACTTGTACTGTAATCTGATCAGTTATAGTGGAAACTTGGTGCTGCCAAGAACTTGATGTACCCCTGTGGTTTTGGGGTGAACCAGTATAAAACTATTGAGTGATATTTCTCTTCCCTTATCTATTTAATTTCTTAAGTATTATTTGTTTAAGCTTTTAACTTGGGGAGTTATTTTGTGAATATCAACCTATGTTTTACCCTTCTTTGTCTTCACGTGTGTTTTGTCTTAAATCTAGACGTGTCACTCATCTAAATTTCTATTGTCTTAGTTTTGCTTGTTGTACCTGCTAGAACAATTTTCAAAGTTTTTGAAAAAGTTGGTAAACACAATTCAACCCCCTTCTTGTGTTAACTTTGGTTATTTGAGTTGGTATCATAGCTCAGTCTCTAGGTTGAGTACTTAACAGTGTAGCGGAAAAGATCTTGGAAATGGCAGGAGAAGCCAGCACAAGCAAGAACCCTGCTGGAGAAGGATCCTCAATGTCAAGACCTCCATACTTCAATGGAGAAGAATACATCTATTTGAAAGAAAAGATAAAGTGGTTTTTACAATCCACTACCTCTGATCTTTGGGATCGCATTGAAGAAGGTCCCTATGTTCCTAAAGATGACAAAGGAGCTGAAGTTCCTAGAGCTGACATGACCTCTAATCAAAGAACAAAGTGGCAGTCAAATGCCAAAGCCAGATATGAAATCATGTGTGCTTTGAGCAGAGAATAATTTGAAAAAGCTTGTGCCTGTAAATCTGCAAAAGAAATGTGGGATTCATTAGCTGTTGCTCATGAAGGAACCAAAGTCAACATGTTGGTCAGAAAGTATGAGTTGTTCAAAATGGAAGAAGGATAGACTATTGGTCAAATGTATGGAAGATTTTAAACCATAACCAATGGATTGAAATCTCTGGGAAAAGTTTACAAGACTGAGGAACACATTCAGAAGATTCTCGGAAGTCTTCCAAAACAATGGAGACCACTTGTAACTGATGTGTCCCAGGCCAAGGACTTAACAACAATGAAGCTAGATGAGCTTCTTGGTACTCTTCAAATCCATGAACAAGAGCTGATTGAAGAAAACAATGGAAAGAAAAACAAATCCATTGCCCTCAAGGCTGACAATAAGTCATCTAAAGGAGTAGTCTCGAAAGCTTTCAAAGTAGAAGAATTTGAGGAATCAGATGAGGATGACTCTGATGATGAAGATGATGAACTCTCTCTTTTAACTAGAAAGATGAAAAAGCTCTGGAAGAAAAGAAACTTCAAAAAGGACAAACCTTTCAAGTGCTTTAACAAAGAAAAACACAACAAAGATGGTGAATCTAGTGATAGAAATGTCATTGTGTGCTATGAATGCAAGAAGCCTGGTCACATCCCTCAACTCAAGAAGCAACCTCCCAAGAATTTCTTCAACAAAAAGAAGAAGGGAATGATGGCCACTTGAGAAGATCTTGATGAAAGCTCCGCTGAAAGTGAAGGAGAGGAGCTTGAAGCAAATCTCTGTCTAATGGCAGATACTGATTGAGTCAGAAACTGAGGTACATTCTGAACTTGAGAAATTGAATGATGGCTATGATGAACTGTTGGAAGAATCCAACTATATATCTAAAGCTTTCAAATCCCTCAAGAGACAGTATGTTAAACTCTCAAATGAGTATACACAGAAATCTCAAGAGTGTGAGAAGTTAGATGAAGAAAATAGTAGGCTTAAGACTGAGATGTCAAAAGCTGAGATCTTAGTTGAAAATCTACCCTCTGAAGAAGTGACTAAACTTCAATAGAAAGTAGAAGAGCTCACCTCAGATCTTGCCAAGTTTTTTAATGGTGGAGCTAATCTGACTAAACTTTTGGGAAGTCAGAGGCACTCCCTTAACAAAGAAGGTATATGTTATTCCAGTCAAGAACATCATAAAGGATCAACAAAGTTCTCAAAAATAACTGTCAAATCTATGTCATTTAGTTTAAATAAACCTATATGTACCTACTGTGGAAAAGCTGGACATATCACATCTAAGTGTAACCGCAAAAAGAGAAGGAAGTCTTCACAGACTCTTCATACTAACAGAAAATGACCCAAGAAAATATGGGTACCTAAGTCCATGATCATTCATTCCTGTTGCAGACATGCTTAACAGGACAAAGCAAACACCTATCAGTGGATGCTCGCGACACATGACAGCAGAAATATCTATGTTCCTAGACCTCCATCCTAAGAAAGGTGGACATGTAACCTTTGGTGGCAACTAAAAAGGAAAAGTAGTTGGTGTAGGTAAAATTGGATTATCTGTGATGTTTTATATTTGAAAGAGCTAAAACATAATTTACTTAGCATAAGTCAATCGTGTGAGAGTGGATTTTTTGTATCTTTTTCTAAGAATGCATGCATAGTTAATGACAATAGTGGAAAGGCCCACTTTTCTACTAGAAGGTAAAACAATACGTATAAGATTGACCTGTCTGAACTCTCAGATCAAAGTGTAACATGCTTTATGTCTAAAGAGGATGAAAAGTGGCTATGGCATAAGAAACTAGGACATGTTAGCATGAAACAAATTTGTAAATTGAAAAAGCATAACCTTGTGAGAAGATTACCTGATATTTCCTTTAAGAAAGATGTTTTGTGTAATGCATGTCAGAGAGGTAAACAAGTAAAATCAAGTTTCAAATCTAAGAAAGAAGTTACCTCCTCTAGACCTTTGAAACTGTTACACATGGATATGTTTGGACCAATCAGCGTAGCTAGCCTAGGTGGAAAGATTTTAAAATAACAAGTAATACTTGTATGAATATGTGGTCAACGGTCAGCAGCAGGAGTAAGGATTCAGATTTGGTGCATTTACTGTAGTTGGATAAATCTCCACCTCTCCTTTCACCTAACAGTCCATAATGGCCCATATCATCTCTCCCAAAAAATAAAAATCAAATGCTATCTTCCTCGCGCTTAAGGGCTGAATGGCTGATGGGTTTCCATTCTTTCTCGCCATCTTCCAACCTACTCCATTGGGTTTCTTCATATCATCTTTCTCGCCATCTTCCATTCACGTGCCATCTTTCAGCAAAGGGACAACGGCTCTTGTGGTGGTGCGACAAGGCGCCGGCATCACGCGACAAAGATTATACTCTGACATCGATGGCTTGCCGGCATCGCGCGATTCTTGATGACATTGTTCCTTTGGTGAACATAATTTTCTTCCTTTGATGGTAAAAACCCAGTGAATGTTGGTGTCAAATTTGACAGATTTGAATGCTACTACAAAATCCCCAAATTTGAATTTGTATAGTGTCAATTTTTGAAGATTTGTATACTGTCAAAATCTCTCTTTTAATTTGAATGGTGTCAAATTTTACAGGACATGTAATTGTTACAATGATCCATTGTGCACTATACAAAACCTCTCTTCAACTTAACATTGATTTTATATCTTTTGCACCATTATCACTGTTTAGCTCATCATCAAGCAAGAAGGTATTGAGACTTTCCAAGGAGATCTTTACTTGGATCAGAACATTTAACAAGAATATGACCATGAAATTCAATAAAAAAACACATGAAGTACTTGAATTCTGCAACATAAATGAAATGCAAATTTTAATTCTTCAAATGTGTGAACTGAAACAGTGACTTAAAATTATGAAATAAACAAAAATAAAGAGAATTCTGCATTCTTGACTGTTCTTCACATAGAAATAAAAAATAATTATGTTGTCCTGCATCTAATGGGCATTCTTGACACAAAGATCTGCATTCTTGACTGATCTTCAGTCATCTTTAAGTGACTCCTACAATATAAAAGTAAAATACACAATATCATCATAAGCTAAAAAAAAAGACATATTTTTTCTTAATGATAAGGGATCTTACCATCAATAATTTAGTGAAACAAAATTGATTTCCTGTTGTTTGAGAAAACTCATGCTGGATGTGCCAAAGTAGATGTTCTATAGTCCATTTGACTTAGAGTTTCAATACCCTTCAATGAACATGAAAAATTAAAACATAATATTTGCAAGCAAGGTAAAAGAAAGTTGCTAAAATCATAAATTTATATACCCCAGATTGTTGACTTGATGAAGGTCTTACAATTGGAGCTTCTTTATTTTTTTCTTTTAGATTGAATCTCGGCCCAACTCTTTATCCGTTTATGTCTCTTTAACCCAGGTCATTTTTTAAACCCCTTTGCTTGTGTCGAATATTCTCTTGTTAGTGTTGGAACATCATCTTCATCATTGACCATTATATTTTCTTGTAATCGAAGCTCCGCCACCGCTTACATAAGTCATGCACTCCTTTTTCTACAAGCAGGTGTAATTTTTCAGAAGTTGACACCTCAGCTGCCAATCTAATCATAGTGGAGCAAATTTGTTTATATCGTTGTGTACTAGATAGTTTGGGATCTTCCACAACCTCATTAGCATGTATATCATGACAATGCCACTGCGTGCGTCACTTGTCCACCTCTTTAGGATGTATTGCTTGGGGGCAAGTTTAATGTCATTTGCCTCAAAGACCTTCAAAGCATGGCAACAAAGTATTCCCAATGTCTCAAACTTTCTACAACTACATGATATGAAGGATTGTATGGGATCAAATAGCACTCTCCACGCTCCTTCCTCATTTGAGTACTGTTTTCTAACTCCAAAGCCAGTTTTTTTTACCATATTCAATCCAAAATTGCCAGCCTGCATCTAGACTATCAAATTCCATGCCAATACTTGGTGTTGTAATGACGGTCATTGCTAGGCAACCTTTACAAAACCGGACCGGCCATCGAACCGGTGAAGGCAGCAGTTCGAGATTCAATGGTCCAACAGAGGTTGAATCGTGGTTGAACCGGTTATAATTAAATAATATTATTTTAATTTTTAATATAATATTTGTAACAATATTAAACAAAAAAACAACATAACAACTAAAATTATTAAGCACAATTTTTTTTATTTTGAAATTAAACTAAATAAATATAAAAATATATGTTAAAATCATCTTCATATGGAAAACCAACCCAAAATCTACAACTAGCCCACATATGTTAGAAAACAAAAGAATTGGGTTTTGGCTAGGATGACCCAAATCCTTTTATACTATTTTTTTTTTTAAGAAACCGGTTCACTACCGGTTATGACCGGTTTTGAACCGGTTTTCCGATTTTTCCACCGGTTCGATGCTAGGCCGATTTTCCCTATGAACCGGATCGGCCAAGGTCCCGGTTCCCGGTCGGATCGGCCGGTCCGGTCCAGTTTTCAAAACCTTGTTGCTAGGACAAATCTGTCAACTTCAACATAAAAGAAAATAATATGCAAAATCATCCTATATTATTCTAAAAAAAATTGCGAAGTTACTAATTTTGAGGGACCAATTTGGCAAAAAGGCAACCTCTTTCTTTCATCATAGGTCATTCCAAAAATTGCAAACGTGTGACATCACTTGCCAAACCAATCTAACATGTAAAAATGGCAACAAAGAAAGCTTTGGGACATTAAAAAAAAAAAAAACTTACATTGTGATAACTTCAATCTGAATGTGCAGCAACCTTGAAGAGACCTAAAACAACGTAAAAGATCCAAGATTAAGGGTGAGAACGTGGGTACGTGGGATTTGATTTAGATTCAGCAAGCAATTACGTTAGTGACGTAACCTTCAAGCTTGGCGCCAATTATTTTGGAAGACATGATATGAACTGTTAGAAGAAAGGAAAGGTGGAGATCGATTTGTCTAACTACAACACATGCACTAAATCTGAATCCGAAGAGTAATATTGATTATCCTAATAAATGCATTGCACATGAAGTAAACAACAAAGAAAAAAACAAATTACAATTGCTTAAAAGTAAAACCAACGAAAATAATATAATAATCAATAAACATATAAAACAAATAAAAAAATAAAAGTGCCCAAAAAAATGTCATGCTATCACGTCATAGTACGGAAAACTTTTTTTTTTTACAAATGTATAGTAAAAATCTTAACTCAACCTTTATATGAGTATTGATTTAAGGAGTAAATTACATATGCAAAACCTAAATGTAAATCAGATCTTTCCCAGTCAATATATTGGTAGAGTATACTGGGCCCGTTTGTTACGAATTGAAAAATAAGTGATTTTGACTTTCAATAATTTATAGATTATATTTTAGAGATTTTTAAAAAAAATAGAAACTATTTTATATTTGTTTACAATCATAAAAATCTAGTTTTTTTATAAAAAAAAAAACTAGTTAGTGATTCTAAAATGATTTTTCCAAAAATTAATGAAAGTAACTTTATATTTTAACCAATAAAAAAATTATAAAAAATTATTTTTATGAAAAGCAATAACAAACGTAACCAAACTCATTAAAATGATTTTTTTAAAAAAATAATTTTTTTTTACCAAATAATCTGTGACAAACACACTGGTTTCTCAAAATTAATTGTCTTGCAAGATGAAATTTATGCATTAATCATAAATATAATACTAGCGTTTCCTCACAAGCTTGAGGCACTTGAATTGTTTCCGCAAGAGACAGAAGTAACAAGAGAAAACAAATGTCATTTAGATTATTCCAATATATACCTTCACATAACAAGGCTCTTGGCACCCTCGAAAGTTTCGTTAACCCAGCTGTGTTACACCCAACACTCGTTCTGTCACCTTTCTTAAACACTACCATCTCTTTCTTCTTCTAACTCCTTGCACTTTCTCCTCTTGTCATTGCTCTTTCTGAGATCTCTTGTTTCGTTTTCTGTCCTCAAACCACGACACCCTAGCCTGAATGAAGGAAGTGACCGTTGAAGGTGGAGGTGGCCAAGTGCCAGCACCAGCTGATGCACCTGCACCATTCTTGAACAAAAAGGGTTACAATGAATATGAAGAAATAGGAGAGAAACCAACAAGATTTGAGGTTTGGGGATGGTTTTTGTATGAGTTCTGCTCCTACTTTGTTCAAACTGTTCTAATCCCAATAGTGTTTCCTCTCATAATCAGTCAGCTACAGCAGCTCTCTACTGACCCAGTTCAAGAATGGGCCAATAACCACCAAGGCATGACCTGTGCAGAAAAGGAAATTACTCTGTAAGTACACGCTTTAAATTTTCTATATATAGTTTGTGATATTTAAGGGATCCAGATTCCCCTAAAGAATCATGTAACATTTGGAGTCATTCATTGTAGCTGGTGAGCTTAGTTCGGTTTAGCAATTAAATTTATAGTGAGACAGTCAGTTTTTCGACAATTTAAACGAACAACATGATACTGTTTCTGTGATAATTTTGTAATTAAGAAACTAATGGGTAAAAACAGATTTTTCTTCGTGTCTCATTTTAGATCTTAGCAAAGAGAAGCCACCATTAAAACTAGCTTTATGTTCCCGCATCTAGTAGAAGCTGAGAGTTAATGTTTTTTTTTAAGTGTTATTAACTTGGTGAGTTACCAAGACGTGGTTGATCTAAGTGGTAACAAACTTGAGCCCCTTAAGTAGGTGGCCAGGGGTTAGATGTGTATGAAAAAAATCTGGTTGGGAGAGGTCAACCCTTAAATATCGTTCAGTGCCTCGATGGATTAATCTCCGCAGTTACGCGTGGAGGATACCCCGACAAACAAAAAAACTTGGTGAGTTATAAAATATTTATTAGTTGTTAGTTCCTACTGTAAATATATATATATATATATATATATATATATATATATATATATATAAAGATTGAAGAAAGGAATCAGGTTAATGAATCAATAAAAGAAAGTTTTTATTGAAGAGTGACGTATTCAATATTTTGATAAGTATTCATTCTTTTTCGGTAAGTATTTTTAACCAATGCCCTTTACAAGACTAGAAGAATATAGGCTTAATTGCACTTTTCTTCCCTCAACCTTTTCAATTGTGTAATTTTGATCCTTAAAAAATTTTAATTACATATTTAATTCTCTAATTTATCGAATTGTGCAAAATTATGTCCTTCCGTCCATGAGTAGTCAACATGTAGTAAGGATTGATTTTGCAGAATTCGACAAATTACAGGACTAAATGTGCAATTAAATATTTAAGGGACCAAAATTATATAATTAAAAAAGTTGAGGGATGAAAAATACAATAATATATCAAATATATTCGATAAATAATTAATATTTGGCAATTCATTAAAAACGTGCAAGAAAAAATAATAAACTCCATGTGTCCATATGTCCATTTGCAATATATGCATGGTTCCAAAGTTTCAATTAAAATCATGCATCATTTACAATTTTGGTAGTATTATTTTGTGCCATTTAGTATATATGTGGACGTACGAGCCCATTAAAAATATGTGATTAAGGCGAGAGTACTTTCATTATTACTTCTATACACATTTATTTATTATTTTTCTCTATCGTTATACACCGAGTTATATATATGTGTGTGTGTGTGTCCAACTCCATGGTGTTGAACAAAACATTTGCGTTATAAGGTAATAATACCAATGCACAAACTCGTCAATTGCAGGTACAGCAAACTCACAAAGCGCACAATAACAATGAATGGTTCAAACTTGTCGTCTTTGGAGTGGACATCAATTGCTTGGGCTGGTGGTCTAGTCTTGGCTGCTCCGATTCTCGGCTTCACTTCCTTCCACCTTGATGGGCAGTTCAAAACACTCATCACAGCAGCATCCACAGGCATTGGAGTTTTCTTCTGCCTCCCTGCAGGTTTCTTCAAAACCACAAAAATTTTCATTCCCTACATTGCTGCCATTGTTGTGGCCAGCACAGTTGCCACTGCAGCCCATACCCAAAATCTAGGTCTCATGATTCGTGCCCTCGTAGGACCACCAACCCTTGAGAAAAACCAAATTTCCATAAGACAGAGAGTCTCTGGTTGGCTTTCCCTTTATGCCACTTCAGCTGGTTGCTTAGGTGCAGCAATCATCTCATCCTTCACTTACCATATGCTTAGGGAACCCAATGAGCATGAATTTATAAGCCTGTGGATAGTATCAATCTTCAGTGGTTTGATATGGCTGGTGGGGTTGTTACATGTTGCCACATCAGCAAATAGAACCACTGTAATTCCCATCTCTTTCTCATCAAAATCCCACTCTTTTTCTATATTCAGATACCCACATGCAATTGGAGGGCTAATTGGGGTTTTCCTTTCTTCATTTGCCACAATGAGCATTTTCATTGGTGGGGTGCTTTTCATAGTGGGTCAGCTATGCATTAGGCCAGTGCACTTGCTTTATTTCTGGTTAACTTATTTCCTTTTCCCTCTTGTTTCAATGCCACTGCTCCAACCTTTGCAGCACTTGATTAAGTCAGATTCTGTGAAAATGCAGATCATGGGTTTCCTTTTATCACTTTTCACTTCTGGGTTTGGGTTCTATTTCTGGGACAGTCACTGGAAATGGGGACACTTGCTGATATTTGGTGCCATTCAAAGCACAGCAACTGGGGTTTTGCATGCTTTTGGAAGGGTGTTGGTGCTGGATTGTGCTCCATGTGGGAAAGAAGGTGCTTTCTCTGTATGGTATGCTTGGGTGAGAGCTGCTGGCTTGTGTGGGGGATTTACTGTGAGTTCAGTGGTCAGATATGGCATTAGAACTTCTTTTGGAGCTACGTTTTGCACTGCCATTCTTGGAATAGTTGTTCTGCTTTTTGGAAATGTCAGTGATGTTGGTGGTGCTGTTGCAGCAGGTCATATCAGGGAGGAAGAAGATAGTGAGAGAGGTTCCGATGTCCCTGGCATAGATTCAAAGGATCAATCTATCAGCGTTTGAAATTCCATAAAAGAATAAACAATTGTTGCATTGTACATTTTCTGTGGTTTATATATTTTTTGCAAATGATGTTCATTTCTGCAAGATAGGTTTCATTTTATGATTTGTTTTCATAAACCAGATTAAATTAACAAGAGTAGATCCATTTACAACAGAGAATGACAAACAAGTAAAGTCAGGAACCAAACCAGAACGAACAACTAAACCAGATTAAAGATAGAACCCCACCCTTTTGTAAAAAAAGACCAGAACCTGAATAGAGCCGACAAACCTCTTGTCACCTTCATTTATACAAACTCAAAAACCAGAAAAAGCTTCACCAAACCTGTTGGCAGCACCCTCCCTTGTAGCAGAAAAATAGAACCAGAAAAAAGATATTGACAGCAGCTTGTGCACACCATCCAATTATGGGGAGTCTGTTAGAAACAGTTTAAAAAATTCAAAGGTCATGTAACTGTCACTACTATAGCATTAGGAGCCACTTTCTTTTGCCCCTCTTTTCATCAAAAAAAGAAAAGAAAAGAAAAGAACCTAACTCTCTCTGGCACCTGCATCTTCCAAACCAGCTTCCATTTCTGAAGATAATCTCCACCAAAATGACCCTGCAAAATATGATATGCAGTAGAAATAGAAAAATTCCCAAGCATGTCTCCAGGCCAAAGGCGCACATCCCTTCCATTTTCAGGATGGGGAGGAAAAATAGCCAGAATTTTGTTAAGGAAAGGATCTAGAAGAACTTGAACCAGCACTTCCAAATTCCAATTCCCTAAACTATTTACCAAGTCTGTCACATTCAAATTTTTTAACGTTTTAGGGATATTTAGAGAAACACTCTCCAAACTAGTATGAGGATCCACCCATTTATCAGACCAAGCCTTCACACTTAGCCCATTACCAATGGCCCAAAATTCTGAGCCAGTAATGTCCAGCCACAACTTGACCAGCCCTTCCACAAGCTTGAATCCAAAGGAGCACTCAAATTATTGTCACTCGGCTAGTTACCTCTAAAATATTTCCCCTTAAGCACCTCACACCTCAGCCCATTATCACCGTTTTTAATAGCCCAACACAACTGTGAAGAATCCATGGATGTGAGGGATAGATATCATACTCATGTGAGAGATAAAGAGCATATGTATACTCATGTGATAACATATTGATTGATTGATAAAAGATGATGAAAAATGATACATGAGGCTCTATTTATAGAGCTAGTTAACTAACTAACACAATTAACTCTCTAACAAACTATTAACAACTTATAACAAACAATTAATAGAATTATCTATATTCTTAACAGCCCCCCTCAAGCTGATAAATGGTAACACCACGATCAGTTTGAACATACAAGCAACAAATGAAAGAAGAAAAAAAAATAGAAAAGCCCAAACTGTGTAGACCAGCCCAACAAAGACAACCCATGAAACCCTAACTTCTCTTCTTCTGTTGCTCTTCAGCTCTATGCCTCTGCTGATGTGACCCAAAAAAAATTGAAGCCCAAAATGATGTGTGATGTGAGCTAGTGACCAAGTCTGAACTTGTGGTTGATAGAAAAGAAATGAAGCCCAGCCCAACAAAAAGGAAAATGTAGCAGAGGGCGCATTCTGTGAGGGGATTCCGAACCCTAACTTGACTGTGTTCCAATGGTCCACGCAAAGGAAATTGAAGTGAGAATCCGGTGGAGAAGAAATGCACAAAACTGAGGTCCATGGAAGTGAGAATCCGGTGGAGAAGAAATGCACAAAACTGAGGTCCATGGTGGGTGAGAAGGCTTCGACGGTGTAGAAGAGATTGAAGATGCTTACGACGGCGACAAACGAAGCAAGGAGAATAGGGGAACCTGTTGTGGCGGTGGAGCTCAACAGTGAACGGCGGCGATTTCCACCGGGATCGAAGACGCGATGTTGCAAGGCGGCGGACGGCAAAATGGCACTGTTCCCCCGGGATCGAAGATAGCGATCCATATATCGGAGTTGGAGGACCAGACGTGACTTTCGATAGCGAACACGGTGGTGAGAAGCTGCTGTTTTTGCTCGCCGGCGGTTCTTGCAAAGCCATGGTGTACCAAGGCAACGAGTAATCGAATCACCTTTATATCGATTTCAGAAGTGCCAGATCCAAGGTTGCAAGAGAGCTTGACGAAGGAGTTGGAGACGACGTTGTGAGTTCCACCGGGATCGAAGGTGGCGATGCTTGATTCGCCGATGGACAACCAGGAGACATTTACCGGAGGAAGAACCACATCCAGATTGGACTCAGAGATATCAGATCCAGAGTTGCAGAGGAAGTCGATGAAGCCTCCATTCTTGATGTCTGAAAGAGCACGAATCTTGCAGAAGCTAGTGTCGATGTCGACGCGATGAAGACCTGAAGCAGAAGTAGCGATCTAGGTGAACAACGAACCATCTGGAGCCGGTACAACTTTCTTGAAGAGATCATCGGCATCGAGTTCCTTCGCTGTGTTGATGACCTTCTGCGATTTCTCATCTTCCCTCACTTCTAGATCCAAGAGCACAACATCATTGACAGAAGCGATGAAGCAGGTGATTTCGCCAATTTTGATTGCAGAACCTTTGATCTTTGGTTTGATTGCCTTCACTGGCTTGATCCGAACAAGATTGGAGTGGAAACTTCCGATCTCCATGAATCCAGAATCAAGAACAGTGGCGGTGGCGGTGGCGGTGGCGTCGGAGAGGCTCGGTTCTTCTTCCTCCTCTGTAACTGAATCTTCCTCCTCCATGTCAGAGTCGTAATCTTCATCACTCTCATCTATGGCGGAAGCACGGTATCGCTCTGATACCATGTGAAGAATCCATGGATGTGAGGGATAGAGATCATACTCATGTGAGAGATAGAGAGCATATGTATATTCATGTGGTAACATATTGATTGATTGATAAAAGATGATGAAAAATGATACATGAGGCTCTATTTATAGAGCTAGTTAACTAACTAACACAATTAACTCTCTAACAAACTATTAACAACTTATAACAAACAATTAATAGAATTATCTATATTCTTAACAACAACTTCATAAGACAAGCCTTATTCATGTTTTCTAAGTTCCTAAGCTCAAGGCCTCCCATTCCTTTAGGCATCATAAGAGTTTCCCAGTTTAAAAGGTGAGCCCTTCTTTTATTTTCTTCATCTCCCCAAATAAATCATCTTTGAATTTTTTGGATTTCTTGGAGACAACTCTTAGGTATCACAGAGGACATCATAGGATAGACCGGGATAGCTTCTAAAACTGATTTAGACAAGGTGACCCTTCCCGCAAAAGAAAGTCGGTTAGCTTTCCACAATGACAGTTTAGATTTAACTTTATCAATAAGAAATTGACAATCCCCTTTCCTAAAAGATCTAACAGTTAGAGGAACCCCAAATACTTACCAAGACTAGGAGTTTCCTTAAATCCAGATAAATCAACAAGCATTTGACGCAAGACAATGTCCACATTAATAGAAAAATAAATGTTTGTTTTTTCAATACTAACTTCTTGGCCAGACATGTTATAGAACTTATCCAAAATATCTTTAACACAATAAACTTGATTAATAGAAGCCTGGCCAAAAAGAATAAGGTCATCAGCAAACATAAGGTGAGAAACATGGGGATCATTACGGCCAGCTTTAGGAGTAATCCAGCTCCCTTCATCAACTGCTTGGGAGATAAGATGTGACAATTTATCCATACAAAGCACAAAAATATAAGGGGACATCGGGTCCCCTTGCCTCACCCCTCTCCCACGAAAGAAAAATTCAGATCTCCTACCATTCCACAAAACATTAGAGCTCACAAGTAATACAATGCATAATGAAATGAATCATAACCTGGGGGAGCCCAAACTCCAAAAGCACAGCATGAATAAAAGTCCATCTATGTTGACCATAGGCTTTAGCTAGATCAACTTTGATGTGAAAAAAAACCTTTCTTACCTTTGATCTTAGTCATGGAATGAACCATCTCCTGAGCAACAATTATATTATCATGAATACTTCTAGTTGGAACAAAACCAATTTGTAAGGGAGAAATAATTTTTGAAATAAACGGCTTAAGCCTATTCACAACTATTTTAGCAAGAACTTTATAACTAACATTGAAAAGAGAGATAGGTCTAAACTGAGACACACATTCAGGCTTTTGAATTTTAGGGATCAAACAAATATTCGTTTTATGAACCTTATTAATCTTACCTGGATCCTCCCAAGATTTTTTAGCAAACTCAGAAAGAGAATTTCCAACTAAGTTCCAAACATCTTGATAGAACCCAGCAGGGAAGCCATCCGGGCCTGGAGCCTTCCATGGGCTCATATTGAAAATAGCTCTACGCACTTCCTCATCTGTAATATTGCTACTTAGACCTACCAAATCAGTCTCATCAAGTTTATTATAAGTATACTTCGTTATAGGCCAGTTTCTATCCAAAGAGTTTTCAGAAAACAAATTAACAAAAAAGTCTCGAACAAGCTCCTTTGATTTCATTCTCATCCTCTACCCGATCGCCATTTGAATTATGCAACATAATAATTCTATTTCTTTTCCTTCTATTAACAGCCTTTAAATGATAAAATTTGGTATTACTATCACCATCCATCAACCATTTGGATCTAGACTTTTGAAACCATAACAACTCCTCCTGATAAAGCACTGTTTCAAGCTCACCATGGAGAGATTTTTCCAACTTAGTTAAAAAAGTGTTACCGAAGCACTCACTAAACTTTTTTTGGATACCACCCAACCTAGCGAGGATAATACGTTTTCTTTTTTTAATATGACCAAAAGTATTCAAATTCCATTCTTTTAAAACTTCCTCCAAGGACACAAGGTTACTAGGAAAATTATTGGAATCACTCCAGCTATTCTTAGTTTGCATGGGTTAGCCATGCAGTTTCAAACCTAAAAAGGAGAGTCATGCAGTTAGCCATGCAATTTCAAACCTAAAAGGGAGAGGTAGATTAGGACCTGAAGCCACATTAAGAGAAATAAGAATGGGATGATGATCCGAAAAATCCACCCGAGGGAGAACTTTAACAAAAGCATTAGGATAAGGTAATCTCCACTCTACATTGTAGAGAGCCCTATCCAAATTTTTCAAAAATTCTATCATGGCCACAACAGAGAGGACCCCTCCAAGTAAACTTGGAACCAACGGAGCCCATATCCATCAAATTACATTTGTTAATTCTATCAATAAAAATATCACAACGCCTCTGGTTAATGGGTGCACCACCTTTTTTCTGATTCAGGTTAGCTATGTCATTAAAATCCCCCACAACCAACCAACTATCATTCATATTGTTAGCGTAACCTATAAGATCATGCCATGGGGCTAGCATAAATCGGGGCAAAAAACCATTATTTCCCATTCTGCTCTTTAACTTTCAAATGAATATGCTGAAAACCTTTGGAAATAAGAGTGATATTCACACAACACTCTTTCCAAGCTACAGCAATACCACCTGCATAACCTCTAACAACAATATTCAAAAAACCTTCAAACCCTAGCATATTAGTAGACCTTTTAATCTTTATGGGATCCACTCTAGTTTCCATGATAATAAAAATATTTGGATGATAATTATCCAAGTATTGCCACTTTCTTGTTATATGAAAAGTCATGCATTATTGGGCACTTAACATTTACTTCCTTGCATTAAGCATTTAGTCTTAAGTGGAGTAATTATGTGCAATAGCCTAAGGATGACTCTAGCTCTAGAGTATAAATAGAGGACTATACTCTTATATCAAGTGTGGCAAATAGGCACTGACATCGGGGCGGGTCAGGGCAGGTTTTGCCTTCCCCATCCCTGCCCCCGACTCCCTACACAGTCCTCGACCTCGATTCCCGTTGGCGTGGATAATTAGCACCCATCCCTGCCCCCGCACTTGACTATGCAATATGCATTTTAAGAAACTTTTATCTTTTCTGAATATGTGATGAAAGTTTTATTACGAGTCTTTTTAAGAAAAAAATTCGAAGAACTAAAACTTGAAACACTATGAAAAAGAAAGAATAGTTTCTAACCATCTCCAAAAATAAATAAATCAAGAATCAGGAGATATAAATCATAAGTAAAGATCATAGTTGAGGGCAGTTTTGTAATTTTCAAATAGCGGAACAAGTTCGGGGGAAAGTACGGGGCGAGTATTAGCATCCCCATCCCCACCCCCGACTTTGGAGAGCAAGTTTTTCCCCGAACCCGAACCCAACCTTAGTTAAAGCGGGTTTTCTTCATCAAAATCGGGTAGGTTCTGACAGGTACTCGTGGGTTCGGACTGTTTTGCCATGCCCAATGAACCAATAAGGGAAAATTAGGGCATAAAAAATAAAACCCAACATAAAAAAAGGGAAAATAATTACAATCAAAGGAGAAAGACCCAGAAGCTGATACCAAAAACAGACAAAGAGACCGATGTTGATACCAAAGAGAGAATGGGAAAAACAAAGATAACCTTGCTTATAGGAAGGGTCTTCACCACTTTCTTGACGAGGGATGGGAGTGTCTTCATCACCGTGTTCACGAGCTCACATGGAGAGAGTGGGAGCTGAAAGGGAGTTGAAGGAGGGAACACAATGTTAGAACCAAAGTGGTTTTGACTAATTTAATCTCTTAAGTTTTGATGTTAACAAAAATGTTAAATTTGTATGGCAAAGTTGTATCAAAGACCTAACTTGTTTGTTCTAGCTTGCAGGTTTGTTATAGTTTTGCTTGATAAGGAAACATACTTGTAGCTTCTCAGTTTTACTAAGAAACAGTATCGGGTCTAAGTTCTCAATCGCTAGACGAGCCTTCAAAAACATGGTAAAACTCTAAAAGGTTATCGTTAGACGAGATATTAATTTTTGGCTAAGTTAAATAACACTAGACGAGCATCTAAGTCTAAGTGTAAAATGAGTAATAGACGAGCCATTTAATAACTCTTAGGAGAATAGCAAGTCCAAAGACTTGAGTCTAGACGAGTAATTAACTAGGCACCACGTCGGTAGACGAACCCGCTTTACTGTTAAGTTAAAATTGTGCGTCCAAAGACTTGCGCGTCCACTAGATACTGAAAATGAACCCGTCTACTAGAAGTGAAATTATTTCAAATGATTGAATATTTAATTCGAAGGAATGTATGTCTCTTTACCTTTTTGCTTCAATTGTTTACTCTTTTTTTCTTGATATTAGAAACATAGTACCATCGAGAACATAAACCTTTGTACTCAGTCACCTATATTGCTGTAAAGTTAAACCAAGTACAAAGAAGAAAAGTCAGAAAGCAACCTTTGGTACAATAGGGAAGTGATAGCTCTACTTTGAGCATTCATCTGATAACTAAGAGCACTTCTCCAGGAAGCATATCAAGCTATCAGTCTCAATGGATCTCAGCATTAAATGCTATCTCTAAACGGATATTTACTCAAGACCGTTGAAGAAAAGATGAAGAAGTTTGTATATAGTCGATAACCCCAAGAGAAGAAACAACTTGATGTTGTGAAATTTTCAAAGTGTCAAATCTCTGATCAAATTTCATTTGAATGTTTTCAGTTGTATTCTTCCTGATCTTAAACTTTCATATTCTCACACATAGTTAGTTCATAGATCAAAATTCTAAACCTCTTGTTAGAATTAGAGCCTCAAGAGGCTTGGTAGAGAAAGAATACTTGTAGGCTGAAGAGGTGTTGAATACTTGTAATCTATTTGGAGAATAGTGGAGAAAAACCTTCAGGTAGAAGGGACTGGACGTAGCTCTTGGTTGGAAGAGAGTGAACCAGGATAAATCACTCGTGTGAATCTTCTATCCCTATCTTTTACAGTCCTTATTTATTCTAACTGTGGGGATTTGGATATGAGTTTGTTAACTCTTTAAAAAGGTTTTCTTGTTTGTGTGTACTTATCTTGTTTTGCTTGCAAAAAGTTTTGAGAAAAGGCTTTTTCGAAAAACTGATAAGAAACACAATTCAACCCCCCTTCTTGTGTTTCCCTGTGTCAACTTCAGTTGGTATCAGAGCTCAGTCTCGAAAGGGTTGAGCATCTAACAAGTGTTGAGGGAGTATGATCCAACAAGCATGGATACAGAAGGATGAGCAATAAACAGACATCCTCTCTTTGATGGTAGTGACTATGACTACTGGAAAAAGAGAATGATGGCTTTTCTTGATGCACAAAATATGGATATATGAGAGCTGATTGAAACTGGCTACATTGAGCCAAGAGGTAATACTGGAGCTGCTATTCCTGGAGCTCAATGGACTCCAGAGCAGAAAACTCAACATCAACTCAATCTGAAAGCTAAGCACTATCTGATGTGTGCTATCACCAGATCTGAGCATGATAAAGTCCATAGTTGTAACACAGCTAAGGAAACAAGTGATACTCTAGCCCTAGCTCATGAAGGGTCATCCCAAGTCAAGGAGTCAAAGATAAGCATGATGGTTCACCAGTATGAGCTATTCAAAATGTCTGAACATGAAACCATAGATCAAATGTTTGGAAGACTCCAAACTATCCCCAACAGTCTTAGATCTCTTGGAAAGATGATGTGAACCTAAGAAGGAGCATGTAGATTTTCGGATCTATCCTTGAGTGACAACCAAAATATGAAGAAGAAGAAATACAAAAATGGATAAGATAAGGAATGGAATGTAGGCGCCACAATTCCACGGGAATTGATAAGCCAGGGTGAAGATCGCCACAAGGGTCTTGAACTCTCCTTCTTGAAGAGAATTCGACCTCGAATTTATTGCCTTTGGGAACCATCTTCATCCTCCGGGTTCAAACACAACTCTTTTGAATCCATTGAGAACCTCTCTTGTAATTATTTATTCAACTTCCTTCAAAATAGAATCATCACCTCTAGGAAAAGATAGGAACATCACCTTGATTTCTTTTACAATGAGACTCTCAATTTTTTTTTCAACCTTTGCCTCACTCTTTTATTGTTTCTCTTTGCTTTTTGTGGTTTGGCCTTCACTATTCTTTTCTTTGACACCTAGGAGAGAAATATTAGATAAATGAACCAAAGTAGAAGAATCCCAACATTTGTATCCACAAGCTAATCTAGAAGAAGGTACTAGAGTAATAGACTGCCATGAATTCCCCAGTGGATTTGAGGACTTATTTTCGGCTTTAGGGGGAAGCCATTCTCTAATTGTCTTCATCTCCTTATTTTCCTCTTGCAATTCAACTCCAATTGATACTTTGCATTCTTCCTTGGGAATTTCATTTTCAATTTCCTTGAATGGCTTGCAAGATTCCTTTGGAATCACATCTTCAATTTCAATGAATGTCTTGCAAGCTTCCTTTGGAGGAACACACTCAACTTCCTTCATAAGAGAATCAACACAACTAGGCAAAGAGTTAGGAATAGCATCAAAACAAGCATTCAAGTTTGTTTCTTTCACCTCACTTTCTTTTTTTGCTCTCATCTTTTCTTCAACCATTTTCTTCCAACATGCTTCATTTTCAGAAATTTGTCTTTTCATTCTCTCCTCTTTTCTCTTCCTTTTTTCACACTCTTTATTCTCCCTTTCAATTTCTCTATCGCATCTCCCATATCTCCTTCCTCCATGCCTCCTCCTTTTTATTTCTACTAGCTTGTCAAGAGAGTCACAGTGAACTTCTCCATGCTTCTTTGAAATCTTTCCATTTCAAGGAATAGTGTTGACATGATATGTGATGGGAAGAAGAAATTTTTGAAAAAAAAAGAAGAACAAAATCAAAAGTCACTCTAGGAAGGATGGCTCTAGATACCAAATGATGTGATCCTAAGAAGGAGCGTGTAGATTTTCGGATCTATTCTTTAGTGACAACCAAAATATGAAGAAGAAGAAATACAAAAATGGATAAGATAAGGAATGGAATGTAGGTGCCACAATTCCACGGGAATTGATAAGCCAAGGTGAATATCGCCACAAGGGTCTTGGACTCTTGATAAGATCAAAGGGGTTGGCTCAATAAAGAACCCAAGAGAGAACACTCACAATTGGTAAAAACCAAATTGAACATCAAAGTTATTATTCATGTGTTATGGCAATGATACATATACAAGGATGGCTGCCCACTTTTGGGTTGCCTTGTTCTCTCAATATTGCATATCCTACACCTAATAACTCACATAACTCACCAACTAAATGACACTAAAAACACTCACTAACTCCCACTTAACTCAGCCACCATAACATGAGTTAATTAGCCTAAAAACCCATCATAACGTAGCCACCAAAACATTCAACTCAGCCACAAAAATATGATGGTTACGCCTCCTCCTTTAAATAGCCTTAAAACTCACAAAAACCAACTTAACTCCTAAGAATAACTCAGCCACATAAAGTTCATGCCACCCCCTCTTCATGACTCTTTATCACCCTAATTGTGTGGTGGTTACACTTGCTTCTCACATTAAAAGTGTAACCCCCCATAATTAATACACTTTTATGCACAACTAATGAGGAGTTTCTTATAGCATGCAAGCCAAAGATTCTCTCCCCAAGACTCTCTAGAACTCGTGTAACACATGGCAAGTAGTGGACTTGACCCAAAAAAAATATCACAAATTAATTGGGCTTAATCACACTAACCATTACACTTATTGGAAATAAAAGAAAACAACCAAGATATGGACTTGCACGCCCTCTTCATGCTTCTTGGGTTTGGATGACCAAAGTTATTAACTTGGGCTCATTGTCTTCATTAATTGCACTTGGGCTTGGGCTTGTGTCCATTAAAAGAGCCACCATTTGATTTAGAGCTTGTTGGGCCTTTTTGGTCCTAGCTCTTGTCACGGGCCCACCAAGTCTTTGAATGGCATCTTGATCCATGATGGGTTCCATTAGGCTCATATTATTCTTGTTGAAAAGTTGACTTGCCCCCCTTGGCTCATATCAAAAGACCTATGAGAATAGAGATCATGTCAGAAAAATTTTGAGGAGCTTACACAAACGGTGGAGACCTAAGGTCACTGCTATTCAGGAGGCAAAGAATCTGAATACTCTCACTCTAGAAGACCCTTCTAACAGTGATGAAGGATCTGATGAGGATGAACTGTCTTTCATCTGCAGAAAGATTCAACATATGTGGAGAAAGAAAGGTGGTTTCAAAAGGAATCAGTTCAAGAAAAAGTTTCCTAGAGAAAAATTAGACTCCAAGGAAAAAGGTCCACCTCTGTGCTCCGAGTGCAAAAAGCCTAGTTACTTCAAGACTGATTGTTCAGAACTAAAGGACAAAAGGAAGTTCTTTAAAAAGAATAAAGGTTTAATGGCTACTTGGGAAGAGGCAAACATCTGTCTCATGACTGGGACTTCTTCAGAAAGTGAATACACTGATGCTGAGGTAATGGAATCTGACTCATTCACTTTACAAGAAGCATTTGATGAGTTATTACACAACTCGTCCATTCTGTCGCATGAATATAAAAATCTCAAAAAGAAATTTTCAAGGTTAACTAAGGAATATGATAAAGTTTGCATGGAAAGGCAAGCTCTTGAAAATGAAAACAAGAAGCTTAAGTCAGAATTTCAGTTTAACTGATAGACTCAAAATTGAGCCTAATGTCTCTTATGAAGTTGCAAAACTGAAGCAAGATGTGACATATCTGACAGACACCCTGTCTAAATTTGTAGGTGGCTCAGAAAAATTAAGCTTGATACTGAGGTATTCTAGGTCACCTCATGATAAATCTGGCTTAGGCTATGACAAAGAGAAGCTTGAAGCATCTCACAAAACATCAAAACCTCATGCACACTATAGAGTTTCTAAAACTCAAAACAACATACTAAAACAAAATCAAGCTCGTCCAACACCTACTATAAAGTATGTGGAAAAGGTGGTAATGTAACATCTAGATGCATACATAATAAGCATATCAAACATGCTCGTCCAGTGACTACTAACAAAAAAGGACCCAAATCAATCTGGGTACCTAAAGATAAGATTATACCTGTTGCAGATTTGCTTAACAACGGGAAAGAAACACGCTTCTTGGTATTTGGACAGTGGTTGCTCACGTCACATGATGGGAGAAAGGTGTATGTTCTAAGACCTTAAACACAAAGATGGTGGCTGGGTTACCTTTGGAGGTAATCAGAAAGGAAAGATCATTGGAGTTGGTAAAATTGGTAAACATCCTTTTCCCTCCATTGATAACGTTCGTTTAGTTAAAGGCTTAAAATACAATCTGCTGAGTATAAGTCAATTATGTGATAGTGGGTTTGCTATTTCTTTTGATTAGAACATGTTTAATGTCAAGAAGCCTGATGGATCACTCTTATTCACTACCAAGAGGAAAAACAATCTGTATAATATTGACTTAGAGGACCTCACAAATCAAAGTGTCTCATGTCTAGTGTCCGTTGAAGATGAGCGATAGATTTGACACAAATGGCTAGGTCATGCAAGCTTGAAATTAATCTCAAACCTAAATAAGCATAACCTCGTGAGAGGCTTACCAAACCTTAAGTTCAAATCTGATGCTCTCTGTGACGCATGTCAAAAGGGAAAACAAGTCAAAGTTTCCTCTGAATCTAAGAATGTTGTTAGTACTAATAGACCACTAGAGTTGCTACACCTTGATATGTTTGGACCAACAAGGACTTCCTCTGTCGGTGGGAAGAAATATGGTCTAGTCATAGTAGACGACTACACTAGATGGACATGGGTTATGTTCCTAGCTCACAAGGATGAGTCATTCAGGGTCTTCTCTATATTATGTAAACGTGTATAGAATGAAAAAGGCACGTGTATCATATCAATCAGAAGTGACCATGGGGAAGAACCTGAAAATGAGCTATTTCAAAAGTTCTATGAAGAAAGTTGTATACTTCATAACTTATCAATACCCAGAACACCACAGCAAAATGGTGTGGTAGAGAAAAGGAACAGATCTCTTCAAGAGATGGCTAAAACTATGCTCAATGACAACTCTGTCCCTATACACTTAGGACTGAAGTCATTATCTTGCTCTGCTACATTCAGAATAGAATATACATAAGACCAATTCTGAATAAGACTTCTTATGAATTGTGAAAACGACGAAAACCCAACATATCTTACTTTCATCCTTTTGGTTGTAAATGCTTTATACTAAATACTAAAGATCAACTTGGTAAGTTTGATGCTAAGGTAGATAATGGAATTCTGTTAGGTTATTATGAATCATCTAATGGTTTTAGGGTTTACAATTCTAGAACTTTAGTAGTTGAAGAATGTATACATGTTAAATTTGATGACAAGCATCCTGATAAGAAACTATCAGATCTTGATGAAGCTTTTGCAGATTTGAATCTCAAGGGCTCTGAAAATCAAGTAAACATCAAGTCCAATGATCAAGTAGACGATCAACAACAATCTGAGTCAGATACATCACAACAAGAAAATGTTCAGATATCATGGTACTTCAAGAATTGCCATCCTCAAGATCAAAGCATTGGAAGCCCTAGTGATAGGCTAAGAACCATATCTACATTCAGAGAGCAAGATGATTCTGCTTTAGTCTCCGAGTTAGAACCAAATACGGTAGACGAGGCTTTACTAGACGAGGGCTGTGTAACACTCCATTTTTTCGTTAAGTGCTTTTGTATGTGCTTTGTTTGTTAGGAAGGTTTAGAGTGGGCTATGTGGGGTTTTTAAGTTGGAAAATCCATTTCTTAAGCTTGTGTCTTGTGACTGTCTGAGTCATAAGCACGACCGTGCTCAATAGAGAGCACGACCATGCTCGTTCAGAGATAGCGTCTGCTGATGCTAAGTTGGGCACGCCCGTGCTCACTAGTGAGCACGCCCGTGCTCAAGGGCAGACTGCGTCTCAAAAGCACTTAGTTGAGCATGTCCGTGCTCAACGAGGAGCACGACCGTGCTCGGGCCTATGCCTTTAAATAGAGAACAACAACCAAGGGTTTTCTCAAAACCCTACTTTGGCACAAATAGAAACCCTATTGCGGCTAGGAGTGTTATTTCCCCTTTTTCCTCTAAACTCAGTATGTTCTAGGAGTTTTGGAAACCCTTGGGAAGCCCTTGTTCGTCTGTGCCAATCGGTGTAGGTAATGGTTTATCCCTCTTGGTGTTTTCTTTTCTATTATTTAGATTTGGGAACTAATTGGTTGACCTTTTCTGTTTGACCAAGGCTTGGAAAGCTAACTGAGCCGTTCGAGGGTTGCATTGGTTGTCGATTGAGTTGTCACTGTAACACCCTTCTTGAGCGTTACATTGTACGTGACATTTTAAGGCCGAAAAGTAGGTTGATTAAAATTGGCTATAAAAGAATGGGGTAATTTTTTCTTTTTCTCAAGTCACAAATATAAATACTTTGATTCAATGAATGGACAACGAAATCTTCCACTATCACAATTAGGATCATAAGTTCAAAAATCATTTACAGGATACCCAACCCGACTCATAAACATAAATCATAGAATGCACAGACTCAACATAAAGATGTGGAGACGCAGCTCCTAAAATATTAGATACTTGGAGTCACAGCTCCATAGACAGATACATTAACTCCCAAACATACCCAGCTGGCCAAACTAAAATGGAAAAGGCAATCCTCTCTCGTACATCGTGAGAAAGACAAACCCAACTGACGAGATCTAGTGGAAACTCTATTTGAGTCCACTGCCAACGTCATCACAAAAGTCTCTACTAGAGTCACTACAAAAGTAACTCTCAGACTAAACAATTTCCTTTTCTAACGAAGACTATAAAATAAGGAGGTGAGATTCCATTTATCTTACACATAATGCAGACATGCAGTGGTACGACTCACAGGTACATAATACAACAATACTATATTCCTTTTATCTCCCATTTTAATTCTGCAACTCAAAACTCCAAGAATATAATATACCAAACTCGACGGTAAGCTTATCAAGCATACCGGACATGGTTTGTCCATCGAAGGACAGGAATAGAGAGAAACTGATTGAAACTGATTGAAACCGTATAGTCCCATCCCTACACAGCCTCAAGGAATATCCGATTCTAACATTGGAGCTAATTTGATATTTTGGAAAGGAATGGTCAGTATAGCTTTCACATCCGCCCACCTCAGGCACCATTGTGGCTTTTGTGTTATGCACACAAGGCTTAAATCATAACGTACATACAATCATAATCACATGTGATCTCAAACTCTTTGTAACACATCAGGCTCTTTATGAAACCTCTACAACCGAAACTCGGCTCCCCGGGCACAACGGCCTCACCGAACATAGTGTTAACTATGTATCTGGGCAAAATTGTCGGAATACGTCCAATTGGTTTATCCATCGGATAACCTCATGATTCCACCAGAATCCACTTGCTGTCAATCGCTGACGGACAATATTCTCGGGTACAAACCATCGGCTCATCACTAATCCACAGTTCTCAAACAGACTTGTCATGTTTGTGTAAAGATTTTTAAAGCACTTGCTTACAAACCCTAACACATTATGAAATTGGATCGACAGTCCAATCATTTATTTCTTTACACTTTTCTAATTGAGCCTTTCTCTAGGCTTTCTAGAAATCACATAACTCTTAGTCCATTAAATCTTATCAAGGTATGGATATTGAATTATCCACACTTTACGACAAATGGTCTTGCTTCACCATAAGTCATAAATTATTAAGTACATATTTTTACTAAGTCATCCTCGACTTATGTTTTCCGTTTACTTGAAATACTAGACTTGAAGACTAAAATTATCTTTTGTCTTAAAACCCAAAATATTTGGTTAAATAAAAATCATTTTGAAATCAGATTACATCAAAGTACATAAGTACCAAATTCCTTAAAACAGTTTCTTGAAAAACATCGAGACTCTTAAAATATTGTATTACCGTTTTTTGCTGTATTTCAACATATTTTGACAAATATAATTATTTTTATCAAATCCTTTATTTTCCTAAGTTTCCATACTTATATTAAAGTATTAAAATACTGATTTCCAACTCTACATCATTGTTTTCTCAAAAATCCTTAAAAATGTTTGACGACAGTTTCGCCGCTTTTTGCTGGTTTTTGGCCCAAAAGCCATACTTTTGAAAATATTGTTCTTCACCTCAAATATATTACTCACCTAGGATATAATACTCATTTTAATATGTTCAAAACACTGATTTTACAATTTCCTTTCCATGTATACAAAATTCCTAAAACTTGATCGAACGTCGTTAAATTTGTAAAACGCGTAAATACTTTTCAACGATTTTACACTCTAATAGTCCAAAACTCATTTTGGAGTTTTAGAACAGTTTAATAGGTATTAAAAACAGTCTCTAACTGTCCAATAACATTTATTCTAGAAAATTGCATTTTAGTCCCTAAACTTTCATTAATTACAAAATGGTCCTTATTCACCTAAAACCTTATAAATTTTTATTTAAAACTTCAAATCTCACCAAACCAACTTTTTTAGAAATATTTTTCAGTTGCCCTCAAACTTTCCAGAAATCACTTTTCTGCCCCAAATATTTTTGAATAACTGCAAAAAGGTCCTTTTTCATCAAAAAGCTTATGACTTTTTATGTATTAATTCAATTAACACCAAACCGATTTCTATGGTTTTGTCTCATCAAGGACTACAATATTAACATTCAAGAACACAAATTTCAGTGAAGCCACTGAAATTCTCAGAAATTGCAATTTAGTCCCTAAGGACTCACAAATCCATAACTTTCAATATACACATCCAAATCAATCCAAACCAATTTCTATATTCTTATATAGTCATTTAATTCTCATAAAAATTATTCAAATAATTTAACACATCATGGAACCCCTCAACCCAGTCATGGCCGAATGGCCTTAATTATTTATGTTAAGCATATTTGTTTAACAAAACAAGCAACAATAATCAAGGTCTTGATTAAAGATCATCAACACCAAAACCACATATATCACAACCAACATATATCAAACCAAATCCTCCAAGAGGATCACACACATATGCAAATAAATATACAAATTCATACTTAGGAATTAAAAAAAAACCACATAAACACTAATAAACCATTACATATCTACATTAAGGTAGGATAGTTGTAATCTCCCCCTTACCTCTTGTAGATCCCTTAAAACAAGCAAGAATGATGTTGTTCTCCTAGGGATGGCCACGGTTTTTCTTCCAAAATCCTAGAGATCAACACACAAAATTCAAAAGGATTATATAACTAAGCTTAGACATAACCAAAGATAGGAATCAAGGCTTAGATGACTTATCTTAAGCCAAAAGGATGATGATTAAGAGATTGATGTTCTTGACAAATAAATACCCATTTTTGTAGAAGGCTCAAAATGAATTTTTGAATGAGATAACTAAGGCTTAGAATGATGAGAGGGTCATGGATCTATGGTTGATTCATGAAACAAACTCTTGGATGATTGTTTGGAGGTGGAGGCCGAATTCTTGAAGAAAGAAAGGAAAGAATGAATTTTACTTCATGAACAAGGATGATGAGAGGATGATGAATATGATCTTGGTTTTTCAATAGAGTAATTGGAAGGTGGAGGCATGGTGGTGACCTAATCATGGAGGAAGAAAAGGAAATGAAGAACTTTGTGATTTTAGAGAAATGAACTTAGGTGATGAAATAAAGTATTTTGTGTCATGTAATATGATAAGTTGAAATGAAATGTAGATGAGTGTGAGAGAGGGTGGTCGAGTTTAATGAAAGGAAAGAATGAAGAACATTTTGTGTTCTAGAAAATGAAGCAAAGTGATGAAGTTTTGTTCTTGAAACTTAATAACCTAGTAAGTTGTCAAGTTAGTGTTGTAGGTGAAATGAAATGAAAGTTAATGTGTGTGGAGGTGGCTGCCGTGGATCAATGAAGAGAGGAGGAGAAGAATTCAATTTGACATTGTCTTCTTTAAGTGAGAACCATGGTGAAAGTAAACTAAACCTTGGTTATGTTAAATGGTGATTCACCTTGGTTAACATAAATACCATTAATGGCTATGATGAATCATTAGGATGAGTCATGAAAAATATGTGGTGGAGGTGAAAGGGAGGATGTGACTGATTTGTAACCATACAAAGGAAGGAGAAGCCAAATTGAATTTGTCTTGTAAACCGCGGTTGAAGTTAACTAAGCCAAGGTTAGGTTAGTAAGGAAATATCTAGATATTTTTGGCTTACCATTTATGAGCATTGATGAGGGAGGTGAGTCACTACTATGACTCACCATGGTGACTCGTCCCCTATGAGTAATCATGGATGACTCGTTGTTCTATCTTCCGGTATATCTCTACGCATTCGTGTCCGATTACGTTATTTACCCGATTAGGGTTTTTGAGAGGAAAATGATGAAATAAATGCAAAATGAAATGAGTTTGGTTTAGCGGAGGGGCTGAAGGAAATTGAGTAGTTTTAGAGGGTATTCTGGTCAAAATTCACTTAGAGACACTTTTGGAGTTTCAATTAAAGACTAGGGGCATTTTGGTCTTTTTACTAGAATAAATATCATGATATTTTGGTGTAATCATTATGCTATGAAAATTTGTGTGGTGAAGGTGCTCCTAGGGTGATGTGGCGTGAGTTGCTAGGGAGAATAAGGTAAAATGTTGTCATGGCACATTTGAAATTACAATGCAAGCTTAAGGGTATTTTAGACATTTCACACTTAAGTCATCATTACATGCATTAAATGCATGATGATTAACCCCTATGACTCACCCCCTATAGTCATCACAAATGACTCATTGTTCTCATCCGTCCGGTGTCGGGTTTTGTCACTGCACCTGCTTCGATTCCGTCGATCCCCGATCGTCGAGTATTCACCCGAATAACGTATAATAACTTATTTATTTTAAAAATTTTCAAAATAACCACTACGGTTGGAAATAAAATAAAAATCTAAACTATTTCGTTCTCGGGTCAAAATTAGGTTTTATGATCAGTAAAATCTTACTGTCAGTTAAACGCAGACCAGGTTTCGTCTGAATTTTAAACCTAAATTTTTACCGTAACCTTATACCATAAGGTAGAGTAAAATTATGATTTTGTTTTATTAAAAATCATTTTCTAGATCTAATATAAAAATTACAAACAATTAAATTCTACCAATAATTGAAAAACAGTAAAAACAACAAAACGGTAAAAACAGTAAAAACAGGGTGTTACAGTCACTACCGGATTCTTCGTTACCAGGTATGGGGAGAAGGATAGTTTAATCATTAGGCAAGGGGTAGAGTAAGATGAGGGGTTCCCAGAGCCACTTGATGTTGTTGTTAACTGTTGTTAATGCCATGTTCTGTTTGATTATGAGTATGCCCGTCTTGTATAGTTAATTTCTATAATTGTTATTTGGTTAATGGTATGCCAGTCATGTTTGCCTATTGTTTATAGTCACTATGTTATATGCCAATGATGTATAATTGGTTGAATCTGTTTATGACATGGATGTTACTGTTATGATGTTGTTATTATGCATTGTTTGGCTGAGTGTTGTTGTTGATGTTGAAATAGTTAATAAGACCTTAATTGAATTAATAGGACTCTTAATTAACTTAACGGCTAAGAGATTAATTCCCCTAATGTTTCATAAAACATGAATCTGTTAGTGAGAGGTGAGATTTGATACCCAATGGATTAGTCAAAGGACCCTAGGATCTGATTTGAGAGTATTAGGGAGTTTGGCTCCAAGAACACAAGTTGAATCTGCCCAGAACAGTACGGCTGGCTCCAAATGCATGGTCGTGCTGAACAGGGAGCACACCTGTGCTCCCAACTTGAATCTGGAAGGTGGCCATGCTTTGAGCACGACCGTGCAGGACAGTGAGCACGACCGTGTTGGGGCGAGCACGCCCATGCTCCCCCTACTGGTCAGAATGTGAATTAAAGGTTTTAAAGAGGTCTTTCACCCCAGTTGTCCTCAATAATGAAATAAGACACCAATCGAATGAAGACAAATTAGATAACTTAAATAAAGACTAATTAAGATGAAAAGAGAATAATAAGTTGGTTAAGTCGGTGCCCATTGGGTTGTCACATGTTGATATGCTTTGGTGCTTTTTGGCCAAAGTGGCATCGATGCTTTTTGATCGAGGTGTTGATAAGTTGAACCTTAGTGCTTTTTGGACAAAGGGGCCTTGACTTTTAAGGGTCAGGGTGTTGATGATGTTGATGTTGGTGATAAGTCTTGGGTGCTTATTGGACCAAGCAAAGGAGGTGGTTGCCCTTGTTTGTTGTTGTGTTCATGCATCACGCATTGGAGTTGTTAGCGGGGGAAGATCAACATAGGGGAGGTCGTCCTAGAGTACAGTGATCTGGCCGCCCGCGGGTGGTTTACCCAAGGTTTGGTGAACCGTGAACCCCGGTGGTGGCGCATCCACGGTATGGTGCGTCGGCTATCCAAGGGGATCACCCATGGTTTGGTGAACTGCCGGTGTTGGTGCTTTTTGGCCAATGTGGATATGTAACTCCGAAGTTGCCTTCTTGAGATAGTTTGGATCCACATGCATAATGGAGTAGCGGAGTAGTGTTGCATTGCATAGCATACGTTGGTTGGTCAAATATGTTGATATAAGCATATGTTGATGTTAAATGTTGTATGATGATAAATGCTATGTATATGATGTATGTCCATCCTGCTTACTACCTCCGTGCCGATGTGTTTACATGTTTTCTTACTCTCCGTTTGGCTTTATAAATGAGGAAGTATATGTCATGCAACCTCCGGGTTTTGAAAGTGAAATCCAACCTGAACATGTATATAAGCTAAAGAAAGCTTTTTATGGCCTTAAATAGGCTCTTAAAGCTTGGTATGAAAGGTTAAGTTCATTCTTGAAGGACAGTGAATTCAGTAGAGGAAAGGTTGATACAACCTTGTTTAGAAAATCCAGTAAGTCCAGTTTTATTATTGTTCAAATATATGTTGATGACATAATTTTTGGTGCTACTAATGAATATCTATGCAAAGAGTTTTCTAAGCTAATGCAGAAAGAGTTTGAAATGAGCATGATGGGAGAACTAAAGTTCTTCCTTGGACTTCAAGTTAAAAAAAAACAGTGGACGAGGTGTACATCCATCAAACTAAGTACACAAAGGAACTTCTAAAGAAATTTAAGATGGATAATTGCAAATCAATGAACACTCATATGCATCCCACATCCATACTGGACAAAGATGATAAAGATAAAAAGGTAGACCAAAAGGTATATAGAGGTATGATAGGATCTCTTCTATATCTTACTGCGTGTAGACCTGATATTATGTTCGCTATATGTTTGTGTAATCGCTTTCAATCTGATCATAGAGAATCTCACTTATCAGCAGTTAAGAGAATATTTAGATATTTGAAAGGTACTACTAATCTGGGTTTGTGCTTGTTGTTGCGTAAATGTGATGTGCAAGTGTACACAGTCAAACAAGTAATAAAGTGTGAATAAAGATCGTTCCCACGATGATTTAAATGTATTGAATATAAATTCTATATTTCACCTTTCCTATTTAGCTTAACAAAATAAAAAATAATTTTAAACATGTAAAGTAAATGGAGTAATTGGGTGCCAGAATAGTAAGTAATAAAAGCAAGGAATTAATAAAAGCAATAAATGGGTGTTTTAGAACAGAGATGGAAACAGCTAGGATTCTAATCCTTTGTAATCTTCACTCCAGGGTAATTTATGCTTCAGGATGCTACAGCATTTAGTCCAGGAAATGAAATTTGCTTTCCAACATTCAACTGAGTTCATTTAAAGCTTCTTATTCCTAAGTTCAAATTAATTTCCTTCAATTGTCAGATAAATACGTCCAGCTACTTAAAGACTTGAAGGCTATTCCTAGCTCATTAAACACAATTAATTTTTCAATTAATTGTTCTATCTTTATCTTCTAATCAAGTCCACTAACTTGGTTTTTCCAAACTAAGTTAGTTGATATTTCAGATCAGTTGATCAGGCTAAACTGAAATAAAACATTAAAGCCGAGAAGAAGAAAATGAATAACATCTATAGCATTGAATTACCCTTCAGTGCAATTACAAATTCATAGAATCCTAACTAAGAGAATTTAGCTCATAATGATCTTGAAGACAAAACAAGCAAAAGAAATGGAAAATAAAGGCATAATGCGTAAAATGAAATTACAAAGAGGACAAGGGAGCTGACTGTTGTTGCATAGTACAAAGCTCTATTTCCAAAGGAGGCTAACCTATCACTATTTGTACCAGCTCCCAAAATAGGGTTACACTCTCTCTCATGCCTCACTTTTTAGGCTTTTACAAAATTCAAATACTAAAATATTCCCTGGCCCAATTCCCAAGTACACACAGTTGTTGCATTGTATTCTCTCTCTTCCTTTTTGCACAGTGCAGCAGGTATTTTGTCTTCTAGTGGGCAATAGCTGGGCTGGAAATGATTTTATCTTGTAGTGACTTGCTCCCCAAAAGCTGCAGCATTCCAAAACATCCCAGAGCAATTCCTTCAGCAATTATACCTTTAAAACCTGCTCAAAACTAAATCAAACCTTCAGCAATAACAAATCAGAATTTACAGCTTTTCGCAATTAATCAGATTAACATAGATATTTACTCAATCAAAAAAAACTTGAAGTTCTTTTCTAATATTGATCAAAACAAGAACAATGATTAAGCCAAAAGGATAGTAATAACTCTTATTTCTAAGAGTTATCACACCCCAAATTTGAACCATTACTTGTCCTCAAGTAATGACATTCAACAAGCATTATCAAAACAAAATCAGAGCAGTATAAGCAAAGTTCATGGCAGTCCTCAGATGCATTTTTCAAAATTATGCTCAACACAAAATGCCCTTTTCTTAATCACTTCCCATAGTGTGTGTGTGTGATCTCCCTAAGCTCTCAACTCAGTTTTAGCAAGGAACTCCAACCAAACCACCTCTCAACAGAGTCTTAGGTGCATTTTCCAAATATCCTTTGGATGTAAGGGTGAAGACTCACCAGATTATCTTCCTAAGAACAGGGGCTTAACATATTATTGGGTTTTTCATATCGCTCAATTCACTCTACTTTATGTTCTGTGTTGGTGTTTCACTCAATCATCATTCACATGCAACTCTATCATATGCTTGACAAATTTCTATCAATCAAAAGAACAAACATAAATTACACACAGCAAGAGGACTTTAATGGGTTGTAATGAGGCTAAAGTTTAGGTGTGGAATTTTTGGAAAGTAGCTAACTTAGGTGGAGTTCAAGATCTCTTGTCAAAATTACCCACCCCCAAACTTAGACATTTCTGTATTCTTGCCCACATTTATGGTGACAAAGGGGGAAACTTAATTATTTTTAAATCTTTTTTTTTTAATAACAGACAAACATTGAGAGGAAAGGCAGCAGCTTCAGTGCAACATATTCTGCTGCAGTTTTTCTTCAACTTTTCACTTTTTCACATTGTTCCTTTGATGATTTGCTCTTTCCTCCCTTTTTATTGCATAGGCACCCCCCAAACTTATACTGATGGTTGTCATCAACCATTGTGATCAGGACCCATAATTAGATGACTCTTTGACACAGTCCCAAACTCCACCTAAACAGGGTAGTACATTGTTTTTCAGGGAATTTGAGCTTGTAATGTGGCTTAACACCAACAAGAAAGTTTTAGGCTCAAAGGGGTTCACAAAGGGTAATACTTGAGGGTTGGCCTTTTAAGTCTCAATAGTTAAAATAAGAACAGTGCCTCAAGCCAGTTTGTGTGCAACAGTAAAATATGCAATCAATCATAGAGAAAATCTGTTGAACAAAATGGAATGCATGATGAACAAAATTTTTTGAAGCCCAAAAGCTCACAGGATTGATGATGTAGAGTGCTACAACACCACATTCAGTCTCACTCACCCCCAAACTTAGGTTGAAATCTAATTCAGACCTCACCCTCTCTTCCTGGGACAAGGGTCTTTGCAACCCAATTCCCTAAATTGATTGGTGACTTTGAATGAAGTCTTTTTTTTAAGTCCATTTTGAGCTGGGGATTTTGTGGTGAGAAAGGATTAATTCATGGTATTAATGTATTTTACATGCATTAAAGCACACACAAACAAATGGTCTTCATTAGATGCACATGGATAGCCAAGCCATTCAATCATTCATTTAACTTTTTCTTTCAAAAAGGCCCCAAACTGCATCATTAATCAGTTTGATACAGTGGAGGCAAGATAGACATCCTTCAAAAAAAATTGAAAAACAAACAAACAAACCTACTTCATTACAACCATTCACAAAACAAAAATTTAAACTACTGAGAGAGATAAGGGAAATCCTGGTCATCCGATGCTGCAGCATGCTGCAGCATCGTGGGTGTTGCTTCTTGCTCAAGGCTGAGCCAATCTTGAACTGCTCCTTCTTCCACCAGACTTGACTAGCCACTACATTGTGGGATTGCTAGTTGCTTCCACTTCTTTTGTAATGGCCACCTCAAGGCTCACATCTCCTGCTACCTCCATAACATCACCTCCACCAGCTTGAGCCTTAGTGATTGCAGTCTTGGAGGATTTGAAGTCCTCCATTTTCTGTCTCAGAGGCATATCATCCTCAGACTCCTCACTGGTTTCAGCACTAACCTTTTTACCTTCCCTTTCAGCTGCCCTTTCAGCCTCCCTCTCAGCTTTTGTTCTCCTGCTCATGGGAGTGGTTGTATGCTTGATTCTTCCTTTCTTTGGTGGAGGGGGGCTGCGGGCTCAGCTTCAGCCATCATCTTCTTACCTTTATCAATGCCACTAGGTTGTGCTGGAGGTGGAATAGGATCCCTTGGTGGTGGTGGTGGTGTCCAGTCAGAACTGACTTCATTGTTATTCACTAAGTGCTCACTAGCAGTGGGATTCATAGGAGGGATTTCAGGGTCTTGTTCTGGTGTAGGAGGATTAGCAGGTGCAGTTTTCTTTGTAGGTTTGGTTTGTTTCTTGGGTTCAGGGGGAGAGTACCAGAATTGTTCAAAGATCTCTTCAAGGAACATGGGAGGATAGTTGCCTTGTCTCAACTTGTTGATTCCAAGGGTCCGCTACTACCATAAGTGTTGCTCTTTGGAGAACTCCCAAAAGAGCTGTTGTTGTTTCATGTTATGCTGTAGCATCTGGTAGCATAGGTCGATTTTCTTCTCCAAGACCTCTGGGTGATCCTGCTGCCTAGAAGGTGGTTCTTGTGCAGCAACCTTTGATGTTGACCCTGTAAACCACTTGTTTGCTAGTCAATCGACAGCTCCCTTATTTGCTATTACCTCCTCCCCTGGCTTTGTCTTCACCCCACTCTTAAACATATCGATGTGATCAGTGATGGAAAGAACAGAAGTACCTTGGGTTTGAAGGCACAGGCAATGATCTCTTCTCTATTAGCTTCCCCGAATCGATCTTCTTTCCCTTTAAGATGCAGTAGAGGAGAAGCCTCTCCTTGTTCACTGTTTCCAAGTGTGTAGTAGGGAGTATTTTGTGCCTTATGATGTGATACCAAACTTTCGCTAATGGGGTGAGGTTAGGCCCTGCAATTTTCCAATTATCATCTTGCTTAATCCATTCGGCGCCTTCCACTGTGACCTCCTTCATCATATCATTGAGAGTGGTTTCTTCAACTGCTGCTAACTCTGTGTTGTACTCATCTTCAACTTCCTTAAATCCCCAGTCCTGCTTGAGTGGGAGCAGAGAACGAGACTTTGGACCTCCTCACCATAACATGTTTCTGTTGGGGTGAAGTGAGGTTTGCGTAGAACTCCCTCACATATGGAGCAATGGGGTCCCCGGGGTGAGCAGGGAATTTCTTCCATTGATGGGTGTCAATCAAAGTGGCCACCTCTTTAGTAAGGCCGTAATGGTCAGTGTCGAGAAGGAAGAAGCCTTCTTCTAGATGGAACCTCCTTTTAACCACTTCTTTTTCGTATTTCAATTTGCTCTCCTCATCCACAAACGTCTGGTCCATATCTTCAGAGGAGGAGGATGGAATGACGGTTGCGTGTTTCTTGGAAACTTGAGTGTTAGATTTCCCCATGGTATTTCAAGTAGGAAATGGTAGGGTTGGCTGATAGTGACAGAAGGGGATGGGTATGACAGAAATAGAGAGTGGTAGGGTCGAGTTGTGGGGTTTAGGGCGGAAAAGGTTGAGTCTTTAATAGGGAAGAGTGGGCTGAGGTTAGAGGTTGAGGACAGATATGAGTGGTGGAGAGGGGGGTGGTAATTAATGGGTGGTTAATGACAAAATGTACTCCCCATGTTTTCCTGTATTTCTTCCCTCCAAAACCCTTCAGCTTTCTGAATTAGAATTTCAAAAGCATTTCCTTTCAACTTGGGCTTGCATGCAGTTCCACCTATCGCCCAACGGCTCTGTTAACTGGGCCTGATGTGACCACACACCCACCTTTTCCAGCACAACCTTGGGCTTAAAATGCTTTAGTCTGTAAACGCATGTTAGCAGCATTTATTTAAAAAAAATAACTAAACTTATTAACTAAACTAAACCATTTTAACTAAAATTTAAAGGACACGACAAAGGATATTAAGCTGGGCTGCCTCCCAATAGCACTTGGTTTAATGTCCTCAGCCTGACTCCACATTTGTGGTTAAGGATCTGAAAGATGAATGGTGACCTTCATTCTTTCACGGCTCACCCCAGTATTTCTTCACCCTTTGTCCATTTACTCTAAATTCTCTTCTAGAGCTTTCATCCAACAAATCCACAGCTCTATGAGGGTATACTTTGACAAATTTAAATGGTGCAGACCACCTTGATTTCAACTTCCCAGGATACAGTTTTAGTCTAGAATTGAACAATTGCACTTGCATGCCTTCAACTAATGCCCTGGGTTGGATTTTCTGATCATGCCATGCTTTGACCTTTCTCTTGTATGCTTCAGCATTTTCATAAGCAAAGAAACTCTTCAAGTTCATTCAGCTGCAGTAACCTTGCCTCTCCAACTGCTTGTGCATCAAAATTCAACTTCTTTATGGCCCAAAATGCATTGTGTTTCAGCTTTATTGGTAAATGACAAGCTTTGCCATAAACCAATCTGTCAGGGGACATGCCAATGGGAGTTTTGAATTTCGTTCTGTAGGCCCAGAGAGCATTATCTAAGTGTAAGGACCAGTCCTTCCTTGAAGGATTTACCATCTTCTCAAGGATTCTTTTGATCTCTCTGTTGGAAACTTTAGCTTGACCACTGGTCTGAGGATGGTAAGCAATAGCCACTTTGTGTTTGACTCCGTATTTTACAAGCAGGTTACCAAACAGCTTGTGGCAAAAATATGTCCCTTCATCACTGATTATAGCTCGAGGAGTGCCAATCTGGTAAATATGTTCTTGTGCAAGAACTTTGTGACTACTCTAGCATCATTGGAGGGCAAAGCCACTACTTACACCTATTTGGAGACATAGTCTATTGCAACTAAGATTTAGTCATTCCCATAAGAGATAGGGAGTGGCCCCATAAAATCTATTCCCCATACATCAAACAATTCAATCTCCAAAATGGTGTTGAGTGGCAGCTCCTGTCTGTTGGAAATATTCCCCACCCTCTGGCATCTACCACAATTCTTGGCATACTCTTGAGCATCTCTGAACAAGGTGGGCCAGAAATACCCTGATTGTAAGACTTCAGCAGCTGTTCTTTTTCCTCCAAAGTGACCACCATAAGGACCAGGATGGCAATCACTAAGGATATCTTGCATTTCCTCCTCAGCAGCACATCTTCTCATGATCTGATCTTGACATCTTTTATAAAGGAAAGGTTCACCCCAGTAGAAATGTTTAGCTTGATGCAGAAACATCATTTTCTGGCAAGAGTTCATTTCCACTGGAGTTACTCCACTGACCAGAAAATTCACCATGTCTGCATACCAGGGTGCTGCAGCATCTTCAATCAGTAAAAGGTGTTCATCAGGAAAATTTCCTTTGATTTCTCCTTGAAACTTGGTTTCTCCTTCTTCAACAATTCTGGAGAGATGATCAACTACCTGATTTTCAATTCCCTTCTTGTATTTGATCTACAAATCAAACTCTTGAAGCAGTAGGACCCATCTGATAAGCCTTGGCTTTGCATCCTTCTTATCAATAAGATATTTGATGGCTGCATGATCTGTGTATACCACCACCTTGGTTCCCACCAGATAAGATCCGAACTTGTCAAAAGCGAACACAACTGCTAATAACTCCTTTTCTCGTGGTGGTGTAGTTGACTGAGCATCAATGAGGGTCTTGCTAGCATAATAGATAGTATGGAAGATCTTGTTATACCTTTGACCTAACACAGCCCCCTTTGCAAAATCACTTGCATCACACTTCAAATGAAATGGTTTTTTCCAATCTGGTGCTACTATTACGAGAGCAAAGTGATCGAGCTTTCTTCAAAGTTTCAAAAGTCGATAAGCACTCATCCGTGAAGTCAAATGCACTATCATGCTCCAAAAATTTGCACAGTGGCTCAGATATTTTGGAAAAATCCTTGATGAATCTTCTATAAAATCCAGCATGACCTAGAAAACTTCTAATTCCTTTGACAGGGTTAGGTGGGGGAAGTCTTTCAATCACCTCAATCTTAGCTTTGTCCACCTCGAGACCTTTCTTTGACACTTTATGGCTCAGCACAATGCCTTCCTTGACCATGAATTAATGGCACTTTTCCCAATTCAAAACCAAGTTGGTTTCTTCACATCTGTCTAGCACCTGCTCCAAGTTGTTCAAGCATCCGATGAATGGGTCTCCAAATACTGAAAAATCATCCATGAAAATCTCCATAGTTTTCTCAATGAAATATGAAAAAAATAGTCATCATGCACCTCTGAAAGCCATCATTCATCCCTGATGGATCTGTCCCTATCATTTGCCATTTCAATCATGCCAGGCTGATCTTCATCCTCATTTCCTAGAATGTGAGCCATGAAGCCTAAGTTAGAATGCTGATCTCTAGCTCTTTGTTCTTTAGTTATCTTCCTTAGACTCTTTGTGGTTTTCTCTATCTCCAAGTCTATTTGAAACTCGGGTGTACCCTTGTTGCGCATGCAGATGTAAACATGTTGCTAAACAAAGTGCACACAGTTTTCAGTACTAGCTAAATAAACAAAGTTAACAAAAGAATTTAAATATTCAATACCATTGTCAATCCCCGGCAAAGACGCCAAAAACTTCTTGTTGCGTAAATGTGATGTGCAAGTGTACACAATCAAACAAGTAATAAAGTGTGAATAAAGATCGTTCCCACGAGGATTTAAATGTATTGAATATAAATTCTATATTTAACCTTTCCTATTTAGCTTAACAAAATAAAAAGTAATTTTAAACAAGTAAAGTAAATGGAGTAATTGCATGCCATAACAGTAAGTAATAAAAGCAAGGAATTAATAAAAGCAATAAATGGGTGTTTTAGAACAGAGATGGACACAACTTGGATTATAATCCTATGTAATCTTCACTCCAGGGTAATTTATGCTTCAGGATACTACAGCATTCAGTCCAGGAAATGAAATTTGCTTTCCGACATTCATCTGAGTTCATTAAAAGCTTCTTATTCCTAAGTTCAAATTAATTTCCTTCAGTTGTCAGATAAATACGTCCAGCTACTTAAAGACTTGAAGGCTATTTCTAGCTCATTCAACACAATTAATTTTCCAATTAATTGTTTTATCTTTATCTTCTAATCAAGTCCACTAACTTGGTTTTTCCAAACTAAGTTAGTTGATATTTCAGATCAGTTGATCAGGCTAAACCGAAATTAGACATTAAAGCTGAGAAGAAGAAAATGAATAACATCCATAACATTGAATTACCCTTCAGTGCAATTACAAATTCATAGAATCCTAACTAAGAGGATTTAGCTCATAATGAGCTTGAAGACAAAACAAGTAAAAGAAATGGAAAATAAAGGCATAAAGCGTAAAATGAAATTACAGAGAGGACAAGGGAGCTGAGCTGCTGCACAGTACAAAACTTTCCTTCCAAAGGAGGCTAACCTATCACTATTTGTACTAGCTCCCAAAATAGGGTTACACTCTCTCTCATGCCTAACTTTTTGGGCTTTTACAAATTTCAAATACTAAAATATTCCTTGGCCCAATTCCCAAGTACACACAACTGCTGCATTATATTCTCTCTCTTCCTTTTTGCACAGCGCAACAGGTATTTTGTCTTCTATTGGACAATAGCTGAGCTGAAAATGATTTTATCTTATAGTGACTTGCTTTCCGGAAGCTGCAGCATTCCGAAACATCCCAGAGCAATTCCTTTAGCAATTACACCTTTAAAACCTGCTCAAAACCAAATTAAACCTTCAGCAATAACAGATCAGAATTTACAGCTTTTTCGCAATTAATCAGATTAATACAGATATTTACTCAATCAAACAAAACTTGAAGTTCTTTTCCAATATTGATCAAAACAACAACAATGATTAAGCCAAAAGGATAGCAATAACTCTTATTTCTAAGAGTTACCGGTGCTTTAAGAAAAATGATGATTACAGATTAGTTGGTTTTTGTGATGCTGACTATGCTGGAGATAGAATTGAAAGAAAAAGTACCGGTGGAGGATGTCACTTCCTTGGAGCTAATATAGTCTTATGGTCAAGCAAAAGACAAAGTACCATTGAATTATCAACTGCTGAAGCTAAGTATATTTCAGCTGCAAGCTGCTGCTCACAACTCTTATGGAAGAAACACCAATTGGAGGACTACAATGTATTTATAAGTAGTATTCCACTCATGTGTGATAACACTGCTGCAATCAATCTATCTAAGAATTCAATCTTGCATTCCAGAGCTAAGCATATAGAGATTAAACATCATTTTATTAGAGATTATGTGCAAAAAGGTGTCATTGATAAACAATTTGTAGATACTGACCATCAATGGGCAGATATATTTACTAAACCTCTTGATGAGGACAGATTTATTTTTATTAGAAAGCATCTTAACATGATTTGTGTGGATTGAATGTGCGTCTAATGGTTATCGCGATACGTCCATTGCTTACCGCGTCCATTGACTGTTTGCATGCTTTTATCTGACTCGTCTATGCTATCAATTATTATTTGCATTTATTTTGTCTCCAAGACATATTTTGTTAAATTCTCTTTGTTGAGCCAGTTACTTCCATCAATCCTATCACTTGCCTTTTTACTGTTTCAATTTTTTTTTTTGCGTCGTGTCAGCATTTAATGCATGTCTCTTCACATGTCTATCTTTTCTTTTCTTTTTGAATTATTTTCAAGAAAAACTCTTCTAATTTTTGAAACCTTCTTAAGCAAGGCGTTTCCTTCTGAAAAACTTTTACTCTCATTGATTCTGAAATCTCTTGCAAAAGAACTCTCTGTTTCCCCTGTCTCTCAAACCCTAATCCTCAAACTTCAATAATGGCTTCTTCAAACACTGTTTCAACCTACGATGTCAACAAGATGAATATTGGTATTGAATATCAGTTCGAATTTGGGATTCTAAAGGAATACAATGTGTATGTAAGTAAATACATCACAGCTGTTGGTTGGGATGGTCTTTTCATCGAGAAGGTCCCGGTGTACCCAATAGGGCTTTATGGAGGAACCCTCATATAACCAACACTGAAAACTCTGCCAAGGTGTTAGGAACTAGGGTCGTTGTATCTGAAGCAACCATCGCTGATGCTATCAATTGTGCTCAGGAAGGGTTGATAATTTCTTATAAATGGGAAGAAGAACTGGGAGGACCAGAGGTCATTGCTGCATTTCTATTGAGGTATGACAAAGTGAGAAATCATTCTTGAAAAGCTGTGGAGATTAAGGATGAGGTTCGCATCCTTCACCAGATTCTGAACAAGATGGTTCTACACAAGGCTGGGTCCAAGGACAACCTCTTTGCATTACACAAATTTTGTCTATGTCACTTGCTAACTGAGACAAGGGTCAACCTGCCTCGTATTCTCTTGGAAGATTCAGAGAATACATGATTCACATGGAGAAGGCATCTGCAATCCCTTTCTGTCACCTGCTATCAAAAATCCTCAAAGCTCAACCAATTTATGCAACCTTGGAGGCCAAGACTCCTAAGGAACAAGCTGAAATCCTCAAGGAGAAGGGCATGTCTGCATTAGTATTTTGCAAGGTAAACCTGACAAATATGAAACTGAGCATTGTTGCTCAAGTGGAGCTGGCCAAGGAAGAGGAAAGACTGAAAATTAAAGAGGAACAGATAGAGCTCAATGAAGCTGAGACTCTTGGCATGAAGAAGAAGACAATTGGACGAAGAGCCAACACAATTCGCCTAGCTGCTGCCAAGAAGCCTGCTGCTGCTGGAGTGGTCATCAGGGAAACAAGGTCTGATGCACCACAGATTGTTCCAAGACACAAAAGATCTAGAAAAGTGATCCTGTCTCATAATGTGGAAGATGATGATGAGGACAATATCCCCATTGGATCAGTGCTAAAGAAATAGAAGTTAGTTGCTGCTGCTGCTACTGCCCCAACAAAATAAAGACAGCAACCCCCAAGAAAAGCTAAGTCATTTGTGACTTTTAAGGTAAGCATCCATGCTAATGATCCTGTACAATTAGCAGTAGATGCATTAGTTCAAAGCTTTGATAATCCTGTCAACACATCTGCACCATCACAATCACCACCTCACCCTGTCATACATGTCTAAACACTTCCACCACAACCTACAAATGAATCACAAACCTCTCTACAACACACAGCCTCACCCCAATATTCACCAGTCCACTCACCTATCCAAACTTCCCCAACAAGACCTCAATTTCAACCAATCATACCTGCTGATGATCCCTAGTTTAATCAACCAGATGATGTAGGGATCAACCATGGTGCACCCTTTCCTAAAATTCCCAAGGTTATATTTCCTTACACAAACCCTTCAATCCTATATGATGGCAAAGCTGAAAGGTTAGCCAAAGTTAAAAGGGATTGGAGAATCCTTTACCACACTCACCAACCCGAACCTGAATCAACCAGACCTTTCTATCCTTTACCAGAGTATGAATATGAACCTGAACCCATATACTACCCATGGTATGTACTTATTCCATATGAAAGAGATGGTCCCCTTCCATCTGCTTTGTATAATGTCAATGGACCTCTTCTCACTCACCTACCTCAACAAAAATTCCCACCATGAAAAATCTACCCTAACCTTATGAAATTTCCACCCTTCAAACCGCACACAGATGGTTTTGACAGGCATATCATTCCTGAATGGTGGACAATTCCTCTCAAAGTTGCATCTCCTATATTGAATGTCAAAGATCAAGAACATATGGGAGAGAAAAGTTCATTCTAGACAGGAACACCAAATGGAAGAACTTTGTGCATCCAAGGGAGTATGGCAGTGCTGCTGATGTGATGGATCACATCATATATGCACATTTGAAGGCAGAAATTGAAATGCCAAGGTACATAAGAGCTGCTCATTTTGTTACACCTACCTGTTTGTACCAATCCTCCAACGACACCCAAATTGGAGTGAGACCTCCTACGATCTGCCCTAGATTACCTATGATTGATCTGAACAAGGATAAGGATGCCAAGTATAGAAGGAAGAAAGAAAATATGCCTGCTGATGGCTCTTGTATGATGGCAGTCAGTTCTGACCCCTTGATTGATGAGTAGATGATGAAGTTTTTGTTGGAAGAAAATGAAAATGAGGATAAGAGGACAAATTTTGATGCAAGAGGCTTCTGAGCTTGTCACTTAAAGATCTGCAGTAGGGAAGCATCATCTTCTGGACTCAGTGAATCTGATAAGAGAATCACTCCAACTGTAAAGGAAATTTTGGTTTCTCTCATGTAAGATACTATATTCATGAGGACACTCTTGGTATACCTTTGATCAGTCCAGTATTTGAGGAAGATCCAGTCCATTGGGCTCCACACTTGCCTACCCTTGTACCCTCTCCACAAACTTCTGCAGTATCATCTGAGCATATTGAAGAGATTATTGTTGAAGGTCCTGATATGAATAAGGAAGCTGTTCAGACTGAGGTTATGAATGAAGAAGTTGCTGAATTAATTAGAAGACAAGGCACTTCTGGCAAGCATTCTTCACAACCTTTGGCTCTGGCAGTTGTGTATCCTCATGACCAACCTCAACAATCTCAGGCCTTGAGTTTAATGCAAGAGCAAAGAAACATTGCTACCACTACTGAAAGCTCCAGATCTTCTCTGCCACCAGACTTGGATGAGATTTTAGAAAAGAAGATTAAAGCTCAAGTAGCAAAGCAACGGAAGCCTACAAATGCTCTGCTAAATCAGATGCTCCTGTTACTCACCAGCTATCAATAAACTCATGTTCAACAAGTTCAACCTCCTCCAAATCAGAACCCTCTTCCACCTCCTCCACCATCTTCTTAGTCTAGCTCTTTGAAGTTTCTCTAACTGACAATGATGGTCGACTCCTGTTTCCTTTTTGTCTAAAGACAAAAAAGGGGGAGAAAGAAATAGAGAATTAAATTTTATATGAAGTCAGTTGTTATTTTTTTTCTGCATATGCATATCATATTTGTCTATTTGCTACGTCTATGATTTTCTGATTGAACATATGCTCTGGTAATATGTTTGCTCTGATATGTGTTTACCCGGGTATATGTTTGCTCTGATATGTGTTTGCTCTGATACTGTGTCACTGTGTTTTAGTACTTATTTTCAATACTTTCTATCTGATGATTGAATTTATTAAGTTTGTGAATTCTTTGTCTTAGAGGGAGCCTCTGTAGCTCTCTTAGACTTTGCTCACTCAAATTTAATTGTTTTTTGTCATCATCAAAGGGGGGAGGGGGGGGGGGGGGGGATTGTTAGAACCAAAGTGGTTTTGGCTAATTTAATCTCTTAAGTTTTGATGTTAACAAAAAGGTTAAATTTGTATGGCAAAGTTGTATCAAAGATCTAACTTGTTTGTTCTAGCTTGCAGGTTTGTTATAGTTTTGCTAGATAAGGAAACATACTTGTAGCTTCTCAGTTTTACTAAGAAACAATATTGGGTCTAAGTTCTCAATCGCTAGACGAGCCTTCAAAAACATGGTAAAACTCTAAAATGTTATCGCTAGACGAGATATTAATTTTTGGCTAAGTTAAATAACACTAGACGAGCATCTAAGTCTAAGTGTAAAATGAGTAATAGACGAGCCGTTTAATAACTCTTAGGAGAATAGCACGTCCAAAGACTCGAGTCTAGATGAGTAATTAAATAGGCGCCACGTCGGTAGACGAGCCCACTTTACTGTTAAGTTAAAATTGCGCGTCCAAAGGCTTGCGCGTCCAAAGACTTGCGCGTCCACTAGCTACTGAAAATGAACCGTCAACTAGAAGTGAACTTATTTCAAATGATTGAATATTTAATTTGAAGGAATGTATGTCTCTTTACCTTTTTGCTTCAGTTGTTTACTCTTTTTTTCTTGATATTAGAAACACAGTACCATCGAGAACATAAACCTTTGTACTCTGTCACCTATATTGCTGTAAAGTTAAACCAAGTACAAAGAAGAAAAGTCAGAAAGCAACCTTCGGTACAACAGGGAAGTGACAGCTCTACTTCGAGCATTCATTTGATAACTAAGAGAACTTCTCCAGGAAGCATATCAAGCTATCAGTCTCAACGGATCTCAGCATTAAATGCTATCTTTAAAAGGATATTTACTCAAGACCGTTGAAGAGAAGATGAAGAAGTTTTTATATAGTAGATGACCCCAAGAGAAGAAACAACTTGATGCTGTGAAATTTTCAAAGTGTCAAATCTCTAGTCAAATTTCATTTGAATATTTTCAGTTGTATTCTTCCTGATCTTAAACTTTCATATTCTCACACATAGTGAGTTCATAGATCAAAATCCTAAATCTCTTGTTAGAATTAGAGCCTGAAGAGGCTTGGTAGAGAAAGAATACTTGTAGGCTGAAGATGTGTTGAATACTTGTAATCTATTTGGAGAATAGTGGAGAAAAACCTTCAGGTAGAAGGGACTGGACGTAGCTCTCGATTGGAAGAGAGTGAACCTAGATAAATCACTTGTGTGAATCTTATATCCCCATCTTTTACAGTCCTTATTTATTCTAACCGTGGGGATTTGAATATGAGTTTGCTAACTCTTTAAAAAGGTTTTCTTGTTTGTGTGTACTTATCTTGTTTTGCTTGCAAAAGGTTTGAGAAAAGGCTTTTTCGGAAAACTGTTAAGAAACACAATTCAACCCTCCCTTCTTGTGTTTCCCTGTGTCAACTTCACATAAGGAGTTGTGTTTCATGAAGGCAGAGGGTCGGAGCAGAGTGAGAAAGATGGAAGTGTTTCTAGAGTCTAAATTTCCTTTTAAAAACAACATGAAGTAGGGAAACTTTTTTACTTGATATTTACAAAAGTGTGTATATTGTCCAAACCTTATGTTCAAATATCATTTTTGTTCCAATTCCCCCATACAAAGAGATTAAAACATGTATGAAGGACGTATAACCATTAATTAATTTTTTTTTTTTAACAAAAAACACTACAATAGATTAAATGGTTTTTGAACACCAATGCTTGTTGGTTCGAGTGGTAAGGAGCTCGGTTCCCCTTAAGCAAGGTCTCGGATTTGAATCTTGTATGAAGCCTCCTTAAATACGTCTTCCAGGCTCGACTCAGATTAATCAGAGTCCAATGTGAGTTTCGAATACCGAGGGTCTTAGACCAAAAAGTAATACTTTGAACATCACTTTTTCTATAATAGTTAATTATTATTAAAGTAAATTATATTAACGATTGTCATATATGACCTTTATTTATTTTAGATTAAAAAAAATTATGCACACAAATCGAGGTGGTGGTCATCAACAATAGTTGTAAAACACAAATCGACTATTGTGTTGTTAGCCTCGCTCTCCTTGCCTTTGTTGTGATTGGGGCATTTCGGATGGATCGAGATAGGTTTAATTTGATTTGAATTGAATCCAGATCAATATTTTTTAGCGTTACTTGAATTTGAACTCGATCCGACCATAATTCGATGATATTTGACATAGTTCTTCTTGCAAATCTTCAATTCTTCTTCTTTTATAGCTTTCATTAGTGTGTGTGTGTGTGTTTATTAAATTAAAGTTGAAAATTTTTTGTGTGATTAGCTCTATATTTTAAGTCTAAAATGAACATCCATTAGACTCTACCATAGTTAATAAAAAAGGTCCAAAATCACTAGGTTCATTTAAATCATTGTTAATGCTTGGATTCATTAAAACTAAGGATAAAAAGCCTATTTGCCGTTTGGAGACTCGACAATAATTAATCATATTTGTTGCTGTGAGACTTATTTGACTGATGAATCATAATTTCTTATAATAATATGATTAATACATATGACTTCAAGAATTGAAACGATATTTATTCTGAAGTTATGGATTAATATGATGACTACTCATAAATTGAAGGACTATAACAATGATTTATATTTTATTTTGAAGTTTTTATTGATGACATGTTATCACTTCAAAAAAAAAGGTGATTACCGATGGCCAAAAACCGTCGGAAAAGCCTAAAAGCCGTCGGAAAACAACGTTTCTAATGGACTTTCCGACGAACCCATTTCCGTCGGTACTAGGCACATCGGAAACGCATCACACGGGACCTCTCCTTACCAAGGGATATGTCCGTCAGAAACTTTGATGAATACTTACTGACGGAAATGTCCATCGGTAACGAGGATTTTTTTTTTATATCAAATTTTTTATTTTTTTATTTTAAAAAATTCAAAATAAACCTTTCAACCAAAATCAAAGGGGGATGGGGCTTCGGATAATATCAAAATAGCAAAATCCAACAAAAACAAACCCAAAAAAGAAAAAATAAAACTTGAATAACAGATATAGAACCCGTATGAATATGATTGAACAGAAAATTCCACTATGAAGGACAAAAAATCCAGAACCATATTTCAACGAAAAGATTCAAACTTTTTACAAAATGCACCAATATTTCAATGAAAAGCTTCAACCTTTTTCAGTATCTTGGGCAGATCGGTGCTTTTCGTTGAAGCTATACATCTTCATTGAAGTTCTTCCTCTTATTCTTCGTTGAAGTTCTGAGCTTTTCGTTTGCAGATCTAAACATGCAGTAGTGTGGCTGGGTCGGAGATCTTCGAATGCGGGGTTGAAGGCCTTCTCTATCACGACGGCAAGTCCATGAACGTACTCTGCCGTGACGACCGGTGGCAGAGTGATGGGAACAAGAGACAAGCAGAGATGACAGTGAACAGCGACGGTGGGGTGAGATCTGAAGAGAGGCGGGATGAACACGAATATAACGAGAGAGGGGGAGGGAGACAACAACGAGCAAGGGGAAGGTGGGGGGAGCTGGTGGTGGGTGGCGGCGGTGGTGATCGAGTGGGAGACAGCGACAAGAGAGATAGAGAGAGAAGAGAAAAGGGAAAGTGAGGGGGAAAGGGTTTGCTGTTCTGATTTAATGAACTTTTCTGACGGACGTTCGCATTTCCGATGGTCTTTTCCGTTGTTAATTCAAATTTTGGCATTTCCGACGGACTTTTCCGTCGGTAATTCAATTTTTGCATTTCTGACGGATATTTCCTTCGGAAATGCAAAAATTGAATTACCGACGGAAAAGTCCGTCGGAAATGTCTGGCGCCAAAAATTTACCCTTCCCGCCACCATTTCTGACGGACTTATCGATGGAAAGCCGTCGGAAACTTTACCGACGGGCTTTCCGTCGGTAAATTTGAAAACTTTTTGTATCCTTTATTACTGATGGCAAATTTCGTCGGTAATGTCTTAATTACCGACGATCATGGAGTCTGTCGAAAAAATTCCGTCGGTAAATACGTCTTTTCTTGTAGTGTATGCATATTATTTTTTATTAGAAAATAATACTACAAACACTAAAAGAATGCTCTTAGGTCATGTTATTTGAAGTTTCATAATAAATAATGGATTGATAGTTTTCTTACATTGACTCATAATATATTCATTCCACTTTGAAATGTATTATATTTTGATATCCATATTACACTCATAAGGCCAATTCTAGGGTCAAGTACCTAACTAGGTGCCTCACCCATGAAGCACCTCTTTTATATGTGAAAATCCACTTTTATCCTTACCCCATCTCACTGTCATCTTCCTCAGCCCACCCACCGACCACCACCATCTGTCATCTTCCTCAGGCCAGAATCTGGAAATGGGACATGGATTTTGCGAACAGGAATGGTAAAGCGTCCATGCCTCCGTCCTCCTACAAAATTCAAGGAACTCTTAACATTAACAAGAAAGCCTCCATCTTCCTAACAAATTCAAAGTAAATGGAAAAACTTTAAACTTGGCAAATGTGAGAGTGGATTTGGGTTGAGAACACCCGAGATGCCTCCATGGAAGTGGATCTAGGCTGAGACGCGAACTTGCTTCTCCTGGAGAGGTATCGATAGAGGTAATTCCAAGTGACGTCGGTCGGTGCGATTGAAATCCTGTAATGGTATCTGAGCGGACTCCGGAAGCTGATGTCGGTGGAGAGAGCAATATGGAAGAGAACCCACAAGAACATGGTGTTGGTGGAAGGTTGGTGCTATGTCGACTCGGATCATGGGGGTGGCAGTGCCGACTATAGATGATGGGGTGGAAAGGGCTGGCGGAGGAGTTGGGGTGGCGCGGTTGTCTCTCATATGGTACTATAATGGGTGGCCACCGTGCGAGAGTTGTTGCCGCTAGGGCGTTGAGTTGTCGTCGCTCGGGTGCGGTGGTGGTGACATGGCATGGGAGGAGGTTGTGAACGGAACAATTACTTTGGGTGTGGCCGTGTGGGCAGATGGGGATGGGAGAGTGAAGGGCAAAAATGTCATTTTCAGTTTTTTTTTGGATTAATAAATCTGGATCGTTGAATATTATATTATTATATCTAATGGTGAAAAGAGGTGCTTCATGAGTGACACTAACTAAGGTACTTCACCTTAGAATTGGCCCAATCATAAAAGATTATACAAGATGTTTTTAGGTAAAAAAGAAACATATTTTAAGAAACAAGTAAAGTTAATTAATGTTTTTTTTTTGAAAAAATCCAAACTACTTCAAAAAAATTTGTTTTGATCTGTTTTTGGATTTTTTTTATTGGGATTGGTTTGTGCATCAACCTCCTCAAAGGATTCATTCAGGGACTCTATGGTTGTGAACTAATGTCTCATCCCATTTAATATTTACCATTTCTTCTTGTCCATCCAATTTCTCTTCCAGGCCCCACAAATCTGAGAATGCTTTCTCTTGTTGAAGGTGCATGGCCTTACCTCTTTGGCTGTTTCCATGGCGACCCTTATAGCCACAATGCAGAGTTCATCATCCTTCTCAGTTCTCCACAACCACTATCCAAAACCGCCTTCCTTCTCAGCTTTTCGCACATCATCACTCTTTCATGGCAGAGTCTCTGCCATGTCAGTCCCCTTTGCACTCAATGGCGTCCCAAGGTTTGAAAAACGCTCAACCATTCCCATCAGAGGTTTTGGATCCAAATCCAGTTTCTTGCAATTGGGCACTCATGGAAATTGCAAAGGCAGAGAAATTTCAACAAAATCAGCTCAAACTGGAACTGGGGGCACTTCCTCAGTGACCCAAAGTGTTAGTCTCTCTGTTTATATGGGCATTTGAATCTAACATTTATCATGTTTACAATAATTCATGCTAATTTTTAGATATTATTTTTATCTTGTAATTTAAAATTTGTATCATTCCCTACAGTGTTCAATGATTTGTAAACTTCGTCGTATCTTATATCCATGTAGAATTAGATCATTCAATTGATGGGTGTGTATTAATGTTTATTTATTGTTTTAAAATTTTTATCACCTATGTTGTTTTTTCAGGTGTTTGGACTATTACATTTGATTGTGTCCCTGGGGCTTATTGTGGCTATGGACAAGTTGTTGAAGAAAGCATTTGTAGCTGCTGCCATTAAGTTCCCGAGTGCATTGTTTGGAATGTTCTGTATTTTCTCGGTTTTGATCATTCTTGACTCCACTGTGCCCTCTGCTGCCACGGCCTTGATGAACTTCTTTGAGCCGGCTTTTATGTTCATACAGAGATGGCTCCCTTTGTTTTATGTTCCATCTTTGGTTGTCTTGCCCCTTTCTGTAAAAGATATTCCTGCTGCTTCTGGCATCAAAATCTCCCTTATTGTAGGTTGGTGCACATATCTACAACTCATCATTCAGATTTCTTGTTATATCCAACGTAGTTTATTTTGTTATTTATTTATTTCATTGGTTTGCCTCAGTTGCTCTGAGGCTGCATATTTCGCTTGTTGGATACTGTCATGTAATTTTTTTACAAGTTGTTCAAGTGGATGAGAGAGATAGAAACAAAGGTTATAAAGGAAATTTCACATATTTTCAGGGATTTCACTAATAAAATCTTTTTGTGTCTTGTCTCTCCTTCACTTGGCCATAGTTAGCAGGTACGTGGTACACGGTTCGTCACTTTTTATATTATTACTACAAGACTTTCTTTAAAGTGAACCCGGTATGCGATACGCGGTACGGCAAATTCGGTATGCGATAATGAGAGAACCCAATAACTATGCACTTGACCACTTGACAAAGAAGTAACATGAGAGAACCATTTGGGCATACCTTCACATCGCTGGAAGCTGGGACATATGTTGTTTTTCTGTTTAGTTTAGTGCAGTCAGCTATTTATTAATAATTTGAATATGCTGATCGGTAGAATTTAGATTATTAGATTGCTAGATAACTCGGCACACATAAATTTTATGATGTTATAAACACTCAAATCTGTCTCTCCACTTGTTCTATTCAAAATCTGCATCTCTTGAATGATAGTCTTATGTTGGTGCATGTTTGTTATATTTGAATGCTGATGTTTATAGTGTTGTTCAGTTGGGGGATGGCTGGCTACACTTTGTGTTGCTGGGTTCGCAGCTATAGCAGTAAGAAAAGTGGTGAATACTCAATTGGTAGATGCTGAACCGATGGGAAAGCCGGCTCCATTTTCTCCCATTGAAGTGTCGGCATGGACTGCAGTTCTCCTTATATCATTTGTTGTTGCATTATTTTACCCAACAGCGCTGGGGACAAGTGTTAGAACGTGCCTTCCTTTCTTGCTTGCAGCCACAGTGTTAGGCTACATGGTTGGTTCTGGGTAAATATATTCTTTTTCACTACTGCATATCCACATTGTCAATTACTTTTTCTGTGTTTCTATGGGGTTTTGAATGAATACAGAAAAAAAGGTAATGCCTACATGCTAATACTATTAGAATTTTATTATAAATCATTGTAGTTTCTGTTGGAGTCCCACCCAAATTCTAAGAGTTTGCAATTTATATATTTACTGGCAGTTCATCATTCTTACTATTTTCTGTTTGCAGGTTGCCTTCAAATGTGAAAAAGGTCTTCCATCCAATTATTTGCTGTGCATTATCAGCAGATCTTACAGCTTATGCTTTTTCATATCTTTCCAAGTCAGGATTTGAACCTATTCTAGGTATGATTAGAATATAACTATTTAAGTGTTATATTATATAAGTTTTTCTTTCTTTGGCTGCTAACTTCAACCAGGAAAAGAAAATATGTTCAATCTTGCTAGTTTGAAACTTCTATTGCAAATGTAGATACCTTATGGTTTATTAGAAGCATTTAAAGTTTGAAAGCAATTTGAGAAATGCGTATTGAACTGTTACAATCTGGTTTATAAAAACTTTTTACTAGGACAATGAGTTAACCAAATAACTATGTAATCTTCAGCTAAGCTCAACTAATTTGGTTTGCTAACTTTGGTGTAGAGGCTAATACTAATAAGAATGATGTAAAGCTGTTCACTAAAGGGCTTTCCATTTTATGCAGCCAAGTTTGGTGCAAATTTATCAAAATATTCTATGTAATGACATAAATTTCTTATAACTTTTATTAAATGTAAAAGCTTATTTTGTGTGAACATGAAGTAGCCTATAAAATGTCATATTTTTGGAACTCTTAGATCACTTTAGTCAAGATGATATATGTAATAGATCTAATAGAAAAAATTACAATAGGAAGTAGAATAATGTAGGTCAAAGCAAGGCCTCTAGTCTCATAAGAATGGAGTAGGCCTTGCTAGGGAGGAACTATAGATTTTTGACTGAAAGCTTTCTTAAACATTGCTTTTCTCAAATTTATATTCAGATGAAAGACAACTTGTACCTATTTGTTTGTATTGAGAAAGGATCTTATCGTAAGTCAGGTGAGAAATCATGGCATTGTCTGATAATATTTGGAACAAATTTCAAATATATTTTTTCGTTTGCTTTCTCATGTGCAACATGGTTCTTCTCTCTGGTCTACTCTTCCTATATAATTTTTTTATTAATTCCCTTTAAGCGTAACGTTTCTGTACTTGCTTTTTTGATTCTTCTTTCAACATTCACAGGATATTACCTGACAAAAGCATCCTCTAATCCTGGAGCTGGTGACATTTTAATGGGATTTTTGGGATCCGTTATTCTCTCCTTTGCATTCTCTATGTTCAAGCAAAGAAAGGTAACTAACTAGGTTTCTCAGTAAATAAATCCTATACTGCTGCCAAAAATATAAACCAGATGAATACAATATGTTCTCATTACTCTCAAGTCTCAATTGCTTTTGATTTTTTACAATGTTATTGTTAGGCAAGTTGCAATCAAACTTATATCTGGGCAATGTTGAATGTGTTGTTGCTGACTACATAGTAATTATTGATCAATAATAGCAGTTCAACAACTGAAGTATACCAGCTCTTAATGCCATTGTTTTTTCACCCAATAAGCCTCGCCATAATGCCATCCCCCTCCCTTGTATTTAAAAGAGGGTGTCGTAATGACCGTGACTTCATTTTCTATAGTTTGACAAACATTTATAAAACTTACGCATAAATACATGATAACAATAACGTATCATCTTAGTCACCTGGGTTGGGTTAGTGATGAGAGGTTTCTGTAGTTTGCAAGAGGTTATAGGTACCTTCGTGCTGTAAATTGTAACAAAAAATTCCATGATGCAGCTTCAGTCTGTTTTTCTAGTCCGGATAAGTAATCCATCCTTGTTATGCTAGAGGCACATCGGGCACATCTTTTATCTGTCAATTTTTTTTCCCCCATTCTTGCTTAATTAGCCAAGACCTAAGGAAGGTGAATGGGATTGTCAATGGCCTATATAGAGTTCGATTTTACTTGAACAGATACGAATGCAAAGAAGAACATGGAACCGTGTTCATATCCTTTACTTAGTATACACACACAAAATCTGCCAATTGCCAACCAAAAGCATGATGTATATTACCTACCCAAATGCAAAACATGCTTTGCAACCTCTTTCTCATCCCATATTCAAATAATGGCTAAACCACTAAATCAGTAACTAATGATTTATCTACCATATTCAGCTTGTGAAAAGGCATGCAGCTGAGATTTTCACCTCTGTCATCATCTCAACAGTGTTCTCACTGTACTCAACTGCCCTTGTTGGACGTCTCGTTGGATTAGAACCATCTTTAACCGTGTCCATTCTACCCAGATGTATAACAGTGGCGTTGGCCCTCAGCATTGTGTCTTTATTTGAAGGTAAATATTATGCCTGCAGTGCAACCACTTATCCCAATAATTTTGTCTACAGTGAAACTCGATCAGAGTTAATGGAATAAATGAGAGGTTATGCAGTCTTAGTTTGTTTCAAGAATGCACACCTACACAGAGAGAAAGGGAGGCTCTAAAATATAAACTGTATATGTTTGTACTTTAGTTCTATATTTAAAAGTTTCCTTTCTGTCTGCAGGTGCCAATTCATCTCTCACGGCAGCTGTGGTTGTAGTAACTGGTCTGGTTGGAGCAAATTTTGTGCAAGCAGCGCTTGATAAACTCAGGTTTCGTGATCCAATTGCTCGAGGAATAGCAACTGCATCTAGGTATATTACGTAATCTATAGATTGTTCACTTGACAAAAAAACCATTTTGACTCTGTTGCACACTTTCGTTATGGCCCATTAAGTTAAGGGGAAAGTAGACCGACCTTCGTGGAAGTTTGGCTTAATTACACCTTGTACCCTTTTTGTTTTAGAAATTATATTGACATCCCCTTAAGTTTATGTTGTAAGTGGTAAAAGTGTCATGATAACATAAACTTTAAGTGGGGTAAATGTAATAAGTAATAACAACATAAACTTCAAGGGGTAAGTGAAACGACAACATAAATCTCAAAGGTCAGTATACTTTCTAAACCAAGAGGGGTATCGAGTATAATTAAGTTAAACTTCAAAAATAGTCAGAATAATTCCCCCTTAAGTTTAATAGTTACTAACATCATGTTTTGGGGGGGAGGGGTTCTAATTCCATGTTTACATATTGGTTTTCTTTGGGGGGAAAAAAGATTTGGGGCTAGGAAATTAGAAAAAGAGAGACAAGACTATAAACTCAGAATAGTATTGATATGAGATGTGATAATAATGTGGTGATTTGATTACAAAAGACAAATCTAGTAAATAGGAAATAATTCATAAGAGATCTTCTAAGATAGTATAAAATATTATGAGATATTCTCCATATATTCTAAGTTAACACCCCCTCAAGCTAAAGCTTTCCAAGTTTTAGCTTGTTAAAATTAAACGTAAAAAAAAATAAAAATTAAAAAGTAACTTCAAGGTATTGGAAAAAAGCAATAGAAATACTGTCGTAAGGATGCCCAACAGAAAAACCAAACTGTATCTAGGACAGAACCATACTTAATTTGGCACAAGCATGATAGATGGACCATACTGTTTCTGGGATAAAAACATACTGCATTTGGAATGAAACCACGATGCTAATATTTTAGGCTGGATTAGGTGGAACTGATCGAAGACACGAGGATCTGACAAAACTGATTAGAGGCATAGGGATCAGGTAGAACTAATCTGAACTACGGGATTAGGTGGAATTGATTAGAGACACATGATCATGTAGAACTTTAAGGCACGAAGATCGGGTGAAACTGATCGGAGATGCATATTGGGCAAAACTAATCGGGGATGCATATTGAAGGCAAAACTAAACGAAGATGCATATGAGGTGAAACTCAATGAGGATGACAGAAACAACAAAACTAGATTTGGTTTTATGGTGGTTAATAATGATTCGAATGAGTTTTGTAAACTCTACGCAATGACAAGGTGAAATGTTCCTCAAGGTGGGTATCATATCATGGCTTTCATACTATATTCAAGAAATTAGGTTTGGGGCTAGGAAACAAATAAAAGAGAAATAAGACTATAAAGTCCGAATAATGAGAAGACATGATTATAGTGTGGTTATAATGTGATGAGGTGATTTGATTACGAAAGACGAATCTAATAAATTGGAATAACTCTTAGAAATCTTCATATCCTGAAATATTATGAGATCATACCATAAAATATTATGAGATATTCTTCCAATATTCTAATAAGTTTAGTCAATTTGGAGAAATAGCACTAATTCGGGCAAGACACGTGTACAAACTATTTTCTTCTTGCATACATGCTTATTATTAATTTGTTTTTTTTTTTATTTTTTGAACCCTGCATACATGCTTATTGCTTGCTCTTGAATAAACTTTTTTACAGTGCCCATGGGCTTGGAACAGCAGCTTTGTCTGCTAAGGAACCTGAGGCTCTCCCTTTTTGTGCCATTGCTTATGCTCTGAACGGTATATTTGGATCCATACTTTGCTCGATTCCAGCTTTCAGACAAAGCTTGCTCGCAGTTGTTGGCTGAGATTGTTAGAACATATCATGCCTTGATGCTATTTTCATTCCTTTAAATGCACATCCATTTCATATCTGATGGCTGCACAAATGTATAGAGCAAATATTAACAACCATAAATTCAGTAGCACCACCATTTCGTCTATTGTATAGGAAGCAATGATCCATTCATTTACGATTTATGTCATATTCTTGACTATAACTATCAATTCTGGATTTCGTAGTTTCTTGAAGTGAGGAGAGTTCGAAAACTTTAGAATTTCGCATACTTCTTTGATATGGTGGATATTGTCTTACTTTCTAAAACTAAATATTGGCGCCCTTCATAAAACTAAAACAAAAAAGTGGAATTAAATTTGACCACAAGATTTTCATCTGGAAAAAGTCCAAATTTTCTAGGAAAAGATGTAGCTATGCCCGATATTAATCTTTAACTAGTATTTGTTTTCGTGATGCACGAGGTTAGTTAAAAATAAAATGAAAAACATTAATATAATTATAGATAATTTTATAAAATGAAATGTATGTAATATATTTTTTTTTTAAATTAGAAGTATTAAAACTTCAATGATTTGAGAATTTTACAAATATATTTTTTCACATTTTGTTTTCTTTATTAGAACTACTTTTATTATTGAATATATGTAAATAAAGTTGAATAAAGATTCAGTTAATATAGTAAAACTGCTTATGAAATATGAGTTGGATTTCTATATTTATAAGAGAACTTCAATTTTTTAGTCAAATTGAGAGCTTTGGTTGCTATTATCATACTATGTAACTCCCTCATATGTTTGTCTAAAATTATTGCAGAGAACAATAACACATTCTGATAATTCACCCTCATAAAAATTAAATATTTAAAATTTTAAATATTTTAAAAGAACATATATATATATATATATATATATATAAATATATATATATATATATATATATATATCTATATATATCTGTGTGTGTGTGTGTGTGTGTGTGCATATATACAAGATACAACAACAACCACCAAGCCTTATCCCACTAGATGGGGGTAATTTCACATAGATCATCTACTGCCATAATGTTCTATCATGAATCATGTTAATAGTTAAATCATTGGCCTCCAAATCTTTCTTAATAGTTTCTCCTATAGTTTTTCTTGGCCTACCTCTTCCTCTAGCTATTGGATTGCCTTCCACTTGGTCCAGTCTCCTTACTACAGAATCTAAAGGTCTCCTCCATACACGCCCAAACCACCTAAGTCGAGATTCAACCATCTTTTCTACAATAGGTGCTACCCCAACTCTCTCTCTAATGCTATCATTCCTAATCCTATCACGTCTAGTTTTTCCGCTCATCCAGCGCAACACTCTCATCTCTGCTACATTGATTTTACTCTCGTGTTGATTTTTTACCGCCCAACACTCCGTCCCATATAACATCGCCGGTCTAATAACTGTATGGTAAAATTTTCCCTTTAGCTTAAGAGGTACCTTTTTATCACACAAAAAACTCGAAGCCTTCCTCCATTTCAACCACCCTAATTGAATCCGATGGTTTACATCTCCCTCAATTTCTCCGTCATTTTGTATAATAGACCCAATATATTTAAACCGTGTGACTTGTGGTATGCTGTGGTCTCCAACTTTCACCTCTAAGCTAGAGGTGTTTCGCCTTTTGCTAAACTTACATTCCATATACTCCGTCTTGCTTCTACTCAAGCGGAAGCCATGTGCTTCTAAAGCTTGTCTCCAAGTCTCCAACCTTCCATTTATATCATCTCTCGACTCTCCAACTAGGACTATATCGTCAGCGAAAAGCATGCATCGCGGTGCTGGCTCTTGAATGTGCTCTGTAAGTACATCCAAGACCAAGGTAAAAAGATAGGGGCTTAAAGCTGACCCCTGGTGCAGGCCTATGGTTATTGGGAAATCTTCTGTGGCTCCACCTTGCGTTCTCACACTAGTCGTGGCCCCCTCATACATATCCTTGATAGCTCGAATATAGGCAATCCGAACACCTTTCTTTTCTAGGGCTTTCCACAAAACCTCTCTTGGCACCCTATCATACGCTTTCTCCAAATCAATGAAGGCCATGTGTAGATCTTTTTGATCCCTTCGATATTGTTCCATCACTCGTCGTAGCAAGTAAATTGCTTCCATGGTCGACCTCTCGGGCATAAAACCAAATTGGTTGTCGGTGATTTTGGTTTCTTTTCTTAGTCTCCGTTCAAGCACCCTTTCCCATAGCTTCATAGTATGACTCATAAGCTTAATCCCCCTATAATTTGCGCAATTTTGTATATCTCCCTTGTTCTTGTAAATCGGAACTAAAGTGCTTCTCCTCCATTCGTCCAAGCATTTTCTTTGACCTCATAATCTCGTTAAAAAACTTCGTGAGCCAACTAATGCCTCTATTTCCTAGACTCTTCCATACCTCCACGGGTATATTGTCCCAGTCCAACTGCCTTGCCATTATCCATCCTTCTCAAAGCTTTTTTTACCTCATGCTCTTGGATTCTACGATAAAAAGTGTAATTTTGGTCCTCCTCTCTGATGTCAAGCACCTGTGAGCATGATAAAACTTCAAATCCTTCATTAAATAACTTGTGGAAATAATTCTTCCATCTATCTTTAATATCTTGTTCCTTAACCAAAACTTTACCTTCTTCATCCTTAATACACTTCACTTGGTCCAAGTCTCTTGTCTTTCTTTCCCTACTTTTAGCAAGCCTATAAATAGATTTCTCACCATCTTTGGTGCCTAAGGATTGGTACAACCCGTCAAAAGCTTTAGTTCTAGCTTCGCTCAGTGCCTTTTTGGTCTCTTTTTTGGTCACCTTATAATTTTCCCAATTTTCAGCATTTCTACATAAAGACCAAACTTTAAAACATTCCCTTTTAACTCAAACCTTAGCTTGCACACTTTCATCCCACCACCAGGATTCTTTACCCTTAGGTCCGAATCCTCTTGATTCACCAAGCGTCTCTATAGCTACCTTCCTAATCCCCTTGGCCATCTTGTCCCACATAACATTTGCACTTCCGTTTGCCTCCCAAAACCCTCCCTCCAAAACCTTGTGTTGGAAGATCCTTTGTTTTTCACCCTTCAGTTGCCACCACTTGATCCTTGAAACCTTTTCGTGGCCTCTTCTCTTCACACTCCTTTTAACTCTTGCATCCATGACCAAGACTTTATGTTGGGTAGTCAAGCTCTCTTCAGGTATGACTTTACAGTCCAAGCAAATCTTTCTATCCGATCTCCTAATAAGAAAGAAATCTATTTGAGAGCTTATCACCCCACTTTTGTACGTGATAAGATGTTCCTCACGTTTCCTAAAACACGTATTGGCTATAGTAAGATCGAAGGTAGATGAAAAGTCCAAAATAGACTTGCCCTCACCATTTATCTCCCCTAGGCCATATCCCCCATGCAAACCGTCGTAACCTCTAGGTGCCCTCCCTACATGCCCATTTAGATCACCTCCTAAGAAGATCTTTTCACCTAGCGGTATTTCCTGAATTAGGCCTTCTAAATCCTCCCAAAATTTTACCTTGAAGTGTTCTTTTAACCCTACCTGAGGTGCGTAAGTACTAATCACATTAAAGGTGTCTTATTCCACTACAAATTTTAGGGCAATGATCCTATCTCCAACCCTTTTTACATCCACAATATCATTCTTCCAATATTTATCCACAATTATGCCCACCCCATTTCTCGATTTTACTTTGCCAGTGTACCAAAGCTTAAAACCCGAAGAGTCTAATTCCTTTGCCTTTTCTCCCACCCACTTAGTTTCTTGTAGGCACATGAAATTGATCCTCCTCTTAATCATAGTGTCAACTATTTCCATTGATTTACCTGTAAGTGTGCCTATATTCCAAGTTCCAAAGCGAATCCTACTCTCGTGAGCTAGCTTCTTTACCCACACTCGTTCACAAAAATGCGGGAACCCTTGCTTATTTTTCACTACATTCAAAGCGCGATGCATGCCCTTGCTCTTTTGACACTGTCTTCGAGCTATACGAAGACGTTGTTTTCCGGGCAACGACCTAGCATTAGCATTATTACGTCGTTGATCCATGTCATAGAGATTCGACTACGTTTTACGTTGGCTGTCGATGGCCTAACACAACCCTCTCCTTTTATCCGGGCTTGGGACCGGCTATGTTTAGCTTTGTCACAAAGCACAACATATGCAGGATTGTGTGTGTACATACATGAGTAAAAAAAAATGTAATTGGTTTCATTTCCTAATAATCTCTTACATTGTAATTAAATTATTAAGTATTTTTTTAAAAGAATTCATTCCCACAAATATAAATACTAAACATGCCTTTTCAAGCTGTTTTTACTTCGTTTTCGAAAAGTTTGTTGGTAATGTTACCAATGAGAAAATCTATTGGACGAATCCGTCGGTAATTCGTTTTTCTACCCACGGATTTTGTCGTTTGTTAACCCGTTGGTAATTAACAATGAATGGAAAAAATTGTCAGTAAAAATTCTCCACAAGCATATTAAAACTTTCTTCATTGAAGACTGAAGTGAGACAAAAATATATTAGAAAAATGCAAAACCACCAGCAACATGACATATTTTGTTTACTTATATTGACAACAAATCATTTTTTTTTATCAGTAGATCAAATCATATATGTGCTAGGTAGGAATATGTTAAAATATTATTGCAAAAAAGTACCAAAAATTAAGAATGATTTCTACTACTCCTGCTAACCATCAAGTGCTCATCATCAGACAAGATGCAATATAAATAAATATCCAAGAAACCATGATAACCAATAATCTAATTATCTTGGCCAAATTTTTTTTGTAATTTCCATGCTTCCCACACGGTATTACTAAGTAATAATATATAAACTTCATTAAAACATGAAAAAAAAATAGTTGATCATATAAATTTTTAAACTAAGAGAAACATTTTTACAAGAGATTTTTGTAGAATTGAACATATAATTGGAATTAATTTAATACAAATAAGTATTTAGCCCCTAATCAACAATTTAATCTCATAACAAAAAAAAAAAACAATTCAATCTCATATAAACATTGACTCCTAGTAAGACTCAAACTTTGATCCGGCTGTGAAAACTAACGTATCTTGGGACACTCTTGGGTGACTGTCAAGAAATCTCCGGAACTTGCTTATCAGTGTACCTGCTATCTGAAACAAAGAGGAGCCTAGTGAAAAATAAATCTCAATGAGTTCCTGCTTCAAGCAAAGCATATGAGTAAACAATATGTTCTGTTTAATTGTCATCGTTGAAATACACATACTTACTTATATGCACACATATTAGGATTAGCCTCACATAGTGGTAAAGTTTCTCATAACCTACTTACCTCACTATTTTGCCAAGTGTGCACTCCATGGACTAAAGCAGGCTAAAGTAGGACTACCCAAACTTTATACCACTACGGAATTATTCTCTTATAACTTACCCTTTCATCACCAGCTCTTTTCACTGGGTCCTTACTTGGATTGAGTTATTTACTGAATATGAATCTAAGCATAGGCATTTTAAGTATAAAAACCTTTACTAGGTACCTCAAGTGTGAATGAAAATAAGGCACATATAGTTTAAACTAGTTGATATGACAGTCAGAGCTCTATGACAACAATTAGGCGTCCCTTAATTGCTAGTACCATATCCTAGCCTTCAAAAATGAAGGACTCACAAAACATCTCACCCACAAAATATTGTGGCCTTAAATAATGGCTAGAATAATTTTGAAACCTTAAGTTTGGCTAAACATAAGTTATTAATGCCATGTTATGATTCATTTTCTCATACTCTTCTCTAATGGAAGTCAAATGCATTAAATATTCATCAACCATACCAAAATGATAACTTCATTAAACATGCACAAAAATGCAAAGAGTGAAGACAAAGCACACATGGAAATGTCACACCTTCATATTGCAATTCATGCCAACCAAATCACCATGCAACAACCACTAAGTTAGATCATACAGTCACAAAGAGCACCATACCTATAGCACCTCAAGATTCACCATTATGTTTATATGTGTTAGTTTTGGCATAATTATGTTTGATATGTTTGATATTTATTTATATGTGTATATATTATTGCATATGATAATATGTATATTAATATATGATTATTTGCATTAATATGAGATTGTGTCTCTTAATGTTTGATTTTATATGTTAATATATGATATGTGATTTTATTAATAATAAGTTATTAAGAATGATATGATAAGATATCGTGTGATTTAGTATTTAAATAGAGATAGTGTTATTCTTAGATTTTAACCCCTCAATCAATCAGATTTGAGTCCTTATCAATATAAGATCATCCTCTTTTTGTTTATATCTTAAGATCTTATCATAATCTCCTAAGGATCCTATCTAGGAATAACTACCAAATATGTCGCTAAACTTCCATCGAACTTTTGACCATCATAGAGTCTGATTTAGGATTTGATCATTAGACATTAATTTGTAGATATTTCTCCGAGATTTCTAACGACATAAAGAACGCCTCCATCGGAAACTTGTAGCTCAAGTTTTGATTAAAATACCGAATTGTATACAGTTTGGGCTAAAATAGGAACCCGATATGACCCAAACTCATATATATACCATTAGACTCGACCTAAACCTAGTTTACACGACCCCAACACTCAGAAAACTGCCTCCCTCCTTCCTATTTGAATCCTTATGGCTTTTCTCCCTAAAACTCTCTCCAGGGAACCCGTTCTTGCACCGTTCTTCATTGCTTCTTGATAGGAGAACATCGCTACGAATAGGGGTTCGTTGTGCTTGCTGTTTGGGACTTTAGAAAAGGTAAAATTCGTGCACCTTGTCCTTTGTGTTCTTTCTTCCAAGTTCTTGATCTCTTCCTTTTGATTTCTTGATCCTAGAGTTGAACCAGAGTGTCTCTTTGGCGTCCTTGAGGTCGTAGACAAGCGCTAGTGAGACGGGACCCTAGTGGATCTTCTTTCTTCTTTTGAAACGCGAACCTCGTACCAGGTATGGGAGAAGAATAGTGTATACATTAGGCTAGGGAGTAGCGTAAGATGAGGGGTTCCCATAGCCCCGTTTATTGTCGTTATAATGTATTGATGCCATGATCTTCCTGGTTGTATGACTGAATTGTTTATATGTTTAATTGGATTAATTGGTATGCCTATTTGTTATAATTGTTGAGTTGTTCATGATGTGGTATGCCTATTGAATTGTCTTATGCCATGAGTTTTGGTTGAATTGGTATGAATACCCATGATTATGAATGTTGTTGTTATGACATGGATTATGTTGATCACAATGACTAGATATGTTGTTGATGATGATGTTACCGTTATGTTGAATATGTTAATAAGACTCTAATTGACTTAATTAGGACTCTTAGTTAACATAGGAATTAAGGGATTAATTCCCAAAGCTTCATAAGACATGAACTGTGTTAGTGAGGGGTGAAGTTTAATGCCGAATGTTTTGGTTAAGACCCTAGGATCTGATTTGAGAGAATTAGGGAGCCTAAACTCAAAGAACACTTTAAATTCTGCCCAGAATAGTATGGCCCTGCCCAGGAGCATGGTCGTGCTGAACAGGGAGCACGACCGTGCTCCCAGTTAAATTCTGAAAAACGGGCCGCGCATTGAGTACGACCGTGCAGGACAGTGAGCACGACCGTGCTCCACTTAAGTGGCAGCACGACCGTGCTGGGGGTTTAGTATGCCCGTGCTTCCTCCTACTGGTCAGAACTTAAGATTAATGAATTAAAGGGGTGTTTACCCCCAATTATCCCCAGATGATGTAATAATACACTAACCAAATTATAACAAGCTAGATAACTTATTTAAAGATTAATTAAGATAACAAAGACTAATAAGCTGGTTAAACCGGTACCCGATGGGTTACCGCACGTTGTCACGCTTTCGTGCTTTTTGTTCAAAGTGCTCTCGATGCGTTTTGGTCGAGATGTTGTTATGTTGGACCTTGGTGCTTTTTGGCCAAGGGGGCCTTGACCCCATGGTGTGGGTCTTAGGTGTTAATGTTGATGTTGGTGATAAGTCTTGGGATGCTTTTAGGCCCAAGAAAAGGAGGTGGTTGCCTTGTGTGTTGTTGTTCCATTTGCATAGAGCATTGGAGTTGATGTTGAGGGGGATGTTCAACATAGGAGAGGTCGTCCTAGTTATGATGATCTGGGCCAAGTCTCAGGTGGTTCACCCATGGTTTGGTGAACCGTGCACTCCCGAGGTGGCGTATCCTGTTATGATACGTCGGCTATCCAAGGGGTTCCTCCATGGTTTGGGGAATTGCCGGTGTTGGTGCTCTTTAGTCAATACTGATATGTAACTCCGAAGTTGACTTCCTGAGTTAGTTGGATCCACATGCATTGATGGAGTAGTGGAGTAGTATTGCATTGCACTGCATAGCATATGTTGGATGATTAACATGTTGTTATGGTATTATATGATGATGTATAAATATTGTATGTTGTTATATTTCTATGCCATGCTATGATGTATGTTCATCTTATTCCCTATTCCCATGCCGTTGTGTTTACATGATTTCTTACTCCATGTTTTCCTGTTTCTGTTGTTGCATGTATTTCCTTATGAAGAGGACGGTGAGCAGCCAACGGAGTAGTGACTCTTAGGAGCCGCGACTCTAGTTAGAATGTTGAGTTATAGTTGTTAGTTTTGTTAGTTGTTTAGTTTGTTTCCGTGATGTATCCAGATTTTGGTTATACCAGCTCTGTATGTGACATCGGGGTAGGGTTTTTCTTTATATGTCTTGTTTATGCTTTACTGTTTTAAAACTGTTATTTCCGCGTTGTTTTTGTTGAGATGTGAAACCTTTTTATCCAAGTTTTTATTTTGTTCAAATAAATGCATGTTTTATAATTACCTCTTTTAAGTAAATGTTTTATATTAACATGCGGGGTAGAATGGTGTCACATTTAGTAGTATCAGAGCAGTTCGGTCCTGTCCGGACGTGGTATGAGTCTGTTGTGAGTCTGTTGTGTGACTCTTGTTTGAATTGTCTATATTTATATAGATAATGTTACGTGGTACTAAGTACCTATAGCTTTGCTTTGGCTTAACTTACTGCATTTGGCGGTTTGTCTTGAACGATCCAAGGAGCCTTCGGGTGCTTCTTGTGTTTAGGAAGGTTGTTCTATTATCTCTTGATAATATGAACTTTGCAGCTGATCTTGTGCGCTTACTTTTTTTAAAACCGCTCGATTTTATTCTTGGCATGGACTGGTTATCTTCCAACCATGTCCTTTTGAATTGTTTTGATAAAACCTTGATTTTTGGAACTCCTAAGGAGTCTAAGAATCCGACCTTTCTCTCTGCCAACCAAGTGAAAGCTTCGATGAAAAACAAAGCCCAAGTGTTCATAATGTTGTCTTCCCTGGAAGTTGAGAGCCCTCCTGATGTCGGAAATGTGCCTGTTGTGCGGAAGTTTCCTAAAGTGTTCCCGGGGGACGTTTATGAACTACCCCCAGAAAGGGATGTGGAGTTCACTATAGATTTAATACCTGGTACTGGGCCTATTTCCATAGCGCCCTATAGAATGTATCCTCTAGAGCTAGCCAAATTGAAGAAACAATTAGAGGACCTTATCCAAAAGCAGTTTATCAGGCCTAGCATGTCCCCATGGGGAGCGCCAGTGTTGCTAGTAAAGAAAAAGGATGGTAGTATGAGGTTGTACGTCGACTATCGACAACTCAACAAGGTGACCATAAAGAATCGGTATCCCCTCCCTAGGATTGATGATCTCATGGACCAGTTGATAGGCACTTCTGTCTTTTCTAAGATAGACTTGAGGTCAGGGTACCATCAGATTCGGGTTAAGTCTGAGGACATCCCGAACACAGCATTCAGAACACGATATGGTCACTATGAGTACTTGGTTATGCCCTTCGGTGTGACCAATGCTCCTGCGGTCATGGATTACATGAACAAGACCTTTCACCCTTACTTGGATAAGTTTGTGGTGGTGTTCATAGATGACATTTGTACTCCAAGAGAAAGGAGGAACATGAGGAACGCCTGAGGGTTGTCTTGCAGACCCTTAAGGAAAAGCAGTTGTATGCTAAGATGTCTAAGTATGAGTTCTGGTTAGAGGAAGTGAGCTTCTTAGGACATGTCATCTCTAAGGGTGGCATAGCTGTGGACCCAGCTAAGGTTGAGACGGTTCTCCAGTGGGAAGCGCCGAAGTCTGTGACCGAGATTAGGAGTTTCTTGGGGTTAGCCGGGTATTATAGGCGGTTCATAGAAGGTTTCTCTAAGATAGCTTTACCCTTAACCCGTCTCACCAAGAAAGGAAAGTTGTTTGTGTGGGACTCTAGATGTGAAGAGAGTTCCCAAACCCTTAAGAATAGGTTGACATCAGCACCAGTGTTAGTTTTGCTAGATCCTAGTGAACCCTTCGTGGTGTATTGTGATGCTTCTAAGCAAGGGTTAGGTGGAGTGTTAATGCAGAATGACACGGTAGTTACTTATGCTTCTAGGCAGCTGAAACCCCATGAGAATAACTACCCTACCCATGAGCTAGAGTTAGGGGCTGTGGTATTTGCCTTAAAGCTCTGGAGGCATTACCTCTATGGATCGAGGTTTGAGGTTTTTAGTGATCACAAGGGTTTGAGGTATCTCTTTGATCAAAAGGAGTTGAATATGAGGTAGCGTAGGTGGATGGAGTTCTTAAAGGATTATGACTTCGAGCTGACCTATCATCCAGGAAAGGCCAATGTGGTGGCCGATGCCCTAAGTAGGAAAACCTTACAAATATCCGCTTTGATGGACAGGGAGATGGATCTGATTTAGGAGTTTAGAGACCTTAGTCTAGCTTGTGACTTTACCCCTAAGAGTATTAGGCTTGGTACCTTGAAGGTTACCAACAGCTTGATGGATCAGATTAGAGAGGGTCAGAAGTTAGATAAGTTTCTCTTAGACCAGCGAGAATTGCTCGCTCAGGGTAGAGACCTTAGTTTCAAGGATATGAGTGATGGAGTCTTGAGGTTTAAGGATAGAGTGTGCATACCGGATGTTCCTGAGCTTAGGAAGTTGATCCTTGAAGAAGGACATAGGAGTGGGTTAAGTGTGCACCCAGGTGCCACCAAGATGTATCAGGACCTCGAGAGGATGTTTTGGTGGCCTAGGATGAAAAAGGATGTAGCCAAGTTTGTGTATGCGTGTGCTTGGTTTGTCAGAAAGCTAAGATAGAACACCAAAAGGCATCAGGAAAGTTACAACCTTTAAGTATTCCAGAATGGAAATGGGATAACGTCTCCATGGACTTTGTGTCTGGACTCCCTAGGACTCCAGTGGGTTTTAAGGCTATATGGGTTGTTGTGGATAGATTGACTAAGTCTGCCCATTTCATCCCGATGAACATGGAGTATCCTTTAGAGAAGTTAGCCAAGCTGTACATCAAAGAGATAGTTAGGCTTCATGGTGTACCCTCTAGCATAGTATCAGATAGAGACCCGAGGTTTACCTCCAGGTTCTGGGAGAGTTTGCAGCATGCTTTAGGGACAAAGCTTAGGCTTAGCTCAGCTTACCACCCGCAGACTGATGGGCAGTCTGAGAGGACTATCAGTCCTTAGAGGACTTTCTGAGAGCTTGTGTGCTAGAACAGTCTGGTAGTTGGGAGGAGATGTAGGATACCCTTGTGTTGGAGCGAACCTAGCGATAGTGTGGTGCTAGGTCCGGAGATAGTCCAGGAAACAACAGAAAGGATCGGGACGGTTCAGAAAAAGATGAGAGTGGCACAGAGTAGGCAAAAGAGCTACCATGACAAAAGGAGGAAGGCACTCGAATTCCAGGAAGGTGATCATGTGTCCTTGAGAGTTACTCCAACGACTGCGGTTGGTAGAGCGATGAAAGCAAGCAAGTCGTCTGTTATCAAGAGATCCGAGTCTTTCCTACCTTGGTGAACAAGTGCAGAATCTTCGAGGATGCTTACGAGGCCAGGATCGCAAGCCGCAAAAGTTCAGATATTCAGAGTAGTAAGGACGAAGATCATAAGAACGAGGTGAGACGATGTCATCGGCAGAGACTTCAAGCAGAATGGCAAGGAATCACAGTTCTCAGCAGGTAAGCCCAAGGATTGGGATTCTCCTAAACATGTCAGATTTGGAAAACGTAGATAAGGTCACTATACCCATCAATGCAAGGAGCCGAACATCATATGTTTCAAGTGTGGCAAATATGGTCACCTCGGCAGGAATTGTAAAGGAGAAAAGTCAGAACCACAGAGTGCTAGCAGGAATCAGAGTGCGCAGCGGAAGCGTAGTGGAGCTGGAGCCTCCAAGTCCGTGGACTCAACCCAACGGATGCGCCTAATTGATGAAATTTTAACCAGTTAAGCTGATAGAAATTTCGAGGACGAAATTTTTATAAGGGGTGGAATTGTAACACCTCAAGATTCACCCTTATATTTATATGTGTTAGTTTTGACATATATATGTTTGATATGTTTGATATTTATTTATATGTGTATATATTATTGCATATGATAATATGTATATTAATATATGATTATTTGCATTAATATGAGATTGTGTCTCTTAATGTTTGATTTTATATGTTAATATATGATATGTGATTTTATTAATAATAAGCGATTAAGAATGATATGATAAGATATCGTGTGATTAAGTATTTAAATAGAGATAATGTTATTCTTAGATTTTAGCCTCTCGACCAATCATATTTGAGTCCATATCAATATAGGATCATCCTCTTTTTGTTTATATCTTAAGATCTTATAATAATCTCCTAAGGATCCTATCTAGGAATAACTACCAAATATGTCGCTAAACTTCCATCGAACTTTTGACCATCTTAGAGTCCGATTTATGATTCAATAATTAGACATTAATTTGTAGGTATTTCTCTGAGATTTCTAATGACACAAAGAACTTCTCAATTGGAAACTTGTATCTCAAGTTATGGTCAAAATACCGAACTATATATAGTTTGGGGTGAAATAGGAACCCGTTATGACCCAAACTCATATATATACCATTTGACTCGACCTAAGCCTAGTTTACACGACCCCAACACTCAGAAAACTGCCTCCCTCCTTCCTTTTTGCATCCTTATGGTTTTTCTCCCTAAAACTCTCTCTAGGGAACCCGTTCTTGCATCGTTCTTCATTGCTTCTTGATAGGAGAACATCGCTACAAATAGGGGTTCGTTGTGCTTGCTGTTTGGGACTTTAAAAAAGGTAAAATTGTGCAACTTGTCCCTTGTGTTCTTTCTTTCAAGTTCTTGATATCTTCCTTTTGATTGCTTGATCTTAGAGTTGAACCAAAGTGTCTCTTTGGCGTCCTTAAGGTCGTAGACAAGCGCTAGTGAGACGGGATCCTAGTGGATCTTCTTTCTTCTTTTTAAACGCGAACCTCGTACCAGGTATGGGAGAAGAATAGTGTATACAATATGCTAGGGAGTACCATAAGGTGAGGGTTCCCCATAGCCCCATTTATTGTCGTTATAATGTATTGATACCATGATCTACCTGGTTGTATGACTGAATTGTTTATATGTTTAATTGGATTAATTGGTATGCCTATTTGTTATAATTGTTGAGTTGTTCATGATGTGGTATGCCTATGAAATTATCTTATGCCATGATTTTTGGTTTAATTGGTATGAATACCCATGATTATGAATGTTGTTGTTATGACATGGATTATGTTGATCACATTGACTGGATATGTTGTTGATGATGATGTTACCGTTATGTTGATTATGTTAATAAGACTCTAATTGATTTAATTAGGACTCTTAGTTAACATAGGAATTAAGGGATTAATTCCCCAAGCTTCATAAGACATGAACTATGTTAGTGAGGGGTGAAGTTTCATGCCGAATGTTTTTGTTAAGTAGGATCGGATTTGAGAGAATTAGGGAGCCTAAACTCCAAGAACACGTTAAATTCTGCCCAGAACAGTATGGCCCTGCCCAGGAGCACGGTCGTGCTGATCGTGCTCCCAGTTAAATTCTGGAAAACAGGTCGCGCATTGAGCACGGCCGTGCAGGACAGTGAGCACAACCATGTTGGGGGTTTAGTATGCCCGTGCTTCCCCCTACTGGTCAGAACTTAAGATTAATAAATTAAAGGGGTGTTTACCCCAATTATCCCCAGATGATGTAATAATACACTAATCAAATGATAACAAGTTAGATAACTTAATTGAAGATTAATTAAGATAACAAAGGATAATAAGTTGGTTAAGCCGGTATCCGATGGGTTACCGCACGTTGTCACGCTTTGGTGCTTTTTGGCCAAAGTGCTCTCGATGCTTTTTGGTCGAGATGTTGTTATGTTGGACCTTGGTGCTTTTTGGCTAAGGGGGACTTGACCCCACAGTGTGTGACACCCTTCTACCACGCATGTTAATATAAAACATTTACTTAAAAGAGGTAATTATAAAACATGCATTTATTTGAAAAAAATAAAAACTTGGATAAAAAGGTTTCACATCTCAACAAAACAACACGGAAATAACATAGTTTTAAAACAGTAAAACATAAACAAGACAAATAAAGAAAAACCCAACCCCGATGTCACATACAAAGTTGGTATAATCAAAATCCGGATACATCACAGAAATAAACTAAACAACTAACAGAACTAACAACTATAACTCAGCATTCTAATTAGAGTCGTGGCTCATCAGAGTCACTCCTATGCTGGTTGCTCACCGTCCTCTGCAAAAGGAAATACATGCAACAACAGAAACAGGAAAACAGGGAGTAAGAAATCATGTAAACACAACGGCATGGGAATAGGGAATTAGATGAACTTACATCATAGCATGGCATAGCAATATAACAACATACAATATTTATACATCATCATATAATATCATAACAGCATGTTAATCATCCAACATATGCTATGCAGTGCAACACAACCCTACTCTACTACTCCATCAATGCATATGGATCCAACTAACTCAAGAAGTCAAATTTGGAGTTACATATCCGTATTGGCCAAAAAGCACCAACACCGGTAGTTCCCCAAACCATGGAGGACCCTTGGATAGCCGACGTATCATAACTAGATACGCCACCTTGGGGGCGCACGATTCACCAAACCATGGGGGAACTGTTGGACGAATCTGGGCAAGTATACCCAGTCGTGCAAGTAATACGGTGGTAAGACCGGTTTATCGTATCCACGGGGATTGGATGTCAACTACCAATTCACAAGCTCAGCAACTATCTAGACTAAAATATAGATCAAGAGAAATTAAAATAAACAAAAGAAAAGAAATAAAATCTTTTTGTCTTTTTATCGAACACTTGGAGTGCAGAAATGATATGTTGGGACTAGACTTCACCAAACATCTATCTCATGCAACATCAGGACTAGATACCTCCCATTCATGCTTCAGATATTAAAATCAATCCACTAAATTACTCAAACCCCGATTCCTCGGATGGCAAGAGCCTAAATCCACTAATAGACCCTAATTCCTTAGGTGGCCTAGATTAATGAATTTGCATTAAGATTAGGGATCATGCGATTACTAGTAAACCTAACTCCATTCCTAGATGAAAGGGTTACTAGGTGATTAAATTCAGTTCCGGTTCTGATACGAACATCCCCATTGCATACCAAAACACAAATCGAGTCATGGGGATGCTAGCCACAACAAACATTAAGCACAGAAAATTAATCACTAATATGAAGACATGAACATAGAATAATCAGTCAAGATAAATACATGATTATCAATTTGGTTACATCTAATCCCAACAACAGGGATTTAACTACTCATAAAAAGAGAATACAAAGAGAAAGAGAGAAGGGATGAAGCAAACTCCCTAGAAGGATCCTCCAATCTTCTTTCAGTCCCAGAGCAAGGAAAACATTCCCTTCAGGGCTGGAACCCTCTTCCAGCTGCAGCCTCAAAGTCTGCCTCTCCAAGCCCCCAAGGTCTCTCCAATTCTGCCTTAAACAGCTTATAACAGTGGTCTGGTTTTCGCGCACTCGCGGGGCGAGATGATGTTCGCGACGCGAAACTTAAATTTCCAGTCTGTCACGACCGTGATGTCTGTCACGGCTAGGACGTGACAGCCTCTGACTTTTGCCTTCTGCTCTGCTTGATCACGATCGTGATGGTCATCACGGCCAGGCCGTGATAGGCTCTGTTTGGCTTATATTCTTCACTTTTCAAGCTATGTTTCATCCAGGCTCCATCATGGCTGATTTTGATCATTTTTACATTAATTCCTGCAAAACAACACCAAGAAACCGCTTCACCCGTTCCAAAGGAAAATCTAACTAAATCAACTAAATAATGCCTAATCTCTATGAAATATGCATGCAAAAGTGTACAGAAAATATCATGTAAAATCACACTATCAAGAACCACCCGAGACTTGGCCCATATCATCATAACTAGGACGACCTCCCCTATGTTGAACATCCCCCTCAACATCAACTCCAATGCTCTATGCAAATGGCACAACAACACACAAGGCAACCACCTCCTTTGCTTGGGCCTAAAAGCACCCAAGACTTATCACCAACATCAACATTAACACCTTAGACCCAAACCGTGGGGTCAAGGTCCCCCTTGGCCAAAAAGCACCAAGGTCCAACATAAAACCATCTTGACCAAAAAGCATCGAGAGCACTTTGGCCAAAAAGCACCAAAGCGTGACAACGTGCGGTAACCCATCGGGTACCGGCTTAACCAGCTTATCAGTCTTTGTTATCTTAATTAATCTTTAATTAAGTTATCTAACTTGTTATCATTTGATTAGTGTATTATTACATCATCTGGGGATAATTGGGGTAAACACCCCTTTAATTCATTAATCTTAAGTTCTGCCCAGTAGGGGGAAGCACGGGCGTACTACACCACTAGCACGGTCGTGCTTCCACTTAAGTGGAGCACGGTTGTGCTCACTGTCCTGCACGGCCGTGCTCAATGTGTAGTCTGCATTCCAGAATTTAACGGGGAGCACGGTCTTGCTCCCTATTCAGCACGGTCGTGCTCCTGGGCAGGGCCATACTGTTCTGGGCAGTATTTAACGTGTTCTTGGAGTTTAGGCTCCCTAATTCTCTCAAATTAGATCCTAGGGTCTTAACTAAAACATTCGACATGAAACTTCACCCCTCACTAACGCAGTTAATGTCTTATGAAGCTTGGGGAATTAATCCCTTAATTCCTATGTTAACTAAGAGTCCTAATTAAGTCAATTAGAGTCTTGTTAACATATTCAACATAACGGTAACATCATCATCAACAACATATCCAGTCAATGTGATCAACATAATCCATGTCATAACAACAACATTCATAATCATGGGTATTCATACCAATTCAACCAAAACTCATGGCCTAAGATAATTCAATAGGCATACCACATCATGAACAACTCAACAATTATAACAAATAGGCATACCAATTAATCTAATTAAACATATAAACAATGCGGTCATACAACCAGGCAGATCATGGTATCAATACATTATAACGACAATAAACGGGGCTATAGGGAACCCTCATCTTACGCTACTCCCTAGCCTATTGTATACACTATTCTTCTCCCATACCTGGTACGAGGTTCGCTTTTCAAAAGAAGAAAGAAGTTCCACTAGGATCCCTTCTCACTAGCGCTTGTCTACGACCTTAAGGACGCCAAAGAGATACTTTGGTTCAACACTAAGATCAAGAAATCAAAAGGAAGAGATCAAGAACTTGAAAGAAAGAACACAAGGGATAAGGTGCACAAATTTTACCTTTCCAACAACAAGCACAACGAACCCATATTCGTAGCGATGTTCTCCTATCAAGAAACAATGAAGAACGGTGCAAGAACGGGTTCCCTAGAGAGAGTTTTAGGAAGAAAAACCATAAGGATTCAAAGAGGAAGGAGGGAGGCAGTTTTCTGAGTGTTGGTGTCGTGTAAACTAGGTTTGGGTCGAGTCTAATGGTATATATATGAGTTTGGGTCATAATGGGTTCCTATTTCAGCCCAAACTATATACAATTCGGTATTTTCACCATAACTTGAGCTACAAGTTTCCGATTGAGGAGTTCTTGGTGTCGTTAGAAAGCTCAGAGACATATCTACAAATTAATGTCTAATTATTGAATCCTAAATCAGATTATATGATGGTAAATAGTTTGATGGAAGTTTAGCGACAGATTTGGTAGTTATTCCTAGATAGGATCCTTAGGAGATTATGATAAGATCTTAAGATATAAACAAAACGAGGATGATCCTATATTGATAAGGAACCAAATATGATTGGTTGAGGGGCTAAAATCTAAGAATAACACTATCTCTATTTAAATACTAAATCCCACGATATCTTATCATATCATTCTTAACCGCTTATTATTAATAAAATCACATATCATATATTAACATATAAAATCAAACACTAAGAGACACAATCTCATATTAATGCAAATAATCATATATTAATATACATATTATCATATGCAATAATATATACACATATATATAAATATCAAACATATACATGCCAGAACTAACACATATAAACATAAGGGTGAATCTTGAGGTGTTACACGGTGTGGGTCTAAGGTGTTAATGTTGATGTTGGTGATAAGTCTTTGATGCTTTTAGGCCCAAGAAAAGGAGGTGGTTTCCTTGTGTGTTATTGTGCGATTTGCATAGAGCATTGGAGTTGATGTTGAGGGGGATATTTAACATAGGGGAGGTCGTCCTAGTTATGATGATCTGACCCAAGTCTCGGGTGGTTCACCCATGGTTTGGTGAACCGTGCGCCCCCGGGGTGACGTATCCAGTTATGATACGTCGGTTCTCCAAGGGGTTCCTCCATGGTTTGGGGAACTGTCGGTGTTGGTGCTTTTTGGCCAATACGGATATGTAACTCCGAAGTTGACTTCTTGAGTTAGTTGGATCCACATGCATTGATGGAGTAGTGGAGTAGGGTTGCATTGCACTGCATAGCATATGTTAGATGATTAACATGTTGTTATGGTATTATATGATGATGTATAAATATTGTATGTTGTTATATTGCTATGCCATGCTATGATGTATGTTCATCTTATTCCCTATTCCCATGCCATTGTGTTTACATGATTTCTTACTCCCTGTTTTCTAGTTTCTGTTGTTGCATGTATTTCCTTATGCAGAGGACGGTGAGAAGCCAGCGGAGGAGTGACTTTGAGGAGCCACGACTCTAGTTAGAATGCTGAGTTATAGTTGTTAGTTTTGTTAGTTGTTTAGTTTGTTTCCGTGATGTATCCGGATTTTGGTTATACCAACTCTGTATGTGACATCGGGGTTGGGTTTTTCTTTATCTGTCTTGTTTATGTTTTACTATTTTAAAACTATGTTATTTCCGTGTTGTTTTTGTTGAGATGTGAAACCTTTTTATCCAAGTTTTTGTTTTTTTCAAATAAATGCATGTTTTATAATTACCTCTTTTAAGTAAATGTTTTATATTAACATGTGGGGTAGAAGGGTGTCACAATACCAATTGCACATATACATATTATTCATGGTTGAACAGAATTAAAACACATAGGAATCTATTCCACACAATTCAAGTACCCACATGACCACATTTATGTAAACAAAATTTGCAGTAACTTGGAACTGGGTTTTCTCCACAAAAACTTCATCAAAATTAGAACTTTCATAGCCTAAATTGTAACAAAATAAGTCTATTTTCTAATGACACGATAATTAACTCAATCCAATATTTGTACAATTTAGTACAATTTAAATACTAAAACAGTATCTGTCCAGAGTTTCCAGTACGAACAGCAACTTGCATATCATTTTTATCCTTCGATGCTAAATGAAATTGAACCATTCAAGATCCCATTTCGAATGAAAATGAGCCTAGTTTTTAATGGTACAAAAATAACTTTGAAACAAGCTCTGTGGAGGAAGTTATGGATGAAATACTAACAGGGGTGCATACAGGTTTGAAAGATTTTTATAGCCCCTTGTCAATTTTGATTTAGGTTTTTTATGAAAATTTGGAAGTGTGAAGTGAAAAGTTTAGAAGGAATGGAGAAAATAAAATGGAGGTGGTGGTGGTTGTTGAAGTGCAGAAATGGAAAGGAAGAGAGGAAGGCGAAAGGTTATTTCTGAATGGGAGGTATGAAATGAATAGAAATGTCTAGACCCCACTCCCTATATATAGCAGAAAACTTCATTTTGAGGGGGAAGGGTTGATTGGGCAACCTATCAATTAAGGGATTATTCTAATGATAGAGGTTGATAAGAAGGATTAAAATAATTGGGTGTGTGTATGTGTGGGTGTATTCAACATGTATATACATATAAATGAAAGGGAACATGATTGCTCATCTAATTGGAATTAATCTAAGTTATGGTGGTGTGTGGCTCTATATGCCAAATTCTAGATTAATACCAATTTATCTACCAAAGTTACATAAAAATTATTCCCTCTTTAAACCCACAAATAACTAGCTCAAAAACTCATAATCCATACATTCGTATACTTATGAGATGTAAGGAATTGAATCACACCCATGATCACAATAAAAATGTAATAACTAAAATACCGTTAGGGAAAGATATTACATTTTTTATTATATGTGAAAACTCGTCTGCAATCAAATTATATGGATCGTGGGCTTGAATTAAAGAATTTCATTGAGCTATGATGATGCAAAAAGGCTTATGAAAAAGAAGGATTGGCTTGCACTTTTTGATAAGGATCGGGTAGTTTACCTTACCTGATGTTATGTTTATTTGAATATTATACATGTTGCCATTTTGTGATTTAGAAAGTTCTTCCATGCCATTTTTTAATTGTTCCCCAAGAGATATTAAGCATTGGAAAATACTAAATTGCCAGAACTTAATGTGTCAAAAATTTTGCTAGAATTATTTGGCATTGTTTTTATTTAACCTTTGGATGGATAGGTGGTCTTTGCAACTGTGTACTTATATAATAACCACTATTATTGAGTTTTGTCAAAACGTAGCAAAAAATTCTAGCTATGCTGGGGAATGTGAGCAAACTAATATTTCCTTTATTAAAACTTGTAGGACTTGCAATGGAAAAGCTTGGCAGTGATTGAAGCATAAAAGTAATTATGACGGGGGAATAAGGAGGTTGAGCAAAGTTTACATGGTTGGCCACGGTAATATATATTATTACCAATTTTGTTATTTTCATCATACATGTATGCTAACAAATTTTAGTACATATGTGGACTTTCAACCCTCCCACACAACAAACACCCATAAGAACATAAATTTTCTTATACCATCCGCTTTTCAAGTGTACTAATATCATAATTGTACCAGCTACAGTTGTAACACCTCGTTTTCTTGATTAGTGTGTGGGGCATGAGTTAAGCATGTTTGAGAGCTTAATCATGTTTCTTAGATGTTAGTGAACTTGTGTTTCAAATTTGAGAAGAATCGAAGTTGAAACGAGCATAGAACGCACCGAAACGTGCGAAAGACGGGTACCGAGAACAGCACCACGTTTGAGTGTGGAGAAGCCCAACGTTTTAATGTTGGCACGCTCAAATGTGGGCTATTTGGACACTTGAGTGTGGATTGGTCATAGACAGGTGTGGGTCACGTGACATTGTGAAGGCAACGCATGGCAATTAAGAGGCCACACTCAAGCGTGGAGGGAGCCCATGCTAGAGCATGGGTACGCTTGAGCGTGCAAGTCCAGCATTCTAGAGCGTGCTTAGCTGGCATCATCAACTTAAGTTTTTATCATTTTCATTTGGGGAAAAGTTCATCTTCTTCAAAGAGAATCAGAGAGAGGGTGTGTTCGAAGAGAATCAGAGCATCGTAATGCGATTCTGATCATATCACTGCAATCAAGGTGACGAATACAACAGAGATACGTGCTTGAATCTTCGATTCGATTGAGGTAATACTTGAATCCCTAACACGTCGACACGTCAACGTTGTCGACATCATCGTTCTTCGTCCTTGTACCATGACCCTAATGGGTGGTAGGTCGATCACTCACAGTACTTTATGGTCTATGTCGGCCCAATTAGCTTGTACATGAGATATGGTGGAGGTCCCTTCTTTTCTTTTATTAGTCCATTTTGCATTGCCTAGAGACTACCCTTCCCAGAGATGTGGTATCCACCCAGACAGCGTGAGTTTCCCGACGATATGTGGAATAACCTTGAGAACTCTCATGCTCACATCAGACTAGGGATGGTGTAAAAGGTAGGCAACAGAGGAGCAGGCAATAGGGGTGTAATGGGTCGACTTGGTTCGGTTTTAGGTGGGGAAAAATCCGAACGAATAAAAAATGGTTCAGTTTGGTTTTGAGAATTTTTCCTACAAAACCCGAACCAAGCCAAACCATTCAAGAACTGTTCGGTTCAATTTGGTTCGGTTCGGACGTAAAAATTATTAAATTTAAAAATATATATAAATATTTAATATATAAAATATTTAAATATATATAAAAATAATAAATATTAAACTATTAAAATTATATAAATATATAATAAATATTAATATTAAAACATATAAGTAAATATTAAAATATATTAATTTGTTCGGTTCGGTTCGGTTCGGACTTGAACACCATAAAAAATTCGAACCAATTTAATTGGTTTGGTTTGGATTTTCCGGTTCATCGGGTCATTGGTTCGGGTCTTATACCCTTAGCAGGCAATACCTATAAGCGAGTAGGTGACGTCGGATGGTGGTTAGCAGTGATGAGTCTATCAGGGAGCCATGGACATACAGGCGTCCATATGATGAGGGTGAGGATAGTTCTAGACGCCCATGCCACTGATGGTATGGTATTGTCGATTTGCGTCTGTTGGTGTGAGCCTCTGTGAGTTTGGCTTTATATTTTGATGTATTTTGTACGGCGGGTCGGGTAGTTTCAGTTGGACCTTTTCTGTACTAGTTGTATATATCTTCGGTTTTCTTTCCTAAGTCTGTGGTTTAGGTTTTGTGATCCCGTTGACGGGACAATATGTACTTAATGGATCTTTGTACATATGTAAATATCAATGTAGTTTGATTTTGTGCATGTTTAAATGTTTTTAAATTTCCAGTTAAATTATTCTATTAATTTTTATTGTAATAAAGCACGCTAATGATAGTAATGGATTAAGACGTAGTTAATTAGGTGCTTCTTTAATAGGATATAAAGGTGTCTCAACAGTCAGCATAATAGGTTGTAAGTTTATTAACATATGTTGTAACACCCCATTTTCTTGATTAAAGTTTAAGGAAGAGATTAGGCATGTTTATAGCCTTAATCTTTTTCATTGGGGTGCTAATGAGCATGTGTTTCAAATTTAAGGTGAATCGGATTTCAAACGGGCTCAGAATACACCGAAACGCATGACAATCGGGTGCCAATATCAAGGTAGAATGCTCAAACGCGGGCTTTGGAAGTTATAGCGTTCTGTGATCCCAGACACATGGCATAGACGTGTCAGTTGCATGGACGTCTATAGGAATTGTGTGTTAAGTCACAAAGCGTCTGACTCTGTCATGCGTCTGACTCAAACTCCAGTTAGCCCGTGTGTGTTTTGATGAACCTAAACATTAAGCAAATGATTTTAATTAAAATATCTGAGTATTGCTAATCATCTATTTGAGATGTGCAAATAAATACAATTATCTTAGCAGGACATTCAAGTGAAAGGATCAAATCATGAATCATGCATCCAAAGCTATACGCACGATGCAAGAGTAATGCGTCTGGTGAAAGACTCAAGCACTGAGGCAAACATCATATCTTAGACTCCTTGATAATGAAGATAGAAGCCATGAGCTTGATGGCAAAATATTATTCCCTATAAAACATCTTGAAGATTGAAAGATGAAGATAATGCATCAACCATACAATCAAGCTGCTCATGAGAAGACTATGTTAAAGAATGAAGAGTGATCTACTCAAAGATCTCTATCTCGTCTCTCAGTTGAAAAGAAGGAAAATATGCAAAAGCTTTACACTGATCAAATACTCTTCAAAACAACAAAGAGTACAAACACAATCTTCTGAAGAAAGTTGAAAGAAGACATATCAAGATTACAGACTGGATATTCAATAAAGACTCATACGAAGAAGCGCCTGAGTATTTAAAAGATGTGTCTGTAGTTCTGACAAATAAAGAAAGATATTCAGCTTATGTCAAAATCATTCAAAAGACCTAAAGTATGTTCAAGATCATATCTCCAGCTTGGAAGACTTGAAGTTTAAAAGTATGAAGATATATTTTCTCTCTCGTGACTGAAGCAACGTTCAAAGGAGAAAATACTTTATGAAGAAAATACTTGGAATATGGATAGAAGTATTTCGTGAAGAAAGGAATTTAAATATTCAAAATAAGTATATTACTTTATTACTTGTCTTCTATCGAGTACAGAAAATAAGAAAAGACAAGGACATTGCTGCAAAACGTCCCTTATGCAATAAAGTGAATAGCACCTTTATCTGAGCTTTTCTAAGTGTTGCACAAATAATGAAAGGAACTATGCCTGAGTAAAGAAAGCATACATGTTATGCTCTGCAGTCAATACATGACCTCCAACATTCTCAAGCATTAAATGTCAAAGTCAGAACGACTATTATTTGTCCAGAAGATAAAGGAGAAGATCACTAACCATACCCTAACGGATCTATTATGGTCAAATATAAATAGAAGAAGTCGAAGAGCTTAAAAAAAGAGAGAGTTGCATATACAGAAAAGCCAAGATACAATACTCACAAGTATCATCATTCTCTCAAAATAAAATTATTGAGAATACTATAAGATGAATAGCTCTCGTCACTCTCATCATCTTCTCTCCAAGTTACAAATCATCTAGACAAGAACTCATCTGCAACTCACCAGATCTTAAATTTGTATTCATTCTCTGAAGTGTTATTTTGTTGAATTGATGTTGTCATATTGAAGCCGTGCTTCAAACAAACCTTCAAACTCTTTGAGCCTGAAGAGTAGGGATGGTAATTTGTACCCTACCCATTGGGTACCCGTAAAATTTACCCACGATGAGTAGGGTAATTACCCGTACAATGGGTAAGAGTCCGGGTACGAGTAATTACCTGCAAATTTGAATGGGTATGGGTGTGGGTACGAGTACTATGGTACCCACCCAGCCCCGCACCCGCACATATGTATATGTATATGTATATATAATTATTTATTTATTTATTTATTTATATTATTAATATATAAAATTTTAACTATAATACAAAATTTAAAACCAAAATTAAGCTAAAGACTCTTAACTTTTTAAACCTAGCTGCATCTATAATTCCTTTTTGGATGTTTTTATTTATTTAAATATTTTGATTTGTAATGTTTTATAAGTAGATTTAAAAGACCTTTAAATCTTTTTTTAATTGTTATAACACTTATTTTGTTATTTATTGATTTTTCACAGTTAAAGTGCGGGTAACGGGTGTGAGTACGGGTACTTAGGTAACCAGAGGGTATGGTAAGGGTACTAAAGTTGCTACCCACGCGGGTACGGGTCCGGGTATGGGGACGGGTACTATAGTACCCTACCCGGACCCTACCCATTGCTATCCCTACTGAAAAGGCTTGTTTCAAGAATACTTTGACCCTGAAGGGGCTAGGTGTGCAAATAATACTTGTGGTTGAGCCTGGAAAGGCTCGGTGTGCAAATAATATTCGCCTGTAACCTTGATCAATTATAGTATCAAAACTTGGTGAAGCCAAGGACTGGATGTAACCCAAAGGTTGTGGGTGAACCAGGAAAAATCTCTGAGGAGTGTTTATAGTTACCCTTTATAATTCATCTTGCTGAATCAGGCGTCTGTATCAAAGCATCTTATCTGCACTGAATTTTGTTTTGTGCTTGAAAAACTTTGATTTGCGAAAACATTATTCTATCCACCTTTTAGTGTTGTTTTGTGCCATTTCACTAGGCTCCACGCTCTAGCGTGGGAAGGCCTCACGCTAAAGTGTGGGAACGATAGAGCATGCAAACCCCTGCATGCTAGAACGTGTTGACATTATCTTAGAAAAACAAAATAAGGTCACTTGAGGTTCATTTTGCATGAACCCCAAGTGCGAACCAGAGAGAAATAAGAGACGATTTAGAGAGAACTGAGAGGGAAAGTTGAAGAGTGAGGAAAATCTAGTTGTCTGATCGTAATTCCAACCTCATATCCGTGATTAGGGTAACGAGTATGTCGTATGGCTATTTTCGATTCGATGATCGGTTGAGGTAATGCTCGAACCCCTAACTCGCGACACGTCAACAGTATCAATTGCGTTCTTTCTCAATACTTGCTTCGATTCTAGCTTTGCTTGTGGAACCGTTGCAAGATTAGGGTTTGTGACAATTTCGAGATGCTATCTTTGTGTTAGGGAAAACTTTGGAGCACCGAGGAACCCCCAAGGGCACGTTGAAGCATCTAAGAGGAAGAGAGACAAGAGAGTTTACAAAGTGGGGAGAAAGTAGTTATCACGTTGGGGAGGCAAGCTTAATACTGCATGTTATAATGTGTGTGTAGCGTGCTCCAGACCCTACTAGTTGTCGAGTAGTCAACGATGGTTAAATCCTGGTTAAAAATGGTTTTAAAATGATATTTTAGGTTTAGTTACCATAGACTTATCGGCTTTAAGGCATAACCTTGAGTTAGATAATTTCTGGTAGAGGTTGCTTATGTTATCTGCTATATGATGCTGTCTATGGTTGATAATATTGATTGATGTGTGATATCTTATAATATGTTTAATAAGTTATTTTTGATTTATTTAATGATGTTATATACATGTATATGTTGGCTGTTATTGAGGACAATTGTCTGATCGTGCTGTTAGAACCCTAGTTGACACCCTAAGGGTACACAGTTTGGATGTGTGTTGAGAAAACGGTATTCGGATACCGAGATAAGTTGTCGATGTTTTGCATCGTAAAACATGTAGGTTTGAGATTGGTACCGGTGTCAACTTAGGATGGTTGTGCATTGCATAAGTTGCCAAGTGGCGGGCCGCATGACAAGGAGTCATGCGTGGTTGGTGTACCTGGGTGCGGATACGAAATATGGAGATGGACGATTTTGGGAATCTTGGGGATGTAGTCTGGTTTGGAACGATCTAAAGTGACCAATGATTTTCACCCACTGTGTCGTGATCCCCGTGGAGGCTTGGCTATCCCAACGTCTGGCCCTGAGTATCCCAATCGCGGACAGACCTTCCAAGGAGACCAAGATACCCCTATTGGAGAATGAACTCATAGAGGGAAGCACCCTTATTGGTCACAATGAGCAGAACGGTACCCTGACAAAACAACTGGGTGCTCTGAGCAAGGAAGGCCCGTGAGAGAGAGAAAGAGAATGTCCGGGAATCAGTATTCCATGTGAGAGTGATCGGCCGACATGCCTAGTAGTGTAAATGGTTGACTTGTGATATATGCTATCTATGATTCTATGTTGTATGTCAACATGTTGTATTGTGTCCCGACCCCGTTTGTGGTGCTGTATAGTTTCTTATCTCCCTTCGCTATCGCTCTTTCTTTATATGTACCGATCGATAGATGAGCAGCAATAGCCGTACATCGATGGAGTTTGGACCGGAGCACCAGCCGATGCATTACCCCCAAAGGATCCCGGTGAGGGTATAGATTCTGAGCGACATTGAGATAGTGTACCATGATGACCGTGGGTTGAGGTTCGACCACTCAAAAATTTTCATGTGTTATGTCGGCCCAACCAGCATCTACGTCCGCTTAGGAGGAGGCCCCTTCTTCACTCTGCTCCAATCCTACCGCATCTCCCGGTGTCTTCTTTTCTTTGAGTTGTGGCATCCACCCAGCCAACAGGAGTTCCCAAATTATATGCGTAACATGGTGGACCGATTAGAGGCTTACAGCGGAGTTGACGGAGTTTATAGAGGATGGAGGGGGAGGAGTGTGCACTTCCATCGTCGCAGGGTTTTGATGACCAGCGACGAGTCTGTATAGGAGCCAAGGACGACCAGAGTTTATAGACCCCGTTACGGCGAGGGTGAGGGTAGCTCCAGACACCCATATCGTTTTGTGATATGGATTATCGGTTGCGTCTACAAGGATTGTGCCTCTGTGAGCTTATTTTGTATTTTGATGTACTTTTTGAGAGGCGGGTGAGTAGATGCAGGAATGTTATGTTTTCTTTTTCTGAAACCAATTATGTACATGTTTTCTTTTATTTCACAAGTCTGTATAGGTTCCTAGGATTATGATTCCTCTGTTGGGATCTACAGTGTAACAGTCGTGTTCTTATGATTTTGTTTTACGTATGATAATGAGGTTTAAGACTTGGATTAGAGGAATAATATGTTGCTAAAATCCTAGGAACCTTTGCATGGAAAGTACACAATCGACCAGGTTAAAATCAAACGTAAATCTAATCTAGGGTTTCCCGCATATGGCATAAAAGGCTTAAGTGTGTGAAATAAGAAATTTCAGTTTAAGAAATAATTTAAGCATGCTTGAGGGCTTGGGATTGTTCCTTAGGTATAGAGGAAGCCATATCTCAAATTTGGTATTAATCGAACGACAAATGGACTCAGAACGCGATGAAACATGGAAGAGGGTTTTCTGGTCAACGGTCAACAGTCAACGCTCAAGTGTGACCTGCTCCACGCTCAAGCGTGGAGGTCAACAGACAAACTCTAGCATTGACTCCACGTGGCAAGCTCTGATAGGTTGTATGCACGGTGCGGTTACCTACCCACACTCAAGCATGGAGGTTCCCACGCTCAAGCGTGGTGTGGCAGATCAACAAAAATAAAAAGGGGCGTAAGTGAACTCAGTTCACTTTTACCCTATGTGAAAATAGAAGGCAGAGAGAATAAGAGAGCTAGAGAGAGATAGAGTGAGAAGGTTAGAGAGAGAACTTCGATTCGAGAGTCTGAGTAATCTGATCGTCCCGACGTGATTTTGAATACATCGTTGTGATCGTCCTTATCTTCCTTTTCTTCTCTAGTGAAGGTAATATGTACCCTTTCATGTCGAAATGCCTTCGATGACGGTATTAGACTTATCTTTCTATTCTTCGACCGGTTTTCAATTCTGACTTCGAATTAGGGTTACTTGTAACGTATTCTTCGTAATGTGGTATTCAGGTGAATTTTTGGAAGCTTGGAGACCGGTGTTGCTTGCATGGCAGAATCTAGAGGAGTAGGGAACTGCCTGTTTCATTACGTTTGGTTATTGTACGATAGCTCAGGTGGGGGAAAGAAGCCATCTAACGTCGGAATCAGCTAAGTGGCATTTATTTCAATAATGGCGTAGGGCGACCTAAACCCTACTAGGGAGCGAGTAACGGACAATATTAATATCACATTGGAGACTACTTAGTGGTACCAATGATGATATTGAAATTGTAGGTTTATCGCCATTAGGTTAAAAATATAATATTTGAGGTTGCATGGTTTGTCTATTTGACTGTTCATGGTATGCTGTGTGAAGTATGATGATTTTCCTAGATTGGTCGTGTTTATTTCATTATTACTATTAAGTTATTTATTATTTTAATATTTTGAGATACTTGAAAATGATGAATTGATTGGTGATTATATTGTGCTTAGAGATTTCTAAGTGTTGATACCTGATGAGTTATGGTGATGTGTGTGGGGGTACATGGCATATGTTTTCAGAGGTGCCTAACTGGTAACATGATGAGATTGATGATATATGATTATTGTGGTTATTTATAAGATAGTGATGAGAGGTTAAGGCACTAGGGTATGACTTGAGATATGTCAGTGATGCTATTCATATGCATGGTGTGTATTCACGAGATTTGGAGTCCTCGCGGGACTGTCTCATTTTATTTGTGGGGTTGCAACTATAGTTTCATTGCGTTGCATGAGCACCCTCGTGAGAGAACCAGGGTGTGCACCGGTGGGAGATGTGCGACTTAGTGCCATTGCTTTGCATGGGAGTTCTCACCATGGATGAGAATGTGCATCGGGTTTAGGGGACGCGTCGCTTGGACGACCGACTGATGTGGATGAGGGATATATATCCGGATGGGTGACAGCCACGTTATCATACGCATTCATTTGCATCATGGTGAAGGGTAAAGGAGAATAATAATATATTTCAAGGATGGTTTATATATATATAATGGAGATGCATGTTTTGTGTGTTGTTATTGAATAGATGTTACGACACCCTTTCATGTTTGATATTAGTTGTATTCTTATCCCCGTTTTCCTTTCTTTTGTTTTCTCTTTTGTTATATACGTAGACCCGGATTTTGTCGATAAATCACTGGGGGCACCCATGGATGGAGGCTCCGGCGGGGTTCCCCCCCAACGGGGACTTTTGAGCTAGAGTTCATAGATGAGAACGGGTGGCTTGTGGACTCGATCACTCGTTTTGCAGTATATACGGGTCTGGTGTCAATGACCACGGGCATAGGGAACAGAGCACCTTTTGGTATGGTAGGGTCATTCAGAGTGGGCCAAACCTTACCGTCGGATTTCCTATGGCACCGATACCACCGATGCCAGACATCGTACCAGTTCCCATACCAGTACCAGTTGAGGCACCTGTACCTTCACCAGCGCCAGCACCTGCACCCGCCCCAGTACCTATGCTTGCACCAGCCCATGAGGATGATCAAGTTGTACCCGACATTGATCATATGCTTGCCCCGGAGGTAGCCGAGATTCCAGATGTGAGAGCAGTAGGGTCTGAGTCCTCCAGATTGTTGTCAAGGAACAGCATAGCTTATCGACGACTGTTTCAGAGGCCTTCTGGGAGGAGCTCTTCTAGAAGCAGCAGAGGAGTAGTGATACCATCTCGACTCAGGGGTGACAGTGAGGGTAGTAATAGTCGTATATGATAGTACCGGCCAGTGCTATCCAGCTAGATGTACATAGGTGTGTGGTGCGATGTTTTGATGTATTTTTGAGAGGGGATTGGGTGTGGATGAGTGACAGTGAGGCATCTTCGGTTTATACCTTTTGATGTATTTTTATCTACCCAGTTTGTATATATTTGGGATCATACTGATGGAATTCCCTCTACAGTACTTATATGATATAATGTATATACCTATATATGAGTGTGATGATATATATATATATATATATATATATATATATATATATATATATATATATATTGTATGATGGATGTTATGTTTAAGTTTTTATTTCTCCTCTGTTTTATAACTATCTGTTTAACGTTTATATCGCAATTAAGGTTAGCTTGTTAGGTTTCTCTTTAATGGGACATCGGGGTGTCTCATACAGTACCTTGGTGATCCTTTGTAAATATTATGTAAATATGTCATGTATTATTTTCTTCCATTGTGTATGTTTTTAAAAGAAGTTTTAATTTCCTGCTTCCACAACATTTATTACTTTCTCTTGTAATTAACGATAATAAAATGGATTAAGACTTAGTTAATTAGGGTTGTTCGTTAATGGGACATCGGGGTATCTCATATGTAGTAAATAACAAATGAACAAAGTACTATATCTTGAGAATTTAGTCCCTACGTAAGCTTGTTAGACATGCATGAAGAAGGCTACAACATTACTAGAAAAAAGGAAAGAGAAAAGATTACTAATACCAATAGATTTTTCAGACCCACTTTTTGAGAGATGAGCTTGTCTTATGTGAAAACATTGTTAAGTCTCCAAAATGTCTGATGTGCATTTCCCTAAGTTTTGATGAGAACTAAACATTGGTTAATGATTTAATTAACCTTCATATTGGTTGATAACCTGTCTATCTAGTGTTCAGATTAAAACAGTAAGAATCATCTGTTTGCTCATATAGGTGACTACCTGTCTGGATAAGCGAAAGTCAACCTGTCTCCTGACTAGGATTATTGACTTCTTTCAAGATACGTCTTCAACCTGTCTCCCCACGAGTTCCTACACTTGTCTGAGGTTATTCGTTGAAGAATAAAGGACCAAACAAGCTTTTGTTGGCTGTCCCATCAGAAAGAGACTTGAAGCCTTCTCTCCTACTTAGTCTCACGCTTAGCAAGAAAAGTCAGAAGTTACTCTCTCAAGCAACCTCGGATATCAGAACCAAAGACCAGTTAAAGAATGCTTCCAACATGCTTTATTCCCTAGTACCTCTGGTCTTTACACGAAAAGGGAATTGTACTCAGCAAAGTACAAAAAGTTCTCTCAATAACTCTGATACGACTGTTTCACGATGCATAAAGTCATGATCCTTCAAGTTAGAGTATAACCAAAGTTCCTATTGCATTAATGGCTTCCCGGAACGACTCTATTGCATTTAATGAAGTTCTGCTTGAAGCCAACATCTTAGGGAATGTCTCTAACGGATCTTAAATGCTTGAAGACTATAAATATAGAAGTCATTGAAGATGAAGACATAGAGAATACATATAGCATTAAAGATCCATTACTCTGCTCATTAATATCTTCATTCTTTCATTCTATATTCCTCAATCATTTGAAGTTATTACACAGACTTTCCTAATATTTACATTTTAACCACTTTCTGAGTGTTAGTGAAAGATCTGTCTGTCCAATGTTGTATTTATTACCAAGCAAATTTCTCAAACAGATCTGAGTGAGCCTGAAGAGGCTAGGTGTGCAAAGAATACTTGTCTTGGAGCCTGAAGAGGCTAGGTGTGCAAACAATACTTAGTCTGTAACCTGATCAGTTATAATGGATAAAACTTGGTGCTGCCAAGGACTAGACGTAGCTCTTTGCTTTGAAGAGTGAACCAGGATAAATAACTATGTCAATCTCTCTTTCCTTATAAACTCTTTAGTTGCTTTAGTTTTCTTATCCATTTATCAAGTGGTGTGTTTGCCTAAGTCACTGTTAAAATTTCATCAGACAGGTCATCTGTCTGTCCTGTATCTTTCCACTCATCTGAACCAAGCTTCTGTATGCGAAAATTTTTCAACTTTGTTTAAATTCTGATAAACACAATTCAACTCCCCTTCTCGTGTTTATAGTTGTCTATTTCAAATATCACCAGGCACAAAAGATGTCTACGTTCTAAAAATCTAATTATATTGACATATTATTGAACAAAAGATATTTATGAATGAGATAAAACTTAAGAAATTTAGCGTGAAAGCATAAAAAGCTTCTTACCCTCAAAGGAAATTTCTCAAACACCTCAGGTGCACTTTTTAGAATCAATCCGATTCACACAAACAACTTAGAATGAAACCTCATTTCCTGAATCAAGTAAAATAATATAAATCAAGCATAAAGAAAAGGATCTAGCAACCGTAAAGAACAAATAACAAAGAAAATGCACTAAAATACTTAAAAGATACACGTCAAATGTAGGAACCTCCTTTTGTGTAAAATGAAGAAACCCGCACAGAAAAGGAAACCCACAACCCTCCTCTATAAAAATCGAAGGGTGCAGAGGGAAGGTGGCTCTATAAACCAAAAGTAAGAAGATCAAAATCATTTTTATTGCCTTACCTATAATATTTCCCATAGTGACAAATGTGAGAATACCAAACCAAACGACTCTCTTTATCTCGACACCCATTGCTTTATGCTGCGATAATGTTTTGCTTTTGCTTCAAAAATTTTGAATCTCGAAAGCAAGACATGCCCCAGAGAAAACTGAAAAAGGCAAGCATTCCAAAGGAGAAAAAATGGAGAGATGGAGAAAAAAATAAGAAGAAATTTTGTGGCTAATTGTAGTAGCAAGAAGATGAAGAAACAAGAAGATGAAGAAACAAGAAGATGAAGAAAGTGGCCACTAATGAAGTTAACACCGAATACCCAACAAAGTCACTTGTATTGGAAAAGGTGGAACCCGTCAGTGTGGTGTTGTCAATGAAAAATGGGAGGGTGGTTCAAGAGTTGGGTGTGGATAGTGTAAGTTAAAGAAGAAAGGTGTAGATGAATTTAGAGTGGGGGAAATAAGAAAAAGCAAGGGTGGTGTTGAACCACAAAGGCTTCTATAAGAAGCTTTGAGATAGATTGAAATGTTTGAGCGGGAAAACGTTTGCTAAAGAATTGACATGTGGACATTAAGGATAAAAAGGATAATTGAAGGATGGTTTTATTAATAATAAATAGAAGTGGGGCCATGCTTACAATTGAAATGAAAAGGAATTCTATTTAATAGATACGTAACCCTATTTTCAAGAGACAAAAATGAAGTTCAGCGCCGCACAGCAGCCTTTTTGTGCTTCTTAAAAAAATACCCAGTGAAAGAGAGGCTATTGTGGAGTGTTGTTTGCATTTGCAGTGCGAAGCGTAGAACCCCATAGATCAAAGAAAGTCAGTAAAAAAAAGAAGGATTTTGATGAAACGCTTGGATTTATCTTAGATAATTTTTGGGGCTTTTGGAGATCTACGAGAGGTGAGTAAAAACATATTTTCTGATCCTTCAATGGTACAAATAATTTTGGGGTTCGAAACTAAACTGGTGAATTTAGAGTTTTCAATGAGATAGTGCATGATGGATAAAAATCCTATTTTTTTAAAAAAAAAAATATTGGGATTTTTTACTAAAATTAGGTTTGACATTAAATTGAATGTTCAATATTTTAAATTATGTGATTAAATGTTAGATTGGTATGAGTGATACTTGTCGTGACATGCTCTGCTATATTGTATGATGTTATAGTGTTGTATTGATATCCTTTGTTATGTTATATAATGTTATAGCGTTGATGCGGCATGACATTTTACCATTTTTAATGCAAGGAGCCATATGTCATGTCCTGAGGTTACGACATATCCCCACATATGATTTAGAATTATTATTGATGCATGGTGAGATACCTACTTTTGGAAAGGGGATGATTGTTGAGATACCTCATCTGGGAAGGGGATGACAGATACTTCATCGTTAGAGGGGAAGCAGATACCTCCTTCTGGGAAGGGGAAGACTCATTTTAGATATCTCCTTCTGGATAGGAGAAGGCAGTGGGACGTCATTATATTGTCAAAAGCTCATAGACTTAAAATTGGGTAATTAAATAAGAGACTAGGATGACATATTGATATTGTTTGGACACGAGAAATATCCTTTGTATGGTTTTATTTATGTTATGTGGACTTTCAGTGATGAATTATTTATATTTGATGAGGTTATGACTTGTACATGAATTTCATGAGATTAAATATTTATCTTTAATTCACTACAAAAAAAAGGTTGTTTAGCGACCGAAAATAGTGACCGAATTTTTTGGTTGCTATTGGCGACCGAAATGACGACCAATTATAGGATCTACATGTAAGACTGATTAGAGATAATACTGCGACCGAAATAGAGCGTAGCAGGGTTATCGTTCGCTATTTCAGTCGCTAAATAAAGGAACTTAAAAGACAGAAACTTTAGGCCTTTTTGCGACCGAAATGGCGACCGAATTAAATGCAGTGGTTAAATTTTATTTACTTTTGCGACCGATATTAATTCGGTCGCTAAGCGGCGCGAAAAAAAAACTAAAAGAGCGCGTCTTAGCGACCGATTTAAAAATTCGTCGCTAAATTCATGAATTTAAATTTCGAAATGGGACCCTTGCGACCGAATTAGCGACCGAAATATTCGGTCGCTAAAAATTAAAATCCCTAAAAACGCAGAAACCCCTTTCTTCTTCCATTTTGCGATTTCTCTCTTCCTCTCTCTCTCACTCGATCTCTCTTTCTCTCCTCCGGCCCCCACGGTTTCGCGATTGTCGTCCCTCCTCCGACCACCACCATCACGGTAAGCTCTCCTCTCTCTCCCTCTCTCCATCTCTCTCTTTCTCTATCTGTTTCTAACTTTTTCTCTCTCTCAGTTCCCTCCTTCTCCGCACGGCTGCCACCGTTGCCGGCACCACCAGAGTAGCGCCGCCGTCCTCCTCCTTCTCTGGTATGTTTTCGTCTCTCTCCTCGCCTCTATCTCTCTCTCTCTATTTCTCTAGTTTGTGCATTTACTATGTTAATGGAACTGGTTTTGATGATGTGTTTGGATCTCATGACTTGACCATTTTTCATTGCTTTATTGCTTACTACTGAGAAGAGCTACTTGTGTATTTCATGTGAGTTGTGAGTTGTGATGATCATTTGTTTTTTTGGTATTTCGGGGAGATTTATGTTATTTTAATTTTATTTTATTTCATGTAATTTGTATGACCCATTCATTGGAAGATTACTTTTTTGCATTTTTGGTTGAAAAGCAATGAATAGAGGTAATATGATTATAAGAATTGTTTAATAGAGTACCGGTTTGGAAATGTCAAGAAATAAAAATGTTGCAATTTAAGTGAAATGTAAATGTCTTTTGCAATGGATATAGCAATGATGTGCTGATTCTAATGATCCTACGGTAGAAATTTGAGGGTGGCTTTTCATTTATTCAAATTTGGATGATGAATGAGTCACCCTTGGATGGATATATGCAAAGCTGCAAACTGGTCTTTCTTTTGGTGACTTAATATTGTTTGCCGGACAAATAGACCAGTCAATGTAAATGTAATTAAATACATGTAATTAAATAATCTACTCCCCTTACTTTAAATACAGAATAAATGTAATTAAATAATCCGTATATCCTTTTGTTACATTCTTTGGTGTGGTTGCCAAATGCTATGTTTCAGTTGTTGTCATCAATAAAGTTTCGAAGGCATGTAGAAGTTTTTCTTGAATGAGGGGTGCAATGGGAGCTTCAAACTAGCATCATAGTTCATTGTTGTCTCCTTATGAATGTGATCTTTCCTCTATCATGGTTCAAACTGTAAATATGTTCATTGTCAAAATAGGTGTAGTTTGAAGGCTGTTCATTGTTCTGTTATATTGCCTCAGGGAATATCTCACAATAGTATGATCTATAGCCTCTGCGATGCAGCTATTTACTTGCTGTGAATAATGAAGGATTAAGTATAGGGTTAGATAAAATGAAGGGCTAGGCACAGTTTGCCAGGCACATGCATGACGTGCCGTCATCATTCAAACATTATTCACATTAGAAAGCAGCTCTGTACACAATATTATGAAAGCAACTCTGGTTTTCTACTCATTTGTTTCACTAGGAAATGGAGCTTTCCAGAAATAGTTGTTGATGACCATCCTTACTAGGTTATCTAGGCACTTCCGGTAGGAAAAGTCCTCTCTGTGGCCATCCTTCAAAACGACGTAAAAGCATCTGCTTTCCTGAAAAACTACTATGTTTGTTAATCTGTAAAGTTGCATGTGAAGTTGCATTTCTTTGTTCTATTTTAACATGCTAGTATGCTACATGGATCTTTCCATCTTTTCTTATTATCACTTGATGAAACTTAGACATATGACTTATTTTCCTTATCGTTTTATCAGAAAATGGATCCGACTAAATGTTTTGAGACAGCCATCCATATAGACCAGGTACAGTATCTCATCAACTTAAGAATAATGATCGGATTCACGTAATGATGGTTAAGGCATAAACTAATCATTTACTAAATTGTTCTTGTGTATTTGCAGGATTTGATTTCAATCCCGCGATCATTCTACCGTCGGTGGGGACAACAAATACCGCGTGTTGTGACTATTGAAGACAAAAACGGAAATCTGTTCAATGGGAATATAGTAATCCATGAGGATCGCCCATATTTTGCGACAGATACAAATGGTATCAGGGAGTTGTATTTGTTGTCCACTGGTGCAATGGCAAAGTTTAAGTACCTTGGGGGTTCTCGCTTCTACATGTTCATCCCTTTGGAAGATTGATGAGTAGTTTTGATATTTTGATTAGTACTTATTGACTGTGATGTGTTTTTATGTTTTGATCATTAATTAGTACATTATTAAACTTTTTTTTATAAATAATTATTAAAATTGCGTTAATTAATTTATATGTTTTCTTGATCATATTGACTGTGGTGTTTTGGATCGTTAGTACATCATATTTACGTTTTCTATTTATTCAAAAAAAATATTGGTGTATTTTGTTTATATCAGAAATTAAAAATCAATGGGGTAATAGTTGAAAAACAAAATTTGATCGGTAGGATTAAGTTACAGGAAAACTTAAAAAAAAAATCAAAATTTGCGACCGAAATAGCGACCGAATATCGGTCACCAAATTAGGTGAGCTGAGCATGCGACCAACTATACGACGACCGAAATATATAATTTTGTAACCGAAATATCGGTCGCCAATTTGCGACCGAAATACAAGTGCGGTCGCTAAACATTTAGCCACCAGGGTTTCTGCTACCCCCTTAATTCGGTCGCTAAACTGTATAGCAACCGAATTATCATGTTTAGCGACCAAAATCTTTGGTCGCTAAATAGGTTTTTTTTTGTAGTGATTTATGAAAATATTTTGAGTTATATTATTTTGAAAATGAGCGGATACCATGAATGTTTATTCGGATACCGTGCTGACTGAGAATGACATGGTTTGCGAAAACCTTTTTAGAACTTATTTTTATTCATTGGCATTATATCTCATTAAAAAAATGTTATTTTCAGAGCATGAGAACGAGTTATTGAGACTGAAGAGGCTTGAAGAATTAGTGAATTTTCTTAATTATTTTCTAGCTTGGTTAATATTTTCTTAAATAAGGAGTCATTTGTGACTAGACATATTTATTTATTTTTATCGTTGAGTTTTATTAAATGACGTCCAGTTTTGAGATAAATAATTTTATTTTGCAAGGATTTATTACCATTGCTAATTTATTATTTATGAGATATTATTTCAGACCATCTTATTTTGTAAGATTTTTTATTTTTGATTAAATTTTAATTATGATTTATAATGAATTATTATTGTAACAAATGATGTTATGTAAAAAACTTTACATTAACGGTGTATCAAAATTACCGTCAGACTGTTATTAGATGCATGAAACTTTCCATATCATAACTAAATTTAGCTCTAAATTTATGAGATGATACAACAATTTTGATATAAAAGTTTCCACTAAAATTAGACATTAGACAAGAATCATTTTTAAAAGGATATTTTTTAAAAGGATTAGGATGACAAGACGTATCATGAATGCTAGCAGCCAATATCTATCTGTCCTGGGGGAGAAATTTTGTGGCAGAAAAGGGTGACATATGGTGATCCAACACGTGTTTGAATAGCATTCTCTTTTCCTCAAGTTGCCAGTTTATGGGGACGTTGCATGAGTTGGAAGCACAAGAAGGAAGGTCACAAACAGCCGTGAGCTGTTCCTTCCTTCTTCATCGCCTCAACAGCTACCTACCCCTTCCACCATCTTATAGAACAACCTTTTCCTCTTCTTTCTTGTTCCTCTTTGTACTCATAATAATACATTGCTTTCTTCTTAATTCCTTCTCTTTGAGGATTCTTCATTTCTAATCCAAGGTGTGATTCACTTAATTGGCCTCTTGTTCTTTTTCTTCTCCTGCTTCTCATTATATTATTGCTTAGGATGATTTTTCGTCCACATGTTTATATTTATACTTTCATTTCGTTTTATCTCTTCATTAATAATTTGCTTGGTGTGATACATAAGAAAGTTATTGCCATTGTTGAGTCACATTACATAAAACAGAATTACAAGTGTTAGTGAACCAAAGGATAAAGATAAATTCAATAAAATCTTTATGCAGAAAACAGTCCTGACTTTCTCAATTGTCATTTATGCTATGGATGCTATTAAATCATGAATTTTTTCAACATATATTTAGCTTATTTGTTTTCTAATAATATGAATTTCAGAAAGATATTGAAGAGGTGCAACTTTCAAAATCCTCTATGGAAGCACTACCAGAATCCCCTAAGGTAATTGCTCAATCAATAAACTCAACAGATAATCTTTTTTGACTGTGAAGGAGTGGAATCTAATATTAGTGACAAGAATCAAACACAAGATAGTACTAATAGTGACAATGCCCATAATCAGGTTGGAGATTCTCCAGGAAAAGTTGGTTCTCCTAAAGCTTCTAAGCATGCAATTGATACAGCAGCACCGTTTGAATCTGTCAAAGATGCTGTGTCCAAGTTTGGAGGAAGAATTGATTGGAAACCTCGTCGAACACAGAGTTTGGAGGTATGTTGTTTGAATTGTATTTATATGCGTACATTTCCTTTATGGTTAATTTGGTTAGTACATAGCACAATTTGCATTAGGCTCCATGAATCTTGTTATTTGTCAAGGGCAGAAATATTTTGCAATACTAAATGGAAAGAATGAGAAAATTACAATAACCTCCCTTCAGGTTTGATTTAATTTTACTCGACACTCATTTCGAAAGCTTCGGCCATCTTTCATTAGGGAAGGTTCGTGTAATTTCAATCATCATTTCCTTAAAGAAAATAAGTGTAATGATAACATAAATCTTAAGGGATATTGGTATAATTTCTAAAACAAGAAAGACATCGAGTATAATTAAGCTAATACTTATGGAGGTTAGTATAATTTCCCCTAAATATTAAATAAGGCTGATGAAATTAGTTGCCTATGAGTATACAGAAAGTGAAAAAGGGGTTTTCACATTGGCGTCTAAATGATGTAGGAGTTTACCATTGACCCATTTCATGACTTTACAAGAATAATATCTTATAACTGATCAGAACCCTGTGGATATATATTTATCCATTGACACAAGTCCTCACTTTATAATAGTACCTTACAACGGATCAGAATCCTATTCACTGTAGCTAGCTCTATCTTATAGTAGTGATTCTGTGTTATGGCTGGAGTAATAATTTCCTCTCTACCTCACTTGTTTTCCATTGCTTTGGACAAATTAGTTAGTATGCATACATTGAGGTTTGAATGTCTTAAACCACTGGTTTTATTTAGTTGTTTATTTTTTTATTGGCTGAACAGAGAAGCAAACTTGAAGGACAAGATTTTGGGAACACAGAAACAGCAGAGGAATTGGAAAGCACTAAGAAACTCATAGAAGAACTCAAACTCAACATAGAAAAGGTAGAAAGAGATGAGCTTCAGGCAAAAGAGGAGGCTAAAATTGTGAGTGACAAAATTGAAGAGATGGAGGAGGAAATTGTCAATGAAGCCAGTATTGAAGCCAAGGCACAGCTTGAAGTTGAGAAAGCAAGGCATGCTGCGGCGGTTTCAGATTTGGAATTTATTAAAAGGGAACTGGACGCATTGCATAAGGAGCATGCTTGTATGGTGAGTGCAAGGGATATAGCTGTCCAAAAAGCAGAAGAGGCTATTGCTGCATCCAAGGAGGTTGAAAAGGAAGTGGAAGATTTGACTAATGAGTTGATTGCAACAAAGGAGTCATTGAACTCCGCAAGAACAGCGCACATGGATGCAGAAGAACAAAGATTCGGAGCCATGGATGAAGAATCTCAAAACCTGAAGCTACAACTTGAACAAGCAGAAGAGGAGTTTCAAACACTCAACCAGCAAGTTTTGTCCGCGAGGGTTCTCAAATCGAAATTGGATGCATCTACCTCTTTATTGCTTGATTTGAAAGCTGAATTAGCTGCATACATGGAATCGAAAATAAAAGAGGAAGGTGACCAAGAACTTAGAAAGGAACTTGAAGGAGTAAAAGTTAAGATAGAGAAAGCAACTGCTGAGGTTAACAGCTTGAGGGAGGCTTCCATTTCACTAAAATCAAACCTAGAGCAAGAGAAGTTGGCCCTCACCACCCTCAAGCAAAACGAGGAAGCCGCTTCTGCTGCAGTTGTAACTCTCCAAGCAGAACTAGAGAAGACCAGGTCTGCTATAGCTCTCCTTCATATGAAAGAGAAAGAAGCAAGAGATATGATGGTTGAGTTGCCAAAGAAACTGCAGGAAGCAGCACAAGATGCTGATCAGGCCAAATCACTTGCTCAGGCTGCTAAGCTAGAGCTCCTTGAAGCACAAGAAGAGGCTGAACAAGCCAAGGCCAGAGCAAGTACATTGGAGAGTAGATTACTGGCAACACAGATGGAGATACAAGCTGCTAAGGCATCTGAGAAGTTGGCTAAAGATTCAATCAAAGCATTGGAAAAGAGTGAATCAGCTAGAAGCAACAACGACGAGGACTCTTCCCCTATGGTGACAATCACACTTGAAGAATATCATGAGCTCAGTAAGCGAAGCTATAAGGCGGAGGAGCAAGCTAATGCGAGGGTTGAAGCTGCTAATTCTCAAATTGACACAGCTAAGGAGTCTGAGTTAAGAAGCTGGGAGAAGTTGGAGGAACTAAATGAAGAATTGGCTGTTAGAAGGGAATCTCTGAAGATTGCAACTGAGAATGCTGACAAGGCCACACAAGAAAAGTTAGCTGTAGAACAGGAGTTAAGAACATGGAGAGCAGAACAAGAGCAACAAAGGAAAGATGGTGAATTGAATGACATGACTGCTGCAGCAGCTGAACCTGCACATGACTTATTAAGCTCAAAGGGTAAAGCTCCTTCAAATTACACTGAAACTGGATCAGCCACAGATACAAAGAGCAAAAAGAAGAAGAAGAAGTCATTATTTCCTTCCAAGGTTGTCATGTTCTTTGCCAAGAGAAAAACGCACCCATCTAAGTGAATGTAATCCTTTATCCGAAATTAGAACACTCAGTATTGATGTAGTCTTATTTCTGAAGGGATTGTATATTGGCTGCGAATTGTGTGAATTTCTATTAAGTTCTTTGGCTCCATGAGAAAAATAAGACCATTTATTGTTGTATATAAGGTATCAACAATGTTTTTTTCAGTTAAATTATTTTTACCCCACTCTTCATTTGTCATAAAATGAGATAAACATACTTTTTATTACACTCTAAATATGAAATTCCGATGTCAGTGCTCGTAAGGACATAGGACTGTCAAACTTCTGAAGAGTAATGACACTCGTGAGGTTATGGCAAACCCCATAGGGACATGAGTATTATTGGTGTAAAAGGACCTTGGCCTACTCCTACACTGACTTGAAAGTGATGTGAGCACAGAAGATCATCTGCTTCAAAGAGGGATGAATGGTGGTCTTGATAACATTACAGAATTTCCCATCAATGTTACATGATAAAACATTGTCAACAACTTCATAAATTTCCCTCATATTTTTTTATATTTAATGAGATCTCATGATTTTGCGGCATTGGAACCACTCATTCATAAGACAAGATCCATCAAGGAATCCAGCGGCAGGGTACTTTATTCCGTTCCCATGCTCTAGCATGGGCTCCTTCCATGCTAGAGCGTGGCCTCCCATCAACCACATCGCTGATATGTGTTCATGCGTGCTGACACGTGCTCCATGCATAACCGCCTCCACGCTCTAACCTGCACCTACCTCGCGCTCCAACGTCAAAAGAGTCAACCTTTGAGCGTTGGGTCATTCCACGCTCTAACGTTGGTTGCTGATTTGACCTGTTCTTGCGCGTTTCTTCACGTTTTGTACTTGTTCTAAAGCTGGTTCTTCTCAAATTTGAACCATGGCCTTATTAACATATAAGGAACATAATCCAACCTTTAAACATGACTAATTCATGTCTTAAACCTTATTTGGGAAAAAACGGGGCGTTACATTACTTGGCGACTGGGCGTAGATCACAAGCGTTAGTTATCGAACTAGTGTAAATCGACCGTATGATTTTCTTCTTCTCTACCTCTTTAAATTTTGGCAATTATTTGTATATATGTTATAAAATGAAATTGTGATATAATGCGCTACTGAAGGTTGGGCTAGGTGACACATATTTTGCACCACTCATTACATCACTCATATATGATAAATTTTGGACCAATCAAATTGTCACATAGGTTTGATCAAAATTTCAAACTTTCTAGTTGTATTATACTGTAGTCAAACTATATGAATATAGTATATTGTAGTATAGTATATGTACTCTTTGTATTCGTAAATTTAACCCATATTAAAATAATGTTTTTGATTAAAAAAATGATTATATTGTAAAATAATATTTTAATATGAATTAAAATAATGTTCGTTGTCAATAATATTTTGCAATATAATCAGTTTTTTTTTAATAAAAAACTTTATTTTAATATGCGTTAAATTTGCAAATACAAAAAGCACATATATTATACTATAATATACTGTATTCATATAGTTTGACTACAGTATAATACAACTAGAAAGTTTGAATTTTTGACCAACCTATGTGACAATTTGATTGGCCCAAAATTTATCATATAAATGATGTAGTGGGTGGTGTAAATTGTGGATGATGCACTATAACTCAACCCCTGTTTTTGATTAGCTAAGATTGACTTACTAATTTTCTAGTCTTCTACTTCTTTAATTTTTATATTGCAAATTTCTTTCTTGTATAAAGTTTTTCTAAAAGAGAGTTTTTCAAGAAAAGTGTGTAACCTCAATTTACCCCTATCTTTGAGGTGCGTTTTTATTTCAACAAGTGAGGTGTCCCTCCGGTTATAAGGTGAGGTATACTTCTGTTGTAAAGATTGGGACATTTCTTTGGTGTACGACTTTAGGCTCGGAAGCATGGGTGAGGCATCCCGAAGGTATGAGGGAGAGTGCTAAAGATCGTTGAGGCTCTTACACATGGATGAGGTATCTCATAAGGCATGGTTAAAGCGTTATATGATGTAAAAGTATTCAAGCACCTTCAAGCTTGGTATTAGTGGAAAAATCCTGGAGACGTACTCTAGGGACTAGATGCAGGCCATCAATTGTGGGTGGTTTGACCGGGATAAATCTAATTTGCAAGCTTTTTTTCGACTTTTTGATCAAATTGGATTTTTTTTTAAAATTATTTATCAGTTTAGGAATGTTCTGAAACTATTTATCAATGAGGGATCCTTTTGGACACGTGGCATATTTTATTTTATTTTTCACTCTGACAGGTCAAAGGCACCAGTCCTTCCAAGTCAAAACGCCAGTCAGACTGGCGCCTTCAAAGGCGCCATTCAGACTGGTGCCTACTTAAAAAAAAAAGATAATTGATAGCAATAATAAGAGGTATAAAAAACTAATAACAATAACAATTTTTAGCAGTGTTCCTTTAAAATTGTTGGTAACTTTCTTTTAATTCTTACAAGATAAATTTTTTTTTACTACTGTAATAATTGATGAATATTTATTGGTGTAAATTGTTATTGCTATTATTTTTTTATGACTCTTGTGATATTATTTCCTACTTGTTATTATGAGATTTTTTTTATTGCTTCTTGTTGTTTTAAATGGCTTTTTGACCAAAATGGGTTTCTTTTAGAAACTATTTATCAGTAGCAAGTAGCAAATAACAATGACAAGTAGCAAATAATATCACAAGAGACATAAAAAAATAATAGCAATAACAATTTATACCAATAAATATTAATCAATTATTATAGTAGTAAAAAAAATTACCTTGTAAGACTTAAAAGAAATTTACCTGCAATTTAGAAGGAACACTGCTAAAAAAAATATATATTATAAGTATAGGGAGTAACGATGACATTAATGATAAAGTATCTATTTAAAGCAACAAGAGGCAATAAAAAAAAATCCCCTAATAACAAGTAGCAAATAATATCACAAGAGTAATAAAAAAATAATAGCAATAACAATTTACACCAATAAATATTTATCAATTATTACAGTAGTAAAAAAAAAATTTCCTTGTAACAACTAAAAGAAAGTTACCTGCAATTTAGAAGGAACACCGCTACAAAAAAAATTATACTATAAGTATAGGGAGTAACGATGACAATAATACTAAAGTATCTATTTAAAACAACAAGATGCAATAAAAAAAATCCCCTAATAACAAGTAGCAGATAATATCACAAGAGTAATAAAAAAATAATAGCAATAATAATTTACACCAATAAATATTCATCAATTATTACAGTAGTAAAAAAAATTTTACCTTGTAACAACTAAAAGAAAGTTACCTGCAATTCAGAAGGAACACTGCTACAAAAAAAATTATACTATAAGTATAGGGAGTAACGATGACATTAATACTAAAGTATCTATTTAAAACAACAAGAGGCAATAAAAAAAATCCCCTAATAACAAGTAGCAGATAATATCACAAGAGTCATAAAAAAATAATAGCAATAACAATTTACACCAATAAATATTCATCAATTATTACAGTAGTAAAAAAAAATTACCTTGTAAGAATTAAAAGAAAGTTACCTACAATTCAGAAGGAATACTGCTACAAAAAAAAATTATACTATAAGTACAGGGAGTAACGATGACATTAATGCTAAAGTATCTATTTAAAACAACAAGAGGCAATAAAAAAAATCCCCTAATAACAAGTAGGAAATAATATCACAAGAGTCATAAAAAAATAATAGCAATAACAATTTACACCAATAAATATTCATCAATTATTACAGTAGTAAAAAAAAATTTACCTTGTAAGAATTAAAATAAAGTTATCAGCAATTTTAAAGGAACACTGCTAAAAAAAAAGTATACTATAAGTATAGGGAGTAACGATGACATTAATGCTATTACAAGATAAAAAAAAAATTACTACTGTAATAATTGATGAATATTTATTGGTGTAAATTGTTATTGCTATTATTTTTTATACCTCTTATTATTGCTATCAATTGTTTTATTTTTATTTTTTTTAATACTGGTAGATGTCAGTCTGACTGGCACCTTTGACCCGTCAGAGTGGAAAAAAAATATGCCACGTGTCCAAAAGAATCCCCATTAATAAATAGTTTCAGAAGAACCCTAAACTGATAAATAGTTTCTAAAAGGAATCCTTCACTATTTGTTTATGTTGTGATTTATTATTCATCTTCTTCTTTGGTGCCTTATTTTTTTTTTTACGTGCATGTTAAGTTAATTGAGAAAATCGTTTTTGGAAAATAATTTAAAAATTTAATAGACTCAATTCAACCTCAAGTCGAAACCACCAATTCCAGCAGAAAGTGTAGTCGTGTGTCTTGTAGGCAATGATTAAAGAATAAAAGAATGTAAGTTCATAAAATGTATCATGTTTTAATCTACAGTTCCATTCACTAAAAAAAAAAAAAAAGAGAAAAATCGTCAGAACCGAATTAAAACCGGATAAACCAGTGAACCAGATCCAGTTTTTAAAAACTGGACGGTTGCATATGCACAACAACTTTTTTTTTCCTTTGGTTCGTGAAACTTTTCTTGTGAAGAGGAAATAAAAACAGTAGAAATTAGAAAGGAGGAGGAAGAAGAGTAATGGAGGGCCAAAGAGGCCCAGATCCATACCCAAAATGACGCATCTACTCAGAAAGTGACGCATTTGTGCTCCTGCTGCTACCACAATCAATAACATATGAAACTAGGGTAGCGTTTGGAAGAGCTTATTTAAGCTCATTTTGATTTATCTGATGACATAAGCTCTTATACAGTGTGTTTGGCAGAGCTTATAAAAATAACTTATGACATCCCATAAGGAGTTTTTGACTTATTTTCATAAGTCACTGGGAGAAGCTTATGGAATTATCATAAGAGCTTATGCACTAAACACCCTCTTCGTGTTTTTCACTATTCGAATCCTCTCATGCTCCTTTCTTTCTTTTTATTTCTTTAAGCGCTTATGACATAAGCTCTCATGCGATAAGGTCTCATGTGATAAGCTCTTAATTAAGTTGTTTACCCAAACGCACCCTAGATCTGCTGCTTTGTAATGACCTCTTCTGCTAGGGGTGGGCATCGGTCGGGTATGGTCGGTTTCGGGTGACACGTTTCGGGTTTGGTCGGTTTTGAACTTCAGAAAACGTGGCCCATTCCCGACCGATTGAAGCTTCGGTTTGAACGGGTCGGTTAGCCGTCGGGTCGGCGGATTCACGGGCGGGTACGCACGGTTTAGGAAGCAAAAAAAAAAGGCGACGCAGAGAGGAGAAGACAGAAACAGAAAGCAACAGATCAGTGACAAGTGACAACCCAGAACCAGAAGAAAAGGTTCAAAAAACACCCAAAGAAATCAACTATGCATAATGGATGAAACTTTAATATATCTGAACATAAAACATCCAAGAAAACAACCAAAGAAATCAACTTTAAGTAAAAAGGATGAAACTTTAATAAATCTGAAGCGTCTTCTTCGTTGTTGATCAGATCTGCGAAACCCTTTCTTCTTCTCCCTTGGTCCCTTGACCTTTCTGCCTTCTCCACGAGACCACGACCCCATCTCCACCAGTCCACCTAGGGGTGGGCATCGGTCGGGTATGGTCGGTTTCGGGTGACACGTTTCGGGTTTGGTCGGTTTTGAACTTCAGAAAACGTGGCCCATTCCCGACCGATTGAAGCTTCGGTTTGAACGGGTCGGTTAGCCGTCGGGTCGGCGGATTCACGGGCGGGTACGCACGGTTTAGGAAGCAAAAAAAAAAAGGCGTACACAGAGGAGAAGACAAAAGTAAAGCAACAGATCAGTGACAAGTGACAACCCAGAACCAGAAGAAAAGGTTCAAAAAACACCCAAAGAAATCAACTATGCATAATGGATGAAACTTTAATATATCTGAACATAAAACATCCAAGAAAACAACCAAAGAAATCAACTTTAAGTAAAAAGGATGAAACTTTAATAAATCTGAAGCGTCTTCTTCGTTGTTGATCAGATCTGCGAAACCCTTTCTTCTTCTCCCTTGGTCCCTTGACCTTTCTCGCCTTCTCCACGAGACCACGACCCCATCTCCACCAGTCCACCATGACCGTGTGCACGACGCGCATCGGACTGCAGGAGTCGAAGGCTCAAGCCGCACCGGAGAGCAGGACCGAGGTCCGAGGAGTCGAAGACACCGCATCCGTTGTCGTGCAGATCTGCGAAAGGAGCATACAACACCCACGGACCCACCCAACGTTGCCGTTGTTGCCGCCGTCGTCGTGCAAATCTGCGAAGGAGAAGACAACACCAACCAACCTTGTTGCCGCCTCATGCAGATCCGCGAATCGCGAAGGAGAAGACAACCCCCCAACCCCACCGTCGTAGTTGTATCTCCTCGCTGGCCGGACCTCCACTCGCATGGACGCACCACTTCGCTTGGGATCGGACGCGCCTCCAACGGCCGATCCGAGTTCATCCGGACAAAGGGGAGATGAGGGAGACGAGTATGAGATGGAGGAAGAGAGACTGAGAGGGAGGGAGACAGAGACGTGTCTGAGATGAAGGAGGGAGACGAGAGAAAATCTTGATGATGTGTGAGAGAAGAGGGAGCTATGTGTGAGAGAAGAAGGAGCTATGGAGAGGGGAGCTATGTGTTAGAGCAGAGGGACAAAGAGAAAGTCACAAATGGGGTGGGTGGTTCGAGAGAGTCAGAAAACGTGAGCACGCAGTGAAGCAGAGGCATTCGGAAAGTTTAAAAAAAAAAACTCAGTGTACTCGGTGGGTTTGATTCTGCCATCGATGGGTTGTAATATGCGAAACCGAACCCGACCGAATATACCCATATTTATCCAATTTTTCCACCCGAATAACCCGTCGACCCGACCGAACCCACCCGTTTCAAAAAAATGACAATCGGTTAGTTCGGGTTCGGACGGGTCACGGGTTGATGATCAGCCCTATCTTCTGCACAGATCGATGCCACCAAATCTTGAAAGGAGGAGGAGTAATGGAGGGAGGGGAGAAAGAGACTATGGTGGTCCATCTGAGCGAGGGAGAGGAAAAGTGTAAAAACAAAGTAATAAACCATAAAAACTGTAATACCCAGTAATTTTAAATTATTTAAATTATAAGTTTTAATGATATTATGTCAAATGATTTAAAAATTTATTTTCATATATAAATTACACAATACACATAATGTTTTATTTTATTTTAAATTTATTTAAATTAAAAATGATTTTGTTTTTATAATAATTACACTATAATTTAGAATACTAGTATTTTTGCACCCGTGCGATGCACAGGTCATCAATTACTATTATTATTGATGGTATCGTTATCATTAATAACTTGAGTTGTGTCTCTATATGTACGAAACTTTTTTTTTCCTTTATCCCAAATTAAGTCTACTATATCAAACATTTTCTTGACTTATTTCATACATTATTTTCAATATTTCCTTCTCACCTATAATAGTAGTACTCATTCATCTCCAAGGGTTTTTATTTATGGACATAAGTGATCAGCAAAAACCTTGAAACAATTTTATCTATAATTTGAGTGCAAAGAATTGAACATTATTTTTATTTTAAAATGATATTACAATACGTAATGTAATACTATGTGTTAAGTGTTCATCTTTGATTATTACTAATGATCAACTAATACTCTTAAATCATGTAATGCTGACACGTGTCACTTTATTAGAAAATCATCAATTCCCCTTATTATTTAGTATAGATATAGATTTATTATTTAAAATAGAAAAAACAAAGGCAAGGATGTAGAAAAATATATATTAGAAAATATGAATAGCTCTACCTCTATTTATGCCAATTCAGAGATTGTCATGTTTGACTCCCAAAACATTGTACATTTACCGGTTTGTAAATATTTTACAACAAAAAATATATAAATTTTATAAAATAAAAAAAAATAAAAAAATTCATCATTTGACATGTGACTTGCACCATTGTGCTATATTAAAATCAGCATTTCCCATTATTAATTAGTATAGATATAGATTTATAATTTAAAATAGAAAAAACAAAGGCAATGACATAGAAAAAAATACAAATTATGAATAGCTCTGCCTCATTTTATGTCAATACAGATATTAGAAAAATAAAAAAGTAAATTAGAAAAAAATAGTAATTCGAAAACAAAATAAAAAAATAGAAAAGTATATAAAAAATATTTTAAAAAATATGAAAATAATAATTAGAAAAAAATATTCAAAAAAACTAGAAAATAAAATTAATTAGAAAACAAAAAAAATTAAAAATCAATTATAAAAATAAACATTTAAAAAAAAGTAAATTAGAAAAAAGTAATTCGGAAAAAAAATAAATTTTAAAAAAATATTCTAAATAATATATGTTTAAAAAATAAATAAATAAATAAATTTAAATAATACAAAATAATTCACTAGTTGACAACTCCTTCTACTGTTACAGGAACGATAGAAGAAAAATTGTTAATTGATAAAGTGATATACATATTGAATACTAAAATATATATAAATATTAAAATATAGTAATTGGTTCGGTTAAAAAATAACCGAACTAATGACCAATAGGTTTGATTCAATTTAGAGCTGTAAAAAAAATAAATTTTAAAAAAACATTATAGAGAATATATGTTTAAAAAATAAATAAATAAATTTAAATAATTCAAAATAATCCATCAGTTGACAACTCATTCTACTGTTACAGGAACAGTAGAAAAAAAATTGTTAATTAATAAAGTGATATACATATTGAATATTAAAATATATATAAATATTAAAATATAGTAATTGGTTCGGTTCCAAAATAACCGAATTAATGATCACTGGGTTTGGTTCAATTCGAAGTTGTGCACAAAAAAGAAAAAAAAAGAACCAATTTAATTGGTTGTTTCGGATTTTCAAATTCATCGAATTATTGGTTTGAGTCTTACAATCCTAAACTTTTTCGAAAATCACGGTAGCTTTGCTACCTTTCCTGGCTATAAATATTTAAAAACAAAAAAAAAATTATAAACTTTAAAAAGTCAGTAACAATATCCGAACCAATTAAATTTGTTTGGTTTGATTCGGTTCTAACCGGAAAATATTAAAAAATATATATAAATAAAAAATATATAAAATATTAAATTTTAAAAACTATTAAATTATATATATGTTAAAATATAAGTATATAAAAATTAAAACATCAAGAACACGATAACTCTACTTTTACTGTTTGCCAAATTATTATTGGTTGACAGTGTAAAAAAACTTTACACTGTCAGTTTATACAAATAAATTAAAAAAAAAGCATTAGCAAAAAAAATTTAGGAAAACGTAAAAAAATATTTTAAAAGGAAAACGTAAATTAGAAAAAAAGTAAACGAAAAAAAAATTTATGAAAAAGAATATTTACAAAAAATTAGGAAAAAATATATTTAAAAAAATTATAAAAATAAAATTAATTATAAAAAAATATAAATTAATTAGGAAAAATATATATTTATAAAAATTAGGAAAAAATATATTTTAAAAAATTATAAAAAATATTAGAAAAAAATTACAGAAAAGTATATAAAAAATATTTTAAACAAATTGAAAAAATAATAATTAGAAAAAAATATTCAAAAATTAGAAAAATAAAATTAATTAGAAAACAAAAATTTTTTAAAAAAATCATTTAAAAAAAGTAAATTAGAAAAAAACTAATTCGGGAAAAACAAATAAATTTTTAAAAAAATATTATAAAGAATATATGTTTAAAAAATAAATAAATAAATTTAAATAATCTAAAATAATTCATCGGTTAACAACTCTTTCTACTGTTACAGGAACAATAGAAGAAAAATTGTTAATTGATAAAGTGATTTATATATTGAATATTGTAACATATATAAATATTAAAATATAGTAATTTGTTCGGTTTCAAAATAACCAAATTAATGATCATTATGTTTGGTTCAATTCTGAGCGATGCATAAAAATAAAAAAATAAAAACAAACCAATTTAATTGGTTGGTTCGGATTTTCAAATTCATCGAATTATTGGTTCGAGTCTTACGACCCTAAACTTTTTCGAAAAACATGGTAGCTTTGCTACCTTTGTTGGCTAAAAATGTTTAAAAAAAAAAATTATAAACTTTAAAAAGTCAATAACAATATCCGAATCAATTAAAATTGGTTTGGTTTGATTCGGTTCAAACCGAAAAAATTAAAATATATATAAATATATAAATAAAAATATATAAAACATTAAATTATATATCGATTAAAATATAAGTATATAAAAATTAAAACATCAAGAACATGACAACTCTACTTTTACTGTTTGCCAATTTATGATTGGTTGACGGTGTAAAAAAACTATCCACTCTCACATGTGAGCACAAAAGAGAGTTGTCAAAAGACACATGTGGAGGTAGATGAGTTGTCAAAGACGGAGCGAGAGTTGGAGGTGAAACAGTTGGAGCTAGAGTTGGCGCAGCCGGAGTTCGAGTTGTCCTATGTATATTCATAATGATCATATTTCTCAATTACTTATGTTTTCTTTATTCTCAATTACTTATACTTTATTTATTTAAAATTGAAGGCAAAGCCGAAGCCGATGTCGCTTCGTCAGTTTCCCATTACTCGTTTGTTCTCACTTGGTGAGGATTTTGCGTTCGATATTTTTGTACGCCAGCTGAAACACGATGGATGGGGCATGCCCAGACCCAACGCTTTTTTTTAAATTCTGTGGTTAGGATCTTGGGCAGTTTTGCATAGATGGTGAATGGATAGCCAACACGGTTCTGAGCCTTTGGTACACGTAAGTACATTTTAATTTTATAATTTATTTCAATTTTATATTTTATTTCAATTTTATAATTTATTTCAATTTCAATATATTACGTAATTAACATCCACTTATTTCATATCTTAGGTATCTACATCGCCTTCTAATTGACAGGGGCTGTAATGTTTATGGATTCTTAGACCCCATTGTCATGCTGCCTGATTTCTTGTCTGATCATAGTAAAGTTAGTGCATACATTGGCGACTTAGTGGGAGGAAGTGATCGGAAAGACATATATCTGGCACCCTACTTATGGGATAAACATTGCCAGTTGCTCCTAGTTCATCCTTCTAGGAATACTGTCGTATTCTTATGCTCTCTCCATCAGGACCCGCCGAAGGAGGTGGTGGCCTCTATCAATATAAGTAATTAATCTTCTATTTAATTTAATTTATAACATTTACTTTTATTTTTTTACACACATGATGAACATATAATTGACATGAATATTTTGTTTATGATAGCGCGATGAAGGCATGTAGCATATCTTGCGCCAACGGAAAAAGTAGGACTTTAAAGTCAAAAGGAAATCTTGGATGGATTATCCCCAAGGTTGCTAGTTTATTAAATAGTAATTAATATTACTATATAGATATATATATATATATATATATATATATATATATATATATATAATTGATATTAAATTTCATTTCTTTTGTAGTCTCGTTATCAGACAGATGGTTGGTCGTGTGCCTATTATGTGATGCTTCATATGTTAAACATCGTCTTCGCATCTATTACCGAGGGTTGGAAGAAGGTAATTAATTAAACAAGTTATTTAATTATATATTTTATTTTTTGGTGATGACTTGATTTAATGTTTATTTTATTTGAACTTGTGCAGCGATCAATCTCCTCTTTCGAAAGAAGACTTTAAAAACTTAAGGATGCGATTTGCAGGCTTCTTTTTTAAGTATGCTACAGAAAAAGAAGTAGAAAATATACCTCTTGCATACTTAGAAGATAATGTGTAGTTTGTATGAATTTACATTATATACTGAGAAGTAATGTATAGTTGAATAGAATATATATTATGTTATGAATTTTTCATGTATTGTGTCCTAGCTAGTAATAGAATACTGAATTGTGTTAATTAAGATAAATTATGTATAATTGTGACTAGCTAGTTCTGAATATACACATTGGAATGCAAATGCATGAGTTAATTTATGTGCAAAATTTTCCATATATGGACTTGTTAGTGATGAGTGTGTGCAAATTCTATAAACTGTGCAAATTCAATATTCTAGAATGTTAGTGAATGCAGGGAGCTAACTGGGTGAAAGGGATATTGCATAAACATAATTTTTTTTAAAAATTAATTTTAACGTCTCTTTTTTATGCAACAGAAACGTCCGTTGAGTATAAAACAGATGTTAAAAGTAATACTTTTAACATATGTTGCATAAACAACAGATGTTAAAAGTCGACTTTTAACGTCTGTTAAATAGCTTTACAGACGTTAAAAGTGTTACATTTAACGTCTGTTGTATAAAAAACAAACATTAAAAGTAAACTTTTACATCTGTTCACAACAAACATTAAAAGTCACACTTTTAACGTCTGCTGTATTAACGTCTGCCTTTTCTGTGACGTTAAAAAGCACTTTTAACAAAGGTAAAAAGTGCTTCCTGCACTAGTGACTCATCTTCTCCACCACCATCAAACCCTAGAGAGTGAAGAGAAATAAAGAGAAGTGAGAGAGCTTAAGCTTGGAGAGGAAGCAAAGGAGAAACTTGAGGAGTCATTTCTTCTATTATTCTTCTCATTTTTGTTTGCAACCTTTGGAACATAATAATATGCATCAAGAGATGAGAGATTTTTGGTGTTGTATGCTTGATTTCTTGGATTTTTGTGTTTTGTTGATTTAAGTATATGAGTTCTAAGAGTATTAGATCCTCATCCCCTTGTTTATTTTGAAATTGTATGAGTTTTGGGGTTAAATATGGTTGTTTAAAGTGGCTGGAATTGAGGTAAATGGTTTTGAACTCGTCTTTATGGTTGTATGGTTGGATCTTGCTTAAAGGCAATACCTTTGCTTGTTGCATGTTAATTTTGAGAATGATTCTTGGGGTATGAGCTTGAATTTAAATTTTCTGGGATCGTACTAAAGTAAAGCTTGTGATTTGGTTGATGATTTGGAAATGTACGAATCCAGAGCTGAACCAACAGAATCTTTGGAGAAGTTCCAGTTGGGAACCCAAGTTGAGCAATGCACAAAGGTCGGTAGTCAACTCGACCCATTGCTTAAGCAAAAGATTCAAGATGTTCTAAAAAAGAATGCCGATTTGTTTGCTTGGAAGACATCGGATATGCCTGGTATAGATCCCAATTTTATGTGCCATAAGCCATCCATATGTCCCAAGGCCAAACCTGTAGCACAAAGGAAAAGGAATCTCATCAAAGAAAGACGAAAAGCTGTAGTCGAGGAAACTTCAAAGTTGATTAAAGCAAATTTTACCAGAGAAGTGAAATATACCACTTGGTTAGCTAATGTTGTGCTAGTAAGAACAGCTAATGGCAAGCGGAGAATGTGCACTGACTACACTGATCTCAATAAAGCATGCCCAAAGCATTCTTATCCACTTCCCAACAATGACAAACTGGTAGATGGAGCTTCAGGCTACATGATCTTGACCTTCTTGGATGTTTATTCAGGTTATAACCAGATAAGGATGTGTCCTCCCGATGAGGAAAAAATGGCGTTTATGACCGACGGGGCAAATTACTGCTACCAAGTAATGCCTTTCAGTTTAAAAAATGCCGGTGTAACATATCAAAGGCTTATGGATAAAGTATTTGTCAGTCAGATAAGAAAGAACCTGGAAGTCTATGTCGATGATATGGTGGTGAAGTCAGATGACCCAAAACAACATCCTGCCAACCTGGAAGAAGTTTTTGGCCAACTTAGGAGATACAACATAAGGTTGAATCCTGAAAAATGCTCTTTTGGTGTGCAAGGAGGAAAATTCTTGGGGTATATGTTAACTCATAGAGGGATTGAAGTTAAATGCAAAGCTATCATTGAAATGCGGAGCCCACAGAGTGTGGAAGAGATTCAGAGATTGTTCGGACGTTTGGCTTCTCTGTCTCTTTTCCTCCCAAAGTCTGCAGAGAAGGCAAGACCCTTCTTTCAACTTCTGAAAAAACCAAAGGAGTTCATTTGGATCAAGAAGTGTAAAAAGGCCTTTGGAAAGTTAATTTTTTCTAAGTTCCCTTCCAATCCTAACTCGGTCACAGCTCGGCAAAGATCTAAACTTATACTTATCTGTCAATGATTATGCAATCAATGCAGTAATTATCCAAGAAGAAGAAAAGTAGCAAATGCTAGTGTACTATGTCAGTCGGATCTTGAAATATGTAGAAACAAGGTATCAAGTAATTAAGAGGCTCACCCTCACCTTGGTAATGGCAGCTCGGAGACTACGACCTTACTTCCAGTCACACCAAGTTATAGTCAAAACAGATCACCCGATAAAGCAGGTGCTCGGAGAACCAGATCCGGCAGGATGGATGATAGCTTAGTCAGTGGAGTTATCGGAGTTCAGTTTACAGTACGAACCGAGGGGACTGGAGAAAGCACAATGCCTCTATGATTTCATTGCCGAGCTCTCCTCAAAACCGAGCTCGGAGTCTTTCATTTGGCTTTTATATGTTGATGGTTCATCTAACTTGAAAGGAAGTGGAGCAGGAATAATCCTAGAAGGACCAGAAGATTTGGTCATAGAACAATCCTTAAAGTTTGGATTCAATGCTTCAAACAATCAAGCAGAATATGAAGCCCTTATTGCAGGATTGATGCTAGCCAAAGAGGTTGGAATCAAAGAGCTGAAATGCCGAAGTGACTCATAACTAGTAACAAGGCAAGTCTCGGGTGATTATCAGACAAAGAATCCCCAATTGACCAGGTATCTTTGTAAAGTTAATAGTTTAATTTCAGAATTTGATAATTTTACTATTGAACATATACCTCATGAGGAAAATTCCAGGGCGTCTGCTGTCTAAGGTGGCTAGCACAAAGAAAGCTGACCAGCTTAGAACTTTCATTCAGGAAAACCTTCCTGAGCTGAGCATACAAGGTACTGAAGTATTGATTGTCGAGCACTATGATCGGGGCTGGATTAAACCCTTCTGGGAATTCTTAAGCTCGGATAAATTGCCGAATGATTATATGCAGGCGAAGAAAATACACCTAAAATCTTGTTATTACACTATTCGAGATGGAGAATTATTCAGAAGAGGTTTTTCCACGCCTCTGTTGAAATGCATAACAAAAGAGTAAGCCGAGTATGTGATGGACGAGATGCATAGACGAATTTGTGGAATGCACTCAGGAAGAAGATCTTTGGCAGCTCGGATCTTGCAAGCAGGTTTTCTAATGACCGACCATGAGATCGGACTGTGCCACTCGGACTAAAAAGTGAGATCCTTGCCAAAAGCTTGCCAATGTTATGCAAGTGCTAGGTGTAAAGCTCCACTACATGTTCTCGTTGTGGTCTTTCACTATGTGGGGAATGGACATTGTCGGTCCTTTTCCTGTAGCCAAAGGCTAAGTGAAGTTCCTATTGGTAGGGGTAGATTACTTCACCAAATGGATTGAAGCTGAGACACTAGCCACAATTACAGCTCAAAAGGTTCATAATTTTGTGTGGATAAGCATCATATGCAGACATGGAATACCTTATGCGGTTGTCACAGATAATGGAAAACAGTCCACTGACAAGGGACTTAAAGAATTCTATTCCAACTTCGGAATCAAGCATAAGGTGTCCTCAGTTGAGCATCCCCAAACCAACGGGCAAGCAGAGGCAACCAACAAAGTCATATTGAACGAGCTTAAGAAAAGGTTAGGCTGATCAAAAGGAGCATGGGTTGAGGAGTTACCGAGCACCCTATGGTCTTATCATTGCTCACCACAGTCGTCGACTGGGAAGACACCATTCAAACTGGCCTATGGAACTGATGCAATGATTCCAGTTGAGCTCGACGAACTTTCTTTTAGAAGGCAACATCATGACCAAAGCAAGAATGAAGAATAAATCCGATTTGAGCTTGACATGGTAGAGGAAGTCCGATAAGAAGCAAAAATCAGAGAAGAACTGAGCAAGCAGAAAGCAAATCGGAAGGAAAATTCAAGGTTACGACCCAGGAAATTTGTGCAAGGTGACTTTGTACTAAGGTTGCAGAATGATGCAAGAAAAGACTCCAAAGAGGGTAAGCTCGCAGCAAATCGGTCTGGCCCATTCCGAGTAGTTGAAAGTTTAGGAAATGGTGCTTATAGGCTAGAAGAGTTATCAGGGAAGGCTATTCCAAGGACTTGGAATACTTCCCATCTTAATTTCTATTTCAGTTAAAGCTATGTAAGCAGGTGATGTACTCTTTTTCCTACCCTGGTCTTTTTCCCAAGTGGTTTTGGCGATGAAGGTTTTAATGAGGCACACCCAAGTGAATAAATAAAGTTCATTTCATTCTTTTGCGCGGATATATTTTTCATAACTTGTACTATCGGTAAAGTTAAAAATGTCGAGCCTAAAAAGGTTGACAGAGCTAAAATTGACCGAGCTAAGGTCGAAAGGTCAAACCTAAAAAGGTAATAAAAAACCTAAAATGGTAAACCAAAACCTAAAAAGGTAAATAAAAGCCTAAAGAGGTAATCCGAGCTAAAATCGAAATGTCGAGCCGAAATGGCTAACCGAGTTAAAGTCGAAAGGTCGAGCCTTAAAAGGTAATCATAATCCTAAAAGAGGTTATTCGAGCTAAAGTTGAAATGCCGAGCCAATATGGCTGATCGAGCTAAAATCGAAACGCCGAGCCTAAAAAGGTAAACAAAATGCCTAAGGAGGCTAACCGAGCTAAAGTCGAAATGTTGGACCTAAAGGTAAACGAAAACCTAGTTAGGCGAGTTACTTAGAAGATTTAACCGAGTTATTCTAAGCACTGGTTAAAAATACAAAGTTTCAAATATAAAGCTCACAAAGGAAGACAGAGCCAAAACAAAATTAACCATTACCAAAGGCTTAAAAATATCATAGTCAAAAAGTACAGAAGGGCATCCCCAAAGGTACAAAATATTTTAAAAAGAAAGAAGAAAATTTCCTAAGTTACTCGTGAACATCCCCATGAGCAACAACAACTTCTTAGTTGATTACTGCATTAGGATTGGAGGGAACAATGTGTTCAGCTGGGAGATCGGCAATCGAGGATGGCTCCACCACGACTACTTCATCTCCTTTGTTACCATCTTCCTCTTCAACTTGTTCTGCATCCTTTTCAGCATTTTCCTCTTCCTCTTGATCCTCTTCTTACTCATCCTCGAGCTCGAACAAAGGAACCAGAATACCATCCTTGTTAAAATCCTTGTCCAGATCAGCTCCAGAAAGGTCAGCATCAGGAAGAAATCGTTGGATTTGTTTGATAGCACGATAGAACCCAGAAACGTGCTCTTTCATAATCTTGGCCTCTGCCTCCTTCAGCTCGGCTTGCAGCTTGCAAATGGTCTTCTTCTCAGCGTCAAGTAAAGCCTGAAAAGCCTCGACAGCTTTCTGGTAGCTAATTCTTTCATCTCTCTCTCTCTGGAGAGCTCGGATCGAAGGGAGGAAGTGGTTTTTTCTAGCTCGGCATGCTGAGTTTTCAATTGTCCGATCAAACGAGCTTGCTCTTCGCACTTGACTAGAGCCTTTTCAAGCTCGTCTCTGGTGCGCAAAGCTCGGATAGCTTCAGCCTTCATGTCCGCCATTTTCTTCACATTGCTTGCGAGTTCATTGCTCCAGAAACAAGTGATGGAAGAAATCCGAAGAGCATAAGCAGTCGCGGCTTCCATGCTCACATCGGGACCTTGCTCCAAAAGAAGTATGGCATCCACTGGCTTCGGCACATGGGAATCAACCAAGTGGCCTCGATTGAAATCACCTTGCCAGAGAGAACCAATTCCGAGATTGCAGCTCCCGTCATACCACTGACAATCCGCAGAAGGATCAGCTATCACAGGCTCTTTATCCTTTCTTTTTCCGACGACTAGTGTCTCTTGAGCCATTGGGGTCGGAGAGGATCTCCTACCCTGAGGAGTCTCCTGAAGGGTCTCAGCCCGAGCTCGTATAGAAATATGAATAGGATTGGAAAGCTCAATGACTTTTTTCTTCTTAACCTTGACATCGACAACCGGGTTAGAAGCTCTGGCGTCTTGATTACCTGCTTTCTTCGCCAGAGTTTTGTAGCTGAATTTGCCCATGATCACTACAAAAGGATTTAAGAAATGTTAGTATTTGATAAACAAACCAAGATATGTTGTAAAGACAAAATACTTACGATCAAAATCAGCCTGCCGAGTAGAAGACGTGGGGAGTTTCAAAAGCCTTCCATGGGGCAGTGGCCAAGGATAAGTGATTAGAATATCAACATCGGACTGCTCCTGGGGAGTCAGAATACCGATGTCAACACTTGAAAATTTTGAAGGATGGGGTTGCCAATAAATGAGGGATTTCGGTTTCCCCTTAATCAAAAAAGAAGGATTCATTCCCCTCGGTAGGTCAGATTTTGAAGAAATCCGACTTGAAAAATTTATAAGAGCTCTTATAGAGACCAATGATGCATCTTTTCTCAACTGCGCTAAGGGAAATCCAACCAATCCGATCTCCGAACCGAACTTTATAGAAATACAGTAATATGAGTGCAGTGGCCTCCATATTAACTTGGCTACACAAAATTTGAAAAGCCTTCATAAAGGCCCAGTTGTTGGGATGAAGTTGAGTTGGGGGAACATTCATGATCTTCAATACATCACATTCGAACTGAGTGAAAGGAATGGTGATACCAATCTGTTCAAAGAAAGTTCTATACACATAGGTAAAGTATGATTCAACAGGGAGAGCTTTTAGGGAAACATGTTCATCATCCGAACAAGGAAGACAATGAACGGTGTTTCGAGAAAGGGAAACCTTGTTTTTGATAGTTCGAAGGGAATCACGACTCCTAAAGTTAGAAAAAAATACTCCAACTTCAGGTCTCACCCAAGAATACCCAGGTATAGTGATGTCCGGAATAGGGTCTTTTGGAACCCTAGTAGCACATTTGCAACGCTTCGGAACAATGGCGGCCTGAGGAGTAGCAGAACTACTCTCATTAGAAGAGGAAGAAGATGAGTCACCGGTGTTACCCTCATTTCCCTTTGAGGAAGGAGGCGAAGACTGGGGAGAACCCCCGATGGGATTTATTTCAGGCCCAATGATTTGAACCTCTGAGGAAGCATTTTGAGATACCTCGAATGAAGGTTCCATGTTGAATCAAAAAGATGAAACAGAAAAACCAAGTGAATTCGGGAAGGCGTACCTGGAAAAGAGAAGAAAAAATAGAAATGCTGGGAGAGGAAGAGGCTTCAAGTAGAAAAGTTTAAGGAAGACGAAGACAAGTGAAACTCCTGAGAACGAGTTTCCTTCAATTTATAGCAAAGACTATGTCGTTTCAAAATTGGAACGTTACTGTTGAAAGTAATGATGGTAGTTGCCGTGTGAAGGAGAAGAAACATCTCTTCAGAACTGTGCAAATTTGGCATACCAATAGAAGGGAAACACGTGTCAAACACATCGAAATATGTGTTGCAGCAGCTAGAAACTTGATTGAAAGCCCGTGCTTTGATTGCGGCTCCCACATATTTTCTAAACTCGGAGCCCTATGATTTGAACCCCCGATGGGATTTATTTCAGGCCCTATGATTTGAACCTCTGAGGAAGCATTTTGAGATACCTCGAATGAAGGTTCCATGTTGAATCAGAAAGATGAAACAGAAAAACCAAGTGAATTCGGGAAGGCGTACCTGGAAAAGAGAAGAAAAAACAGAAATGCTTGGAGAGGAAGAGGCTTCAAGTAGAAAAGTTTGAGGAAGAGGAAGACAAGTGAAACTCCTGAGAACGAGTTTCCTTCAATTTATAGCAGAGACTATGTCATTTCAAAATTGGAACGTTACTGTTGAAAGTAATGATGGTAGTTGCCGTGTGAAGGAGAAGAAACATCTCTTTAGAACTGCGCAAATTCGGCATACCAATAGAAGGGAAACACGTGTCAAACACATCGAAATACGTGTTGCAGCAGCTAGAAACTTGATTGAAAGCACGTGCTTTGATTGTAGCTCCCACATATTTTCTAAACTCGGAGCCCAAGAGTCTGACATATTGGCCAAAAGAATAAAGTATAACGTTAATATCGGGCTATGGCTCGGCTCTTTTGATAAAGCTTTTATGCTCTTTCGAGCTTAAAGATTGGGGGGCTTGTGTATTGGCTGAGGTGGAAAGCTCAGCCACCGAGCCTACCTAGCTAAACTGTCGGTCGAGAAATAAAGCTCGGCCACTAAACCCAAATAATCAGAGGGAAAGGGTTACTAGGCTCGCCTGGGTACCGAGCTCAATGAACTCAAGTATTGGCCGAAGTGTAAAGATCGGTTGCCGAGCTCAAGCAAGCAATGGAAGGAGACTTACACAATAAATATTAGACTTTCTGATGGTAATATTAAAACCAAGCACGGTTTCTATCATGCAAGCTTTTAAACTCGGTCACCGATCTTGGAGACTTGATCTCCCAAAAATATAGGAAAGATAAGCCTAGAAGATAACACTTACCTAAGCTTAGCTAACAACCTAATTTCAAATATAAGAGATAGATCTCATCTATCATATATCAAGAAGTTGGTTTAAAAGATAAGATATAGGAAGAGATAAAACTAATCTCTAAGAGATATGGGGATCTTATTATAAAAAGAGGAGAATCCTAAAAGAAGAACTCACTTTTGATAACCTAGGTGAATCTCCCTTAAGCGTACTCGAGAAACCAGCCGAATCAAGAGACTACCAAAGAGTCATTGCTCACCGATATTCATCATATACAAGATTAAGGGATTGACTTCACCATATGGCCGAAGGTTGAACAAAGAACTACACCCGCTTTGATTCCCTTTGGGATACGTAGAACCGGAATACAACGTTCCGTCAAGCTATAATCTAAAACAATCTCAGTGTTCATCCCTGGTTATACATTCTCCGACTAGATTCCGGCAAGTCGGATCTTGACATGAACATGGTCCAATGACAATGTTGCAGACCATAAAAAATGTATGCTAAAGCTAACTTTTTCTAATAGCTACAGCTGGAGTCTGAAACCAAAAAGCTATGTAGCTTCTAATACCTAAAGACACAGCATAAAAAAAAATTTATGCTTGTAATTATAATATTTAATTGAATTTATATATAGTATTTTTATAATATATATTTGTAATGTAAATTATTTATTTATTTATCAGTCATCTGGTTCATTGTTGGTTAAATTTATTGAACCATGACCCGATGGTCTTGCAGGTTCAATCTCCGATTCTTAAAATATTGATTTCAACACAATTTTTTGATAAAAATTTATATTTTGATGTATATATATATATATAGTTGCCAAAATTTAATTGCATTGCTGGCAATATATTTTTTCAATACTTTCTAGTATTGGGTGAATTTCTTGTGGAATTCACTAAATCATGAATCTATTCTTTAGTAAGTTTCACATTAACTCCATCTGATGATAATAAAGAATGTATTAAAGAAAGTTTTGAAAAGAGTATATAGCATGTTCCATTATTTAAAACTAGGCACGTTAATGTTATTGAATAGTGTTAAATGAGATATTTATTAAAATTCTGTTGTACCTCATAAACAAACAATATTCTTATGGCTTCTAAACCAGCTAAAGGAGCAAATTTTTCATCATAGTCAATATTCTCTTTGTTATATCCTTGGACAACTAATCTTGTCTTATTTCATACCACTCTACTTATTCATCTTGTCTATAGATTATTTGTGAAAACTCATCCTATTCTTATTACATTATATGATCGATCATATGGTGTTGGAAGAACAAGGGTCTAAAATGGTTTCAGCTAAAGTAATTTAGCATTTGTTACCTTGCCATGATCCATTCATCATCCTTAATGGTTTCATCAATGAACTTCTATTTTATCTAAAAAAAATTAGTGACATCTTGTTTTGCTCCTGGAAAAGCTTATCTAATTCTATTTTGACGAAAGGTTTCACCAATGAAATTCCTTTGGTTGATGAAACTCTTTCTGAGGTTGAGATTATCTTTTTGAATTGTTCTAATGAGTATGCTCATCTTTTAAAGAAATTGTAGGAGTTGCCACATATGACTTGTTTGATGATTTTCTCTTCTCCAAGTTGGGATTTGTAAAATCATTTTAAAGAAATTGTAGGAGTTGCCAAATGAAGCTTACTTGGGTCTTATAATAAGATAGGGGGAAATGGAGGTACAGCGAGATTGAACCCGCAATCTCACAGACTCCAAATGTATCTTGCAAGCTCAACCACCCGAACTGCTGTAGTGGAACAAATCATTTTCTAGTTCTCATTGGTTCTTTATTTGACTAATTAAGATCATTAAATTTCACATGTATGAATTGTTCAAGAGTAAGATTTCCACGAGATGAGGGTCACCAATTATTTACATAAAAAAACTAGATTACACAAAATATCTCTACTAAATTCAGGAGTAGGTAGGAGACAAACAAAAATAATTTGGACTTCTACAAGGACAAATCACAAGTCTAACACCCCTCCCTCAAAGCCCAAAAAGATAAATTGGAAAAAAGTTGAATTGTTGGCGCACATTAATCATCTACCATTATCAAAGTCAATCAGTACATGATCCCTTGTGCTGTCAAACCCAGAATTCCCATAGTTGCTACTATCACCATGTTCATAGATGCCAGATCCCACATGAAGCAATAGCTGAGTCTCCTCCAGATTTTGGTCAGTATTGGTCCATGGGTGCTTCTCCATTAGCCTTATTCCCTCCAACTCCATTGCCACTTCTTTCATACTAGGCCTTTCCTCACCTCTAAGTCTCAAGCACCTTGTTGCAAGAAGAGCAACTTCCATGATCTCCTCCTTATTTCCTTCATTCAAGATGCCAATTTCAAGAACCTCAAACAAGCGATCCTCTTTGAAGCAAGATAGGAAGTGCATAGCAAGGCTCCTCCTCTCTTCCGGCCTCTCAAATGAAAGCGCTTTCTCACCGGTTAGAAGCTCCACAAGAACTACTCCGAAGCTATACACATCACTTTTCTCTGTAAGTTGACTTGTTTGCATGTACTCTGGGTCCAAATAACCAAGAGTTCCTTGCACCAATGTGGCTAATTCAGTTTGATCAAGTGGAACAAGTCTTGAAGCTCCAAAATCAGACACTTTGGTAGTGTAACTGTCATCTAAGAGGATGTTGGCACTCTTGACATCTCTGTGGATAATAGGTATTGAGGCATCTGAGTGTAGATAAGAAAGTGCTCCTGCTGCTTCTGCTGCTATCCTTAGACGGTTTTTCCAAGATACATTATTAGTTGCCTTGCCTTCATTGTGTAAATAGTCAAAAAGGGTACCATTGTTAACAAATTCATAAACCAGTGAAGGAACTTCTGTCTCTAAACAACAGCCTAAGAGTTTCACCACATTCCTATGATTAATTTGTGATAGTACAACCACCTCATTGATGAATTGCTCGATTTGGCTCTGATCCACTACTTTGGACTTCTTCACAGCCACAACTCTATTATCAGACAGTAATCCTTTGTAAACAGTACCATAACCTCCTCTACCAATGATTAACTTCTCATCATAGTTGTTGGTGGCCTTTTTAAGTTGCTCTGCTGAGAAAAGTTGGCCAGATTGGGAGGACTCTTCTCTTGCAGAGAGTTGCTGTTGCAAAATGATACCGCCATTCTTTTTAAAGAATTTCTCCTTTAGTTTTATGAGTTTCCTTTTTTGGTATATCAAGTATAGCCAAGAAGTCCCCACAAATAGAGCCATAACTCCTGCACCAACACCTGCATTCAAAATATGTTGGATCAATTCTTGAACTGTGCTCTTGACTGATATCTATATAATACATATAAAGAAACATATAAATGTTTTAAGAAAATAAAATATATACAAGTGTATGTCCAAAAAAGGAAGAAAAAGGAAACAATTTTTTTTTTTAATAAGCAAATTGTATAATGATAGAATAACGGTACTCCAACCCGTATACATAATGAAATCAAAGAGGGGAGGCTAACTGTAACAGTAATAATGCCCAATAAGATTACAACAAACACAATTAATGTGCTAATTAGTTGCATACCAATGGCAACCTTGGCAAGTACATTCTCTTTTCGGTTTTGTTGGCATCCTTTACCATTCTTTTTCCCATCTCCATTTTCCCCATCAGGGCAGAAACATTCGAAATTCCCTTCAGTTTCACGACAATTCTGCTCACTTATGCAGTCATGGGTACCATTCTTACATTCCTCAATGTCTGCAAAATAGTAATAGAAATAATTATTCCATAAGAAGGCCAATTTACTAAAATAAATGACTATATATTCCTTTGGCCTAGTTGATTAAACAAAAAATTTGTTTCAACATTTAATTTTATATACTTTTCTTTTATATGTATCTCTTATGGAGAAAGACAAACTTACTCTTTTCGTATTAGAAAAATGTTTTAGAATCTGTCAAACTATATTCCGTATAAACGCTCTATACTGATATGAGTATTGACTATTGATTGATATATAGGTGCTGAGATATAACATATGTCAATACGAGAGTGATATTAATTTTTTTGAAGCAATGAGAGTGATATTAGTTGATTGTCGCACTATGAGTATTCAAATAAGAGGATTATTATTTTCATTATCTCTTTCCCGTTTTCCATCAACATTTATTGTTTGAATTCCAAAACGTGACGTCTCTACTCAAATCCACGTACCATATATACATCCTTCACAATCATCTCCTTTCTGATATATATAATAATATTAGAAATAAAGTAGTATAAACTATCGGTATAAAGAGTTTTCCATTGATATTTACTAACATGTTGACATCTGTACTTTTAATTTAATAACTAAAAAAGAGAAAAAGCAATAAAATAAATTATGGATATTTGTCAAAATATCATTGAATATCTGTGTAAAATTCTTTTATACTGCCAGTGCATAGAAAATAAAACTCATATTATTATTCTTTTACTTTCTATTCCATTTTCCATTAAAAACACACACACGCACACATATATCACACACATAATTATACTTTTGGTCCACCTATTACTGGTTAACTATGAATTTGGTCCTTAAAGTTTTGTTTTTTTGCACACTTGGTACTCCTATTTTTTCATTGTTGTGAATTCAGTCCTTCCTATTAATGTCCGTCAATTTCTCAATGACTAACAGAGAGGAAATCATTACTCTAAGCATATAGAACCTCTGGTTGAGCTTCTATTATAAAGGACCATGCAGTAGAACATAAAAAAAAATCCCAAAAAGGAGGGACAAAACCACTAAACAACAGAGAAGAATCATTTAATCATGTTGAATCAGAGGGAAAGAGAGGAAAGAAAACCTCAACAAGAGGATCTATGCGCTTAGAGAAATAGTTTCTCTAGGTTGATCATTAAAAAAAATTGACAGACATTGAAAGGAAACATCAAATTTGCAACATTTAAAAAATAATGAGACCAAATATGGAGGAAAAAAAAGGATTCAAAATGCACTTATTCAACAATAGAGGGACCCACGGTATAATTAAGCATATTATATAATTATTTATTAAATTTCTATAGTCAATGCTCCAAGTCATCTAATCGTACTATTTCAATTGTGTGGCGGCTTTCTACACCTTGACTAGGCAATATTGCTATGTCCTTTGAATAGAAGAAACAACTGATGATCCACATTAACTAAAAACTAAGATTTGAGTGAGCCAAATATTGGTAAAGATTGCAATTAAGCAGAATTAAAATTTGAAACTACAAATTTTAATTTTTTGACAGTTTGAAACTACAAATTGAAAACAGGGTGATATATGAGGAACGGAAATTTAAAATAAAATCCAAAACAAAGAAAGATACATGAATGAAAAAGAGTAATATTTAACGTAAATAATTACCTCGGCAACCATCCGGGTGGTATGGGTTTCCCTCATAACCTTGTTTACAGATGCATCGGTAACCATCTCCTCCATTGCTGTTGCGACAATCGCTATTTGCCTTGCAAGCATGGGAAACTTCACATGTCGTATCTCCAACAGTCCAATCAGCAACAAAGGGAACCTCTTGGAATGGTAGTTGCTTTAGATGACTCGTTGAAAAATTATAGCTTCCTTTTTTGGCAACGAATGAATAGCTGCAGTTGTTGAAAGCCGATGTGTTGTTGAAATTGTTAAAGCTATAAGCTTGTATGCTTATATTCTTCATTCCTGGAGGAATTTCAACCTGGCAACACCCTACCCCCGTACACTTATTTCCCTCGCTTTGCATAGTTTGACTATCACTAATGCTGTCGCATCTTGTTAAGCACCCTGTAGAATAATTGTAACCGTTCTGAAAACTAGTGAGATAGCCATAAGTGTCGCAACCTACACTATGGAAATTGTTATCCTTGCTTGAAATGGTGAAAACCGGACTTAGGAGAGTGACTTTTTTCCCTGCTCTTCGACTTTTACCAGATCCATCATGACAAACACTGGAAACCAAGAATAACATGTCAATTTTGCCTTCAAGGGTTATGTCCAGAATTCGGACGGTACGTCCACGGCGATATAAAGCAGATAAGTTGCAAGTAAGTTCTAAGTCTTCCTCCATGAAACAATTCTCACCGGTTTCAGATGATACGCCTATGCCAAATGGGTATGGAATTGAAACATTTCCACAGGTGTCTTGGCAGCCACGCAGTGCTTGCTCAGCTTCAGCTGGAGCTGGAGCTGCTCCAACCATTGCTAATGCAATCATCACCAACACCACGGCCAATTGCATGTATGTGGCCTTCACTCCCATTGCCTTATGTTTAATGTTATCACTCACAAATCGGAAGATGTCTATGTTCTAGTTTGTGTTTAAGCCACCTCTTTTATAAACCTTGTCAATGGACGATTAATTAATTAGTTGATTGTTAAACAGCTTGTACATAGGTGCGAATACTTGTCCTTGACGAAGACTTGCAATGCAACTAGCAAGTTGCACAACTTGAAGTTGCATTGAATGGGTCACATGGGTCAAATCATAATTTGATAATGAATTCGCTTAAAAAATTGCAATCTTAAATCAAAGGATGAAATTCTTTCATTTATTATTTCATCCACAAATTCATGTTCAATAACTTTCAGAAACTTTTTTATTTTGTCAAAAAAAACTTTCAAAAACTTTTATTTTTATAATTATTGTAACATTTAAAAGACATGTACTTTAGGTTATAAACAAAAAGTTATAAAAAACTTTGACTGTATTTGGTAAAAACTAACGGATATGCTATTAGATAGCGGATAAGCTAGCTTCTTTTTTATAAGCCATAAATATATTGCAAAGACTAAAAGGGGTGTCGCAACCAAAAATTACGGCAGGGGCGATAAAAAGATATTTTAAGAAAAAGGTAGTCACCACCAATTTTATTTATTTAGGATAAAAATTGGAAAAACCTAAAAAATGGTCTTTGGAACCAAAACGAGTTCGGAAGTCGGTTACGAGTAGGGAAAGTGTTAAGTACCCTACATCGCCCATTCTAAGAATGATACCTTAAATAAATTGTGCGAAGTTAAATTATTTATTTTTTTACCCCAAAAATACTTACAAGGAAGAATTTATTTATTTATTTATTAATATTTTTTATCTTTTATGTTTCTTTGTTGGTTTTTTGCATTTTAAAAATTTTAAAAAAAATATTATTGATGAATCCTAAATAAGGTTGAACATGGCACGTAAGTCCATATGACAACCTCAAAGCTAGGGGATTGGGTATGACACTTGTCATAGAGCAACCCAAAAACATTAAATAGATTATTAATTAATTATCCACATTAAACAAATTAAAAAGAACACAAAAATAATGGAAAAGTTAATTTTGGCTTGACGAGATGGTTGATCCCGCTCCTACGTATTCCCTGCTTCGATGGGAAACTCAAAGCCACGTAGTTCTTGTAGAAAATGTTTTATTTGTTGGTTGATTTTAAATTTTACGGAAAGGATTTTATTTAAAAAAAAGGTTTTTATATATATATATATATATTTCATTTTTTTATTATCGAAAATTCCTAAGTGAGATAGAACATGGCACATACGTCCACAGAACGATCTCAAACTTAAGGTTAAGTGACCATAAAAAAAAAAGTTTGACTCTATATAAATGTTTGTAACATTTTTTACTTGGGTTAAGTGACCAGCCCACTAAAATACTCACATCAAGATCAACACTAAATTTAGCTCACCAAAAGCACTAACAAACTCATATACTACAAAAAGAGAAGGTTAGGTCAGACTAAAAAGAAAGGAACAAAGATAAAATAAAATTAAATAAATAAACAGAGAACAAAACAAAAGGAAAAGGAGAACCAGAACCTTCTCCTAACAACAAAACAACACAGAACAGGGGGGCAAAACGCAGCAGAGCAAACGAGGAAGGAGGTGGCGGTTCTGGTTCAGAACGCGGCGCGGTTCGCACACAGTGGGACTGAAGGTCCTGGCGGTGGGCTCGAGGCCCGATCTGGGCGGAGCACCGTCGGCCGGGCACGGTGGTTCCGTCTGAAGCGAAGCCACGGTGGCTGGCGGGCGGCTGCGCTACAGTGGTACGGTTCTGAGAAAGGCAGAGCCGCGTGAGGGAGGTCCGGCAGTGGCTCGACGATGTTCGCTACTGGAGGGAACAAGGAACGTTTTTTCTTTCTTTCTCTTTTTTTTTACTCTCTGTATCACTCTATATTTGATGTTCAAAACACTTGCAAAGACATTTTTTAGTTTCTTTTTTTGCTTCTCTCGCTGTTTTTTTTGTTCTGAAATTTTTTTCTCCAGTGCTCTCACTGTTGTTGTTTCTTTTTCTGATCTCCCCCTTTTTCTGTAACCCCTGTTGTGAATTTATAATGCCAATTCCTCCGATCTTGATCCTAAAATTCCGCCAAGATTAAGATTGCTATCTGATCTTGTTCCTAAAAATCTGTCAAGATTAAGATTTCTATCTCTGATTTGAAATAGAATCAAAACTGTTGAGCCGCATTTACAAAAATTAAGGGATTTGTCAACTAGATTCAAATTCAAAATAAAGTCGTTGCTAGGATTTGTTGGAGGAGGATGAAATGGGTTTAACTGGCCTGGCCCCATTAAAAATATTTTTATTATTTTTATTATTTTTATTTTCTTTGCAAATTTTTTATTTTATTATTTTTTGAAATTTTTAGTGAAGACTAAAAGACCCGGTCAAAATAGGGTGTTCACAGTTGCCCCTCTTTACTTGTTCATTACTAGAATACATGAAGAAAGAATGATTTTTCATGTGATAGTAGTAAGGAACTAGTAAAGAAAATGAACTCACATTTTAGCCGGGATGGGAAACAGGCTAGAGAAAATTAAGTTTTAGAGCTTGGAAAATAAAAACGACTCTGGGCCTCAGATCCCGAAATGCAGTGGGCCTCAGATCCCAAATTAGCAGTGAGCCTCAGAGCTTGAAGATAAATTTGCAGCGGGTCTCAGATCCCAAAAATAAATTTACAGAGAGCCTCAGAGCTCGAAAAATAAATTGCAGTGGGCCTCAGATCCCAAATATAGAATTAGTAGTGAGCCTCAGAGCTCGAAAAATAAATTTGCAGCGGGCCTCAAATCCCAAAAATAAATTTGCAGTGAGCCTAAGAGCTCGAAAAATAAATTGTAGTGGGCCTCAGATCCCAAATACAAAATTAGTAGTGAGCCTCAGAGCTCGAAAAAATAAATTTGCAGCGGGTCTCAGATCCCAAAAATAAATTTGCAGTGAGCCTCAGAGCTCGAAAAATAAATTGCAGTGGGCCTCAGATCCCAGAAATAAAATGATGGTAATTTGCTTTCTCTTAAAAAAAACTTTCTTTACCTTTGTCTCAATTACAACTGAGCCACACGCTCCATTAAAAGACTTCGACCAATCAAACCCTTGTTTATCAACAGCTCTAAGTTAGGGTCTTTCGATTAGAGGGGCTTCTTTTCAAAACGGTGGAGACACGTAGAGTGATTATTTACTTCAAGACTAGGACTCATGGAGACTTTCATCATTGCTTTTTTTTTCTCCTCATTGTGCACCGTCATCTCCCTTATTGACTTTGAAATGCCGGGCTTTCTTTAGTTCAAACCATTCATTGAAGTAACCATTAGAATTATCCAATCATACTATTAAACTTAAATTTACTTAAATTGAGACATGATTTCAATGCGCAAGCATGATTTAAGCACAATAGGGAGAAATGGATGAATAAAACCTTGCCTTAACATGAGAATTTACATTGCACACAAGGAAATTAGAAAGAAAGAGGAGAAATACAAAGGGATGTATGAGAATTGTATGAAAATAGATGATGGAACAAAGAAAACCGCATTAAAATTTGCCCCAGTATTGGTTCCTTGATCCTCTTAACTGATTCCCAACAACTGTTTGACGTCGCAGATCCTGGTCTCAGCTTCCACACACATCCTTTCATTAACATTTCAATGATTTTCTTTGCCCCATTGTAGCCAGTCACAAGCAGAATTGCCCCAGTGTAGCAAGTCATGAGCAAAATTGCCCCAGTGTGGTGAACATTAAGATATCTTCTTAAACTGCCCCTGCGGGTTTTCAGACTAAGATTCAGTTTCTTAGTCCTAATTTTTACTTACGTCGCCCTTTCGGGTTTTCAACCTAACGGACATCTCTCTCTCTCTCTCTCTCTTTCTTTTAATGCCCTAACTTTTGCTTAGGCCGCCCTCGCGGGTTTTCGACCTAACGGACTTCTTTTTATTTTATTTTATTTATGCCCTAACTTTTGCTTAGGTCGCCCTTATGGGTTTTCACCCTAACGGGCTCTCCCTTTCTTTTTTCTTTCTTTTTTATCAGGCATAGAACTTTTTCACAAAGATCGAGTTTACTGTGTCTTGGTAGCTCGCATCCGTTTTCATCTGTTAGGACCAAGGCTCCGCCCGAGTATGCCTCGCTTTACTATATATGGCCCTTCATAATTGGGTGCCATTTTCCTCGGGTATCTTCTTGGTTGGGAAGTACTTTCTTTAACACCAAATCACCTGGTTGAAACTCTCTATGACGGACTTTCTTATTAAAAGCTTTAGCCATTCTTCTCTGATATAGTTGTGCATGACAAAGTGCCACCAGTCTTTTTTCTTCAATCATGTTTAACTGATCATATCGAGCTTTCACCCATTCTGATTCTTCCAAGTCAGCTTCCATCAGCACTCTTAATGAAGGGATTTCAACTTCTATAGGAGAAACAACTTCCATTCCATACACCAATGAGAAAGGCGTTGCCCCAGTACTTGATCGTATATTGGTACGATACGCATGTAAAGCATATGACAACATTTCATGCCAATCCTTATAATTTACGACCATTTTAGCAACAATTTTCTTGACATTCTTGTTGGCCGCTTCTACCGCCCCGTTCATCTGAGGTCTATATGGGATGGAATTATGGTGCTTGATTTTAAAAGTCTCTAATAACTTCTTTACATCCACTCCATTAAGATTGGCAGCATTATCTGTAATGATTCTTTCTGGTATTCCAAAGCGACAAATAATATCCCTTTTTAGTAGGGGTGTAATCGGGTCGGATCGGTTCGGTTTTGAACGGTTTCTTCATCCGAACCAAACAAAAATGATCGGATCGGTTTGGTTCGGTTTTTGATGTTTTTGGGTAGTGGATCCGAACCGAACCGAACCGATCATAATCGGATCGGTTCGGTTCGGTTCATCGGGTTCCCTTTTGTTTTACAATTTTTTTAAACAGATGAAGCAGATGTACAGAGAGGCAAAGGGATCGAGCACCACCGCCGAGCCCCACACGCACCACCGTGCTTCTGCCGCGGATCGAGCCCCACCCGCACCACCGCCGTTCCTCCACCGTGGACCAGAGCTGTTGCCTCCTAGACCCTACCCACCACCGTCTCAGTTGTTGCCCAAATCGAGTCTAGACTACCACGAGCCGCCCCTTCGCACAATTTCGTCGCCGCGTCGTCGTGCGCTGGTGCCTGAAGGAAGATACGGCCTGGTCCTGCAGTGGTCGAGCGGATTTGCTTGGCTTGCAGTGGATCTAGTGAATGGCGGTAATAGGGGTTTTATGTCACTGCGGATCACCAAAGGGTGGCAACAGTGGTGGAGATACTCGAGGCCTGACGATGGAAATGGAGGAGGAGCTTGCGATGGCGCAGTCGGAGGAGAAGCCGATGAGAGAGAGTCGAAGTTAGAGGACAGAGAGAGCTCATCGCGGAACTCGCGTTCTCCTTGGAGTGAACCTGAGTGTTACGACCTGGCCGGAAGTTGGTGGTGGGGAGTAGAAGAGAAAGGGAGGAGGCAAAGGGGTTCGGTTCGGTTCGGGTCTACCGGGTTCAATTTTCCCGGAACCGAGGACCGAACCAAACCACGATCGGGTTAGTTGATTTGGACCCGAACCGAACCGATGATCCGATCCAAACCATCAAAACGGATCGGTTCGGGTCGGGTCGGCCGGGTTCACGGGTCGGATCAGATCCGCTTACACCCCTACTTTTTAGGAACTTGGTAAACACCTTTTGAGTTATATTGGCATATGATGCTGCTTCCACCCACTTAGTGAAGTAATCTAATGCAACCAGGATGAAGCGATGTCCGTTTGAAGCCTTGGGATTGATTGGTCCAATGACGTTTATCCCCCACATAGAAAATGGCCATGGAGACACCAGATTGTGTAGTTGGAACGGTGGAGTTTTGATCTGATCTGCATATATTTGGCATTTATGGCATTTTCGGACATACTCCAGAAAATCGGCTTCCATTGTTAGCCAGTAGTGACCATTTCGTAGGATCTTGCGTGCCATCATGTGACCATTGGCATGTGTTCCACATATCCCTTCATGAACTTCTATCATGATAGTCCAAGCTTCACGAGCATCAACACATCTTATGAGGACCCATCGTAGTTCCTTTTATATAGAATTTCGTCATCTAAGTAAAAGGAAATTGATAATCTACGAATCGTCCTCTTATTCACTTCATTTGTTCCAGCTGGGTATGTTCTACTCTTCATATATTGCTTGATGTCATGATACCAAGGATTACCATCGAGCTCTTCTTCCACATGTGCACAGTATGCTGGCTCATCTTGTACCTTCACTTGAATAGGCTGGACGGTGGTATGGAGACCCAGCTTGGTCATAGCGGCTAATGTGGCTAAAGCATCCGCAAATTGATTCTTGTCTCGAGTCAAGTGCGAGAAAGTAATCTCATCAAACTTCGCAACTAACTGAGTCAAGTATTTCTGATACAGGATAAGCTTGGGATCTTTAGTTTGCCATTCGCCGTTGACTTGATAAATGATTAAGGCTGCATCTCCAAAGACCTTTAGCTGTTTTATTCCAAGATCAATTGCTGCTTGTAATCCACTTGCACATGCTTCATACTCAACAATATTGTTGGTGCATTAAAATTCAAGCTTAACAACCACCGGGTATTGCTTGCCCTCCGGAGAAACAACCACCGCTCCTATGCCGCTTCCATGCATATTAACTGCTCCATCAAAATACATCTTCCACATATCATCTTCCTCTGTTTCACCTTCTTCCAATGACAATATCTCTCCATCAGGGAACTCGGATATAATTGGCTGTCCTCCCTCAAGAGGGTTTTCAGCTAAGCGATCAGCAATTGCACTTCCCTTAACGGATTTCCGGGTCATATACTTAATATCGAATTTTGATAATATCATTTGCCACTTTGAGACCCTTAATGATATATGAGGACTTTCAAAGATGTACTTCAAAGGGTCCATTCGATAGATTAACCAAGTGGTGTAGTATAACATGTATTGCCTGAGTCTCTTGGAGGTCCATACCAATGCACAACAAGTCTTCTCAATTGCCATGTATCGGACTTCGCAGTCATTAAACTTCTTGCTCAGATAGTAAATTGCATGTTCTCTCTTGCCAAACTCATTATGTTGCCCCAACATTGCCCCCATTGAGGTTGGGAGGATCGTGAGATACAGTATCAAAGGACGACCTTGAGTGGGTAGCACCAACACTGGTGGGTTTAATAGGTATGCCTTTATTTTGTCAAAGGCTTCATGACATTCCTCATTCCATCTCCCCGGATTATTCTTCTTTAATAACTTAAAGATAGGCCCACACGTGCTTGTCAAGTTAGCAATGAATCGGGCAATGTAATTTAATCTCCCTAGAAAACCCCTTACTTCTCGTTCATTCTTGGGAGTTGGCATATCCCTGATCGCCTTTGCCTTTTCGGGCTGCACTTGTATTCCTTCCCTGTTGACCACAAAACCCAACAATTTCCCAGTTGAGGCTCCAAACACACATTTTGTGGGATTGAGTCTCATATTGTACTTCCTTAATCTCTCTAATAACTTATGCAAAACTGCTACATGACTTTCCCCCTCCTTAGACTTAGCCACTATGTCATCCACGTATACCTCTATTTCCTTGTGCATCATATCATGGAACAATGTTACCATCGCACGCTGGTAGGTAGCTCCGGCATTCTTCAGCCCAAAAGGCATTACTTTGTAACAAAAAGTTCCCCAAGGGGTGATGAAAGTCGTCTTCTCTTTGTCATCGACGTCCATGAGAATCTGATTGTATCCCGAATACCCATCCATGAAGGAGAATCTGTGGTTCCTTGCTGTGCTGTCTATGAGGACATCAATATGAGGCAATGGGAAGTCATTCTTCGGACTTGCTTTGTTCAGATCTCTGTAATCCACACACATTCTTACTTTTCCATCATTCTTTGGTACTGGTACGACATTAGCAACCCACTCTGGGTGTTGATGAGCCTCTGGCTCATCTAGTTTCTAGCTAGATAAGGGGTAGATTTTGTGCCTAATTGGGCGAGTCAACCTCGCTAATCTCCCAAATTGGCCTTGTTTCGTTCCTAAGTTAGGATTTGATTCGTTTGATGTATTTTTAGTAGTTTCTAGTTTGTTTTGAGAAGAATTACGCTTTTTGTTTCCTTTTATTGTTTCAGGTTAAAAGTGAAGCTCTTAGAGTCAAGGAAAATGAAGAAAACGGTGGAAAAGCAATCCTGGAAGTTTCGCCTCGCGAAACAGGACCTCGCCTCGCAAGCCTGAAGACCAGCCTAAACAGCAATAGTCACCTTTTCTGTCTCGTCTCGTGAATCACAAGCTTGCCTCGTGAGCCTGAAGGCCTGACTGTGCCAGAGATGTCACCTTTTCTGTCTCGCCTCGCGAATCACAGTTCGCCTCGCGAGCATTCAAAACAAGATGGAGCCAAAAACTTAATTTCGCCCAGCGAGCTGGCGAGAACCAGAATCCCTATTTATAGACTGTTTTAGATCAGATTGAGGGATCTTTTGTTAACCACTTGTTTAGATCAGTTTGTGAGATACGAATCCTTGTTCTATGGAGGTGCATCTCCCAATTTTCTTTTTCTATTATACATTCATGATGAGTTTCAATTGTTTGTGCGTTGTTACAAGCATGAGGAACTAATCCCCTTGTCTAAGGGATCAATGAAAGCACCCATGACGGTGTAGAGTTCAATGCGATGTATGTTTTTCTCCTTTCTCTCAATTATTGTTTTCCAATTCTGAATTTATTGCGTTGATCATTTGCATGCGTGATTGACTAGTTAACGTGATGAGTCTTGATAGGCAATTCGCGTTTAGAACTTGAATTGGGGACATTGATCGAATATTGCACGAGTGAATAGGAGATCGGTGCAACCTTATAGGAACCAGATTTAATAGAGTTTGATGATTGGGTTATAAGACCTAGCAAGTAATTAACTCAATCGTTGAATACGCCCTATTGAGCACGACAGTGTCATTAGGAGAATTTGGGGGTCTTGGTTGACATTGTAATTGAACCTAGGGAAGGAATCATCATCACTTGGGTACTATGCATGACTGGGTAGGTGGATTTGTGACCTTAGATGTTTTAAATTCCAGATTTTAATTACTCATTCTCTATTTGATTTGTTAATTCAAATTGCGATCCTACTTTCTCTCTCCCCTCGACCACTTGCCTCGCTTGGCCAAACGTATCTAATTTCTCGCGAATGGTAGAATTGGTAGCCCAATCCCTGTGTCCGACCTCGGTAATTACTTACCGTGTTTTATTACTTACGACGACCCGGTACACTTGCCGGTGACTCAACAAGTTTTTGGCGCCGTTGCCGGGAATTGGCACAACCAATTTTCCTAATTTTTAGGAAGTTTGATTATTTGGTTAAGCTGTTTTTTTTTATTATTTTATGTTATTTGTTTATTATTGTTTCTCTCTACTTCCTTGATTCCACTTGGTCTTGCCTTGTTTTTGTATGTGAGGTACCCTTTCACAAGAGGACTTGCTATTTGATATGGAGATCACTAGGACCGAGAAGCGATTAAGGAAAGAAGCCAGAGAACGAAAGAGGCTTGAAGCAATCAAATTTGGAAGGATGGCCGAAGGAAACCCTCCTCCTTACAAGCCTCTCTTCGAGTACAATCTACCCGACTTGGAGGATTGTGCTTCTTCTATTGTGAGGGGCAACCTCAATACAGATTCCTTCAGAGTGGAATGATGTGTCACAGCCTAGATCTGTGAGAATCAATTTGATGGGGGTGGCAAACAAGACCCTCATAGGCACATCACTCGTTTCCTTGAGGCTTGTGACAAGCAGAAGACAAGAGGAGTTTCTCAAGATGAGTTTCGCTTGCGACTATTCCCTCTCTCTCTTAGGGATGTCGCTCGCGATAGGTTTGACAGCTTGGACCGCAACAGTATCACAACATGGGAGCAAATGGCCCAAAAGTTCCTCATTAAGTATTTTCCTCCTCAGAGAGCGACACAAGCAAGAGTAGCCGCCACACCTTTCAGGCAGACAGAAGATGAATCTTATAATGAAGCTTGGGAGAGGTATAATGTGCTCTTGAGAAGATGCCCTTCAACTTTCTTTGACTCGGTCTCCAAAGTTCAACATTTCTTTAACGGGTTAAGGGGGCGCTACCAGATGAATTGTGATGCCGCAGAGAGAGTTCCTTTTCTTATTTATCAGCTGAGGATGGATGGGCGTTGTTGGAGAAGATGTCGAACAACGATTACAACCGTGGTAGGGAAACCTCAAGTGGAATCAGTTCTGCAACAATGGAAGCCATTCTAGAGCAAAACAAATTGTTGAAGATGCAAAATGCGGCATTGTCTGGGAACAAAAAGGTTAACGTGATACACGAAGGGATGCCTCCGGGTTGTGATAATTGTAATGGAGATCATGACACTCAGAGTTATCCGTTCAACTTCTCTCAGGAACATGTGGACTCATGCCACAATTTCTATGACGGTGTGCCCCAGAACAACTATCAGAGGAACAGACAGAATGATTACAGTCAGAATCAGAATAAGGGTTATATGAGGAGAGACCATCCAGGGTTTCGCTTGGAGTAATGCTAGTGGTGGTCTAGCCGGGCAACAACAACAACCTCAAATGAGTCAAAGGCCAAACTATGGAATCCATCAGCGCAATACTCAGCAGGCTCCTCCAGGGCCTAATCAATGGCAAACAACAGATGGTGGAAGACAACCTTGGGAGTTGGCTCTAGAAAAGACGAATGCGGCAATTGAGAAGTTGTCAATCAATACAAGCACAACCATCGACAAGTTGGCAACTCATACAGGGTCGGCAATTCAGAACCTAGTGACGCAGATGGCCCATCTAGCAAAGCAACTAAATGAGCGTCTCCCAGGCACTAAAAAAAAAATAACACAGCGGAAAAATTCCCATCGAAGGATCCTTCTGAATGGTCATGATTCATGGTTAGAAGATTTACCTCTTGAAGCGATGACAGTTGATTAAAATCGTCTATCCACGAACACCGCACGAATGATGTCTCTAAGGTATCCACACGAGCAGATTCCGTGAACGCCCAACGCCACGAACCCGAGCGTCTCGTCTCACGAGTGCTAGCTTCAAAACCGAGACCGTTGCTCACTATCACTCTCTATGTGCGGCTAGGGTAAAGCAAAACCGTGTGGGCACAATAGCTTAAGTGGTCTACTTATAGTAGCACCTCCTTAAGTGAGTTAGTGAGCAGCGTTTGACCTAGGCCCCATGTATTATGCGCTAGGCCCAATAGAAAAGTCCAACTCTCCTTTTAATGCTTCTTTTAATCTGCTCTTATGTGTGTGACCCTATAGGTTCCCAAAATGTTAGTAGTAATATTAAATCCCATTTAATATTACAAACGAGAAGTTTGGTATCTAGCAATACATCACTGCTACCTAAGTAGTGAGAAAGTCAGTGATTTGACGAAACCTTTCTGTGACAAATATTCATGTGCATTATTATCCCTTTGTCCATATATCTATATTGAACACAAGACAAAGAATGTGTCACCCTTGTATGGTTCAATATCATGTTCCCTGATACCTGAGTAGACTTAACAACAAATGAGGTCAATATCTCATATTGACTCATTTCAAAGACGACCATGCATTTCTGAGTCTCACTCTATCAGGGCCCCCACAGATATTACTCCTGTTATGTAGGAGGGCAAATTCCATCTAGGTCACTCACATCCCTCTGCATGGCTCGTGGTATGCCCAATGACCGTCTTTATAATCATCCTATTACAGATGACGTTTGACGATATTAAAGCACACGACTCCTCATGTAGGGATCGTAGCGATTTCAGGTCGAAGGATTGCATACACCATTGTCACTATGAGAACTACTTATGACACTCACACAACGCTCCATGTAGTGTTCTCATGGTGGGTCAATCCAGTACATCATTACTCTAATGTGTACCTATGTGGGGACTCGATATCTCATATCCATGACCCGTGAGATATGGTCATCAGTCTGCACACATAATAGTCTCAATGTATTATTATTGTCCTTATTAATAAAATACTTGACTACGGATATTTAAGAATAGGATTTCATTGTTCAATAGTGTCTCACGATCAAGTCATATACTTGATATTCTATTAAACTAAAATTTCTATTCTAAGGACTTTATTATGTTTAAACAAGTAACACAATAAACCGGAATGCCTCATTTCATATATATATATATATATATATATATATATATATATATATATATAATAGCAAGATACAAATGTAAGTCTAAGAAATACACTGGCCTCTAGGGCTTACACCAACACTTTCCCGGGTGATACCGAGAACAACCCTAAGAAGCAATGCAATGCCATAACAACTAGAAGCGGTAGGGTGATGGGATCTAACAGGGGTGCAACTAATTCTCAGGAAGTTGAGGCCCCGGAACAACCACATGTTGAGGAAGAGCAACCTGAGAAAGAGGAGTTGGCAAGTGACAAGGTACCGGAGCAATGGGGAAGGTTAAAACTTGTAGATGAAGAGTTCCGAAGAAAGAAGTGGGTTGAACCTAAAGACCTCCCGCCCTACATGAAGGTACATTATCCTAAAATATTGAAGAAGCCTCTACAAGATAAACAGTTCAATAAATTCCTTGATGTCTTCCGCAAACTTCAAATTAACATTCCATTTGCGGAAGCCTTGGAACAAATGCCATCTTATGCCCGGTTTATGAAGGAGCTTCTTTCCAAGAAACGGAAAATAGTGGATGAGGAAACGGTTGCTTTGACCGAGGAGTGTAGTGCCATTCTTCAAAGAAAACTACCTCCAAAGTTGAAGGATCCCGGTTCTTTTTCTATACCATGCACCATTGGGGAGATGACTCTAGGAAAGGCGTTGTGTGATCTAGGGCAAGCATCAACTTGATGCCCCTCTCTATGATGAAGAAGTTGGGGATCAAGGAAGCCAAGGATACACGGATGTCACTCCAACTAGCCGACCGTTCTATAAAATATCCTTATGGGGTGGTCGAAGATTTGTTAGTGAAGGTGGACAAGTTCATATTTTCGTCTGATTTTGTGGTGCTTGATATGGATGAAGACGTCGAGATCCCTCTCATATTGGGTAGGCCCTTCTTGGCCACTGGACGAGCTTTGATAGATGTGCAACAAGGGAAACTCACCCTACGGGTGCAAGATGAGAATGTAGTCTTCAATGTCTTTGAAGCAATGAAGCACCCCGCGGAGAGGTCGGATGTGTATCGAGTGGATGTGGTAGACTCAATTGTCAAGTCAAAGGCCACTAGAGAAGCCCATGGTTCTTCACTTGCACAAGTGTTGGTAAAATCCCATGATGATGATAGTGAGGAAGAAGACCCTTTGGGGGATGAAGACTATCTTGAGTGCTTAAAAAACATGGAAGCCTTACCAGGAGTCTCCCAAGGGATGAAGGTACAAAGGAAAAGCTCAACAAGGAAGGAATGGAGGAGGATGGCAAGACACCGGAGGTTAAGCAACTCCCAACCCACTTAAGGTATGCATTCTTGGGGGAGAAGGGACAACATCCGGTAATCATTAGCAATGCCTTGAAAAAGGATGAAGAAGAAAAGCTATTGAGAGTTCTTCGGGAACACAAATCCGCCATTGGGTGGAAGATTTCGGACCTAAAAGGTATAAGCCCTTCCCTATGCATGCATAAGATTTTGATGGAGGATGATTATAAGTCGGTGGTTCAACCACAAAGACGGTTAAATCCCATCATGAAAGAAGCTGTGCGTAAGGAAGTGATTAAACTTTTACATGCCGGAATCATCTACCCAATCTCGGATAGCAATTGGGTTAGTCCAATTCATGTGGTCCCAAAGAAATGTGGCACAACCGTGGTGGTCAATGAATGCAATGAATTGATCCCAACAAGGACCATCACGGGGTGGAGAGTTTGTATCGATTATAGAAGACTAAATGAGACAACAAGGAAGGATCACTTCCCTCTCCCCTTCATTAACCAGATGCTTGAAAGGTTAGCCGGATATGAGTACTATTGCTTCTTAGATGGTTACTCAAGACTAAGAGAAGACGGCCTTCACTTGTCCCTATGGAGTATTTTCCTATAGGAGGATGCCCTTTGGATCATTCCAAAGGTGCATGCTTTCTATTTTCTCGGACATGGTGGAGAAATGCATTGAGGTGTTCATGGATGACTTCTCGGTCTTTCGGACCTCATATGACAATTGCTTGAAGAACTTGACTTTGGTGCTTAAAAGGTGCCAAGAGACTGACCTTGTGCTCAATTGGGAGAAATGCCACTTCATGGTCAAGGAAGGTATAGTCTTGGGGCACAAAATCTCCCAAAGGGGGATTGAGGTTGATAAAGCCAAGATTGAGTTGATTGAGAAGCTTCCCCCACCAACCAATGTAAAGGGGGTGAGAGGTTTCTTGGGGCATGTCGGGTTCTACCGGAGATTCATCAAGGACTTCTCCAAAATCACAAGGCCGCTTTGTGACCTTCTTGCGAAGGATGTATCCTTTGAGTTTAATGCTTCTTGTTTAAATGCCTTCACTGTTTTGAAAAATATGCTTGTCACCGCACCCATAATCACTGTACCTAATTGGAATTTACCATTTGAAATCATGTGTATTGCTAGTGATTATGCGGTGGGGGCTGTTTGGGGGCAAAGGGTGGAAAAGTTAGCTCATGTCATTTATTACGCAAGTAAGGTTTTGAATGAGGCACAAGCTAACTATTCCACCACTGAAAAGGAACTACTTGTTGTGGTTTTTGCTTTGGATAAGTTTAGATCCTATATTGTGGGGTCTAAGATTGTTGTTTTCACTGATCATGCAGCCATAAAACACTTGATGACTAAACAAGAGGCCAAACCTAGATTAATTCGGTGGATTCTTCTTTTGCAGGAATTTGACCTAGAGATTAAGGACAGGAAGGGATCCGAAAATGGTGTGGCGGACCACTTATCTAGGTTGGTCAATCCCGACACCAAGGAGGAATTGTTAGACATCAAGGAAGAATTTCCTGATGAAAAACTTTTCGCACTCATTGAAAATTTCTCTCCTTGGTTCGCGGACATGGCCAATTTCAAATCTTCAAATGTGGTTCCGCAAGGTTGGACTAATCAACAAAGGAAGAAGTTCTTCTCGGATGCAAAGTACTATGTGTGGGAGGACCCCTATCTTTTCAAGCAATTCCCGGATGGGATCCTAAGAAGGTGCATTCCCCATGACCAAATCAGAAACGTGTTGTGGCATTGTCATAGCTCGGATTATGGTGGGCATTATGGGGGAAAGAAGACCACAGAAAAAATCCTTCAAAGCGGGTTTTATTGGCCAACACTCTTCAAGGATGCCCACACCTTTGTTGAGAACTGTGATCGTTGCCAAAGAGTTGGCAACATCTCTAAGCGGCATGAACTCCCCTTGAATTGCATGCTTGAAGTTGAGCTCTTTGATGTGTGGGGGATAGATTTCATGGGACCATTCCCACCATCTTTCTCCTATCAATACATTTTGGTGGCAGTGGACTACGTGTCAAAGTAGGTAGAAGCAATCCTAGCAACCACGGATGATGCGCGGGTAGTCATGGAATTCCTAAGGCGCAATGTCTTCTCGAGGTTTGGGGTCCCTAGAGTGTTGATTAGTGATGGGGGATCCCACTTTTGCAACAATCAAATGCACAAGCTTCTTGAGAAGTATGGGGTCAACCATAGAGTCTCTACTCCTTATCATCCCCAAACAAATGGGCAAGCGGAGATATCCAACCATGAGTTGAAGCGTATTCCTGAGAAAACCGTCAACTCCTCACGGAAGGATTGGTCAAAAAGGTTAGATGATGCCTTATGGGTTTATAGGACCGCCTTCAAGACTCCAATTGGAAGGTCTCCTTACAATTTGGTGTTTGGAAAGGCATGCCACTTGCCAGTGGAATTGGAGGAAAAGTCTTATTGGGCAATTCGAGAACTCAACTTTGATCTGACGAAGGCCAGTGAAAAAAGGCTTTTGGAATTAAATGAGTTGTCCGAGATCCGCATGCAAGCATATGAAAATGCAAGAATCTACAAAGAGCGGACTAAGGCATGGCATGACAAGAACATCTTGCCCAGGAGGTTTGAGCCCAGAAAAATGGTACTTCTTTATAATTCAAGGTTGAGGCTCTTTCCTGGAAAGCTTAAATCAAGGTGGTCGGGACCATTCAAGGTCCTCCAAGTTTTTCCACACGGAGCAGTGGAATTAGAAGGGGCCTCTGGAAACTTCAAGGTGAATGGGCAAAGACTAAAGCATTACCATGGGGAATCAATCCCAAATGGCAAGCAAGTTCTTCTTCTGGATTAACCATTAGGGGTGACTTGAGTCAGGCTCGGGACGTTAAACAAGCGATACTTGGGAGGCAACCCATGCTAGATATCCTTTATCTTTTAAGTTCTGTCATTTTCTCTTCTGAATTAAAAAATAAAAAATAAAAAAATGAGAGATTCGCCCCACGAATCCACATTGGCCTCGCAAGACAGAAGCCCTGAATCTCAGAGGCTTGCTCACGCTTCTGTCTCGTGTCGCGAGAGCCATTTTCGCCTCGTGAAACTGGGCATCATCAGCTGTTGGAATTCCAGATTCGCCTCGCGAGCCATTACTCGCCTCGCGATTCTGGAAAGTGTGAAGAACATTTTTTCCAGATTCGCCTCGCGAGTGATGTCTCGCCTCGCGAATCTGCAATTAGGGTTTTCAATTTGGGGGAAATTTTAAAATTTGCGTCGCGAGGAGCCTCTCGCCTCGTGAAAGCTGAAAATTATATAGCCCCGCAAGCGGATCGCGAAGCCTTCTCACGACCCTTCACTGTTCCTCCCCTCTTTCTCGCATGGGCATCATCACTCTCACACTCTGCCTCACTCATTCTCATACTCTCACCCTCACATATTCACATTTGTTCATCTATACAAGGTAAGAAACATCCCACTCTGCTCTTGTTTATACTTGGTGGGATTCAAACAGTCACTAACATACTATGCACTAACTGTCTGGCATAACTGGTTGTAGGGTAGACACCATGATCATGAACTTGTCTAGTCTAGGGAGTCTTACTGTGCATTGTTCTCTGCTCTGGGTATCATAGTTGGGAATATAGTGGGAATGTTGTTTGGGTACTCGTTGCATATTTGCATTTTAGTGGGACAGTGGGATGACACTGTATTTTTGCCTCTGTTTTACATACTCTGAATTCTGATTATGAACTGTACTGGGACTTTTCTGATTTTCAGGTTATGGCCCCGCCTAAGCGAACGCTGCCGAAAAGCAATCGGTTAAGCGCAAGAAGCGGATCCGCCGGGGGGACGACGTGAGAGTTGCCTTCAGGGGTGACCGCCTCCTCTAGGGCCACCTCCTACTCTCCCAGGTTCCGCTCTCCTGATCACAGGACGCATTGGGACCTGGTGGTGAGGAAGGAGATGGTTTTAGAGCGGCGTGTGTCCCTGGTAGGCAACAACTATGCCAACGTCTCCGAGCAGATTCGCAACCGAGGTTGGGAGGTGTTGATCGATCTTCATCACCGGTATGACATCAAACCGGTGTAGGAATTTTACGCCAACGCTCTCAAACTCGAGGTCTCGAGCCGAGTGTGTGTGACAGAGGTTCGGGGGTCCCCATCATTTTCACCGCATCGGATATTAACTCCTTCTTGGGGATCCCCATCGGAGAGGAGCCCTGCGAGTATGAGCAGCTCCCGGTGCGGAGCCCTAGCTCGAGGCCATCATCGACACTGCTGTGTCCCGGGAGCTGCCCGGGAGATGGGGACATCGGGGAACCTTCGAGGTTGAGGAGGCGGGACCTCACCCCGGATGCCAAGGTCCGGTCGGCGTTCCTACACGCCAACCTTCGAGTGAGCTCTCACGAGTCCACGAGCCACCGCCAGAGCCCATCTCCTCTACGGCATTCTGACAGGTCGCACGATTAAGGTCGGGGGAGTCATCGCCTCAGATATCCAGATGAAGGCGAACTCTCGGGCACTGAAGGAGAGCTTGGGGCATGGACTGCTGATCACTGAGCTCATCCGCCGGGCGGGGGTGCCAGTGAGTAGAGTGATGGAGAAAGTCCCGCGGCAGCCCATCGACCAGGAGTACATCTGGCGCCTCTTTTATGTAGCCCCGGCCCCACCTAGGAGGCCACCACCCCTACCCACTCAGAGGCCACGATCAGCGGACATGGTTCTACTCTTGCAAAACCAGCAGGCGATGAGGCGGGACCAGGAGTTGTTGCGGGAGTTCTTCCGGGAGATGGCATTGGCTCAGCAGGAGGGTCGGGTGCCCGTATACCCCTCCGAGGAGGAGCTGTCCCCTCGGCTTGGGTGGCAGGACTACCCTGGGGACCAGGGTGCTATGCCACATGGGGGGTGCCCGAGGGACCAGAGGATGAGGGGGCACCAGAGGACCAGGGTGACCTGGTGGACGACATTGATTTTGATCATTGATCCGGGTCCCTGCATTATTTATTTAGAGTTCTAGCTAGGAGTTCGATTTGGTTGTACACTATTAGCTAGCTAGAAACTCTGTTTACCAACCCTTTACTGGAAAACTTGGATAACTGTATATATTTATTCTGTTATGTTATTACTTTAACATTCATGTTTGCTTGTGAATGGATCAACATGGAGAGCTTGGAATCTCATGGGCCAACCAATTTGATAAGGATGAGGCCGAAACTAGCCATGCTGTGAAGCGGGGTAGTAGAGGGATGAAAAGAGGAAAGGCAATCAGCCGAAAGCATGGGGTCCGCTCGGACCCCATTGAGATAAAAAAAATTTCTTACCCTTTCCCTTGTTTTTGTTTTCTTTCCCTTTTTCCATTTGTTTTTGAATTGCGCTCTTGAATAATTTGAGAAGATCAAGAGTATGTGTATGAGTGTTGTGTCGGCAAGCTTGGTGGAATTTAATTAAATTTATCATAGATTGATTGCATGAATTAGGTTGACCATTGATGATTTCCCCCTAGGTTCTGAAAATAGAAAATTTGATCCCCATATGAAAAATTGAAAATTGAACTTTGAGAAATTTATTGTGATTGCTTGATTTATGACAAGTTTGAGGTGAAGGGGTGCACACACTAGGAATTGTATCTCGGTCAAACAGTTTGCAAAAATGTCCAGGTGAGGAATTTGAGCCTCCAACATTGTTTTAATTGTGTGAATCGCTTTTAAGTTGCACCTTCTCGGGTTTGCTTGAATTTGCGCATGGTTTGCATATTTATATGTTGCATCAAATGATCTAGGCAATTTTTCTTTGAATTAACTACTTGGCCATAAATTGAACCAACCTTGATGAATGATCCCTAGTTAGCCACATTGAGCCTTGAAGCCTATTGTTCTTGATGACCTTACATTACAAGCCATTAACTCAGAAAAACCATGATTTCCCCTATCCTAGGATTTAGGAGAGCATGGAATTTTAGCTTTGTGAGTGTTTTTGTGGAACTAAGTTTGGGGTGGCTACAAAGTTCATGAATCATAGTTGAGAAAAAGAAAAGCGAAATTAAAGGCCGAAGGCTTGAAAAGAAAAAAAAAAGAGAAAGAAAAATGTGATGAAAAATATTGAATATATGCCAAAAAGGGCAAAGTGAAAAAAAAAAGTATAAAAAGGAAGAGGTTTGTAGCCACCCAATGCAATCAATAGAATAATAATATGAGAGTAATTTCGATTGTTGTAATGCTAGTTTCATGCTCTCATTGATCCTAGGGACTAAGCCTCTATCCTTTGCATATCTTACCTTGAGTCAGGTCTCATTACAACCTATGAAAGACCTTTTGATGATGCATACATATTTTTTTTTGGGAACTTTGTTTAGAAGAAAATCAAATCCATGGAAGGTGCTCTTGAATTGTGAAATAGAGTGAATGTTGTTAGCCTAAGACAAATTGAGCGAATGAGTGGAATGTTAAATGCCCTTGTGAGGAAGGCAACTGGTTGAATTTGATAATCTCCCTTTTGTGTGTCACTTGGATCCTCAACTCAGATTACTGATTGCATGAATGATAGAATTCTCAATTGTTTAAAGTAAATGAATGTGGGGATTATATTGTTACAGGGGGGGAAACTTTGATGAAAAATTGTTGTGATAAATTGCATGAAATTTGTGCAAAAATTGATTGAATCCTTTAAGCTTGCCAAGTCTTGAGTCTTTTTGAGTTTTAGTTGCTTGGGGACAAGCAAGGTTTAAGTTTGGGGTGTTTTGATAAGCCTCTGGCTCATCTAGTTTCTAGCTAGATAAGGGGTAGATTTTGTGCCTAATTGGGCGAGTCAACCTCGCTAATCTCCCAAATTGGCCTTGTTTCGTTCCTAAGTTAGGATTTGATTCGTTTGATGTATTTTTAGTAGTTTCTAGTTTGTTTTGAGTAGAATTACGCTTTTTGTTTCCTTTTATTGTTTCAGGTTAAAAGTGAAGCTCTTAGAGTCAAGGAAAATGAAGAAAACAGTGGAAAAGCAATCCTGGAAGTTTCGCCTCGCGAAACAGGACCTTGCCTCGCGAGCCTGAAGACCAGCCTAAACAGCAACAATCACCTTTTCTGTCTTGCCTCGCGAATCTCCAGCTCGCCTCGCGAGCCTGAAGGCCTGATTGTGCCAGAGATGTCACATTTTCTGTCTCGCCTCGCGAATCACAGTTCGCCTCACGAGCATTCAAATCAAGATGGAGCCAAAAACTTAATTTCGCCTCGCGAGAGCTTGCTCGCCCCGCGAGCGGACGAGAACCAGAATCCCTATTTATAGGCTGTTTTAGATCAGATTGAGGGATCTTTTGTTAACCACTTGTTTAGATCAGTTTGTGAGATACGAATCCTTGTTCTCTGGAGCTGCGTCTACCAATTTTCTTTTTTTATTATACATTCATGATGAGTTTCAATTGTTTGTGTGTTGTTACAAGCATGAGGAACTAATCCCCTTGTCCAAGGGATCAATGAAACCACCCATGACGGTGTAGAGTTCAATGCGATGTATGTTTCTCTCCTTTATCTCAATTATTGTTTTCCAATTCTGAATTTATTGCGTTGATCATTTGCATGCGTGATTGACTAGTTAACGTGATGAGGCTTGATAGGCAATTCGCGTTTAGAACTTGAATTGGGGACATTGATCGAATATTGCCGAGAGTGAATAGGAGATCGGTGCAACCTTATAGGAACCAGATTTAATAGAGTTTGATGATTGGGTTATGAGACCTAGCAAGTAATTAACTCAATCGTTGAATACGTCCTGTTGAGCACGACAGTGTCATTAGAAGAATTTGGGGGTCCTGGTTGACATTGTAATTGAACCTAGGGAGGGAATCATCATCACTTGGGTACTATGCATGACTGGGTAGGTGGATTTGTGACCTTAGATGTTGTAAATTCCAGATTTTAATTACTCATTCTCTATTTGATTTGTTAATTCAAATTGTGATCCTACTTTCTCTCTCCCCTCAACCACTTGCCTCGCTTGGCCAAACATATCTAATTTATCACGAATTGGTAGAATTGGTAGCCCAATCCTTGTGTCCGACCTCGGTAATTACTTACCGTGTTTTATTACTTACGACGACCCGGTACACTTGCCGGTGACTCAACAGGTGTCTCGACACTTCCACAAACCCAGATTCTAACTGCTTAGTTACCTCTTCTTTGATCTTTAGTGACATATCTGGATGCATCCTCCTCAACCTTTGTTTCTTCACCACCGTATCTAGGTACAGTGGGATTTTATGTGATGCTATCTCTGGATCCAATCCTGCTATATCTTTGTAGGATCATGCAAACACATCAAGGTACTCCTTAAATAGTACGACCATTTCTGCACGTTCTGGATTATCCACTATTTTCAACTCCTTCTTGTCTTCCTCGGTCCCCATATTAATCACTTATATAACTTCATCATTTGAAGTGAACCCATTTTCTGAGCGCTCTATCGACTTTGTAAATTCCTCAATGGCTTCTTCTTCCTCACTAATCCCAGAATCGTCTTCGTCAACAGCCTCAAGGGAATCAGTAAATGAGGTTTCAAGGTTCCTTTTGTGAGACAAACCTTCGACGGTGGTGAGGTTCCTGAAAGAAGATGTTTGAAACAAGAGAAATATAGGCAAGGATATTATTCAAGAAATGAAACGCAATTGGTATAAGATAAAAGGGTAGAGAAAGGAAGACACCAAGAAAAATGCTAAAAAATCATACTAACTCATTTTATTCATTTCTCATCTAAAGTAAACATCAGTTTATACGAGATACAAAAAGGTAATTACTTCATGGAAATAACATCAACAAATGGTTCAGACTGCCAATTGCTAAGGACCTCATTGTCAGCAGAGAGATAAATAACAGGGTTTCTTGCTTGCTCCTCTTCAAGTGCACTGATAGTGAAATGAGGGGAAGTCAACTTTTTTGGCGAGATCACTTCAGTTGATCTTTGAGAAAGATATCGTCAAGTGGGGGATATAATTAAATTCCTTTCTTTCTTCTTTCTGGCCTCTGAGAGTCAGGTACTTCATATTTTCTGCTAGAGAAAGATTGTATCCTAATTCATGTCTTCCATTTCTTGTAATTGCTGCAATCGGTTGAGGGATCCCTTGGAGGCTTGCCCCTAGGCCTCTTCCTTTCTGATACCCATTCCTTTCCATTATACGGACTGCCACTTCATTCACATTTTGTATTGGCAGCTCCTCCTTCTTGCTCTTTGGCTTCAGGATTTCAAAACTACGTAGGGAATCATCCTCGACTTGCTCTTCACTTTCTACGTATGGTACCGAAACAGGCTTGAAAGCATGATTTCCTCTTCACCGTGGATGGTAATTACAGCCTCATCCTGAATATATTTCAGACACTGATGCAATGTTGGTGGAACAACACCAGCTTCATGAATCCAAGGCCTTCCTAGGAGCATAGAATAAGCTGGCTGGATCTCCATGACTTGAAAGAGAACACGAAAACAACTAGTCCCTACTTCGAGGGGCAGAGTTATTTCCCCTAAGATCCCTCTTGTTGTCCCATCAAAGGCTCGCACAACCATCTCTTGGGGTGTCAAATCCGTCAAGCCTATGTTTAGCTGCTCTAGAGTGGACAACGGAATCACATTCAATGCCGAGCCACCATCTATAAGCACCTTTGCAATCACAAATCCTTTTCACCTTAGGGTAATGTGGAGTGCCTTAGGACTACCTATAAACTTCAAAAACACCTCATCTTCCGAGAAATTGATCATGTTGATCCGCCTCACCGATCCACCATGTTTACTACATTCTCTGGTGTGACGTCGCGATTAACATAAGCTTCATTCAACACCTTCAATAATTCCTTACGATGTATCTCTGATGTGAGGACAAGCGACAAAAGGGATATTCTTGCCGGTGTTTTCTTCAACTGCTCCATCACATCGTATTCACTTTGCTTCATGATCTTCGGGAACTCTTCTTCTTCTTCCTTCTCTTTTCCTTCATCTTTGGTATTCTTCCTTGCTTCTTCTTCTACCGTGTCATAGTATCGCCCACTCTTTGTGATGCCTCCAATTCTCACAACATTAGTAACCTGGACCTTCGAAGTTTCTCCTGCTCCTCCTACTAGCTCAACTTTCTATTCATAATTCCATGGTACAGCGTGTGTATCATTATAAACAAAAGGAGTTGGATTTGTCACCTTTACAATCACTTTTTTTGGTGCCGGCGCATCCTTCATAGGTGGTATCCGGAGCACAACTTTTTCAACCACATTAACTTCTTCAGTCGTACCTCGCCTAGCTTGGATAACCCCCAAGGTAAGTAATCCTTGAACTCGGACCTTAAAGTCCCAACAATTTTTGATATCATGCCCTACCTGCCCATGATGATAATCACAACTTAAATCACCATCATACTTCTCTTTTTCCCCAATCAGCTTCACTGGCGCAACAATATCATATCCTGCTTTCTTGAGCCCCGCAAATACTTCTTGCATTGGGGTTCGCAATTCCAAAACCTTCTTAACTTGAGGCCCTTTCACTTCCAAGTTATTCACACTATTTCCCGCATTATGGTTTCGGATTGGGTTATTAACAATGCTAGGTCCTGAATCTTCTTCAAAACCCAATCTTCCACAAGCAATCAATTTTCTTACTACTGTCTTGAAGGCCTCACATTCTTCAATGGAATGCCCTAGGGCATCCATGTGATACTTTCAAGTCAAGTTTGGATTGTACCAAGCAGGGAAAGGTGGTTCCATAGGCCGTACAGGGTTTCCAGCGATTAGGTGACGATCAAATAGTTGTTTGAACAAATCTGCATTGGAGATAGACAGTCTTGGGAAAGGAGGCAGATTTTGGTATTGGGAATGTCCCTGATTTGGAAAATTTGGGCGAGGTCGAGGGTAGCTTGGATGGTTTTGTTGAGGTGCAGGTGGATAATGAGTATATGTTGGGCGAGTGGGGTTGTATGGTTGAGGGGTAGGGATGTTATTTATTTGGTTTTGTGGCTGGGTGATGGTTGGCGAGGCCTGTTGAGGTGGGTAAAATGGTGTTTGGGTTTGATATGGTGCTTGGTACCTTGGGTATGAAGGGACATGACGAGGTCCAAAGTTTTGCTGGTGTTGCACATAATTTGCTTCTGCTTCCTTCTTCTTGGGCTGGAACCCCTTCTTTGATGCACTGTCTTCCATGTCAGTTGGCAACTTCCCGGCTCTGGCTAGGATTTCAATTCTTTCCCCTGCAGCAATCAAGTCAGAGAAATCCCTATGAGCTACTCCTGCCATTGCTCCGATAAAGGGGGATCCCATGGTTCCCAAAAAGTATGAGCACATTTCGGACAACATCAGCGGCGGCTGAACCTGTGCAGCCAAACTTCTCCACCTTTGTGCATACTGTTTGAAGGATTCATCACTCTTCTTCTGCATTGTAGTCAACTGTTCACGGGTCGGAGCTCGTCCAAATTAAATTTGTATTGATCCATGAACAAATCGACTAATTCTGTCCACCGAGAGATCTTAGAATGTTCTAACTGAAGGTACCACTCTAGTGGGATTCCGGTCAAACTTTCATGGAAAAAGCCAATAAGGAACTTGTCATCCTTAGACCAGATGGCCATTTTGGTGGCATAGCTAATCAAATGGAATCGTGGGTTCCCACTTCCGTCATATTTGGAAAAATCAGGAATTTTGAAATCCTTAGGAATCACGACATTTGTGGCAGAACAAAGTTCTTCAATCTTGAGAAGGCCATAAGTATTTGAGCCCTTGATCTCTTTTATTTGTTCTTCCACCTTCTCCATCCACTCTTCCTTCATCTTATCGGGTCCAAACTGAATTCCTCTTGATTGTTCAGGAATGGATGCATGGGGTTTTTCCCATGTAAGTCCTGGATAGCCAACAGCCTCATGATACACATTCTCGATGGGGCGATATCCTTCCCCGATGGGGATTACTATGGGTTCTGTGTAACCTGACATTCCCTGAGTAGGGCTATGGTTTATGTTTGAAAACATTGGCGCGGTTACCATGGAGAGGGTCGGCTGTATGCTTACACGTGGGTCATCTTCATTTCCAATTCTATTTGCACCAAGCCTGCTAAGAGATTCCCTCATATCCTGTAGTATAGCCTCCAACCTTGCTTGAGTTTCAGAGATTTCAGTCACCCTTCCCTTCACTTCGTCTACTTCTAAACTCAAGTTCCTTCCTGTCTCAGGATCGTTGGCAGCCATCCTGGTCCGAGATCTTGTGTTGTGAACTCGGGTTTGATTGGTATCGTCTTTCTTAGGTCGCGCAATGATTATCGAACCCTCAGATTCGTGTTTTTAGCTCTGCTCGAAAAATCGTCAATTATTCTAATCAGTAACCCCCTTTATATATATATATATATATACAATTTTTTGTCATTATTTTTTATTATTAAGAAAGATAATAGTATGCTTCATAAGGATCATGAATTCTTTCTTTTGCAAAGGAATGACCATTTTTGTAGCAAGCAACTTCACCCCGACACATAACTCTAGGGGCACATCCCCCTTAGGTTAATGCGTGGTTGATGACAAATCCATGGGAACATGTGTCCCTCAATAGACAGCATCATTCACTAGCAATGCAATCATACAGGCCTACTTGTAACACACCATAAGATAGAGCAGAATTCATTGATGGATGTAACCCTAAAAAATGACTTTTATTTCTTTGAAGAGAAAACACAATGTCTCCCATCTAACAGAATTACATCAAAAGTTTTAAAGTCTTCCTTTTGAATCCACTAGCAAGACCCCTACAGTACTTCATGAAGCGAGCTATTTTTGGAGGTATTGTAGATTGGTCATTCATGCGAGTTTGGACTAGTGCTTCCTCAAGGTGACCCACAAACTGATAGGTATGGTATTGCAAACTTCCTGAGAGGTGTTCATATCTTTTCTTCCAAGCATCTCTGTCAGCCTTCAAATCTTTTGCCACGGATTCCCAGTTCTCTAGCCATTCTTCCTATTGTCTGATCTCATCCTCATACTGTTTTTTCTCCCTTTCGAACATCCGGAGCCTCATCCATAACTATTGCTCTTTCTCTTGCGATTTTTTCAATGATTCGCGTATAGTTGCAGCAGCATTCCAACCTTCATCCGAGTAGCGCTCAGCATGAGTTAAGGCTTCTTGTAGAGATCCTATGCTTTCTTCCAACATCTGGATTGTCTGAATGTGCACTTCGATTTTTGCCCCCAAGTCTTCTTTTTCTTTGAAGATTTGTACCAACGCTTTTTTTATCTTCTATCCTTGATAGTAATCCTCGAACTTCCGACTCTTTCATATTCCCCTTCCTTGCTCTCTTTGCTGGAGCTGCGGCTTCATATGCATCGGCACATTCATATTTCAAATGTTCTATCCTCATGTTTAACTTCTGGATTTGGTGTTGGAGCGTGACGATGGTGATTTGATCTGTTTCATTATTTTCCTCTAGCACTCCCATCTGGGCCATCATAACCTCGATCTTCTTTAACATTTCTGCTTCCATTTGCGGATTTTCATCTTCACGCGAGATTGGTTTCGAAATAACACGGTTGTCTTTCCTTGCTTTCCTCCATGCCTCATAGTTTTTAGTACGAGAAATAATTTGTCTTCCCAACTCATTGGATCCGTGCAGGATGATGTTGCTCCGTGTGGATCTAACAAACTATTGTTGTATTCTTGACAACCTCGCATTCTTGATATAAGAACGAAATTCCACCTAACACTTCTTCAAGTGGTTCCTGTTGAGTCCATTTCAATTGTCGAATCACAAGTGCCGGAGAATATGACACGCAACCCCTTGGTCCCATCAAAGGAATATTCAAGAAATTCCCACAACTGAAGATGACTGTATTTCCTTTATACCAAGGACACATCCAGCAAAAAGCTTTTGAATCAACCTCATCAAATTCTTGTCTCCATTCATTGGGCTTGTGCGGCTTTATCGGAATGTGATGGAATCTCCTCAAAGGGTCATCAATCCCACTAACATAATTTCGAGCATACATGTGAGTCACGATCCAAACATACAACATTTGTGCACAACATCGCAATTTGCCTTGTTGACTTTCATGGAAAACTTGCAATGATAGGAATGTTTCTGCCAAAATTACGGGAACGGGGTTCACAATATATTCTTCGACCTTGTAGTAGACATCCAAGGCTGCGTAATCCACCATGTCTGGTATAAAGGGGAAAAGCATCAGCCCATAAATGGTTAAAGCTAACACCTGCTTGAAGATAACCTAATTATTTTGTCGTGCTAGTTCCTGGAGATAAACTTCAAGGAATCTTCGCCTCAGACCTCTGACAGTTCCTTTTTCCATTTTGTCTGATGGCTTCGGTTGAATTCCCAACAACTCTGCAACCTTCCCATCACTAACATGCTGGCCATAATATATATAAACATGAAACTCCCTTGGAAGAGGCATCCGTAGCATGTATGCATATTCTTCTATAGTCAGTGTCGTATCCAAATCCGGCAATTCGAAACACCTCAAATTCGGGTTCTAATATTGGGCCAAAGCACTCAAGCCCAAAGCATCTACATGTATGTGTAGTTCAAAATCTTCCCATACTTGCTTGGAAACTCTGAACATACTTCTTTTGGCATCAAGCGACTGATTTCCATTAAAGTCTTCACATCATTGATTTTCATGTCAATTCTAATATTCTTCTTCAGGCCAATTGCATTGCTAGAGTTAGACATTTTCGTTCCTTGCTACACAGATAGTGTCTTTCCTCCACAAAAGAGAATCACCTAAAATATATATATATATATATATATATATATATATATTATTTTACAAAAAATAAAAAGAAAATATATATATATATATATATAAAATATGTATTTTATTTATTTATTATTCATTAGTTAAAACACAAAGGGAAATGAAGTAAAAATAAATAAATAAGTAAATTGACAGAAAAACACAAGAGATATATGGTACGCCTCCAATTGTCTTAAGAGGTAGGGCCTAATCAAGGGTACCTATGATGGCAACTTCTAAGTCGAGCGGCCACTAAGTCAATTTAGGAGTATAAACTTTAGGATGTGTCTAGACTTCTAAAGGTCATGGTCCCCAGATTGCCCTTGTCAAGGACCTAGTTCATGAACCTAATCACAAGTAGGGTTACCCTCCAGGATGACTAGTCCATGAAACTAGTAACAATCCGAGTGGTGAGTCAACAAATGTCAGAGAGGCACTAGGCCTTAAATGACAATGATGAGTACCACCTAATCCTTAAGGTCCCACAAGTTCGGGTATAGAGCTGAAAGTGTGTGAAAATGAGTGTCGGTGTTGTGTGTGCTGGAGGCATACAAACCTATAAAATCCTAAAACAACTACTTGAACCTGTAAGACAAGCAAAATATCATGGTCTTCTATCCTAATGTAAAAAATAATTATTAAAGCAAAAAGGAATCAAATATATATAAAAAAAAGAAAACAATAAAAAAGGGGTAAACAATAAATACCAACATGCACAACTCATTACTTAGGCTTGACTCTCGAAATATCCCCAGTGGAGTCGCCATCTGTCGCAACCAAAAATTACGGCAGGGACGGCGATAAAAAGATATTTTAAGAAAAAGGTAGAGTCGCCACCAATTATATTTATTTAGGATAAAAATTGGAAAAACCTAAAAAATGGTCTTTGAAACCAAAACGAGTTCGGAAGTCGGTTACGAGTAGGGAAGGTGTTAAGCACCCTACATCGCCCATTCTAAGAATGATACCTTAAATAAATTGCGCGAAGTTAAATTATTTATTTTTTTACCCCAAAAATATTTACAAGGAAGAATTTATTTATTTATTTATTTATTAATATTTTTTTATTTTTTATGTTTCTTTGTTGGTTTTTTGCATTTTAAAAATTTTTAAAAAAATATTATTGATGAATCCTAAATAAGGTTGAACATGGCACGTAAGTCCATATGACAACCTCAAAGCTAGGGGATTGAGCATGACACTTGTCATAGAGCAACCCAAAAATATTAAATAGATTATTAATTAATTATCCACATTAAACAAATTAAAAAGAACACAAATATAATGGAAAAGTTAATTTTGGCTTGACGAGATGGTTGATCCCGCTCCTACGTATTCCCTGCTTCGATGGGAAACTCAAAGCCACGTAGTTCTTGTAGAAAATGTTTTATTTGTTGGTTGATTTTAATTTTTATGGAAAGGATTTTATTTAAAAAAAGTTTTTTTATATATATATTTCATTTTTTTATTATCGAAAATTCCTAAGTGAGGTAGAACATGGCACATACGTCCACAGAACGATCTCAAACTTAAGGGATTAAATGTGATACCTCTCACAAAGTAATCCTGAAATTATCTATAAAGAAACATTCTATTTTATTTAATTTATTGCTTATGAATTGACAATTAAAAAAAATAAAAAAAAAGTTTGACTTTATATAAATGTTTGTAACATTTTTTTTACTTGGGCTAAGTGACCGGCCCATTAAAATACTCACATCAAGATCAACACTAAATTTAGCCCACCAAAAGCACTAACAAACTCATATACTACAAAAAGAGAAGGTTAGGTCAGACTAAAAAGAAAGGAACAAAGATAAAATAAAATTAAATAAATAAACATAGAATAAAACAAAAGAAAAAGGAGAACCAGAACCTTCTCCTAACAACAAAACAACACAGAACGGCGGGACAAAATGCAGCAGAGCAAACGAGGAAGGAGGTGGCGGTTCCGGCTCAGAATGCAGCGCGGTTCGTACACAGTGGGACCGAAGGTCCTGGCGGTGGGCTCGAGGCCCGATCTGGGCGGAGCACCGTCGGTTCGACCACGGTGTTTCCGTACGAAGGCGAAGCCACGGTGGCTGGCGGGCGACTGCGCTACAGTGGTACGGTTCTGAGCAAGGCAGAGCCGCGTGAGGGTGGTCCGGCAGTAGCTCGACGATGTTCGCTACAGGAGGGAACAAGGAACATTTTTTCTTTCTTTCTCTTTTTTTTCTACTCTGTATCACTCTATATTTGATGTTCAAAACACTTGCAAATACATTTTTTAGTTTTTTTTTTTTTGCTCTCGCTGTTTTTTTTTTTGAAATTTTTTTTCTCCAGTGCTCTCACTGTTGTTGTTTCTTTTTCTGATCTCCCCCTTTTTCTGTAACCCCTGTTGTGATTTTATAATGCTAATTCCTCCGATCTTGATCCTAAAATTCCGCCAAGATTAAGATTGCTATCTGATCTTGTTCCTAAAAATCTGCCAAGATTAAGATTTCTATCTCTGATTTGAAATAGAATCAAAACTGCCGAGCCTCATTTACAAAAATTAAGGGATTTGTCAACTAGATTCAAATTCAAAATAAAGTGGTTGCTAGGGTTTGTTGGAGGAGGATGAAATGGGTTAACTAGCCTGGCCCCAGTAAAAATCTTTTTATTATTTTTATTTTCTTTGCAAATTTTTTATTTTATTATTTTTTGAAATTTTTAGTGAAGACTAAAAGACCCGGTCAAAATGGGGTGTTCACAAGGGGTACCCTTAACCCACATACAAAGAAAACAAAGAACAAAGTTACATTACAACTCCCACAATAATAACTGAACCCCTGCCTAGATTAATTATTCCCCAGAAACTTAGTTTTTAAAGGATATGGCAGCAAAACATATTCAAACAGCAAAATGAAAAAACTAAGCTTCCCTCATTGTGAAGGATTAGCTCCTGCAAGAAAACAATTACAGTGAAGATTCAATGTAATACATTGGGTTAATGCTCCAATCTAAACTGGAAAAGCAAGCCTTCTTTATCAATCCATCACTCCAAGTCCAGACTCTAATTTTAATTAGATCCATCACCTTGTTGAAGTCAACTATCCCTTGGTTGAAAATTAAGTCATTCGTATGTAACCAAAGTGACCAAACAGTTGAGAATCAAAGCAGCCTCCATATCTTTCTTGAGCCCCTTTTAAAAAGCAAGCCATCATGCTGTTGTAGAAGACCTCCTGGGTTGCCTGCAAGTACTAAATTCACTCCTAGCCAATTATAAATACCCATCCACATAGCATAAGAGAAATCACAATAAATGAAGAGATGGCTTGTGTTCCCTGGATTTGTTTTACAGAAGCAACACAAGTTACCATTGGAGTTAATAATTCCCCTTTTAAATAAGTTGTCAGCTGTTGGAATACGATCCAGGATCAATCTCCAGCAAAAAGCTCCAACCTTCAAAGGGATTTTGTTATCCCATAGCAATCTGAAAATATCATTGGTCTCCCTCTCTCCAGCTTCAGTGATAAGTGCATATGTTGTTTTCACAGAATATGGCGGTTCCACCTTCCCCAATCAACACCAAAGATCATCCTTGTCTTGTGAGATTTATTGACCTGTGATTATATTCATCAGATTTGTTAGAAAGTCCTCCTCCCACACAAATAACCTTCTTCTCCATGAAAGCTTCCAAAGCCAAACTCCACCTCTCCACTCTTCCATTTGTGCCACAGTTGCATCCATTGTATTGGAAATTCTGAATAACCTGTTAAACGTGTTTGCAAAAGAGATTGCACCAACCCAACAATCCCTTCAAAAAGAAACAGAAGTTTCCTTCCCCACTTTTTTTGATATCCCATTTATCAACAAGCTCGCCTCTCTCAAGAGTTTTTTCACACCAAGGAACCTCGCATTTTGAAGCATCCCCATACCTGACACGCAACACACTAGCCCACAGAGATTCCTGTTCATTTAGGAATCGCCATCTCCATTTTCCTAGAAGATCTAAGTTGAAAGCCGACACATTCCTAATACCTAGCCCACCCTCTTCCTTTTTTACACCACATCCCATTTTACCCAACATATTTTCCTACACTCCTCACTCCCACCCCAAAGAAAGTTTCTATGTAGCTAGATAATTTTATTAATTACCTTTTTAGGTGCCTTGTAAAAAAATAGAAGGTATAGGCTTGATAAAACAGCATTGATTAGAATAACCCTGCCACCAAATGATAGGAATTTGTTCCTCCACCCAAGTAATCTTTTCTTTAATGATTCTATCAACGGAGCCCAAGAGGTAGCCTTCCTCTGATTTGCTCCCACGGGGATACCCAAGAACTTGAACGATAAGATTCCCAAACTACAATTGAGAATATCCACTGCACATTCCAAAACCCCTGAACTTGGCTTTATCCCTACTAAGCCACTTTTATGGAAATTCACCTTTAAACCGGCGGCCAATTCAAAACATCTTAATATACACTTTACGACCCTCACATTGGGTATGGATAGTTCCCCCACCAACACCGTGTCATCTGCATACTGTATATGTGAAATCCCCAACTGCTCATCTCTTCCTGAAATTACAAATTCCTTGTATATGTTGCATTCCACTGCCTTACGAATGAGACCATTTAGGCCCTCCGCCACAATAAGAAATAGAAATGGTGCCATTGGGTCTCCCTGACGAATTCCCTTTGACATCTCGAATTCCCTTGTCGGGCTTCCATTTACCAAAACTGAGTCTGAAGCTAAATTAAGGCATCCCTTTATCCAACCTCTCCATTTAGCATGAAATCCCATTCTGGTTAACATGTACTCAAGAAACTCCCAACTAACCGAAACATACACCTTTTCGAAATCCACTTTAAAAATCAAACACAGTTTCCCCTTTTTCTTTGCATAATCCAAAACCTCATTGAGAACAACCACTCCATCTAATATATTTCTTCATTTTAAAAACGCAGTTTGGTTCCCTGAAATTACAGAATTCATCACCTTACTCAACCTCCCTGCAAGTAGTTTGTCCAGCACCTTATAGATACACCCAACAAGAGATATGGGCCTATATTCATTCAATCCAATTGGATTTTCCTTTTTTGGGATCAGTACTATGAAGGATGCATTAGAACCTCTTGTTAATCTCCCATTTCTATGGAAATCATCTACCATTTTACAAAAATCAGCTTCCACTACCTTCCAGTATTTTTTTAGAAGGTTGAAGTTGTATCCGTTGGGTCCCGGGCTTTTGTTTCCTTCGCATTCCCACACTGCATTCTTCACCTCTTCCTTTGTGAAAATTGTTGTTAGCATTCTGTTTTCACCTTCCGAAACCTGTCTAAAGTTGATTCCTTCCAAGGTTGGCCGCATATAATTGTCTTGTTTGAAAACCAGTTCAAAATGTGTTGCTATACCATCCTTTACCAATTCAGGTTCTTCAATCCATGACCCATTTAATCGCAATCCCTGAATTGTATTCTCCATGGATCTTTTCCTCACACAAGTATGAAAAAAAAAGAAGAATTTGTGTCTCCCAAACTCAGCCATTTCATCCTTGATCTTTGGAAGACAAAAGAATCCTGCAACCTAGAAAATTTCCAGAACACTTCAAATAGTTCCCTTCTCTTGATTATGTCACCTTCATCAAGAAGTCTCCTTTCAACCTTATCATCTATTGCCCTGATTTCAGCCACAGCACTGTTGACCATTTCTTCAAAATTACCAAAGGAGTTCCTATTCCAAAGCCTCAACTCAGCCTTAAAAAGTTTGTTTCTGTTTGAGAACATATGTGCCCGACCCCTCAACCAGAAAATTGCCCCAATTTGCCACACAAACTTCTCAAAATCTATGTGTTCCATCCAGCAGTTCATTACCAGGAACGGTTTAGGCCCCAAGAGATTTTTCCTGTCTTCAAAATAACCGGGTAGTTAACTGACACCGATCTATGTAGCCCCCATTGTGTTAGTTCCTACCAACTAGCCAACCATTCTTTCGATAACAAGAACCTATCCAGTCTACTCACACACCTTCCATTTGCCCTGTGCCATGTATACTTCCTCCCAATCAAAGGTAGGTCTACTAGCGGAGAAGCTAGCTAATAGCAGATAGCGGATTAGTTAGCAGATTGGATTTGAAGTGTTTGGTAAAACTAGCGGTTGGACTAGCTGATAAATATAAAATGACATAAAAGATATTATGCATTTTTTTATATAAACTATATATATATATATATATAATTTATTTTTTTAAAAGTAATTATCACTTTTATCACTTTGATTCATTGTAAATTGTTTATCATTTCAAAAATTAAAATATTAATTTTTTATTTTAATTTTATTTTAGTTTTAATTATTTTTAATAAACAAACTGGAATAATAAAAATAAAATTATATATTGATATGATTTTTATGTAAATTTTATTTTTTATAGATAAAAATATATTTTCTATTTTTTATCTTAAATATAAATCTAAATAGTGAAAGCACTTATTTTTAAAATAAAAGTGCTTTTTAAAAATATATGAGTGTTTGGATTGACCTTTGAAAAAAAACAAAAACAATAAAAACAGCATATTTGGTGCTTTTTTAAGAAGCTACAATTCCAAGCTTTTAAAATAAGCATTTGCGATATATGAAGAGAGTGACAAGAAGTGGAGGCGGAAACCTTTTAATGAAAATTTTGGACCGACAATACCCCTATGCATAGGGATGGCAATATGGACCCTACCCTATGGGTACCCACAAAAAATACCCACAACGGGTAGGATAATTACCCGTTTTATGGGTATGAGCTCGGGTATGGGTAATTACCCGCAAACAAGAGTGGGTATGGGTGCGGGTACACTAGTACCCACCCCGCCCCGCACCCGCATATATATATATATATATTTATTTATTTATTTATATTATTATATATAATTATAATTGTTAGACTTTGCCTATTGTTAGATTTGCACGTGTATCTCTTCTAAATTGGTTCTACTTAGTCATCAAGCATAAAGGTGCAAAGTGGAGGTTTAGTTGCATTTTTTTGTTCCAAGGGTGTGGGCACGGGTTTGCTATTAGCTTTTGAACCATTACATTTGAGGTCACTTCCTAAAGCTTTCATCTACTATACTCTGGGGCTGCTGGTGCTTTGAATTCGTTCATTTTTCCTAAAGTTTCTTGAAGTTTGTTCTTTTCGGTTAATTTTCTATAGTGTTGTAACTTGCTATTGAAGTATATTTGATGGGGTCTTATTTGTTCAATCTTGTTGTTCTTCTTTATACTTTTAGTTGAACTTGTATCTTGTTTTCTAGCATTTTCCTTTCTCTTTTTGTATATGAGTTCGGGTACCCTTGTACTTGTGACACCCTGCTACCCCGCATGTCATAAAACAATTATTATAAAAAGCAATTAAAACAAACATGCATTTCCTGGAATCAATAAAAACTTTGTCCATGGGTAGAAAGGTCCCACATGAACGAGTTCACAAAACACGGAAAATAAAACTAGTTTTAAACAATAAAACATATCAAGATAACGTAATCATAAACACCCAACCCTGATGTCACAATTTAGAGCTGGTACAACCGTTCCGGAAAATATTCTCGGAATACAACTGAACAACTAATTATCAAGAAATGCCCTAACTATGAGTGGTGGCTCCTCAGAGTCACTCCTTGCCGGACTGCTCGTCATCCTCTGCAAGATGTCAATCATGCCAACAAACAAACAGAAAGAGGGGAGTGAGAATCATGTAAACATATACGGCATGGAGATAGAAAGCAAGGTAAAACATACAGCATAGCATCATCATAACATACGTCAACATAGTTATATATATATACATACATACATATATATATATATATATATATATACATACATATATATACACATATATATATATGTGTATATATATATATCAACATCATATCAACCAAGTATGCTATGCAGTGCAATGCAACACTACTCCACAACTACTCCAACATGCATGTGGATCCACACTAACTCAGGATGAACGACTTCGGAGTTAAATATCCACATTGAGAATCTACTCAACGACGAAAAATATACTCCTTGGATAGCCAACACATCAAACCAACGAATGCCTCGTCACAGGGATGCATAGTTACCAAACCTTGGGTAACCTACTGTGGATAGCCAAATCGTCGTACTCTAGGACGACCTCCCCTATGTCGAACATCCACCAACAACAACGTCTCCAATGATGCATGCAGCATACAACAAACAACGGGCAATCGCCACCTCTTTTGCTTCGACGGAATCACCCGAAGACTTCGGCGTAATAGACCGCAGCGGAATCTACCGCAACACTTTAAACCTTTAGCGGAATCAACCGCAACACCTTAGACCCAACCGGGTCAAGGCCCCCTTGGAGCAAACTCTCGGCCACCAAGGTACAACATCAACAACACCTTAGACCCAAACCGCGGGGTCAAGGTTCCCTTGGCCAAAAGCACCAAGGTACAACTCATCAACGTGCGGTAATCCAACGGTTACCGACTTAACCATCTTCATTAGTCTTTAATTAAGTGATCTAACATTCATCATTGGTTAACTATGTCATCATCATTGGGGTTAAAAACCCCTGTTTAAGTCCTTAATCTCATATTCTGTCCAAAGGGTGAGCACGATCATGCTTAACCCCAGCATGGGCGTGCTGCCACTTAAGTGGAGCACGGTCGTGCTTCCTTTTAGGCACGGCCGTGCTCATCTGTATGGTCGTGCTCCTCTGCTGCACGGTCGTGTTTAATGCACGACCATTTTTCAAACTGGGAGCACGGGCGTGCTCCCTGTTCAGCACGACCGTGCTTCATGCACGACAGTACTGTTCTGGGCAGAGTTCAACATCAATTTTAGCCGATAAAATTTAGGGATTAATTATATTAATCCTAAGACAGTTAACAACATATTCTAGGACTAAATGTCATTATCAACATAGTAACAACACTATCATCACAATCATGGTATCAACCATTCAATCGACAACATTATGCCAATAGCAACCATCAACATATCATCATGTTCATATAACCAACATAAACATCAAGAACGAAGTATGAACATAGGCATATAAACAACATATTAACAACCAAGGTCATGTTATCATAATCAACAAACCATCATATTAATCATATACACATACACAACAAACCGGGGTGATGGGAACCCTTTTACCTTACACTACCCCCAATGCCTGTGATATACACTACCCTTCTCCCCATACCTGGATTTAAGGTAGCTCTAACGACGATCCTAACAGCAAACTGGTCCCAAATCCTCGAACGGCTTACACCGTTACTAAGCCTTGGATCAACAGAACACACAAACAATTAGTTCCCAATTTAATATTATGAAAGGAAACCGCGAAAAGGAAAACCTTACCTATACATATCAAGCACAGATGAAGCAAACTCCCTAAGAGGTATCTAATACTCAAAGAACTGACTGAGTATGAAGAGAAAGGGAGGCGGAACAGTTATGGCCGCAATAAGGTGGCTACTGCTACCAGAAATAGGGTTAAAACGTAACCCTCGAATTCTGTGCCAAGAATATATAGGCCACACCTGAGCACGGTCGTGCTCCCCACTGAGCACGGTTGTGCTTAACTTAGCGTCACCGAGACGCGGTCAGCACATTGAGCACGGGCGTGCTCACTATTGAGCACGAGCGTGCTCAACTTAAAATCAGAAACACGCTTCTGACTTTAAGCACGGGCGTGCTGGCTAATGAGCACGGTCGTGCTCATCTACCAGAAATGGACTTTTTAAGCTAAAATCTCACCTAGCCCTTAGCCAACAACTTAACTTAACAAAACCAACTTAAACAGCCAAACAAGCTTTAAAGAAAAGCACTTATGAAAAACAGGGTGTACAATACTCTCATCTATATATTTTTTGGCTTGTCAAAAAATAATTATTATAATTATATATCGATTTTTAAGAATAAAATTAATTTAAAAATTCTAAACCTAGGGTTCACTTATGTTTTTCCCTTACAAGTTCATGGATTTATTGTTTTGGATGTTTATTCTGATATTTACTCGTTTTGGATGTTTTAAATGTTTTTATTCAATTTAATATTTAGGTTTGTAATGTTTCATGAATAGATTTGAAAGATGTTTATAATTGAGTTATAATATTTTTTATGTTGTTTATTGCTTTTTATGTTGCCATCCCTACCTATGCAGTTCTCAAAACTCTAGCTACAGTACAGATCACTCGTTCCTCTTCATCAAGCTCACGCCAAACTCTTGTTCCTCTTCGGTCTTTGTCATGCTTTCTCTCTTCTCCCCTCCCCTTCCCTTGAGGCTCCTCTTTCTTACTTATTTTTTTCTTTCTTTTCTTTGTTTTTTGGAACTCTGATTCTCTTTTTTACTTGTATTTTTCTTTCTTTTCTTTCTTCAAACTCTGTGTTTAATTTGAGGATTTGATGATACATTGATACCCTTGATTTTTGCCTCGCTTCCTTTTTTTTATAACCTGTGCTAATTATCTATTTGTTAATGTTGCACTTAGAAGACCTGCGCATAACAATTGCATCCACTACGTAAAAAATTAGAAGGAAAACAAGTTGCCACGAGCACACAGTCTGGTGCTCATCTATTTTATATTTATTATTTGTTTATATTTTATAAATTAGGCATGCCCTTTTGAGTAATTTTAAACAATTAAAAGTGCTTTTATATAGTGACATCCAAACGTTTTTTATGATTTGAGAGTACTTCTTGATCACTACATTCAAACGCAAAATAACTTTTACTTTTAATAATAACTTTTACTTCTACTTCTACATCACAAAAGTCCTTTTTTTTAAGCTCATCCAAACGGAATTTAATTAATTAAGATAGTATTTTAATTATCCAAGGATAAATGATGAATTTAATTAAGATAGTAGGGATAAAAATGAAATAAAAAAAATGGTAAGATATACGTTATAAGTTCAAACGTTACTTCAAGTAGCGTCTGGAAAAAACATTATATGCTAGTGAAAAAACGATAGATTCTAATTTTAAAAACGATTATCAAACATGACTACTTTTTCATCCGCTATAAATTATTCGTTATATGCCAACGGATTTGACAAAACAAACAGACTCTTTATCAAAGTGTAGCATACAAATTCTTTAAAAAAAAAAACCTTTAATATTCGAATATTATTATTCACCTGAAAAAAACTTCAGTCGATTGATTGAGTGCAAAAATCTAAAAGACTAAAACTAAATTAACCCATCACACATGGCAAGGCTACCAAAGGAATCTCTCCAAAGGATGATGCTGGAGAATCTTTCCAAATGATTTCGTTTTCACACGAGGGAAAAAAAAAACTCTAACCAATTAAAATTAATTGGTTTGAATTTGCATATATATATTTTTTAAGAAATTCGAATCAAACCTACCCAATTTGGTTCTAAAAAAAATAAATTAATTCAAAAAAATAAATTAATTCAAAAAAAATGAAAAAACCTATCATAAAAAATATATGATGGAAAAGAAAATTTTCAAACTAGACAACATAAGAAAATTTTTCAAATATGAAAATAAATGTATTAAAAGCTATTATGCAAAGAATTTTAAAATTTAAAATATATATATATATATATATATATATATTAAAATATATATCTAATCTAGCCCTCATGAGAAGAAGAACCTGGGAACCCGGGTTCAAATCCTTGTGGAGTCATCCCCATTGGGAGGCTGGGAACCAATAGGTAAAAACTCTGTTCAATCAGCCGAACCAGAAATTAGTCTCATAGCGGACCCGAATGACTTAAGCCGTAGGGATACTCTGATGGCCCCACTTGGCCCAAAAGACTAATTAGGATGGGTTCCGAACCAAATAAATAAATAAATATTTATCTCTAATCGATTTAGTTTTAAAAACTTTGAATATGAACATCGAACCTATTACTATCATATGTTAATCGATTCGGTTCGGATTCCACCCGAACACCCAAAAAGTCTGAACAATTTAATAAATTCGATTTGGTTATTGGAGTTCATCAGGTTGATCTGAACTAACGAATTATAAAGTGACAAGGAAAATATTAGTTTTATGATCGTCATGTATTTATTATATTAAAATGCATTTTCAGTTCCTCAAGTTTTTCAGTTTGGCAAAAATCGTCCCTCCATTTTATTTGTAGCGATTTTGGTCCTCTCAATTTTTAAATAAAAATGTTATTGTACAACCAAATGAGATAACTTTTGGCAAAACCTTTTGTCAGTGATTAATGCAGTTCAAAATTGTTGTTAATGATATGTTGAACTTGGTTAATGAGTAAACATGTGGTAAATGAGTACCTCATTAACTATCCACTGAAATACATTAATCATCCAATGATATACCCATTAATGATTAATACATTTTAGTAGATGGTTAATGAGTTACTTATTACATGTATACACATTAATCAAATTCAATATATCATTAACCATAATTTTGAATCGTATTAACCATTGATAAAAATTGACTCGTTTGATTATACAAATAACACAATTGTTTTAAAATTAATATTGCAATCTTCCTCATTCCGTCAAAAAAAATCTTCAAAAACATTTTCTCTCCATAAAAAATCTTCAAAAATATTTTTCCTAGCTTGTACATGGTGCAAAGACTTGCGCTTGACGAAGACCTGCAACTAACAGGTTGCACAAGTTGAAGTTGCGTTGAATGGGTCATGGGTCAAATCATAAATTGAAAATGAACTCGCTTAAAAAATGCAATATAGATTGTTCGTAGATCTTAAATCAAAGGATGAAATTGTTTCATTTTTTATTGGTTTAATAAACTTTTTGGTCCCTGAAAAATAGGTGTGTTTTGAAATATGTCCCTGTAAAATTTTTTGTTGGGTTTTGGTCCTTATAAGTTCAGATTTTTTTTGTATTTGGTCCCCACCGTTAGCTTCCGCCGTTAATTGGCTGACGGTGTGCCACGTCAGCTGTGTCATTTCACCTGACAGTGATGATATGGCAACCATGTCACCTGCCACATCATTTTTAAAAAAAATTTGATTTTTTTTTTAGATTTTAACCTAAAAAATAACAAATATTAAAATAAAAAACAAATTTTTAATTGATTTTTTTTTGTTTAATTAGCTGAAAAATGGGATATCAGGGGTCAGATTAGGGTTCATATATAAAAAAGGGTAAACTTTCAAATCAGAAGCAACATTAGGGTTCTTTTTCTTGTCCTTCTTTGCCTCCGGCTTCGTCACTCTGTTAATGGTGGGGCTGTGCTTTTCATCTTCGTGGTGGGGGTGATTGCTTCGACTTGCGACGCGTGCGAATAACGATGAAGTTGAACACAGGTGAGTGGTCCCTCTTCTTCGAATGTTGAGTTTTGTAATATGGTTCGGGTTATGTTCTTTTTCTTCTTCATTGTTTAATCCTTCTGAATGTTGGGGGGACCATTTACTTTGTTAGTCTTGAGCATCTAGGCACGTGTGTGGGTCCATATGGTTGTCGTTTTTGTCTAGGGTTTCTGTTTGGGGGGTAATTTAGGGTTTTCATCTAGGGTTCCCAACTCGTGGATTAATTTAGGGTTTCATGCAATTAGTTAACATCTTTAACTGGTTTATTAATTGATATGGGGATTTCTGTTTCAAAATTGTTGAACTGATTTATTAAGAGTTTAGGGTTTAGAGAACATGTTTAACAAATTAACAATGAATATAGTTGCATGCATTTTTTTGTTTATTGTACTTATATTAACTATTTACTATATTTACCTTGTAGGAATGTCATACTTTTCTATTGCCTTCTACCATGGGGGTGTTATTGATGAAGGACATCCCTTTCAGTATGTAAGAGGACAACTCAAATGCATCATTAGCATAGACTCGGATAGGTGGTCCTATTTCGAGGCCCTGGCCTGTCTTAGGGAATTAAGGTATGCAGAACCAGGCAGGTTATGGTGGAAGCCTGATGCGGGGGGGGGGGGGGGGGGCAGTTCTTAAAGAAATTACCTTGGACAGCCATGCTTTGGAGATGGCTAATTATGCCATAGAAAATGATGTTTAAGTAGAGCTGTATATAGAGCATGATATTGTGTCACAACCAGAGAACTTAAGTAAGCCTAGGCAACATGAAGAAGAGATATTGGATTTCACTATTAATTCAGTGGAAGAAATTATGAGGATGTTAACTCACCCACTGAAGAAGTGATAAGCATACAGTCAACAAAGGGGCAAGCTGGGAAAGTGATAAGGATATTGTGAAGCAAGGTGGGGCAAGTGATAAGGATACAGTGAAGACTGATAAGGCAAAAGGAAAGAATGCAAAGATCAATTCTATTACAGAGGCAGAGAAGACTTGTAAGGAAGTTAAGGGGCAAGCTGGGAAAAGAGGTAAGAAAACAGTGAAGACTGATAAGTCAAAAGTGAAGAGAAATAAGGATGCAGAGAAGGCTAAACAAGTTCCAAAGCAATGTGGGACTAGAGATAAGGAGGCGGTGAAGAGGGATAAGGAAAAAGGGAAGAAAGTCATTACTGCCAGGGACACAGAGGCTGATAGCACTGATACTGATGTCAGTGTTTGCAGTGAGGATGGTGCAAGAGATGTACATTACTCTAACAGTGAGGAGGAAAGAAATTTGGGTTTAGATGATGGTTTTGACTTTGGTGATAGTGCCCCTACTCACACTAGTCCTTTAGGTGGTACTTCTGGCTCATCTAAAGGAACAAAACAAAGTGAACAAGCTGATGATTTTGAGCAGGGTGGTGATTTTGAGCATGCCATTGAGGACAGTTACCACAGTGAGGAGCTAGATAGTGGTGCAGAGTGGGATTCTGATTCTGATGGTGGTGACAGAAGGCTTTCAAAGTTCAGAGAGGAGGATATGTGTAAGGATTTCAAACGGAAGCTTGGAATGGAGTTCACCTCATTGAAGCAGTTTAAGGATGCCATTCTAGAGCACTCTGTTATAAATGATAGGAGTGTGAAGTTTGTTAAAAATGACCAGGTTAGGGTGAGAGTTGTTTGTAAGTCAGAGTGTCCCTTTTGTGGCTTATGTAAGCCAGGTTGGAAATTCCTACACGTATAGGATGAAGACCTTAGAGCCAAAACACACATGTGGAAGGGTATTTGACAACAAAAATGCTAAGGCTGCTTGGGTTGCTAAGGTAGTAACTGAGAAGATAAGGTCAAACCACAAGTATAAGATGTCTGAAAGACGGGATGAGATAAGGAGAACATATGCAACTGGGATTACTGCATGGAGGGCATTTCAGGCTCAAAGAATTGCTAAACAAGCTGTGGAAGGAGATGCATCCAAACAGTATAGTCTTTTATGGAGGTATAGTGCTAAGTTGAAGAGGGAAAATCGAGATAACACATTACATTTAGGATTGAAAGGCCTAATCCTACCTTGTAACCTAGATTAGGAAGCTTTTATATATGTCTAGAAGGTTGTAAAAGAGGGTTCATAGCTGGTTGTAGACCTTTCATTGGTGTAGATGGCTGCCATTTGAAGACTGCATATGGAGGGCAGTTACTTATTGCAGTTGGGAGGGATCCGAATGATCAATATTTTCTGTTGGCATTCGCAGTTGTTGAAATGGAGACTAAGGAAAGCTGGAGATGGTTCCTTACTCTATTATTGGAAGATATTGGAGATGTTAGGAACAACCGATGGGTTTTCATTTCAGATCAGCAAAAGGTAACTGTTGTTTGTAATCAGCCCTCCTTAAATCCCTAATCATTACTTACAGTCGATTTGTTTTTTGCAGAGTTTGATACCTGTCTTTGAGGAGATGCTGGAAGGTGTTGAACACAGGTTTTGTCTAAGGCATCTGTACAACAACATGAAGAAGAATTTTGGGGGAGTAACACTGTTAGATCAAAGCAACCATCACACAAGAGGGGGGGTGAATTGGGTGATAATAGAAATTTAAAACTTTTACTAAACAACAAAACATAAATCAGAGTTTTTCAAATAAAAAGAGTTTAGATGGATAAAAGAAGATAATTTAAAAACCATCTAACAAAACTAATAACATATTTTTAACCAGTTTGGAAATAAGGAAGATAAAGCATTTCACTTGTCTAATGGACAATATTGACTTGTCTGATTATCTTAGACTAAACAGTAACCGGTTAGACAACATCTAGAGGATAAAAAACATTTGAAAATAGCTTAGAACATAAAGCTTAAAATCAGTTAGAAAACTATGTTGAAAATACATAAAACAACAAAGATAAGGAGATAAGGGTAGAGAGAAAATAAACAACAAGATTTATCCTGTTTCACTCATATAAACGATAAGCTACATCCAGTCCCCAACAGTAGCTGAGTTTTTCTCCACTATCACATCAG